>OW386292.2:123501638-125901638 GCA_936432065.2 Rutpela maculata | reverse complement strand
CTGGCGCCCCCTTAGAAATAAATTGGTGTCGCATCATTTTGACGCCCGGTAGTGCGTTCTTCTACATTTTCACCCCTTTTGTAAATACCCTGTATCGTGGATTCGAAAATTATAACACCAGGGTAATACTAAACACTAATTTATTAACTTACGAACTAATTACAACAATTAATTACTTGACTAATATTACACTGAGTACTATACTCCAATTATTCAGTCACTTTATCACTTTGTTTACTCTTTGATTCGTCCTCACTAATTGAACTGAACTGTTTACCTTCGAACTGTACTAAAAACTGTCCACTCTGGATTTCTCCATGCCTTTGTATACCTAGGTAGTTCGCTTCTGGATTATTATACCAGACGTCATCACGTTCCTCGACGTTTCTCGTCGTTCCTAGACCACAGAAGACAGGAACTATACAGAAGCGCAAGTAAGCTTTTCTGACGGGACCAAATTTGTTCATAGTCGCCATGACGATAAGGCATATATTTGTCAAAAGCCATATGATAATTCTTGACGTTGTGCGATTGACAGTCTTTGAAACTCTTACACAGTGGTTGGTTATTTTCGTGCCTTTTTCTTCCAATTTTCGACAATTTTTTATTCTAAGTTTATTTATTTATTTGATTTTTGTTTATAATGGGTTCTAAATGGTATAGGGGTTGTGCATCATCCATGCCCTTCGAAGATGAAACAAATAAGCTTCTTTTTATTTCTCAAAGATCCTGAAAGGTATGTACAAATTTATATTACTGAAACAACTAGAAAGTAATGTTACATATACTAAACAATTAGCAGTTGAAAAAAAGTAATATGAAAGGAAATATTTTCTTATAGCAATACTGGCTCCAAGCAAATATTTAAAAATAATAATTTTTCAATAATGTTAGTTAATAAAAATAGACTGCTAATTACAGGTTAGATTTCCAACCTACAAAACGAGTCCTATTTTATTAGGAGAAAGTATTTTAGAACTTCAAAAACATTACACTGAATTAAATTTTAGTTGAAAGTATGGAAACCAAGCTGAAATTTTAACAACAGCTACGAAATACTCATAAATCTTAAGAAATATATATTTTTGAGGATAGCTGTGCACATGCCCTATTCACGTATATTGTTATTTTACGTAAACATTTTTTTCACTGTACTATTAGATTTGTAATATTCTATTCAACAATATAGCCATTATAGTTATATACATAATATATGTCTCTTCCATTGTAAATCTATTATACATTGTACTACTTTCCATGATAGCATTTTCATATTCTGGTAGCAGTATGAAAAAAATGCATTGACTTAAAAGCATAATTGAAATACGGGATATAAATATAAAAGTGTACTTCTTTTTTTGAACATTCTGCAATACACTATGACTTGGACCACCAACTTCATTAATACCGTATATACGTATTCCTATTCATGTACCATATCTACTAAATATAAAACAAGACAGTTTTCCCAGTGTACAGTGTATTGGACCGAAATATTCATATATTTTTTGTATACATCATTTCTCTGAGTGTAGTAAGGCATATTACTGTCACTTCGAGGTCACATAAATCAGACACTCGATATCAAAGGTGCCGGGGCAAGCTTTCGCTTCTGTGCCTAGACCACGACACCGCGCGCGTCATCTGTGGAACAACAGCCGAACTAACTAATTAGCTTAGTTTCTGTTTACTGTCTACTTTTTGAACTTGAGGGAACACTCATAGATGTCTTTGGGGTAGAACATGTCACCGTATGATGTAAGAGGAGTTGCGAATTGCCACAATCATTAATTAACTTTTCCCATAAAAATATCGTTGCTGCTACAGCCGCCATGTTGGAAAAATGACGTTTAGAATAGGTTTCTGTCAATTATCTCCATTCCTGTTAGTTTTATCCTACAATTAGGTATTACCAATATTGTAGAAAATGAAAAAAAGTACCACATTTATTTAAACTATTTTTTTCTATTGTCAATATTATCCGATTTGCAGCCGTCAGAATGGCAAAAATTTGTGCTTTGCTGCAGATTCTTGCAATTATCTCTGTCCCTGTTGCTCCTATGTAATAATTAGTTATTATTAGTATCGTAGATTATAAAATTCCCGACAACATTTGTTTAAAGAATTTTCTTCCACGGAGAACTATTTTAAATTCACAGCAGCTCGAAGTTTGAAAAATAATTACGTATTCGAGTTGCACTAACTCGTAAGCAATTGATAATGAAAGAAAATTGTTTATACAAAAGTCCCGAGAAATTTTAAAATCTACAAAATAGATAATAACTAATTACTGCCTAAGAGGAATGAAGCCAGAAATTATTGCAAAAATCAACTGTAAATCGTAAAGTATATTAATCTGCATTTTTATTATGTCAGCCCCAATCCAACTGCGAAACCTTTTTATTCTTTATCGTCCGCTAAAATATGTATAATTTCCAGAATTTCTCAGTATAGAACCTTCTTGGATTTTATTAATGTCTATTTCTTATAATAAACAAAGTACCTAATAAAAAAATAATTAGTTTCTTTTAATACCCTCCCCACTGAGAATTTTAAATATTTCATCCATAATATAAGAATACTGTTACTCAGTTCATTAAAATACTTTTGCTTTTGTATAATTTCTGTTTTGTTTCTTTATTGATATCAAAAGTTCATATTTAAAAAAAATTTGAAATAGTTCTAAACTGTTTTAAGATTCTACACGCAATCTACTTAAGAGGCTATTATTTAACGAAGCGGTGTATCGAGGACGCGGCTCCCGCTCTTTGCGCACGCGTGTAAACTGTCATTTCTGCCGAACTGACAAGTAACAAAATAAATACTTATTCCTTGCAATAAATAAATTAGGTTTGGTGCATAAATATTAATCATTGAATATTAATCTACTGGATTTTTTTATCTAAAATAAATTAACAATTTTATGAAGAAGAAACGCGAGTTTTACGGTTTTTATTAAATATCTCTAAAGTATAAGCAAGATAGGGTAAAATACTAAATAAGTAGGTACCTCTTTTGTAGGACATAAAATTATCTAGGTACCTACATAAATACTTAGTCCTAACAAAATTATCATCACCAAGTTACGTCGTTTGGCACCTGGTACAACAAATTTTTTATAAGTAGTTTTTTTATTCATTTGGTTTCTGTGGAAATGGAAAAAACTGACTTTTCTAATGCGAATGAAATGCATCATGTGATTTGATATGTCTGAAATGAGTTCTAAGTATGTTTTCAAGCACAAATAATGATAAGTAGAGAAAAAAATCAGTTGTAAGGTTGTTGCTAATTTTATTAGTTTTACAAACAATAAACTGTATAATAGGCTGTTCATTGGCATAAACAATTTCAACATTTCAACTTTAAATTAAAATAACTGTACTGATTTGTACATAATTATGATCAGACATAGAAATTACGTTTTTATTGCACGTAATTTCAATCGTCTGTTTTTCACTAGCATCAGGTTTTCTCAGCGAATTATTTGCGTTTGACTTGCATCTCTTCTTCTTAGTGCTTTTAAATCTATCCTGTTTTTCAATATTTTTATTAGCTGGTTCCTTTGTGATGTTTTCTTTCGGTTCATTTAAGAGTAAATTAATATAGTTATCCAGACCTTTTTCTATTTTTAAGCTGATCTCGTTACTGACATTATTCTGTGAAATCAGACCATACAATGTGTCAAGCTTGACTTTTAACCTTTGGTGGTTATTTTTATTTTTCTGTTGATGAACATTATGTCCTGCTACTCGTTCAAGCAATAGTTGTGTTTCTGTCATATTTTCAATTTCTTGCTGTTTCCCAACATCACGTAATGTAAGGTGTGCAACTGCATGTATATGTTTACATATATTTAACCTAATACTGTTATCTAGGCAAGTACAACTGAAGTCGTGAATACAAATGTTACATTCCTTGCAAAACAGTTCACATTTGGCATTTGCATGATGCTGCTCATTGCACACTTTTTGCACAAAGTAACAATACTTCTTGTCTGATGATGATTTTATTTTCCATGTATTATTTTCTATTTCATCTACATCCTCAGATTTAAACTGATTTATTTTATTGTGTCTTTGATGAATTAAGTTTAATCTGTATGAAATACCTCCTTTTATATTTTTTTTCAATCTTTTGAACATGTGGTCACGGACTAATTTCATGAGAGCATGAATGCACTTGTCAACACGTTTGTTTTTTTTCCCTGGAGATAGATATATTTGAGATTTTTGTGCATCGCTTCCAGGTACATATTAGTGTTAATGCCGAGACCTTTCCTATAGCAATATGCCCACAGCTGTGGTCTTTCAGCATAGTACTTTAAAAAATACTCCCCAAATTCATTGGTCGATTCACCGGCCACCAACTCATTTGTGATGAATTCTAAGAGCTCTTGAAATTGATCTATATTTGGTGATTCTAGCAATGCACGCAAATGCTTATATACCTTTGCTTTTAATTCCTCACCTCCTTTTACCTTCCTCAAATTTTTCCTCCAGTTTTTGTCCACATGCCACGCACAAATTAACTGATGTTCAGGTTGCCCCATGACATTTGTCCAAGCATTACGAAATTCAGGAGCATCATCTGACATAAAAACTTTGGTTTCAACAATCCCTGTCTTATTTCGTACTATCGTAAAAAAATGCGGAGTACAACCGTGTCCACTTTATTCGATAAAAGAAAAGCCACTGGCACCCCACTGCCAAACTCGTCAACAACCACAATACTTGTTAGCAGAAAATCATAACCATTGGTACCATGAGTGGCATCCACACATATTTTTTGACTTCCAAATTCCTTCAACAATGACACTTGAAAACTAGTCATTAATATTAAGACGAAATCACATTTTTCAAAAAGTCCTAATTCATCATCAGCTTCTTGTGGTTTATAGTATAAGGCTGGAGATTCATCTCCCAAATCCTTCATCATTTCGACCCAAATATTTACACTTTGAGAATCATTTTTATGTAGTTTGACATGTGAGAGAAGCGAAAACTCTTTCGTAACATTACGTAAATCTTGTCGATGTAAGAGATGAATTCTATTTAATGTTTCCTCTGAATTAATACCATCTCGAACATCATCTAATATTTTTTCAAATGAAATGCCTTGTGCAATTTTTCCTAAAAACATAAATTTTTGGAAAGTTGTTTTTAAAAATCTGCTTACAAAAATGTAAAATTCCAAAAACCTACCAGCTTTTTGCATTCTCTCATTTTTGCTAAGGTTAATATGCTGTAAGGAGCAGGAATGGCCCATATGAGGTAGATAAAGGACAGCTTTAAAATTTTCACCACATTCAGTAAGCTGTAGAGTCGATGGACAAGTGTAATCTAATTTAGCAAGCCCTTGACTTTTTACACGCCTCAATGGTTTCTTTCTACTTAATTCCATATGCATCATGTCTTCGGGCACATAAGATCTGTGACAAATATAGTAACTTCTGCCATCTTTGGTTCCTGTACTTTTCATGTATGAGCACTTAAGTTCTTCTTCTCTGCTGCTCTTCCATTGGAGAAAAGCTAAAAAGTTAATAACAGGTAAGTATTAAAATATAATAAAATAACTGGTGTAAGTATATATTTAGGTACATATTATTTACATACCTTCTTTACTACTGAATGTAACAACTTCTCTTTCAAATTCCACATTATGTTTTGTGAATAAGTGTTCTCTTAGATTTTCATAATTTGCATGCAGTTCTTTACAAACACAGCATACAAGTCTCTTCTTTACGTTATTTTGTAGAGAATATTCTGCCTGTTGTTTATGGACATTTCGTATATGCCTGTATAAGTTTTTGTTTAAAGTAAACTTTTTGTCACAATACCGACAACTGATCTCCATGTTCTACCTTCAAATATTTTCCACAAAACAGCCACTATTATTAGGATATATGCCTATTAATTCACAACTCGGGGTTTTAAAAATAATTAAGAACTTTCTTATAAATCACAATCCGTCTCTATGATCCAATAAGATTCTTTAATCTATGCTAAAGATCTAAAATCGATGATCTTAATATTTTTAATGCACAAAAATCAGCTGTCTCTAGAGGGCGCTTGACGGACAATATCGGGAGCCACCACAGATCAAGAAAAAACATAGATATTGAAAACAACAAGCAATGTTAGAAGCCCAAATCTTATTTGTTGTGTTTATTGTTTAGTTTAATTTCCCCGGCTTATCATTGGGCAATTTGAATCACCCGGTCAAAGTACTTGATGACAGTTGATATATCAACTGTACTATCGTTTGTTCTCTATGCATAGGCGTAGAGGGCGGGTCAGGTGGCCATGTTTATTTTAAATTCATAAAATTATTATTTAAATCAAAACATGTATTTTCATCTTTCTCATTTTTTCATTTTAATATCTTAGTTGAACCAGAAATATTTATGTAATATACCTAGTTGTGAGGTTTTATCAAAATAAAATTTTTATATTATTTTTAATTATTATATTATTATTAGCTCGATAGTTATAGTTTCCTAATGTTTTTGACGAATATATTATTGCTTAATTGCTTCTGGTTTTGTCATGATTTTCTACTTATTATGATACGTTAAAAATGCATATACAGGGTGACTCAGAGTAAAATTCAGTTTTCAAACGTTCCCGGCCATAAAAGTTCCAGATGGTGTACTAGTGTCAATACAAGCTAATATGTGGATTGTTAGTAAACATGTTGATGTGGGAGAACAATGCGCGTTTATGGTAGAGACTTTTTTAAATCGAACGGTTCTTACGCTGTGGCTAGCTTATTTTCAGATTTGGTGATATCTCTTCTCCCCAAGATCGCCGAAAATAACGTTTCCGGATTTTTTTTGTGGGGATACTTAAAAAATATTGTTTACATCAATCCCCGACCAATACAAACCGGTTAAAGAATTCGGGAGACCATTACCAATACTCTTGTTGAAATAAAAAAGTGTGTAAGTTGTGATTTGCATAATACCTAAATAATATTCTCTAATTGTGAAGACGAGTTTCCCAAAATTTAAGAACCAGATTGGAGGAGTACTGTAGACAAGATGGTCGACATTTGGATAACATAGTGTTTAAAAAATAAAATCCGCATGTATGTAGTATCTGAATTTTCAAGTTAATTTGTTTTAACAGTTTAAATCATTTTGTTATGATTTTTTAAAAAATTCAGTCACCTTTTATTATAATTCTAGTTTACAGTTGAGGATTCCCAAAAAATAATTATGGAAGGTGTTTTAACTATATAATAGCTATTTTTGTTTTAGGAGCGGAAAGTAACGTTTTTCTGCCTGAGTGTGAAAATTGTTGACCGAGGCGTATTCAAAGTTAACAACTATGCGAAAGTTTTTTGTACAACAGTGTAATTTTAATTAGGTAAATGTTTACGACATCCACTTATCGTACGTATTTTGCCATTTTTTTTTGTGTGACGTATTCTACGTTGTTTTAGGAAGTATTTGGGTCTTACGGAAATGTGTACAATTTTGTTTTATCTTTCTGGGGGGAGGGAGGTGTTTTTTATCGAGACTTTCGTAAATTTTGTTTTTATGTGTGCTGAAGGGCAAGGATAAAAATAAAATTTACAAAAAATCTGGGTCAAAAATCACTTTCACATCCCCCACAAAGATTAAAAAAACAATTTGTACAAATTTTTGTAAGTCACAAATGCTTCCTACAACAGCGTAGAACACGTCACGCAAAAAAATAGCAAAATACGGTAAGTAGATGTAAACATTTACTTTTAATTATTATAAAAATTATCAATTCACAAATGTTATTATGATATTATCAAAATCTGACAAGCCTGAAGTACTGTAATTCGTTAGTCACGTATATTTTTGTTTTCCATTAAGCAAGTTGAAATGGGTGAAACTCTCCGCTTTTGTTAACAATATAGTATAATTTTGTTAACAATATAATAAGCTGAAAAGAGCAATTTCAGCATTATCATTATAACTGAATAAAGGTTCTTCTTATTATTATGGAAAACGTCAATTTCCCAACGTATATTGATGGCTTAAAATGAATTATTTTATTAGCAATGTATGATAATGTCATAATGTTTAATTTCAAATATTGAACATAATAAATAATATGAATATTATTGCTGAATGACTTAGGCCAGGCTATTGGGTATTTTATGAAGGACATGTAATAAATATTATTAACAATATATATTATTTACCTAATTAATATTCCACAAATTAAATACGGGAAAAATGATAGAAAATCAATAAATATATAAAATAAAAAAACTTTTTTTACAATTTTTCATTGGTTCTAAAAAATAAATGTATCTATTTAATAATTAAGTTAATAGTATTTTTTTTTGTTCATTACAATTTTATATTATGTGGTACTTTTATGTTATTTCTCATTTCAAAATTCTTAGTAGTATTAATCACTTTTCTTATAATTGACCATCTTGAAACGATACGCCTCTGTGACCGGGCGAATGTAAACATAACCCCTCCTTGCCTCTTCAAACACCTTTTTGTTTACTTTGGCTTCAAACACAGTATATACCATTTCTACAGTGTTATTTATCTACGTCTTTTATTGATCTGTGGGAGCCACGTCCTCGATGTACCGCTTCGTATTATTTATTATCACAGAGTGGGTAACTTGCGTTCTGAGCGTATGGCATGTTGTCTGCCTGCAAAATGTTCATCTAAATTTAATAAGGTTATTCAAGGGTTTATAATTGAATTAGGTTTGTTTTTTATTTAGTAGGGTTTAAGTATAGTCTCTCTGTGGAATTCCGTTCTTTTAAATTAGCAAAGATCTATCTAATGAGGCACGTTTTCATTGGTCAAGAAGGAGGAATTTTTCGGTACAGTGTCTTACATTGGTAGCACTGTTGAATTCTTCGAAGAGGTCTTCTCACTTGATCCGTGAAGCCGTGAGGACGGCATTTTTTCTCTGGAAGAATTTGGGCTCTGTATCAACTTAACACATCTTGTGGATCTGTAATTGATGTCTGGTCGACTCCTCACTGTCCTGATCCATACCGCAGGCGATTTGCTGATTTGGAAGCAGAATTTAGTTGTTTGTTCAAGGTCCGGATTCCACGTGGTTGTTTTTGGTTATGTAATACTCTCTATGGAGGTAAGCTTTTATTTTGGGTTGTGTCTTACAAAATTCTTATTTAAGTTACGTATTACAGAGTGTATGGGCCTGTCTATATAGTAAAGTTATGTTCCAAGGGAATGTGCTGTCTTGGGTCTGGTTATTTATTTGGTCAAGTGCAGGCCACCCTGTCGCAGTTTTTGATTTGTTGGATATTCACGCTGACCCCATGGAAAGGAGGAGGGAGGGTCTTTAAGGCCGGTTTTCGGACTAATGTATTTTTGAATAAAAAACACTGATTTTTTTCATTATCATCTACTATCAATATCGAATCGATTCCACCCCAAATGAAACTTTCCCGCACTCATCTTCCCTAATTATACCTCCCTAAACTATTAAATAATCAGCATTCAGTTGATTTTTTTGCAGGTCGTTGAGACATTTTAACATGACTCTTGCTGACTAAGGATATTTTTTATTTTGTACGTGTATTTTCGTTGTTTCGGAAGAGGTGGTGGGGGGGGGAGGTGGTGATAGGGGATAAAAAGGGAGGGTGGGAGAAAGTTTCGTTTGGGGTGGAATCAATTAAATATTGTTGCTAGATACTAAAAAAATGTTTTTCGAGTTTTTTCCTCAATAAATAAATGAGGCTGAAACCCGGCCTTAGAGACCCTCCTCCTTTAATGCAGGTATTCCAGTATTCTACTTGAATGATGGACATGTGCCGCGCTAAGTCGCATGCAACGCTGAGAATGTCTTTGAAGTCTCGCCGAGTCACGTGGGTGGCATCGTAAGAAATTGCCTAGGCTCTAATCAGGTTTTCCCTTTAATTATGGGTTATTTTTTTGAAATTTGTAATGTTGTTTGCTTAGAAATTTTATTACTTTAGTATTGAGTAAATTCTGTCACAAATTTTGAAGCATAAGTTGAGTTATAAGCTGTGAACTTTAAAATCATATTTGAAACGAACTCTAGTAAAATATTTTAAGATTATTATTGTGAGAGTAATGTACGGCTACTATTATACCTTTTTTTTATGTTGTATATTGAACATTTAATTTCATATTGTTTCATTATTTCACAATTTGGTTCAAAAATAAGAAAGCATAATCAAGAACTTCTAACCTAAATTTGAACGTTGAACAGTAAGCAGCTATTTATTGCTATTAGACAAATTATTTCTCTTTTAATAAATGTTGTCAATGTCTATCTCTCATTAATTCTTTATACTCGCCTAAGACTTACTAAGGTTTTGTGATTTGTAGTTTGTTGCTATAGCAAGACTGGAAATAAGCTTGGATTCTAAGAACTTTTCATCGCATGTTTACATGCCAGTTAAATTTTGTTTCTTGGCTGACAAAATTTCATCACTGAACTATTGTTATTGGCCAAGTGGCGCCCTCTTTTGTTTATCTGTGTCCACTCTCTCTATTCACACCTCTGTTTTCTCTCCGAAAAATACTAGCTGCCTTACGCAAGTGAGCTCTTTTTGTACTTAGGCAAAGTGTTGCATGTTATTGACTTCTATGGCCTTTAAAAAAATTTGTTTCACGAGAACGGTTCCCTACGGTTGGTGTCACACATCAGTTTACTTATAGTCCAGTAGAATTAGTAAAAAAAGACTGAAATTTATTGTAATTCGTTTCAGGATACCACGTGGATTAAACGATAGTTTTATTGATTACGAACATGACCCTGAATTTGCTCCACTTTTTGACCTCCTGAACATTGTTTATTTAACGATTTATTGTTGAAAAATTCAAAAAAATCGACTTTTTTAAAGATAACTCAAAGACCTTTCACGATAGGTTTTCAATTTGTAGATACTGTTAGAACTTTGAAAAACGGTTAATTTGAGAGATGTTTCGTTTGAAACGCTTGAAAATTTGTTTAAATAATTGCAAAAAACCGCGAAAATTTTAGCAATTTGCAAATATTTTTCATTCTTTAACAAAACCACTTTAGTGCTTGAAACTTTGAAGAAATATGTCTTCTATTACCCCAAAGTTATCCCTAAAATTTCATCAAAAATTTTTAATTAGTTTAAGAGATATTCAATTTGTTTTTTAAAAACGTAAATAATGTAAAATGCAAATTCACCCAGTTCCCGTTGTCGTAGAGGGTTGATCTGGACATCCCCTTTTTTTATTAAGACTTAAACTTTATGTTTTCATTAATAGCAAATCAAATTTGCATTATTTTCAACTTCAAAATGGCGTTTGAAGAAGTGTCACATTTTGAGGTTAGGTTTTTTGCTAATAACTTTTAAGCAAATGAAGATTTTGCTATATCGTTCTCATATCTTTGTTGCTGGGGTCTTTTCACACATTTTCAAAAAAAGAATGACTCTGTAGCCTTATTAGAAGCCGAGATGATTTTTTTTTAATAAATTCGTAAAAAAATTTTTAACAAAAAATAATTGTTTATAACAAATTATTGTTTAATTAGGAAAAAATCGACATGACAGATATTATTATTTCATCACGCTACCCCAAATTAAAAAAAAAAGTCAAAATCGGAGAAACGATAAATTTTTGGTTGACGGATTTGAACTCGTCTCAATCATTTTATGAACGTGTTACAGATATGACTCATGCTTCTCACTCCTGTTCTGACGCTGATTTAAAATTAATTATTGTTATCGTTGCAAATTGAATTTTTTTCCCCCAAACTCAGCTCTATTACAAAGATAGACTATTAAACTGTTGTTCGCCAAGTTTCAGCTGTTAATGTTTATTAATAAACAAATTACCAATTTATTAAAAAAAAATCATCTCGGCTTCTAGTAAGGCTAGTCATTTTTTTTTTTTTGAAAATGTGTGAAAAAACCCCAGCAACAAAGATATCAGAACGATATTGCAAAATCTTCATTTGTTTAAAAGTTATTAGCAAAAAACCTAACCTCAAAATGTGACACTTTTTCAAACGCCATTTTGAAGTTGAAAATAATGCAAATTTGATTTACCATTAATGAAAACATAAAGTTTGTCTCAACAAAAAAAATGATGTCCAGATCAACCCTCTAAGACAACGGGAACTGGGTGAATTTGCATTTTACATTATTCATGTTTTTAATAAACAAATTGAATATCTCTTAAATTAATTAAAATTTTTCTATGAAATTAAAGAGGTAACTTTGGGGTGATAAAAGACATGTTTTGTCAAATTTTCAAGCACTAAAGTGCTTTTGTTAAAGAATGAAAAATATTTGCAAATTGCGAAAATTTTCGCGGTTTTTTGCAATTATTTAAACAAATTTTCAAGCGTTTTAAACGAAACACCTCTCAAATTAACCGTTTTTCAAAGTTCTAACAGTATCTACAAATTGAAAAACCTATCGTGAAAGGTCTTTGAGTTATCTTTAAAAAAAGTCGATTTTTTGGAATTTTTCAACAATAAATCGTTAAATAAACAATGTTCCAGAAGTCAAAAAGTGGACCAAATTCAGGGTCATGTTTGTAATCAATAAAACCGTTTAATCCACGTGGCATCCTGAAACGAATTACAATATGCATATTTGCTAATTCCACTGGCCTATTAACCAAACGGTGGACGGTGGACCAACTACTTATTTTTTTATTTGAGGCTTTTTTGGCGATAACCACACAAGATAGATGTCATATTGTTGCATTTTCTGATAGTGCTCTTAATGACCCTAACAAATCCATTATTGATGTCCTTATCTTTAATCTCTCTTGACATAATCGCACATGTTTTGCTTATAATAATAATATCATATTATCTAAAATTACACTCGTAAGGTCCCAAGGTCTTAAGAATATTGAGGCACAACAAAATAACACAATTTCATAAAAAGATTTATTTTATAAAATAATAGGCACGTTACAAATTTTAATTGTTATGTGTACTAAGTTAGGTTAGAAGTTCTTAATTATGTTGGCTTGAAGTACTATAAATTGTTTATTGGGGGATTTATTGGGTTAAAATTTAATAGAACTTTCTCGTCCACTAATTTTCATTACTCATTCCCGGTATATATTTTCTGCATTAAATTATAATACAACTTTAGTAGTTAAATAGGAGGAAGTTTATAACTTTACAAGTTTTCAACTAGTTTTGCATATCTTGGTATATTTAAATTTTTGTTCATAGATAACACAAAAAAAAAAAATTGGAACTGCTATCGAGACAACTGTATCCCCATGTAATTTTCGACGCTGAATTCGAATCCGCAATCACTGCAGTTTTTTTAAATTTCCTGTTGTGTGAGGGGTAGTTTTCACTCACTCGTGGGGGTGATTTTCAATAGAAAGTAGTGTTAACTCTGTATTTATGCGTTATATACTTGAATGTAATATTTAATTCGATTTATTGAGATTCAAGACTCTTCGTGGAGCGTTAAGTCATTTTTACCCTGTTTAGGGAGTGTTTTTTAGTGCTAGCGGTTGATTTTGGGGGAGTACGATTTTTTTTGACCTCGGATTCGGATTCAGCGTCGAAAATTACATAGGGATGCAGTTGTCTCGATAGCAGTTCCAATTTTTTTTTTTTTTTGTAGGGCTTTTTTAGAACTGCTATCGATACAACTGTATCCCTATGTAATTTTTGATGTTGAATCCGAATCCGAGGTCAAAAAAAATCGTACACCGCCAAAATCAACCCCTAGCGCTAAAAAACACTCCCTAAACAGGGTAAAAATGACTTAACGCTCCACGAATATTCTTGAATCTCAATAAATCGAATTAAATATAAACATTCAAGTATATAACGCATAAATACAGAGTTAACACTAGTTTGCATTAAAAATCACCCCCATGAGTGGGTGAAGACTGACCCTCACACAACAGAAAATTAAAAAAAACTGCAGTGATTGCAAAAAAAAGCTTACGATGCCCAGTTATTTTAGAAACAGTATGTAACTGCATTAGTCTCGATGCGATGCTCAAAAAGTACTCCCATAGAGTGGCGGAAGCCACCCCTAAATTTAAATTGCAGTTGCTTGGATGACTCCTAAAAAGAATTCTCTGAAAATACTATTACTTATTTATATGGCCTCTAAAAAGAATGGTCTAAAAATTCAGAAAAAGTATCTATATAATTTTCTGACTATATAGTTTTTTGACCAGCCGGTAGGTGGCGCATTGACAACCGTATACGAGTGTTGAATGCGGATTAAGTATACGTCAAGTTGTGCTCTTTATTGGGGCATTCATTGTTTCTGTTATTACCTTTTTTTTTTCCCTATTTTCCTTGCAATTTTAATCTAGGGGTGGTTTCCGCCACTCTATGGGGGTAGATTTTGAGCATCGCATCGGAACTAATGCAGTTACTCACTCTTTCCAAAAAAACTGCGCACCGTAAGCTTTTTTACAATCACTGCATTTTTTTAAGTTTCCTGTTGTATGAGGGGTAGTTTTCACCCACTCAAGGGGGTGATTTTCAATAGAAGGTAGTGTCAACTCTGTATTTATCCGTTATATACCAGAATGTTTATATTTAATTCGATTTATTGAGATTTAAGACTATTCGTGGAGCGTTAAGTCATTTTTACCATGTTTAGGGAGTGTTTTTTAGCGCTAGGGGTTGATTTTGGGGGTGTACGATTTTTTTTGACCTCGGATTCGGATTCAGCGTCGAAAATTACATAGGGATGCAGTTGTCTCGATAGCAGTTCCAAGATTTTTTTTTTTGTGGGGATGTGTAATCATCTTGTATAAGTACATGTTTACTATATTTAGCTAATTTATAAATTCAGCTACCAACCAATGAGCTGTTCAATGCATAAACATGCCTAGTGAGCAAAAAATGTTTAGCTTCGTCGGTCAGATGTAACCATTCAGGACAATATTGTGCATTTACCAGGTTATAATTATGAACATTTCAAGTAAAAGTGTATGCTTGGGAACATTATATGGGCCAATGGCACCAAAAACTCATTTTTTTCCGTACTAGAAAATTAATTTTCATTTATTATATGTTACTGTAGAATTGTCGAAATTTTAATTAAAAAAATCTGTTACTTAACTGGTTAATCGATTACAAAAAAAAGTTGCATGAATTTTTGTACAAGAATGCACTTTATTCATTGAGTTAAGATTTTAATCCAAACATAAATAACTCATACGGATATATCTGTTCTGTCAAGATATGCTAACTGTGGCTGTATAATTGTGATTAATTAGTAACGGTATGTTATGATATCTGACTTGGAGATTTTTATTTATTTTTATCAATCTAAGCGGGCCAAAATCTACCGTTTGAGATGAGATAAGCCCTAAAATTTGATATCGCAGGAAATTCATGACCAAAATTGGTACAAAATATTTGGCATGAGCTCAAGCATATTTGCTTTCGAAGGATGCGGAATCCTAAAGTTTATTGTTATATAGAAATTAACTACCTGCAGAGTAATTATGAAGAAAATTTCACACCACATTTTTTAACCAATCATAGGCTTGTTTTTTGTTAAGTTACCATGGCAACCCAAAAAATTTCCGGAAATTTTTTACATTCTGTCAAATTAATAAGTGGAAATTTTTCTGTCAATTAAAATGTCAAAGTAAAGACGCGGGAGTTGGACTGCTTTTAGAATTAAATTTATTTGGCGACGCAGAAGAGGATATTCACGAGGATATTATAAGTACACAAATTAATGTGTTTTAGAACCTGGAGCCATTTTTGTGCTATATGCTCATGCACTTTATTCTTATGGCTGATAATCAAATTTTGTTATGATTTGAAATTTTCTTACCGAATATCCCACGAGCTTAAATTAATATCCGGAAATTTTTCCTCGTTCATGAATATTTTAAGAAAATTATCCCTCGCCTGCGACTCGGGATAATTTTCAAAATATTCATGACCTCGAAAAAATTTTTTGACAGTTCTAACAACCAATTAAATTTCGTTATTTCTTGTCATGTGACACAAATCACCCAATCATTTTAACATTACACTGATAACACCATCCAAGGAAATTTTCAATCACTATGACAATAATATTATAAATAATTGTTTTGTTGTGTTGCGACCTTTTGATTTTATTTTTACAAAAAATTTTCTGACCGAATATCCCTCTGGCATTGAGAAATGCCTCATAATTTTATGACAATCTTAAGCACGTCGCTTGGTAATAGCCCGACACCGAAGGAGCTTTCGATTGTCATAAAATTATCTCGTACATTATCAATGTCCTAGGGATATTATAGCTGAAAATTTCACACGTCACTTTTTTAGCCAATCAGAAGTTTGTTCTTGGTTTCGTTACCATAGCAACCTAAAAAAATTTCCTGAAATTTTCATCCTCTAGGGCAGTGGTTCCCAACAAGATTTTTTCAAGGACCCCCTCATCGGTCGCTCTACTGACAAGGACCCCTTAAAGCTTAAATTCTTAAAATGGTAGAATCTACCACTGCAAGTCAAGTAAAATACAAAACAATTGAATATCTCAGTGACATTTCGCGGACCCCCAAGACATCGTCCGCGGACCACCTGTTGGGAATCCCTGCTCTAGGGTATCCTGAACGAAATTTTACTGTCAAATTATTGACATATGATCATATTTGACATTTGAAGAAGCAATAATATATTACTTCCACATCCAGTAAAAGTATAGTAACGACAAAAAAATTTTTAAAAATTTTTCTTGTTCAAATAGGCTTAGAATGTCATGAAACGTAGAGATTTTAAGTTTGAGCGAAAAAAAATTCTGTCTATCGGTCTGTCAGTTTGTCTGTCTGTAACTTTTTTGTGCGCACGTTTACTCTGGAACCGTTAAATTATTGACTTGAAACTTGGTACACATATGTACTTTAACGAGATCTAGAACTAGATTATATTTTCATCTTGTTCCGTCGAAGGGTTGGGGGGGGGTAAATTGGGGTAAATTTGGGGTACATACGTAAATCAAGCAGGTAAGAGTCCATAAAATTGGTATTTAGTATATACAAGAGAAGCTAAGGTCTCAAAAAAATTTTTGGCATTAGCCACCCCCATTACCACCCCCACCCCATATTAAAGGGGACGAAAAAAAAATTGATTTATTGTGTGTACAAAAACCAGAAACCTCAAAATATTTTTTTACTTCATCCACCCCCCTACCACAACCCTCATCCCACTACCGATGTGGGGTACCGTTTTATGGGTTTTTGGGGTAGAGGATTTCAAATATTATATTATAAAAATTCCATAAACAATTATATCCACACACAAGTTTTTTTCGTTGTGAGTGACTTGGATAGAAAATCTGGATGAGGAAGTGGTGATTCCTTGGGCAGCGGTTTTTTTAAATGGAACGCCCTGTGCATTGTTGAATTTTTGAATTATTCTTTTTTTTTCATTTCAAAAATATGATATATGAAGTCCTATCTTTAACCGTTTTCGAGTTATTGAACATTGAAAGTCGTATTTAAGCTATTTATTATACGAACGGAAATTACAATTATTAAAGTAGTCTATGAAAATGACAAGTATTCTGTTATTAAATCTGTCAGCGTTTCATATAATAACAGAATACTTGTCATTTTCATAGACTACTTTAATAATTGTAATTTCCCTTCGTATAATAAATAACTCCTATACTATGCGTCACGTGGCTCTTGCTGCTGACACCAAGCATTACCCAAATCCAACCCAGGGTAGATGTAGCCGGTCCTACGATATATCCTTGGAGTGGCAGTAATGCCTACCTATACATGGATTACAAAACATCTGGCAAGGCAAAATAAAATAGTTCACGTGATCAATCCATGCCTTAGTTCTTTTTCTCAAGGAGACTTCAAGATTGGCACGTCTTATTATTCAATCGGCAGCGATCGATTACTATTATTTACAATTAATTCTTAAATTAATCTTCATGCGGATCAAT
Organism: Rutpela maculata; assembly: GCA_936432065.2. NCBI lineage: Eukaryota > Metazoa > Arthropoda > Insecta > Coleoptera > Cerambycidae > Rutpela > Rutpela maculata. The sequence continues at coordinate 125,883,749 of OW386292.2, read as the reverse complement.
CATCTTGCAACAGATACTTTCGTATCTGAAGTGTTTACTCGTTGTTGATATCCCAAAGCTTATATAAGTTGTAATTTATGATGATCAGCTACTACTCTGTGGTGAAAAAATAATTTGATCACAATGTCCCGGATACTCGTTTTTCTAGTGGCTGTGCTGTGTCAGGGTGCTTTTGCACAACTAGATTGCAGTAAGTATGCACCTTATATACTACATATTCAACTTCAATACAATTTTCTTACAGAAAATTTGTGAGGATATTCTCAAGAATGATGAGAATATGAAAAATATACTGAGTCAACCCCTGTGAATTTTTTTTTTATTTAACAAATTAAGTGTGCCAACATTTGCAAATAACTTTGTTAGTTTGATTTTTTCAAAAAATGATAACACAAAAAGAAGGAAGAAGGAATTTCACATAAAAAATATATTTGTTTTTTTTTCTTTTACTTGAGCAAAACTATCGGAGCTAGAAATTTTGCAACTGACGTTCGAACGAAGCTCAGCGGCAGATTCTCGAGCGCGTTTTGACAGTGTGAACGCGCGCGCGCGCTGCACAAAAAGTGTTAACAAATTTTAACTGATCAGACCAAATGACAAAAATCAATATAGATTTTAAAGTACACATTGTCATGTAATTGATGTGATGTGTATATTTGTTTTCCAAAAAACATTTTCAAATTATTAAGTATTTTATTTTACAGATAATTTTTAACAATAATTTAATTGTAGTTTGTTTGTGTAATGATCAAGAACTGTAAAATATATGTATATGCGTTTGAGTGTGGAACTTTACCCTCTTTGTTATGTATTTATATTATATTTTCTGGCATGTTTTATACTCAATAAAATTGTAATATTTTTGTTAAATGTTGGCGGTTTCTGTATTTTGTATATCTACATGCAATTGCTGTACATTGAAACAGAGAAACAAAGATTACACGGGCACAAAAAAAAATCCAAAGGTGAAAGACTTTTGGAGGGAAACTGTTCTTCAGCCCTTTCGCAGTATTTTCCGAATGTTTTGTCAACCCCGGGAGTTGTGTTGACGTCTTCTGGTCAAAAGATGTTCGATTTATCAATATTCCCTGTATTAACCCCGATCTGTCAAGCCCTCACAAGCGTAGTACGGAGGGTGGTTTTTTCCATTTCGGGGTGGTTTTTTTCATTTCGGGGTAGTTCCAGAAGAGTTGGAGAAAGTATTGCAGTTATTGTGTTACCCGCCCTCGAAAACTAGAGAAAACCATTCTTCAGCCCTTTCGCAGTATTTTCGGATGTTTCGTCATTCAGGGCGGGGGTGGTTCCAATCTCCGGGGGTTGTTTTGACATCTACTGGTCAAAAGATACTCGACTTATCAATAATTTCTGTAATAACCCCAATCTGTCAAGCGTATTATGGAAAAATTAGAATTATGGAAGTTTTTTGGGGGGAAAAAGTTCATCACCATCATTTCCGTGGCACGATAAAACGGACGTGATATTTGGAATCAGCGGCTCAGAAACCATAGGATAGGTGTCTTTCATCTTTGGAAAATAATATTATTTTTTTGTGTGCCTGTGTTATTATTATTGTAGACTTATCAAGCAGCATACTTTCTCAGCCGCAGCTGGAAACTGATATCAGTGATATCTTGCGTGCGTTTCGGAACGAAATGGGCTCCACATTCAGGGGCATCGCAAGGTTTTTTTTTGTTAGGGGGGAGGTTAATAATTCCCAACTCTCATTACGGAAATTTTCTCAACTCCTCAAAAAAATTTTCTCCAAAATGAAAGTTGATGAGCGGGAGGGGGGGTGTGTGAAATTTTTCCGAAATTCTCCCAAGTCGAAACTTGAATTTCCCAACTCGACCACGATATAGCGACACCCCTGTCCACATTCCAGGTTTTTAGACAACATCTCAGAACCCAGACTCTAACAAGGACTCACAGAGACTCCTAGTTCAAATTTTTGTTTAAATATGCGCAGTTGTCAATAGTGCGATTTTCTATACTTGTTGCACGTTCGGTTGACCTAGCAGTTGTATATCCCGGTGCTGGTCCCTCTTAATCACTGACGCTACTGCGGTCCTTGCATTCTGTTTGGAAGTATTTGTACATGCTTAACTTCTCCTTTTCCTTGGTGTCAATCAATATGGATACATCGATCCAGGGCCGGGTTATCTATAATGCTAAATAGACTCATTAAAAAGTCCCCCACCCCCGCTCGTCAACTTTTTAACTTCGTAACCTTGCCTATGAATAAGAGAGCGCAAATATATAGTTAGCCGTCAATCCTTTATCCGGCCCTGCATCGATCAGCAAACAGAATTTCTCCTTTTTATTATGTACGACGATGTCTGGCGAATTCGCGGTATATTCATAATATTTTTGTGTCACCGGTATATTGAAGTCACTCTGTTGTATCGGTGGGTGTACTCTAATGGTGCCAATGGAGTAATCCCTCCACCACGTGACTGACATGCTCCACTGTTGGACCTCACATCCTATACTTGCTGTCAACAGTTGCAAAAACCCCAAATGTGCAACGGTAGCAACGGTAGCGACCAAACATGGTTACTTCCCCATTTTTGAGGGCGGCCAACACGATGGTGATAGTCGCACGGTTCCTACTCCCTCGAACTAAAGCAAAAGACCATCCCTATTTCCCATTTTTCGTTGTCAGGCATGCTAGGACTTGTTGGATCGAGTTACTTTTGAGGAAACTCAATATGTCGTAAAATTTCTCAACCAGACATATTAACGACCCCCGGGGGCTGAAACTACCCCCTCCCTCAATCCTAGGTGTCCCTTAAAGCGATGGTTTTAAAGTTTTCAAGGGTAGAGAACACGATCGTGACATCACTTTCTCTCTTACTCCTCAGAAACTACCCTTGCTTGCCCAAAACCATCGGTTTTTCTTATAGGATCAGGTTTCCTAGAGAGAGAAGTTTTTTATTGCAGCTTAAGAGGAGCTTGATAGGACAGGTTATGTGCATGAATATATAGTTCATATTATGTATATGATTTTTATTCCTATGCTAAGCATGCGTCATGTATGATTATTAATAAATGTTAATTTATTCTTCGGCGTTTACAAATTACATCACATTGTTCTGGCCAATCGGAGTGGACATTGCACTCTTCAGTGAGAGTTGCTTCCATCTGGGTACATTCATCATCAACGTCACTATCGTCAGTCTTATCGTCACTAACATTATCATTCTGTATTAAAATTTTCGGGATCAGCTATTGAATAGTACCATCCTCATCTTCTGATAGATCTGGATTTTCACCACGCTCGCTATTATTGCAATCATTACCTCTACAATGTTTACAGAATGGATTACATTTTATAACTAATTTTATAACGAGAAATAGGAAAAAGGTTTGGTTTTGTGCATTTAGGGTAGGCTAAATAATATCAGCATCGTATTTCTCGCCCTTGAAAACGTGTAGGGAACAATTTTCAGCACGTTTGGATGTTTTTTGCATCCTTCGGTATTGAGGGAGGGGGCAGTTTCAACCCCCGGGGCTCGTTAGGTTGCCTGGTTGCGAAATTTTACAGGACATATTGAGTTTCCTAAAAACAAAAAAGGAAAAAAAACGATCAAACAAGTTCTCGCATGCCTGACAACGAAAAATGGGAAACAGAGGTGATTTTTTGCATTAGGGGTAGTTCGAGGGACCGCGCGACTATCATCATCGTGATGGTCGCCCTCGAAAACGCATATTTGATCGCTACCCTTGCACTTTCCCGGTTTAATCCTTTTTTTGCAACTTTGGTATGGACTAACTATTTCAAGATCATTCTCTGGTGGTATCTGGTGTTAATCCTCTTTGTCAGTTAACTGCTAGTCTGCCGAAATTGCTGAAGAATTGTCCATGCATCGACTTTGCGCAAAGTACATCTATGTTCCTCTTTTCGATGAAGATTTTAATTTTCTCCTTGGCGTTCTCGTCAGTGATTTTGTTTCCCAGATATTTTTCCTGGATCTTGTATGCTTCCTTCTGGATGGAGTAAAAGTTCTTGTCTTTATCATGTTCTTTAACCAATCTTGTGAATTTGATCTTCCCCTATCGGATATACGCGCTCCGAGCTACTGATTGTTATTACTATTATTATTATTATTGCTGCGATCGATTACGGTACCAGTCTAGAAAAAATAAGAGCTCAAGTCCGGTTGCCTGAAATATCGTTTCGGTCCTTGGTATTTCTTGCAAATATTTTAAAAAAATCGAATAAGTCATGATGGTATATACAGTGTGTCCCACTTCGTACTAAGCCACCCCTATAACTTGGCTATTTGTATTTGGATTTGTTTACAATAATTAATGTAAGTAGATCGACATTCATAGCAATCTGGATGCTCTAAACTAACCCAAACCTCGAATTTTTCTAACTTGCAATATTTTTCAAAAAAAAAATCAATATTTTTAAATGAAAATTCATATTTGAACTTACTTAATTTTTCTGAACGACTTTTCCAAATACATTTTTCCTCTATCTCAATCGCTAATGTTACTTTTGTAAAATTCCCATTTTAAAAACATCACAGTTGGCTTTGAAATAGAGATTGAGTAACAGTTCTACCTTCCAAAGGTAGTTCATTATGGGTATTATGTGCTATAAAAAATATATACAAATCCAAATACAAATAGCCAAGTTATAGAGGTGGCTTCGTACGAAGTGGGACACACTGTATAAATACACACAGTGTTTGCATACTTATTTAGATTCAAGATATGAAACAAATGTCCAAACGAACACTTTCTTCAATTGTTATTATAGCAAATTTATTCGTTAACAATATACTAAAGTAAGATAAGTTATAAGCACTGATAATTATGAATACAATGGGATACTTCCAAAAACAAGCTATACGATTATAATCGTTCCTTTGTCGGTCAGCGTATCGCAATTTATCTAAGTCCACATTTTTCAGGTTTCCAAAATATCTAATAAGTCTGTACAGTCATGATCACAATAGGGTTTTCAACCTGAACAGTTTATTTTATAAATTACACAGGTCTACAAAAAAAAGTCTTGTCCTAAGGTTCTAATAAAACTTTTCTGAAGTATTTTGATGCGCTGAAGCCAATTTTGGACAAAAAAAATTTCTATCGACTCAGTGTCCCTCTACCACCCCCTTCATCCTCTAAAAATGGCAAGAAAGGTCTTGTCCTAAGGTTCTCATCTAACCTTTCTGAAGTAAGGACTCTGCACTTTTTAAAGGTATTTTGGTGATCAATAGATTTTTCTGGTTTTTTTATATGTTAATTCTTGAGGTATGTTTACCAACCCTGCAAAAGTTCATAGTTTAGACAGGAGAGGGCGTTGAAGTTGTCTTTGTAAGTTTTATATTTGCTTCCATTCCGGTAAAACCGTTGACGTAAAACTCACCGGGAACGATACGTGTATAAGTACATGTCATTTATATCATAAAACGATTATTGTGTCGCATCCGTTTGTACCGGAAATGACGTAAATTGCAGATTTCGCACCAGAATCAGTGGTATGGCGTATAAGTATCTGGATACATACCTATGTCTGAATTAATAAAAGGCGTAATGACATATTTTTGCCACATCTATACAGCGTGATTCATTTTTAACATATACAGGATGATGCAGTGAAGATAATTTTGAAGATGAAGATTTCAAGTGCATCACATCTTTGACCAAGGCACAGTTTCTAAGACTATTTGAATGTTGTGATCCAATACAAATGTATGGGAACAACCGGAATGTGCCAAAAAAAGATTTAATAACATTCTTAATGAAATTGCGTCAAGGTTTGTCGGATATATTTATACAGGCAATTTTAGGCTATTCATCGCGGCAAACAGTAAGTTTAATTTTTCAAAAAGTAAGATTAAGCCTCATGCAAAGATATGTAAATACTGGTGTCAAATCGCACGAGTTATACTTTACGATTGTACGTATTTAAAAGTGCCCAAAAGCTCTAATTTCCATGTTGCTAGACAGTCATACTCAATGCATAAAAAGTATACCTTACTTAAAGCAGGTCTCTTAGTTGCTAAGAAAAATTAATGATGCCGTCGACAGATCACCTGGACATGTGGATATAGAGTATAATGCTTGACTATCTGTCTTTTTTTGAACCTGATAGTATGCCCAGTATTTATTAAGCAAAGTATTATTTTAATTCTGATATGTACATACTACTACCATATTTGCTATAGTATTATTGTTAATGTGTACTACCTCTCCTAAAAAATGATTGCGTTATTGTGTCTACTCTCTTTCTCAATTTAATTGGATGTAACTGCATCATCCTGTATATGCTAAAAATGAATCACGCTGTATAGATGTGGCAAAAATATGTCATTACGCTTTTTATTAATTCAGACATAACCTTTTATAGATAGATACTTATACGCCGTACCCTCAATTCTGGGGTATCCTGGATTCCCCTTTGGCTAATATATATACGCTTATCTTTCATGACAAAAATTTAATATAAACGGCGTCAGTCTTATTCTAGTAATAAATAAATATTCTTTTCATGTTTTTAGAAAATTAGCTAAAATTAGGATAAACTTCATATAAAACTTTATACAATAATGATATTTTAGATACACGAGTAAAAAACCGCTGCCCAAGGAATCACTACTTCCACATCCAGATTTTCTATCCAAGTCACTCACACAAAAATTTTGTATGTGGAAATAATTGTTTATGGAACTTTAATAATATAATATTTAAAATCCTCTACCCCAAAAACCCATAAACGATACCCCACATCGGTAGTGGGGTGGGGGTGGTGATAGAGGGTGGATGAAGTAAAAAAATATTTTGAGGTTTCTGGTTCTTGTACACACACTAAATCACAATTTTTTTTCATCCCCTTTAATAATAATGTGGTGGGGGTGGTAATGGGGGTGGCTAATGCCAATTTTTTTTGAGACCTTAGCTTCTCTTGTATATACTAAATACCAATTTTATGAACTCTTACCTGCTTGATTTATCAATTTACCACAAATTTACCCCAATTTACCCCCCAACCCTTCGACGGAACAAGATGAAAATATAATCTAGTTCTAGATCTCGTTAAAGTACATATGTGTACCAAATTTCAAGTCAAACGGTTCCAGAGTAAACGTGCGCACAAAAAAAGTTACAGACAGAAAATTTGTTTTCGCTCAAACTTAAAATCTCCACGTTTCATGACATTTTAAGCCCATTTGAACAATAAAAATTTTTAAAACATTTTTTGTCGTTACTATACTTCCACTGGATTGTGGAAGTAAAATTGTAAAGGTATTCACACATACACAGAGAGTATATAGTACACGGAAATTAGGCAAATTTATGTGGAATAGAAGAAAAAAATTATAATAAGCTGAAATGTCTATAATAGTTAGCTTATGTGTGTAAGAATACATATCAAAAAAGTTCCCACCCCTAGGTAAGCTTCATTCCTGTCTCACCCCCTTTAAGGACACCGCACTGGTTTTTTTAATATATTTTAAACGCTTTATCTTAGGGAAAAAACATAAGTATAGGAAAAGGTTTGTCACAAAATTCTCTACAAAAAACGCCAACAGAGAATTTTAAGAAGAACATGTCCCACAGTTATTTTTGATTAAAATACGCCAATTACAGACCCTAAAGAAAAATTATTAAGCAACCTTGTCAACAAAGAACGATTAATTTCTCAACTAGTTCAAATCTTGTCCCATTTTTTTTGCGCACGACAGTACCATAAACAGGCCTTAGGCCTATCTGAAGTTTAGGTGTTAGAGGTTCCGGGTTCTGTGGATTTGGGGTTGATAGTTTATATTTTATTTGATTAGAGGCAGACCTTGGGATTGTACGCTTATTATCACGATTTTTTGCATTTTCTGCAAACGTGAGATGTGCTGGCTCAAATCTGATCGCAGATTTGGATTTAGTGGCTGTGATAGTCATCCGGTGGCCATATACCAAGAACAAGCCACCAGATGGACTTAATTCAATTTTACGGTAAAAATCGGCCTTGACAGTTTTTGCTTATTTTTGTCAAAAAATCCGTTTGGACGTACACGCCTTTTGCACATTTCTAATTTCAGTAATCTGTCTCTAACTTTTCGAAATTACAACTTATACAATTTTATAAGGCTTTGTTTATTGTTCTTATATGAGTATTCGTAAATAGACATAAAATTAAAGAAATAAAAATTAGTAAAAATCAAAGATGAACTTTTGGCGTACTTCCGGATTCCAGATTCTCTGCCGTATTCGGCGTACTTTCTACTTTTCCACTTTTAGTAAAAATATTTTACTAAATTCGACTCAACTTTTTTACTTTTAATGTCATACATCTTCTGATGAGTTAAGAATTATTTTGTAAGTTACAAAAAAATACATTGTGACCTGTTTCATGATGAGGAAAGGTATAATTAAATTTGTTGTCTGTACGGACCTAGATGGATTCTCCAAGGTTCTTTAACAATCACACTCCGCGTGACACATCATTTTACCCGATTACTTATAATTTTTTTCTACAAGTTGCTAAAAGTAATATAATTCGTGTAAGATGACAGTTCAAAGATTAAATCCTCTATAAAATTCTAAGCAATAGTGATATTACGTACGGTTAAACTGCTCTACTAGTGCTAATAATCTAATCTTAAACATTTGTTTCCAGTTCCAGATAGTGTTGGAAACGTATCCATAGATTTGAACTACGTACTGCATTGGAGTGAAAGCTCAAATTGTCCAGAGACTCACTACCTGATTTACGTTCACGTCGATGAAGAAAATTTGCAGTATATACTCAATGCTGACGATACCTCACTTGATGTCTCCTTCCTGCCCGCTTGCGAGAGATTCCACTTCAGGGTTAGGGCATATGCAGATAGTAACCTCAGCGAGGAAAGTCGTCTTGAAGCATACATGCCAGCACCGTCAGGTAAATCTAGAGAAATTTCAATATTTATATTATAATCCGGTAACTTTGTCATCAAAAAAGGGGTTACCTGACATTAAATCAGGTATGGCTGCTTTTTTAATATGTTGTATAGGATTAAAAAGTAATGTTAAATCCACCTTTACGACCTCGGCAGACCTCCGGATCTTGGTCAAAAATCCAAAAAACTGCCAGATTTTTGTTTTTTTCTCAGCCCCCAAGGCCTACTTTTTCGGTAAAAACATTTTTGTATTTTTTAAAAGTAGATTAAATTTGCTACAAATTGGTACCAGAGCGGACTGTAGATTAAATAGTATCAGAGATAAACAGATGTACAAAGTTTTGCAAAAGTTTCATTTTTCGACATTTTTATGGTAGTAGTATGGTAGTATTTCACAGATTTTTAAGTTAGAAATTGAATAGAAATTAAAATTTTAATTTTTCGACATTTTTAACAATTTATTCCTTTATAAATTTATTAATTTCTTCTGGTGTCAAAGTTTTGGCCTTTTTCGCTTTATGTCCCTCAGATTTTTTTTCAGTGTGTCAGTCCATGAAACTTTGGTACGCTTTATCATAAACACTTTTTGATTTCTATGGTAGTAAATTAAGTGCTGTTGCTTCTGCTATTTCAGTTATTTCTGGAGGAGTACAGTGGATAGTATCTTCTGAATCACTTTCCATTCTTTCAACAACAAAACTGACATAATCAGACTCAATTCCACAATGTGCACAAATACTGATTCATGCATAATTTTCTGTGGGATTATTTGATGGCATTATATACCAAAAATCGTCTATGTAATGTTCATATTATTTATTAGTGTTATTTGTTAGTCGTATACAAAAATTTTAATGCAAAATCGAAAAACAAACAAAACTGGAAACAAATTTATGAAAGAAGATATTCAACATGATTGCTATTTTCGTTTATGCACAATGAACATTTTCAGTTCAACTCTGCACACTTTCAGTAATGTATTTATATTGCCACTGCCACTGCCACTGCCACTGGCATATATTTTATTATGAAGACCGGCCATGTCTTCTATTGGCTCCTTATACACCTCCTTTTTTAAGCAACCCCACAAATAAAAATCTAATGGACTCAAATCAGGAGATCCAGCGGACCACCTGAGTACTTACTACTACTGGATAAGCATGTTAAAGATAACTGCTGACACTATTGCTATTATGTGGTCCTACACTATCTTGATTAAACCACATTGTCTCTAATTGAATTGGTAATTTATCTAATAGCAAAGGTAAATCATTTTGTAAAAACTGTAAATAGCGATCCCCATTTAAATTTCCTTCATACAGATATGGTCCAAGTATGAATCCATTTGGAATGCCACACAAAACATTTACTCCAAATCGTGTCTGTATGTTGTCTCATCCACTTAGGATTTTCTTGAGACCAGTATCAACAGTTATGTCTGGTTATAACTCCATTATTATGGAATTGAGATTCATCGCTCCACAAAATTTGGTCCAATAAATTAGGATTCTTTTCTAAAAGAATTGAAAATTTTGCCTAAAAATATAGCCTGCGTTCATTATCTCCTGGTCTCGAATGATGCAGCAAATACACTTTACATGCGAAAAATTTACTATTTATTAAAATTCTTCTACACAAAGTTGCAGCAACGCTAGTTGTAGACTGTATATTGGCCCTTCTTCACCTCGACCTAAAAGGCGCTGTAACTAATTGTTGCCCAGGATTCCAAGACTTTTTGCAAAGCTTGTGATTTTCCTGGGAGCTAATTGCCCTATGTCTTCAGGCGTTAATTCCGCCTGTTCTGATTAATACCTTGTATTCACAAAGTAAATGCTCTGCAGTCTCGGTTGCAGTTTCACAGTATCTGCATTTGTCATCTTCCGCCATGCCCATGTTCTTGAGATGATATCTCAAGGGGCAATGGCCAGTTAGAACGTCTGTGATCAGCCTTAGGTAGGACTTTTCAAGTTCGAGAAACCTTGTGGCGTTCCTTGTTGAATAGGTGATAAACCTTTTGACTTGGTTTTGGCCTGGAGTATTTCTCCAGTAGGACTTCTTTTGATCCTTTTCCCATTTTTGGACCTTCTCTCCGTTATGTGTCCCTTAGATAAGCCAGAGAATGGTTCGGTTCCAAAAAATGGAGCTTCAGTCCCTTTTCTTGTGAGACTGTCAGCTAATTTGTTGTCTTCTATTTCCTCATGCCCTGGCACCCACACCAAGGTAACCTTGTTTTTTTGCCAGTTGCTTCAGGGATTGTCTGCATTTCCAGGAAATTTTAGACGCGAGGGTATAGGACCCGAGACCTTTAGTGTTGCCTGGCTATCTGAAAGTATATATATTTTTGCCTTTCGAGTGCCTCTATTTAGGCATTCCTGGCCACACTGATCTATAGCATAGATTTCTGCCTGGAAGATGGTTGGGGTGTTACCAAGGGCTTTAGATAGCATTTAGGTCCCGCTACGCCCACATCAACCCTTCGTCCATCTTGGACACGTCTATGTACCAGATGTGTGGCTCTTTCTCCAACCGCAATACTTCGACCCTGCTCGCGGCTTTCAATCAGCACATCAGATTGGCATTGAGTCAGTGAGTTTGGTCATGGATTCAAATTGAATTAGCTCCAGAATCCTTAAGTGACTGTGGGACAGGAGTGCATCCTATGATCCCTAAACACGCAAGGCGTTGCAGTTTCTGCAACTTTGCTTGTGCTATTTCCTCTTCTGTTTTTGGCCACCAAACACATAATGCGTAGGTCACCATCGGTCTGACATACCAAGATTACTCCTAGATACTTGATTTCACTGGAAAAATTCAGTAGTGTTCCATTTAACATAGGAGCTCTCAAATTTAATTTTCTCGCCAGTTGCTACATTTAAGAGGCGTAGTGACGTATGGGGATTATTTCTTATTGTTTCTAATACTGCTGCTGTGATTTCTTCATTTGTAGCTCTTTTTCTCCTAACGTTTTTGGTTTTTTAAAACATTCATTACTAACTAAATTATCACATACACTTACAATTGTTTTTCGATCAAACTTTGGTCTTCCGTTGCAGAAGAAGCATTTTTACGGCATTCTCCGTAAATTAAAATAATATTTAATTTGTCTAGGTTTATATGTAAACTCATTTTTTATAACAATTTAACTAACACAGGATGTAAAAATTACATTCACAACTGTTGACATTTGAAATGAAATCTAAAACATCAATTAAACGTCAAGTGTTTCTAAAAAAGTCTAAAGGCATCTGCGATTATTAGATTTTGGTTCTGAAGTAGGTAATCGTATTTCATTAATAGTTCCTTTATTTAGTCCAGTCCGTGAAGACATTTAACAGAAGACATACATGTAGCAAATTTCTATTTACGTAAGGAATATTATTTCAAACATTGTAATCAATTCGCTAAACTTTTGCAATTTTTTGGGTTACGTTTCATATAGTGTTAGCTAATCTAATATAAGATGTAATAATTTGTATATAACATTTGCTAACCAATTTTTAAACTTTTGTAATTTTTGGGCCAGACACAAAGTGAATATTGCAAAAATTGCACTGTTAAGATATGTAAAACTATATTCCGTTTAATAGAAAATTTAACACGAAGTTGCTAGAGGCAATAGTTGAGACTTTCATTGCAGTTTGCTGCACTTTTGAGATTTTTGTCTTCGAGATATTAATAAAATGAAATTTTTGAAAAATGTATACGTTGCGCCAAATGTATCTAAAAAAAATTCAAGAGAAATAGGTTTTTCACTTTCACGTTTTAATTTATTTTTCAGGAACTGACCTCACCATAGATACATTCGACCTCATTGAACAGGAGCAAGGTGTCCTTTTGGCCTGGGAAGTAAACGAGAAATTCGCACATTGCGCACAAGCCTTCAGAGTGGTTATTCGAGACGACTGGTTTGTCCCACGAGATGTATATACGCAAAGGCCTTACCTATATCTGGATAGCATCGTGCCTTGTGCTACATACGAATTCACAGTGACCGCCATTTATAACCAACAATCCGAAGGACCAATAGTATTGAAACGTTATGACGCTCCCGCAGTTAGTAAGTTATTTTTGTTGCACTTTCTATTATCACAATTTTATTTTGTTTGTTTCTCAAACTACCCCAGTCAAATAAGAACAAATTTCGATGTTTCGCGGAAAAAACTGATAAAGTTTTGAAACCTGGCAAAGATGTTTATTAAGATTTGCTATTGAACATAGGAAAAGCCCCCAACTCCATGTCTTGCGCTTGAGCCGCCATCTTGAAAAAATGGTGCCCCCTCACTAAAGTTTTTCCTTATATCTCACTAACTATTAGAGTTATCGAAACTATGGTTTAAATAAAAATATAAAGCTTAAAAAACTATCTACAAAAAATGTTACATACATTTTTTCCGTATCTAGTACTGCATTCTTCGTAACTACGAAAACGAATAATATATTGCATTTGATCTGATCTGATCAATGAAATTGGACCTCTCTCTGTTAAGTTACCCTGCTCACAAAAACGTGGCGGACAGAGAGACAGACGAACAAACGGGCAGACTGATAAGCAAACGGACATACGATTTAAACGTCATTTTAAAGTTGTATAGAATTCTATGACTAACAAAATTACCTGAATTTTATTTTTCCTACAAGTGATATTTACGGTTTTAGAAATGTGTCAATATACTATTTTGAGATGAGTATATTATTAGATACGAAGAAAATATATATAACATGTTTTAACCTAATAGCCAATGAATCCCCATTTTTTGACAACATTGCACCAATCAAATGTCATTATTAGTGCTAAACTAACCTAGATCGGCTTTTGACAGTACTAACACGAAAAATTTGTTTCTCTAATTTTTTCTATCGACGCATCGACAAATATTGCGGTAACAATTTGACATATGTCATGTTTTGTTTCGTGAAATGTTTTCTGCAAATGGAACCACTCGTACTTTTAAGTTTTATCTATAAATTTCTTCTGTAGCTTATTACTAATAGTTAACGTAACTTGTAAATTGTAGTCTTGTATTACGTAGTAATATAATAATATAAACAACATAAACACACCACATAATGCAACTATGTGGTGTGTTTATGTTATGTTTATATTTTCCCAATTTCAAAGCCGAGGCTGTCTGGAATATACAGGCTAGGGACAAGGCAAACACAGCTTTCAATAGCTTATAGAAACGTAATTACAAAATAATTATCCTAACGAAAATTAAGCTGAAATGAATACCAAGCAGGCAAATCAATTATTACATGTTAAACACACTCGCTCTGGACACAAGTAAACTAAAGATATACTTGCGCACGGTAAATCATCACAAAGTAAGTTAAAAAAATCAAAACTATCCACTATTCAACATAATTCGTTGTACTTAATATTCTCTCTGCTTAAACAAGAAACCTTAACCTAATCATTAAACTTCTTAAATTAAAAATAAGTATTAAATACGTAAATATAAATATCAATGAACACTTTAGTATAATAATTCTTCAATAATTCAGAGTATGTAGTTTGCGGAGTGGTTCTAATAAGCGTTACTAGATGGTGGTACTATAGCAATATTTCATCTGATATCGGCAACCTTAGAACATAAAGTCGGGAGATTGGTAAAATGTGGCAGTGCTCTATGTCTTTAGTCGTAATGTGATTGGTTGAAGCATGCCCGAGAACTCTTTACACTGAAGATCAGTCTACGCATTACAATACCTATGGCGTAAGGTATATTGTTTTACTTGATCGTCATTACATATTTAAAATATTGCGAATTCCGTGGACTTTAAGTGTCTGCAGCTGCATTTGATAAATATGTATAGTTGACCTAAACTTTATAAGACACGTAAAAAATCTCAAAGCTTTGCCGCCAAGCTCCTTACGACAGAGTGGGGCATGCTTTATTTTTCTACAGCATATTAAATAATAAATATGATGTATTACTTCTTAATACATAAAACATCAGTATTCTCGTGTAAAGTATGTTCTGGCATGATTAAAATAAGAAATTAACAGAAACACGCTTGTATCAACTATGATTTCAAATTATTTTGATATAATTACGCAACTCCCTCCTAAAATATTTGACGACCTAACGCTGGTTATAGTTGCTATAGTAACCGTTAGGAGGGAGTTGCGTAATTACATCAAAATAATTTGAAGTTATAATTGATACAGGTGTGTTTCCGTTAATTTCGTATTTTAACGAGAATAATGATGTTTTATGTATTAAGTGATACATTATATTTATTATTTAATATGATGTAGAAAAATAAAGCAGGCCCCACTCTATCCTAAGGGGCTTGGTGGGCGGCAAAGCTTTGAGATTTTTTACGTTACGTGTCTTATAAAGTTTATAAGAGACTACTACTTTTATAAGAGACTACTACTTTTATAAGAGACCTCTACTTTGTTTTTTACTAGATGAGTCGCTTTAGAAATGGATTTTTATGTGACGTAAATATTGAAATTGAAAATAAAGGAAAAACGTCTGAAGGCAAAATATTACAAAACATAATATTAAAGATGTACTTAATGAATTATTTATTCGTGAAATATTCTCCCCAAATACCACTCGTGCTTTTATAAATTTTTGCTCGAGCTAAGTTGCCAAAAAGTAATATAATTCGTGTAAATTAGCAGTTTATTATCAGATATTAAGCAGATAATATACTGTCAATTTGCAGTCTTTATATTACCAGGCAACAAAGCTTTCGAAAAAATTAACCGATAAAATTCTAAGCAGTAGTGATATTACATACGATATCTTTATTTTAAGTTTAGTTTTATTTTTAAGAGGAAGCATAATTTCTGCAATGCTAATGGTTAGCGAGATATAAACAAAAAACAGAATCGGAGCACCATTTTCTCAAGATGGCGGCTCAAGCGCAAGAGATATAATGGGGGACTTTAAGTATGTCTAACAGTAGACCTTAATTAACATCTTTGCATAGTTTCAAAACTTTATCAGTTTTTTTTCCTGTAATTCTTCCTATTTGACAGGAGTATACACACCTAACGGCCAGTATTTTAGTAGTGGTTTAAACCAAAATCTTCTGGTTAAACTTTCTATTTTCGATTTAACAGTTTTTCAGTTCAGGATTAAATCAAAACGAGTTTTACTTGAACGCCAAAGTTAACCGAGTAGACTTCATGGTTTAAACCAAAATTTCTCATTTACGCATAGTGCATGTGCTTTTTCTACAACGAGTTATGATAACTAAATTTTTCAGTAACGTTAAGTCGTAAGACATGATTGCCTTACCTCCCTAATGAACCTACTAGGCAGGTAGGAGTAAGGTAATTGTGACAATTTATTTTATTCTACCTCGACCTCGTTCCTGCCCAGCCCTTCAACTGCCGCGTAGCCTTGACTAGCGGATGTCCCGCTGGATATGAAAACAAGTGTCGAAAAGAAATTGTATTTTTAAATATGGAATAAATCTAATTTGATTTGATGCAGAGCGTTGATTGACAACTCCTAATCTTTTCCCACTGGAGAGATTATCTAAATTTAAATCCATATTTACCCTTATAAATAAACAAAATATGAACTTTGACATAAACATAAACACACCACATATAGTAGACAACCCCAAAATCCAAAGCCAAGGTTGTTCGGAAGGGGCTTACACATTTGGAAAAGACGCAGTTATACATCCATACCCACTGGTATTGTCAGTAGCGGGGCTGGGGCTCGAACCCAGAACGCGATAAACAGTCGGTCAGCATAATCGCCACTCAATATGCCCTAACCGACTCAGCTACCGTGCTACTTCCAGATCCAGTGGAATTAGAGTAAGGCAAAATGAATTTTCAAAATTTTTTATTGTTCA
Source organism: Rutpela maculata (assembly GCA_936432065.2). Classification (NCBI taxonomy): domain Eukaryota; kingdom Metazoa; phylum Arthropoda; class Insecta; order Coleoptera; family Cerambycidae; genus Rutpela; species Rutpela maculata. Next base: position 125,867,028 of record OW386292.2, on the reverse strand, counting down.
AATCGGCTTAGAATATCATGAACGTCGAGATTTTAAATTTGAGCCCAAAAAAAATTCTGTCTGCCTGTCGTCTGTATTTTTCTCGTACGCACGATTACTTTGGAACCGTCTAAGATATTGACTTGAAATTTGGTACACATATGTATTTGAACGAAATCTGGAAGATTATATTCTGATCCTATTCCGTTGAAGAATTGGGGAGCAAATTGAAGTAAATGGAGGTAAATAGAAAAATCAAGGAAGTAACAGTCCATAAAATTGGTATTTAGTATATAGGGTGTGACAAAAGTCCCCGGGTCATTATCTCGTAAAATAATAAACATACTTAAAATTTGTAAATGGCGGATAATTGACACCAAAAAAAGGTTTTAAATAGCTGCAGTTAGAATTGTTCCTTCGCAGTGCACAGAGATGGCGCTGCGGTGAGAAATTATTTTTCGATGGCTGGAACCTTGAAACATGATTCATACGATTAATGAATAAATTGTGAACAATTTTGACTATCTAAAAAATTTTGTAAATACCAGCCGTTTTGGAGGTACACGAATTTTTTTCTCCATTTTTTTGTCTCTGTAAATTTTAAAAACTTCTGTAACTTTTCTGTTTATCATTTTAGAACACCAATTATTTAGAACTTTTAGCTTATTATATTCCATACTTCTTATATTATTACATATTTTGAAATTTTTTATAATTTTCAGAATTTTTCAAATGCAACTAATTTTTAAAATTTGAAATTAGTAAAAATTTTCAAAATATGTAATAATATAAGAAGTATGGATATATATAATAAGATAAAAGTTCTAAATAATTGGTGTTCTAAAATGAAAAACAGAAAAGTTACAGAAGTTTTCAAAATTTACAGAGACGAAAGAATAGAGAAAAAAAATTCATTTAGCTCCAAAACGGCTGGCATTTACAAAATTTTTTACATAGTCAAAATTATTCACAATTTATTCATTAATCGTATGAATCATGTTTCAAGGTTCCAGCCATCGAAAAATAATTTCTCACCGCAGCGCCATCTCTGTGCACTGCGAAGGAACAATTCTAACTGCAGTTATTTAAGACCTTTTTTGGTGTCAATTATCAGCGATTTACAAATTTTAAGTATTTTTATTATTTTACGAGATAATGACTCGCTTAATACATCGCACCGTTAAAAATTCATATTCATTCTTTTGAATGATACCCATAATGACTCTATCTCAATTTCCATTGTCTTTTGTGAAGAGATTAAAAAGTTGAAAATATTGTTTCTTTTTCCTTGGCTAAAAATTATACGTTTATTTTGGGTACGTTTTTTCATGACCACAATATACTTTCACTCCCGTGACCTGGACCAAAACATATTTTCCTAAGTAAAAACCGCTGCCCAAGGAATCATTACTTCCACATCCGGATTTTCTATCCAAGTCACAGAACGAAAAAACTTTGTATCTGGAAATAATTGTTTATGGAACTCTAGTAATATAATATTTGAAATCCTCTACCCCAAAAACCCATAAAACGATACCCCACATCGGTAGTGGGGTGGGGGTGGTGACAGGGGGTGGCAGTGGGGGGTGGATAAAGTAAAAAAATATTTTGAGGTTTCTGGTTCTTGTACACACACTAAATCACATTTTTTTTTCATCCCCTTTAATAATGGGGTGGGGGTGGTAATGGGGGTGGCTAATGCCAAAATTTTTTTTGAGACCTTAGCTTCTCTTGTCTATACTAAATATCAATTTTGTGAACTCTTACCTGCTTGATTTACCTATTTACTCCAAATTTACCCCAATTTACCCCCCAACCCTTCGACGGAACAAGATGAAAATATAATCTAGTTCTAGATCTCGTTAAAGTACATATGTGTACCAAATTTCAACTCAATATCTCAAACGATTCCAGAGTAAACGTGTGCACAAAAAAAGTTACAGACCGACAGACAGACCGACAGACAGAAAATTTTTTTTCGCTCAAACTTTAAATCTCGACGTTTCATGACATTCTAAGCCTATTTGGACAATAAAAATTTTTAAAAAATTTTTTGTCGTTACTATACTTCCACTGGATGTGGAAGTAAAATTCGGTGTTTCTTTGAATTTTCACTTGGTTATGCCTTACGGTTTATCGAACGTCTATAAGTCCTTTTGTGCAAGTTTTAGACTCTGATGCCTTCCAAATTTATATGTTATGCTCAAAAATGCCTTTGAATGATTTTTTTACCTAAGTCGGAATTTCATTCTGTCTTCGACTTAGGCCGATTCTGGGAGGTTCTATAACAGTATCACCAACCAAGTTGACTTCATCTGGAGATAATTCAAACTCCAAGACTAAACTTTCCACCCGAATCAGATGTTCCTAGTGATTAGTCAAACCCTGTATATTTGGAAATAAACAAGTACACATTATTATCGTTGCATTTTTTTTTACAGGGACCCAGCCTCCAGATCTACGAGCAGTCACCACCACCGCCACCTCCGCCAACATGACCTACAATGTGGAGACTTACGCAGCTAACCGATGCCCCATCACTGCAATCCTTATCAGTGGTCCATTCTTCACCAGGACATACGAGTTGACTGACTCTCCATCAAGGCCTCCAATCGCCCTTCTTGCCAGCCCCCTTCAACCCGACCGCATGTATTTCTTGGAGGTGCACGTAGTGAACAGCGCCGGAACTTCAGCTCCCCTCCAAGTTGGAATTCAGACATCACCCGCTACATAATAATATCCTTAACCGTATAATTGTTGTAAAATTTCCGCTTTTTTATTAAAGTCTTCTTGAGTTATATTGTTCTTTTTTTATTGCATGTCGCAGCACCACAATATTATCTCAAAAATTCCAAATATGACAACCTGGATTTCGATCTGAAATATTTATTTTCTAATTGCCATTAGACCACACTTTAAGATTTCAGAAAGGCTATTTTTTTATACGTCGATTTTATTAAGTCAGAGAATTTTGAAAGGCGAGGCTCAGTAAGGTTTAAATACCATAAACATGTCGTCTTTCCTACTTAAAATATTGAAGACTACTGCACAGGTACATTAGAGATGAAATACTAAGGGAAAATCCCTTTAGTGAACGTCAATATGCATACCAGCCAGGAAAGCCAACAAACCCCGCTCTGGATGATTTAAATAAGCTACTGACAAAGTCATTAGATGATAAAAAAAGGCAGTGGCAGCATTTCTAGATATAGAAGGAGCGTTCAATAACGTGACAAAGAATGCTTGAGGAGTCCCAACAGTACACTGCCGGTGGATTAAAGCCAGTCTAGAAAAGAGAATAATAGTATCCAATCTAGGCGAAGCTATCACTGAGGCAAAGGTGAGTGCAGCCTGCCTTCAGGGAGAAGTATTATCTCTACTGCTGTGGGCAAACCCTTGTTGACGAACTCCTCTGAAAAATTTACACAGAAGGCTTTTACTGCCTAGCATATGCTGACGATCTAGAGATAGTAGTCAAAGGGCGATTTGCGAGCACGATATCAGAGCAAAGAGGCCTAAACATTGTCGACAAGACCAGGTGGTGTGGTCAGGAAGGACTTTCCATAAATCCTCACCAAACTACAGTCGTCACCTTTACACGAGACTTAAAATCCTCAATTCTCAATGGAGTGGAAATTCCATTTGTCAGCGAGGTTTAATACCTAGGAGACAATTTCGACCAAAAGCTGACATGGAATTCCCACATCCAAAAAGTCACACGGAAAGCAACCATTGCCCTAGGAAGGTGCTGGCAGATATGTGGGAAAAACTGGGGATTAAACTCCAAGATGGTTACATACTAGGGTTGTAAGGCCTATGATAACCTAATGATCAGCCCAACCCTGTTTATTTGGAAATAAATAAGTTCACATTTTCATCATTGCATTTTTTTTATAGGGACCAATGGATCGGTGGTATGATGGATCAAGACACTGTAGCTGGAAGCAATAAGGTTATTAGGTGCCGTAAAAAGATTTGCTTGCTTGTGCGCCACTGGAAAAACTGCTGCCATGACTGCATTGAAACTCCTTTTAGACCTGACACCACTACATACAATATTTATCCAAGGGGAAGCTCGTTCAGTAGTACAAAGGCTAATGCAAGGTACAACGCCTGTAAGGCAACAATGCGGAACTGAGCAAAAAATTTATACTCAGAGCTGGAGACAAATCCCATTCTGGGAATACTCAAGGACACTATGGTCCCAAAATATAACTTCTGTAAAAAATTTTAAATCAAAACACCAAACTGGAAAAAGGATCCTCCAATATCGAAACAAACAGTGTGGTACACGGACGGCTCCAAGACAGAACAGGGAGTTGGAGCTGGTATTTACGGTATAAGCTTGGAATCGAAAATCTCGATAAGTCTAAGAATACACGACACAGTAATTTAGGCTGAAGTTGCCGCTATACAGTGGTACACGAAGGAAATAATGAGGCAAGAACTGTTAACCAGTCAATTGCCATTTTTCTGACAGCCAAGCAGCGCTAAAGGCACTTGGTTCCTTACAGGTCGATTCATTGGGTTGTATATATACCTTTACGGACCTAGGAAGTCAGAACAAAGTAACCGTGGCAATTTTACAGGTTTTACGTCTAATTTGTAATTAGCGACCCCCTAGTGCCTATTTTGAACTCTTTAGATCAATAATTAAGCATCTATAAACATCTGAGGATATTTGTAGGAAAAAAATATAATTTTCCAAGATTTCCATAAGTATTTTAAAAAAATGGAAAATTATACCAGAAATCCGTACACAGGGATCGATAGGGAATTATGTGACGAGTATTGAATTTATCTTAAACATTCTCCGGAATGTTGATTTGCATGAAGCACAAGTATTTTGCCTCACTGTGTATCGCTGGCAACCAGATATTTGTATTATGTAAGTTTTGATAAATTCTATATGACTAGCACCACGCTGTTCGTGTCTCTCAAATATTTGAGTCAACAGATCTCAGTATCCTGAGGTATAAAACAAATAAAAAACTTATAAGAGAGGAGTTAGCCACAACCACAGTTAGGCTACATGGAGCCCTAGGCGACATACATGTAGACAATAGTACGGAGCTCTGGCAGGGACTCCTAAAATAAAATAATTCCCAGTTCTAAAATTTCGTGTTATAACTGGGAATACCACAATATTTCAATTTATATCTCGAAATTTAAAAATTCCTACTTATAAATCGAGGGGGGGTTGAAAGCCCGGGACCCCAAGCAACTTCCCGAATTTTCCGTGTACTATTTAGCAAGTCAGTGACCTTCAGTGACTGTAATTTCTCGAGTCACACTGATTTCTCTTTCTGAATGTTGAAAGTATATAGTCCAATAATTATAAAAATTTCCATCACTAAGATTTCACTTCAGTAGCTGTTAGTGGAGGGGTTATAAATTACAAAATCACAAAAATCCGCGCACCCGTTCGGTGAAAAATAACTTATTTTACTGATAACTCGTTAACCGTTGAAGATATAAAAAAAATGTTCATCATAAAAAAGAAAGCTTGACTGTTTTCCTAAAAAAAGTCCTATTGTAATTTCGTTGTATATGCCACGATTTTCGAGAAAATCGATATTAAAAAAAAATCCAAAATTTGTATTTTTAATGCGCGCGAATTTTCGTTTAGTTGAAATTTATTGCGCGTGGCTTGAATTGCCCATACAAGCTAGGAAGAAAAATCAAAATGAGTTTTAAAGGCGATATAAAATAATGTCTTGTGTTGCCATTTTTGATGGCCATTGATATTTATTAGTATATTATAATAAAAATATAATAAAGTTATCTCTTAATTTTTTTGCGTCTCTAACTATTCACAGGCCCATACAAATTAACTTACTTTAATATAAGTTATAAATGCATTATCTTTTATTTCAAGGTAGTACTTCAATGCAGAAAAATTTAGGAATAAACATATTTACCATCATGTTGAAGCTAGCCAAATTTTGGCCTATTTTTTATTGCTTCCTAAAAATAAAAGAAAGACCCAAACATCTTGAAAATTTAGCTCAAAAAATTATTCAATAAAATGGAGGAAATTGAAAAGAGAGGAAAAACGGCCACGGATTACCTATATGAAAATGGTTATATTGGCAAAATCAAAATAAAAAAATGGCCAAAATTTGGCTAATTTCAACATGCTGGTAAATTTGTAAATGTGAACATTTTTATTCCTGACTTTTTCTGCATTGAAGTACTACCCTGAACTAAAAGATAATGCATTTATAACTTATATTAATGTCAGTTATTTTTTATGGGCCTGTGAATAGTTAGAGACGCAAAAAATTAAGAGATAACTATATTATATTGTTATTTTTATATACTAATAAATATCAATAGCCATCAAAAAGGGCAACACAAGAGAGTATTTTATATCCCCTTTAAAACCCATTTTGATTTGTCTTCTTAGCTTGTATGGTTTTCGAGCAATTCAATTTTTTCTATATGCGCGCGCAATAAATTTCGCATTAAAAATACAAATTTTGAATTTTTTTTCAATATCGATTTTCTCGAGAACCATGGCATATAAAACAAAATTACAATAGGACTTTTTTTAGGAAATTAGCCAAGTTTTCTTTTTATGATGAGCAATTTTACTTCCACATCCAGTGGAAGTATAGTAACGACAAAAAAATTTTTAAAAATTTTTATTGTTCAGATAGGCTTAGAATGTCATGAAACGTCGAGATTTCAAGTTTGAGCGAAAAAAAAAATTTCTGTCTGTCGGTCTGTAACTTTTTTTGTGCGCACGTTTACTCTGGAACCGTTTGAGATATTGACTTGAAATTTGGTACACATATGTACTTTAGTGTGTGTACAAGAATCAGAAACCTCAAAATATTTTTTTACTTTATCCACCCCCCCACTCCCACCCTTTGTCACCACCCCCACCCCATTACCGATATGGGGTATCGTTTTATGGGTTTTTGGGATAGAGGATTTCAAATATTATATTATTAAAGTTCCATAAACAATTATTTCCAGATACAAAATTTTTTCGTTGTGTGACTTGGATAGAAAATCCGGATGTGGAAGTAGTGATTCCTTGGGCAGCGGTTTTTTATATCTTCAACGGTTAACAGTTATCAGTAAAATAAGGCTTTTGTCACCGAATGGGTGGTTTTTTGGGGGGGTTGCGCGGCACCCCCAGAACGGATTTTTGTGGTTTTGTGATGTATAATACCTCCACTAACAGTTACTGAAGGAAAATCTCAGATAACATTTTTTGCGAGCTTCTGGTGTATTTTTTACTTTCAGACTGGACTAATAATTCGCTCTACGAAAAATCAGTCTTACCCCCAAGTTAAAAAAATTGAGCCAAATGATACGGTGGTGGCTGGAAGAAAAAATTGTTCAGCACCGTAAGTTATTATTGTTATTATCGTATGTAATATCACTAGTGCTTAAAATTTTATCGAAATTTTTTTCGAAAGCGTGTTGCCTGGTAATATAAAGAGTGCAAATTGGCAGTTTATTATCTGATTTAATCCTTGATAATAAACTGCCAATTTGCACGAGTTATATTAACTAGGGGCAACTTAGCTTGAGAAAAAAATTTTAGATAAAATTTAAAGCACGAGTGGTATTTGAGGAGAATATTTCACGAATAAATAATTCATTAAGTACATCTTCAATATTATGTTTTCTCATTAATTGCCTTCAGACGTTTTCTTGTCACTTTTTAGAGTTTACTGACCTTTATTTTCAATTTCCTCATTAATTTGATATACAGAAATATTTCCAAACCGATTCATATTGTCAAAACAGCAAATCTGAAACAAACGCAGCAAAATGACGAGGAACGATAGAGAGAGCACTACATCTTTAATCTGCGAGCACTACTTTATTCCCGATGTCCCGCCTATTTATTACTATACACTCATGGTTCCAAGATTGACATAGAGAGCGCCATCTAGCGCTACCGCTACTAGAGTTATATTCCATTGATTCATATTTACGTATTTAATCCTTATTTTTAACTTACGAAGTTTACAAATTATGTTGAGGTTTGCTTCGTTAGGCAGAGTGAATTTTAAATACAACAAATTAAAATATTGCACAGCTTTGATTCAACTAGTTACTTTTTGATAGATTACCGTATGTAAGTAGGTAGATACCTAGGTACATTTTTAGTTTGTTTCCAGAGCGAATGTATTTACTTGACATTTATAATAAATGATTTGCTTAATGCTTAATTTTGTAACTACGTTATTGAGCTATTGAAAGCTGTGCTTGACTTGTTCCTGTATTATGAGCTAGGTATATTAAGTACAATCTTTGTATATTATTGTTACCTGATTGAAAAGTAGGCAAATTGAAATAGTTACAGATAGGCAAGGATTATAGCCTATATATTTCAGACAGGCTTCTCTTTGGAACTGACGATTGTTTACTATATATGTGGTGTGTTTATGTTTGCTAGTACATAATACAATATTACAATTTACAAGGTAAGTTAACAATTAGTAATAAGCTAGAGAAGATATTTATAGATAAAATTTAAAAACGTGAGTTGCCCTATTTGCCGAAAATATTTCACGAAACAAAACGTCAAAAAATTATCGCAGTATTTGCCGCTGCAGCAACATAAAAAATTAGAGCGATACATTTTGCATGTTGGTACTGTCAAAAGCCGATCTAGCTTGAATTACCACTAATAATGACATTTGATTGGTGCAATGTTGTGAAAAAACGGGCTCTCGTTGGCTATAGCGTTAATGAGTGAAATAATCAATAATAAATAAAAATTATTTTTATCTTCTAATTCTGGTATTTATTTTTTAAAACAAATACAACAAATCATATGATACATCTAAGATATAAAATAACATGAGTAGATAACGTTACAATTTTGGATACTATTTTTATGAATTAATTCAATTTTGAGTATTTTCTGCATTCTAGAATAATCACATACAAGGTTAATGTGATGAAATTGCAAATTCTTATACTACAAATTGATATTTCAATAGATAGCATTTTATCTTTCAAATGTTTTTTCATGGTACGTGCGCAAGGATAGGCATTAGAGAGGCCCTTATTTACACTTGTCCGAAAAGAAATTATCGATTTTAATTTGCGGCACCCTCCACAATGGTTCCAATTTTTAAAAAGTAATCCCTTGAAAATCTGAGTCAAATCGGTTAAGGAGAAAACGTGCCGCATGCACCCCCAAGATTCGGAATTTCTTGAAATACCCCATATTGTGAAATTGACCTTTTCTAAGAAGTAAACAATAGGTAGGTAGTGTTAACTCACAGTGGACAAATATAAAATAGTTTGTCAAACCTTTTTCCCAAGAAAGCGAAAGTTCGTTGTTAGAGGGAGTAACAGAGAATGTGGTTATTTCATAATTTTACTTCCACATGTAGTATAGTAACGGCAAAAAAATTTAAAAAAATTTTTATTGTTCAAATAGGCTCAGAATGTCATGAAACGTCGAGATTTTAAGTTTGAGCCAAAAAAAATTTCTGTCTGTCGGTCTTTAACTTTTTTTGTGCGCACGTTTTCTCTGGAACCGTTTGAGATATTGACTTGAAATTTTGTACATATATGTAAAGTACATATACAAAGTACAACGAGATCTGGAACTAGATTATATTTTCATTTTGTTCCGTCAAAGGGTTGGGGGGTAAATTGGGGTAAATTTGAGGTAAATAGCTAAATCAAGCAGGTAAGAGTCCAGAAAATTGGTATTTAGTATATACAAGAGAAGCTAAGGTCTCAAAAAAAATTTTAGCATTAGCCACCCCCATTACCACCCCCACCCCATTATTAAAGGGGATGATAAAAAATTGTGATTTAGTGCGTGTACAAGAATCAGAAACCTCAAAATATTTTTTGCTACATCCACCCCCACTACCACCCCACCCCCCCACTACCGATGTGGGGTATCGTTTTATAGGTTTTTGAGGTAGAGGATTTCAAATATTATATTATTAAAGTTCCATAAGCAATTATTTCCACATACAAAATTTTTTCGTTGTGAGTTGGATCGAAAATCTGGATGAGGAAGAGGTGACTCCTTGAGCAGCGGTTTTTATTTACATTAAATTTGGATTCTGGGACTAGTAATAACTAAGTACCTATATGTAATGGCAATTTTTTTTACGGACGTTAAATAATTTTAAATTCAATTTATAATTTGAAAATGGTAGTTCCCGTCAAAATCCGCGACGTCAATGGTTACGCAGCGCAGTAGAGTTCAAACAGTAAATTTGTATTAGCCCGGGAGGCAGCGTTGCATTTCTGATAGTGATTTTACGCCGCTTTTACTTCCACATCCAGTGGAAGTATAGTAACGACAAAAAAATTTTTAAAAATTTTTATTGTTCAAATAGGCTTAGAATGTCACGAAACGTCGAGATTTTAAGTTTGAGCGAAAAAAAAATTTCTGTCTGTCTGTCGGTCTGTCTGTCTGTCTGTCGGTCTGTCTGTCTGTCGGTCTGTCTGTCTGTCGGTCTGTCTGTCTGTAACTTTTTTTTGTGCGCACGTTTACTCTGGAACCGTTTGAGATATTGACTTGAAATTTGGTACACATATGTACTTTTACAAGATCTAGAACTAGATTATATTTTCATCTTATTCCGTCGAAGGGTTGGGGGGTAAATTGGGGTAAATTTGGGGAAAATAGGTAAATCAAGCAGGTAAGAGTCCATAAAATTGGCATTTAGTATATACAAGAGAAGCTGAGGTCTCAAAAAAAATTTTGGCATTAGCCACCCCCATTACCACCCCCACCCTATTATTAAAGGGAATGAAAAAAATTGTGATTTAGGGTGTGTATAAGAACCAGAAACTTCAAAATGTTCTTTACTTCATCCACCCCCACTACCACCCCCTATCACCACCCCCACCCTGCTACCGATGTGGGGTATCGTTTTATGGGTTTTTGGGGTAGAGGATTTCAAATATTATATTATTAAAGTTCCATAAACAATTATTTCCACATACAAAATTTTTTCGTTGTGAGTGACTTGGATACAAAATATGGATGTGGAAGTAGTGATTCCTTGGGCAGCGGTTTTTTGGTTGTAATCGATAGTCTAGATATGGCTAGCAATAGAAACAAGCGTCAGTTGTCAGGATCGTGGTGGACCTGGTCGTTAGAGAACGTCTATTATGTCGAAAAAAAAAATTCAAAAATGATTTCAAGTCGTTTGAAAAGTACAACAAATGTTTACATGATAATAATAATTTTAAAAAAGTTAGCTGCGTAGATAATGAGGGATTATACGTCACCCGCTTATATAAATCTGTATAAAAACATAATTGATGTAAAATCATTTCAGGTTTAATGAAACTTCTTTATATTATTAAAATGAAAACAATCGTCAGCTGAGGAATTATAAGTGCTGAGCGAGCTTTTAATCTGAGTATGATGCTATCCAATGTATGACCTAACTGACGATCTTTCCACCTTTATATCAATAGCTGACGTACATTTTCATTTAATATATTGTTTAAATAATCATTTCTAGAAACTTCAAGTGACTTGAAATCAATTTGAACTAAAAATTTATGGTTTCAATTACAATGGTAATATACACTAATGCGGAAAAACAAAGAATTTTAAAAAATATATTTTTCCATTGTTTTTTTTCTGTAGGTTAAATTTGCACAGACCTTGACAAATTGTGACAGTAACTATCTGCGCATTTCTACGTAAATTTCCTGCGCCCTTACTTATGACCGTTAGGGCTCTTTAGGATCTATTTAAGTAGAAGAATTCGGGGGATCCATTTGTCTAGCCACTGAACAACTTGCAGTGTAACTCGCATTGGCGGGAAGAGTTCGTGCATCCAAGTTGGCGCACGTGAAATCGCCATTTTTTTGGAGCATTTGTAGACTTGCCGAGTTTTATTTTCAGTCGCAGTTGCCAAGCCGTTGCCTGCGAAGAGGACATGTAGGTAAGTATGCAGTTTTTTCAGCTCACCATGTTTATATAAAATAAATTTGATTATTGCTATATTTAAAAACGTATATCTTCTTCCTTCATTTCATATTTATTTCTAATTAGACAGGAACTTAAGATTTTTGAAAGAGGAAGCCGTTACTTTCTTGAAACTTAAACCAGAACAAGGATCTCCTTTCTCATGGAGACTACAGAGAACGTGCTGAAGTCTTACTAATACTATTGGGCGGAACTCACTGGCAGAAGCCTGGAGTTTTTCAAAAAGAAAGATGGATATCAACAATAATCTATGCAGCAAAAATGTGCCCATTTAGCGAGTAGCTTGGTTATGAGCTAGAAAACGCTGATAAATTGCGGCAAATCTGTCTTTCCAGTGCTCTGGTTTACAATAAATGCTAGTTGAACGCTCCTAAAGCAGCAGATGCCCCATGAATGATTTACAGCTATGGAACTGCTTAAACAGTTACAAAACTATTGATCCTAAAGCAGTTTAGGCCGGACTAATAAGTTTCAATCGACACTTATGATATTTGAAAGAGGAGACAGTACCGGTATCACTCTTTTCAAATAAGGTATCTGACAGTAAAAAAAGCCTAAAGAATCCCAACTACATTCATTTCATTAGAGAAAATATATTTTTCAAAAAGAATTGTTTTTCTTAATTTCGGCGTTTTTTACAGAAATTTAAAACTGTAACCCCCAGGGGCAAACTTTCTCCTAAACCTACAGGTTTCAAACCTCATATCGTTTCATTAGGAACCAAAGGGAATCAGAAATATCCTGGGTAGCAACAATTTTCAAAAAAAAAAAAAATTTTTGAGACGCACCCTACACATTATGTATGCTATGAAAACTAGATTAAAACCATAAATTTTAGTTTAAATTTATTTCAAGTCACCTGAAACTTCTAGAAATGATTACTTAAACAATATATTAAATGAAAATGTACGTCAGCTATTGATATAAAGTGGGAAAGATCGTCAGTTAGATCATACATTAGATTGCATCATACTCAGATTAAAAGCTCGCTCAGCACTTATAATCCCTCAGCTGACGATCTTACCCTCATTGAAAGAATAGCTGACGATTGTTTGTATCATTTTAATAATATAAAGAGTTAGCTGTATAAGTTTCATTGAACCTGAAATGATTTTACATCAATTATTTTTTTATACAGATTTATATAAGCGGCTGACGTATAATCCCTCATTATCTACGCAGCTAACTTTTTTTTAAAATTATTATTATCATGTAAACATTTGTTGTACTTTTCAAACGACTTGAAATCATGTTTGAATTTTTTTTTTTTTTTCGACATAATAGACGTTCTCTCACGACCAGATCCACCACGATCCTGACAGCTGACGCTTGTTTCTATTGCTAGCCATATCTAGACTATCGATTACACACAAAATTAAGCGGCGTAAAATCACTATCAAAAATGCAACGCTGTCTCCCGGGCTATATGGCAGCCATGAAATGCAAACTTCACCATTGCCTATATTGATGTGTGACTGACATTTTATTTTGCTGTTTTCGCTAAATGTCAAAAAATACTAGTTTTGATTCGTTCGTGCCGAGCCGAATTTTCGATTTGCCTTGTGCAATTTACGATGCAGATCAACTAGAACTCTTCCTCTTTGCGTCGTGGCATCGTTCGCCCCCCCCCTCAGGTGTTTTTCGAAAAATATAAACGTATTAAGATTGCATGTTTTTGTGCTATTTTCGGTTCCGAAATGCATGTTTTTTTTACTATTTTTCGCCGATATCTCTGAAACGGTAAGAGCTAGCCCAAACTAAAAAATACTGTAAAACGAGTTCGTCTATTGATACAGTTACCACCTTAGTCACAGATATACAACCTGTTTAACGGAAAATTCTTACCTTGCAGCCTTATTTGTCGATATCAAAGGGGCATACGACTCGATCGACCTGTCCCTGCTTCAAAACATATACATTATGGCCTAACCTCTAGTTCCTCAATAAATATTGCTGAACTTTGTAATAATAGATTAGTATATTTAAAAGATTCGATAAATAATTACCACGGTCCTAGAATCGCATGCCAAGGACTTCCACAAGGTTCTGCGCTTAGCTCGACTCATTTTAATATTTACACTGCAAACATACATGAAATATGGGACGAGACAATAACTTGCGTTCAATACGCTGATGATCTGGTCATTTATTCACCCAAAAAACATACAAAGACTGTGTCACGGTTCTGAAACACATTATTTACTGCCTCAAATTCTGGCTCATTGATCATAACTTTGAATTATCTGAGAACAAGTCCGCTGTAATGATATTTAGTCGCCACAGAACTGACCCTGGTACCAGAATTTTAAATTTAGGCTCCTATTCAATTCCTCTTGTTGACAATTATTAATATCTTGGCATTATTTTAGACAAAAAATTACTCTGTACTAAACATATAAATTACATTAAAACAAAATGTGAAAAGGGTATAAATGTTTTGAAATCTGTCACCAAAGTCAAGTGGGGCTCTGACCCCAAAATCGCGCTTATATTCTACGAATCCTATATCTTATCAATATTAGACTATGGTAGCACCTTATATGGTTCAGCTTCTGCCTCTAACCTAAAAACAACAGACAGAATTCAACATAAGGCTTTACGCATATGTATCGGTGCAATGCAACCTTCACCAAATGAAGCTGTCTTGGCTGAATCACAAGAACCACCCCTTCATCTACGAAGGCAATATCAGGCAAACAAATTTTTTGTCAAAATTCAAACATATAATAAGGAGTTATACAATAAAGTTTGTTCTTTATCATTAGAAATTTTGACGAATGCATTTTGGGCACATCGTAACAGCCCACCTTTGTCCGAATCATTTCTGGAATGTCAACCCTATTCAAACCTAGTCTTCCCTCAAAACAATTACTCCATTTTCCACTACGAATATGGTTTTGGACATATAAAATCAAATGTTTTATTCCCACAATATTCAAATAACGATTCGTTAAATTCGGAGATCCTTAAAAAAAGCCTATCTAATGGCCCAACTTTACAAATTTTTACAGATTGCTCCAAAACTTCAGAAGGAACAGGGTGTGCCTTTTACGTCTCCAGTATAAGCTTATCAGCTACCTTTAAATTATTTAAAGAATGCACTATATATAGTGCTGAAGCATTCGCAATATACCAGGCTCTAACCTGGACCTCCGACTTTTATATAATGAAACCGAATCCTATTCTTAAAAATATCACCATATTAAGCGACTCTAAATCCGTTCTGTTATCCATAAGCAATTTTGGACAATAGTTATTGCGGCGGGTTTTGAGGTTAAATATGTTTGGGTTAAGGGACAAACAAATATCATAGGAAATTGTATAATAGATAATCTTGCCAAACAATCCGTTAAAAAACGAGGTGTCATTCAGCCTTTCTATCCGGTGACAGATTTTTTCCATATCTATAAACAGGACCAAAAAAATAAATGGCAAATTATTTGGGAGGCGTACGTGGCCAGCTCAAAAAATCACTACGCAAAAATGCACCCCGTGCTACCAACTTTTCTTCCCCATATAAGCAGCGACAAAGTATCTAGGTATTTTTCTACGACTATTACCAGATTAAAATTAAACCACGGCCGTTTTCCACAACACCTGAATCGGATCGGAGTCCTTGAAAGTCCTTTATGTAGTTGTGATAGTGAATCCACAGCAGATCTGAACCATATTATTTTTAATTGTAAACATAACACCGAGGCTACAACAAAACTTATCAAAAAACTTTCTTCACTTAACATTCAACTTCCCACTAGTCTTACTATTTTATTGCATCAAAACAACTTACAAATTTTTAACACAATTGTAACTTTTCTGAAAAATATAAAACTGGACCTATGAATCGATAAAAAAAAAACATTGCTTTAGGTTTAGCTTTGTTTCACCTCTGTTTTTATCCATACGGTTTTTCCTCCTATTCCCACCAACCGTGGTCCACCTTTCTGTGAAAAATGCCCTGATAGACCCCTGGGCGAGAAATGCGTCTTATACCTTCCTATTTCCTGGCGTTCATTTTACTTCGTTCATGTTAAGTTAGCTCTGCCTGCGCTGGGTTAATCGACGGTAAATTTTTGGTTGTTTATTGATTATTTTTTTTGCTATTTTATTTTTACAACAATCTGTGGCGCATGAATTTTCATAAGCTCGAAGCCAAAAAGAAAAAAAAACAAGTTCGTTTCATAACGAATCTTTTGGCTCCATCAGAATTTTGCTTTTATTTTTCGTTTCGGAGATATTTATTGAAATGTGTGGCGATGTCCAGCAAAAATCGCACATTTCATGTTTAACAAGTTGGTAAATCCTTAACCTTGGCTCCTAGGCCAAAGAACTATTCTGACAAATTTAAATAGAATTAAATTTGCTAAAAGTCTTTTTTTACATTTTTGTCTTGCGATAAAAATGAGCGAAATAGAAGGGGTGGAAGTGAAAACTTTTTCTTTTTTTGGTAAAATTTCGCCATTTTGTCACCGTGATTAATCGGTAATTAGCTGAAATTGATCTCAATTACGATGTACTTACTCTTAATATCATGTGTTGCCTAGATGCTCCATTAATCTCGGCCCTTCAAAGCAAACGTTTCTGGGAAAAATGATTTTTTTTTAAGATTTACATGCATCTTCTAGGAAAACCTGACATTTCTTCCATTTTCTCAAGAATTCCGCTAATTCTCAGTTTCTTCAAAATATCCATAGACGTCAATTCTAAAGAAAATTGATCAAGCTTTCCGATGTTTTTTTCTTTTTTAGTTTTTCTCTAACATAAAAAACAACGAAGTTGTGGACGAAAATATGCGCCTCTTCACACTTCCTAAAATTCATAAAATATTTATTTCCAAACTGAAAAACAAGAGGTTAAAACATTAGTGTTACATTTGGTATTGACAGGGCAGCAATCTAACAACAATAAAATTACCATAAAATTACTTCTAACCATTGACGTCACGCGTTAATAAAATTTAAAATGAGTACTATAGTTTTTATGGATTTATGAATAATTAACAAATATCAGAGTGATTTAAATTGCTCTTACGTTACTCTCGTACTGTTCAAATTAGTAGGTATTTTTAAGTTTTTTACACACATGAAATAACCCCATTATCTGAAAGGGCTTATTATGGTAAAGTACGGCTTTAACAGTAACTCACTGTTTCTTGTACTGTGATGAGTGACTGAAATTCATCGATTTTGCGTTGAATATCTCCAATCATTTAATTTTGACATAGCGAGAGTTACTTCCATCTAATAAACAAGTAAGACTAAGTGTTATTTTTTAATCTCAGACAAGTGAAAGTGTAAAGTTTGTGATTAAAGAGGCATTAGTTTTTTGGGAAAAGGCAAGAATTTGAACAATAATTGAAAAAAACTCTATCATGAAGTTGGAAAACCTTTACCAAGAATGGAGAGAAGTGCCAAAGTGCCCTAAGCGGACAACCAAAACCCAACTACGGAAAGAGGAAGACTTTGTGGCAAGATTTGATAATTTTTTTGATATCGCACATGAAGAAGCCTTGCAACTGATGACCATCGAGGAAGACAAACCGTTTTTAATCCGACAACGTGAAAAGGGCAGACTAGACTTCATGATTGAAATTAGCGGAAGAGGAAATAAAAATTAAATAACGACAACGGCAAGCTTTGCTAAGAAGCGAACGGGGTAAAGCAGACATAGAAAAAAAGCAGTAATAAAGTATTACGTAATAACTATTTATGCAACTATTGTTGAGCGGGTGAAAATTAACTTTTTTGCAAGTTACGTAACCAAATTAATTATGATGTTACTGTTATGTTTTGTTACTATTAACGCATTCTAAAAAAGTGAATTTTTGCCCGTTCGTATTGAAAAACATTTATTATTATTTTGGATTCAATTAACGCATTTTCTATTTTTAAGAAAAAACGGTGGAGTTGCAAAGCTTGTCTAGTAGCGGCAGAAGCACGCCAGTCCCAACTTTGGCTATGGAATTGGATGATCCTGTAAGTTCCAGAAAAGCATATTCCCAACTCGGGAAGGAACCTATGGCGGAACCGGGACCGTCAAGAATTAAGAAAGCACGGCAGCAAATTTTAACACCAAAGTTGCAGTATTGGATAAGTGCAAAATCAGCGATAGAGATGCCGTTAGGTTGATTTTCACCATTGGAGAAGCTCTTGGAGAAAACATTAATGATATTGTACTTAACAGAACCCCCCATAATTAACCGGAAAGGAAACTATAAATAGACTTCATGCAGTCGTCATTAGTGATGCTGGGAATTCCTTCATTATAGTCCGGAATCGGAAGAGCGTAAGTAATGGCAGTTTACGAAATCCTTTGCAATTGGGGTCCACAGGATATTGCGCAAGCTATGTTTCGATACCATAGCTACAAATACAGGAGTTTTCAATGGCACCTGTGTTCTACTAAAACAGTTCTTGAAAGAGACCTGCTGTGTCTGGCTTGCCAGCATCACATTTACGAGTTGGTCCTTAGAGCGGCTTTCAAGGAAAAATTTGGAATAACAAGCAGTTCATTGCTTCCAATGTTTAAAAGGTTCCAACAGGAATGGCAAATTAATCAAGGATATTTCAAGTCTGGGTTTGAAGACCCATATGTTAGCGACCACACTCAAAGAAAATGATAGGTAAATTCAACCAAAAAGAGCATATGAAATCCCGCCTATCTAGTTTCATAGTTAAATCAATCAGAAAAGAATAGTCATACAACTTTATTTATTTTCGAAAACAAATAGTAGTTTAATAATCATATCTTCTTGTAACAAATTAAATAGTAGAGGTGGGTAGTACTCGTATGATTCGTATGATTGGTACGAATCCTTGCAGTGGTACGAATGGTACGAATCCCACAAAAATAAAAGATTCGTACATTTCGTATCACCGATACGATTGGTACGAATATGGAATTTCGGTACCGGTATTGCGATGCGATACTGGGCCAGCTGTATAAGGTTAAACTTCAAACGGTGGATGGGGACCGCGCGTTTAAACTGGAGATTTCAGATTTTAAAATATTCATAATCTCATAATTGAAAAAATTCCGTTTTTACATGTAATATGATGGATATATTCGAAATATTTGATTATTACTATATGATTATTATCAATGTACCTACTGCAAGATAGCATTCATTTTATACGCAACGTACTAATTACAAAATCTGTGATATATTACCCTGTTTTTACTTTTTTGTTATTGTTTCTTGTTTAGTTGACTTGCTACAAATGTACAAATATGTATATAATATGGTTAAATAAACCTTATCTATCTATCTTTTTACTGATGTCTATAATGACGACGACGAAATTATCAATGTAATAGAAGGTGCTCGAAGTCCTAAAAGTTTAAACTGTACGGGTTAATATAACATTATAATACTCTGGCCCTAACTAACACCACATATAATACTCTATAATCTGTGCTGAACACTATAGAGTGGAAGTATAGGTACGAATAGTACGAATGGTACGAATCAGTACATGATACTGTTTCGTATCATGGAATCAGTGGTACGAAACACACGAATAGTACGAATGGTACGAATCAGTACACGATACTGTTTAGTATCATGGAATCAGTGATCCAAAGTGGTACGAATAATACGAATCTCTCGATACGAATCTTTTCTTGATACGGATTCATTTAGTACGAATCCTTAAAAAGAGCCGAATCGCCCAACTCTATTAAATAGTACAATGACTTTTTTTATGTTCAATTTGGTCTACAATTAAATAGTACGACTTTGTTTTTTGTTCACCAACTAATTTTTAGGTTGATCTACTCTTTATCGTATGATGAAGTTTTTTTTGGTTAGCCAAAATCTCTGAATTGAGACATCAGACTACCCAAACCAAAGATTAGAGATCGTTTATAAGATCCATCCAAATATATCGATGATCCCTGAGAGAATTTGAACATTGCAATCATGTTATTAATTTTCTATAAATTCATAAGAGTATAAGATAATGCATGATTGATTATTGTCAGTGATTTGTATGTGGCGTCATCTGGGAATAATTTCTGTAATAGACTACGTGGTAAGCAAGCAAATTTTATGGTAATTCTTTTAGAACTTCTAGAAGACGACAATAATATTGGTTTGTCTACCAAATACAATAATACAGCGAACTAATACTGGGTTAGAATTACAATTCGATAATAGTTAAAAATAAAATATACTATTATCTAGTTTAATTTGACAGAATTCAACAAAATAATAGTCTTATTCATCTATTTTTTAAGTTAATGTTTGTTTTGTTGTACAACAACTTTTTATTAATTAAAATAACAATCACCTCTTGTTTAAAAATACCATCAATATAATTTAGTTTAACAAAATTAACGATATTGTTAGTTAACCATTTTTTTTTGTTGAATTTACCCATACTATTTCTTTGAGTGCACCTACAAAATACAGGTGAAATTTCCCACTTTATACGGCGTACTCTTGAAGATTCAGAACATCAACTCTAAGAAGATTATAGGGAGTTCTGGAATTAGCATTCATAGTGTTGGGAGAAGTTCCTCCGGGAGATATACCCGTGCTCCAGGAGCGGTGCATCATGCGATGGATGGCAAAAGCCATTTATACATTAAAGATTTTTTTTGTTTCGGGATAAATTCCATTTGACAACTTCAGAACGAAAAGATATTTCAGATATTTCCATTTTTATTATCGAAATTTACTTATAAGTTTGGTTCTTAGCACCACTGGCAACTTTAGTTTAATACCAAGATTTGTGTTTAAAAAAAGATTAATGAATATGAATCCACGGATCCGGACTTGTAGCGAGCAACAGTCAAGTAAAAATCACTTATGGCGGCGTAACGAGGGGGGTGTTAGAGGGAACTATGAACCCTCCCCCTGCCCTCATGATGTGGAGACCCTGCTGTAGGATTCATATTGAAAAATTAGAAAAATTTTGTCCAATTTTGCGCCCCTTCCAATTTGCGCAACCCCGCTTACAGAAAAAAATTTACTATTTTGCTCCTGTTTCATTCCCAGCTCATCAATTTTTTTTTACAATTTTCCGCTTCCCACTGCTCATCAAAAAAAAATTGTCCTGCTTTGCGCCCTCGCTCATCAATCGGGGAATTTAAGTTATTGCTATGAATCCTGTGCTGCAGATAAAAATCCGTATTTCATTTTTATTTGCAACGCTCTTAACGCTTACTACTGCTCGCCCTTCTTTAGGAAAATGTTAACATCTGCGTGATAAGTGCACTATCTCAATACATCGGGAAGACTGCCTATCTAAGTCTGTATTCTTCCTTATATGTTGCTTCTCTATTTTTTGACTTGTCTAAGGCATTCGATTCAGTAAGCTCCGAATTTCTAATAAAAAAATTGATTAGTATTAATTTGCCTAAGAACATATTCAACTGGATTAAATCGTATCTGGAAGAGCAAACCATGGTCACTAAAGTTAATGGCACCACATCTGCACCACATGACGTTAATCTTGGGGTTCCACAGGGTTCGGTGCTGGGACCACTGCTGTTCCTGATATTTATAAATGATCTGCCAGAACATGTCACTAGTGGTATTCTCACAATGTACGCGGATGATACTACAATAACTGTATCCGCAGAATCCCCTCAGGCGCTTGAATCGGCAATAAAATGTGCAATATGTGAATTTGACACTTGGTGTCAACGAAACAGACTAATCATGAACAGTAAGAAAACCAAATGCATACATTTTTTTATTCGAAGGGATATTACGAGTGATATTCAACTGATAGATGGTATTGAATTTACGGATTTAGTAGTGTTTCTAGGTACTCACATGAATAATAGACTTACCTGGGATGATCAGATTGACAATGTTAGTAAAAAACTAAATAAGGCCTACTACGCCATTTTGCAAATGAAAGACACCTTGGATATCTCGGGTCTTTTAAATATATACTATGCAATGGCATATTCACACATCTCCTTTAATATTATTAGCTGGGGTCGTGGTAAAGACTTCAGTAGAATTTTCATTGCAAAAAAAAATTAATATTTAATATGAAAACTAATGAAAGTTGCCGACGTGTTTAAAGATAAAGACTTGTTAACTGCACCTGCTATTTATATATATAAATGTTTAACAAATGTTTAACCTTCGTACAAAGAAATCTTCATTTATTTGAAGCTAATTCCGCTGTCCGTGATCACAGTACAAGGCATGGCAATCTTTTACGTATCCCCCAACACAATACCACTGCATTTAAACAATCAACAATAATTGTATAACATTTTGTAATAAACTACCAGCCCATGTAAAGAACATATCTAATTATATGATATATAAAAAGGAAGTTAGAACTTTACTTTCTAATGGATGCTATTATAGCGCTGGCGAATTTTTAAGTGGTACTTCTTAAATATAAACAAATAAAAATGTATCTAATATGTATATTGACTGGATATTTGCAAGAAATATGTATGTTACTTATGTTATCTTTTATTTTATTTGTTGCTTGTCATTATTTTATTTTTTATGTGTGTATACCTTTTATGACTTTTCATATCTGTATTTTATACGGCTTACATGAATAAATATTATTATTATTATTATTATTTTTTATATCGCATAAAAGGCCTTATGGAAGTGTCATTGCAAGGCTCGGGAATTTTATCTCGGCGCCAGAGATGGCTCTCATATAGACTTAATATTCTATTGCAAACATCTTCTGAAACATTCATAAAAATGACGAAATGGTGAAATATTCATCATTGCAGCTACAATGTATTTTTGGTAATAAATTTAACATAAAAACGGCAATAATTCTCACAAAACATTTAATACATATCTAGCAAATAAAAAAACAATTTTGAATCAAACACATACTTCCCTGTGCTGTTTAATATGTGTGGTATGTTTATTATGTTTATGTTCCATTGAACTGCAAGAAACTCAGCCCCCGGCGCATCATACCAATACCACGCCACTGATCAGGTTGTCAATTTATTACCCAAGTCGCCGCTTGTTTATCTACAAATTGTGTTAGGGTGTCTACTGTCCAGCAGCTGTAATAGTAGATAAAGTCAAAATTAAAATTTAATAGGAAATTATTGTCCTCTCCCCCCCCCCCCCCCCCGCTTAGTTGGAAAGAAATTCGGTTTTGACGTGGTCTACTATTAGCCTAGTAGTACGCCACTGGCTCTGGTTTAGTTTATACATTTGCCTGAAAAAATATTTACTACCCTGCTTTTACCTGACACTTTAGGCCTAGTAGTACGCCACTGGCTCGGGTTTAGTTGCCGGAAGAAAAATATTTATTACCATGTTTTTAATTTACCTAACTTTTTAGTGGTAATCGCAAAGTTTATTTATCTAAGAAATTATTTACGCTTAAGTGGTAAAATTTTAAATATAAAAAAACTTATCTCTGTGTCCCTCGCTGTGATTTATTGCTTCCTTGATCGTCTGCATTTTCGTTTGTATTTTCATTTGTTTATGAACTAAGAGATTTTGATCACCCGTATTAATTACATATTGGCTATATAACTTAACTTGTTATTCTAATATGCATCATCGTATGTAGAATTTTTCACTTAACAAAACAAGCATAATTTTGTTCTATTGGATCAGCTCATAATCGGCATTTACGTAATTTACTACCAGCGTTTTTAAAGCACGTCCGTTGCCTCTGCGACCTCAAACCAAACTCAAGATATTATAGAAAATAATGTTATAAGAATTCTCTTCAGATTGACGCAAATAACTTTGTCGAGGAGACGAGAATTGCTATGTATAAAACGTCCTGTATAACGCTTATTTTTAATTGTAATCTTTGGATAGATTAAGCATGATATAGAAACATTTTATATCTAAAGTGGTCACAAATCCATTGAATTACGTCACAAACAAACAAAAAACGCAGTTAACAGGGATTTTCAAAGTGGTAAAAGAAAGAAAGAATATAATGTGATAATGTTTTCTATAATCGTGTTTGTAGTTTTTGTGACGTTGCAAGGTGCCTCCGCCCAAGTCGATTGTAGTAAGTAATTTTAATTTATATATTTCAGGACATCAACCAACAAGCACTCTGAAAGTCATTGAGTTGAGTTAAGCTACTGTCATAACACTTCTTAGGTGGCATCCCAATGTACTTTTGTTATAATTTGAAAATACGGAAAGGGAAAAACTATGGGATGTATTATTGGAGATGCAGACGCCCAAACGTTTGGTCTTCATTATTCGCCTGAATGAAGAAAACTCTGCTTGGTAATATTCATCCTTCAAAGTCAAAATTCTTGAAGATAATTTTAATAAGGCTATGAACCCAGAGGTTTGGCCTTACGGTGCATGTGTTCAACGTTTTTTAGAGATGCGAAAGAAGGTGGAGTACCAAACAATGTGATGTTCGACCCTAATATTCTTTTACTTAATGCACAAAGTTTAAATAGTGAAAAAATTGACAATTTATATTTAGACATCTGTGATTACGTAAATCTGAATTTTCTCTGTTTTACTGAAACATGGGAAACCTCAGATTCCATAGATACGTTACATATAAGTGGATATCTTTTAATTAGTCATTTTTGTAGATCCTCGTATAAGGGTGGGGGTGTTGCCATATGGGCGAAAGACAATGTAGAAGTAAAAAATATTGATATACAAGAGTTCTGTATTGAAAAACAATTTGAAGCCTGCGCTGTGTGTTGGAAACAAAATGAGATTGTTACTATAATAGTTAACTGTTACAGATCTCCTTCTGGTGACCTAAACCTGTTTTTAGATAAGATAACTGATGTGTTAAATTATCTGGTTAAACCGAATATTGATATAATTATTTGTGGAGATTTTAACGTTGACTCATACAATGCTTCAAAAGATTTTAAAACCCTATGCAATGTTTTGTCATGTTTTAATTTAAGTACCATTGTGAAGTGGCCTACCCGAGTAACAGATACCAGCCTGAGTACAATAGATCATATTTTTGTTAATTTCAAATGTGAAAATTCATGTTCTGTGTTTGATAATGCTGTATCGGATCACAGAACTGTACTTTTTGATATAAGTTACAAGGACCATACTATAAATGTTAAAAATACGTCACTCTTTAAAAGATGCTATAGTGAAAATGCAATAAATAGTTTTGAAACAGCTATAAAAAATGAATCTTGGGAAAATCTCTATAATATTACGGATATTCAAGATGCATTTACTAATTTTAACAACATTTTTGTACACTATTTTAATTTACATTTTCCTCAAAAAAAATGTTATGCAAGACAAACTCTAGATAAGAAATGGGTAAACGATGAAGTTCGAGTATCTAGTTATAAATTAAAAGACCTTTTTATGTTAACAAAAGTATGCCCTAGCATGACTGCGGCATATAAGATGGCAAAGAAAAATCATAATCGTTTAATAAAAAATACAAAAAAATCGTATTTTCAAAATAAAATTATAAATTCTGAAAATCCAGTAAGGACCAGCTGGCGAGTCGTAGCTGAATTATCAAATAGAAATAAAAACCTTTCTAATATTGTTATAAATAATGAAGGTACTATATACGATGAGCCTCAAATAGTCGCCTCATTATTCAATGAATTTTTTATAGAGGCGCCGCATGCTACTATTAGGCAAATACCAAAATTAAACTGCGATACGTATACACACAGTAGAGTTCAGCAGACACATTCATTGTTTTTAAAACCATTCAGTGAAAAAGAATTGTTAAATTTATTAACAAAAAAATTTAAAGCTAAAAAGTCGTCTGGCCCAGATGATATTCCCTGTTTTATAATAAAAAAAGTAATCCATTACATTATTAAACCATTAAGATATATTATTAATTTATCTTTTGAAACAGGAACGTTTCCGAATAGCCTAAAGACCGGAAAGGTGATACCTATTTTTAAGAAAAAGGATGCCCAACTATTGGAAAATTATAGGCCTGTAACCGTGCCCTTTGGACTTTCAAAAATTTTCGAATACTGTTATTTAGATAGGCTGGTAAATTACTTAGATACTTTTAAAATGATTACAAAAAACCAACATGGTTTTTCTAGTGGCATGTCGACCGGTACGGCAATACATTCTTTTTTAAATAAAATTTTAGAATTCATTGATGCGGGAGAATGTCCTGTTGGTATATTTTGCGATCTCAGCAGGGCATTTGACTGCATCAATCATAGTCTATTAATATCTAAATTATCTGATTATGGTATACGGGGTCTGTCATTAAATTGGATCACTACATTCCTCGAAGATCGGAGGCAATATGTGAGTTTAAAACATAAAAACGATAACACCGTATGTAATGTTAATTCAGAATGTTTAAATTCAACTGTAGGTGTTCCACAGGGCTCTATTTTAGGCCCTGTGCTTTTTATTTTATTTATTAATGATATTGATTTTTTGCCATCAACCGCACATTTTACAATGTATGCTGACGACATTTCTGTGATAATATCAAATCCATCTGATAATGTTTTGGAAGAAAATTGCAATGCTATTTTAAATACATTGAACCATTGGTTTTCCGATAACGCTCTGTATCTCAATACCGAAAAAACTCAGGTCATCAGATTTCACAGTAGGCGAAAGGAATGTGATAAGCTAAATATTAAATTAGACAATACAAATGTTTCTAATACTGAGGAAAATGTTAAGTTTTTAGGGGTATATTTGGACGAATGTCTAAATTGGAAGCATCATTGCGAAATTTTGATATCCAAAGTTTCTTCTATAGTTTACCTGTTCCGAAATATTAGGGGGGTTCTATCAAGAGAACAACTTATTAATTTATATCATGCCCAAGTTAATTCACGTTTAAGGTATGGTATCTGTTTTTGGGGAAACTCCACTATGTCTTCAAATGTATTTATTGCTCAAAAGCGTATCTTACGATGTATATTTGGTATACCGAGTACTCACACGTGCAAGAATATCTTTATAGAAAATAAAATTCTTACCTTACCTAGCATATATATTTTCGAAATTTGTATATATGTTTTTAGAAATAGAAATAGTTTTATTTTAAATAGTGACTACCATAATGTCAATACAAGACAAAAAAATAAACTCCATGAACCTTGTGCGAAATTAAAAATCACAAGTGAGTCTCCATGATTTATAGGCCCGAAACTATTTAACCGCCTACCGGATGACATAAAACATCAGGAAAGAGAGCATTTATTTAAAAAAAAATTAAAAGTGTTTCTATCAGATAAATGTTATTATTCTGTATCAGAGTTTTTCTGTATTTAAAGCCCACTAATATACAGCAACTTAACATGAGCCTATATGTTCCGTTTCTTTTTTATTTTTTTCTTTACTTTGTTTTGTTTACAAAGTTTATATTGTACCATACATTTTTCAGTATACTTTGTGTTCGTCTTATACAATTGTGTGTTTTACACTATATTTGACTCTTAGTATAAGCTTTTATATTATTTAACTATTGTGTAAAATAGTGTTTCAATGTTTTAATGACTTGTCTTATATCATGTACATGATCAAAAAGGACCAATAAATATTTGAATTTGAATTTTTGAATTGAACACTAACTCCCACAAATGATATAAATGCGTCAGACAAGGCCGTGTTCTGTCACCAATTCTTTTAACATCTGTAGCAAATACGTGATGCAACGTGTTCCGTGGGATTGACAGGGTGGAGTAGTTATAGGCAGAAGCAAGATTTCTTGTGCGAAGATGAGTTCATACATCTGTTGGAGAGGCTTCAGATAATAAACTCTGATTATGGTTCAAGTGTAAATTATACCTAACAAAACGAGAATTATGATCTTAAACAGAGTATATGATAACCAGAGGTTGGAATTACCGATCAGATATAACGTAAAACCAGGGTTGGTTTTAGGTGGTTATGTGCCAGCACATACAAATTTGCATGCATGTGTAGCAAAGTGACTTCTTTGCCGTTTAAAAGGTCTATTACACGTGTCATCGTAACAAATCCGGGATTTCTTTTAAACAGTTTAGAATTTTGTTTGTACCCTCGCAGCAATTTATCCCTGTAATAGAAAAATACATTGTCGAAAATCGAACACAACGTTTACTGCATCAACTGTAGTAAATTCTGATGTTGGCCGATATTGAAGTGTGGGTAGAGGAATTCGAATAAAATATCCGTGCATGGTCTTCAGATTTTCTTGAACAGATGGATCCATAAATGCCTGTTGCGCCTATGAATGGCAACTGCGTCATTAGGTAACTGCTGTATTACGGATTTCACATTTTCAAAATGACAGTAATAGTATGGTCCTGCCTTTAGCCAAGTTCCCCCATAGTGCTATAATGGGCTCTAGAGGTAATGAAGTATTTGGTAGAATTACTTAAAACAACCGTACACAACTTGGTGCTTAAAAAACACTTTCTTTTCACTAGATATCCAATCGTCAACTTTAGTGTGTTTACCTTAAAGAATTTTATATTACTTACTGGTAACAACAATTAAATCCCCTAATAGTTTCAGCAATACTATGAAGTCAATGTGCTAAACATGTTACATGAAGTATATTTTCATACGTTTCCTTCAAAATTATTCTAGCAGCTTTCATATAAATCTCCATCAGTAAGAAATAATAACAACTTGTCCTGATTTTCTGCATACTTGTCACCACAAGACTTGAATTCTCTGCCTCCGCTATAGTGCGAGAATTTGTAGCTTCTAAAACTTTTGAACAATTCTCGTCCATTGCAACCGCTAAAACATTCGCTACCTTAAACCCGCCGGCATTGATTGCTTCGTCCACGTTAAGCCAGATGTACTTACCATTAAGCTCAGAAGAAATTTTCTGTCCAATGTTTTCGCAACTCTACGGAATCAGTTTGGTGAATACCATATTCTTCCTCGAAATTTAAAATATGATATGTATCGATTACCGATTAAGTGGCCTGCTCGGTCTCCTGACCTTACTCCACTTGGTTTAACTGTGTGGACTTATTTAAATCAAGAGTTCATAATACTCAAATTAACTCTGTTACACAATTGAGCGAAGAAAATCGATCATGAGTTTACGATACTACAAAATGATGCAGCAATTTTACAAGGTATTCAAAAAAAGACTTAGATTGTGTATTAGGGAAAATGGAAGAAATGTCGTACAATTTGTATAATTAATAATTAGCAATTTCCTATGTTTAATTCAATTATTTTATTGCATAATATTTCAAAGTACCTTTGTGCGAAAAGACTTCTCAATAACATGCAAATGCACATTATAAGGTATCATTAAACCTTGAGTAGATAGCTAGCGTTCTCATGTTTTCGATTATGTACGTGTTTTGGTCTCCTCATACAAAATGAAGCATATCTGCTAGTTTATATGACATACATGCTCTAATGATATTCTGTTTATGTTTTGCTTAAGGGAAGACAAAAACAGAAAGTCCAACTATTAAACAAAGCCCCCTTGGAGCGCAAAGTATAGCATCGTTATTTTATTAAAGGTAAATATATATTTAAAGCCCCCAAAAAGGAACAACTTTTTAATAAAAAACTATATTTTAGGGTAAAAGGGAGCAAAACTTATTCTTTAATTTAAATAAAAAATCTAGCTTATTACTTCAACAGGATATAATAAGGTAAAATTCGTAAATAAACTAATAGACTTTTGAAATAAATAAAATTACATAAAAAAAGTATTTTTAAGAAAAAGCTTTTATCTGAAAAAACTACTAAAAAGTAAAAATATTTTTTTTTAAATTCATACACATGGAAACCAAAAGCTTTGGGGGCGGTCATATAGTGATATTGCATAGTTACTTTGCTCAAATGACCACCCCCAAAGCTTTTGGTTTCCATGTGTATGAATTTAAAAAAAATTATTTTTACTTTTTAGTAGTTTTTCAGATAAAAGCTTTTTCTTAAAAATACTTTTTTATGTAATTTTATTTTTTACTTTTTAGTCCACTTATTTTACAAACAGACAGACAAAACCCTTTCATTTGCCATCGCCATCCACCCCTCCCCTCTCCCGTCTTCTCACGCCTCTAACACTACTTCCCACTTCTTCCCTCTTTCCACCACTTCCCCTGCCCTTCCCCATCTCTCTCCACCTCTTCCCACCCCTTCCCCACCTCTTCCCACCCCTTCCTCACCTCTTCCCGCCCCTTTCCCATCCTTCCAGATCCGCCATCTTGGGACGTCCGCCATATTGGATTTAAAATGACGTCACATTGTTTATCGTATTTTACTCGTCAAACTCTTTCATTTGATACCTATATCAGGGTGACTAAAAAGCCGATCCGCCATCTTGGGACGTCCTCCATATTGGATTTAGAATGACGTCACATGGTTTATCGTATTTTACTCGTCAAACTCAGGGGGGTTATGACTAAAAAGCCGATCCGCCATCTTGGGACGTCCGCCATATTGGATTTAGACCGATAATGTCTATACTATGTTGCATTGTCACCGGACTTATACACGTGTGCCAAATTTCAAAGCTCTAGCTTAATTAGAACTAATCGAAATTCAGCTTGCAAGATTTGACTTAAACCAACAAACAAACATACAAACAAACATTGCAAGTTAAATAAAAGCTTTTAAAAAATAACTATTTAACAATAACAAAATTTAGTGCAAAGGTAAATAAACCGCTAGAGCATTGAGAGATACAGGGTGTGGGCAAATATAATGTGCTGGCGATAATAATATTCTACAAACAAATATTAAATAAAAGGTACACATCGAGAGACAGATATAAATTTAACATAATAGCAAAAGGTAATTCGTAAAAACGTAAAAACATGGGAAATTGGGCAATTCCGAATGTGACAATATAAATGTAATCACAAGCAAATAATGATTCATTCACCTAATATAGAGAAAATTAAAAACCAACTGCTTAAGAATGACTAAACTAGATATTTACAAGAATTATAAATCGAAATCAGTATAACAGACTTAACTAAATAGTACAAAATTTTGTGTTTATACAGTCTGCATGTTACATAGTTTCTTTAGAGGCATATTAATCTGAGTTTTAAACAACAAAGACGTAGGAAAACAATTTTATCTATTTGTTTACACGGAAAATAGAGAGAAAAAAGTTAAAACTGACCTAAAGTTTAGTGTGACGCAAATATAAACAAAACGCATTGCATTAGCGATCAAAATGGTCGAAAAACCGGCAAACGGAAAATAAGGGCTCAATTTTCCCTCGATTCTATGAATCGTTGACGACCAAATGAAAGATAATAATTGTATATATGCTTACAGGATCTGCTAGGCTATGAAGTATACACTGTAATAATGACTGCAGCACAAAGTTATAGATTGATAGCACAATTAAGGGCATAATTGTATACCATTTTAGGTATAATGAACACTGGTACTATAATATCCTTTTATAATTAAACCACTCGTAAAGCAAATATAACTACTTTATCAGCTTCTTATTGATTCTGCAAGACTTTACTAGTCAAATAATGGTGTTGATATTTTATTTGAACTACTTGGTAAGATTCACCATAGCTACTTATAGAATGTTAAGAATGCTGAGTTGTAAAGAACAAAAAGTGAGACAGTACCGGGTTTAAATATTTTGATAAAAATAACAATTTAGGTAATTTTGTAATGAAGATATAAAATAATGATTACATTATATACAATATTGGCGGATTTTAATAGAATACTTAAAAAGTTGACCGTTACATGTTTTAATTTGTTTCTTTTTTTTTTTATTTCAGTTCCTGATCACGTCGGAACTATATCGCTAGATTTAAACTACACACTCTATTGGAAACCAAGCATAAACTGTGAATCAGTTGCCTATTTAATTTATATCCAGGTAGAAAATGAGCTGCAGTTCATATACAACACTAATGAAACGGTTCTGGATGTTTCTTTTCTCCCAGCTTGCGAAAGATTCTATTTCGAGGTTAGAGCTTTTTCGGAGCATCACCTGAGCGATGAAAGACATCTTGAGACATTTATTCCAGCACCTTCAGGTAAGCACTGCATTTTCTTTACATTTACATTTACGCTTGCAGATACACTTACATTTAGACACTACACTACAGTGCAAGTCGTTGATCGGGTAGAGCGCACAAGAGAAAAACCAATATAATCATAACAATAAATTAATGCAGATAAGTCTGGCAATAGTTTTAAGAATTCCGCGTTGTTGAAATTTACAGTTTACAGTTCGAATAAGCTTTGTTTAAACATTTTTTGCAGTAATTACACAGCCACAAAAAAAAATTGGCCTGGGTACTACTACACTAGTATATTCCCACGTATTTTCGCGCGCTGAATGCGAATCCGAGATCAAAATTGGCCGATTGGCTTATATATTCAAGATAATCATATTATTTCAGAAGAATTCAAACATTTTTTATTTGTGTGATGACTGTACAGAAACTTGTCGTGTCGTTGATGTCAAGTCTATTCATGAAATAAAAGCCGAAGTTAAAAATATCAGTAAAAATTTATCAGCACTTTCAAATAATAATTCCGTTAGTGAGACTCTTTTAAACTTGTAATAGTCAATCCTAATAGTCTAAGAGCCAGCGACAGATTTTCATGACCAAGTCCCTCTCAAGCGGTAATTAGTGGAATGCATCAGGGAGTTGTATTATAAAGCCTCGTGAACGTCAGCTGCGGTTCCGTGGGTGGGATGAGCGGCGGTAGCCTCCCACGCACGGAGAAAAAAATATATTTTTAGTCAATTCCTCCTGACTAAAAATTTGTCAAACTATAGCTAATCCAATAACTTAAAGAAAAAAAAAGTCAGCTGACTATAACATGGTGTATTATACGTCAGCTGGTCGCTTGAACATGAAAAAAAAATTATACATTCAATGATTTCCTCTCAACTAAAAATTTACCTGATGATAGCTTATATGCTACTGTGAATGAATATAAATGTCAGCTGGCTGTACCTCGGTGGAAAGAGCGTCAGCTGATACCTTGAAAGTTGTAACGCAGAAGTTAGGCGGGAGCATAATTAAGTAGGACTCGTTTCTAAAGAAATATTGATGAACTTTTATCCTGATTGCATATCGATCGAAGTCATCCACCATATCAACAATTTTTTTATGGTTTTGATTGGTTTTTGGCACCGAAAATTTATGGTTAGTGGTATACTCTCTGACAATTTTGTAAACACTGCGGCCACACACTCTTGTCATATTTGCCACTGTTTACAATTTCATCTTTGAATAATATAGGATTTTCTTGAATCTCATGCTTATACACGCTTAAAATCATTTCCTTGGTCTTTACGTCGAAATGAGACTTTTTCGGCCTTTATTTAAGAGGAGACAAACAAATTTCTGTGGGCTCATCAGCTGTATCCGTGCTACTAGATATTTTTAGGTGTCCTTGATATATTTGATACACCGAAAAAGTATTTAAACAAAACACAAAGTCAAAGTCTTGGTATATGCCCGAGAGGCAAACACACTTATTTAATATACTCTGAAAGCATATAAATAAAACACAATAATCATATCACAAGGTACGATATTTACAAAGATGCAATTTAAACAATGACATGAAAAGTAAACAGATACAACAACAATGTACTTCCAACTGAGTCTGAGTACGCACCTGTACCGAAACCGCGATGAGTGTTATCAGCAGTTTATGGCCATTTGACCAATAGCATTACAGAATCCAGCACGCGAGTAGGCGATCACAATAGAATGCGTAGTCAGTCGTAGAGAGTGTTCAAGAAGAATTAGTATAGTGACCGTTAAACACAAGTTGCCCAAAAAGGGTATTGTTGGCTCTTCTCTACCACCATGCAAATCGGAGCTATATCAGCGATTTTTAAGAGCATGTTACATAGCTCAAATTTGGTCGTACGCACACCTGAAAGTCCCAACTACTGATGAACCTTCAGACTATGGCTGGGTAGAAATCGACAACAGATTTGAATTCATCTGGTTTTCTGGAACTCAGTTACCAGAGTCGATTGAAGAAATAACTATTCAGCCCGAAAAAGGTAACATTTATTTGATCATTTTGATTATGTTACACTAAATATGCGTCTTAATTTTTTTTTTTTAATTTTTGTACAGATGATGATGATGAAGACATGATGGCAGACAGCTCTGACAGCGACTCTGACAGTAAATCAGAGAGCGATGAGAGTGACACAAGCCAAAGCGAGAACGAAAATGATTAAATTACATTATTATTTTTAATCACTTCTTTAAAATTAATGTTATTTATCGAACATCTAAGTTATAATAAACTATAAATTGATTAATTTACTTATCTAAATATTTCTTCAGTTATTCAATTATATACTTATTAGTTTTAAAGTATCTATACAGAATATTGATTTAATCGGAACACTCATATCGGAGTGTAATGCCGAATAATTTAAGATACGTCATTTCCTCCCGGATAAAAATTTGTAACCTGATTGTTAATATACTTCTGTAATTAACAAAAAAAATCAGGTAGCAGTAAGTCGAGGGAAAACACGTCAGCTGATGCATTTAAATAGGCGATAGATGCTCCCGCCTAACTTCTGCGTTACAACTTTCAAGGTATCAGCTGACGATCTTTCCACCGAGCTACAGCCAGCTGACATTTATATTCATTCACAGTAGCATATAAGCTATCATCAGGTACATTTTTAGTTGAGAGGAAATCATTGAATGTATAATTTTTTTTGTCATGTTCAAGCGACCAGCTGACGTATAACACACAATGTTATAGTCAGCTGACTTTTTTTTTCTTCAAGATATTGGATTAGCTATAGTTTGACAAATTTTTAGTCAGGAGGAAATGACTAAAAATATTTTTTTTCTCCGTGCGTGGGAGGCTACCGCCGCTCATCCCACCCACGGAACCGCAGCTGACGTTCACGAGGCATTATGATACAACTCCCTGATGTGTCTCACTAATTATCGTTCGAGAAGAAATAATTGACCAAATTTTCACCTGGCTCCCGGTCTATAAGGATTCCGCTCAAAGTAACTCTGAGACTCAGGCTGATTTATTTATGTGGATTCAAAAAAGTTTATAGAAATGGCTGAAAACAATCTATCTGAAAAATATATTATTAAGGAGGTTAAAGGCTTACATCCAAGAATTAGAGTTGCTGGATTTCAAGAAAAACATGAACCCGAAGTATTAGTTAAGTTAACTCGTGGTCAAAATAAGTGTATTGTTATTGATGAATCTGAAATTGAATGCATAAGTATTAATGAAGTTAAAAATAAGAAGGATATATACTATGCTGTCTTGCGAGTTGATCATGAACTCTATAAGAGGGTTATTAATAATGGATACTTATTTATCGGATATACAGCATGTCCTGTCTATGACGCTATTGATGTAATGCGGTACTTCAATTGTGGTTTTCAGCATGTGCCCAATAATTGTCAAAATGTATTAGCATGTCCTAAATGTACAGGTCCTCACCAAGTCAAAGATTGTATTTCCGAAAACTTACAATGTGTCAATTGTATGAACTACAAGGATAAAAATATTCAGTCGCTGTCAAATCATGCATCTTGGGATAAATGCTGTTCGGTATACATCCGTAAGTTACAAAAATTTAAAAACGATATTTTGAGACCAATATAGTCATTACCAGCAGATATTAATGTCTGTGTAAACAGTAATTTCTCAAGAGTCATAAATGAAGTTAAAAGTACTACTCCTATAATTTCTTCTAATCAAACACATAGACAGTTTGTTACTTCCATATATTACCAAAATGCCACAAGAATTATGTATTAACACATTATTATTAGGTAATACTTATGATATCTTTGCGATAAGTGAAACCTGGTTGACGTCGGGGGTATTAGATCGTAAACTTTTGATAAAAATTATACAGTTTTTCGCCCAGATCGTGATTTTACTGCTATGAATATATCCAAGGGGGGTGGAGTACTCCTTGCATGCAAAAATTCATAAATGGTTAACAAAATTTCAATTGAAAACAATGAATATTTTAATGAAGTACCCAAAAGTTGGTAAGGGTATTAAATTTTGGTACATTATATTAATACACTATATTAGTATATATTCCCAAAATTACTTGTGGGCAATTAAATTTATTTTTTGAAGGTATTATCTCATTAGAATATCTATATGGGTCTGAAATAATTATGTTAGGAGATTTCGGTATACCGGAATTTAGTTTTAATATTGTGAAATCTTCGGTTACATGCTTCTTCTTGTTCATGCCATTGCCTGAGTAAGACGTGCCGTGCTCCGCTCTGTAGAGGTAAATTTTATACAGTTGCAATAAACAGTGGTCATAAACCTTTCTGGTTATCCCTTAAAATATCGGCCGAAAATATGTTTACCCGCGAACAACTTAGTGATATACAAGTGATAATTAAACAAACTATCGAGCAACTATTTAGTGACAAGGCATTTTTAAATTCATTTGTGGAAAATATAAAGGAGAAATTAGAAATAAAGGAAATGCAAAGCCAAGTAAAAGAGTTAACTATGGAAGTACAAAACCTCAAAAAAGAAAATAAAGTAATAGAAGACAAACTGGAAAAGTTGGAACAGCACCGGAAGAGGAAGACGATAAGAATACATGGAGTAACCGAATCCAGAGATGACAAAGTATGTGAAAAAGTCCTAGAAGTCATGAAAGGTAAAATGAAACTGGATATTAGGAGAGAAGAGATGGAAACCTGCTTCAGAACAGGGACAATAAGGAATGAAAAAAGATCCATCTTAGTGAGCTTTACAAGGGAAGACATTAAAAGAACAGTAGTGCGAAATCGTGGAAAACTAAAAGGAACTGGTATCTCCATAACAGAGGACGTCACACATGGAAAATATGCACTTTTCTTACAAGCCAAACAAAAGCTTGGCAAAGAGAATGTGTGGAT
This sequence comes from Rutpela maculata, assembly GCA_936432065.2. Classification (NCBI taxonomy): domain Eukaryota; kingdom Metazoa; phylum Arthropoda; class Insecta; order Coleoptera; family Cerambycidae; genus Rutpela; species Rutpela maculata. Next base: position 125,830,310 of record OW386292.2, on the reverse strand, counting down.
ACTTGGAGGGGAAATCCGAGCGAGAATTGACCACAAGAGGATATTAATAAAAAATAAAGAAGAACTGGACCAATTACAACCCCAGCAGAGCGACAGCAATGTAGGTACTTAAAGCTCATTGTGCATTCTTAGATTTTAGAAATACTGTATAGGCATAGGAATAAATTAATAGCGTAGGTAGTATAAGTTATATAGATAAGAAAAACTAAAATATAAAGATATGGCGGGTATAGAAATAGCGATGAATATATTGGGAAATTACAACAATATTGAAACTAAAGAATGCAATGATTTTGACGAACTTAAAAAACTTTTTCCTAACGGGGTGAACAATCTTTCAATAGTACATTATAACATAAGAAGTATTAAGGCAAATTTTGATGAACTTTTTGCTAGTATAGCTGAAATAAATAATGGCGATGGAAGTGTAGGGGTAATTGTTTTATCGGAAACTTGGTCTATATCGGATGTAAATGACTTCTTTATAGAAGGATATAAATCCTATTATAACGAAGCAAACTATAATAAGAACGACGGAGTCTTTATTTTTATAAGAAATGACCTGTGTGCAGATGTAAGGGTAGTAAAGCTTAGCGAGGTAACAATGCTAGAATAAATTAAATACCATAGTTACAGGCATCTATAGACCTCCTCCGACAAATATAAACATTTTTATTGAGGACATTGAGGATTATATAAAATCCGTGAATGATAATGATATTATAATCCTGGTTGGCGACATAAATATTAATATTAAGGATTTAACAGACCTTTCCGCTCTAAGATATGCAAATATGTTGGAACAGAACGGTTTTTGCTGACAAATTAATGTGCCAACTAGGGAAAACGATATCAGTGCCTCGATAATAGACCACATTTTTACTAAAATAAATACTAGAACACAAATAAATTGTTTACCAGCGGTACTGCGTAACAATATAACTGACCACTACCCAATCATTTTTAATTTGGAACTTGAAAATAATGAAAAATTAAAACCAATTAAGATAAAAGAAATTAAAAAATTGGACGAAAAAAAACTGTTGAAAGGAGTTGAGAAAATAAATTGGAATGAATTGTACAGAGAGAGTAATGTCAACAATGCAACCAATATCTTCTATAACAACTTAAATTTAAAAATACATGAAGCAACAATAGTAGTTAAAATAACAAATAGAAACAATAAGCTGAAACCATGGATGACCCAAGGGATAATAAATTCCATCTTAAAACGTGATAAATTTAAGCGAAAACTTATGAAAGATAAGGGAAATAGACAACTAAAAGAATACTATAGTAATTATAGAAATACTGTAACAACGCTAATTAGAGCAACGAAAAATGATTACTACAAAGAAAAAATACAATCCTCTGGGAATAATTACAAAAAAATTTGGGACTGCATCAACGAAGTTTCAAATCATAAGATGAAATGCACTGATAGTATTGACAAGATCATTGATAACGATAAGGAAATTACCGATAAAAAGGAGATAGCTAACACTTTTAACAATTTTTTCATTGAAATTGGTGAAAAAATTGGAAAAGAAATCCCCGGCCAAATACAAAATCTGACAAACAACGAAACCGTAAACGAAAACCTTAATTCAATGTTTTTAGAGGACGTACAAGAGCATGAAGTAGAGGAAATAATATACAACTTGAAAAACAACGCCTCACCAGGTAAAGATGGTATAACAACAAAGATCTTAAAACTTATATCTAAACACATTAGTAAGCCCATTGCTTACGTCATTAATCTTATATTTAAAGACTCTATCGTTCCTAAAAGTTTTAAAGAAAGCTTCGTTGCACCAATATATAAAAATGGCAATAAAAATGATATGACAAACTATCGTCCAATATCGCTAATAAATAATATTGCAAAAATTTTTGAAAAGTGTCTAAATAATCGACTTCGGTCATTCCTAGACAAAAATAAGATAATATCAAAAAATCAATATGGTTTTCAAAAGCATATTGGTACTGAGGAACCTCTTCAATTGTTAACAGATACTATTCTAACTAATTTCGAATCGAACAAAAAAGTTTTAGCCATATTTTTAGATTTACAAAAGGCTTTCGATTCAGTATCCCATACTCATCTACTTAACAAATTGTACAAAATAGGCATCAGAGGAAAAGTACATGACTTATTCAAAGAATATCTATCTAATAGACCACAGCAAGTTAAAATAGCTAACGCTTATAGTGCAACAAAAATTATAAAAACTGGGGTTCCTCAAGGAACTATTTTAGGTCCCAGCTTATTCCTTATATACATAAATGAACTCTTACAGAAAAACTACGGATGCAATATTATTTCATATGCAGATGATACGGTACTAATTTGTGCGGAGGAGACCTGGGAATCCACAAAGCAAAAAGCTATCGCTGCAATTAGCAAAGTAAAAACTTGGCTAGATAACAATCTCCTAAAACTAAATATTACAAAAACTAAGTTTATGGCCTTTTCCCCAACAAAATTTGGAATGCCCAATGGGCTAGAGCCTATACTCATAAACGAATCGGTTAACAGTTGTGTACATAATGCCGCTACCATAAAATATTTAGGACTGGTACTAGACCCGCACTTGAAATGGGGAAATCATATCGAATACTTAAATGGAAGAATACGAAAACTGATCTATAAATTTTATAGACTAAAAGGTATACTGAACAATAAAACTCTCCTAATTACGTACAATAGCTTAGTCGAATCTATTATTAGATATGGTATCACAGTATGGGGTTCCGCTTATAATGTAACTTTACGACCGCTACAGATAACACAGAACTATATCTTGAGAATAATTTTTAACAAAAAAAGCAGAGAAAGCTGCAGAAACATTTTTACTGAGAACCAGTTACTCGATGTGATGGGTTTATACATGCATGCGGCTGTAGCCTATGCATACAGCAAAAAAGAGACCATTGGTTCCATCGTTGAACATAAATATGAAACGAGGGCTAGGACAACCAACGCGTATGAGGTACCATTTTATAGCAAAAATGTGTCTCAAAAATGCATTAAATGCAACGGAATCAAGTTATTTAATGAACTTCCCCCACACATAAAAACAATGAGGAAAAAGCGATTCAGACTAGAAACAAAAAAATATCTGATCGACAACTACACTACACTTCTACCCATTTTAGCGTGACCTGACACAAAAGCACCACATATCATTCTCTTACTATAGTTTAGAAATTCATATTTGTACAGGTAACAATATACCGTATTAATAATGTATCATATTATTTTACCGCCCTCCGACACATTTCTTTTTTTTTTCTTAAATATGGTATCTTCATGATTTTCACCTCGATATATAAATCAAATTGATTTTCTCAACATGTTCACTCGCATTTTTATATCCATAGATTTATTATATCAGAAATTACACAGGTATTAGGTATAGTTTCTTAGTATATTACAAATGAGATAATCATGACAAATTTACTACAGCCATTCTTTTTGTTAGTATTGTTATATTAATGATGCAACATAGATATAAAATTAAGATAATGTATATACTGCTCGACACAATACGAGATCTCCTCAGGTGTCATTTTTTTTTCATTCTAAACTAGATTAAAACACTTTGTTTTATTAATTTTGTTGCAGTAATAAATAAATAAAAAAAAAAATAAATAATAAATGCTTAAAAGAATTAACTAATTTCTTTTTATTCACACAATACAATAATATTTATAACAATAGAAATCGTATGCTTGATCTGATTCTTAGCACAATAATTTGCTCTGTTTCTGCACCATTGTCATACTTAGTTCGAGAAGATGAGCATCCCCCATTGGGTATATCGGTAATACTAGATTATGATACACAAAATATTCTTGTGTATAACGATGTTAAAAATTATAACTTTAAAAAAGCCAGCTTTATCTCAAATATCCTCCGCGGTTTAACAGAGAGATCATTCGTGATATTAAGCAAAAACAAGAACTATGGAAGCTTTACAATAAATCTAATAATGACCTCGCAATCGATGCATATTTTAGTGAATTGAGGTCGAAATTAAAAACTGACATTTTCATTGCTCGCAAAAACTTTATAACATCTACTGAAGAAAATATTAAGAATGAACCTAAGAAATTTTGGTCTTACTTGTCTAATGTGCGTAATAATAAATCTGTTCCAACTATCATGAAATTAATGATGAGGTGTTAGATAATGGTAACTCAGTTTCTGAGGGCTTTGCAAAATTCTTCAAAGCCGCATATACGCCAGATGTCGATGGCGTCGATATTCCTAATGAGGTATTACAGAATGAAATTATAAACGGTGCTCTAAACATTGACTCTCCCCGCCGAGGCATTAGTCCGGAGAATAGCTGTTGGTTGCAGTCTGGTTTTTATTCCTTATATATTTAAGGAAACGTATAGAGGAATTCGACAAAAATATTTCACTAGCCCTAAAGCATACCTACTGGCGAAAAGTACCTACGTTTTTAGCTTGTTTTATATGCATTGCCTTTTATACTGCAAGCATAATCAGATCAATTTTATTTATTCTACTGAATATCCGATACGTCCCACAATCAGATAATTGAAGAATGAAAAGAGAAATGAAATGAAATAAAAAATGTTTACTTATCCATATTGCATAATTCCAGGCCATCGTGTATCCTACAATGTTAATCGCCACCCAGGCGTGTTAGAAAAGGAGCATCTCAAAGGGTGGTGAGTTTAAGGTGACGCCAATTATATATATTTTTACATTAGTTGAATAATTTGTTTAATTGTGACAGTAAATTTATGGATTCCAATGTATTTTTGAGAACACTGAATAGACACGGTCAGTACATCGAGTAGTGACAAGTACAACATAGGTATCTTGTAGTTTGGCTATTGGCGTCCTGAGGAAAATTTTTTGCTTTTATTAATAATAATTTCAAACCACTACCCAGCCTCCATTTTAATAGATGAGAACCGGGCATAGTCCTCCCAAACCTACTTTAGGGGAGGAGTTGACATAGCATTACGCAATAAGTATAGTAACCTAAATGTTTTGCAATAGCAGTAGGTATATCCGACTTGCACTATAGTCCAAGTTGTTGATCGGGTGGAACGCGCAAGATCTCCATTTATAAACTCAAAATAGCAGTGGAAAGAAATATAATCATAAGAATCATTTAATCAGATAAGTCTTTCAAAAAAATTGTTCTATGATTTTCTGCAGATTTCATATCATAAAAGTATGCATCTAGCAATAGTTTTAAGAATGGTTCGTTGTTGAAATTTACAGTTTACAGTTCGGATAAGCTTTGTTTAAACAATTTTTGAGGTAAATATTAACCATAATTTCAAGAATAACTCGGCAGTACTGAATCTATAAAGAATAAACTTTCAACGGGTTTTAAAATCCCCTTAAAAATGACTCAATTTTCAATAATAAAATTTTTCGAAAAACATTTTTCTATGCTTTTTGCAACCGTGGGCAGAATGGTGCTCTCTATATTTAGATGCACAGGGTCATTCCAGATAAAGCCCATATATTTTTCAAAATATGTCTTGTGGATTTGAAATTTTAGGAGCGTCTCTAGATGAGCTAAATTCTCGACTGTGGAGGATTTTACCTGATTTTACTGGCGTACAGTTGTATCTACCTACTTACAATTTTTTAATTGTTTTTACTTTTTCAGGGGCAGATCTTACTATACCCCATTTTTCTGTCATCCGAGAAGATGAAACTCTCTTCTTAATTTGGTCAGTGGAAGAGAAGTTCGCACATTGCTCCAGAGGCTTCCGAATAGTCGTCCGAGACGGATGGGAAGTGCCGAGGGATATATACACCCCGTACAACTATCACTTCTTAGATGGTCTTGTGCCTTGTGGAGAGTACGAAATAGGCGTGATGGCCATTTATAACGAAGTGATGGAGGGGCCGATATCTTTGAGAAGCTACACACATCCCGCAGCTCGTAAGTTATTTTGCTACCCATTTTCAAACTGTCAAAAATATTCGTTTACGTAATCTTATATCAGGGGTCCTATTTTCGAATATAATCGAACATATTCGTGCACGATCAACCGAACACGAAATTATTTCGAATGATAGAACAAGTTGGTACTTTCCGACACCCTGCGAATCGAACTTTTTGTGCGATGTTATTATTCGCATGATAAATGTGGCAACGTTCTAAAATGGCAGTCTAACCACATTAATAACACAAGAATTTAACATATCTGTTATCCACAGAAGTGATTGCACTAATCCTTCTGTCATTGGTTTTGTCAAACGATACAATTTGACAAATTTGTCATCGCTTAAATCCTCAAATGGATTATCATAGTCATGGGATTGTCTTTCATGATCGTTTTCTGCCAAAACTACTGCCTGTTCCAAGGCGTCGATGGCAGCTAAATGTATTAAGTCATCTAACGCTGCCATTGTCCAAGGAACTAAGTTTCACTCACCAAAATTTGTTTAATTAAGTCTACTTTAAAGTCCCTAAATAATAAACAAATCACAGCAAAAAACTAGATTGGAAACATTAAGGTTATGTCGTGCGAAATAAAACAGACCAAAACGATGGGATTGACTACATTCGTACACGAAATCGCTTTATCGTGTATTAAACCCTCATCCGTTGCATCTCGCCCGAAATCAGTCGCATGCGAAAGGTTCGCATCCGAGTTCATAATGCTCGAAAATACGGAACGTATATTTTCATGCGATAATCTCACATTTTCGTGCACGATATCGCCTCGGTCAAGCTCAAAAATACGGCCCCAGGGGTATACGTATGTATTCTATATTGACAAATATTTAGCAGCATTTTTAGCAAAGAATTGTCGCGCACATATCATACCAAAATGGCTTATCCCATGAGGAACGTAATTTTGTATGGAAAAATTTATATAATTTAGATTTCTAGATATTTCTTGACGAACTGTATATATTTCTAAAGGTAAAGGTTTACTCACAAACTACAGTAAAGAGAGTGACCGCAAAATCAGAAATTCGTCTCTCTTTTGGTAGTATATTGCAAGGGAAAGAAAGGTGTAAAATTGATCGCGATATCTTGTTAGAGGCTAGTGCCTTAAGTGTCGCCTGACTGTCTGATGCAATTGGGATCTGCTGGTTCACATACCGTCGTTTGACATTCTCGCGTACACACTCGAGTATAGCCACAATTTCTGTCTGGAACACAGAGAGAGACTTATCCCGTCGACCGTCGAAGTGTGAACACGTATAAATTGCTGTCTTTAAAACGTTATTGAAGTTACAAATAATAAGGCTATTTTAATAAAATGCCTCCCCCTAAATTAAGATCTAAAGATAATGAAGATAATTGTGATGTAAATATAACTGAGGCGATCAAAAGTGCATTCAATGATGAGTCTTTTAAATCTGTTATTGAACAAATAGTGCAATGTGAGGTTCATACTCTGAACGAAACTATATCTGCGTTACGCGATGAAGTAAAGGTGTTGCGAGAAAGTAATAAAGACCTCATCCGATTACTAACTAGTGGTGAGTGTTTAAATAAATTAGAAATATCTAAACAAAACCTGCAAGATACAAATGCTGCGAACTGGCCAACTCTACATTCCATCGATACTAATCCTAAGAAAAAAGATATGGACAAAAAGAAACAAACGGCGATAAGAACTAATTCCAAAAAAATTGCAGATAAACAATCATTTAACCCAAATAATGAAAATGGAAAATAATAGAAATATGGAAAATAATAGAAATGAAAATACTGAAAGGCATAATTTGCATACTGAGCGTAAAATTGATAAGACTTACAGACAAAAACAAAAGTCTAAGATTGTCTTCGGATCAGGATCTCAGGACACTACTAAATCTGGATTTTCTGCTGTTATCAGGAAAACTTGGGTTTATGTAGGACGAGCTACCCCCGGAACCAGTAATGAGAATATGCGTGCCCATTTAGCAGAAAAATTTCCGAAGAGGGATTTTATAATTGAGGTTGCCGAAATGGAAAAATGGTACAACGGAATCTATTAAAGTAGGGCTAGACGTTGATCTTTTTGATGACATGTTTGATAGTGACAATTGGCCAACAGGTACATTAATAAAAAAAATATAAATTTTTTCGAGGAGACGAATAAACCTCTCGTAAAAAATAACAATAAATCTCATGAATTATATACAAGGTCTATGAACATATGCCACCTTAATGTACAAGGGTTACTAAGTAAATTAAATGAAATAGAATTTTTTATTGAAAGTTCTAATTTAGATATTTTTGACATTTCTGAACATTTCATTTGTTCTCAAAACATAAGTAACCTTAATTTTCCAAACTATAGATTAATTACTAATTTTTCACGAAATTGTCATATACACGGTGGAACTCTCATTCTAGCAAAAATCTCAATACAGTGTACGCAAGTTGATTTTATAAAAAATCTATCTGAAGAATGTCATGCGGTAAGCTTATGTATAAATGGTAGAAAAACTATTCTCATTATTGTGTATAGACCACCAAGTGGTGATATACAATTATTCTTTAATTTATTAACACAAGCATTAGTTATAGCTAATGAGTCATCGCAATATACTGTACTGTGTGGTGATTTTAATATTGATTTAAATAAGCAATGTCCTAATACGAATCTTCTATGTGACATTTTCAATTCATTTGAACTATCTTTATTTAACTCAGAACCTACTCGAGTATTCACTAATGTGCACGGATATACCAGCAGTACTTGTATTGATTATATGGTAACTAATATCCCTTCAGGTTTAATTAGTTGTAATATATTCAATCCTAACATAGCAGATCATTTAGCTCATATACTGTCTATAAAGTTAGAAGAAGAGAACAAAAATCAAACTAAAAGAATATGCTATGAAAAAAGAGACTTATCAGAAAACAATATAAATTATTTCAGGGTGAAATTATCTCGGATAGAGTGGTATCCTTTGTATGAACCAAAATCAAGCATAGAGGAATTGTTTAAATATTTCCTTGACACCATTACATGGTGTTTTAATATTTCCTGCCCCTTAAAAAAATATTGTAAAACGATTTCAGAGCATGTAAATCAAAATTCAAAAAAGGAATGAATAACCAATGAACTTGTAGCTCAAAGTAACTCCCCCAAGAATATGTTTTGGTTAATGAAAAATTTAAACAATTCTGAATCTAAATGCATCTATAATTTAAATAAAAGTAAATATAAAGCTGATTTAAAAATGGCCAAGCGAAGTTATTACTCAAATAAGGTAAATAATTCGACTAATAAAGTCCGTGAAACATGAAACATCATAAACAAGAGGCTAGGGCGAAATAAATTTGAAGCTAACAACATCGTTTTAAGTTGTAATGATAATAAAATATCGGACAGTAAAATTTTAACAGAAATGTACGCTACCACATTTTCGAATACTGCCACTAATAAAATAAACTTACACTTTGGAATGAATATGTCATTACCATGCTATAGCAACTCATTCACTTTCCGTATAATCAACCGTATAATAAGGATTTAAATTAGAGGATCAGAGAATATAAATCAATAAATGTACGATATATCAATTTACATACATTAATATTAAATTGTATATATATTTCTTCACAAAATGATATTTTATATTACTAAGTGAACTATAATAAGTTATAACTATTGTGTAAACCATTTTAAAGAATGTTTTAATACACACATCAAACAACAAAATTTTATTATTTATAGAAGACAAATTAACCAAACTACTTCTATAAATTGGTGACTCTTTCTATAAATTGGGAGAACTCGATGTACAGTAACAAAGGATGAGGTACAGGGTGTAATAAATAATCTTACAAATAAACACTCAGCAGGTTTTGATGATCTAAGTTTAAATATCATAATACAGATCATGGATGAGATAATTATTCCATTGGTATATTTAATAAATAAATCTTTGGAAAATGGATGCTTTCCTGACGTCCTAAAACTCGCCATAGTAATACCCATATTCAAAAGTGAAGATCCCCAAGACATTGACAATTATCGCCAAATATCCCTTTTAGGGCGTTTTTTCACTGGCCGACACGATACCGATACGATACCGACAATGTCGTACCGATACTGAAGAATAACATATAATAACACGGCGCGGCGTCGACAAAATGTGACAAAACGGTATCGTATCAGCAAGTGAAAAAGAGTTCCATATAATTTTATGCGTTTGTGCTGCCCCGATGTATGTATCGATGTTGTTGATGACGAATCGGTATCGTTTCAGCCAGTGAAAAAACGCCCTTAAGTTCTGTATCTAGAATCATAGAAAAAATAATATATGGCCGCCTATTCTCTTACTGTGAGGTAAATAAATTGTTAACCGCATCACAACATGGATTTATATCGGGTAAGTCTGTAGACACCGGTTGCTTTCATTTGCTAGAATACGTTTATTCAGCTTTAGATAAAGGCAAATATGTTGTAACCCTAATGTTTGACTTGTCAAAGGCATTTGATACGGTTAATAAAAACTACTTAAAAGATAAATTATATAATATGGGTTTCCGTGGAAATACATTAAATTGGATTATGTCTTACTTACGTGGAAGGGCGCTGAGAGTCAAAGTAAATAATGAATATTCAGCTTTAAAAAGTTTAAACCTTGGAGTTCCTCAGGGCTCCGTGCTAGGTCCATTTCTTTTTTTACTTTATGTAAATGATTTACCAAATTACATAAAAAGTGGGCATGTAACGATGTTCGCAGATTACACCACAATAACTGTATCTGCCGACAGCCCTGAAGAGGTAGAACGGCTAGTTCATACTGTTATGGAAGAATTAAGTATGTGGTGTCAAAGGAGTAGACTCATCTTAAATGAGAGAAAAACTGTTTGTTTGAATTTTGGTTTACAGAGGCGGCTACCATCTACAATAATTTATGACCATCTGACTTTATCAGAATTAGGTAAACTGCTGGGAACTAGTCTGGATGTAAAATTATCAGTTGACGTGCACATTGACTCTGTATGCAAAAAGTTAAATAAAGTTTATTTTGCTATTCTCCAGTTACAACACCCTGTATATACATATTAAAATGTTTATGCTTTACTAAGAAAAATATAAAAAATTTCGAAACTAGATCGGAAAATCACTTATACCGTGCGTGTAATTTCCCGTTAGGCATGTACATCCACGTAGCGCCATAGATTTGACAACATAGTTGCCGTAAATTCCTCCGTCGAGCGGAGCATTCCAGCCTGTTATTTCATTTTAGCCAGCTGGCACGCGCGATGTTGTAATTTTACTCCCGATGCCTAGCGTTCGGCTACACACACGGTATAATACGAGACACGGCCAATTACTGTCGATTCCTAAGCATACTACTGCGCGATATGAATATTCTCCATATTATAACTGTATACGGTTATACAATGTGCTGCCAAATGAAATTAGAAATATTGGAAATTATTATAAATTTAAAAATAAAATAAAACAATTATTAATTTCTAATTCATTCTATGATATAAAAGACTTTACATATTCAAATTTATTAAACCTGTGATAAATTATGTTTAGTTTTTAAGCTGTATTGTCTATTTTTACTATTTTAGTAATGGATGTGTTTAGTTGTTAGTATTATTCTTTTATCCAGTCATTTTATATATTATCTATTTGTTTTTATTATGTTAGTAATAGAGTGTGCTACAGATATAGGTTGCTGTTTATATTTACATATATATATATATGTTGACACATGCATTTCTCTTCTTGGTTTTGTTTTGTTTTTATATATTTCAACTACGGTTTTGTAATTTTTGACTTACCATATATACAAATTGTATCTTAAATGGTCAATAAACATTATATTGTAATATGTTGCAACCCCTTAAGATTTAAGGTTATGTTAGTTGCACTGAAAAGTAGGCACAGAATTCAGTAGTTCGGATGTCTGAATGTGGAAAGAACTTACTAGAAGGTCTACAGTGATGACATATCTGTTCTGGAACTGTCTAGAGTATGGTGACGTCATCAGAGAAGCTTCTAGATCTGTCATCTTTAGGTATATAAGGCATGGAGTAAACCAAAAGAAGTTAGAAGTTAGTGCAGTACTAATTGTCAGTGGAAATGGTCAGAGAGTAAACACAGTGATAAAGTTCAGTTTAGGTAGCAAGAGTAGTAAAATCAGAACAGAAGAGAGTAAAGTGATCAAGTAGTATACAGTATGTTATTAGCCAAGTAGTTATTGTTGTAATTAAGTAAGTTAATAAATTAGTGTTTAGTGTTACCCTGGTTGTTATAATTTCCGAATCCACGATACAGGGTGTTTACAAAAAGGGTGTAAGCACGTCACAATATTCTATTCTATTCTATTCTATTCTATTCTATACTCGCTCTTGGCCTTTCACCATGTATTACTGCTCCAGCTCTTGTTGTTATCCTGGACCCCTCTCATACTGAGCAGGATTACTATCGCAACGACGAGTCATCAGTAGGGTAAAACTAACCTATCTCGCGACGGTCTAAACCCATCCCACGTTCCCTATTAGCGGGTGAGTCTTTTGCGTAATGTCATCCAGTTCTTTCTATCTCCAAAGAACATTCTATCAAACAATGTAGTAAATTGCCTACTTCTCCACAGGTGCAGTACGGGTCTCTTTGAGAGTCAACTTGTATACTGAGGGTATAAAGACAATGTGAACTTCTAATTTGGCACACTATTCTTACGAAATTTCGACTTATTTCACCATTAAACCAAGGATGTCTGATATTAATTTGTGTCTGCAATTTTTTATCATTTCCTCCTACGAGAGATAATTTAGATAGTGCTGCTGTCAATTTTCTTTAAGTTGTTGAATTTTAACGTTAGGGATGATATCGCCATTTTCAGTTGCTTCCTTTTCTAACTTGTCAACGTATTCATTTTGTATAATACCTGCGTGTACTTTTATCCATGTTATTTCGAGACTCTTGTTTCGTTGTATTAGATGGTTGTAATATTTTATAATATCAAATATTATACAATTTGCGTCAGACCTTGGGTTAGAATTCTGTATTTTCAACACTGCACTCTCACTGTCTATGAATATAACAAAGTTGTTTCTCTCATATTCTAAGAAATATTTAATTGCCTCGTTAAGAGAGTTAGTTGGTAAGAGGTACTTTTTAGACATATTTTCGTTTTCATGGTAAATAGCATGTTTTGTTATGTTTGAGTGAGTCGAGGTGAATATATAATCGTAGTTGGTCCAGTTACTGCTTAGTTCTGATGTAAATATTATGTTGTTTAACAATATAGTCCAATCAATGAATGCCCAAAAGGGGATTGTAGAGGACATTTTGGAGGGGAGAATTTTAATCTTCAGGAATATGTTGGGGGTAGTTAGGAGGTAAACATACTAAAAGTCCCCACCCCTAGCCCCGCCGCTACAGGGGGGAGAGGGGTTGAAGGGTTCCTTTTTTCGATTCTTCGCTTATAACTCGGAAACGATGCGTCGTACGGAAAAAGGTAATCTATAGAAAAGTAAACATAATTAAATTTCCTACAAGAATGTCTATATTATTTTTTTTCCTATGTGTTGTAGTTTACGAGATATTCACCAGCGAAAATCGATAATTAATAAAAAAATCAATTATGTATCTTAAATTATTCTGTCAAAACGGCTTACCGTGATCTGCTAATAAATCACAGTTACAAAATAATCTTTATTTTACAACACTCGATGTATTTACTAACCTAATATTTTGTCAAAATCTATACATTTCCTTAAATATACAGTGTGATTCACTTAAAATGAAGACACCCTTATAACTTTTTTATTATGTTTCCGATTTGAATCAAATTTTACTCAAGTATAGAACAAATTAGGATCTACTTATGACCAGAAGAACAGGCACCTGCTACAAATGCAAAGCCACCTGCGCAGCGTTACCACATTTGGTAGATTTTTATTTCTTTTTAGTAGAATTTTAAGGATTTTTGTAAAGATTGGTAGGTAAAATTTGCTGGTAGATTTCTGACAATAATTATCAGAAATCTACCAGCAAATTTTACCTACCAAACTTTACAAAAAATCCTTAAAATTCTACTAAAAAGAAATAAAAATCTACCAAATCTGGCATCGCTGCACCTGCGCTACCAATATATGTTGAAAAAAATGAAAAATCATATGCATTTTTTTATCGCAAAATTTTGTTAACGAAAATTGTTTAGAATTGTCCAAAAACCTTAAGTCCAAAATTTAACCAAAATAAGAAAATTTTTAAAATCTTTAAAATATTTATTTTAAATAAAATTGCAAATTGCTTTATAACTATCTGGCAGCTTGGGTTTTAATCCAATAAATGAATGCCCAAAAGGAGATATTAGAGGACATGGGGGGGAGGGAATTTCTTTCTTCAGGAATGTGTTCGCGGTATTTAATATGTAATAATGAAAAATAAAATTACATCTTATAATCTCATAAATTTTGTTGGCCTGGCTCTCTTGGGACGAGAGGCTTCTTGTTCCGACTCCAAAACTCGACATCCCCGTCGTCGTCTTCATCTGTTCCTTGATTATTGGATTCAGTGTCTACAGGGAATGTGGGGAGTTCTACGTCATCTTCTTCATCATCCTCGTTCATTAAAATTGACACACCGTTTAAACAGTTCCCCTGGCAGTTCTGGCATAAAGGAGAGCAATTCATGGATACTTTCTTGCAGCTACATCTGGCGCTGCTGCAATCTTTAGTGCACTTGCAAAAAGTCAAGTCTAAAATTATTTTTGGTGCCGCTGGGTCTTTGGTCAGCACCGGAGCTAGATACTTTGCATTGTGCTCCTAACCCCACAGCTCTGGGGGTAGCTGATTTCCCAACCAGAGCTGCACCAGGTGAAATGTGCGAAATGAATGCTCAGCATCGTCTAATGATTGCTACGTTGTGATGCCGTTTTCGTGCAATTTAGACATCAGTAGGCTGACCAGTCTATCTTTATTGTGCTTATTGGAGAGGAATAAATCTTGATTCACTGTTATTTCGGTGTCCACATTGAAATGGATATCTACCGACTTTTTCATTCGGTAGCGTCTTCCCTGCTCTGCTGCCTTAGTGCTATTTGGTGAGTTGTTGTATCCTTCAAGAACTCCTCCCTGGGTAGTGGGTCTTGACGAATTTCACGTATCCACCACAAATTGCGGAAACTGAGGATCCCCTTTGCCAGATGACCTTATGTATGAGAAATCTCCCATCAATAACCAAATCAAATTTTGGTATATGTACGCTCTCGTTGGTAGGTTCAAACAGCTTGAACAGGACAGACTTTTGGTTTTTTTCTCATACCACTTTCATTGAATAAGGCTAAGGGAAATGGGGCCAATTCGTATCATAAATAATCCTTCAAGTCTTCATCACTTTTTTTGCAAATGGAAATCCTTTGGAAGAGGAGGAAAGGGTCTACTGGAACTTTTTCATCTTGGATCTTGATTGATGAACTAATAGAGGAAATAGGGAGTGCCCTGTTTTTGCGTGACAACTTGTAACCTGAAAATGGTAATGTTACCATTTTATTCATTGCTTGCTTTCCACATGTAACAGCGTCATAGCAGTTGATTGTATCGTCTCCCACCACCCCAGTGGCTATCGACATGGTGTCAATTGCTTCAGAAAAAGGAGGATGATTTTCTATCCACGTTGTGAATTTAGCAATGTCAGCCATATCTTTTGTTATGCGTGCTTCCCCGAAATTCCTATGCTGAAGAAAACTCCACAGAACTCTTCCAATGAAGTGCAGACGTCATGAGTTGCACTCATCCCCACAACCCACTTGCTGATTACACTATCTGTGACACCACGCCCTCTCTTATGCCGCCTTGGGCACTGAATCTTCGCATCAGATTGGTCTCAATTGTCATATCCGACCAAACGCATTTGGACATTCATTTATTGGATTAAAACCCAAGCTGCCACATAGTTATAAAGCAATTTGCAATTTTTTTAAAATAAATATTTTAAAGATTTTTAAAATTTTAATTTTTGAATTTTTTTTATTTTAGTTAAATTCTGGACTTAAGGTTTTTGGACAATTCTGAACAATTTTCGTTAACAAAATTTTGCGATAAAAAAATGCATATTATGATTTTTCATTTTTTTCAACATATATTGGTAGCGCAGGTGGCTTTGCATTTGTAGCAGGTGGATGTTCTTCTGGTCATAAGTAGATCCTAATTTGTTCTATACTTGAGTAAAATTTGATTCAAATCGGAAACGTAATGAAAAAGTTATAAGGGTGTCTTCATTTTAAGTGAATCACACTGTGTATTTAAGGAAATGTATAGATTTTGACAAAATATTAGGTTAGTAAATACATCGAGTGTTGTAAAATAAAGATTATTTTGTGACTGTGATTTATTGGCAGACCACGGTAAGCCGTTTTGGCAGAATAATTTAAGATACATAATTGATTTTTTTTATTAATTATCGATATTCGCTGGTGAATATCTCGTAAACTACAACACATAGGAAAAAAAATAATATAGACATTCTTGTATTTCTTGTGTTTACTTTTATATAGATTACCTTTTTCCGTACGACGCATCGTTTCCGAGTTATAAGCGAAGAATCGAAAAAAGGAACCTTTCAACCCCTCTCCCCCCTGTAGCGGCGGGGCTAGGGGCGGGGACTTTTAGTAAGTTTACCTTCTAACTACCCCCAACACATTCCTGAAGATTAAAATTCTCCCCTCCAAAATGTCCTCTACAACTCTTTCGTTGGCTGGACTAATACGTTACATTAAAAATCTATAAATGATGTTGGATAATTTTTCATAATTTGAATATTCTGGTGTAAAACAAGAAAGAATGTCCAACTGATGTATTTCTTTTTTAAATTTAGATATCCATGTGTAGCTTTCTAGTAATAACGATAATTTTTGTCTTTTTCCAGTATTTTGCTGTGTGGCCTAGTATGGTTAATTTGTATATATTGTTAACAGAAGCCTTATTCCTGGGTGCGGTGAATCCAAATCTG
This sequence comes from Rutpela maculata, assembly GCA_936432065.2. Taxonomy (NCBI): domain Eukaryota; kingdom Metazoa; phylum Arthropoda; class Insecta; order Coleoptera; family Cerambycidae; genus Rutpela; species Rutpela maculata. The sequence continues at coordinate 125,813,360 of OW386292.2, read as the reverse complement.
ATGATAAAAAACTTCTAAGTCATCAAGATTTTTTCTACTGTCAATTTATTCCTCAAAAACCCCATTATTTGAGGATTAAATTGACAGCAGGAAGAAATTTTGATGACTTAAAGCTTTTTTATCGTCAGATTCTGTTTTAGCGCACCAAAATACATATAAAATGATATGTCCAGTGATCAGTTCAAATTTTTTTTTGTGTGTGCCGGTGTAATAGACAAGAATTATAAATAAAAGTTGTATTTTTTTTATTCCCTCCAAAATTACTTTTAAGGTAGAACTAACAGGAAAGGAGATAATCGGAAAAACAAATAACCTATTTTGACCTACATTTTTCCAACATTGCGATCATAGCGGTAATGATATTTTTCTATAAAACTTTAATTAATTAATGTGGCAACCATTATTAAAAAAAACAAAATTTCTTGTAAGACTTATTCACGAGTCAAATGACAGATTACTGTATTACTATAAAAGAGTAATTATTTGTTTCTTTTCTAGATACGAATCGTCCAGTTCTGCAAAGCGTCAGCCCAGGGTCTACCTACGTCAATATATCCCTGGGTGTAGATCCTTACTCAATCAACCAATGCGCTGTTACCTCAATCCTTGTAGACGGCTATCCAAATTTTGGCAACGTAGTATTTCCAGTGCAGGACTCGCGTGAGAGGCCACCCGTAAATATAAGTGTGGGCTCCCTTTTACCCGACCGCATGTACTTGATGGATATGTATGTCGTTAATTCCTTTGGGCGGTCACGGAACTATCCAATTGCTGTTCAGACATTGCCGTTAGGCACCAACTAATAGCCAGTATCAGTATTGTAGAATTTTACATATGTGTATGTATAGTGTAATTGTTAGCAGATTAAAATGAAAAAAATATGTTATGAATAAATTCAATTAAACTGCAGGGTGCAGAGACGTAGTGAGACAACTTTTTTGAGGGGTTATTTTTCAAATTTGCCAACTTCAGAAACTTAAGAAGCTATCTCTTTAAATAAATAAATAATAATTTCCTCCAAAAAATTGATGAGCAGGGGGAGAAAAGCCAAAAGAAAATTGAAACAAATTTTTTTCCACCAAAATAAAAATTATCAACTTATATCTCAAATTTACAACTTTTGCCTAGTCTAACAAAGTTGGGGGGTAACGTACCTAACGTACCCCCCCCCCCCACACAAACTGGTGTCTATTTCGTACTCTCATGGATGACAGCCCTGTGTGCCATGAGGAAGAACGGCAAGTGACGATCTCAATCTCGCTAATTTTTATGAACCACCTTAGAAAGATGTTCCTACATAATTTTGTTATGCCGCTCCACCATTCCATCTGATTGAGGATGAAGAGCTGTCTTCCACGTCTTGTGGATTCCAGTAATTTGCAGATTTCCTGGAACACCCCCGATTAAAAGTTCCTCCATTGATCTGAATGTAACTCCAAATCTACATACCAGGTTATCCACCAACGTCTTAGCTACAGTAACAGCCTCCTGATTTGGAATAGCATAGGCTTCCGGCCACTTACTTAAAGAATCCGTGGCAACCAGAATGTATTTATTGGCATCAGTGATCACTGGGAACGGGCCCGCAATATCAATCGCAATTCCTTCAAAAGGAGTTCCGACGTTATATTACTGCAACTGACCCCTACTCCTAGTCTGTGATCCCTTACTTGCCGCACAAATCTTGCATTTGCGACACCAAGCCTCCACATCCTGTCGACTATTGATCCAGTAAAGTCGTTCCCGTACCTTATTCAGGGTCTTATTAACGCCGAAGTGTTCGCAAAACATTCCTTCATGCATCTTCTGAAGTACTTTTGGTATTTTTCTCTATTCTTATTGGGATGCTCTGCCACATGTATTCTTCTAAACAATGTCTGAAATCTACAAAATAATACAATTAACCAGTATTTTACTGGAAAATAACCTCTACGCCTGTGACTTTTACGTCAAAGGATCAGTTAGAGGGTGGTTTTGACAAGTACTTTTGGTACTCGACACCTGGGAATCACTAGACACATAACAACTCCCTTGCCATCCGAGCTTTCCCACGCTCTCTTCAATAGACCGTTTATGACTCTAAGCGAATCCCATTGCGCTCATAAAGCCTTCAGACTCACTTTTTCTCTCAATACAGGCTCAATTTCTGCATCGTTCAATTGCTCTTGCCTTAGAGCTTCTTTTGACCCATCGCATCGTCTGAAAGATCTATCTTTACAGTGTTGACCACTACCATGCTCTGCAGTTTCTCTACACGTTGGCAGTGTTTGCAATTTTCCTTGCAGGGTCTTCTGCATAGGCCATCTGCATTTTTATGAGATCTCCCAGGTCGATGCTCGATTTTGAAATCATATTGCTGCAACCTCTCTATTCAGCGAGCCAGTTGACCTTCTGGGGTTTTCATTTGTAATAACCATTTTAATTTTAATCTTGTTGTCCATACAGGTATTTATTAAAATGGTCCATGGATTTGACAATGGCTAATAGTTCTTTTCTTGTCACACAATAATTCTTTTAAACAGCACCTTGCTGAAGTACTCGATCACTTTCTCTTGACCACTTCGGATTTGGGACAGTACACACCCGACCGAAGAATTGCTAGCATCAGTGTCCAGGATATAAAGGCCATTCCGTTGTGGGTGTGCCAGCACAGGGCTGGTGCAAAATGCTACCTTCAACTTCCTCCATGACGTTTAACATTCTCGTGTCCACTGATACTTCATGTTTTCCTCTGTTAACCAGTGTAGTGGGCTCGCGATATCCGGAATCCCTTCCACAAAGCGTCTATAATAAGTGCATAGTTCAAGGAAGCTTCATACTTCATGAACATTTGATGGTCTCGGCCAGTCTCGTACTGCTGAAATTGTGTACAGGTCTGTTTTTATTCCATCCAATGATACAACATGTCCAAGGAATTTGACTTCTTTCTGGAACAGCAAGCCCTTCTTTGGGTTTAGCTTCAGGTGTGCATTCCTAACTCTCCCGAATACTTCTTGAAGGTTTCGCAAATGTTCCCTAAAGTCCCGACCCATAACCAAATTGTCGTCAAGGTAAACCAGGTACGTTTTCTAGGTCAATCTTCGAAGTACGAATTCCATCAATCTTTCAAAAGTAGCTGAAGCATTGCAAAGTCCCAAAGGCATCACTGTAAACTGGTAAAGACCACTACCTGTTGAGAAAGCTATCTTTTCATTGTCATCAGGGTGAAGTCCCACTTACCAGTACCCACTCCTGAGGTCTAAAGTTGAAAACCACCGTGAACCTGTCAGCGTACTTAATGTGTCGTCAATTCGTGGTAATGGGTAGCTGTCTTTCTTCGTAGCATCGTTCAACTTTCTGTGATCGACGCAAAATCTTAAAGTCCCATCTTTCTTGGCAACCAAAACTACTGGCGACGACCAGGGACTAGTCGACTCCTCAATTGCACAATCTTTCAACATTTTCTGGATCATTGCGGAAGCTTCTTCGCTGGAGGGAGCCTCCTCGGCTGTTAGCGAACGGCGGGAGAGTCACCAGTATTTATCAGTTGCTGGACTATCCCAGTATTTGTAAGGGCCTCTGTGTTTTTTCTTCAAGAACTTAATTGCCTCGCTACGCTAGTCCTCGGACAAATGCTCAAACTAAGAACTCAATAAGGCCTCAACAGGCCAATTGCTTCTCCTTCTTTGAGTGTCACTGAGTGGGAGTTCAAGTTGATCACTCTAACTGGAATTTTGTCTATAGTCCGTGTTAAAGTTCTTACCAAGATAATGGTTTCGGTCTTAATTGAGTTATTTTCTTCAACGAGGCCAACGCAGTATTCGTCAGGGTTTTTTCTAAAGCAGCCTCGATTATTTGTTCTATGCGAGCAGGCTTATTGACTGCCTGTGTCGTCAATAGCCTTGTTTTTGACGTTTTATTTCCAGATCTTCCATTATTTTCTTCAATTTGTCTCTTGCTCCTTGACGTGTTCTGTCTTGCTCTTCTTTTTGTTCTTGCTGTCTTCATTCTTGTTCCTCTTTCTCCTCTTGACGTCGTCTTTCTTGTTTCTCTTTTTCTCTTGACGACTATGGTTATGATTATTCCTTAAAAATTCATGTAAGTGTTGTGACAAGCTTTATACCCCTGTAGACATTTATAGGAGTTTCCTCTAAATTCCATATATAAGTAACAGAAAACTAAGTTAATTAGTTAGTTAGTTAGTTTTCATCAAAAAAATAACCCAAAATTTTGAACCAGCAGCCCTGTAAATTGGTTCGGGCATTAGAGATTGCCGACTTTGAAAGTATCGATGCCAGTGAGTGATAGAAAAAATGATTTTAAATCGAGAACTTTTTTCTAAAAGCAATTCATTTCCAAGTTAAGTATTAATTGTTTAATTTTTGAAAAATGTAATTTTAAGAAAACTACATCAAAATAGGATTATCCGTTGGATACGAAGTCACAGGCCATCACACAGACATATAAACATACGAAAAGACGCGTCAGACTTATAGCGTTCCTTCTTTTTGTGTGAGAGGTTATAAACTGTAGCTGATTTAGTGCAATCAGGTTTGAAAACGCTATGGGGTGAAAAATATAACCAAGGAATCGGTAAGAGCAATAACTTATCTAAATATACAGTTTTGCTCTTACCGGCGCCTTAGTTATATCGTTCATTGAAGAGTCTATAAGATATGCAACTATACGGCCAAAACCGTTCCTATATGTTCATCTCGCTCATCACGCTTCCCCCACACGTCCCTATCCACATATTGTTCGTTGACTTGTGGTGCCACCGCGCGGTGTTATTTTGCGCGAACCGCGAATAGAAATACTGGACGTTGATATCCAGCGAACGAGGGTACATAATATATTTATATTTAAGTTATAATTCTCCACGCAGGTTGTAGACCGGCGCAATCAGTGCCGGCGTCAGGACATTTGGCACCTGTAGCAAACAGTTGCTTGCCGCCCTGATAAAAACATTTACAAGTTACTACTGTTAGGACAAATTTATTAATAAAAACTTACAAACAAAAATCTCAGATAAATAATTCTTTCACTAGTTTCACTTTAAATTCAAAAACAAGAGAAACCTTTAACTATCAATTATTGTCGCATTTCATCTTTTAAGTCGCCACGTTGTGCGCTGTAACAGTCGTGTTTTCTTCGAAATTGCAATTGTTCCTTGTCCTCGAGACCCATTTGGGGTTCAAAAAATGTTTTTTTTTGAGATTTTTGTTCAATTTTGAATTTCTGAAATTTATAAAAATGTGATAAATTAAAAATATTTTATTTTGCTATTCGGTTCAGCTTCATGGAATAGTATTTATGAGTACGTTTAAGACCTCCCAATTTTTTAAAATAATTAGAAAAAAGAATATGCAAATGTCGAGGATGGTGTTTTTGATCTTTCAGCGCTTGCGTAGCGAGAACGGTAATAAATACGAAAATGCACCGCACTTTTTTTTGTACAACATAGAATTTTCTACAAACAAGTCCGCGAAGGCATATTCTTATCTACTATAGTTTTCGAGCTACAGGTGCTCACGTGTAAGCATAAAAATGACTGTTTTTTACGCTACTCTGCAAGTGGCACTGGCGACTTAATTAACAAACAAAAAATTAAGAAAACGGCGATGCTAATGGTCAAATTTAAATTACACAAAACATAATGAGTAACTTCTGTTTAAAACTGTTTTTTATACGATGCATAATATTAATAATGGAGTTACAAGTATTAAAAAAATGTTGAAATAAAATAAAAAAATAGTTAAATATTCTTTGTGTTATTGAAATGTATGTACAATTGTACAGAAAAAAACACTAATTAATAAAAATATGCGGCAAGTTCCAGTTATATAAAAATCGATGAAAATGAAAAATTACACTTTTCGGTCCTAATATTAATTGTTTATATGTGATAAATAAAAACAAAATGATATGTCAATAATAGATACATTTTTTAAGAAAGAAAATTACTTCCTACAAGGTGGATAAGTTCAAATGTACGATTTTTTTAATGTTTTTTGCATTAAAAAACGCATATTTAAGAAAAATGAAGGACGCCATCGTGCAGAGCGATCAGAAATTCATAAATAAAAAAATCGACCACAAATTCTCATTGGACAAATAATATTTAACTGCTTTAACGGGCTGCTTGGAGAACAGCGCGAAAAACAGTTACTTTAAGGTTTGCGCGCGGGCGCCTTTGGCATGTGAGCTATAATAGATAAAAATATGCTCTCAGGGACTTTTTTGTACAAAATTCGATGCTTTATAAAAAGTGCATTACCGTTCTTGCTGTGTAAGTCAAAAAATACCTTCTTCGAAATTTCAATATACTTTTTTATAATCGTGTAAGCAAATTGGGAGGTCTTGAAATATTCACAAATACTGTTACCATCGAACTCAATGAAATCGCACTAAAATATTTTTTTTGCTAGTACCAGAAGAAAAATGCAAGCGATTTCAGAAGTGTACCATTTGTGCGATACTTTATCCCCTCGAAAACTATGCTCTCGGAAAAGTAATACCTACTTGTAATAAAAAAAAAATTAACCAGTCTTTCCGCAGATATTCAAATTAAGTTAATTTTTATTATGTTTACTAATTATTACTCTTTTTCCCAATAAAATCGCTTTTTCGTTTTAATTATTAAAAAAAGCAATTACAGAGAAAAACCTATAAACAAATAAATAACTTTTAATGAACCCATCACTGCAGTAGCAGTATATTTGGGAGAGGATAAAAAATATTTTTGTACAAATTGGTTATTACAGTTCAGCAGAATTAAAGAAAGGAATGGTGTAAACCCGAAAAATATTGCAACATGTAATATTTTTGCGGCAGTAGTAATGGAAAATGTCATCTAAAACATATTCAAAATTTACTAGGGTGAAGACGGTTAAGAAAGGTGCAAAATGGGTAAATTTGTGATATCTTAAAAATAACAGTTTCATCATAAAATGTCAATATGCCTTTCACTTCCACATCCAGTGGAAGTATAACAACGACAAAAATTGGTATTTAGTAAATACAAGAGAAGTCAAGGTCTCAAAAAATTTAACCATTATCACTCTCATTATTAAAGGGGGGGGGGTATAAAATCGTGAGATAGTGTGTGTACAAGAACCAAAGGCTTCAAACATTTTTTTTTACTTCATGCACCCCCACCCCCACTACCGATGTGGTATATCGCTTTATGAGTTTTTGGGGTAGGCGATTTCAAATATTTTATAATTAAAGTTCTATAAACAATTATTCCCACGTAGTAGAGTGCAAATATAGTATCAAAATATTTTTCGTTTTGAGCGACTTGGATAGAACATCAGGATGTGGAAGTAGTGATTCCTTGGGCAGCGGTTTTAACATTTTAAAATGAAAACCGCAGCCCAAGGAATCACTACTTCCACATCCAGATTTCCTATCCAAGTCTCTCAAAACGAAAACACTATATTTGCACTCCACCATGTGGAAATAATTGTTTATGAAATTTTCTAAATGAAAACCAAAAAACGATATGCCACATCGATAGTGGGGGTTGGGGTGGTGGTAGGAGGTGATACGCGGGTGGATGAAGTGGAAAATTTTTTGAGGCCTTTAGTTCCTGTACACACTAAATCACATTTTTTTTTCACCAACTTTAATAATCGCGGGGGGTGATAATGAGGGTAGTTAATGCCAAAAATGTACTTCTTTAACTTCTTTTATATAATAATAAACTAAATACCAAATTTTATGGACTCTTACTTGCTTAATTTACCTATTTACCCCCATTTATCCCCATTTACCACTCCCTTTAACGGAATAAGATCAAAATATAACCTATATTCCAAATCTCGTTAAAATACATATGTGTACCAATTTTCAAGTCAATATCTTAAACGGTTCCAGAGTAATCGTGCACCCAAAACGTCAGAGACCGACGCGATAGAAATTATTTTTTGCTTCAACTTAAAATCTCGACATGTCATAACATTCTAAGCCTATTTAAATAAATGTTTTCAAAATTACTACACTTATACTGGAAGTGGGAGCAATACGTAGAAAATGGCATGACACAAATATAAACAATCATAATGTGCCGTGGACTACACGGTGGAAGTAATCTACTTCAAGCACTTTCTTTGAGGAAACGCATCTATACTGCTCGAGGTAACCCACTGCGCATCCATTTTACTCGAGGAAGCCCTCTGCGTATCCGTATAGGTAACCTACTGCGCATCAACAGTACCTACTCAAGGAAAGCCACTGCGCATCCATTTTACTCGAGGAAACCTACTACGCATCCATATCACCCGAGATAACCAACTTCGCATCCAAACTACTCGAGGTAACCCACTGCGCATCCATGTTACTCGAGTAAACCTAATGCGCATCCATACTACTTAAGGTAACCTACTGCGCATCTATTTTACTCGTGAAAACCCACTGCGCATCCATACTACTCAAGGTAACCCATTGCGCATCCATTTTATTCGAGGAAATCTACTGCGCATCCATATTACTTGGAGTAACCTACTGCGCATCTATAGTACTCGAGGAAAGCCACCGCGCATCCATAGTACTCGAGGAAATCCACTGCGCATCTATATACTACTCGAGATAACCCACTTATTAAAGAATAAAGAAAATAATAGAAACACCGAACAGGTTGCATGGTATTTTAATTGAAAATCGTAGAAGGTAGATACACACGCAAGGACGCGTTGCTATATCCTCATCTATCCTTGAAACATTGGTATCAATTTATCAACCTGTTTATAAACCTTAAAATTTCACATCCACGTTTTCTATCCAAGTCTCTCACAAAGAAGAAAAAAATTGCACTCCACTATGTGAAAATTATTTATGAAACTTTAATAACATAATATTTGAAATCGCCTACTCCAAAAACCTATAAAACGATATGTCACATCGGTAGTGGGGGGGGGGGGAGGGGGCAAATGAAGTAAAAAATATGTTGAGGCTTTTCCACCCCCCTTTAATAGTGAGGTGGGGGTGGTAATGGGAGTAATTTTTTGAGCCCTTACCTTTTCTTATATATACTAAATACCAATTTTATGGACTCTTACATGCTTGATTTACTTATTTACCCCCCCTTTGTCCCAATTTACCCTTCAACGGAATAAGATGAAAATATAATCTAGTTCCAGTTCTCGTTAAAATACATACGTGTATCAAATTTCAAGTCAATATCTTTAACGGTTCCAGAGTAAACATGCGCACAAAAAAGTTACGGGCAAACAGAAATTTTTTTGCGCAAATTTAAAATCTCGACGTCTCATGACATTCTAAGCCTATTTGAACAATGACAGTTTTTTTACATTTTTTTGCCGTTACTATACTTCCACTAGATGTGAAAGTAATAAAATTCACTTTATCACGTTGTGCGCATTTGTGATGCACATGGTACATGGAACTTTTACTTAATTTTCTTTGTTATGTATTATTTAATATTATATCAAAATGGTTTATTTTACTGAGAAAAAAATGTTTTATGTTGCCAGCAGCTCATTGGGTTTTTATATTTAATTGTTATGAAAATAAACATAATAAACACGCCACACACTAAACAGAACAGGAAGGTATGTGTTTGATTCAAAATTGTTTTTTATTTGCTAGGTATGCATTACATGTTTTTGTAAGAATCATAAATTTAAAAATACAATGTAGCTGGCAATGATGAATACTTCACCATTTCGTCGTTTTTCTGAATGTTTCAGTAGGTGTTTGCATTTAAATATTATGTCTATATGAAGCCGTCTCTGGCGCAGAGACAAATCTCCTTGTTTATCAAAAGCGACGATTTACGCGACGCGAACCATACGAGTGCCTGCCATCAACCTAACTGATGTTTGTGCAACTGACTAAGATCTTAGACCCCAATACGGTGGCGCCGTACTATACATCAGACCCTGCTTGGGCTACGATTTCAAGTACACGGTTGCGCCTCTTGGTAAACTTTTCACTCAACGGTTATATGAAGGCAGCTATGAAAATATTGAAAAAAAAAAACATACAATATGGTTCGTACGGCTACATAGAGATGCTGAAATGATTGGAGAGTGTTACTCGAATGTTGAAAACTGATGTCCAATGTAAAAAAGTTGGGTTTTTCTGCAAGCACCGCGTCGGGTTCAGGTATTTCACGGAATGCCTTAAAATACACCACTACCTCTAGAGCCTCTTATAACGTGGTGGGGATGTTATAGAACCTAAAAAAATCAATATACGACGATACAGGACAAAAATTAACTTAGAAAAATTTATCATCTCAAGAGACTCATTAAAGCAGGTCAAAGTAGATTTCTTGAAAACTGCATCTAACGACGTATGGCACCAAAAGTAAAAAAGTCGAAAGTACGTCAAAATTTAAAAATTCGAAACTACGCCGAAATTGGGAAAAAATTTTCGACATCCTCGGCACAGAATTCGGCACTGCGCTGAAGTTTCACTTGAATTTTATGTCGCTTCACAACTTAACTTATTCACAAAAGAATATTTTAACAAAGATTTACAAAAAAGTTATAGAACTCACAGGCAAAATACAAAGTACTAAACCGAGGAAAGCCCAAAAGGCACGTAATCTATAAACAAATTTTTGGACCGAAAAAAGATAAAAATTGCCAAGGCCGGTTTTTACCATAAAAATAAAGTAAGTTCATCCGGGGGCTTTACCTTGGGACGGGAGCATCGCATGGTCATTAGAAAAATAGGCGTCGGATGGCGCAATAGACAAAAACCAATATAGGTGTCCTGAGCTTGATTTTCGAGAATGGCGCAAACCCCAATCATCTATCCTTTTCGACTACCGAGCTACAGAGAGTTTTTGGAAAATTGGCATTTTTGGATGACCATTCAAATTCAAATTATTTATTGGTGTCATTACCATAGTACATGTTTTACATAGGTCAATACATAGCACAGAGCTTTGGATAAATATAATTTATAAAAACATATAGTTTATAACAATTTGGCAAGACAATAATATGCAAAAATAAATAAACATTAAAATAAGAAACACAGTACATGAAATATCACATAACACATTGCGAAGCGCCTATATTTAGATATTTTAAAAACATTTATAAAAACATTTATACATCCACAATTTGGCTAGAAAAGTTCATTGTCAAGGTTGCAATTCAAATGTTCGTTCGCATCATAAAAAGCTTTCTTTGATAGGAAAGTTCTTATTGTATTATTGAAAGTGTTCTTTGGGAGACTTCTGACGTGTACAGGTAATTTATTAAAGAATTTTGGTCCAAAAAAATTTAATCCATTCCTACTCAAGCTTAGTCTGATAAAATCGGTTCTTAAATTATAAGTATCTATAGTGTCATGCGAGTGTAAGCTTTCATGAGTATTAAATAAATGAATATTTTCGTGTGTATATTTTAAGCAGGTAAATATGTATAATGACGGAAAAGTTAATACATTGAGTTCAATAAACTTGTGTCTGACATCATCTCTATAGCCCCTCCGTTTTTACCCAAAAATCCTTTTTGCACTAGGTGCATGACCCCAGTTTATCAAAGCATAAGACATATGTGATAATATCAGTGAATAATAGGCCTTTAATAATATATTAGTAGGCACTAACGTAACTAGCTTCCAAATGACAAATGTGTTTTTGGAAATTTTTTTGGCTACATGTTGAACATGGTGGCACCAATTCAATTTTGGGTCCATGTAGACACCTAAAAACTTTGCCACATCAGGGTTTGTAAAATCTTGTACCGGTCTATGAGTGAAAATCATATTGACTGTTTTTGTACGATTAAGTGATAGCCCTGTTTGTTGAAAACCAGTCGGTAGCTTGGGCGCAAGAATCATTCATAGATTGTAGGATTCGCTTTATGTCTTTATTAGTATTGATAAGTGTCGTATCATCTGCGAATAACACGAGTTCGGCCCTGTGTACCGCCACATTAATATCATTTACGTAAATCAAGAACAAAACAGGACCCAACACAGAGCCTTGTGGTACTCCGAAGTTTATTTATTTATTTATTTATTTATTTATTTATTTATTTATTTACATACAACTATCCAACGGGATTATATTTCGCTTAGCTGCGAACTTTTATTTTCAACTTGAATAAACTATTGCCTGTTTAATAAATATGACTTGATTATATTGCAACTAACACGATCGAAATTTAAGGCGTTAAACATCTCCAAAAGAACCGAATATGACACACAGTCAAAGGCTTTCTGTAGGTCACAAAACGTAACCCCTACATAGTCACCATTTTCCTGAACTTCAATAATTTTGCGAAGTAGATGCATGATTGCATCATTCGTAGTTTTTTTGGTACGAAATTCATATTGGTTACAGAAAATAAGTTGTTTTCTTCTACTATTGAATTTTCAACACAGTTTCCAGCAATTTAGAAATAACTGGTACTAAAGAAATTGGTCTGAAGTTGTTTAAGTCCGACAGAGACTCACCTTTCTGGATGGGGACAACTTTGAAAATTTTTAGTACATCAGGATATATTCCACTGGATATTGCGTGGTTTATTAATTTAGCAATTACCAAGTGTCGAATGGAAAATCGAGTAACACATTCTTTTTTAGTAGAATCTGTTGCTGATAAGAAGAAAATTATGTGCATGCCTCAGTTTTCGAGATATAGACTTGTGTTTTTTTTTTAATAGAAAACCCTGTAAATTATTTCATTATTCGACCACAACTTAAATTAGCTATCCAACGATATATCATATGTCATATTTATCTTTAGAATAGTGGTTAACTTTCGAAATATTTAATATATTTGTGAGGAGGCCATGGAAAACTATTAACAACAACACTACTTATAATATAAAATAGAAAAAACTAAACTACAATAAATGCTCGAATTGTCTTGCATTAACATCTATGCATTTTTAACACCTTCTCCTTACAGGAATTGTTGCATTTCCCATAATGACAAGAGTTATTGTCCGAAACGCAGCTAATGTTTGGTTTTCCAATTCTTCTATGTTATTAGAACGTTCTATGTATATAACATTTTTTAAATAACCCCAAAGCCAAAAGTCGGCAGGGGTTATCTCGGTCCTGAGTGATATATACAGGGTGTTCGTTTTAAAATTTCGCAAGATTCATAGGAATTTTCTTCAAAATGGTTCGTTGAAAGCAAAACCGATCGTGAAAAAACAGTGACTGGGTCTGAAACTAACACCATCAATGTTCTAGGGTACTTTCAGGCATATCCTCGAGCTTCTATTCGATGTGCTGTTGAAGCGCTGGGAATTTGCCAAACTTCCATTCAAAACATTTTATCAGACCAAGCAATGCACAATTACAAAGCCACTCCAGTACAACATTTGTTGCCAAATGATTTTTTATGCAGAGTACATTTTTGCGAATTTCTTTTGGTTAAAATTCAAGAAAACCCTAATTTTTTGCGCGAAATTATCTGGACTGATGAAGCCAAATTTAACAGAGAAGGAACAGTAAATACACGGAATAATCCCTTTTGGTCTACAGACAATCCCTACTTGAAGCGGGAGCGCGGTTTCCAAGAAAAATTTAGCATAAACGTTTTTTGCTTGCCGAAAGAAAATAAATTAAGTTTAACGATGTACCGGGAAAATTTAAACGGCGCTAAGTACATAGAACTTTTAAACGGTACTGTTGATGAATTTTTGGATAATTTGCCTTTAAACCAGTTGGCGATATCTTGGTACCAATTGGATGGTGCTCCCCCTCATTGCACTCAGGCGATAACAAGAGTGCTTAACAATTTCTTTGAGGATCGCTGGTTACGACGCTTAGGACCATGGGATTGGCCGGCTCGATCCCCAGATCTAACACCATTAGATTTTTTTCTTTGGGGTACTTTAAAAGCCCTAGTTTATAAAGCACCAATACAAAATATTGAAGATTTGCAGGAACGAATCACTACAGCAATAGCAGAGATTCGTCCTGAACAAATCCTTAAAGCTGTTTTGTCTGTCGAGAAAAGAATTTTGAAATGTTTGGAAGCAAATGGACAACAATTCGAACAATTTCCGTAAGATTTCTTTAATTATTGTGTAGCTTTTTGTGTTACTGTGTTAATTTAATTAAAAAAGAACATTTGTAAAATAAAAAAAAATGTATTCATCAGTTTTTTTAATTTTCTCACAAAATATCAATTTTAGCCACATAGTGTTTATACCTTTTTTACTAATGATTGAGCGGGTAATGTAAAGGTATAAGAAAAGTATAGGGTGCTATTTAAAAAAATGAAGTTTTTTAGATTTTAAATTTACGATTTTCAAGACATGTTTTTAACTTCATTTTTTAATGTTTGTCAATTTTTTTGTTATGGCTTAATAACTTATTAAGACATTAAGAAGATGTCAAAAAATTATTAATTACTGTCAATTGGTTTTGAAGATATCCGTAATAAAGTGAGACGCCGAAAACTCTAAAAATTTTTAAAAAATTGTAATAACTCAAAAACGGTTGACAACTAAGGTAGGGTTGTATTATTAAACTTACCCTTAATATTGATAAGGAATCCAAAAATGTCAGAAAAGTGGTGGGGTTCTATTTAAAATAACAAAGTTGATGTCAACTTCCGGTATAACCGGAAGTGATAAAACTTCGAAAATATTTTAGAATGGTAGGTCTTTTGCGCAAACCCATTCGACCAAAATTTCAAAACGATATTGCAATTCACTCCGGAGATACGTCTAGGGGGTAGGTTGAAAACGAACACCCTGTAGATACCTATCCAATCCTCCCCAAATTGAGCATTTAAATAATTTCGTGTTTCATTTGACCTATGACCTGGGGCGCCATGGTGTTGGTAAATTAATATTTGAAATTGCCTTACAGGCAAACTGTCTACAAAGGGATATTTTTCTTGTGGTAGAATGTTAATCAAATTTTGGTATTCAAATTACCGTGAAAAAAATGAGGACCCACTATTTGGTATCCAATAAAACCACACCATACACCAAATCCAATCGACGATTAACTGTAACGGTTATGTGCGGAATTTCATGAGCCCAGTGGTGGTTATCATGCCGATTAAAAATCCGGCCTGCTTATATGGGCCTCGTCTGTCCATTTCCTTCAAATCCTGGCACTTCATTACACTGACGCAAAAACCACTGGCAAGAATCTAGACGCCTTTGAAAGTACTTTGGGTATAGATGATGACTAATCCTAATTTTGTAGGGTGTGAATTTATTTTTTTTTTTAATTTTTGGAATTCCTAAATTTTGCTGTATTTCGCGAGACGATATATTATGATTTTCTCTTACAGTGTCCAAAGCAAAACAAAGTTTTGCTACTTATAACTTACCTATTAAAATAAAGCTAGGAAGCGAAAGAATCTACTCCACATTCTTTAAAACACTTAATCATAATATATTTTTCACCATTACTAAACTGAACCATTTTTGACAATGCTCACTCACAATTAACTCACAAATTAGTTTCTGACATTTACAATTATTTCAATTTTCTTTTTTTACTATGGCTTGTCAATGGAAGACGAATATTTATTGTAGTTTAGTTTTTCCTATTTTTGGCAAAATGATTTTATATTATAAGAAGTGTTGTTGTTAATAGTTTTCCATGGCCTCCTCACAAACATATTACATTTTTCGAAAATTAACCATTTTTTCTAAAGATAAATATGACTAGAGAATATTATTTAGGTATTATGCAAATCACAACTTACACACTTTTTATTTATTATGAAAATACCTACTTTCTGTATATTGTTGCCCTAATCTGGGCACGCTAATATACTAGTCAGGTAAATACTTTAAAACACTCATTATTGGAGAACCAATCAAAACAACTACTCTTCTAGCTAATACTGACGAAGTATTGAATTACATGATAGGATTCTTAGCATTTTAAAGAAAAAAAATATATTGAAAATACTTAAATCATTTATTCAAATTTAATCATTCACACTTTTTTTATTTTATATGAAATTATCTACTTTCTGTATATTGGTGCCTTAATCGGATCGCCCTAATATACTACTTAGGAAAACACTTTAAAACACTCATTATTAGAAAACCAATCAAAACAACTACTCTTCTAGCTAATACTGACGAAGTATTGAATTACATGATAGGATTTCTGGCGTTTTAAGGCAAAAAAATATATTGAAAATACTTAAATTATTTATTGAAATTCAGTCATTCACAACAATTATTGAACCATACATTCTATTTCAACTCTAGAAAAGTTGTACAAGTTTTTTCGAACTCGTTAGTTCTCATCAGTAGAGTATAGAAAAACATTCATTCATTATTTACAAGCCTATTCTTGATTTATTTTTACAATTAATATTTTTTATTTTTTAAGTAGTTGTTTTGATTGGTTTTCTAATAATGAGTGTTTTAAAGTATTTACCTGACTAGTATATTAGCGTGCCCAGATTAGGGCAACAATATACAGAAAGTAGGTATTTTCATAATAAATAAAAAGTGTGTAAGTTGTGATTTGCATAATACCTAAATAATATTCTCTAATCATGATAAAAGCAAATAAATAAAAAATATTAATTGTAAAAATAAATCAAGAATAGGCTTGTAAATAATGAATGAATGTTTCTATACTCTACTGATGAGAACTAACGAGTTCGAAAAAACTTGTACAACTTTTCTAGAGTTGAAATAGAATGTATGGTTCAATAATTGTTGTGAATGACTGAATTTCAATAAATAATTTAAGTATTTTTAATATATTTTTTTGCCTTAAAACGCCAGAAATCCTATCATGTAATTCAATACTTCGTCAGTATTAGCTAGAAGAGTAGTTGTTTTGATTGGTTTTCTAATAATGAGTGTTTTAAAGTGTTTTCCTAAGTAGTATATTAGGGCGATCCGATTAAGGCACCAATATACAGAAAGTAGATAATTTCATATTAAATAAAAAAGTGTGAATGATTAAATTTGAATAAATGATTTAAGTATTTTCAATATATTTTTTTTCTTTAAAATGCTAAGAATCCTATCATGTAATTCAATACTTCGTCAGTATTAGCTAGAAGAGTAGTTGTTTTGATTGGTTCTCCAATAATGAGTGTTTTAAAGTATTTACCTGACTAGTATATTAGCGTACCCAGATTAGGGCAACAATATACACAAAGTAGGTATTTTCATAATAAATAAAAAGTGTGTAAGTTGTGATTTGCATAATACCTAAATAATATTCTCTAATCATGATAAAAGCAAATAAGTAAAAAATATTAATTGTAAAAATAAATATGACATATAATATATCGTTGGATAGCTAATTTATGTTGTGATCGAATGAATTTACAGCGTGTTCCAACACGATCGCTAAACAAAGCATTTCATCCGGTTTGGAAACTAAAAAACAATTAAGTTACGATGACACCGTGAACATCTGTAAACATTTATTAAAAAAGAAGTAGTCAAATATGTGGAATGAATTTGTTTTTATCAACCCCACAAGATATACTAAAATAAGTCCTGAAATACCATCCAAGTTCTGGCATGATGATGTTAACCTGCCTAGAAAATATATAACGATGATCATTCGAATGAAATTTGGGCACGGTTGTTACCCTGCACATTTTTATAGAATAGGACCTCTCTCCTACAAATTTATGCGACATATGTAACATTGAGAGTGACTTGGACCATGTATTTTTAAACTGCAGTAAACATACTGATGCGACTAACGAATTGTATAATAATCTATTAAAATCAAACATCGAAACCCCTTTCAATACCCAAGGGCGGATCTGAACCTTGAGCTTGGGGGGGGGGGGGGTAACACTGAACCCAAAATTTTTGGATCAGCGGGGGCGGGAGAAATCCAAAAAAAATTTTTTCGTCCCAAATTTTTTTGAGAACAAATCCGAAAAAAAAATTTTCATCCCAAAATTTTTTGAAGGTCGAAAGACAAAAATCCGAAAAAATTTTTTCATTCTAAAAAAAAATTTTACAATAAAAATTTCTTGGGGGGGGTCATTACCCTCTTAAATTTTTTTTTCTTCCCAAAATTAACAAAAATCATAACATTTTAAACCAAAAGTTGATGATTTGCAGAATCTTGGGGGGGTAATTACCCCGTTACCCCCCCCCCCCCCATAAATCCGCGCCTGTCAATACCTTATATTTGTTATGCCTCAATAAAATCGATATTCTACACTTAATCCAGTCAATGAATATATTGTAGAATGCATGGAATATGCGAGACTTTGTGACTTCAGAACTTTGTTAGGAGTAGTTAGTAGGTAAACATACTAAAAGTCACCGCCCCTGGGAGGTGAGCTTACGGCGGGAGGGAGGGGGGAAGGTACCATTTTTGGATTTTTCGATTATATCTCGGAAATGGTGGACTCTAGAAAAATATGTTCTAAATAAAAATGAAAGCTAATTAAATTTCCTCTAAAATTGTTTCCATACATATTTGTCGAATTTCCAACTGTTTTCGAGATATACGTTATTGAAATTCGATAATTTTCGAAAAAATTATTTTTTAAGTGTATATCACATTGAAGGAAATTTAATGCTCTACAACTTCGTTTCTGACAATTTTTCTAAGAAACGATTGTGGGAAGCACTAGAAGCAAATGTTTGACAAAAAGAGTTAGGTAAAAATGATTTTTTCGAAAAGTATCGATTTTCATTAACGTATATCTCGAAAACCGTTGGAAATGCGACAAATATGAATGGAAACAGTTTTATAGGAAATTGAATTAGCTTTCATTTTTATTTAAAACATATTTTTTCTAGAGTCCACCGTTTCCGAGATATAATCGAAAAACCCAAAAATGGGACCTTCCCCCCCTCCTCCCACCGTAAGCTCACCACCCAGGGGCAGGGACTTTTAGCATGTTTACCTGCTAACTACTCCTAACGAAGTCCTAAGTCAAAAAGTCTCGCATATTCCATGTACTCTACACCCTTCTTTTGAGCACTCATTGACTGGATTAACTGTCTTATATTATTTCTACATAAAACCGGCGTAAAAATTTAGGTTAGAGTTGCTATTCCTTTGTTTAAATTTTGTTACTAATCCGTGGCCTTACCTGTATTGTGAAAATATTAAAATGCCTTGATAGGCCCCTAGGCGAGAAGTGTGTGTCCCTGTTACTTTCCTAATTGTGTTCTTCTTATTATAATATTCACGTTAGAATTAGGTTTAGCTATTTTCTGCTATAAGACAGTGTATCTGGCTGCATGGACTATGTCCTAATGCCAAAAAAAAAAGTTATATCTATATTTCTAAAACTGAGGCATGCATAATTCTCTTCTTGTCAGCAACGGATTCTACTCAAAAAAGTGCCTTAAGAGTGTGTTACTCGATTTTCGATTCAACATTGAGATATAGACCCAGCAAACACACCAGAGGTGGCATAGCAATGGGCCATTAGATTTATGACTGGTAAAGTGTTGACAACTTTTGCCAATTCCTGAAAAGCGAATAGAAAGTGCTATTTAACATTATATCACATGTTCTGTAATGGTAAGTTGATGGCCTTATGTGTTTTGTTATTACTACTTGGAATTATTTCACCATCGTTGGTGCGTTAAATGTATAAAAGCACTCTTTTGTCAATGCAAGAAAAGCTAATACAAAAGTGCTGTGTAACCATTATAGCTCCTGAAAATATTTAACCATCACTGGTATAGTAAATATAAAAAAGCACTTTTTTGCCAATACCTGGAAAGCGAATACAAATTACTTGTCTATAATCATTATAACCCCCTTCAGACCTTTAGAACAAGATGGAAGGCAGCCATGTTGCAGTAAAATTTATATCATTTTTTTAAATGCTTGTCCAAAGTCACATTTTAACTCACTAAATCAACGCATTAACTACTAATGATCATTGTTGATGATCCTGCCATCTTAAAATTTTGCAAAAAAAAATACATATTCAGATTAAATTCTATTAAATTTAGTTTTGTTTTCTGTGACTATTTTATATATGTTTACAGTAAAACTGGCTATGCAAACACATTTCAAGTATACGAGGATGCATAAATTATGTTGATACAATTTTTTAAAATTATACATTTTACTGTGTTATGTAGTGGATACATTCGTCATTCTCTGCATCTATCTCGCTCGAACTATATCTGCAATCCCCGTATATCAGAATGCTACTATATATCAAGGTAATAGTAAAATAACCACAGACGGCACGTGAAAAATGAGTTAATGCTGGAAATACAGTATACCGCCATTATTATTGGCAAAGTGTGTGATGGCCGAGTGTTGGCCATTGTTGCACTATTCAATAACTTAGCGCTCCTTGCCAGTACTTTCCCAATGATCTAGTGAAGACATGCACGTAGTTTATTAATGATGGAGTGTTTGCTGGGGAGGTCATTCAAAAATATCAATTTTCCAAAAACGCTCTGTAGCTCGTTAGTCGAAAAAGATAGACGACCGCAGTTTGCACCATTGTTTGTTTCTCGAAAATCAAGTTCAGGACACCCATGTTGGTGTTTGTCTATCTGCCAAAATTTTAGAGAAAACCCCAAAGCTCATCTAATTTGGTCCACCCTGTACAATTTGTACTTGTACTTGCACAGCTCTGCTTGTGTGTAAGTATATTTGTACATCTTCGATATTAAATCTAGAGAATTAGGATTACTTACCTCTTTAACGCATACGGCATTTGTCTTAAAACATAATCTTTGGATACAGAGATAAAGATAAAGCGGTGCCAGCAAAAACATTTTGCATATCTATCTAATGCGCCTATCAAATCGTAATGTATCTTTCTTTCGATAACATTATAAATAGCACTTTTAAATTTTTCGCATAGGTACTCAGATCTGTGCATAAAGAACTGGTTCAAAATGTATCGCGTTGTGTGTTTGCTCCTTTTTATTGCATTCCAGGGCGCCTTGACTCAGGACGACTGTGGTAAATATGCTTTTTTTCGTAAATTTCGGCCAAATATCAAAATTTGATGTAGACACAGTACGGTACAACAGAAAAAAAATGCAAAATTTAGAAAAAGTATCAAAAGTAATGGTAATTTCGATGAAGGTATTTACTTACAAAAATTTGCAAACTGAATAATTTTTTTTAATAAGTTCGTGAAAGTGTATAGAATAATATCCTGAAAAGTTTACATTTCGCTCGGATGCAGAACATAAAAAAAATTTTTTTCATCCATTTTTTCACAATTTTGAAATTAAGTGAAGCTAGGAAAAATAAAAAATAAAGATGGATAGATCACTTATTTATGAACAAAAAATGTTCTAACAAAATTTATCGCTAAAGCCACGGTTTTCCTGAAAAAAAAAATAGTCAAGTAAAGTTATAACCCGGAGCGAGATATATACGTGCGCGCGCTTGAATACGCATGACTGTGACACCGACGCACTGAATTACATGTCACTAAATCAGAATCTGTTCTATCCATATGAGTGTTGGTTCATTTAAATGGATGGAAATTGTAGCTTTTGTGATGCTCTTTTGTTTTAAACAATTAAACAATACAAGCAAAGGATGGATGAGAAAAATATACTTATATATATTATACGCCCCAACTCAATCGTCGCAATAAAAAATATAGAAAGAAATAAAAGCCCTTCAAAAAAATTCTTTGTTCATTGAGAACTGTTAAAAAGTATGTACACTTCATGATTATTATGGTTTATTCAGTTGTAGTAACGTGGATTCAAAAAAGGTACATCTCAAATCATTTTAATTTCCTTGCTTGATGATTTTCTTATTAAATATATACAGGGTGTTTCGAAAAGATTAGGACGACGCTCAGCCGTAGATTCTTGATATTAAAATAAGTTGATTTAACTTAAAAAGTAGTGGTCTAACTCTTTTCATTTTCAAGATACAGGGTGGCAAAGTAAAAAAATTATATTCGTAATTTGTCTCTATCTTGGAGACTATTGTACGTATCTACTTCAAAGTTGGTAACGATATGTTTTTCAGGTCGCTAATTACAATGGTGACATTGCCGATGCCATATTTTATAGATGGCGCTAGTTACAGGACTTTTATGCGACACTTTAAGCTATAACTTTTTTGAGGTTAGGTTTTGGACATCGTCTTTTAGTATAATGGAAACGTAATTTAGTTTCCTAAAGAAAAGGTGTACTTGTTTAAACGCGATAAAATTCACGCTTTCAGAGAAATACGCGATTTTCAACTTTATCACACACCACCAGTTCGAGGAAATTCAATTGTACCTAAAAGCGGTTTCATACCTAGTAGGTGTACGTCAAGTATGATGTCTTGAAATCGTAAATAGTGCTTGTTGTAGATACGTATAATATTCTCCACGATAGAGACAAAATACGAAAACATTTTTTTTTTATTATACCACTCTGTATCTTGAAAACGAAAAGAGTTAGACTTCTACTTTTTGACTTGTTTTGATGTCAAGAGTCTACGCTAAGCGTTATCCCAATCTTTTCAAAACACCCGGGGTGTTGAATTTCTTCGAACTGGTGTGCGACAAAGTTGTAAATAGCGTATTTCTCTGAAAGGGTGCATTTTATCGCGTTTAAACAAGTACACCTTTTCTTTAGGAAAGTAAAGTGCGTTTCGATTATAATAGAAGACGATGTCCAAAACCTAACCTCAAAAAAGTTGTAATTAGCGACCTGAAAAATATGTCGTCACCAACTTTGAAGTAGATACGTATAATAGTCTCCAAGATAGAGACAAATTACGAATACAATTTTTTTAATTTGCCACCCTGTATCTTGAAAACGAAAAAAGTAGGACCACTACTTTTTGAGTTAAATCGACTTGTTTTGATGTCAAGTATCTACGGCTAAGCGTTGTCCCAATCTTTTCGAAACACCCTGTATATTAGGGGCTGTAACTTGCAGAGAAATTGACCCATTGGAAAAAATAAAGTATCACTATTTCGGAAAATATGTATACTTTTCGAATGTTCAAACACAAATTCGTTTACTTGTAGGCATTTTTTTGAAAATATGATTAATCAAATCATGATAAGAAATTGCGATTTTCACGATCTTATCCTTATAACTATGAAAATATCTTTGATTGTTTTGAATATAAATTCTGAACCATTTCCAATACATTAACAAATGTATAAGAAATCCATTGGGTACAGCTGAAATGTGGATGGGTGTACCTGTAATAAATACAATACAGTAAAGGCACGTAAAAATTCATGCGAGCGATTCAGCGGCTATGTGTGGTGTCTGTGTATGCATTGATAATTATATATTTTCCCTCCATACTCACTATTTATCCTCCCATTCGCTAAGAAAAATGTTTAAAATGTGTAATCAGAAAGAGAAAAAAGCTTTATTTTACTCGATAGATCAGCTAAGAATTTCCATAATATGCATTTAACCGTGCGCTGGCCGGGCAGAGTGACAAAGTTACTTCACTATTTTTTTTTTCTCAGGAATACCGTCGCTTTAGCGATAAATTTTATTACGATATTTTTTGTTCAGAAACACGTGGTCTATCCATCTGTATTTTTTATTTTTTCCTATCCTGACTTAATTTCAAAATTTTTAAAAGAAAATCACTTTTTTTTATGTTCTGCATCCGAGCGAAATGTAAACTTTTCAGGATATTATTCTATACACTTTCACGAACTCTTTAAAAAAAAAATTAATCAGTTTGCAAATTTTTGTGGGTTTCACTATAAAATGTTCTATGTCTGGGCTAGTTGTTTTTGTTGTTTTCAATTTTCATATGTTTCGAGAAATTACCCCCATTACATTTAAATCGAAAAATTGAATATTTGAAAAAGTATTACTGATTTATTTTTATAACTTAGTACAGGGTGGACCAAATTAGATGGGATTTGAGGTTTTCTCTAAAACTATGGCAGATATACAAAAACCAATATAAGTGCCCTGAGCTCGATTTTCGAGAAACAAACAATGCCGCAAACCGATACAGAGCGTTTTGTAAAATTGTCATTTTTGAATGACCTCAATTACCAAATGTCGAATACAAAATCGAGTAACACATTCTTAAGGCACTTTTTTGAGTAGAATCCGTTGCTGATAAGAAAAAAATTATACATGCCTCAGTTTTAGAGATATAGTCGTAACTTGAGTTTTTTTTATGATGCTGTAGAAAATATGGCAAAGCTGTTGACGGTTTGTTACTTGCCTATATATTAAAACAAAAAGACATTATTATAAACGAACTAATGAACATTAATTTGGTGTCAAGTACGGATAGTGAACAAAAACATAATAATATAAAGACTAGTGCAAAAAGTGTCATAAGTAAAACATTTCAAACACCGAGTGCGGTTAAAACGAGCAATATGACAAAAACTATCATTACTGATAAAAACATAGGGAATTCCCAATTAGTTGATAAGCAAAAAATATCAGCTGATTTAATTCAAATACAAAAAAAACTGAAATGCGATGAAATCATAAATCTCGCGAAGGATACCCGACAGGAACCTGGACATTCTCGTGCCACTGAAATTCACACCCCGAATGCAGAGGGTAAATGGAAAAATGTGCAGCATAATCGTAGAAGAAAAATGATAATCGGTAAAAATAAAAATAGTTCTGTTAAGGGTGTACCAAAAATGGTGGATCTACATGTATACAGGGTGGATATAGGTACCACATCGGAGGTCTAAAGAGATTTACTTAAAAATACTTTTCCGGAAGTAATTTGTCAGTCCCTTACACCTAAATATCCGGACCTTTATTCTTCTTTTAAAGTTAGTATACACGAGGACAATTTATTGAATGCCATGAATCCAGACGTATGGCCTGATGGCGCCTATGTAAGTAGGTTTTTTCAGTTAAGAAGAAGATCGATCCTGAATCAGTGATGTTCAAACCGGATGTGCTTTCCTTAAATGTGCAAAGCTTAAATGCTAAATCAATAAATGGTTTACATGAAAAAAGTGTACCCAAATTTAGCACCTGTATAAAAAAATTCGAAAAAAACACATGAACTGTTGGTGACTAATACTAAAAAGCAGTATTATCGAAATAAAATAATAAATTCAGACAATCCGCCTTCAGTTGCGTGGAAGATGATAGCAGAATTGTCCGGTAAAGTGAAAATTCACAAAAACGTAACACTAAAAAATGACGGAGAGTTATGTGAGGATCCGGATCACATAGCCTCCATATTTAGTGAGTATTTCCTAAAAACATCGTTAGATATTGTCAATAATATACCGCCAAATAATGCTCCTATTAAAGATATACCTTATTTCCATCAATCGATCTTTTTGGAACCCCAGCCGGACCTGACGAGATTCCCTCCTTTATTTTAAATAAAATGATTAGTGTAATCATACAACCTATTACTTTTTTAGTCAACCTTTCATTTATATCTGGAAAATTTCCAAGTAGCTTAAAATAGGTAAAGTTGTACCTATATATAAGAAGCACGAGCCAAATATGGTCGAAAATTATAGACCGGTAACTATACCGTCGGGTATCTCAAAAATTTTTGAATATGCTTTCCTACATCGGCTTATGAACTTTTGTGAAAATAATAATATTTTGACGGAAAATCAACATGGTTTTCGTTCTAATAAATCCACACATACTGCTATGTATGCTTCCTTTGAGAGGCTCATTGATTATATCGAGGCTGGTGAGTGCCCTGTTGGGATTTTTTGTGATCTCAGCAGGGCATTTGACTGTGTCGATCATGACAAATTATCGATAAAACTTTATGCCTATGGTATTCGTGGTGTGGCTTGGGATTGGATAGCCTCTTTCCTCTTGTGAGCAATTAGTATCAAAACTGAATTCGATCTCTTATTTAATAAGAAGTTTAAAACCTATTCTATTAAAAGATCAATTATTAAATTTATATCATGCACAAGTAGGGTCTAGACTAAGGTATAGCATCGCTTTTTGGGGTAACTCCACCTTATCAGCGGATGTTTTTATTGTACAAAAACGGATTTTAAGAAACATGGCAGGGATTTCCAGTACCTGTTCTTGCAGAGATGTTTTTAGAGATTATAAAGTTTTAACCCTTGTTAGTATTTTAATTTATGATTTGTGTATATATATGTTTACAGTAATAAGGCTAAATTTATCACGAATAAAAAGTTTTATGCTAAAGATACGAGACAAAAAGAAGAATTTCATGTTCCTTATTATAAATATAATATATCGATAAATACACCCAACTGTCTAGGTCTTAAATTGTTTAATTGTTTATCTGACGAAATCAAACAGGCAAAAAATGTAAATAGTTTTGAACTAAAATTAAGACTATATTTATTAAACAATTGTTTGCTTTCGAGTTACTTTTAACTTGGCCTTGGCCCCGGAAGTCGTCAACTTGGGTGTTATCTAATTTACTATTACGGTGATTTTTACCAATTAGTTTTGAGAGAATTTGTCCAGTAAAGTCGTGAATTATTACATGTATAATTGGACAGTGTAATTATAGCTGTTTTACGTGCATTTTAACATTATCATACATCATGATGCCAGTTATTAATTGGCTACGAAGTGGTAAAGATTTGTAATTTGGCCGGCTTACAATTGATAATAACCTTTTTGTAACTATCTTATAGTGTATCTGCCACACAGCAGTTATTGTAAGTACAAGAACATTTCGCATGTTCATGAATCTACTGTCAGGACTTTACGTCCCTAACAAAAATGCACCTTTACTGAACATTCTCTGATTCCAATCATTTACATTTCAGTTCCCGATCAAGTCAGAGATATAAATATGCTTTTAAACCATACCCTCATTTGGCCAGCAAGCGAAAACTGTGAAGTAACACATTACATAATTTACGTTCACAGCGATGACGGTCTGGAGTACATGTACCAAACTGATGATACCTTTTTGGATGTTTCCTTCTTGCCTGCTTGCGAAAGATACCGCTTCACGATTATGGCGTTCTATGTGCACATGAGCATTCCAACATATATATATGCTGATGTGCCAGCACCTCCAGGTAAGTTCATGAATGTTAGAATAATTTGCTTCATTTGTTACACACAATCACTCTTTGAAATGAATTAATTAACTTCAAGAGTCAATACGGACCGTAAACGCCAAGGATAGCCAGATCAAGCAAATCTGTACGCACGGTTCCACTATTACTATGACGTAGCCGCGCGCCCTATTCCAGCGCACTGTCGTTTAAAATGCACTGCGTGCACAATTTATTGAAATAATTGAGGCATACAGCATTTTTAGTATTTTTTGTACATAAATATCGTGAACTAAACGTGTGTGGAAAGTTTCAAGAATGTAGCAATTTTTTCCTTTTCTACTCAATGTCAAATTATAATATACAGTATCGGGAAGTGTTGGTTTTGGGATGGCAATAAGAACAAGCGAGAGCGAAGCAAGCAATCATGTATAAAATGTCTTGATGGAGCGTGACCACTCTTTACCTCTGCTAGAGTACTGGAGGTAGACGTCATTATTGTGGGCGGTTGGTTAAATCGCTGAAACTAGTGCAATACCAAAACAAACACTTTCTGAATCTGTATTGTTAATTATTTAGTTTGTTATTTTACTTAATTTTCGATTTTTTTCTTCTGCTTGAATTATGTGTATTTTTCCTCTTCATTGCCTTAACCTGATTAGCTTTTAAGTTCCTGAAATGCATGCGAATTACAGTGCAAGCAGGCAAAGCGTGGAAATTATTGAAAAAAATTGACGTCAGTAATAAAAGCAAGTCATGGAAATGAAATACCTGGTTCAAGGAAACATACATTTGTCTTTCTATACGGCGGATATTGATCCTTGATTCACAAAAAAAATCTGATAAAAAATTATCTTATCTACAGTGGATTCTGGTTCAATTCACAGAAAAATCTGATAAAAATGATCTAAACGTAATATTAAATTATGAAAAATATGTATACAAATTAAGACCCAGTATAACAAAAAAAACGAGTTTTTACCTAGTAATTCATTTTGCAAGTCTTGCTGGTCGGTTTTCATAAAATGAACCGAACAAATCCTACTTGTATCTGAGTTAAATTTAATTTGCCTTTTGCACCTATTTATCTATTCACCTCTTGTGGTTTTGGACAACAAATCTTTGGGTTTTTAAAAAACGTGGAAAATAGTATTTGATCAGTATATTTCTTTGTACAATACGTGTTATTACAGATTACAGTCGGACACTCCACACTTTGTTCCCGGCATTTTTCTTCACTTCTCTGTGAATAATAACAATATCTAAATCTAATACACGAATTATTAAGCTTTTCCTTCTATAATATATACAAATCACCATAAAACACTAATAATAATAATTGTCTTTTAAATCCTATCATGGTAAAAACAATGCAAGCAATAGTATGTACAAAATTTTACTAATCAAGAATGTCTTCATAACTCAAAGAAATGTATAAACACACACGAAGATGCATATATGAGATTTACAAAGAAAAACCAGTAAATAAGTGGACAAAACTTAATAATCACACCACTAAACACAGAGAGACAATGCCGTCAGAAACGTAAACAACAGATTTAGGTCTCGCCGTGACGTCACAGCTTTGCCGGCAAATGGCGAACGTTGCAGCATAGGCAACTGGCTATCCTCCCTTTGTTTACGGTTCTTGGGTTAGGACATAAATATAAAAATGAATTTTCTTTGTCAGATTACAAGTTGAGAATTCATACAATATTATATGTATTTTTTTAACAAAAATTTGTAACACGTGCAATCGCCAATTATCAGATGTACAAAAACGGTGTATGGGGTCAGATAGTGTATCTGACGTCAGATTCTAGGTACAAGCTCCCCTCTCACTCTGTACACACGTATTAGACTGTGGGATAGTGACAGATTTTTTTAAAAGTTTGGTTCCTATCTGGCCTTTTGAGAGCCTTTTGTGCCTGATTTGTACTAACCATTTTCGTGTTTATCAAACGGTTATCCAGAGCCCCTCAGCTGAAAATGAGCAATTTCAAACGTTTTGTTCCTATCTGGCGTCAAGTTAGACTTACGTTTTAAAGAAAACCATCCGACAGAAGCTTATCTCCAGACAAATTCCGTGGGCCGGAAGGCCCGAAATTTCAATCCGAAGTTGTAAGAAAAATGGTCAAAATCAAACGATTTGGTTCTTATCTGGGAATTGTATATATAGGTAAATAGATTATAATTATCGCGGTATAACAAACGCCAGACAAATTCCGAGGGCCCAACAGTGAAAAAATTATTGTTCAAGTTGTCAACTATTTCGAAACGGTTGGTTCTCATGTGAAATTATTTTTTTTTGTAAAAATTAACCAAAGCGAAAATGTATTGTATCATTCACAGACATTTTTAGTGGGCCAAACATATTTTAAATCTTACAAGAAGTGCACGAAAAATAGCCTTCTTTCAAACGATTTATTCCTGTCTGGCATTTGGATTTTAAAAAGATATGGTAATAAATAAACCATATTTCAAGTCCCAGACAAAAAGCGTGGGCCAAACATATTTTAAATCTTAAAAGAAATGCACGAAAAAAAGCCATTTTTTCAAACGATTTATTCCTGTCTTGCATGATATGGTAATATTTCAAGTCCCAGACAAAAAGCTTCGGGCCCAGCCCTAGATATGTTGAGTAAAAGTATCGAGAAATCAAAAAACAGTCGTGTAAAAATCGATGCATTTTCAAACGATTCACACTCGTCTGGCATTTCATTAGCTTGTCATTGTAAAAGAGTATTATACACATTTAAACAAAGTTTCGCGTCACTACTTAAATGCCGCAAGCGCGGATTCCGTAAATTTTCATTTTAAAATTTCATAATTTTTATTATTTTATTTTATATTTTTGAATATATATTCTATTTAGTTGTGTTTATAATTTTTTTTGAGATTTTCTCCCCCCCGCTCATCAATTTTAATTTTCGAGGAAAAACATTTTTGTTATTTTCAACACGCGGCTATGGCTCAAGGTCCAGACCCGCCCTTGAAATGCCGTTTTGTTCTTACTTGAAACTCATTTGGAATTTGATTTTCTTTATCGCTGGAATCAATATAACTGTCACTTTCACATTCATAATCGATCGAATAATATTTACAATAAATAAGTTACATACTAGCAAAAAGACAAATATAATTTATTACATATTAATATATAATTTACAACTCTGCACTACACCATATCTGAAACTGAGAGTCCTCGTAAGTCCGTACCTGTTTCATTCTCCCTTGGCGTAGGTAGTCAACCACACAAAAGTGATTTCTTCTCTCATTTTATATCAGCTTTTAAATCGCAGTACTTACTTTGCAATAAATAATTAAAGTTGAAATCCTCGATACTCCTCACGAAAAGCACTCTGACGTCAGATCTAGCAACTAGTCTCGCGTGGGCCGGAAGGCCCGAAATTTCAATGGTGTACTTTAGCCGAGCGGTACGTCTTCACCCTAATTAATAGACTGGGTGGCGGTTGGCTTTGAGACGTCCGCATATTTGGTCTTTTGCTCTTTATGTTAAAAAAAAAAAAAGTGTCGGAAAGCTCAATCAATTCTCTTTACATAAGCTATCTACAAATTTTTCGAAAAAAACAATAATTATCGAGATATTCGAGAAAATGTAGTAAATTACACGTTTTCCTATAGTGTATGTAAATCTAAAAAAAAATAATTTTTCTCAGAAACCTTTGTTTCGAAGGAGCGAGATTAACGGAGTGTCAAAGTAGTACATGATATTAAGTTAACATCATATATGAGATCGATTTCAATTACTTACCGATTAATTACGGTGACAAAATGGAGAAATCTTACCGAAAGAAAAAAGTCCCAAATCCCGCCCCCTCTAATTCCTTCATTTTTGTCGGAATTCAAAAAATTTAAAAAAGAGTTTTAGCAAATTGTATTCTATTTAAATTAGCTAGAGTAGTCTTTTGGCGTAGGAGTCAAGATTAAAAAGTTGCCAACTGTTGAACCTCAAAATTTGCGATATATCTACAACTGCGCCCCAGATTTTTGTCTGGCACTTGAAATATGGTTTGTTTATTAACATATCTTTTTTAAAAAACCAATCCCAGACGAGTGTAAATCGTTTGAAAATGCATCGATTTTTACACGACTGTTTTTTGATTTTTCGATACTTTCGCTCAACATATCTACGTCTGGGCTCAACCTTTTTATCTGGGACTAGAAATATATCTTTTTAAAATCCAAATGCCAGACAGGAATAAATCGTTTGAAAAATGGCATTTTTTTCGCGCTTTTCTTTTTGTCCGGCTATCCAGGGGACCCAGCCAATTCGTCTGGGAATCTTAAATTGAAACTACTTTTTGCCTAATATTAACAAAAAAACAAATGCCAGACGAATGTAAATCGTTTGATTTTCGCGGAATAGTTGACAACTTGAACAATAATTTTTTCACTGTTGGGCCCTCTGAAATTGTCTGGCGTTTGTTACATCGCGATAATTATAATCTATTTACCTATATATACAATTCCCAGATAAGAACCAAATCATTTGATTTTGACCATTTTTCTTACAACTTCGGATTGAAATTTCGGGCCTTCCGGCCCACGGAATTTGTCTGGCGATAAGCTTCCGTCGGATGTTTTTCTTTAAAACGTAAGTCTTACGCTCTTTTCACACTATACGGTTTTGATCGTACGGTAAAGAACCGTACGGCTTTTTGTCGTGACATTGTTGTTTTCACATTGCACGGTTTTTTGCCGTTGTAAGCTCAACATTTTTATTTCATTTGTAATAATAAGACAATTATACGACAATTTCATGTTCTGATTTTTTGTTTTTTAATAAGTATTAAATATACTAACCAAACACTTTTTTATTTTGTCTTCCATCGAATCAAAATCTTGTTTCAGTTCTAAGCAAACTTCCAGGCTTTCTTGTGGCAATTCGATCTTTATAAACATTAAAAGTTTTGTCCCATAGCACAGGCCTACTTTGAACCAAGGTTATCAAAAATTCCGCATCAATTTCATCCATTTCCCAAAAGTTAATAATTAATAATTCAACAAAACAATGTAGCTGCCGTACGACTCAAAACCGTTGAATGTGAAAGCACGCATTTAGTTATGTAGACCACTGAGTCAAAAGTGCCGTACGGCAGCCGTCGAATCCAGTGGCAAGGGACGGCTGCTGCACGGCACGGCACCGGCGTTTTGCCGTCATCGTATAATGTGAAAGGTCCCATGCTTTTCTTCACTCCACTAAAAGAATGCGGCCGCACGGCTTTTTACCGTACGATCAAAACCGTGTAGTGTGAAAAGAGCGTAACTTGACGCCAGATAGGAACAAAACGTTTGAAATTGCTCATTTTCATGAAATTTTTTTTTCTGTTTTCCGCTGAGGGGCCCTGGATAACCGTTTAATAAACACGAAAATGGTTAGTACAAATCAGGCACAAAAGGCTCCCAAAAGGCTAGATAGGAACCAAACGTATAAAAAAATCTGTCACTATCCCACGGTCTATATCTTACATAGCGGGGGACAACTTGTATAAAATATTATTAACTTACTGCAAATTTATTTATTATGACTTGCAAAAACAGTTTATTCGAACAATTTAAACGTTCAATGTACGGGAGATCAGCGATGGGGAGATTTGGGACAGGTAATTAAATCTTCACAAAGATATGGAAAAATGTTTTATTATTGCAAACAATAATAAACAATGAGAAAGGATAAAAATAATTCGAAAATCTGACAAATGCTCAGAAAAAAAAGAAAAATATTGCAACAAACGATAAAAAAAAAATTGCTAACGGAAATCGATAATATTGCGATCCAAATAATCTAAGAAAATTAATTCATACATGGAATGGGTGAGACATAGGATGGGCCAACTCTCCCTTAAAATAACGTCCCAACTCTCCCTCACTGCTCGGTGTCATTAAAAGTGACCAGATTTATTTTTAGGTGAAAGTGAATCATGAAATGTCGTCAACATTTAATAGCTAAAATGTCGGTGGTTACATGTAAAATAACTCTCCAACAACACTTGTACCCACAAAGCAATGCATTGGATAATTTGAACAAAAGAAAAAAGTTACTTTTCAATATATAAAACAATTAAAATTACCTGAGATATGAAGTACACAACACACGGGCGAAAGACGGAAGTTTATTTACTTCTCTCACAAATATGCACACAATGTCAAACTACCAACCAATCGGTATAAAAAGTCACTGTCCGAATTCTCCCACGGTTTCTGCGCATATTTTTTGCTGGCATCTTCTCATAGTAATACTATTACTATTACTATTCTAAGCCAATGAGAAAGAATTACGTGACATTCAATGTCAACACCAGTGGCGGCGGTGCCCTGCAGTGGAGCGGCGGTGACGGTAATAATAATAATAAAACAACTTTATTAGGCAAAGTTTAGTAGAACTTACTATTCTTACGCTTCTCCTGAACAAAGGTTACTCGTAACAGGTGGCAACTTTTAATCTACTCCATTTTCACAATTCCATGACCGCGAAACTTTTATTGCAATTACACATCCCTATACCCCAGATAAGGCTATGCCACTGGTAAAAATATTCGCGCATTTTGGCTCCGCCCTGGCATCTTCTCATAGTAATACTAGTCTACCAACTCTCCCACATCTACCTTACTAATAAGTAGAAATAAAACTGGTAACTAACTTTTATAATTCAATTGTAATACAGCAAGTATTCATTAAATCTATGGTTATTGTGCCCTTTACTTTGTATACAGGGTATTTCGCTTTCATAAAAAACAATTGCAAAATAACGCTGAAACACAAAGATATTGAAAGTACTCTTAATTTAATAGAAAACATTTCTTTTCTAAAGTTAAATGCTGAAACACTGTGGGCCATATGGCAACGCAACGGTTCATTTGTAGCTAACAAATGAACCTTTCTAATTTCTTTCTGTCAAATAAACAACGGGGGGACACGTGCCCCTGTGCCACCCCAGTATCCGCCACTGTCTACATCAGTCCTACCGTTCACTTATCTAGCCGCTCTCTCTTTTTCTACCACTTCATCTCAATATCTCTCCTCCTCCTCCTTCACGCTTCTTCTACATTGTTTCCATTACCTATCTTCGCCCTCATTTATCTCCCTATTTCTCTCGCTCCCCGTTCCCTTCCCCTCACTCTTCCTCTTAAACCATAATTTAGTGAATATTTGACCTATAGTTAGCAAGCCATTTAACTGAACATCCGAATAAAATTTTTATGTAATAAGGTACCTAATATATTTATAATTTCAGGAGCAAATCTCACCATTAGCGACTTCAGTTTGACCGAATACGATGAGGGTCTTCTTCTGGAGTGGGAAGTGGAGCGCCAGTATGCGCACTGCGCACAGCGCTACCGTGTCATAACTTGGGATCTTGAGAATAGTCCGAGGGACATATACACCAGCTATAGTTACATGATGATACGTGATTTGGTGACGTGCACGACCTACCAGGTAGGAGTTATGGCTATTTATAACCTTGGATTGGAGGGACCAGCCGCCTTGAAAACGTACACAGCTCCAGCAACCAGTGAGTGTTATTTAACGTTCTCATAATAATAATAATAATAATAACAATATTTATTGACCATTTTGGATACATACTGCATATATAGAAAATCATTTTGTAGGAAATTTAGTGATAAATATACAAACACAAAATATATGCTACATACAGCATAAATTATAGCAGCCCTAAAACAGATCCTTGAAGGACTCCGTACATTAAATTATGCAAATCAGATTGTATATTATTCAGTTGTACTTTTAGTGTTTTCCCTTCCATAAATCTCTTTATTTCTCTTAACACTTTTTTGCCATAATTCTATTTAAGAGCAATTACAGCTTGTATCCCTGGATGGTCTCTAACTCCAATTATGTTGGAACAGGGTAGGCTATCAGCTGAGCCAATCACGACCTGTTGAACTGCCAGAGAGCCGGTGTGATGACCCGGGGTAGGTTAACGTGGGCAGCCGAGGACCATGATTTGGAGCCCACGCTAAATTGTAGATCCCTAGGCACAAAAAGCCTACTGGGGCCCAGTTGCCCAGTAAAAAGTAGTACTATCTACAGGGGGGTTCTGTAACAATTTTTGGTCAATATAAAATTATAGAGCATTTACGTGGAATTTTTTTATCTCTTCATTTTATTTCGAAGTTGACTCCTCTCTAAACTATATTTTTTTCAGCTGCAAGCGCCCCACAGTTGGAAAGTGTCCGTCCAGGAGTGTCATACGTGGACATGACTTGGAATCTGCCATCTTATTCATCAAACCGATGTACTATCACTCAACTTATCATAGATGGTTCGCCATATGTCAACCTGACAATTCCAATCCAAGATTCCCCTACAAGACCACTCGTTCCTGTTCATGTGGACAACCTCCAGCCTGACAGGATGTACCTGTTCCGAATAACTATGGTAAACAGCGGCGGACCGACACAGCCTTTCCTAGTTGGTTTTCAGACTCTGCCTTTGACTGACTAGTAAAAATGTTATTAGCATTCCTAAATAGTCCACTGCGATCGGGTTACTACTGATTGGATGATTTTTGTAGTAATTTATTTAAATATTTTAGTGAAATCATTAATGTCGTCAGTTTCATTTTCATTTTGTACCTATCTTTTACAAGTGTTATTAGTAACCTACATAAAATATATACGTATATATTATACGTTTGCCATTTTATGTTTTTCAATTTTATTTATGTTTTCATATTTTTTCTTTATTCTATCTATCGTTTATTAAACTAACATGTCTGATTGATTTTTTGCACTGAAAAGATTAAGTTGAATTTAAATTAAGTTGGAAATCACCAGATGAGCCACAATAAGCCGCGCAATATCATAATATTTTAGGCAAAAAAAGTGGGTTTGTAATGCAAAAATAGCCTAAGGCTTTTCAAAAGTGTTCGGGGATGTCTGCTCAGTATTTTGCCAAGTTGGTAGAGTTGGGCGTAGGGTGTTGGCGTTAGCCACCATTTTGCGAAAAGTTCAGACGCAAATATCTTGCAAACCGTTAATGCTACGACGAAATCGTATTTTTTTTTGTTTCACCACTAAAGTCTCTACAAATCCCTTCATAGGATCAATTTCATAAATCTAACTGTTGTGTTATGAGTTACAGTGCGTCAAAATTTCCAAAAAGTAGTTTTTGCGAATTATTTCGTAAACTGATGGCAGTATATTAAAATACCAAATATCTTGTAGAACATTAAATTCTCTTCAATGTCTGTTACAGGCACCATTTTGTGGGCCTAATAGTTCACGAGCTACAGCCCGTCAAAAGTTTTAAAAAATATATATTTTTTTAAGTATCTCGTTAACTACTGATATTATGACTAAATTTTAGAGAATTTAATGCGTTACAATATCTCGCATGCATTTAACCCAGCAAACCAAACCACATCATTTTAACATCATAATGATGTGATTTTTGCAACAGTGACGTCGTCATTCTTGTTTGCAACCACGTGGAAATGCCGTCACAGTGACGGCCGCACTCAGCCACGTCGTCAAAAGTGACCTACTTATTTTCCACTTTTCAGCCACATCAGTACCACTCATTTGTGATATAGATATGATCATATTGTGTACAAAAAATATATATTATAACAACTTGAATGTTACCGCCCACTTACTTTTAAAATAAATAAAAAGAATCTATATTGCAACAAATAAATCTACTTTTATATTACGAAAAAATAGCTCAATTGAAACTTAAAAATCACTGATTAAAGATTAATATTTTATATCCGGCTCCAAAAAATGATGAATTTTTGAATAAATTATGTTTCCTCATTGAATTTTTTATTGTTTTTTTATCGAAAAAAATTATTTCATTAAAGTCGGCTGACATTTTATACCTTGTGTGTGATTTTACATTCTGAAAAACTTTTCTCATTTTTTTTTTCATTTTGAAAAATAAAGGTGAACTTATTTCTTAAATATTTGTTTCAAAATCCTCCTGCATACCTAAAGTTATTCTCGTAGCATAATATAGTTACATATATAATTAGCTGTATATGAGAATATAATTTTAGATATACAGGGTGATTTGTAAACAAATATTTAAGAAATAAGTACACCTTTATTTTTCTAAATGAAAAAAAATAAAGAGAAAAGTTGTTCAGAATGTAAAATCACACACTAAGTATAAAACGTCAGCCGACTTTGATGAAATAATTTTTTTCGATTAAAAACAATAAAAAATTCAATATGAGGAAACATACTTTATTCAAAATTAATCATTTTATATTGGAGCCGGGTATAAATATAAATCTTTCATCGTTATTTCATTGAGTTATTTTTTTCGTAATATAAAACAAGATTTATTTGTTGCAAAATACATTCTTTTCATTTATTTTAAAATTAACTCAGCGGTAACATTCAAGTTGTTATAATATACATTATAAAGCAACATAATTTATTTACAATTCATTTTTATTTTAATGGCTTACTTCAAACAAAACATTTCATCAAAGTAGCCTGATATTGCTGAAATTTTACACAAAAAAGTATATTTCACATTCGCTTTACTTACCTTTTCCTTAAATTTTTCTTGAGATTTCGGAAAATATATAAAAAGGCAGTTCATACATAATCGTTTGATATTTGCTTATAAATCTTGCACATATCCCTAGATATTTTAATCGTTTTATAGCACATACATTACTCACTAAAGTGGGGTCCCAGAAAATGTCTCTAAGTAAAATAATAGAAATTAGATTTAAAAATATAAAAAGTATTAAATAAATTTGATGTGATCAATGAAACAAACATTTCCGAAACTATATATATTCAAGATATGATTACAGGTATGCTTTATAATATAAATTCACCTAGCTATTTCTTTCTTGATCTTCTTTGATCCCTATAACGGATTAAGTATCACAATTATCTCATAGTCAAAGTCTGCTGTGGCTGGAACTATTTTTCATACCACATCTAAAAATTTATAAAAAATTAATTATCACAGTTTAAAAATGTTTAATAAGATTTGGTATCATTTATGTCAGTAAAAATAATGTTAAAAGTTGAGTGTTGGTAGTGGTAATTTCAAGTTCAACCACACAGTTTTGTTATTAAAGTAAAAAACCGCTGCCCAAGGAATCACTACTTCCACATCCAGATTTTCTATCCAAGTCTCTCATAATGAAAAAATTTTGTATGTGGAAATAATTGTTTATAGAACTTTAATAATATAATATTTGAAATCGTCTACCCCAAAAACTCATAAAACGATATCCCACACGGTAGTGGGGTGGGGGTGGTGATAGGGGGGTAGTAGTGGAGGTGGATGAAGTAGAAAAAATATTTTGAGACTTTTGGTTCTTGTACACACACTAAATCACAATTTTATTTTCATCTCCTTTAATAATGGCGTAGAGGTGGTAATGGGGGTGGCTAATGCTAAAAAAATTTTTTAAACCTTAGGTTCTCTTGTATCACTAAATACCAATTTTATGGACTCTTACCTGCTTGATTTACCGATTTACCCCCAATCTACCCCCTAGTTACCACATTTTACCCCCCAACCCTTCGACGGAATAAGATGAAAATATAATCTAGTTCCAGATCCCGTTAAAGTACATACGTGTACCAAATTTCAAGTCAATATCTTAAACGATTCCAGAGTAAACGTGGGCACAAAAAAGTTACAGACCGACAGACAGAAATTTTTTTTTCGCTCAAATTTAAAATCTCAACGTTTCATGACATTCTAAGCCTATCTGTATAATAAAAATTTTCAAAAATTTTTTTTGTCGTTACCATACTTCCACTGGTTGTGGAAGTAATTAAATTTAATTTTAATAGCTTACATCTTTAGAACAACTTCATTGATACTATTGAAAATATAAAAAAAAAGGATGACGACTGAAAATAAACTACTATTTTGTAAAACATGAATTAGCAATAAAGATACGAATTCAGAATTTGATTCTAACAGGGCATGCAGAATACGGTTCTAAAATTATTTGAACTTTGTATCACTCTTGATTCATGGACAACATTTGAATTCTATCTCTAACAAAATAATAAAGTTTCGATGAGACTTAAAATATGACACTAAGTATACACCAAATTAAAAATTAAGCAAAAAAAAACTGAAGGTAAAGTTTCTCATTACCGAA
Source organism: Rutpela maculata (assembly GCA_936432065.2). Classification (NCBI taxonomy): domain Eukaryota; kingdom Metazoa; phylum Arthropoda; class Insecta; order Coleoptera; family Cerambycidae; genus Rutpela; species Rutpela maculata. The sequence goes on along the minus strand of OW386292.2, from coordinate 125,774,385 downwards.
ACGAGTATTTCAATATGAAACAATAAAGAATATATTTTTTTTATAGAGCCTTATTATAGTTACAGAAAAAATTGGTAAAAACAGCAGTTTGCACAAAATTCAAATGCAAAATGTCTAAGATTTTAGAACTTATATAAACTCACCATCTTTTCTCTCATTATACTGCCACTGCCAGAAGCCCCACGAACGAAGATAGTTTTAATTGTCTATTATAACATTCTAAAATAGAAAAAAATGTATAAGTACCTAAATTATTCCAGTTAAATAGGGAGGACTAGAGGAAAAAAACTGATACCTAAAGTTTTGAAACTTGGCAGAGATGTTCATTAAGGCCCACTGTTTAAACATACTTAAAGTCGTCAACTCTATCTCTTACGCTCGCGCCGCCATCTTGAAGAAATGGTGCTCAGATTAAGTTTTTTTTTTCTTATATCTCGCTAACCATTAGAGATATCGAAATTAAGTCTCCAATAAAAAGTAAAGCTTATAAAATTCTCTATAAAAAATGTAATATAATATTTTTCCGTATCTATTATTATCATCTTCTAAAATAGGAAATTACATTTGATCAACACATTTCTAAACCGGAAATCACTCGTAAAAAAAAATTCATATTATTATGTTAATTCTAGAATTCCCAATAACTTTAAAATATTCGTCGAATATCTGTTTGTTAGTCTGTCAGTTTGTCCATCTGTCTTTCTGTACGACACTTTTTTTTTAACTATTTAACGTCGGCCCGCTACCAAGGCCTATCACCTACGCCAGGAGACGAGCTACCCCCAACCTGGAAATTTTGCCGAACCTCTTCCCTTAAGAAGAGTAGGGATCTTTTACTTGCCTAACATTTAATAGACAAGGGACCGCCTGCTTTACATCCCCTCCGAAGGATGGTATATCCACTACGTAATCCTCGTCTGAAATTACGTAACTTCTGCGTATACACTGATATACAAGCCGCTAGAAGGTGGGACGAGAACACTGTATTTCCCAAGATGGGACCCCTCATCCAAGTACTAACCGCGCTCGACGTTGCTTCAATGGAATATCGACTGATATTCACATTGAAGTCGTCTCTACGCTCGCCCACGACACTTTTTGTGAGTCTGATAATTTAAAAGAGAAGAGTCCAATTTTATTGAAATTTGAACAGTAAGTTAGTGTTAACTAAAGGAAGAACCTATTGATTTTGAAAAAAATCGATTAGTAAATATAAAGGTTATAAAACATTTTATGAAAAAAAGGCATGTGAAGAGTGTTGTAACACCTTTGATAAGATGCTAAAAATACAGAGATACTGCACAGTATACTGACCAACGTTTTGACAATCAAGATGGTATCATCGGGAGATCATTAAAATTGCAAGTATGTCACTTAAACCTACAATCATAACGTACTTACTGATCGATTTTTTTTTAAATTGCTGGGGCTTCTTATAGCTAACACTAATTTATTGTCCAAATTTCAATAAAACCAGACTTTTCTTTTTCAAGTTATTTAGCTTACAAGAGACATGACAGACGGAGAGGCAGACGGACTGACAGAAAAGACATTTTGAAAGTTGTCCCGTATTTTATGACACTACAATGATATATTTTTATTATATACGAGTGATATTCACAATTGTTGAAACGTGTCGATGAAATGCATATAACACTTTTTATACAGAATTTTATAAGCTTTATTTTGTATATAAACATAATTTCGATATCGCTAATGGTTAGAAAGATATAAGCAGTAAACTGAATCGGACCGCCATTTCTCCAAGATGGTGGCTCAAGCGCAACAGTTTGGGCTGGGGACTTTTAGTATGTTTAATAGTAGGTAAGCCTAAATGAACATATTTGCCAAATTTAAACACTTTTATCAGTTTTTTTCGTCAAACGTCGAAATTTGTTCTAATTTGACTAGGGTATTTATACTATAGATATAATTAGACAATCCTCGGATTAGGGTACTAAAATAATAGGTGTTTTCTTTCTACCAACAATCTTAGCTAAGCTAAGTAGTTTTTCAGTCACGCCTGATGAGTGAAATATTCGTGTATGTACCACAGTTTGCGTGTGACATTAAAACTACTTAGCTTAGCTAAGATTGTTGGTAGAAAGAAAACACCTAATATACTAGAGCAAAATAAAATGAGGGGTAATAAAGCAAATAACATACAATATGACTGCATTTTGTCGTCAATTGGTAAGAAAACAATTATCAGTAGGTATTTAAATCAAAAATAACCTAAATATGCTCTCTATATATTTATATTTTATTTATCTCTCTTTTATACTGTTTTTATAAATATAATGAAATTTAAATATAAAAGTGTACCTATATTTTACCAATTAATTGATAGCACACACAAGGTACCTAATAATCTCGTCGAATATCAAATGGGGCATGCCGCATGGATGACATGGAGACAACACTGTACCTATTGGTATACCTAATGTGGTACAAAAACACTAAATTATGAATTCGAAAGTATTCTGTAATTGAAAAATAAATAACCAGTGTTAACCAAAATATATTATGTTAAATGATAAATTAGCTTTTTTCCCTTCAATTTTAATGATGTCATTCGATATGTCACCAAACATGAAAATTACAGGCAAGGTATAAAATAAGAATACATTTCATAGTAACAATGTAGCTAATACAAGTAGGTACTTACCTTTTCGTAAAAATATGTTGATATTTACCAAACAAAAACCAAAAACATTAAAACTAAAGTTTATTGACGTCAACGTCGTTAATAGAACACAGACAAGTGTAAACTGGAGATGACAGTAGTAGTACTAGACTAGTGGCGCTGCCGGCGGTGGTCGCTATTTTGTAAGAGATGGTGATACCAAAGTGAGTGGTGGCTCAGTTAGTTACATCCACGTTTTAAAATGTATCATTAAAATGATGTGGTGATTGTGGACATCCCAATCTCCACTGACATGGGAGTGGTTATAATGTGAACGTTCTAAAACGGTCCAAAGAGTGTCATCACGGTGATGTGATGCTTTGCCATTTACAAAAACCACTAAAATGTGAGTGGCTATAATGTGGATGTGGCAGAGTGTGTTTAGTGGGAACATAACTGTCAAGGAAGACAAATATAAAAAATATGTACAGGGTGGTCACCCTAAAAAAAAATATGACAAAAATGTAACAGAAGATGATAATATTTCCCATGCAGTTTATACAACTGTTAAAGAAGAAAAATATGAAAAATGTACATGGTGGTCGTTAATTGAGAAAAAACTCTGGTGGAAATAATGTTTGGACTGTAGTTGGCACAATGAAGGAGGAGGAAATCTGATATACTTCTGGTAAAAACATACAGAGTGGATCCCTTTAGATAATAAGAAACGGCAGAGGAAAATGATATTTTGCCAGGAAAAAATGTGATATAATTTTAATACAATTATATAAGGACAGAAAAAAGTGCATAAATAAAGGGTGACAAACAGAGAAGGAAGTTTTTTGTAAATATACTTTTACAATTTTTTCTATTATATTCCCCTTTTTGCTTCCATCACTTCCCTTAGGGAAGATAGATACTTCCCCTGTAAGCGTAATTCTTTGAGATTTCTTTGGATCTTCACGTTTCAGACTATATAGATTACGAAAATTAAAGTCATTCAATTCCGTCAGTCTATCTGTCGGTCTAATGTTCGCCTGTTGGTGCTATAACTACGAAACTAATTGACAGAGAAGAACAACATTTGATAGGGAGTTGAGTAGCTAGCATTGTAACATCCTGGACTACTATTTAAATGGAAAACTAAGTTTGATTGGATGTTTAAAATTAGTTGTGCCTATGGACTTAATTAGTTGTGACGTTACAAATTAGGTAACCGACACATGGGTTTCCTGCCAAGCACACTGGAACTTTACCCATAATGCATATGTTTATAAGACATTTTCGAGGATAGAGACATAGCCTAGAATTTTATTTTATAAATAAATATTTAAGATCTTCTAATACCTTCTTCTTCTTCTTTTAGCGGGGCGACTGAGAGTCGCCGCACTCAGGCCTTGTGGCCCATTGTGCTACCGCTACGAATTTATTGAATTCCCCCATCCAGGCCGGATTCTAACCCAAAGGCCAAAACCCTTCCTATAGGGGCATTCCTTATTTCCTCCAGCACCGGAAAGCCAATGCCGAAGTGTTTGTGCCTCAAGTACATAAGACTAGGGCAGGAAGTAAGGACGTGGATGGAAGTCTCCTCCTCGTCTCCGCAGAACCTGCAGTCGGGGTTGTCAACCACCCCCATAGTGTGCAGGTGTTTTCTGAAAGAGCCGTGTCCAGTCAAAAGACCTACCACGGTTCTGACCTGTTTCCTGTTTAGTCGCAGGATTTGTTCCGCTCGCTTCGGCAAGGGCCCCGAGATCAGGAGCCTCGCTTGCCGGAGTCCTGGGTAGGAGGCCCAGAAGTCAAAGAACTGGGACCGTGTCCAGTCTTCTACTGACTTCTTGGCATTTGATCTAGGGTAACCGAGAGTCGGCTCCGGACCCAGTAGGGGCCTCTGAGAGCCCCCCCTGGCCAGAGCGTCTGCCCGCTCGTTACCCTCGATGTTGCTGTGTCCTGGCACCCAGAGAAGCTTGACCCAGTTGGATGAGCCAAGTTCACAGAGAGCCTGTCTACAGTTTTGAACCAGGATTGACTTGGCAAAAATTTCGGTCTGGAATACCGTGGCGAACTTGCCCAAGGCATAAGAAGCTTCAGCTCTGGTCCTTTCACCGTATATCCCCGCTCCAGCACTTTCCTCAAACCTCGATCCGTCTGTAAACCAGACGATATCGGCGGGCTTGAGTATGTCCTCGAGTGGGTTCCAGTCTTCTCTTTTGGGGATGACAACCTCAAAGGGTTCTGAGAAGGAGAAGGAAGGTACCATATCATCACTCCTGGCCTCCAGAAGTGAGTGAGTCCCTATCGCGTTGGAAAGGGCTCTAGTGTGTCCTAATTGTTCTCCTCCGGCCTTCCACTGACCACCGCACCTCAGCCTGTAGGCCGCTTTCCGAGCCTCCGCCTCAATCACCAAGTGAAAGGGCACGAGGTCCAGAAGGACCTCCAGAGCTGCCGTGGGGGTTGTGCGTATTGCTCCTGTGACCACCAAACAGGCGAGTCTTTGGAGTTGTGTTAGCTTCTGTTGAATGTAAAGCCTGGTTACAGCAGGCCACCACACAACAGAAGCATAAGTGATCATTGGTCTTACCATCACAGCATAGTACCACATTGTTACCCTGGGGTTTAACCCCCATGTTTTTCCAAAGGTCCTTCTACATACCCACAGGGTTGTAGTGGCCCTTTGTATTTGTCTCTCTATGTGATCTTTCTAGGTCAGCTTAGAGTCCAGGATAACACCAGATACTTCACCGTCCTGGAGATCGTTAGAGTCGTGTCATAGAGTACTGGCTGGACGAAACCGTCTAGCCTGCGCCTCCTAGTGAAAATTACCAGTACTGCATTAGAGGCAGGCCCTGGTCGTTACACCATCTCTGTACGATCTGCAAGGCCCTTTGCAAGAGCCCGCTAACCGTATTTGGGAATTTTCCCGAGATGATAATTGCTAGGTCATCTGCGTAACCTTGAGCAAAAAGACCCTCGTTCTCGAGTTCCTGGAGCAGACCATCGAGAACAAGGTTCCATAGCAGAGGGGAAAGGACGCCTCCTTGTGGGCAGCCTCTCCTTACCGAAACATTTACTGCCGTTTCCTCGTTGGCAGCTATAATTTGCCTTCCCGCCAACATGGCCCTCAACCATATCTACTGATGGTGTCATCGATGCCATGATAGGCGGCCGCGGCGCAGATTGAGTCGAAGGAGGTATTATCTTCTAATACCTATTTCACATTTAAGAAATACGTTAAAATGTATATATTCATGTCTGATTTATAAAAACTTTATTTTAGTTTCATAATACAGTTTTTGTAATTCTTTATACTTTATTTTCTAATACCTTGTGCGTGATAAATGCTAACTGAAAGTTCTTAAATATTTCTTCCACGGGAGAAATAAAATAAAATTCTACGCTATGTTTCTATCCTCGAAAATGTCGCCTTATAAACATGAGCATTAAGGGTCAAGTTCCAGTGGACTTGGTAAGCAACCCATGTGTCATGACAGTAGTATATAGAGGTTGCATAATTATGTGACGTCATACTAATGCGGTCCATTCTGCCATATCTTTCGGTTTGAACAATATTTCACGTGTCTCTAAGGCGCGTGCGAAAGGTAAGTTGCCTTTTTTTTATCCTTTTGGACTTTGTAGCAATATTTTTAGGTGGATACTTATGCGATAACATCAAGTTCTTCCGAGAGAAACACTTTTATAAAACTTCAAAACCTCTGACGTTCACTAATTTGAAACCTGTTACGTTAGAAACCATCACATAAGTTGCCTGAAGAAGTTTTAAACCTTCTATGTAGCTTAGTTGTAGTACAAGATAAGTAGTGGCAAAGTCGATTCGATATAAATGAGTCATCAACGTTGGTCAAAACTGTGGAAAATGACCAATATCTTGAGGATGATGATGATGATGATGATGAAAAAAAATGATTTTCAAACATTTTAACTGTAGTTTTCGCCCTCTGTAAATCAGATATTTTTAATATTTTCTAATAATCATCGTAAGTTCACAGTACTGCTATATTAGAAACATACAATAAAAAGGTTTAATTTTCTCGTTTCATAAACGGGTTGTTACAACTTCTCATATTATGAACGTATATTATACGTTAATATATCAGTGAAAGAAAAGTTCTGATTAAAATGTTTTATTTTAGTAATCGCTTTCAGTACTGGTTGAGAATGTGTGAAGGAGTAACGTATTTTATAGGTTTTATTTAAATATATAAATAAAAAAAAATTCTGTAAATCAGATATTTTACTTCCACGTCCAGTGGAAGTATAGTAACGACAAAAAAATTTTAAAAAATTTTTATTGTCCAAATAGGCTTAAAATGTCATAAAACGTCGAGATTTTAAGTTTGAGCGAAAAAAAATTTCTGTCTGTCTGTCGGTCTGTCTGTCTGTCTGTAACTTTTTTTTGTGCGCACGTTTACTCTGAAACCGTTTAAGATATTGACTTGAAATTTGGTACACATATGTACTTTAACGAGATCTAGAACCAGATTATATTTTCATCTTGTTCTGTCGAAGGGTTGGGGGGTAAATTGGGGTAAATTTGGGGTAAATGGGTAAATTAAGCAGGTAGGAGTCCATGAAATTGGTATTTAGTATATACAAGAGAAGCTGAGGTCTCAAAAAAATTTTTGGCATTAGCCACCCCCATTACCACCCCCACCTCCTTATTAAAGGGGATGAAAAAAATGTGATTTAGTGCATGTACAGGAATCAGAAACCTCAAAATATTTTTTTACTTCATCCACCCCCCACTACCACCCCCCTATCACCACCCCCACCCCACTACCGATGTGGGGTATCGTTTTATGGGTTTTTGGGGTAGAGGATTTCAAATATTATATTATTAAAGTTCCATAAACAATTATTTTCACATACAAAGTTTTTTCGTTGTGAGTGACTCGGATAGAGAATCTGGATGTGGAAGTAGTGATTCCTTAGGCAGCGGTTTTAATATTTTCTAATAATCCCTAACGCAAGTTAAAGGTACTGCTAGGTTTGTGTAACTTTGCAGTCACTTATTTCAATTCATCATACGGTGGTAGAGATGTACCTCATTCTATTTTTTGGTGTCTATTTCTCAGTAGGTACAGGAGGAGGGAGTCAGAGCGGTCATGTGACTAAATTCATAAAGTTCAAATTGAAATTGGACATCGGATTTTTAATGAAACGAAATTTTTTGCTGTCCATTTGAATACGGATTTAGGGGATGAAAATTGCAATTTTCAGTTCGCAACTTCTCGAAAAGTATGCATTTTAGCAAAAAAGTGTATAAGACGTTTCTTTCTTATAGCCAACCACGTTTAAGCAATATCTCGATTTTTGAAAAAAAAAATCGCGACACCAGGAGCCGTTTTTTCGTAATTTCCAGAAATTGGACCTGGATTCCAGACCTGACCACGAAAAATGCTGTCAAGTATATTTTTTGATTTTTTATGGTATGTATTAAAACATGTATCAAATTGACAGCAAAAAATGTCACTAAAAATTCGATGTCAAATTTCAATTTAAATTTTACATGACTGCTCCTACCACCAAGAGGTACTTCACCCCCTTCTGCTGCACCTTACTGTCAAATAAACAGCAAAAAATCGAGTGAGGTATATTTCTGCTGCCGAAGGATAGACTATTTCTTCTATCCCTTTTTGCAGGTTTCATTTTTCTTTTCACGATATTTCCCTCTATAGTGTGTGAATTTTTTTTGCGTATTTTTTAAGTCTCACCCCACGAAAATATACTATTATACTAGGAATAATTTATGTCAAAGTTTCAGATAATTCGGTGAACGGTAACCCGTGCCGCATTCAGGTAGAAATTTGTAGATAAGATTTTATTACGGTAATACACTTAAATTTTACTTAAAATACAAATATCTACCTCTTTTCTCATAATGTTTTATTGGTGTAATTATTTCCTAGAAATTATTTGTTTTGGAAGTTTGGAAATATAATGCACCTACGGTAGGTTTTTATGTCAGTTTGCAATTGTGTTTTACAGTGGTGACATTATAAGTTCTAGCATACGTTCCTTTTTGAAAAAACATTTAACGATGGCTGATGTTAGATCCTTACGAAAGGATACTTTCATTTACTTAGTTGGACACTATTCGTCACAAATCATTGGCAATAAATTGCCGTCTAATAGACAAGTATTACAAGTGCTCTTTTATAACATTCGTGAAGTGAAGCTAAGTGTACATGAAAGTGCTAAATTAACAATAAAAGAGGTGTCAGTTTTTTGGGATAAAGCTCGCATTCCGACACGTCAGGATTTTCATTGTGTTAAACAACTTGATAAACTTTATGCAGAGTGGAGGAACTTACAAAAATCGGCTAAAAGGGCCAGTGCGGGAGTAAAGAAAAAAATTTCGTTGAAAAATTGGACGATCTTTTTGACATTTCTCATGCAAATGCATTGGAGTTGATGAAAATAGATGAAGATAAGCAATTTTTAATTAACCAAAGAAAAAAGGGACGTCCTGGATTTATGCATGGTATTGATTACCAACTTGCTTCTCAAGAAAAATCAGCTGAGGAGAAATTACAGAAATTATCCGAACGAATGCAACGAAGTCAACAAGAAAAAGCTAGATTAGAGGAAACAGTCACCTGTCCATCATCAAGTAGTAATTCAGCAGACTCCAACGAAAATGAAGATGAAATTATCGAAGCCCAAGAAGAGTTGTTACAAGACCAGCCTGGCCCGTCACAGCCAAAAAAGAGGAGATTGTATGAAACATGTAACATCATCACACCAAAAATAGCCGCTGCATTTGATGCTTGCAAAATAAGCGACAGGTATGGAGTCCATATTTTGACGGCAGTAGCAGAAGCACTAGGACATGACACCACATCTTTGTCCATCAGCAGAACCACACTTCAGCGCTCTAGACAACGCATCCGCGAAGAAAGAGCTGAAATATTAAAAACTGCCTTCGGTAATTCTGAATTGCCGGCCCCAGTCATCTATTGGGATGGAAAACTTTTACCTTCTCTCACTGGAATGGGAAATATCGATAGACTTGCTATCTTAGTTACTAGTGGAGATATTGAACAACTACTTGGAGTACCAGCTTTGCCCAATTCAACTGGAAGAGAACAGACTGAAGCAGTTTATGATGTGCTTTGTGAATGGAATTTGGACGAAAAGGTAATAGCTTTGTGTTGTGATACAACAGCATCAAATATGGGTTATATAAATGGGGCAGCCACACTATTGCAACAAAAATTAGAAAGAGATATTCTATATTTTCCTTGTAGACAACATATTTTTGAAGTGGTTTTGAGAAGTGTGTTTGACACAAAAATACCTTCCTCATCTGGTCCAAATGTGCCACTATTTAAACGTTTTAGGGAATTTTGGCCTAAAATAGATCAAAATAAACTAAAAACTGGATTTCAGGTATCAAAAATTAAACACATTTTACAACCAGTTAAAGCCGAAATTGTAAAGTTTCTAAATGCAGCTTTAACTTTGCAACAGCCTCGTGATGATTATAAAGAATTTTTAATGCTTTCTAAACTTTTTGTTGAAGAAGAGCCCACTCACACGACATTCTGTCAACCAAGGGCATTTCATCATGCACGTTGGATGGCCAAAGTCATTTACTGTCTAAAAATATTTTTTTTCCAAGATCAGTTCCAACTAACTAAAAAAGAAAAAATAGCTATTGAAGATATATGTCTCTTTATTGTAAAGGTTTATGTAAAGGCCTGGTTTACAGCGTCATTTGCTAGTAAAGCACCGCTTCATGACTTAGACTTTTGTAAAGAACTCATTAATTATCAAAATATTGACAAAGAAATATCTCAAGCCGCAAGTAGGAAAATAGTGAACCATTTGTGGTACCTTAATTCAGTAAATGTTGGCTTATCTTTCTTTGATGACGATATTTCAGTTACCACTAAAAGAGAAATGGTTAAAGCTTTGAATAGGAAAGCACCAAATCAAGAGGGTATTAAACGACTTATGATTAGTAACATTACTGACGTTGAAAACAAGGAAATTCAGGACTTCATATGCGAGAACACTAAACAGTTTTTTCAAAAATTAGGTTTGTCTATGGAATTTTTCGAAAATGATCCAACAACATGGAGGGAAAATGAAAGTATAACCCGATGTTTCAATATTGTAAACAAAATTAAAGTTGTAAATGATGCCGCTGAGAGAGGAATCAAACTTACTACTGACTATAATGACATTTTAACAAAAAATGAAGACCAAAAACAGTTTTTACTCCAAGTTGTAAATGATTATAAATCACAGTTTCCAAATGTAAAAAAAGAAACCTTGTCGCATGCTTTGGCCTAGTGCAAAAAATATTGTTTTTATTACTATGTCTTGTAGATTTAGGATAATATTTGGTACTATGTATAAAAAAAACGTTTCATAATAAAATACACAAAGATAAAAGGAGAGTTTTATTTCAAAAACTTCTAGTCTAGTTTTCTTAGACTACGAATTTACAGTAGTATGACACATGTCATAGTCACAACAGATAATGTCTTTGATATTTGTATGACTTGATTAGTCATTCTAAAGATAAATGTTGCTGATTAAAAAAAAACAATGCATCAACCAAAGAATGTAAATAATTCCATTTACTTTTATTATTGCATAATAATGCATTCTGCGGCACCCCTTGCCTTCAATTTGCCTCAATAATATTTTGAGGGGACTGTTTTTTCTTCAAATGGAACCATTTGCAGGGGTGAGAAATAAAAAATTTCGATTTCGAAAAAGATGGGCCACCCTAGTGTATAGGGTCCCAACATATGATGGACTAGCATAGAAAGTTGACCAGATTGACCAGATTTCTGGCTCGTATGAGGGTCCAATAATTTGTATTTCCCTCACCGCAAATGACGCAAACTAACCCACTTCAGGTAAGTTCTATATCTGACGGATATCCTGCACTTATTTGATTCCCAGAAAATTTCAAAATACTTATATACTTGAAAAAACGTTTTGCATATATATCTAGCAATAACATATAAATAGAAATAGAAATAGCAGTTATTTAATATATTGCAAAGGTACTCAGATCGGTGAATAAGAAACTGGTTCAAAATGTTCCATGTTGTGTGTTTCCTTCTTTTTGTTGCATTCCGGGGCGCCTTAGCCCAATCTGATGAATGTGGTAAATATGTTTATATTTGTTTTCAGTCAAATATTACCCAAAATTTGATATAGATGTTTTAATAGATACCTCAGTATACCAGATGGCACAGGGATCCAAATTTTTCTGCGTGTTTTGAGCATATATCTATATATCTATATTGCGCCTTCTCCATTAAACCTACAAGCGGGCAGTGAAGAATAAATCACAATTTTATTTTTTTCACCTCCCTTTAATACCGGGGGTGGTCATGGAGGTGGCTAGTGCCAAAAAAATTTTTAAGACCTTAACTTCTCTTATATACAGTGTGACCCATTTAAATTGGAAACACCTTATAACTTTTTTATTTTTTGTCCGACTTGAACCAAATTTTCCCAAAATGTGGAACAGATTAGGATCTACTTATAACCAAAAAAACATTCGCCTCCTATAAATGCAAAGCCACCTGCGGTATCATAGTAAATGGAAAAAATAAAGAAATAATATTAGGCATTTTTTTATCGGAAAACTTTATTAATGAAAGTTGTTCAGAATTTGTCCAAAAACTTAGAGTTGAAAATTTCAGCGGTATTAAAAAATATTCAGTTTTGTTTTTCAAGTCCAAAATTTCGACAAAATAAAAAAAAATACAAATCACTTGACAACTACCTGATAGCTTGCGTTTAATTTCAAACAAAATTGTCATAGCACAATTTTCTAAAGAGAAAAACCAATTAAAATCATAAAATCATTAAACTAAATTTTAATATTTTTTAATATTGCTGAAATTTTGGATTAGACAATTCTGAACAACTTTTATTAAGAACATTTTTCGATAAAAAAATGCCTAATATGATTTCTTTATAATTTTCAATTATTTTGGTACCACAGGTGGCTTTGCATTTGTAAGAGGCGAATGTTTTTTTGGCCATAAGTAGATCCTAATTTGTTCTATCTTTTGATAAAATTTGGTTCAAGTCGGTCAAAAAATAAAAAAGTTACAAAGGTGTTTCCATTTTAAATGGGTCCCACTTTAGGGGAGGGTGGGGCAGTTTTGTACACTTTTTTCTGTGTTAATTTTTTTTATAGAGTTTTTAACTATTTAGGCTTTTTTTCGGTACTAATCGGTAGTTACACATGTTGTCTGTAAACGTGCAGAATAAAATTGAGACTATTCAAGTTTAATTTAACGAAAAACGTGTTCTTAACAAAGCGTGCATTTGTCCAATTGTACCCCACCATGGAGTACATTTGGACAGGGGTGGGGTTCAATTGGACAAATGCAAGACTTTTTGCTGCATTAATAGTATGTGAAACAAATGGTCGAATAAACAAGTATTTATCGGAATATTTATTAGTAATCGTACAAAAATTGTTATACGCTAAATGAATACAAATTATTGAATGCTATAATTAAAAAATGAAACATTAAATTTTAAGTAAGACGATTGCCTTGCAGTGCCGTTATCTTCTTTTTGTGGTGGTAGGTTTGCCACAACGTCCTCCCTTGCAATCAGACCGACATGATTCACCTCAAGGTAATAAAATCCACAACTTGATTTGAACTTAAGAAACTTGATTGTTAGTTCATTGTGACTTATCTCTTCTATGAGGCCCAAAAAGTGAACAACTTTTTTCTTTGTTGGAAACTTCACCAATACAAAGTCACTTACAGTAACTTTTTCGTCATCCAAAAGCTCTTAATATCCTCATATTCACTATTAATGTCTATGTCAGAGTCCGTACTCATGTCTAACATATCAACATCTGAATCAGAGGAACTCGAATAGGCCAACTTTTTCTTCAACTTTTTTCTGATCTTTTCTGGAACAGTTTTAGTTTGGCCACTTATTTTTCTCTTTACAGTTGTGGATCGTCTCACCTTTTTTTTTTTCTATTTTTTTAGCTTGTTTTTTGTTTTCTTCTTCCTGTATTCTATTCATTTCCGGAGTACTAGTATAAATACAGGATTTGCCTTTTTTTCTACTTCGCGTGCTCTGCTTTGGCTGTAAAATAGATAAAGGTCGAATTTCTATAAGTGCCGGATCGATAACTTTGAGTTCATTTTTCGGAGACTTTGTTGCTAAGTCAGTGTTCTTCCTCCGCAACTGAAGTATCAACATTAGAGTTAAAAGCGTGTTCACTTCTGGATGGTTCACAGTTACTAACTGTGCTTGTAGATGGCTCACAGTTACTAACTAGTTATGTGCTTGTGGATGGTTCACAATTACTATCTGGTAGAATCAGTGTCGTCAAAAGCAAGACTGTTTACTGGCCAGATTCCTGTTTTTTCAAATGCCATAATGATGTTACGCGGAGTAAACGATAGCAAATATGGTTGCGACGTCAATTTTGCAATTTCGTAAATAGTAATTTCTTTGCCAGGATTTGTCAAAATAAAATCATTGAATGAAGTCTTACATCTGGATTTAAATGGACCATAGAGACAGATGTCAAGAGGTTGCACTCGATGGGAGCAGTGCGGCGGAAAACTCAACAACACTATGCCGTTCTCTCTGCAATAATTACTTAATTGCGTGAAGCGAAATGTGGGATTCATGGTTGTCTAGCAGTAAGAGAATTCTATTTTCAGGAGTGCTGTTCATATGTTTTTTAATGTGTTTCAGTAACTGTACGAATATTTCTGCAGACGTCCAGTCTGATAAAGAACGAGTGAAAGGAGTTGAACTCCGTATGACCTACATTTACGATAATTACTTAGCTATATAAAAAAAGTTCTATTGGCAAAATACTCTCTTGACTTTCTATTATTAATAATTGGGCTATATAATTACAGTTTTAATTTGCTTAAAACATCATAAACATCTAACAATATAAACCAAATATTTATCCATTTTTCATACCTATGGGGCACTTTTGGGACTAGTCTAAATCTGCCCCACCTTACTTATCCAAATGTACCCCACATGCGAAAATGATCGTTAATCCTCTATATAAAATCTACGGATTTGAAACGGACGTCCTGTTTTAGGTTGTTAAGCAGAATAGTGTGATGTTTGATTAAAACATGCAATACTGTGTAAAAAAAAAAGATAAAACGGTTATCACAATCTTATGAACAAAAAGTACATATACTTACATTGATGGTACGTACTCAATTTTTGTCGATAATTTTCACACAGTAAAACACACTATTTTTTAGAGAACTGTTATGACGCCTCAACTAGATACATCCAGGTTACTATTTTAACAGGCCAATGTTACCACAGTGCTACTGAAGCGCCAAATTTGAATTGTCCAAATGTACCCCACGTCTAAATGTGCCCCACCCTACCTTATATTGTGTATATTAAGTAACAATTTTATGGACTCTTACTTGCTTGAATTACCTATTTACCCCCTTTTATCCCAATTTACCCCTCAACCTTTCAACGGAATGAGATCAAAATATAATCTAGTTCCACATCTCGTTAAAATCTATATGGTACAGGCAGACAGACAGACAGGCAGACAGAACGACAGACAGGAATTTTTTTGCTCAAACTTAAAATCGACGTTTCATGACATTCTAAGCCTATTTGAACATTACAAATTTTCATTTTTTTTTTGCGTTACTATACTTCCACTGGACGTGGGAGTAATATACTTGTGTGAATGTTTGTATATTTTCGTTATCAGATCTAGAAGATTAGGTTAACGAGGCTACTCTTTAACGCGTATGTATTTGTCTTAGAATATAATCTGTGGATATAGAGATAAAGATAAAGCGGTGTCAAGAAAAAACATTTTGCATATCTATCTAGAGTGCCTACCAATTCAAAATGTACATTTCTTTCGATAACAATATAAATAGCAATTATTTAATATTTCGCAAAGGTACTCAGATCAGTGAATAAGAAACTGTTTCAAAATGTTCCGTGTTGTGTGTTTCCTTCTTTTTGTTGCATTCCTGGGCGCCTTGGCCCAATCTGATGAATGTGGTAAATATCCTTATATTTGTTTTCAGTCAAATATCACCCAGAATTTGGTATAGATGTTTTAATAGATATCTCAATGTACCAGGTGGCAGGTTAGACAAAAAAAAATACAATAGAAAATCAAAATATTTTACAAATGATGACTGAAATTCCAGAATTTTACTCAAATTCCTGGGAGTCCCTGACTTTTCCAGGTTTCCAGGCTGGCGGGAACTCTGTTTGAGATTTTGGTCCATCCCGCACATGCAAATCTTGATATTCTAATACTTGATATTCTAATACTAGTTTAAATGTCCTAATTAATCAATATAATGATACAGTTTTATTTTATCGTCTTTTAGTATTTTAATTTTACATTTAAAATTTGAATTCACGCGTGGTGACGTATGTGCTCTCATTTTCAAAGATCGCGCTCAAGTCGGCCCGATGGTAATGGCCGACGTTTGTTTGTCATCGCGTAAATATTTTGATGCTTTTATTGGAATATTTACCTTAAACATTTTTCTGATGAAACGTTCAAAATTAAAACCGCTACCTAATGTCAACATGGCTGATCATTAAGAATACAAAGCAAATGACGAAATGGTAAATTTATTAAAACCGAATATTGATTAGAAGACTTCCAGGTATCCCATCTTCAGTTGGAACTGTGCAATTTTTATGTAATAATTCTGACGTGCAGTCAGCAAAACTTCAATTCAACAATTCTTTTCCGACTTCCAGTTACTTTTAGAACAAGTTCTTGTATTAGACCAGGGATTCCCAACAAGATTATTTCAAGGACCCCTCATCGGTCGCTATACTGACAAGGACCCCTTAAAAGTTTAAATTCTTCTTAAAATGAAGATTATGTAGAATGTACCACTGCAAGTCAAGTAAAATACAAAACAATTGAATATCTCAGTGACATTTCGCGGACCCCCAAGACATCAGGTGGTCCGCGGACCACCTGTTGGGAATCCCTGTATTAGACGTTACTTGTTGGTGGGTCAAAATTCTGAGAATTTTTTGTGTGTGTTGGCATTCCCAGTGGGCACACATTCGCTTAAATAGGGATTGAAACCCACACGTTGTTATAGTGTTTTTAGAAACGAGTTGGTTCAACGAAAAAATTTTCAACGTTTACGAAACGAAAGTAAACGTAGAATATGAACGTTTTATTAAACGTTTAAATAACGTAATGTATTCACTAATTATGTACGTTAATTAAAGAAAACCGCTGCCCAAGGAATTACTACTTCCACAGATTTTCCATCCAAATCTCACAATGAGAAAAATTTATTTATGTAACTTAATAATATAATATTTGAAATTGTCTACTCCAAAAACTCATAAAACGATATGCCGCATCGGTAGTGGGAGTGGGGATGGGGGTAGGGATGGGAGTAGGGAGTGGTAGTAGGGGTGGATGAAGTAAAAAAAATTGAGGTCTTTGGTTCTTGCACACATACCAAATCACAATTTTATTTTTTTCACCCCCTTCAATAATGGGTAAGGGTGGATGGAGGTGGATAAAGCTAACAAATTTTTTGAGACCTTAGCTTCTATTATATATACTAAATACCAATTTTATGGACTACTGGCTCAATTTACCTATTTACCCTCATTTATCCCAATTTACCCCCCAACCCTTCAATGGAATAAGATCAAGATATAATCTAGTTCCAGATCTCGTTAAAGTATATACGTGTACTAAATTTCAAGTCAATGTCTTAAATGGTTCCAGAGTAATCGTGTGCGCAAAAAAAAGTTACAGACAGACAGACAGAATTTTTTTTGCTCAAATCTCGACGCTTCATGACATTCTAAGCTTATTTGGACAATAAAAAATTTTTAATTTTTTTTTGCGTTACTATACTTCCACTAGATTTGGATGTAATTAAACAGAAAAATAAACGTTTTATATAAGGTTTAGATGAATGGGCAATTAATAGGTTAAGCACCCACTGGTTTTATCATAAAACCACCCACACAGCACTCGATAGCCTTAGGACAACCAAATGGCCATACTTAGAGGATAAGCAAAACATCCTCTGGACGTCCTAAACTGGGTTACTCCAGATTTAGGACCTCCTGTAGATATCCTTTTGAGACTAATTGGGATTGCCCATGGTTGTCAATAATAAGGAAAAAGTACCAATGCGAGGGGGCAACCGCTGGCGAAATTTTGTACACCTAATACCTATTCTAGAAAAATACCCTTTATTTCCCCTTTAATTCCTTGTAATTCCCCTAATTCCTCAAATACCTTTACTTCCTCCTAATACCTTAATATTTTCTAGATTATCTCGGGAACAGTGTACTTTTTGATAAAAAATACCTGTATACAAAATTGTTCCTTATAAAATTCTCTATCAAAAATGTCTCTACACTTTTTTCCTAAAATTAATAGTACCTTGGGAAATAAGGCGCACACATAAGGGTTGGTTCCGGTCAACACAATAAATTGTAATCTTTACTATAATCTACTTTAAAGTTCAATACTTAACGCTAAAGCAGTAGCTACTAAAGTCCGCCTAAAATTATAATTAATTCCTCTCACCCCTATAAAATAACGCGATTTTTGATGAAGCGAGAATATTGTATACCGGGTCGCTCAGCTGATAGGGACACTGTTGTAACTTTTGAATGGGTGAATGGATTTTTTTCAAATTTGGTGTAGTGATATAATTTCCAATTATATAATGTAAAGAACCAAAATGGCCGACTTCCGGTTTCGATTTTACCCGAAAGTGGGTTTAAAATGCCCGGTTTTTGCGTAAAATTCCGCACATTGGCAGCCCTGAACAGTAACAACGTTTACAGCAAGCTCTAAAATAATGAAGTGACCTTGGGTCGTCTGAGATGTAGTAGGAGAAATTTAATTTTTTTACATTGTGGTGGTGTATAGATATTTATACTTTTTTCGCGTAAAGACAGCTTTGGAAATAGCCATACGGATATTCAGCGAATTATATGACCTGCGCTGATTACATTTGCGCCTCATTTACCAAAGTACTATTATTTTAGGAAAAAAGTTTAGAGAAGTTTTTATAGAGAATTTTATAAGGAATAATTCTGTATATAGGTTTTTTTATGGAAGAATGCACCGTTCTAGAAATAATCCAGATAACCTCAAAATGGGGGTGGAAACGACGTCCTCTAGGGGATGAAGCACGCAATTTTTGAAACTTTATGAATTTTGTCCAATATATTACAATTTTAACTGTTATATTACTGACGTATTACAAGACATCGTGCTAAGTTTTAATAATGAAAAAGATAGTCATGGAGAAATTGTAGACGTAGGAGAGCGATTTGTTCGAGCTTCATACAACTCTACCTCCGCAGAAAAAAGTCTAGATGTATACAGATTCATGACTTTTAACAAACTTGTTGGTAAAGCGAACAATACTGTAATATTGTCAAAACTACCAACAACTTCTGCTGCTGCTCGGCAACACTCATATCGCGTTTTTTACCAAATTCAAACATGGAAAAACGTTGCGCTAGAAGCTACTGATTGGGGATGGAAAAAAATTGGCGGTATATTAACCCGAACTATGACAACAAAAGAACCGGCTCCTGAATCTGTTATAACACTAATTTCTTGTTCGTGCAAATTAGGGTGCGAAAACAGGTGCAGTTGCAGAAGAGCAGGCTTACGTTGCTCCACAATGTGTTACCATTACCACGGACAAGCATGCATGAATGTCGAATCTATGGAAGACGATGAAGATTAATTAACGTAGGTAACCTTTTGGTAATTAGTGGATTCGGCCTACAGGGGACACCACACGCCAAGTACTTTACCTCTAGGGTGGCGTGGAAACAAGTACAATATACAATATTCTCGCTTCTTTAAAAATCGCGTTATTTTATAGAGGTGAGAGGGTGGAAGTGGTACATTTATTATAATTTTAGGTGGAGTTTAGTAGCTACTGCTTTAGCGTTAAGCATTGAACTTTAAAGTAGATTATAGTAAAGATTACAATTTATTGTGCTGACCGGAACCAACTCTTATGTGTGCGCCTTATTTCCCACGGTAATTTTAATTTTAGGAAAAAAAGTGTAGAGACGTTTTTTATAGAGAATTTTATAAGGAATGAAAAAGTGTACCGTTCCCGAGATAATCTAGAAAACCTCAAAATGGGGGTGAAAACGGCGTCCTAGGGGATGAAGCACACTATTTAGGGGTGGGAACTTTTCAGTTTAGTAATTCTTATGCTATCCTTAACATTTCTACCAATTTTCAAAACTTTATGAATTTTGTCCGATATAAATCGTTATATTACTGAACTAGAAGTCCATAGTATCATCGGTAGTTTAATTAAATTAAATATTTTTTCTTTACTAGATATTTTTAGCGCTAATCTCTGCGCTAATGTTTTTACAACACTGACGTCCTTTATATAAGAATTGGTATGTAATTCTTCAAGATAAATATTCCATTTCAATATTTTTACGCTCAAATTCCCTCCTAATACCTTTTATTTCCTTTTAATTCCCTTCTAATACCTCGTAATAATATTTATTTCCTCCAAATTCCCCTGTAATTCCCTTAATACCTAATAATTCCTCCCGAAATACCTTCAATTCCTTCCTAATTCCTTCCTAATTCCTTCCTAATTCCTCTGATTTGTACACTATTTCCCCTCAGCGGTTGCCCCCTCGTACCAATGTATGTTAAAATCTGGACAACCACAGACATCCACACATAGTTGCATCCGGTTATCCATAGTATCTACCCAGAATCAAAATTGATCCTGTGTAAAATCGTGATTACTGTAGACAACAATTTAAAATTCGGGGTATGCTCACCCTTCTTGGGTAAGAAATAAATCTCATTGCAAAAAAGTTAACTCTCATAAAAGAGGCATTTGCAAGATATATGAATTTCCTGTCTAGTGGTTAGACTACACAATCTGTAATTTCAGGTTTACTAGATGAATATCGCAACAGAAGTAATTTGCAACTTGCAAGGAGAGCCATCTAGCAAGATTTATTGAAACTAGCGCTAAGAACGAGCTAGCCAATATCCCTATTTTGGCTGTTATTAGGACCTTATTTTATAAGTAATGACTTTCACTAATAAAACTCATTCTGTCACAGAATGAAAACATAATGTAAATAAAAAATTTCTTATTTGTACCTTAGGCTAACTATGAATTATCATATATTTGGGACCTACATTAGCCCAACAAGTTGACCTATGGATGGCCCTTGGGATAACCTTTCGTTATCCCTATATAAGTTTAATATAGGACATCAACAACCCTAAAGGCTATCCCATAGATATCCGTATAGGTTATCCAGTGTATATCCCTATTCTGGCTGTTATTAGAACCAAAGGATAACCATTGAACTTCCTATCGGCATCCCTAATGAACAATCCATTTATCTGATATACGGGATCATTTTAGGATGTCCCGGGGTTATCGTATGCTATGTGGGCAGTGGGGGCTTAACCTATTATACAGATAGCATAAACACTTTTATCACAGTGGCTCGATTTCTGCGACCTTGTAAACCAATTGCGTCTACACTGAGAGAAACGTATTGTTAATTTATCTCTTTTAATTTAAGGATACACTGAAAAAACAGTGTACTTCGAGGTGGATTGAAAAATATTACCATTTAAATTGTTTATTTGGGAACTAGGTTTTATTTACGAGAATTTTAGTATCCGGCTAATGTTTTCAACTTTCCAAAATGAGTAGAAATAAATCTCACAAATTAAAACTTAACACGATAAACGTCAACAGTGAGCTTGATTAATATACCATTTAAAAAATGGCGATGCGTATAGAAATTTGGTTTTGGAGCTTTGGAGGGATGGCTTGCTTTCGCCTCTGTGTACTTACTGTACTCTGTGCTCATATTATGAACGTGCATTATACGTTAATATATCAGTAAAGGAAACGTTCTGATTAAAACGTTTTATTTTAGTAATTCCTCCCACTACTGGCTAGAGGTCTCAGACATATTTTCAAAGAAACATGCGAGAAAACTTCAGTTGGAATTTATATAAATTAGTTTGCCTTACTTTTGTTTTTTCTTTGTTAGTGTTTAGTTTTTTGCATTCGTTTTTTATTAAATAATAATGATTAATAAACAACAATATTAACTTTTACTGTCTATATTATACATATTATGTACTCACAAAAAATTATTTCTACTTATTCTACCTTAAATGTTTATTTCTTGAAATTGCATAAAAAAAATCGTTCGTCGAAACCACTTTTTTGCATAAACTGTTTTTGCAAGTCAAATTTTTGACTTTTCATTTTTAGAGCGGTTAACCTTGGAAAATACAAAATTTTCGCTTGCGGCGCATTTTTAATGGTTGTGCATCCTATTAATTTATTCCGGATCCGCCACAGAGGGTTCCACTATATTTGGTTAATTACCAAGGTTTAGCCAATGTTTTGTAACCATACCAAGATGACTAGCAATCAGACAACGTCTATCAAACGTTAATCGACGACTAAAACTAGCCTAAGAGTTTTGCGAAATAGCGACAATTTCGTCCCAATTATTTAGCGTTTAAGTCGTCGGTCAACCGTATTTTGAGCTAATATTGAAGTCGCAATTAGTGCAAAAACAGTCGGACTCTGAAAAGCATTACTTGGGAATATATTATCATATTCTATTATACAAAATATTTTGTTTAATCCTAGTCATTTACATTTCAGTTCCTGATCCCGTCGACAACATAAAGCTGTCTTTAGACTATATTCTAAGTTGGACACCAAGCACCAACTGCGACGTAACACATTATATAGTTTATATACACAGTGACGATGGTTTGGAGTACTTATACCAAACTGAAGATACCGCGTTGGACGTCCACTTCCTGCCAGCTTGCGAAAGATACCGCTTCACGATTATGGCGTACGATCTACACATGAGCTCGGCATCATATATTATTACAGACATACCAGCACCTCCCGGTAAGTTTGAATATTAATAATAGTATAATCTATTGATTTTTATCTGTAATTATCGATTAATACCAACTGATAGATAGGTGTAAGTTGAGGACATGACATAATTGTTGTGATAGTGATGTTCTTGAACCAATGTTATCAAAAATCCTTGTTTTTATACATCTGTTTTACAACAAATGATGACCATATAACAAATAGTGTACCTCATCATCACTACACATTCATTCCTGCTTTATTTTTCTTCAGTACTTTTCTTCATTTAATATACCCAGTAAACATACACGTAACTTTACCTCTCTGAGAAGTGAGATTAAAAGAACACTTTTATGTTAAATATCTCTATAAAATATACATAAATAATGTAGATAATACGCTCATTGTAACAAAATTTGTTATGTGTATGTTACATAATTTTACATATCTTGTGAAATTTTATGTAATACTGTTACATAACATATGTAGAATAATATATTCTCTAAGTCAATATTACCTTATTCACTTATACATGGTGAGTCAGTAGTGCGTGGCCGGTCAATATCTCCTCAATATTTTGAAATTTTAAATAATTCTGGGGATCAAGAGTGGCATATTGTAAAATTAATTTACATTCTTATTTCACAGAATAGCAACCATATACTAGACTTTTTCAAATGGAATAGCCAACTGTTTTTCATGTATTTGTTTATAACTTTCTATTCTCGATCTAGGCATATATTATTTTTGAATTTTTACACTGCGACGTTGCCACGTTATTCCTCTGTTTCCAAGGACCGCTGCAAATGTATTTTTTAATAGAATAAAATGTGCAAAATGGGTATTTTCAGAAATTTGAGAAATTTAATGTTGAATGTTAGTCAAGGCCATGTACTAATTTCCCGGACCCTCAGAGTTGAACCCAAGTCTACAGGGTGTTTTCCACTATCATTCAAACTTTTACATATTAATATGTCATAACTCAAATTATAGGTCGTGTATGTGTAAACTATTATCGAAAATTACAAATAAAAATATTTATTATTTTGCTTAAAATATGAGATTTTTGAAAAATTTTTGAAGCTTCACAAAAAAGTTATAGCACGGGAGGCAGCGTTGCATTTTTGATAGTGATTTTACGCCGCTTAATTTTGTGTGTAATCGATAGTCTAGATATGGCTAGCAATAGAAACAAGCGTCAGCTGTCAGGATCGTGGTGGACCTGGCCGTGAGACAACGTCTATTATGTCGAAAAAAAAAATTAAAAATGATTTCAAGTCGTTTGAAAAGTACAACAAATGTTTACATGATAATAATAATTTTAAAAAAAGTTAGCTGCGTAGATAATGAGGGATTATACGTCAGCCGCTTATATAAATCTGTATAAAAAAATAATTGATGTAAAATCATTTCAGGTTCAATGAAACTTATACAGCTAACTCTTTATATTATTAAAATGATAAAAACAATCGTCAGCTATTTTTCAATGAGGGTAAGACCGTCAGCTGAGGGATTATAAGTGCTGAGCGAGCTTAATCTGAGTATGATGCAATCTAATGTATGATCTAACTGCCGATCTTTCCCCCTTTATATCAATAGCTGACGTACATTTTCATTTAATATATTGTTTAAATAATCATTTCTAGAAATTTCAAGTGACTGGAAATCAATTTAAACTAAAATTTATGGTTTTAATCTAGTTTTCATAGCATACATAATGTGTAGGGTGTCTCAAAAAATATATACTTTTTTGCAAATTGTTGCTCCCCAGGATTTTTCTGATTCCCTTTGGTTCCTACTGAAACGATATGAGGTTTGAAACCTGTAGGTTTAGGAGAAAGTTTGCCCCTGGGGGCTACAGTTTTAAATTTCTTTAAAAAGAACGCCGAAATTAAGAAAAGCAATTCTTTTTGAAAAATATATTTTCTCTAATTAAATAAATGTAGTTGGGATTCTTTAGGCTTTTTTTTTTACTGTCAGATATCTGATTTGAAAAGAGTGATACCGGTACTGTCGCCTCTTTCAAATATCATAAGTGTCGATTGAAACTTATTAGTGCGGCCTAAACTGCTTTAGGATCAATAGTGTTGTAACTGTTTAAGCAGTGCCATAGCTGTAAATCATTCATGGGGCATCTGCTGCTTTAGGAGCGTTCAACTAGCATTTAATGTAAACCAGAGCATTGGAAAGACAGATTTGCCGCAATTTAACAACCTTTTCTAGCTCATAACCGAGCTACTCGCTAAATGGGCACATTTTTGCTGCATAGATTATTGTTGACATCCATCTTGCTTTTTGAAAAACTCCAAGCTTCTGCCAGTGAGTTCCGCCCAATAGTATTAGTAAGACTTCAGCACGCTCTCTGTAGTCTCCACGAGAAAGGAGATCCTTGTTCTAGTTTAAAACAAGTTTCAAGAAAGTAAGGGCTTCCTCTTTCAAAGATCTTAAGTTCCTGTCTTTAATTAGAAATAAATATGAAATGAAGGAAGAAGATATACGTTTTTAAATGTAGCAATAATCAAATTTATTTTATATAAACATGGTAAGCTGAAAAAACTGCATACTTACCTGCATGTCCTTTTCGCAGGCAACGGCTTGGCAACTGCGACTGAAAATAAAACTCGGCAAGTCTACAAATGCTCCAAAAAAATGTCGATTTCACGTGCGCCAACTTGGATGTGCGAACTCTTCCCGCCAATGCGAGTTACACTGCAGGTTGTTCAGTGGCTAGACAAATGGATCCCCCGAATTCTTCTACTTAAATAGATCCTAAAGAGCCCTAAATGTCATAGGTAAGGGCGCAGGAAATTTACGTAGAAATACGCAGATAGTTACTGTCACAATTTGTCAAGGTCTGTGCAAATTTAACCTACAGGAAAATACAATGGAAAAATATGTTTTTTAAAATTGTTTATTTGCCAGCATTAGTGTATATTACCATTGTAATTGAAACCATAAATTTTTAGTTCAAATTGATTTCAAGTCACTTGAAGTTTCTAGAAATGATTATTTAAACAATATATTAAATGAAAATGTACGTCAGCTATTGATATAAAGGCGGAAAGATCGTCAGTTAGATCATACATTGGATTGCACCATACTCAGATTAAAAGCTCGCTCAGCACTTATAATCCCTCAGCTGACGATCTTACCTTCATCGAAAGAATAGCTGACGATTGTTTTTATCATTTTAATAATATAAAGAGTTAGCTGTATAAGTTTCATTGAATCTGAAATGATTTTACATCAATTATTTTTTATACAGATTTATATAAGCGACTGACGTATAATCCTTCATTATCTATGCAGCTAACTTTTTTTAAAATTATTATTATCATTTGTTGTACAAATTTTCAAACGACATGAAATCATTTTTGAATTTTTTTTTTTTTTTCGAGATAATAGACGTTGTCTCACGACCAGGTCCACCACGATCCCGACAGCTGACGCTTGTTTCTATTGCTAGCCATATCTAGACTATCGATTACACACAAAATTAAGCGGCGTAAAATCACTATCAAAAATGCAACGCTGTCTCCCGGGCTATTCCCATTTGGTTACACTAAGACTTTTTTCTCTTAAATTGTAGCCTTTTTGAACATGCTTTACAACGGTGATAAAAATTAATTTTTATATGTACAAAAATAAAAAAACATTCAGGATTTGAACCGCGAATTTTCGCACAGAAATTCTCAATCCAATCCAACAAAACTTTATTATTATATTATAATTATTTTATAAATACAACGCATTCCGTGTCTGGGTTCTGTAGTACATCCACGGCGATTCGAGATTTTTTTTTAAATATTCCCGAGGTATCATACTTTAACGAAGTACTGCCAAAATTTCGCGAACATTGAACCTTAAAAAATGGACGAAATACGTTGAAATCGAAAATTCCAGTAGTAAAACCAGAAAATATCCAATAACTCTGAAATTTCTAGCATGGCAACTCTTACGTCTTTGCTTAAATCCATAACTAAAAGTAAATAAAAGAGATTTAAGAAAGCGAAAAACATATATATATATAAATATATATTATTTTTTTCGCTTTTTTAATTTTTTAAAATTTGTTTTTAGTTATATTTAGTTTTTATGCATGTAATAACGCCGACTTTGATATTTTTATGGGCAGTTCTTGCAGCCTTTTTTATTTGCAGGATAAATATGCTATATGTTATGTTTCGTTCGACTACACACATTATTATTATACTCTTCGCAAAAACGAAGAGTATATTGTATTTGATCGGCACATTTCTAAATCAGTAAATATCGCTCGTAGAGAAAAAAATTTTACATCGTTATGTTAGTGAACGAATTCTGAACAACTTTCAAAATGTCCGTCTATCCGTCTGTCTGTCCGTCCGTCTGTCCGTCCGTCTGTCCGTCCGTCTGTCCGTCCGTCTGTCCGTCCGTCACGTTTCTTGTAAGCACGATAACTCAAGAAAGAAAAATCCGATTGTATTGAAATTTGGAGAGTAACTTAGTGTTAGCTAGAAGAAGAACCCTATTGTTTTTAACAAAATAGATTGGTAAATAAAAAAGTTATTAGTAATTTAAAATTTAAAAAAATATTTTTTACCTTTTTTTATGGTTTGTAATAAATAGAAACCTTGCGAAATATTATTTCCTTTCACTATTTTTTTTTTAATACATTTTACTAATGTGTGTTTCCTAATAATCACAATAAATTTTCTAATGGTATATATTACACTCATTAACAATTTTAGTAATAAGAAATGGTGGTGTAGCGGTAAGAGTTTCATCTCGCAGTCGACATTACCAAACTTATTCACTCTTTCCTGTCAGATAGATCGCTGCAGGTCAGAGTGAATAATAAACTATCAACTCGGCGGGACATTTGCGCGGGCGTCCCCCAGGGGTCGTGCCTGTCACCAAAGTTGTACAACTTATACATCTCCGACTTCCCGGAGTTTCCAAATTCGAACCTTGCCAAGTACGCCGACGACACGGCTATGTACGTGCACTCACACAACGCGCAAGCGGCTAATATGCTGCTGAAGGCACACCTGGCCCGTGCCACAGCTTATTACGATAAGTGGAAGATTCGGATCAACGCCGAGAAGTCGGAATCGATTCTATTCACGCGCCGCTTCACCGAAAATCGGATTTTAACGCCACTTTCGATCGGGGGTAGAGAAATTCCAATCAAACGGTGCGTGAAATATTTGGGGGTGAACTTAGACAAACGACTGACGTTTAATACACACGTTAACGAGACGGTACGCAAGGTCTACTTCATGTCCAGGAGTCTGTATCCGCTCCTGGCAAGAGGTAGCGGACTCAACAGGACTAATAAAAAGTTGTTGTACACAATGGTAATCAGGCCAGCCATCACATACGCGGCGCCGGTGTGGTGCAGCATCCCGGCCACGACAATGCGGAAGTTGAGAGTATTAGAACACAAATTTATGCGCCTCATTTCAGACTCCGGTAGGTAAACCTCCCTCAGAGATCTTTATGCACGTTGCCACGACATAACCCCACTAGCGGACTACGTCCAAGAAACCTCACAAAAATTCTACCAATTTAAACTGGACGGTAGCCCGCTTACCCGCAACATTACCCGAATCAAACAGCATAATGCCATACTTTTCGATATAAGACACCCCCTACCATACCAGGCGTTGCCTATCTTCCGGCAGCTCCCCTAGCCACACTTTCTTCTACGATAACTTACCCCTACCCCCTCTTACTCTTATCTTTCCTCAACTTTACATATTTCCAATCCCTCTTTTTCCCCATTTATGTTTGTACAATTTTGTTATTTTATCTTTTTTGTTTTTGTTCCTTTTTTGTCTCTCTAAATCCCCTCTAGGCCGAAAACTTACCTAAATCATAATTTTTTAAACCACAATTTTATTTCCACCCTACCTTCCTTGTCGGCGATCAGACCACAAGGTCGTCATTTGTTCGAACGGGTGTTTTCGTTTAGTTGTGTTCCCCGTATCAACAATCAAAATTACGAAGTGCGCTCGCCTACGATTTTAGTGTTCTCAGTGTTGTATTTATTTTTAAGCTACTTTTAGGTCCATGTGGACACATAAAAATTTTAATCTAGCTTTTAAGTCTGCACGTGGCAGACAGGAGATTCTACCCCCCCCTTGAATTTACTTCCAAGCCGAACCGGACCTACTCCGCCCAGTCTCACACCCACCTCGGCGATGTTCGCCGTGGTTGTCTGGCTGGCTCCGGGCTAGGATCCGGTGAGGCACATAAATGTATAAAACTGTTAATAAATCGTTTATTGATTGATTGATTCGTCTCGCAGTCCAAGGGTCCCGGGTTCGATCCCTCACATCGTGATTTTTTATTCATATTTTTTTTTTTTCACAACAAAGTTGGTATCACAAAATTTAGAATGTCCAAAAACTAGCATTATTTACAAGAAAAATGCGAAGAGTATCCTATAGAATGTGTAACAATTATATAAAAAGCTCAGTAAATCGGCGAAGAGTATAATGCTTCCTCTAGTAATTAGATATTATGAACCTGGGTAAAATCCCAACTTGTTTAATAACGCAATATATTTATGATTTCAGGTGCAAATCTCACCATGAGTGACTTTAACGTGACCCAATTCGATGAAGGTCTTCTTCTACACTGGGAGGTGGACTACCACTATGCGCACTGTGCACAGTTCTATCGTGTCATCATTTGGGACCATGAGACTAGTCCAAGGGACGTATACACCAGCTATAATGACATAGTGCTTAACGATTTGGTGCCATGCGGGAACTACGAGCTAGGAGTTATGGCTATTTATAACCTTGAAGTAGAAGGGCCAGTCGCTTTGAAAGACTACGTAGCTCCGCCAATCAGTGAGTATTGCTGTACACAGCCTAAAAGTTACAATAGAACAGGTGCTGGATGGTGAGCGGTAGGGATGCGGTTCTCAGATGAATGTTCAAGGTTGCATCCTAACCAGTGCGACATTACTGTGGCGTGCTATTAAAAATGCTTTATGGTATTAAACTTGCATCGCCACTAACGATATATTAGAACATAATTAGTGCATAACATCAAAAAATCTACATCTAAATATGTTAGGTCCAGATGTACAGGGTGGACCAAACTAGATGGGATTTATGGTTTTCTCTAAAACTATGGCAGACATACAAAAACCAATATAGGTGTCCTGAGCTCGATTTTCGAGAAACAAACAATGGCGCAAACCAAGCTACAGAGCGTTTTTACAAAATGGGGAACTTGCCTATTTTTTTTTTTTTTTTTTTTTATTTCACTAAAATGTGTATTTATGTATGAAAACACGCCACACCGAATATCAGCTCTTAAATCGCAATACTTACTTTGCAATAAATAATTAAAGTTG
Source organism: Rutpela maculata (assembly GCA_936432065.2). Classification (NCBI taxonomy): domain Eukaryota; kingdom Metazoa; phylum Arthropoda; class Insecta; order Coleoptera; family Cerambycidae; genus Rutpela; species Rutpela maculata. The sequence continues at coordinate 125,744,462 of OW386292.2, read as the reverse complement.
AAATCCTCGCCACTCCTCACGAAAAGCACTGTGACGTCACCGGGTGAAAACTAGTCTCACGTGGTATTAACAGATGGCGTACTTTAGCTATTCACCCTAATTAATAGACCGGGCGGCGGTTGGCTTTGAGACGTCCGCATATTCGGGCATAAGTCTTTTGTTTTTCATGTTAGAGAAAAAATAAAAAAAGTGTCGGAAAGCTCAATTAATTCTCTTTACATAAGCTGTCTACAAATTTTTCGAAAAAACCGATAATTATCGAGACCCACCCACTCGTGGAGGCGGAGTAGCCTTTTATATTAAAGATTCCATTCAGTATAAAATAATTAAAACACCGGGCATTGATAACAGTACTTTGGAACAACTTTGGGTTAGTATAAAAGTATTAGGGAAAAAAATATGTGTTGGATCGCTGTATAGGCCACCTAACGCTAATTTAGTTGACCTTGTTAATTCTCTTGAACATTTTTTTTGCTGCTAATATCCCTGATTTTGATTTTATAATGTTTGGTGGTGATCTAAATGTTAATTTTTTGAATAAAGCTAGTCATGGTTTCACACTATTAAACAATTTTTTGGAAAGGTATGGTATGAAGCAAATTATAACTGAACCTACTCGTATTACTCATGTTTCTCAAACTCTCATTGATATTATTGTCACTTCCTGCAGTGATATGTGTTCTAACATTAACGTAATTAGAATGGATGACATTTCAGATCATTGTCTTGTTTCTTGCAATCTTAAAATTAAGAAAGAACACGAGCCTGTTTTATTTAAATCTTATAGAGATTTTTCCATGTTTGATTATGATTTATTTTTAAATGATTTGCATTCTGTAGACTGGAATTACATATACAGGTTAGATGATATTGATCAAATAACTGATTTTTTCAATACTAATGTTACCAACATTTTTGATGTACATGCACCAGTCAAGACAGCTAGGATTACTAAGCCGCCTGCGCCGTGGTTGACAGAAAATTTAAAATTTTTGATGAAACTTAGAAATAAATTGCATACAAAATACAAACGAACTAAAACGGACGCTGCTTGGAATGAGTATAAGGAAATGAGGAATTTTGTTAATTCTTGCGTTAAAGCTGAAAAGAAGGCTTTCTTACATCACAAATTTAGAACAGACCCTAAAAGCTTTTGGAAACTCTTGAAAACCCTCAACATTAATTCAACTAAAGATTCTGTCTCTTTAAATGTTGCAACTTCTGATGATTTTCTTAATTCATTCTCGAATCCTCCTACTCAGAAGAATTCTAATAACAATTTAATTAAAAATAAATATTTAAATAATAAATTCTCTGCTAATTTAGAGGAATTTGCCTTTACTGAGATTACTTCTGAAAAAATTGATAAAATAATTTCCAAATTAAAATCTTGTGCTAAAGGCTCTGATGGTATCGATTTAAAAATTATTTTACTTGTCACTACTTTTTTAAGTAGTCACCTAGCATTTCTTATTAATAAATGTCTGAGTAACGGGTCGTTTCCCACAGTGTGGAAAGATGCTAATATTATCCCCGTTCCCAAGATATCCAATCCTTCCCTTGTAAGTCACTTTCGTCCTATAAGTATTCTTCCAACTCTTTCTAAAATTTTAGAAAAAATAGTTTCTGAGCAAGTAACTACATATCTTAATAATTTTAACATTTTACCTGCTACACAATCTGGTTTTCGTGCTCAATATAGTACTAGTACTGCTCTTCTAAAAGTAACAGATGACATTTTTAAAGAAATTGATGTTAATAATCACGTTTGCTTAATTCTCCTAGATTACAGTAAGGCTTTTGATACCTTAGATTACTCCACCTTGTGCATTAAATTGAAATATTTTGGTTTTTCTAATACAGTAATTGCTTTTTTTGAAAATTATCTTTTTGCGCGACGTCAACGTGTTATTTTAAAAAATGAGGTTTCAAATTTTATTAATATTACTAGAGGAGTCCCGCAGGGTAGTATTCTAGGGCCCTTATTGTTTTCCATTTATACAGCAGATTTTAACAAGTTTCTTCAGTATTGTCAGTGCCACCAATATGCTGATGATACACAGTTATATTTTGCTTTTAATTTTCAAAATCTCTCAACAGCTGTATCTAAGATTAATGATGATTTACGAGTTATGTCTGAAGTTTCGTCAGCTCACAGTCTTATATTAAATGAGTCGAAAACTGAATTGTTGGTATTTGGAGGTAGAAAGGAAAGTATTTTAAATGATTCTGATTTTAAGATTAATTTGAATGGCCAGATTTTATCAGCTAGTGACTATTGTAAGAACTTGGGACTGTGGATAGATGTTAATCTTAGATTCTCTAAACATGTTAATTACCTTGTTCAAAAATCTTATACTAAGCTTAAACTGTTATATATTCATAAAGAAATCCTTAGTACCGATGTGAAATTGAAGTTATGCGATTCTCTTATATTATCATCCTTGGCCTACTGTGACATTGTGTATTGGCCTGCCTTACTATATAAAGATAAAGAAAGTTTGCAGAGGATTCAGAATGCGTGTTTGAGGTTTAGTTATAATTTGCGAAAATTTGATCACATTTCTACCAGTTTCTTGGCATCCAAATGGCTCAAGCTTAGCGAAAGATTTAGTCTACATTTATCTTGCACAATATATAAAATTTTGAAAGATCACAAACCTGAATATTTGGAAGCAAAATTAGTAAAAAATAGTGATTTGCATACTTGTTCTACTCGTCAACGTGATCAATTTAGTGTTCCTAAACATAGAACAGCGCTGTTTCAGCGTTCTTTTAGTTATAATGCTGTAAAAATGTTTAATGCGTTACCCAATGATGTCAAGGCCCTCTCCTCTATCAACTCTTTCAAAAAACGTACAAAAGATCTAATAATTACTATGAGAGAATAATTGTGTATAACCTATTATGGTATGATCTCTGGTAATGTTATTTTTTACATTTATGTTATTTATTTATCGTATAGTTTAGTTATTTTGCGTATGATCTAGATGATTCTTATTTAATATTTTTGTATTTGTATTTTATTTTAATGTATTCTCTTGAAATATTTTCTGTAAGCGGATGGTTGTGTGGAAGAGCATATAACATATGAATACCGCCATCCTTCTCTAATTTGTATTTTTCACTTATGTATCTTTCATCCCAATAAAGACATATTATTATTATTATTATTATTATTATTATTATTATATTCGAGGAAATGTAGGAAATTACACGTTTCCCTATAGAGTGTATGTAAATCTTAAAAAAATATTTTTTCTCAGAAGCCTTTGTTTCGAAGGGCCGAGATTAACGGAGCGTCAAAATAGGACATGATATTAAGTGAACATCATAAATGAGATCGATTTCAGTTAATTACCGATTAATTACGGTGACAAAATGGAGAAATTTTACCGAAAAAAAAAAGTCCCAAATCCCGCCCCCTCTAATTCCTTAATTTTTGTCGGAATTCAAAAAATAAAAAAAAGAGTTTTAGCGAATTTAATTATGTTTAAATTAGCTAGAGTAGTGTTTTGGCGTAGGAGCCAAGATTAAAAAGTTGCCAACTGTAGAAACTCAAAATTTGCGATTTTTTGCCGTACGTGGCCGACATTTCTGTAGATATCTCCGAAAAGAAAACAAAAATCAAAAGTCTGGTGATAGCTAAAGATTCGTAGTAGAAAATACTCGTTTGACCTTATTTTTTATTTCGAGCTAACTCCCACCGTTTCGGAGATATCTGCGAAAAATAGCAAAAAACAGCTTACATTTCGGAGCCGAAAAAATTGCAAAAACATGCAATCATGACACGTTCATATTTTTCGAAAAACAGCATTGGGACGGCCGTACGATGTCGCGGCGTAAAGAGGAAGTCTTCCAGATAAACCTGATCGTAAATTGCACGGCGAAATTCGAGAATTCGGCTCGGCACGAACGAATCAAAAGTGCCATTTTGTGACATTTCAGAATATTGAAGATGTTTTTCCAACGAATTTAGGTTAGATTGTGTTCACTGCTAGTTGTTTCTGACAAATGAGCATGCGAAAGCAGAATCGGTGTCGCTTGACGCCGTCATCCGACTTTCACCCTCTGACGTCACGTTTCAGGAGTGGGTAAAATCCGGCAGATTTTAATCGCTTATATATCTGGTGGATTTTTTTTTTTTTATTTTTTGTTGTCTGTGGGGTTTTTAATGATTACGATTTTGAATATTTTAATTCAATTTTATTTTTTGGGCAAGTTCCCTATTGGCATATTTGGATGACCTCTATATCTCAATTACCAAGTACATATTTTCATTCTGTGTTCAGAATAGTGCATTGTACTAGTTTAAATTGATTTTACAACAAAATAATTATTTACTTAATAAGGCAGAATTTCTAATTCGTATATACCTACCATTTTTCTAACAAATAGTCTTCAATGAAGACCTAAGTAAGCCATGAAAACAAATGTTATTGCAAGTGTCAATTTAATTATAAATCTTTGCGTTTCTGATTCATTCCGAATACATTGCTCAATCCTTTTTCGTATATGGCGTATACCTTTTCTAATCCTATCCGAAGTGATTTCAACACATGCCTGTCTAATAATGATCACTAACTATTGTTGGATGCGTGACCTGGTCTTATACACTATATATTTTCAAACGACCCCACAAATAGAAATCAAGTGGTGTCAGGTCCGGAGACCTAGAGGGAAACTCCTGCACTTGACTTCTTAGATCTACCCATTTACCTACCTGGAAAATTGTCCTCTAGCCAACAACTTGCAACGTTATAAGCCGATTGATAATAAAAATCTCTTCTGACGTCTTGAAGCAGATTATTGAGAAGGGGTTGAATTTTATTTTGCAACAAACTTAAAAACGCTTTTCGTCTGCCCAAAAATGGCAATTCTGGGAGAATATCCGTTTTTCCTATCCCATTGGTGTTAAATGTTGCCTCATCAGTAAATATGACGTTTTTCAGAAAATATATATTGTTTAAAAATTCACCCTGGGCCCAAAAACAGAAATTCAATCTTCTGGCTATATCACCATCTTCTAGGTATGTAAAAATTGTAAATCAATTCAATGCTCTTCAATCAATTCAAGGCCAAACCATGTTCGTACTAATATTTAGATTTAATGCTACTTGCCTTATGTTACATCTTGTAAAATGCATTTTTCATTTTCAATTTGCCGATTTTGTAAATTATAATTCTTTGGTCTTAACTTGAATACATTTCCTATATTGTTAAAACTGTTATTGACGGTTTCTACCAATTTATAGCTAATGGGAGGCTGACGGTCAGGATGCCGTAAATTAAATTCAACAACAGCTTGCCTAAATGATCTGGCATTATCTCGACTAAACGAATCAACTCCATTGTTAGGCCAAATCACATTTATTACACACAAATTTATTACACTTCACTTATTATCTAAAATCAAACCAGCAATTACACGAATTTTTAACTGATCAACTTATTAACGTTCAACAATAAATTGATATTGATGGATTATTTATTATAAAAATGGTAGGTATGTACGAATTAGAATTTTTGCCTTAATAAATAAATAATTGTTTTGTTGTAAAATCAATTCAAACTAGTACAATACATCATTCTGAACAAAAAATGAAGAACACAAATTTTTCATTTCAGAATCCGTTTTACAGATAAAAGTTATTTTTAGTTGAAAAAATTGTTTTTCTTGACGGTCCCTATCTCAAACACCTTTGAACCCACTACGATGTAATCTTGTACAAAGGGGTTTCGAAAAAACCGTTAATACTTTTTTTTTTTTGAAAATCGACCCCCTTTTGCTATCCTAAAATCGGGCGCCTCTGACTAAAATCAAATGTGGTTACGTCTAAAGACTTACTTTATAGGTATATAGTCACCACCAAAATTTTAAAATATTCAGATGTCATATGATAGAGCGGGAGCTAGGTGGCTTTTTCGGCAGCTCATCGTTTTATGAACTTTGAGATATTTTCATGGTTTTATGGATGATAACGATTCATAAAATCGACTTCTGGCGGGGTACCTCCTGTCAAGAGCGTCACGAACACTGTTTAAAAATCAGTGAAATCATGTCATCGTTACAAGGCTCATTTTTTTTGTGTGTACACATTTTATGTTTACAATGAATAAAATAAGATCGCCAGAAAGTGTGTGCCGTCAGGAGGCGCAGCCAGAAAGGTAATAATGGTACAATACATCTGAGGCACGGTACGGAGTCAAGTTAGCCGAAAGTGTTAAATTCCTGTATATTTAAGAGCCTATGGTACTTTTGTTGACACTAAGAACTTTACGGGGAGGCTATTCTATTGTTGAAGGAGCTTATATTTACGTTTTAAAAAGGAGCCAGAACTTGTAACGATGAGTTTAGAGTTCTGAGATGAAATATGCGAAAAAAAAATCCAATTTTCTTCAAAAATCCTAAACATTTTCTTTCTGGCTAGTCTTACTGATGGAAGTTTCTTTCTGGGAATTTTTTTCAGTGTTCAAAACATTTAAATAAACATGCTCAACCTTAAAAAAGTTTGTAACGATCATATTGTATAACTCCGTTTTTTTACATCTTTGACTTTTCTGGTTACGCCACACTTTCTGGCTATCTTATTTTATTCATTCTAAACATAAAATGTGTACACACAAAAAAAATTGGCTTCGTAACGATGATATAATTTCACTGATTTTTATATCTTGAACCATGGCCAACTCGACGGGCTGACATTTGCCAGAAGTCTATTTTGTCGTTATTTAAGTTCCATAGAATTAATCAGCGCATAGAAAATGCTTGTAACGATAAGTGTCCGAAAAAGCCATTTAGCTCCCGCACCATGAGTGAGACATGAGAGTAGCTCTATGAAAAGTGGGACACACTGTATATATTTTTCGTATTATTGAAGGTTCAAGGGGAGTGTTAGGCTATACTAAAATTTGTTGTACTTGAAATTTAAGTTCTTGGGTATTTAAACAATGTGTACTAGAAGGTTTTTTACTTATACTACAGGTCAAAATGTTTGAAGCTGAATACAAACTTACCGAAAAATCTCGATTTTAACCACCAGAACACACGAATGACTATTGGTATATTATTAAGGGATAGAGCAATTCGCAATCATTAATTGAATGAAAAAAAATTGGCGTCATTTGACATTCATCTGAAGTGGTGCTTGAATGGTGTCATACTGATATTTCATAAATTGAAGTTACAGAATATTAGGAGACATGATATTTCAAATTTGCTAAATTATGATATCTTGTCATGTTTATTCTGAAACTGAATTGAATATATATTTATTTATTTACCTATTTAAAATTAGTTCAAATTTAGAAATTATTAAAAGCTATTTTTGTATTTATCGGGAATTTACAATTTACCAATACCAAACTATTTTATCAATTTGTATACAAAGGATTTTGCATACGTTATTTATACTCATTATATGACAATATCATCGATAACTTTTATATGGGACATTTCATGCTCTACGAAATTGTCTATTAGTGGAGATAATAAATATTTTCACTTCGGAAAAATTCCGGGAAGCGGTAAATTTTGAGAATATATCTCTGAATATGTCAGGAACAACATACCAAAAGTTACCAACAATAGTCCTTGAGCGCAATTTGTTATTAAACAAATTAGTTGCAAAATACTAGCCTTTGTCAATATATCTTAATTTTTTTTTTATTTCAAAAAGTAATCATGCCATTCGAAAGTACGGGAAATTTCACATAAAAAATGTACATGAAGTTTTTTTGTACGATCAAAAATGTAGGCTCCATATTTTTTTTGTTTAACGCACGAAAATGGAACAAGGAGACACGTAATTAGGGCGCGCGCGGCATCGGGCCGCTACACTAAATTTATTGAACTAATTAATGAAATTGACCCCACAAAAGCTTAAATGAAAGAAGAAATATGTAGCTATTGGATTATTATATTTTCAAATATAAAGATGAATGTATGTATGTTATATAAAATTATACGCTTATTACCAAGACTTAGCCATAACAAACCTTCACAGGTATATCATATTACATGATAACGACTTCTCTTATTAATTGCTTATCTTAGAGATATTATGTTGCACCTTTGTTTCTCACATATTATGATGACTGTCGAATTGCATTTCCTTTGTTCTATATTTTGCTTACTCAGGTTCTGAATGTTATAAATACGACTAAACACGCTTTGTTAAATCAGTTATTAAACTCAGTTAGAATGCAACACTTCCAATTTATTATTATATTCCTTCTCCAAGAGCCAACGTTGGCTCCATTTAGTAAAATAAAAGTTTTTAAAAAGTCATTCATGTAAACCGTGATCTAACATGTATGTATAGGAAGTCGGAACATAAGGAGATTTGCGATGAAATAGATAAAAGCTCTACCATTTCTAAAAATTTAAAGACAAAAACTTGAGTCTTTCAAAAAATGTGAAATTTTACTCTTGAAGTAATGTATAAAAAGATCCGATGAGTGAAAGGAACCTCAAAAATTTATTTTTGAAGATGTAAGTACACTTCCAAAATTTCAAAATTTTGACAAAATGATAAAATTTGATATATATAACTAACCTTAACCACCTATTTATCTGATTTAAATCGCGTCATTAGATCTCTGTAGGTACGATTTTTAAAGATTAAAAAGGGTACTTTAAGATGCTTCAAGATTAAATTAACCCCTTTCTTTTACGAAAATAATAAAAAAAAATTGCTGTAAAATTCGTGAAATCATAGGTAAAATAAACGTTAATAACTTTTATAAAAAAATTTATTTAGCCTACCTATGCAGCTTACGTTTATAGTAGGACCTCAAAATAATTAAATCTGAAAAAATTTTTGAATATACAGTGTACCCCAGGATAGATGTAACAAGAGGTGTAATGAACCAAAAATTTTGGAATTTTGGAATGGTATTTGGAGATTGAGTCCTGCTTGTTGTAAAACTAAAGTATACCAAAAATAATTGGTGTTCTACAGGGTGTTTTATAAGCAAGGTTGTAAAAATCACCACTAATAAAATACCTTTATTTTTCAAAATATGAAAAAATTCCACTAAGAAAAGTTATTTAGAATGCAATTTATTCCAAATTTCAGGAAAATAAAATAATTTTTTTGAAACTTCCCATTTTTTCAATAAATTAGTATTTTATTTTGAATCATTCAATTAAAACTGCATAGAAATTATTTTTTGTGAATTAATATTTAAAGTTATGTAGAAGCTAAAAGTAGGCTATGAGAAAAGCAGTGGATACACATTTATCATGTATTATTGACATATCTGTCAAACGTAGTCAATATAATCCTTAATTTCTGTTTCAAATTAACGAACCAAGCATAAAAAATTAAGTGAAAATGGTACTCACGTAGTCCGTGAAATAAATTATATTGTGCAATGCTACGAAAATGGCGGTGAAAACTCGCTAAGAGAAGTGGTAAGCCAATTTAATTTGAAATTTCCAAAAACTGCTTTGTCACGTACTCAGGCTCTGAGAATAATTAAAAAGTTTCTGGCTACTGGTACTGTTCTTAACATGAAAAGAAAAATAAAAGCATATGATGAAGACAATGTTGGAGCTATTATAGCTCATGCCTCTGTTATAGAAAATCCTAGGATACCACTAAGAGAGAGATCAACTCTTATTAATATTAGCAAGTCTGAACTCCAAAGAATTTACGAGGCAAAGAAAATTAGGGCATATAAAGCAAATTATAAACATACGCTTGAAGAGGGAGATGACGGCCGTAGGTTGGATTTTTGTTTGACCATTGGAGAAAAAATCATGGAAGAGAGATTTTTTCATCATTTCATAATTTTCTCAGATGAATCCACATTCACAACCAATGGTGCTGTTTCATCTCAGAATTGTCGGTTTTGGGCTTCTGAAAATCCAAATTTTAGAAATCATTGTAGAAGACAATATTATAAAAAATGAATGTGTGGTGTGCCGTTTCTTATCACGTTGGAGTTATTGGACCTTATTTCATTGAGGGAAGGTTAAACCAGCACACTTATTTACAGCTTCTTGAAAGATTTTCTGAAGAACATTTAAATATTTTAAGATATATGCCTTTAGTTCATTTTCAACATGATGGTTGCCCTGGCCACTCCACAGAAATGGTTAATCGGTGGTTGAATTTAAATTTTGGAGAAAATTGGATTGCCAGGAATGAACCGATCAAGTGGCCGGCGAGATCCCCAGACCTATCAATATTATATTTCTTTTTATGGGGTCGCCTCAAGCAGTTGGTATACGCTGAACCACTTCCTAACGATGTAGCAATATTGAAGCAGAGAATTACAAATGCCGTAAACTCCATACCGTTAGATCATATTCGAAACAGTTTTAAGGACTTCAGGCGAAGGATCGAAATGTGTATGGATGCGGGTGGTAGCTACGTCGAATAATAAAAAAAATGTAAACATTGTTTTGTATTGGTCAATAATTAATTTGTTTGTGAATCTGTTATGTTTTTGACATTTATTACTTGTTATATATTTTAAACCTCATTAATCTTCTGTTAGTAATTGTTTTACAATTAGTTCGATTAACATTTTACCTCCTTACATCTTGTATATTCAATTTTTTATTTACCAATAGCCTACTTTTTGAGATGATTAACATTTGCTCCTACACAACTTTAAATATGAATTCAACTCTTAATTCGCAAAAAATGGGAAGTTTCAAAAAAATAATTTAATATTCCTGAAATTTGGTACAGAGGTATAAAATTGCATTCTAAATAACTTTTCTTAGTGGAATTTTTTCATATTTTGAAAAATAAAGGTACTTTATTAGTGGTGATTTTTACAACTTTGATTATAAAACACCCTGTAGAACACCAAATCAAATCATTTTTGGTATACTTTAGTTTTACAAGAAGCATGACTCAATCCATAAATACCATTCCAAAATTCCAAAATTTTTGGTCCATTACACCTCTTGTTACATCTATCCTGGGACACACTGTATATAAACCTATACTTTTCACGAAATATTAAGAACATTATGTTTTTTCGGTAAATCGACTCAATGTTGATTGTTTCTACAATTTTTATCCTGTTTAAAATATTCAAAACATTAAAAATATTCACGTAGTACAGGGCCATGAGTCAAATTATAATGCTTGACTAATAGAAAGAAGTTGAAAGTAAAACATCTTCGCGGCAAGCAGTAAGCATCACCTGCCTCGCACGCTGCGCTGTGTGTGTGTCCGCAGAGTATTGTAAAAGTAGTTTGGGTACCTACTTTTTCACAGATCATCTTATAATGCTTAATGCTATGTACAATATCACGTTTTCTCAGCTTCTTCTTAAGTTTTTAAATTGTGTTTTTAATTAAATAGTTTGAATTATTTTATTGCTTGATGGAAGTCAGCCATATTGGATCAGCCATTTTGAATTTCGTTTTTTTGACATCATAATCTATTTCAGCGACCTCGAGAACCCCCTTATATATTAATTTATCTGTTTAATTTTGCTTTGCAATCTCATCATTTTCGTAAATTTTATTCGAACACGTGGCTCATTTCTTTCTTGGTAATCATTCATTTTGAAACTGACCCATCTATAATTTATATTTTTCCAGCTGCGCGTGCTCCAGAGTTGCAGAGCGTCCGTCCAGGTGTGTCATACGTGGACATGACTTGGAGCTTGCCATCATACGACACCAATCGATGTCCCATCACTCAACTTATACTCGATGGTTCGCCCTATGCCAACCTGACGATTCCAATCCAGGATTCCCCTACAAGACCTCTCGTTCCTGTTCATGTGGACGACCTCCAACCTGACAGGATGTATGTGTTTCGAATAACTATGGTGAACAGCGGTGGAGCGACAAACCCTTTCATAATCGCTGTTCAGACTCTGCCATTGACTGATTAATAAAAACGTTGGCATAATTTCTGTTAAGTTTTGTGTCTTTTTACTGATTATTTCACTCATTTTCAGCTGAATTCTAGATATGCTACTGAAGGGCGCATGTTCGTATTTGTACCACCGCGCTCAAAAGGCTTCCCTGTCAAAAAATCCTATTTCAAACTTATAGAAACCATTTCAAACTTTTTCAAACTTATAGATAATTATACATATTTTATGGGTAATCAATGATTATCTATAAGTTTGAAATAGGATTTTTTGACAGGGTTGGCGCGGCCCTATAGTATCGTGCATTAATACGCTTATTGTGACTTCCGTGGGGGTTTCGTTATCACAAGCTGAATTTGATATAAAATTAACGATGATATACTGATGTTTCAAAATCTCAAAGCCGTCAAAAAATGTCCTACTCAAAAGGTTATTATAATCAAAAAACGAGTGACTTAGGTGTTTTGATATTTCCACTTTTGAGTAATAGCAAATCCTTTTAACCATGAATAGAACTAGTCAAAATAAGTAGATTTTCGAAAAGACCCACCTCGAGAAATCATGCCTGGTCCCCCTGCCCCCCCCCCCCTCAAAGGGGCAATCTGCCTATATATATATCTGCCTATATGCCTATATATATATTTTTTTCTCAAATACGGTAGGAGCTAGAGGAATGATCTTGGCGCCATTCGATAGAGTATACAATTTTGCATAAGACTCTCTATTTGCTTTTTGCTATTTTCTTTTTTTTTTAAGGCCCCACAGCAAAAAAAAGGGTGAGTAGCCTTCCAACAACGACACATGTTTGGCTATACCTCTAAAACGGACCAATAATTCAAAATTCTACAAAATATAAAAAATAAAGACCATTATTTTTTCTATCGATTGATATATTATTTGTATATGTTATTTGTTTATGTAAAGCCGTCAGTGGCGTACAAAGAGAAAGCTGCACGTGCATAATGGATTTATTTAAAATAATTTATTATTGTTGTTAAAAACTGCGAAATTATTGATTGTAGGTACCTGTTCAAAATTATTACATTATTATTGTTTGTAACAACAATAATAAATTATTTTAAATAAATTCATTATGCACATGTGCAGCTTTCTCTTTGTACGCCACTGGCGGCTTTATATAAACAAATAACATATACAAATAATATACCAATCGATAGAAAAAATAATGGTCTTTATACCTTGAAGAATGTTGATTTATTGGGCCGTTTTAGAGGTATAGCCAAACATGTGTCGTTGTTGGAAGGCTCCTCACCTTTTTTTTTTTTTTTTTTTTTTTGCTGTGGGCCCTTAAAAAAGAAAATAGCAAAAAGCAAATGGAGGGTCTTATGCAAAATTTTATACTCTATCGAATGACGCCAAGATCATTTCTCTAGCTCCTACCGTTTTTGAGAAAAAAAAAATGCAGATACAGGTAGCCCCTTTGAGGGGGGCAGTGGGAGCAGGCATGATTTCTCGAAGTGGGTCTTTTCGAAAATCTACTTATTTTGACTAGTTCTATTCATGGTTAAAAGGATTTGATATTACTCAAAAGTGGAAATATCAAAACAGCCAAGTCACTAAGCTATAACTCGTTTTTTGATTATAATGACCTTTTGAGTAGGACGTTTTTTGACAGCTTTGAGATTTTGAAACATCAGTATATCATCATTAATTTTATATCAAATTCAGCTTGTGACAACGAGACCCCCACAGAACTTATTTTTATGCGTATATCTGAGCACCGAGCACTCTACTACTACAACTATCCCATCATTTATCTTGTTGAAGCCGAACCGTTCCGTCCAACTCTGCATTCATCACGGCGCTGCGTACCAGGGGCAGACTGACTGGGTGGCAGGGAGGCAAAGTCCCACCGGGCCTAGGCCTATCGGCGCGTGCTTCTCGGGCCCTCCAGAAGTAAAATTTTTCTTGTCGCTCATTCTTGCTTGTCAAACAAATTTTTTTTCCTATTTTCTCTTTGTCCACGGTCATCAATTTTTATTTTCTATGGAAAAAAATGGGCCTTCATATGGGAAATTTCCTCGGGCCCTTTAAAGCCTCCCAGCACGCGCCTGCCGGGCCGCCGTCCCACCGGACCTTTCCCTTGCCAGTCCGTCCCTGCTGCACACCGTTGTTGTTTGGTTGGCTCCGGGCCAGGTTCCGGTTAGGTTAGGTTAACAATTTTTATTTGACCGAACGTGAAAAAATAAAAGCAATATTAATCCAAATATAGTTTTCCATTCATCGTCTGGGAGTATTGAAAGATCGAAAGGTATATCGCAACAAATAGGCCGGGAGCCCGCGTATAAAATGACTGACTATCCGGCAAACTTTGAAAATATGAAAAATGGATTGTTCTCATACAAGTTAGCAATGAATGGACCGTCAGCTGGTTGGGTAGCGGTGGGGGTGGTTGTGAAAGGGTTGAAAACACGTAAAAAAAATTGAGAAAGAAAACTATCCGGCGAACGCTGAAACTTATATGAGGGGAAGATTATGTTGTATAATGAAAGTAGAATATAGTCAGCTGGACGGGGGGCGGTGGATTTACCGTCAGCTGATCGATCAAACAAGTCCAAAAACACGAAAAATTCAAATTATTCGGCGAACTTTAAAATTTGGGTATAAGTTAATATTTACACTGAGATTCACGAAAAACATAGTCAGCTGCAAGTATGTGGGTGGAAAAGTCGTCAGCTGGTACAGAACAGTGCTGAGTGTTGATCACCTGCGAGGCAGCGCGCATCACCTTTCTTGCATCAGCTGACGACTTTTCCACCCACATACTTACAGCTGACTGTGTTATCGTTAATCTTAGTATGAATATTATCATATACCCGAATTTCAAAGTTCGCCATAAAGATTTAATTAGTAATCAATATTGATAACTTAATGTTAGAAAACGTGCGTGCGGCACTCTCGAGTTTCTTTTTTAAATTTGAAATATTCACTTTATTATTAATATACATTATTTTATGAGAATACAAATTAATACCTTCGTACATTTCAAAATTATACAGGATGATTTGCTCAGAAAATTTATTTAGTTTAGTGAAAATAAAAATAAATTTATTTGGCTTCCGATAACAGATTTTCCTCATTCTCATTTTCATCCAACTCATCACTCTCTTGGTGCTCAGTGGGTGAAAGATCATTTTTCTCTTTGTCACTCGCATCTAAAAAAATAATTATTTATAAAAAATTCATTAAGATTATAATAGGATGAAAAGTGAAAAGCACAAAAAATGATATAATACCTTCAGTATTTTCGGCATCTCGGATAATCATTTCCACTTATGGAGGTAATTGATCTCCATCAAACCACTTGCAAGTTAAATTTGTTTCCCTCAAACTGTCACCCATAACCAAGGGATCTAATGTAGATGGCACTTGTTTTTATGCGTTGTTCCAAATCGTATACATACATACACAGTTCTTAAAACGTGCTGTACAAGTTCCGATTTCGACGAAGGCGAGAGAGATGCATCAAAATTTGTTAACTATTATGTTAACGACATTATTTAGGTTCTCCTCTGGTAAATTATTCAAATTTTTAAATGCTTCAATAAACTCTTGATCTTTTCTTAATATAGTAAAAGGCTTCTTGGAAAGCGGGCAATGCGTTACACAAGTCATTGCCAAGTGCTGAATACAAATCGTACAGATATAAAAATCGTTCTTTATTTCCTACGTTTCTTTATTTCCATTTTTATCCAAATTTTCACATTATTATGTACATTTTTCATGTTTCCCAGCATGATGATAGGAATGTCAGTATCTGAACTTATGACCACACTGGTGTTCTCATTTATACGTGAAAAATCATTTTAGTGTCCGCCTTCTCGTGACTAGAACACGATAAGCTTTCCACGGCTTCTTAGGTGATACTAGATTGAATATAGTCGTTTCGAACTCAATAACTATAGCAGTTTTCACTATTTAGGTATAGGGTTTTATTACCTACGAACGGAGCCATTTTATCACTTGCCCAATACATTGAAAGAAACTTGATTCGAGCTTCTAAAAGAAGTTATTGAAGCATTTAAGTTTGAATAATTTGCCAGAGGAGAACCTAAATAATGTCGTCAATATAACAGAGAAGTTTGTTTGCACGATCTATGGGTTTAAAGCTATAAAAAAACGTCAATGATGCTCGTGTAGCCACTTTCACTAAGGTGTATAAATTTAGCAAAAATGATAACGAATTTCGGTTACCAGACAAAAATTTTGATGCATCTCTGTCGCCTCCGTCGAAATCGGAATTTGTACAGCACGTTTTAAAAACTGTGTATGTATGTATGTATACGATTTGGAACAACGCACACAAACAAGTGCCATCTACATTAGATCCCTTGGTTATGGGTGACAGCTTGAGGAAAACAAATTTAACTTGCAAGTGATTTGATGGAGATCAATTACCTTCATAAGTGAACGATTATCCAAGATGCCGAAAATACTGAAGGTATTATATCATTTGTGCTTTTCACTTTTCATCCTATTATAATCTTAATCAATTTTTTATAAATAATTATTTTTTTTAGATGCGAGTGACAAAGAGAAAAATGATCTTTCACCCACTGAGCACCAAGATAGTGATGAGTTGGATGAAAATGAGAAAGAGGAAAATCTGTCATCGGAAGCCGAATAAATTTTTTTATTTTCACTAAACTAAATAAATTTTCTGAACAGATCATCCTGTATAATTTTGAAATGTACGAATGTATCAATTTGTATTCTCATAAAATAATGTATATTAATAATAAATTGAATATTTCATCAAATTAAAAAAAGAAACTCGGGAATGCGGCACGCACGTTTTCTAACATTAAGTTATCGATATCGATATTACTAATTAAATCTTTATGGCGAACTTTGAAATTCGGGTATATGATAATATTCATACTAAGATTAACGATAAACACAGTCAACTGCAAGTATGTGGGTGGAAAAGTCGTCAGCTGATGCAAGAAAGGTGATGGGCGCTGCCTCGCAGGTGATCAACACTCAGCACAGTTCTGTACCAGCTGACGACTTTTCCACCCACATACTTGCAGCTGACTATGTTTTTCGTGAATCTCAGTGTAAATATTATCTTATACCCAAATTTTAAAGTTCGCCGAATAATTTAAATTTTTCGTGTTTTTGGACCTGTTTGATCGATCAGCTGACGGTAAATCCACCGCCCCCCGTCCAGCTGACTATATTCTCCTTTCATTATACAATATAATCTTCCCCTCATATAAGTTTCAGCGTTCGCCGGATAGTTTTTTTTTCTCAATTTTTTTTACGTGTTTTCAACCCTTTGACAGCCACCCCCACCGCTACCCAACCAGCTGACGGTCCATTCATTGCTAACTTATATGAGAACAATCCATTTTTCATATTTTCAAAGTTCGCCGGATAGTCAGCCATTTTATACGCGGGCTCCCGGCCTAAAATATTGTATCAGGCTTTACAAACACAGTTTTTGTGACTTTTATGGATAACATTGAGAAAGCCTTCGAAATATAACATATACAGAAGTTGCAAAATTCTTTCAATTTTGTTAATATCATGTTTTTCTGGCGACATCTGTGAAGCATCGTCAATATTAATGGCAGTTGAATAAAGTCTCGAGTTCAGCGACATGGAAAAGTAGGCGTGGCACATGGCCAGAACATATTCAAGCAACTAGTCCGCATGGGCGTCACTTGAACTTAACGTTATGGAATTTGCGAATATTTTAAAAATGTATAGAGCAGCGTTTACTCTGTTTTTAAATATAATATAATTTATTTCTACTTCTACAGCAATTTGACTAATAGATTTGAGCTCAACTAATAATAGAACAGCAATAAAAAACAATATTCATTCATTAATTGTATCCCTCAAAGCAGTACTCCACTGCAAATCTTGGCAACTAGGGCCAACAAATGCACCCCCACTGCGTCCCTCGGGCGTTTATTGTATGTCCAAACAAACCGTACGTATACTGAATTGGGATTGCCCCTCTATACTTTAGACCTCGTTGCTCGAGTTCATAAACAAGTTGTTTTCTTTGCGCCATCTATTGACAGCTAGAAATAATAAATTGTAGCTATTACAGAGATTTGTCGGCATGGGTAACTATTAAAATATAGTTTTCTATTCATCGGCTACGAGTATTGAAAGATCGAGAGGAATATCAGAACAAATATTGTATCAGGCTTCACAAAAACAATTTTTGTGACTTTTATGGATAACATTGAGAAAGCCTTCGAAATATAACATATACAGAAGTTGCAAAATTCTTTCAATTTTGTTAATATTATGTTTTTCTGGCGACATCTGTGAAGCATCGTCAATATTAATGGCAGTTGAATAAAGTCTGGAGTTTATAAACAAGATATTTTCTTGCGCCATCTATTGACAGCTAGAAATAATAAGTTGCAGCTATTACAGAGATTTGTCGGCATGGGAGCAGTGCAACTATTAAAATATAGTTTTCTATTCATCGTCTGTGAGTATTGAAAGATCGAGAGGAATATCAGAACAAAAACAATTTTTGTGACTTTTATGGATAACATTGAGAAAGCCTTCGAAATATAGCATATACAGAAGTTGAAAAATTCTTTCAATTTTGTTAGTATTATCAGAGACTATACGATAAGACTGCTCACTGGCTGTATTAAATGTATTAATAAGTTTAAACCCAGTCAAATCTGAGAATGATGTAGTGTATGTATACCAGTCAATACGAGATGTCGCATCAAAATTTCTAGAAACCTATCTTCTTAGCTACCGAAATCAAACCACGTGTACCGCGATGTTGCCGTGATTTAGAATTTCTGGTTTACCTGTTCTTATTTAATTAAAATGTATATATCTGAATATACACACCGACAACATATCAGAAGTGTGTACAATAGGTTTGACAAAACATTATGCAGGTGTCAATCAAATTAAGTTCTTTTTTACTATCGTAAATAAGAAATATTTAATGATATATAATAAGTACCTACAGTATTAAAGAAATTCGACTGGAACATCAGTCCTAGTCCTAAATATGTTTTTAACTAGACTGAATAACCAGGCATTATCTGTAAAAAAATGTTTTTCAACAAGTTGTATAAAAAAAAAATTAAACCCTGTCGGTGGTTTGAACCTGGGTCCTCTCGGATGCTGGTTCCTAATTTTATTTACATTTTTTTTTCTTGAAATGTATAGATTTTGAAAACAAAAGTTATTATGATGTCCATATTTTGTTCTCTACAATGTATTTACATTTTTTTACCAATATTAATACGTGACCTTAGGAACATTTATTTAAATAGCTCAATATCCGCTACACATATTTTGCTAACAATCTAATCAGGTTTAAATTAAATGTTGACAAATAGAACAAAAAAACTGTATGACCGTAAGTTCTTCCGTTTTTATGATACAGAAGCGGAGAAATTTGACCACATATACAGGTGTTCCACTTTTTATGGAGCCACCCTCAATACCCTCATATCTCGCTCATCGCTCATCTGATATTGGAATATTTTGAAATTTTTATGGTTAGTATATATCTATAAAGCGACTATAGACGTAACCACATTTGATTTTAGTCAGAGGCGTCCTATCCTATTCTCAAAAAAAAGTATTAGCGATTTTTTTAGAAAAAACTAGCAAGATATTTTGAATCAGTACTTTTAGAAACCCTTTTGTATACAATTGCATTGTAGTGGGTTCAAATGTGTTTGAGATAGGGGACGTCAAAAAAACAATTTTTTCAACTAAAAATTTTTATCTGTAAAACGGATCCTCAAATGAAAATAATGTATTCTTCTTTTTTATTCAGAATAATATAGTATTAGCTTGAATTGATTTTACAACAAAATAATTATTTATTTAATAAGGCAAAAATTCTAATTCGTACATAGTTGTCTTCAGATTTACTCGGCGCCTTTGATCTTTACCGCACCATAAAACACGCCGACATTTCTTATATGCAGAATAAATGTGTAGTCAACTATACCTACCATTTTTCTAACAATTAATCTTCAGTCTATATATACAAAAGAATACCCTGATTGACTGACTGATCTATCAACGCACAGCTCAAACCGCTGGGTCTAGAAACTTCAAATTTTGCATAGAGGTTCCTCGAATGACGTAGGCAACCACTAAAAGGGGATTCTTCGAAAATCGACCCCAAAGAGGGGATTGAAATTTTAGGCTTTTTCAGAAACGGTTGGACCTAGAAGCGTGAAATTTGACAAAAATACTCTATATTGGAATCTATTAGACACGAGTAAGACGAAATTTCGAATTTCAGTTTTTGAAGGTGAAAACGGGGGTGGTAGATGGTTTAAAGCGCACCCGTATTTTTGAAATCGGGTGAGTCAGAAACGTGATTATTCGAGCGATGGACTCTTCTGAGGAAATAAGGAGACGCGTATTCGACGGTTCTCAAAAAGAGACCCCCGAACGGGTGAACGGGGAGGGGGGTTTAAGCTTTTCGGAAACGGTTAGACCTAGAAGCATGAAATTTGGCATTGGAATCTATTAGACACAAGACGAAACTTCAATTTTCACTTTTTGAAGGGGTGAGAAGATGTGATAGATGGTTTAAAGCGCACCCGTATTTTTGAAATCGCATAAGTCAGAAACGTGATTATTCGACCGATGGGCTCTTTTGAGAAAATAAGGAGACACGTATTCGGCGGTTTTCATCCTAGAAAGGGTGAACAGGGAGAGGGATGTTTTTAAGCAAGAAATTTGACACATAAATTTGACACGCCCATGTGCTCTATAGGCCAGTCCAACACGCTGTCACTTTGCTTTGTTTGTACTACAGCAGCCTCTTTTGTTGGTAAGTTAGGGTTTTTGTCAGGCCTAAAGGACACCATACACGTTCAGCAATAATGTCATTCCAGCAATCATTACAGAAATATCATTACTAAAAATTTCCCCGTCATACCCTGTCATTATTTTTCACACCTTACATGTCCATTATTTAAGAAAAAAGCATATTTAGCTATAATTATTGAATTAAGTATGATTGAAAAAATGCGAAAATTCAGGTAATGAGATTACTGAACATGTATGGTGGCCTTTAGGCCTGTCGAAAACCCTAACTTACCAACAAAAGATGGCTGCTGTAGTACAAACAAAGCAAAGTGACAGCGTGTTGGACTGGCCTATTATTGTCGATTAAAATAATTATCCTTTCGTTTAACTCGCTCTAACACAAAAAAAAAATAATGAATTGTTATCAAATTGCGATGCGCAGTGGGTTTCCTTGAACGCAATGAATGTGCAGTGGGTTTCCTCGAGTACAATGGATGCGCATTGGGTTTCCCCGAGTATAATGGATGCGCAGAAGATTTCCTTAAGTGCAATGGATGCGCGGCGAGTTTCCCCGAGTACTATGAATGCGCAGTGGGATTCCCCGAGAACTATAAATGCGCAGAAGTTTTCCTTGAGTGCAATGAATCCGCAATGGATTTCCCCAGATACCATGGATGCGCAGTGGGTTCCCTCGAGTGTACTTCCTGAGTACTATATGAGTACTCAGTGAGTATGTAGTACTTCTTTATAAGAATAGTATGTCAATGTTCTTAATTCCAACGCGGACGAAGTCTTCCACGTGAACGAAGTTGCGGGCATCGGCTAGTAAATAATAAATAATAATAAGGTGGTTGTAATAGGAATCCTACAGCAAGGTTGTTTAGAACTATATTTAGAAGCAATGCAATAAATAACGTTATGACATCATCCAAATATTCAAATTGCCAATTCGATGATGATAATTTTATTTTTGAGAGCTATCCTACAGAAATTATTGAAGATGATAAGGAAAATATTTGCCCGCATATCAGCCTTTCTTCACAGATAGAAAACATTTCAGAAAATTCATCAAGTTCAAGTGGAAATGACAGAGACCTACTTTCTAAAGATACTTTGGCAATTGAAAACTGTTCAGTAGTTTATTTTGCAGGATATTTAGCTCTCAAGGCTATTAAAAAAATTTAAATGTAATACCTACAAATAATGTTTTGCAAAGGAAGGCTCGTTTCTAACCAGGGCGCCCACAAGGGGGGGGGGAGTAGGTACCGCGGCACCCGGGACCGGTTCGACCAGTAAACGTAATATTCGCTCATTAATTATGAGACCTGTACAAAAATTTTTTTTTTCACATTTCTCCCCACCACTCATCAATTATTAAGCGCGGAGGCCCGCTAGTGAATTTGGTACCGGGACCCATGATTTGATGTGGGGGGCCTGTTTCTAACCAATAAACATGAATTACTTATATTGCATAAGCAATACGACACAATAAAGACTGTAAATTGTTAAAGAGGTCTTACAATCTTCACAGATAATTCTATTACATTTTGTTGATGTATGCATAAATGTTTTTGAAAAAAATATATATGTATATTCTAGAAAAAAAATAAAAACCAGATAATGAGAAAGATTTAAAGGAAAATTAAAAAACTACATTTATTGTCAAATGTTTGCCAAATACATTATCAACAAGTAATTGACATACTTTAAATTGTAAATTAGATAAATACGAAAAATAAAATTCTAAAAAAAAATAAAAGTAGTCGAACTGATTTAATTCAATTTTTTTCAGCGTAAAAAAATATATGTTTAAATAACTTCAACAACGTAAGTTATCCTGAAATTATAAAAAAAATAGCGACATTAATCATGACCTTTAAAAAGAAATTAATAGACATCTGAAAGTTGTTTTTGCTCAAACTTAAAATCTCGACGTTTCATGACATTCTAAGCCTATTTGAATAAGAATTTTCCGAGGAATTTTCAAAAAAAAATTTTGCATTGTCCAACTTCCACTGGATGTGGAAGTATATACCGTGCGTGTAACGGAACGTTAGACACGGGAAGTAAGAATTACAACATCGCGTGTGCCAGTTGACTAAAATGAAATAACAGAGTTGGGATACTTCGATACTTCAGTAGTCGAGTGCCGGCCGGCAGGCGGGTTTTACTATTGCTGGGTTGTCACATCTCTCGCGCTATGTGGATGTACATGCCCATTTGGCAATTACACGCACGGTATAATAAATTTGTATTGTCAAACTTACAAATACACAAACAAAATACACTACACATTTTACAGAAATATATGTCAAATATAAACAAAAACATTGTAAAATTGAAAAAATAGTTTTGTTAACATTTTTTTGCTTCTATTGGGCAATACTAATATTGACATCGTAATTATGACGTCTTTAAAACGTCTTTAAGAGGTAGAAATCAGACATCTTAAAGACGTCTAAGGAAAGATGTCTTCAAGACATCTTTATAAGGAATAAGAAGTTCAGACCTAAATAAGACTTAATGACGTCTTAAAGACGTCTTGTGCTATCTGGGTAAGGGGGTTAAAATTTTTAAAATAATCGATTAATGTTCTCGACTATTACTCAGGGGCGGCTGGTGAAATTTCAACAATTTTTTTCTCGCCTGTGGCGCATGGGACCCATACGAAATATGGGAAATAACATCTAGAGAAGCACTCCTCTAACGACCCCTAAAAAATTTTGAAAAAGCAGTTTGCGAAAAATTTTTTCAAAATTCGGTTGACCCCCCCTAGGTCTAGGGACTCCTGTTTAAAATTATTTTTTTTTGTCATATACATTTTACTTTTCATAAAAATACAACAGGTTTTGAAGTTTATGAAAATATTTTCATTATTAACTGAAACACAATGAACTGAAATTTTGTAATTTACAATTTAACAAATGGGGATAATTATGCGTGTTTGGGAAGGACATAATTGAAATTTTTATGAAGGTTTATTGACAAGAGAAGGTCTGAGGCAGGGTGAAGAGCGGTAGCAGCCCCTGGGGGTTGTTACAACCCTTCCAAAGGTGAGAAACGGATTTTTTTCCTTTTTTGGTTTTAATACTTACTCCATTTTCAAAAAAAAATGATCCATTACGATCAACTCTTCCACCTACTTCAAACGGGCAAGAACCAAAAAAGTTTATAATTCATAAAAGAAAAAATAACAAGAATACAAGAGGAAGATAATTTCGAATTCAACGTCCCCTATATTTTGTGAACAATAATAGTAATTCTAGAATGTTTCATGTTAGTTCTGGAGTACCGCAAGGAGTAACCTAGGCTAACCTAATTTTTATTAACAATATCTCTAATGTAACGAACTGTATGATGCTCCTCTATGCTGATAACATTAAAATGTTGGTTATCAAAAGTTTACGGGAATGTGAATACCTTGAAAACAACTTTAATAATATTATTACAATTAATTGTTTTTATTTATTTGCTTTTATCATGATTAGAGAATATTATTTAGGTATTGTAATATGTTGCACCCCTTAAAATTTAAGGTTATGTTACTAAAAAGTAGGCAGACTTCAACAGATCGAATGTCTGAATGAATGTAGTGTATTTGCACCTACTCGAAAAAGAACCTACCAGAAGATTCCAAAGTGACATCTGGAATTCTCTAGAGAATGGTGGCGTCATCACAGAACAATCGAGATCTGTCATTTTTAGGTATAAAAGACCAACCGCATTCTCGGCGAGTAGTTCCGAAGTTCAGAAAGTATAGAAAGTGAGGTTAAGAGTTCAAAGAGAAACAAAGTGATAAACATTGTGATTTTAGTCAGTAAAGTGTATTTAAATTAATAATAGTATTGTGAAGTATCCAGTAAATATTTAATAAAGTGTGTTAGTGGACATCTCTTGTTATAAATTTTGGAACCCACGGAATTTGCAAGGGGTAGTTTCCTAAGGGTGGAAACACGTCACAAATTGGTGTCAGAAAGCGGAATTTTATGACAAGAGGAGCTCTGAAGTTGTGCTGGAGTGTTCGAGAAGTATTCTCGAGGTTTAGTGCTAACACAGGACTAATTTACTGGACATTGTTCGAGGGTTATTTTCGAACAGGAAAATAGTGTTAAGTGCATTTTTGAGACATTGTAGAACATTTTATTAGGACATTAGTGTGATAATTAAATCCTTTGAACTGAGAAGTGATAGAGACACTGAAAAAGACTCATTTAGTGCGTGAAAATTTCTAGAACTTTTCTATTTGGACATTAGTGGAGATTAGTAAATTCTCTAAACTGGATAGTGACAAAAGACTCTGAATAAGACTTTTTCGTGCTATTTCGAGATTTGTCTGGAAAGTTCCATTACCGATATTGACGTGACAGTTAAATTTATTTTATTTTAATTTCATCGTATGCCCGTAACAACAAGAAGTATGGCATCCGATAAACAAATACAGGACTTATTCGAACAATTCCAAAAAATGATGGCGCAGCAACGGCAGGAAGACAAAGAAGAACAGGAGAAAAAACGTCAGGAAGAAAAAGAACAGCAAGAAAGAAGACGCCAAGAGGAGGAAAAACGGCGTCAAGAAGAAAGGGACGAATTAAAGAAAATTATGGAAGATCAGGAAATAAGACGTCAGAAAGAAAAAGAGGATGAAGAAACAAGACGTCAGAAAGAAAAAGAGGATGAAGAAGGAAGACGTCAAGAGGAAGAAAGACGACGTCAAGAGGAGAAGGAAGAACAAGAAAAGCGACGTCAAGAAGAAAAAGAAGAGCAAGAAAGAAGACGTCAAGAAGAGAGAGACGAATTAAAGAAAATGATGGAAGATCAGGAAATAAGACGTCAGAAAGAAAAAGAGGAGGAAGAAAGAAGACGTCAAGAACAAGAAAGACAACGTCAAGAGGAAAAAGACGAACTCAGAAAAATAATGGAAGACTTGGAAGAAAGACGCCAGGAGGAATTAAGGAAAATCCTGAGCGATCAAATAAAAATACAACAGGACGCAATCATTTCTGTCAAGGAAGAAGTTAAAGAAGAGATAAACAAGGTCGAAGAAAAAGTAGATAAGGTTGAAGGAAAAGTAGATAAGGTAGAAGAAAAAGTAACTGAGTTTGAAGTAGAAATAGACCGGCTTAAACGACAGTTGAGAGATAGAGGAAGTCAGCAGGTGGTATCATCAGGTCAGCGACTAAAACCTCCTTCTTTTGACGGCCAAAGTTCCTGGACGACGTACAAGAGGCAGTTTGAGGCAGCAGCATGTGCGAACAACTGGGATAACGAGGAAAAGGCCATGGCATTAGTTCTGGCATTAAGGGGCCAGGCCTCAGAGTTGCTTCAGACTATCCCATTGGATAAACAAAGGGACTTCAAAGTCTTGGAAGCTGCATTGGACTTGAGATATGGCGACTAACATCTCGCCCAAGTATACCAAGCCCAGCTAAAATCACGAACACAAAAGGCTGGAGAGAGTTTACAGGAATTCGAAGCTGCGATAGAGAGACTGGCACACCTGGCGTATCCGAGTGCACCTAGAGAATTTCAGGAACAATTAGCCGTAGGGGCCTTTTTAGATGGCATAAGGGACGAAGAGGTCAGGCGAGTTCTGAGGCTGACAAGACACCAAAGTAGTAGCGAAGCTTTGGTGCGTGCACTCGAAGTAGAAGCCGCTTACAGGGATACTCCAAGGTCGAGAGTGCGAGCTGTGACTCTCGAAGAATCGCAACCAGAAATGAACCAGAACCCCATGTTGACGGAGATGCAGAAAATGTTTACCAAATTATTGAACAAAGTGGATGATCTTAGGGAGCAGAGAAAACAACAAAATAAAGGAAAACCGAGTGGAGGTATTAAATGTTACAACTGCGGCAAGGTAGGTCACATGAAGCGAGACTGTCGACAGCAGAATTCGGAGAGTCGAGTAAATGCTGTGAATCTTGAAGAGAAGCAGGACAGGACAGTACCAGGAGGGTTGTTCTGGCTAGGGAATGCAGTGCCCCCACAGAAATTAAGATTTCCCAGCTTCAAAGAATCGCAAGCAGTCTGTTGTTGCATGGATATGTGAACGGAAGAAAATGTTTGTTTACCATCGACACAGGTACTACGTCATCAATAGTACGGCCAGGATTTATATCGGGCATAAAGATTACCAAGAGGCAAAATGAAGAAGTGATCGTCCGGACAGCTACGGGGGACAGGGCTACGGTTCATGGAGAAGTAGACCTGGGTTTGCAGATTGGGCATTTGAGGTTCGACCACAGGGTCATCGTGGCTGACATTACGGATGACTTCATTTTGGGACTGGACATTATGGAACAGTATGGATTTATTGTTGACGTAGGGAAGCGAATGTTAAGGATTGGGAACGAACAATTTAGTTTGTCAAAAGTGAACGACCAATGCGAGAAAACCAGGCTGTTGACAACGCAGGCAGTCAAAACTCCTGCATTATACAGAAAAACAGACAAGGAAGATTGCAAGGTGAGAAAATTGCCGAACATGGTTGAAGTCGACACTGTCAAGGTCGATCTTCCAGAGAGTTGGTCAAAGAAAACTCTGAGGCAAGAGCAATTGCGCGATGTAGAAATCGGACCCATGTTGAGAGCAAAAGAAGAGGGAACGCGTCCAGCATGGAAGGATGTTTCCAACAAAGAAGTGGGGCTGAAGGCTTTATGGTCACAATGGGATTCACTTACGGTCGTAGATGGGCTTTTGAGGAGAGCATGGGAAAGCCCAGATGGGAAGCAGGTTGCCATGCGTCTAGTGATTCCCAGGTGTCGTGTACCAGAAGTACTCCAGGAAGCACATAATGAAACATCCAGCAGACACTTCGGCCTAAACAAGACATTGAGTAGAGCACGGGAACAATTCTATTGGGTTAATAGTCGCCAGGATGTGGAGGCCTGGTGTCGCAAGTGTAAGAATTGTGCTGCCCGTGGGGAACCATTTTCCATGAGCAACTACAGAAATGGAAGTCGAGAACAGCCAAAGAATGATCGAGAGCAGATGAACAGAACTAGTAACCGCTTGAAGGCTCGTTATGATCAGAATGCCAGTACAGGGGGATTCAAGGTGGGGGATCTGGTTTGGCTGTACAACCCACAACGGAAGGGATGGAGATCCCCGAAATTTCAACCTCCTTGGGATGGACCGTATACTGTTATTACCCGAATTAATGATGTCGTCTATCGTATTCAACGAAACAAAAAGTCCAAGATGAAGATCGTACACTTGGATAGACTGGCGAAGTATGTGAAAGAGGCTGAATTGCCTGACCGGGACGTTCAGGCTTAAGGAGGGGGCAGTGTAATATGTTGCACCCCTTAAAATTTAAGGTTATGTTACTAAAAAGTAGGCAGACTTCAACAGATCGAATGTCTGAATGAATGTAGTGTATTTGCACCTACTCGAAAAAGAACCTACCAGAAGATTCCAAAGTGACATCTGGAATTCTCTAGAGAATGGTGGCGTCATCACAGAACAATCGAGATCTGTCATTTTTAGGTATAAAAGACCAACCGCATTCTCGGCGAGTAGTTCCGAAGTTCAGAAAGTATAGAAAGTGAGGTTAAGAGTTCAAAGAGAAACAAAGTGATAAACATTGTGATTTTAGTCAGTAAAGTGTATTTAAATTAATAATAGTATTGTGAAGTATCCAGTAAATATTTAATAAAGTGTGTTAGTGGACATCTCTTGTTATAAATTTTGGAACCCACGGAATTTGCAAGGGGTAGTTTCCTAAGGGTGGAAACACGTCACAGTATTAAACAAATCACAACTTACACACTCTTTTATTTATTATGAAATTACCTATTTTCTGTATATTGTTGTCTTAATCTGGTATATTAGCGTGCCCAGATTAGGGCAACAATATACAGAAAGTAGGTATTTTCATAATAAATAAAAGAGTGTGTAAGTTGTGATTTGTTTAATACGTAAATAATATTCTTTAACATTAATAATATTTATAGCTGGTCAAAATGAAACAAATTACCTTTTAATATAGACAAATGCTGTTACATACTCACAAAAAATATATATATATTATAACTAATTTTGACTACAGCATGAACAATGTAGCTCTTACTTGAGTACCTGCAATTAAAGACCTTGGAACAATAATGGATACAAAATTGTCTTTTAACGACGGGAGCCGCAAAAACGCGCAAATCTCTGATTGACATATGTGCGGGAGACGCATATTTTCGAACGCCGTGAATACTACTTAAAATCGGGAGGCGCAAGATTGTGGTCTGATATTCACTTAGAAGCATCTTCAAGCTGTAGCTTGTTAGTTGCAGAAAAGCTGTGGTCTGAAAAACAGTTGTATACTCACAGTTTATTCTTGAGTGTGTCAGGCAGTCTATTGTGTGTAAACAGCTGCAAATTTTTCTTAAAATAAATTGCATTTTTTACAAAATATTGATGCAACTTGCATTAGTTCTTCAGTATACAAATTCTGTATATACCAAATAAAAATGCACACGAACAATAATAATTATTAAAAAAAAAAAACTTTTTTTTTTAGATTATTAATGCAGTAAGAACGGTGTATGCTTTTAACAATTATATATTATATGTTTGCATACCTATTAAATAAAACGTTTATATTCTATCTTTGTTTATTTCAACTTGTGCATATAAGCGCGCGTCTTTGGTGTCGGGAACCGCATTAATGCTCGAAACTAATAAACGAGAGACGCACGATTGTGCAAAAAATCCCCGTTTGTGAGGTCCGTCGCCTAAAAAAAACGCCCGATGCGAAAGAGTTAATACATATATAAATCATACAGTCCAAAATTCGTTAAAACTTCTAGGTTTTACTACTGTAGCTGTAAGGAATTTAAAAACATTACCACTTTGCATTCACTTTATTTCTACTACATTAGAAGTAAATTATAATATGCTCATCTATCTCTCCTCATTACAAAAAAAATAAAGTGTACAGAAAAAGTATCTTAAATATGTTTACTGTCGACAATACAATATATATCCATTAGACTTGCCTTATGACAGTCTGCTACAGTCGTCGAGAGAGGGGGAAGGGTGCGGGAGGTGATTTCTCCCCTCCCCGCTCATCCAAAAAATTTTGATTAAAATTTTTTTCGGATTTCTCCCCACCGCTCATCAGTTTCCTAAAAAGAATAACCTAGAAAATAATTTGATAGCTTCGAGTTCATTTCTGGACAAAAAAAACTTCCTTAAATGAACATGAAAAGCTGCTGAAAGGTTAAAGCTTATTTTCTTGAAAATGGGAATTTTATAAAAAATCGTTGACCTAGAGAGATTCAGCTTCTCTTATTTTGAAGTCTTTTCTTGCTTATTGTAGACATGTGTATATAGCTCCATATCAAAGATCCTTTTCCATATGGCAATACAGAAATGAGCATTTTAAAGATTACTCTTAGCAATCAGTCAGTCAAACAGCGGCGGCTGGTGAAATTTCAATATTTTTTTTCTCGCCTGTGGCGCATGGGACCCATACGAAATTTGGGAAATAACATCTAGAGAAGCACTTCTCTAATGACCCCTAAAAAATTTTGAAAAAGCAGTTTGCGAAAAATTTTTTGAAAGTTCGTTAGCCTCTCCTGGGTTTAGGGACTCCTGTTTATTTTTATTTTTTTTTGTCATATGCATTTGACTTTTCATAAAAATACAACAACAGATTTTGGAGTTTATGAAAATATTTTCATTACTAACTGAGATACAACGAATTGAAATATTGTAATTTGTTAAATTGTAAATTACAAAATTTCAGTTCATTGTATTTCAGTTAGTAATGAAAATATTTTCACAAACTTCAAAATCTATTGTTGTATTTTTATGAAAAGTCAAATGCATATGACAAAAAAAAATAAAAATAAACAGGAGTCCCTAGACCCAGGGGAGGCTAACGAATTTTCAAAAATTTTTTCGCAAACTGCTTTTTCAAAATTTCTTAGGGGTCATTAGAGAAGTGCCTCTCTAGATGTTATTTCCCAAATTTCGCATGGGTCCCATGCGCCATAGACGAGAAAAAAAATATTGAAATTTCACCAGCCGCCACTGCAGTCAAATTATGCCAAAGAAACCTTATCTACAACAGTAACAGAACAGTAGTGTATTTTAGAACCTTAATGCCAGCGTTATTAAATAAATGAGATTAGTACTAATTATTTTTGACTATCATTTATATTTTAACCAATCTTAATGTTTATCTCTTATTACATTTAAGTCATTTTTAAGTGGTGGAGAACATTCTTTGTGACTGAACCACTGATTTTTGACACAAAATAAAAAACCGCTGCCCAAGTAATCACTACTTCCACATCCAGATTCTCTATCCAAGTCACTCAAAACAAAAAAACTTTGTATGTGAAAATAATTGTTTATAGAACTTTAATAATATAATATTATTTGAAGTCGTCTACCCCAAAAACCCATAAAACGATATCCCACACGGTAGTGGGGTGGGGGTGGTTGAAGTAAAAAAATATTTTGCAGCTTTTGGTTCTTGTACATACACTAAATCACAATTTTTCTTTCATCCCTTTTAAATGGGGTAGGGGTGGTAATGAGGGTGGCTAATGCCAAAAAATTTTTTGAAACCTTAGCTTCTCTGGTATACACTAAATACCAATTTTATGGACTCTTACCTGCTTGATTTACCTCTTTACCTCCCATTTACCTCATTTTACCCCCCAATCCTTCAACGGAATGAGATGAAAATATAATCTAGTTCCAGATCCCGTTAAAGTACATACGTGTACCAAATTTCAAGTCAATATCTTAACACTTTCGATGCGCATGACCCTCATGAGGGTCCCTTTCTTAGCACAGTGCGCACGACCCTCATGTGGGCCAGGTTATATGCAATATTTTCGAGAGAAAAAAAGTCAGCGTGGGAGGTGAGCCAGCGAAAGTGTTAAACGGTTCCAGAATAAACGTGCACACAAAAAAGTTACAGACCGACAGACATACAGACAGACAGAAATTTTCTTTCGCTCAAATTTAAAATCTCGACGTTTCATGACATTCCAAGCCTATTTGAACAATATAAATTTTCAAAAATTTTTTTGTCATTACTATACTTTCACTGGATGTGGAAGTAATTGTTCTATGTGCAATAAATTACACATTTGATCCAATCACCAGACTTTACCAGAGTATACACAGGTTTTTTGGGTTGCTGATTCCGAATCCGAGGTTGGTTAAGCTTCATCACGTCAGGATCTTGGTCATTTGAAGGTCAAACTGAGAAAAAGTGTGACAGTGTGACACTTTTTCTCAGTTGGACCTTCAAATGGCCAAGAACCTGACATGATGAAGCTTAACCAACCTTGGATTCGGAATCAGCGACCCAAAAAACCTATGTATACTCTGGTAAAGTCTGGTGATTGTTCTTAGATCAAATGTTGACCTGTGTTATCATTATGCTGTATACTTTCTAATTCAAAATAAATGCCTTTTGGGTATTATTAGTCAGTATTCCCTCTTCAGAATTTACTTTTATTTCCCACCTCAGTGACTGGAAGCGACAAACCTCTAAACACATCCACAGCCTAAAGCAAGATTCCATTTACTACGATTAGCATCGTAGCAGATGAGGTGACCAACCTTACAAAACACCACAGCTCATTCAAGGTCAGTCCCCTCCGCCACCTTATGCCTATCCACGTGCTTCAACAAGTAACTTTTCCGGAACGTTTCGTAAGAACACAGCTCACATTTAAACAACGTCAGCTCTGACGTGTCCATATGAACGAACGCGTGGTTCTTAAGCGCCGTCTTGTGCTTCGTCACGTACGAGCACTGGTCACAGCCAAAACTCGGCACTTCCGAAGAATCCTTGTGCGTGTTCATGTGCTTGTTCAGGTTTGTCTTGTATTTGGTACTGTACGAGCATACCTCGCAAGAGTAGAACTTCAACGAGGCATCCTCAGGATGACTCAGCAGATGCTGGAACAGGTCATTCTTCTCATCCG
Source organism: Rutpela maculata (assembly GCA_936432065.2). Classification (NCBI taxonomy): domain Eukaryota; kingdom Metazoa; phylum Arthropoda; class Insecta; order Coleoptera; family Cerambycidae; genus Rutpela; species Rutpela maculata. The sequence continues at coordinate 125,711,865 of OW386292.2, read as the reverse complement.
CCTCGAACGAACACTTGTCACATTTGTGGCGCTTCTTGTGCCGCATCCGATGCGCCTTGATCCCGCTTTGCCATTTTGTCGCATAAGAACAAACGTCGCACTTGTACATGGTGATCTCGGAAGGTTCCTTGTGTTTCACTATATGCTTCAGAAGGTTGCTCTTCTGTTTCGCCTCGTATGGGCACCATTCGCACTTGTACATGGTTATGTCCGATGGGTCTTTGTGGCGTAGCAAGTGCGGTCTGAGCAGGTGCTTCTTGTTGGTCACGTAACTGCAGAACTCACACTTGTATGTTATTCCCTCGTTTAGGGATTTGTGTCTCGCCTGGTGTTTCTTCAGGCAATCCCTCCATTTTGTCTCGAAGGAGCATGACTGACACTTGAACATCTCGAGCTCGGATGGGTCCTTGTGAGTTACGAGGTGCATCTTGAGCGCCGATTTACGCTTTGTCTCAAACGAGCAGGTGTAACATTTGAACATGGTCGTCTCAGATGGGTCTAAGTGAGTTAGCATGTGGTCCTGGATGTGGTAATTGTATTTCGCCTCATAGAGGCATACCGTGCATTTGAACTTCTTGACGTTCAGGGGGTCCTTGTGCTTGAACATGTGTGCCTCGAACCTGTTTAGTATGTTTGTTTTGTAACGGCACTGGGTGCATTTGAATGGTGGTGTCAGGTTAGGGGGTGTTGTTTCGTTTTCTTCAAATTTTACCCCGTCTTCTTCGTGGTTGATTATTTCTTGTTCACTGAAACAGAAAATACAGTCAGTTAGAATGTAATAAAGGGTTCTGGAAATTCTGCTAAAGTGGAAACAAAATTCTTGACCAATGTCGTTATGCTGGACAAATATACTTGTACAGAACTTTCATAAATAGTTACAAAAAGGACCAACTATAGGTGAAACCTTGGAGAAAAGGTGATGGGAAATTAAATATGCAGGATAGGATGTTTTTAAAATACCTACATCAATATATTCAGATCTATGAAGGTTAGCCTTCCTGGTAAATGCAAAAATACTTATTTATTAAAATGCCCAAAAATAACCTAGAAAATAAATTTTCAATGTTGCAAATGTGATGTGGTGATCTTTCTGTATCTTTCCTGGCGCACTGTTTTGGGTCAGCACCGAATGCGACACGTAAACAATAGCAGCAACCGTCAATAGTGTAGTGTTTACTGGTGTCAAAATATGGCTATCCAAAATGAATTTTCACGTTTTTATTAAGGCTGAATTTTGCAAATATTTTTTTTCGTCTTGGAATTATTTTTAAAAAATGTTTTTTAAAACATATGTGTTCTTAAAACTTCAACTACGATTTTTATATCTCTGTCCCAGAATTGTCACAAGCAAACCCGTGTTTTGAAAACTTCACCATCTGAGGAACTACGCTAATTTTCAACAAGAATTTTAGTTCGATACATCTCATAGTTTTCGAAAATAGAACTTTTAATATGTCATTCTCATAGTTATATGCTTAGACTCTTCGAAGTAACACTTGTATTTGGAATAACGTTCAGTGATCAATGCAGTGGACATGTATTGAAGAAATTGGAATTTGTACACTAGACTAATTCGAAAAGGTTTATGATATTGACTTGAAATCCGATACATCTAACCTAACACGATCTGGATTATATTTTGATCTTATATAGTTGACGGTTGAGGGGTAAATGGGTGTTAATAGCTAAAGCAAGCAAGTCCACAAAATTGGAATTAGTGTATGTATGAGAAGCCAAGGTCTCAAAGTTTTTTTGACATCATCTATCTTCACTACCATTCGATCACCTGCCACCAACACTTCTGATGTGGCTTATCGTTTTATGAGTTTTTAGGATAGATGATTTTAAATATTATATTATTAAAATTATATAAACAAATATTTCCGCATAGTGGAGTGCAAATGCAGTATTAATTTTGTTTTTGTTTTAAGAGACTTGGATAAGAAATCTGGATGTGCAAGTAATGATTCCTCAGGCAGTGGTTCTTTCAATGCATTTGTTATATTACTACTGATAATTCTAATAAATATATTGAACAAAAATTTACTCTAATGTCCCAGTGTTAAATTGGCTGGACATCAGAAAACAATTAGAAAAATATTTACGTGAATTTATCAGTTTGTATTACTGAAACAGAATCGGAGTCCAAAATTAAATTTAAAAAGGTCTATATTCATATTTATTTATTCAATAAGGCAAAAAGTGCAATTTCAATAAAGGAAGAGAGTGACAGGATAACAATTCAATAAGTTGTTATAAGCTATTTGCATGCAAATTTCCGTTTGTTTTTTTTTTTTGTATACATTTTTATACATAACTTGTTCATAAGGTCATGGAGAAAGGGACAAAGGGCAATAGTCAGTGCTGGTTATTAAAGTTTTAAAATAATTTTTAAATTAAATTTTACAAATGTGGCTCTACTATAAAAAGTTGTGGATAGTCAATATTTATGGTCTAATATTGTGAAAGTCCCAATTATACTTTTATTGTTAAAAAATGGCATAATTTTGGACCGATTTTACACCACTATTATTATTTGGACATTCCCGAGGACCATCCTCTATCACGTATTCAAATTTTTCCAACTTTTCCCCTGATACCATTAACCTTTTCCATGATCAGAAAAATTTCGTATTGAGTGGTTGAAGGACCTTTAGAGAGCTGGACTGATGATATTGATGATTGTTAATGCAACAACAGAAACCTCATACCTTTTTTCTCCTTCGATAAGCTCAACTTTGACTCGAAAATCATCGCCTCTAGTAAACTCTTCAAACTGGTCATCCTTCTCTTCTATTTCTCTTTTGATTTCAGCAATTAGATTAGTCTGGTCCTCATTCTTTGTGTCCAGGTTTTCGATTTTCACAAAACAAAATTGAGTCGAGTCAAAACCATATGATTTGTCTTCTTCCTTACACTCTGATTTGATCGGTACAAGGTTTTTGTTCTTCTCTACAATCTGCTTGCATCTTCTAATGAAGCAAAACATATTTTTTAGAGAGACCAAACATTTTGTACATTGGGTCGAATTGTCTTTCAGATGAATGTCCTGAAACAAAAGTGATCAAATGTAACCAAAACAGTAGTTTTCTAATAGATATCGTTCGATTGTCATTTTTATATCTACAGATCTCCGAAATCATTAATTCTACAGAAATTAGAAAAAAAAAACGAATTCATCTTCAATTTAGTAGCTTTATTTTTTGTGTCTAGCACGTTTTCGCTCAATATCCTAATACTTCTCCAGTTATTTGAGGCAAATCGTTTTGAAATACCTCTTTCTTCAAGCTAAAATCCCAATTCTTAAGTTGTTATAATCATATGAAAAGTTGCATAGAGCCTTTCTTCACAAATTTTGATTCTCTTTATACAATGTTTTTTTAGGTGCCACCCTCTGAAAAGGGGTGGCATCCACCATCCATAAATTAGCAGCAGCCCCCCCCCCCCCCCAAACATAATATAGAAAAAATCTAATTCAATTCATATGACATTATTCCAAGTTAAAACCTCTAGTTACTGCACTAATAGTGGAGTGCAAATATATCATTTTTTCATTATAAGAGACTTGGATAGTAAACCTGTATGTGGAAGTAGTGATTCCCTGGGCAGAGTTTTCTTTGTTTTTTTTTTTGTTTTTTTTTATCTTTATTGCAGTCTTCAAGTTTATTTTTAAAATAATTGTTTTTAGCCTGCAATATCATCTTGTTGAGTTTATTTTTGTATGTTTTATATTTGTTTTTTAATTCTGTATTATTCGTTATTGTTTAGTTTCTTTTTCAGTTTATTTCTAAATCTAATGGAGTTTATTATTCCAGAGCTTATCCATGGTTTTAACTTATTTTGTTTATTATTTGTTGTGTTCTATTGTTGCTATATCGTTTGATTTTTTTTAAATTGATACAAATATATTGGTTGATGTTTCAGAGTCTAATATGTGGGGGAGGCAGGGGAGGAATAAATCCCAGGGCCCAAGCACCCGCAGGGGGCTCTGGGCTCCGGCTATATTACGTCATACAGGCTAGGCTTTCAGTTGTTTAACATTTGGCGATTCTCAAAAAGCAAAATTATATTTAATTCAATAAAAATGTATGACAATTAAATACTGTGGTAGTTTTTTAATAAATTTAAAACTTAATGCGAAAAATAAAACAACAAAACCTTGAAAGTGGGAAGGGGCCCTCAATAATAAGCAGCTCCGGGGCCCGGTAAAGCTGTCGGCGGCCCTGATAATCTGTGATGTACTCTAATATATAGGACGCAATTCTATGTTCCTTGTGGTTTGTTTTGTTTACAAAAATGTGATCAAGACAACTGCTACAATTTTCTGTTACTCTTGTTGGGACCGTTAATGAGAGATTTGACACCATGTAATGCTAGAATATTTAAATAATCATGTGTTATATCACTTTCATTCATTAATAGACTAATGAATCTCAGAAAAAAAATTACCTGATCTAGAGCACACTCCACCAACATTAATTCCAAAGAAACTTGTTCGTTATCCAACAGAATTCGATCAGCATCGGTTTCTGTATACTCCCAACATAAACAACATTTTTTACATTCTGAATTTTGCACCATATCTACAGCCTTACCATTTTCACATTGTCTAAAAGCCATTTTACGTTCAACACAAAAAGTTTTAAATTCGTAAGATGTCTGAAGGTCCTCCGAACATTCTTTACAAAGTTTCTCGATGAGGCTTGCGTCCGAATTCTAAAAAATGATCAGTACTTAGTAAAATAAAAATCAATAGCCGGCAACAGTCTCGTTTACCTTGTTGATTTCTGGAATAAAATATAATATCATATCTCTTTTTCCGTTATCCAAAATCACACAATCGGTCTCGGTTATAACTTTTAAACACAATCCACATAATATTTCTTCAACCTCCATGACTTACAGATTATTGCTGTATTTACTACTCTGTTAAACCCTTCATTGAAAATGAAAACACAGATTCTTTTCTTTGAGTGAAAACACAGCACATAACCTTAATTATTTCTTCTTCTGAACACGACAATTAGTCACGGTAGGCATAATGTCTCTTCCTCTTCTTCTACCGTTTAATTGGTTACTTTTCGCGACGTGGCCTGCAGACCCTTGGCAGCGCTTGTGTGCGAAATCTATGAAAGTATGAAACGCCTCTTTATAAAAATCATTGAGAGACGGTTTATCAATTCTAAATTAACTCACGGATAATGTTTATCTAACGGTTATTATTGAAAAGTGAGTTTATCGTGCACAAATTTACCTATCTGCCAGTTTCAAGTAAGCCACTAACTAGTGGGTCAGGTTAGAATGATCCACAATGGGGCTCGTGCACCGTTTGACGGCTTGGAGGTCACACAACCTCGTTAACCTCAATCATTCTTCTTCTTCTAGTGCCGTCCCATTAAAGTGCTCGTGGATCGTTTGACAGCCGACATTTTTGGAGGGAGGAGAACGAGACACAACGTCACAATCACAAGAAAACTACGAACTGCACATGGAGATTATGGAGAAATCGGAAAATTTGAGGTTGTGTCTCCTTCTCCTCCCTCCAAAAATGTTGGCTGTCAAACGTTCCACGAGTCCTTTAAGGGGACAGCACTAGAAGAAGGAGAATGATTGAGGTTAGTATGTGTCGCGTGCGTCCACAGTCAATGGGTGACGTGCACCACCCTGGAGGTAAAACTTGTTTCCATGGAAACAAGCGGTATTTTAAGGTTAACTGTTTAAAGTTCAAACTGTATAAAACATTTCTATTTTAAAACTAGTGAACAGTTTATATTGTGGGTCAAATATAATCAATAAATGATCATAATAGGCCTTCTTTTTGTGTTCTTATCAACAATCTGCTAGTATTTTACCTTCAGGGTGACGTCACGTGCACCACACCTATGGCAAGGTTGGTATACTCCAAATGGCCTAATAACTCACAATCCCCACCAAAAAATGGCATTAGCCAATGAACAGATGGTGTGAAATCACACCAGATGCAGGGCCTTATTCAAAATATTGTAAGAATTTGTGTAATGTTAATTAAGCAAAGAAGTCGTAACTAGAATGGGCTCGCAATGACCCGCTTTTGAAGTCGGTGGTAATTATCCTCGCATTTTGAGTCACTGTTCTGCATACTGGTAATGAGGATAAGTTGTAGAATGTAACACTACAGATCATAGTAACGTCAGACCATATTTCGGGCCAGTACGGACGGTTCTTCTAGATTGAGATAACTGCGCCGCTACCGCGCGTTCGTAGAACAAAGATAGTCTGACTTTTCATCCCCGCACTGATTTCTTCGCCTAAAAGCTGTATATTAAGGAACCTCATAGTGTACAAATCTTGAGTCAATGGGGCTCGTGCACCGTTTGACAACTCGTTATCCTCAATCATTCTTCTTCTTCTAGTGCTGTCCCCTTATAGGGCTCGTGCACCGTTTGACAGCCGACATTTTTGGAGGGAGGAAACGAGACACAACGTCACAACCACAAGAAATCTACGAACTGCACATGGAGAAATCGGAAAATTTGAGGTTGTGTCTAGTTCTCTTCCCTCCAAAAATGTCGGCTGTCAAACGGTCCACGAGCCCTTTAAGGACACAGCACTAGAAGAAGAAGAATGATTGAGGTTAACGAGGTTGTGTGACCTCTAAGAATGTCGGCTGTCAAACGGTACACGAGCCTCATACTTTACTAATTGATAGTACGCAAAAGTTAAAAAAAACTGCTGGGAATTTTATATTTATTAATGATCGCTAACCTCTGTTAAGGGGACAGCACTCGAAGAAGAAGAATGATTGAGGTTACGTGTTGTGTGACCTCCAAGCTGTCAAACGGTGCACGAGACCAGGGCCTCTATTCTTGACCGTGATAGAATAGAACGATCCCCGGGGAGCGTTCCCCGGATTTGTTCTACTGCCATTCTATTACAATCATTAAACTGTATTCTTGAACAGAAAGGAGGGAACAAAATATTAGGGAATGAACCGCAGCGTTGCCAAACTTATTCACCAATCATAGACGAGCAATTTCTGTCATTTCTGACAATCGACATCGGTTATCTGCATAACCATAGTTCATAACAATAACAAAAATATTAACAATCATATTCAAAGACACGCAGAGCTGCTAGAACCTGAAAATGAAGCAGTGTTTTGAAAGATTCGGTGTAATAAAAAATAAGCGGCAATATAATTATTATATTTTTGAAAAGAGATGAGAATGTCATAATATGTGCCGGGGTACCAATATGTATTGTTAAGAACAGAGTTGAGCCCAAAGTAGGTATTATTATTTGAAAAATAATGCTTACTCTAAGACCACAAAACCCCAATAATATTGTCATCAACGACGAGGAAATATAATATGGAATCCTGCAGACAGTGCAATTAAATATCTTAGAGTATACTTAGATAAACGACTAACATGGAGTTACCACATCAATAAAAAACTTAATGATGGTTACGCAAGGTTATCAGTGCTATATCCCATTATTAATAGAAAATCGAAGCTCAGAGTTAAGCGCAAAACATTAATATATAAATCAATCTTAAGACCATCGGTAACTTACAGCTGTGTGATAAGGAGAACTGCTAGCAAAACTAATATTAAAAAGGTACAAACATTTCAAAATAAAGTGTTGGGATCTGCTATAAATGCGTATTGGCTTATAAGAAACAGTCAAATCCATCGAGAGCTTGACATGCCACAAATTGAAAACTTTATGAAATCATGTGCTAAGACATTTTTCAAAACTATAAACAACTGTGCAAGTGCCAGAAATTTAAACCTAAATGAAAAGACTCGTAATAATAGGTTAAGAAAAATACTACCACAAAATATCTTACTTCTAGTAGCGATTCCGATTGATATTAATATCAATATTCTTCTATTGTTATGTTAAACCAAATATTTTGTTTCTGTTCTTTATTTTATTTTCAATTGTTATCTATTGTCTTACTACACACTACCATGTATAACATTAATTTGTTGATCTGGTATTTTTAAATAAACAAAAAAAAAAAAAAAAATGCTACCTATTATTACTTAAAATATATTTTTTGTACATAGTTTGTATAGACAGGGAAGATTTTTATTTATTTAATGTCGGCCTGTTTCCGCTACCAGGGCCTATCACCAATGCCAGGAGTCGGGCTACCCCCATCCTGGAAATTTTGTCGAACCTCTTCTCGTAAGAAGAGTAGGGATCTTTTACTTGCCTAACATTTAATAGACAAGGGACCGACTGCTTTACATCTCTAAGATCTGTATTAAATCCTGGCAAACGGGCTTAGTCAGACAGAACAATGTCATACATTTTTCATTTGATAATAAAAACTGATCTCTGAGGAAGAATCTCTCTCTCAATCTCTAGGAGTTCTTGAGAATCGTTCACGTTGTGGATTATTTCGTCCCAATATATTACTTCAGGCAGATTCATCTTTATATTAAGTCCAAAATCACAAGAATATTAATAAAAAGTGAAATAAAACATTTAGTTTTTGACAACATTCACTTTTCTAGGTTAGAAAAACAGAAAATGGCGGCATTCCCCGACTGTTCCCTGAAAATAACCAAGAGAAGCATCGGGGATCAGTTTTTGATAGAAGCGACGATAGAAATAAGTTCAAGAATACGGTTTTGTGAATTTCAATAGAGACACGCCCACTTTCTCTCGATTGTTCTATTCTACTGCCGTCAAGAATAGAGACCCAGAGAGTATAAAGTCACAGGAGGGAGCTTATATACGTGACCTTGGGGACCGCGATGGTGTACCAAGATGGCCGCCGGCGGATATGACGTTCTTCCAGTGGCATCGCAAAAGTAGTAAAGTAATAATGACATTAGATATACATATCTACTTTCTCAGGAAAACAAATTTCAAAGAATCGCCTACCGTATTCCCTGAATTTAGATTTCCATACCGCAGTGTAAAAAAATACTTCAAATCTGAAACTACCATTGTTAAATAGGAATTAAATACCCGTTACTTTCTTTTACGGCATCTCCGCCACTGCTATCAAAACAATAACAGAATAAATACTTCTTTTAAAAAATTACAATGCGACGAGTTTACATAATTATAAGATTGACCCACGTTCTTAAATAAAGTAATACGTTAGTTTATAGTACACATATTAAACTTACACGTGAAAAGTTATCCAATAACCTACAATACAGTACACCACATTCCAAAATAATTAGTCATCCACGGTGTACTTGATGACGACTTCCGTCTCTGAGATTTCAGTACTAAACACTCCCTCCTGTGACTTTATACTCTCTGCACGAGACCCATGGGGCTCGTGCACCGTTTGACAGCTTGGAGGTCACAAAACACAACCTCAATCATTCTTCTTCTTCTAGTGCTGTCCCCTTAACAGAGGTTAGCGATTATTAATAAATATAAAATTCCCAGCAGTTTTTTTTAACTTTTGCGTGCTATCAATTAGTAAAGTATGAGGGTCGTGTACCGTTTGACAGCCGACATTCTTAGAGGTCACACAACCTCGTTAACCTCAATCATTCTTCTTCTTCTAGTGCTGTCCCCTTAAAGGGCTCGTGGACCGTTTGACAGCCGACATTTTTGGAAGGAAGAGAACTAGACACAACCTCAAATTTTCCGATTTCTCCATGTGCAGTTCGTAGATTTCTTGTGATTGTGACGTTGTGTCTCGTTTCCTCCCTCCAAAAATGTCGGCTGTCAAACGGTGCACGAACCCTATAAGGGGACAGCACTAGAAGAAGAAGGATTGAGGATAACGAGGTTGTGTGACCTCCAAGCTGTCAAACCGTGCACGAGCCCCATATAGTGCCACAATGGGACGTCACTATTTTAGGTCTTACTACTTGAGCTTCCAAATACTACACTAGTAGCACCAAATATGAAAGAAATATTTGTTATATGTTTTTAAATATTTATAAATAGCATTGTAGGGGTGCTTGAATATCAGCCAAGACCCTATACAATTAAAGAACGGATTGATAATGTTGAAGTGGGATAATCACGATTTTAGAGCTAGGTTTCGAATGCAGAAGAAGACTGTTTTGTCAGTATTAGAATTGATCGAGTATATTTGTGAACACGATACCAGTGCCATGTAAATGTATTCTTTTTTAAATAAAATAAAGGTACTAAGTTTACTATTTTTGTTTATTAATATTGGAGTCACAAGTAAAATAAATTTCAGTTAACGAATAGCTCATTAATAACCCTTACTTCTCTCTCCCACAGAACTAGTTAGCGTTCGCTTATGCCTTTTAGGGATGCTTTTGTCTTCGATGGTGACCGAGTGAAGCACGAAACTTGGTTTGGTAATCGCACAAGTCACATTTGAGGAATACGTTCGAATGCTTTACCATATGATCCCTAAGTAGTTCCTTAGTTCTCGTCCTGAATTGGCAACTGTGACATTTGAATTTTTTCGCCTCATCTGTGTCATTGTGGCTGAGCATATGTCTTTTCAGGTTGCCTAACTGCCTAGTCTGCAAACAATAATTTTTTTAGAGAAAAAATTGAAACACATTTTTATGTTAAGAGGAGACAACGCTAATCACAAAGTTTCATCAGTAAAGATAAAGCTAGTATCTTAAGATTTAAAAGTATTATGCAGCTATTATTAAAATTTCTGCCTGGTTCCGATATTTTCAACTAAAATTTAATTCAGTGAAGTTCTAAATACTTTGTCCTAATAAGATAGGGACTCTCTTTGTAGGTTGGAAATCTAACCTGTAATTAGCAGTCTATTTTTATTAATCAACAATATTGAAAAACTATTTACGTGAATTTTTAAATATTTGCTTTGAGCCAGTACGGCTCCAAGCTAAAAATGCGTATACAAACATTAAAAATGAGAATAAACTTGAAATCTTAAAATTTAAGGTTATGTTGGTTACATGATGCAGATGCTGCTGTAGGTGACCCATCTATTAAAAAGCACTGTACTAAAAGTCTTGACTGGGAAAAGCAGTTTTTAGCCAAATGAGTGGCGTTATTAAGAGGGAGCAACGTGATCAAATCAAAACGGAAATGAGCCAATAAATAACAGAGAGCCGTTGTGTTGGTTGTCTAGTTTTGATGTTCGTACTATCTTTACCATTGCTCTATCTACTTACAGTCACGCCTGAAATGTCAAGAACACATCGAGATCAAGTTTCAAATACACGAAATGAGTGCGCATCGGTTATACATGTAATTATTTTTGCAATCATTTTTAATTATATCGAAGTAACTCCATCTACTAAAACAGCATTGTACTAAAAAAATTTCCAGCAAAAAGCATTTTTTAGCGAACTGGCTCATATTATTAAATTGATCAAAAGATATTCTTGTAAGTAAATGAATACTACGCTTCAATTGAAGAATATTTTTAGCTAAAACTTGTTCATTAGCCAATGTAAAGAGAGAGATTTCTAATAAACAAGTTTTAGCAAAAAATGTTCTTCAATAGAAGTGTAGAATTCATTTACTTACAAGAATTTCTTTTTTTCAGTATAATAACGCCAGCCATTTGGCTAAAAACTGCTTTTTCCCAGTCAAGATTTTTAATACAGTGTTTGTTAATAGATGGTGCTACCTACAGCACTACAATAGGGCATCTGCATCATGTGTATCCAACATAACCTTAAATTTTAACTTTTTCAAGTTTACTCTAATTTTTAATGTTTTATACGCATTTTTATACGCATTTTTTACCCGTTCTTCTTGCTACTTGACATTCTGCTCTCCGGTAAGCGTATGTAATTTAAAATGTTATGAAATCATAACACTTGTAATTCACCGTACTTGAAAATGTAGACTAGATCCTACAAAATTGTAGTCACAAACAGAAAAATATAGTGATATTTAACAAAGAAATTTCTGTTTGTTATTTGTTATAATAGAATGTCACAAAGTAACACACAACTCCATTAATTCCTTCAAATTAAGGTACAGTCAATGAGCAGTGGGTTAGACCACGGTTGAGTGAGACAATGCGGCTAGTTGCTGTTATGTATCCTGAGCTCCAGTCTCAGCTGCAGTAGACACAATGTCAAAGGGAATGGTTGTTGTGTTGTTGTCTGTATGAGCATGTAGAATAGTTATGGTTAAACTCCGCCAAGACATTAATAACATAACATAACATAAACACACCACAGATAGTAGACAACCCCCAAATCCAAAGTCAAGGCTGTCCGGAAGGGGGTTACACATTCGGAAAAACGCAGACATACATCCACACCCACCGGTGTTGTCAATACCGGAGCTGGGGGTCGAACACAGAGCGCGGTAGCGAGTCGATCAGCGTATTCGCCACTCAGTACGCCTTAACCGATTGAGCTACCGTGCCGGTAATATAAATAAGATGTTAAATTAAAAAGAAAATTAATAAAATAATACTTATTTTAATATATTCTAATCCCAAGCAGCATTCAGAGTGATGGGAACTGGCATCTGAGGCATCGGAACTTTAACACAGTAGGAATGACGTAACTGTTACTAAATTTGCGGCTTAAAGGTAATATTCACTTTGTGGTATGCATTTGTAGTAACAATTATGTAGATTCTACCGAATTCAGGCATTGTATAGTTATAACACTTTCAAGTAACTGAGGCAGAATCTGCAACGTCGCAGATACTACTCTGCATTACTTTGAAGCATCCTCAACTGCAAAGTGAAAATTGGTAATAATTCCGACCGCACAGCGTTACCAAAGGATCACTTCAAAGTAACGATAACTTCAAGTGTTCAATTTTAAGTCCCTGATACGTTGTTGGGAAATTTTCTGGAACCTCATTGTTGTCTAACTTATTAGTGACATCTTGAGTAAAAAAGAGGTTATTTCTACGAACATAGGGGCTTTGAAGTTATTTTTACTACTCCCCACTTGAAAATGACTACAAAGTTAAATATACCTTAAAAACCTACTATAAAGTGATATCAACTTTTAAGACAATTTATATCCTTATTGGCATTGAATAAAATGGCGGCATCTGAAATGCTCAGTAAAAGCAAAATATAGTTTATCGGCACTCATCATTGTTTTATAGAAAACTGAAGAAACAGTTAAGCAGTAGGAGAAATAGGGATTTTTCAGAATATGATGCAAACATGAAAGATTATTTCGCCTCAGCAAAACCATCATCTTTGGTAACAAGTGCAAAAGTGTTCCCATCAACACAATGAGAAGAGTAATCGAAAACTATAACAGTTGTAGTGATTAATGATACTGTGTACTGCTCGAAAATTACAACTTGTCTAACACACAGATTGACTCATAGTTCAGTTAGTGATCCACTGAGCATATTAAATGAATTTGCCGATTAAAAACTCCAAATTTAATAAATATTGTGTCGATGAGGAACGGACAATGTCGGTATAACGGCATAAGACATTGTTTATGTACAATAAATTGAATTGAATGAAATTAAATGTAAACTGATCACTAAAATATGAAAACTCTTATGTATTTTTTCCATTATTACACACCTTACGTTAATAAATATATTTATCCAACACTTTCATATAAAGTGATCTTTATTGATGAGATTTTGAAGGTATAAAGTGACTCATAAGTCACTAGTGAGATAAAGTAGTAAGCTAAAATGAGGTAAAGTGATTTAGTCACTAAGGAGTAATTTTAATATAAAATAAAGTCCATGGAATTTATTTGTCTCCATTACATGGAAAATTAACAAAACAAAGAACCCACGTACTAACACTTATTTATTTATATTTATGTTAACATTTTTCTCTACTAGTAACGACGTCTGTATCCCCTGACTCGTGCTGCTCTCCCTGAATTTTTTTAGCAATAACAATCTTGTTGAGACTGAATCTTCTAAATAACCCTCCGCCACGGTGGATGATTTCCACACACCGTGACGTTTAAGGGTGGTAATGTCACCCCCAGCATTGGCCAAAAAAGTTGATGAGGAACGGCACATGCTATGGCCAGTATACAAATCTGCATCTGGCAATTGCAAATAATCAGCTACAATTCTTGGAATTTTTGAGAGCTTATTTAATCCAACGCATTGGACAGTGCACTTTCCCTTTTGAAAATTTACGAAAAATCTTTTGTGAAACACATTTTGTGGTCTTAAAGACACATATTTCCTAATCGAATCAAGTGGGTTTACCGAAAATCCTTCATTTAAAACTGTGAAACTTCTTGATTTATTCGTCTTGGTATCTGGTATCGATATATATAGATATTATTCTTTATCTCTTATATCTTCGACGCTTAAGAAGGTCAGTTCACTGCAACGGCAGGTACCGCAAACTCCCAATATCAATGCAACCTAAAAAACCCAAACATTTAAATAGGTACATAAAAGCAAGAACATCATAAAACACCTACCTCTGACATAAGATGCTCACCGTCAGGGGCATCCATCAAATATTGTTCGATATGTGCTCTTTCCAAATAATATCTTTCTAATAATATCAGATAATAAAAAGCACTTGTAAAAGTATAATTATTATTTTTAATCCACATATTCCTATCACACACAGTGACAGTGACACTTTAACAGTTATTACCACGTTGCCAATTAAAAAAAAGAAATTACCTATATCGATTCTGCCAATTCTACCAACATAAAAATAAGTTGGTAGCAACAGTTACTAAGATCTTATAGCGTCATTGGTCCCATTTGCTACATCTAGGTAAATATAACTACATAGTGAAATTGTTGTAGTTCCCGTCACCACTTTTAAAGTAACAACAACTATAACGTTGGTGGCATCTGCTACTTTATAGTAAATGTAACTTGTAGGGAAATAATTTTGGTTTTTGCAACCTCTAAGTTACTGCAATTAAAATCGTCATTTTTCTGTTGTTGAATGAAGACACAGATAAAAATATAATTCAATAAAAAATTTCTTTTTATTATAGTCATTTACAAATATGTTTTCTAAATAGATTATTACTTTGTAATATATCAAATTTAAAAAAAAACGTTTTCCATAAAAAATTTTGCAGTTTTGCTTGTACACATAATTTTTGCAAAAAAATCTTTTTCCGAAAAAACCATTTTCTCGAGGAGGCGTCTTTTTTATCGAAGCATCATGATAACATTTTACAGAAAACAAGTGGTGGTTTTAATATCCACACCCAAGGTAAATGCAAAACATCATGATTTATAATATATGCTTATGCATGTTGTATATAATCACCTTAACTTGGACCTTGGACATATCATGTGCTTAAACTCAGTAAGTCATTAATTTGCTATTCGAATAACAGAGAGCCAAATATATAGTTTGCGCTCTCATTTCGGTCAGCTGAGCTGTTCCAAAAGTTAGTTATTTCTACTACTTGGTTACATCCCGTTTACGTAATAACCTAGTCCTCAACACGGTAACGGTAGAAGTATCGGAATAGTAACTTGCTATGTAATTATTATTCCCCATTTTGGTGAATGCTTAGTAGAAGGATGGTTCCCATTACGTAATAATCCTTAGTTCCGGAAACCTTTAAAGTTCCACTAATGGTAACTACTACGTAGAAACTACTAAAATTGCTGCTTGGTATTATTTAATCGTTTTGTTTGTTTACCTGGAAATCACACACGTTGCATTTTTGCCATTTGACCTCTTCAGGATTCTTGTGAACGTTATAATAATGGGTCCTCAGCCGATCCTTGCTATTACCACGATATTCGCATTTATCACACTGGAATAGAGTCAGTTCGTCGATGCTCTTATGCTGCAAAAGGTGCCTCTTGAGATTGGCACTGTTTCTGCTTTGATATGGGCACTCTATACATTTGTACATTGTACATTCTTCGGGTTTTTTGTGGATCCTTTGGTGTTGCTTCAGGAGCCATCTGGACTTCCCCTAGAGCGATAAAGAAATTATTATTTCTACCAAAAGGGAAATTTTATGCAGAGCAGGTTCCTTGTTGGCAACCCTAGTTGGATTGCATTTGAAAAATGGTGTATATTTACTAAGTCTCTGGCTTCGCAATTATTTCCATTATGTTGCCATTCAAAGAGCAATGTTAAAAAAAGAGCCTTTTTGGCCCATCAGTAGTAATCCACACTTTACCACTACCATCTTTTTTTACTAATTTTGCTGAAAATGAATCCGTCATCCGTTCTGGCGAAACATTCTTATTTGGGGGTGACATTGGAATTTTGCAGGAAATTCTCTTAAAATACTAAGTTTCGATAACTAAGTAGAAAAAGAAGTAAAAAAATCAAATTCACCCCTTCAACCCTCCTTGCCATTCTTTCACCACCTCTAAGAAGGTTGTAAGCTACTATAACTACTATATAGTTATTTACATATTTTTTAAAAATCAGAACACCTCATTGAGTGGTTGCTATCAGAATATAATAATCTGATTACTTCTGAGTACCCTCATATGCCTCCTCACTCCGGTGGGTCTCACCTCAGGGATATTGATCGGTTTTAATTACAAAAAACCTAACACACAGTTGGATGTTTTTTTATCATATTAAGGTGATTTGGCCAATTCAGATCACTCCTGAGTATTTCTTACCCTTCTAAGGAGGGGGTGTAGTGTCAATATCCCCTTTAAAGAATGATGCTTGATTTTTATAGTAAAAAATTATTTAGTTATTTAAATAATTTTTGTTTGTTAAAATGGGAATCTTTTTTCATTTTATGGCCCCCTCAAATTCCAAATCTACCAACGAAATGGGTGGGAGTAACTATTTTGGAACTTTCGATTAGTTTTTATTACAACAGAAATCCTTCACCACCCAAATAAGGGTGGTTTTTTAATGTGTTCCAGAAATTTTTCGCCAAAACAGGTGATGGATTCTTTTTCAGCACCCCAAAATTAGTAAAAAAAAAAGATGGCTTCCACACTTTACCAAGGATGAGCCAAAAAATCCCTTTTTTAACATTGCTCTTAAGTAAGTAAGATTTAGTATGTTTGGCTAAACTAAGTAGACTATTTTGTAAACAATACATTGTAAATATGCCTTCAAAATATGACGAAATGCACTTTCGTGGGTGATAAGTCCCTAAAAGCAACATTGAAAAGGCGATATTTTAAAGTAATATACATATTGGCAATTACATACAATTGATATTTCTTTACGTAGCTTATAGCCGTTTAGCGGACTGGAAATAATGAGCTCGTAAATGGTCCATACTTTGTGAACACTGGGTGTTCATATAAAGACCACATACCTAAAAGAATATACTGCAAATAGTCGACTGCACAAAGGTACTGCGCTTGCAACCCACACAGCACAATTGGGTTGTTAAATTTTCAAAAATGGTGAAATATGGTAGAAGCATTAATTTAATTACATATTTAATTTGGAAGAAAATTTCTAAGCATATTTAAAAAGATTGTTAAACTTCAGCTATTTGAATGTGCCATGAAAACGGTAGTGACATCATAACGGCAGTTAGATGTGAACTTATACGCAGAACAGATGAAGACAAACAAGTTGACATTGTTGTCAATAAAGAAAATAACCTCATATGTCAAAAGTAAATTTGACCTTTAGCTAGTAGTAATTAGTGTATGCAGTTATTGTTAGTATTTTTTACAAAATGACTAAGGCAGTATATTTGTAAAAGCTAATTCTGACATTCTACTTGTGGTAGATATATTTATGGTCAGCGAATTTTTGGCATTGCAGTGGTTGAAAGTGCAAAAGCTGCGAGGTACGTTACAGCTGCTATAATGTGGACAATACAAACTATAGTAGAGTGCTCGGTGCTCAGATATACGCATAAGAATAAGTTCTGTGGGGGTTTCGTTGTTACAAGCTGAATTTGATATAAAATTAATGATGATATACTGATGTTTCAAAATCTCAAAGCCGTCAAAAAATGTCCTACTCAAAAGATCATTATAATCAAAAACGAATTGGGTGTGTCTGTTCGAAAATCTACTTATTTTGACTAGTTCTATTCATGTTAAAAGGATTTGCTATTACTCAAAAGTAGAAATATCAAAACACCTAATTCACTAAGAAATAACTCATTTTTTGATTATAATGACCTTTTGAGTAGGACATTTTCTGACGGCTTTGAGATTTTGAAACATCAGTATATCATCATTAATTTTATATCAAATTCAGCTTGTAACAACGAAACCTCCACGGAAGTCACAATAAGTGTATTAATGCACTCTACTATATTGTAATTTCTGCAAGAACTTCTTTTGTCGTATCTTATTAATATTATTACATAATATGTCTAATATGTATTTTATTATTTCATTTAGATCAATTTGTTCACTATACTTCGTATTTTATTAAATATTTCCATTTTACTATTTCCTATTAACTATATACATGCGTATCTAACTGAAAACATAAAAAAACAAGTAGGTATGTCTACTAAAGAAATTATTGATTATCCATTGATACTCACACCTAAGAAGAGTCAACATGAAACTTACGAAAGATATCAAGAAAAGTCTGTATTATAACAAAAAATAAATAATTGTAATATATTAGTACAGTAACTAGAGGTTTTAACTTCGGAATAATGTCATATTGAACGGATTTCGTTCATTTTTGGCAGTATAGTAGTAAATGCTTCACGGAAAAGTTTCTATATTGTGCGGGGCTTGCTAATTTATAGGGGGTGGCAATTAAAAAATGTATATATATTTATTGGAGCTGAAGTAGAATCAAATTTTAAGAAGAAAAGGTTCTATGCAATTTTCCATATAAATTGATAGTTTTTAAGTTATAACGACTTCAAAATTGCGATTTTAGATTAAAAAAAAGGTATTTCCAAACGGCTTTCGTCAAGTATCTCGAAAAGTATTACTTTATCGAAAAAGTGTTACAGACCAATTACAGAAAGTACAAACTGGGAATTAATTGTATTTTTTGTTTATTTATGTAGGATTAATAATTTCGGAGATATTTAAGTTTATCCAAGTGTTTCGAAATTACCTTTAAAGTTTAAAATGTATTTTTTTCTAAAGCAAGTGCTTTAAATGAGCAAAAAAAATTGAGCATCGAGGTACTGCTACATCTTAACGAGAAGCTCTATTTGAGATAATTTTTTTAAATTACTGGATAATTAGAGTAACAAAATGGCGACCTTTTTTATATAGAATAGAATAGAAAAATTGTGTAATATATAATATACAAATTATACTTACACAAAAAGGTGGTGTTCGTAAACACGTTCTTCCACACCACCTGCCATAAAAACATACAAAATACCATACCTAATAAAAACCCTTATCAACTAATGTGCAAAAAATATTAGCTAACTTCTAATGATTTGTATTGTTTAATTGTTCGCCATGAAGTAGTCTTTTTAAGTGTTTCTTAAAACATACAACAGATCTGTCTAGATGAGAGGACTCATATGCTGGGTTATTTAAGAACTGTACTGCTACATATGCAAAACAACATTCAAATTTAGTGGTCCTATGCTGCGGAATTTCAAAATTCGTTTGGTTTCTAAGTTGCAAGTTGTGTATTTGATGCCTAGGTATTAGATAATTAACCAAATAGTTGGGTTCCCTGCTCAACAAGATCTTGTAAAGGTATACTCCAAATAGTAATCTAAACCGCCAACTCATTTTTAAAATACCATTATTGTTATAGATGTGCGTGATATGCTCATATTTTTTTATATTAAATGAGAAACGTAAACAAGCGTTTTGAGCCAGCTGAAGCTTATTCTTATATTCTACTGTTAAGAAACTATAGTACACACTTAGACAATAATCCATACGAGGGTACAACAGAGATTCAACTATCTTATATTTAGTTTCATATTGGAGTAAAAATTTAAACTTATAAAGTGACTTTAACTTCATGTACAACAATTTTAATTTATTGTTTACGTGCAATTCAAACTTGAGCTCTGAGTCAACAATAACACCTACATTTTTTGTCGCCTCTTTTTGGGGTATCTCTATGTTTTTGATATGTACCATTGTGAAATTGTAGCTGTAGTACCTATTTATTGAATGCTTTGTTCCAATAATCAAGATAAATATTATAATATTATAAGGCTTTCTTTTCAACTTCTACATGTTTCTAATGATTTTTTATGAATAATTGTTATTGTTTAATACAGATTCTCCTCAAATTTTAACTTAGTGCAACAACCCAATTGAGATTTGGGATGTCAAATAAAGTACTTGGATATCCCAGTATGTAAAATAAATAGAAAAATGGACATCCCTTTTAGGATAACCTATTTTAAGACATCCTCAAGCCAGCCCATTTTAGTCCGTCCCAGGATATCTCCTTATTTTTTCTTTATTATTATTATTATTTACATACATACAAGGCAGGCAACCTAGGGCTGTTTATGACTAATGCAAGAACAAGTACATGTGTCTAAAAGTTCAGATTTATTTGAGTGTCTTCATACCAGACTATAAAAAGTAAGTACAAATGTATAACAACGTAACTTACCCTATTAAACTTTATGTTATGAGAAACTTATCTGTTTTTGATTGAAGATTTAATTAGTTATTAATGTGGTATTCGAAGCCGCATAAATTTAACAAGTTTTTTAAACTTTCAGAATGCTAAAGGAATCTAAAAAAGGAAGTTTTATACATACTCCCTTGTTTTAAATGACACAGTCGCTGAGAAATCTACAAAATGAAAGTAAAAGAATTGAGTGCTAAAGTCAGTTTGAAGAGAAAATGTGAATAACTTCAAAGTGTTGTCAAGTCTGACGATAAACCTGATGAAATAGAATTGAATATTATAATAATAAAGGTAAAATATCTGGTCTTGGGTAGGGTGACCATTCGCACTGTGCCATGTTGAAATACAATTATATATACACATATTCATAAAAGAGGAGAAGAGAGAAATATACTGTATATCCAAACCTTACAATACCGCTGAAATATCAGAATGCTTGTATATGTCGATTGTACTCCCTGTTAGATTATTGCCCAAACAATAGCTATAATAGTTATAACTTTTTTGTATAATCAGTTTCCCATTCCTTCTACATATATACACATACTTTTATATTTTATTCAATACATTTTTTTCCATTTTTTTTTTTTCATTTTTGAAATGTATTTTGCAATTTTAGGGCTATACCCTGCATGAAACGACCTTTTGAATGAGATGTCATTCAACCAATGTGTCTTTAAAAAAAAAGCTCAAAAATAAGCCGTCAAAACTTAGGAGGGGAGGGAACTTTTGACACGCGCTGTAACTATTCTTTAGATAGAGCATTATTAAAGCAGGATTTACAACAGGAAAAGAAAAAGGATATTAATCAATCACCTGGTATGAACACAAATCGCAGGGATGCATTTTATCTTCATCCGGGGCTTGGTGTGTTTCCCGATGACGCTTTAAGTAATAACTATGCCTTGATTGGTAGGGACAAATGCCGCATTTGTACATTTTTAATTCATCTATGCTTTTGTGAATCAGCGTATGTCTCTTCAAATCACTCCTCGTCTTTGCCTAAAAAAAAAAAAATTTACTATAGATTTATACTGCACATACCTACAGGGTGTAATTAATTTTACGTCATTAAAAAAAAAACTAACAGTGGGGAGTGATCAGACAAACAAAAAACCTTATATGACATGGATGGGTAAAGAAAACTTTCCATATGAAAGTTTCCGGAATGAAATTTTGATGAAAATGGAAGTTTTCAATAAAATATTTGAATATTCGGAAAGTTCCCAAAAGAAACTTTCCCGGAATTTTGGAAATTTTGGAATATTCAAATATATTATTGAAAACTTTCATTTTTATTCAAATTATGTGGCTTTTACAACTTTCCCTACTTGTAAATTATTTACGTTTGATAATTGGATAATTATTACTGAATTTAGTATCTGAAAATATTATGCATTAGGAATTACACTACATTTACGATTTTAAAATTACGAGTAACATTTATTACATAAATGTTTCGAATTTTTGTAAACCTAACAAAGATGCTTTGTTTTACATTCAACAAATTCGAAATAGGCACAAATATTTCGTCATAGTTATTATTCTGTTTCGTGATTTGAAATGCACTTCCAAAGTTTCTTATTTGTGTCCAAATGTTACGAAACAATAACGCTCAGTGTTTGCAGGGTAATTTTTTCTGCCGTTTGTGGAATCCCATAAAAAACATTTTTACTGCAACTATAAGCAAATAAAAAATTATTTACTTTAATAGTAATAATAATAATAAACACCATAGGTAATACGACCCCCTTTATCCCTGAAGGCTCTGGAAAGGCCTTGTGCGGGAGGGAGCTACACATTTAGAGACAAGGACACATCCAATATCCGAATATACTGGGATTAATTTCTCCTTCTGAAAAATTCCCAGTGCCACGGCCGGGAATCGAACCCGGGACACCTGGGTGAGGGTCAAAGCAAATAAAGCAAGCCAATAAAATTTATTAACATTCATATATACATATGTGCTTCCCCGAAACCTGCCTCAGAGTCAGCCAGACAACCAGGGCACGTAGCGCCGTGCTGATTGTAGGGCTGGGCGGGGCAGGTTCGGCTCGTCTTGGCGACAATGATAAAAAAAAGGAACAATTAAATTTCCTACCCACCTAGCGTGGGTTTAAAATTAATAATATTGTGACGTGTTTCCACCCTTAGGAAACCACCCTCGCAAATTCCGTGGGTTCCAAAAATGATAACAAGAGATGTCCACTAACACACTTTATTAAATATTTACTGGATACTTCACAATACTATTATTAATTTAAATACACTTTACTGACTAAAATCACAATGTTTATCACTTTGTTTATCCTTGAAGTCTTAACCTCACTTTCTATACTTCTTGAACTTTCTGAACTACTCGCCGAGAATGCGGTCGGTCTTTTATACCCAAAAATGACAGATCTCGATTGTTCTGTGATGACGCCACCATTCTCTAGATCATTCCAGATGTCACCAGAACTAACTTCTGGTAGGTTTCTCGAGTAGGTGCAAATACACTACATTCATTCTAAGGGTTGTAACAAAGCTAGTAAGCGACAACTCCTCAGCTCGGTAGCACACTCTACCATGCTATATGGAGCACCAATATGGCAGAAAGCACTGGAAGTCGCAAAAAATAGGCACAAGCTAGCAGTGGTACAGAGGAAGATGGCGTTGAGGACCTGTAGTGCATATAGGACGGTATCTACGGAGGCCGCGTTAGAAATAGCTGGAATACCTCCAATCGATCTCATGGCCCTTGAAAGGAGGGAACTCTATGAGGCGGGAAAAAACCCGGAAGCCAGTAGAATGATAAAACAAAAAATCATGGAGCTATGGCAAGAGAGGTGGTACGCGACGGAGAAGGGGCAGTGGACGAAGATCTTGATCCCAGACATCAAGAAATGGATTGATAGGACACATGGGGAGGTAAACTACTACCTGACGCAGGCGTTAACGGGCCATGGGTGCTATAGGGATTTTCTCCATAACATCGGAAAGGCAACAGACGACCTATGTGAATATTGTGAAGAGAGGGATAGTGTGGCACATACCATATTTGAATGCCCACAATGGCAAGAGATTAGAGAAAGAGCACTGGACGATGCAGAAGAACCACTAGGTCCAAGAAACATCATTGACCATATGATGAAGTCAGAAAATAACTGGAATGACATTACGGAAATGATCACTGAAATACTAAAAAAGAAAGAAAAGGACGAAAGAGATAGACAGACTAGAGAGAGAGTATAGCATAGAGCATAGAAGAAATGGAAACTAGGAACTACTGGCATGGGTGAAGAAATGCGAGAGCGGTACCACGATGCCAGTACGTTAGAGGGGGGAGCACAATGACCGGAGGGGTTTTAGCCGGTAGGAGTCCGGCACTACCCAGCGTGATAGATCCAGAGCGCTGGGTGTCCATGATGGATTTCCCCTCCCCACCCCTCTCCATGGGAAAAAAAAAAAAAAAAAAAGGGGGTTGTAACACATTACACTGCCCCCTCCTTAAGCCTGAACGTCCCGGTCAGGCAATTCAGCCTCTTTCACATACTTCGCCAGTCTATCCAAGTGTACAAACTTCATCTTGGACTTTTTGTTTCGTTGAATACGATAGACGACATCATTAATTCGGGTAATAACAGTATAAGGTCCTTCCCAAGGAGGTTGAAGTTTCGGTGACTTCCCTTTCTTCCGCTGTGGGTTGTACAGCCAAACCAAATCTCCTGCCTTGAACCCTTCTGAACTACCCTTACGGTCGTATCGAGCCTTCATTCGGTCACTGGCTATGGTGATTTGGTCTCTAACCAGCTCATGAACATTTCTTAGCCGTTCACTCATTTCATCCACATAGCTGTTCACAGGACGCTGTTCTCCGCCTGGTGTTCCGAAAATCAAATCACACGGCAGTCTGATCTCATGTCCAAATACTACACGGGCTGGTGTTTGTTTCGTAGACTCGTGGATAGCAGCTCTGTATGCCATGAGGAAGAACGGTATGTGGAGATCCCAATCGCGTTGATTCTTATGAACCACTTTAGAGAGATGTTCTTTCATGGTCTTGTTATGTCGTTCCACCATTCCATCTGATTGCGGGTGAAGGGCTGTTGTCCTTGTTTTGTGTATCCCCAATAACTTGCAGATTTGCTGAAACACCCCTGACTCAAAGTTCCTCCCTTGATCTGAGTGCAGCTCCAGGGGTACACCAAACCGACATATCAAATTATCTACCAAGACTTTGGCGACAGTGACTGCTTCTTGGTTTGGAATTGCATAGGCCTCTGGCCACTTACTGAAATAGTCCATGGCAACCAGTATGTACTTGTTCCCATCCTTGGTTACTGGGAATGGGCCGGCTATATCGATCGCGATCATCTCGAAAGGAGCTCCGACGTTATATTGCTTCATTGCACCCCTACTTCTAGTCTGTGGTCCTTTACTGGCTGCACAAATTTTGCAATTGCGACACCAAGCTTCCACATCTTGACGACTATTTACCCAATAAAATCGTTCTCGTACTTTATTCAGGGTCTTATTAATGCCGAAGTGCCCACCGGATGCTCCATTATGCACTTCCTGAAGTACTTTCGATACTCGACACCTGGGAATCACTAGACGCATAACAACCTCCCTGCCATCCGGGCTTTCCCAAGCTCTCTTTAGCAGCCCGTTCATGAGTTTAAGTGAATCCCATTGGGCCCACAAAGCCTTCAATCCAACTGCCTTATCTGAAACATCCTTCCACGCTGGTCGAATTCCTTTCTCCTTTGCTCTCAATATAGCCCCAATTTCTGTGTCATTCAGTTGTTCTTGTCTCAGGGCTTCGGTTGTCCAATCGTCCGGAACCTCTATTTTAATAGTGTTGACGGCCACCGTACCCTGCAATTTCTCAACGTGGCGGCAGTGCTTGCAATCTTCCTTGCATGGTCTTCTAGATAAAGCGTCTGCGTTCTTATGAGATCTTCCAGGTCGATGTTCTATTTTGAAATCATACTGTTGCAACCGTTCTATCCAACGAGCCAGTTGACCTTCAGGGGTTTTCAACTGCAACAGCCATTTTAATGCAGCATGGTCGGTCCAAATCTTGAAATGTCTTCCATAAAGATATTTATGAAAATGGTCCACTGATTTTACGATGGCCAGTAACTCTTTCCGGGTTACACAATAATTTCTTTCTGGTTTGGACAGCACCTTGCTGAAGTACTCGATCACTCTTTCCTGCCCATTCTGGATTTGAGACAGCACAGATCCGACCGAAGAATTGCTGGCATCAGTGTCTAAAATAAAAAGTCCTTCCCGTTGTGGGTACGCTAGCACAGGACCAGTGCATAGAGCTGCCTTCAATTTTCTCCATGCCGTTTCACATTCCGGTGTCCATTGGTACTGCACTTTCTCTTCTGTCAGCCGGTGTAATGGCTTCGCAATTTCTGCAAACCCTTCCACAAAGCACCTATAATAAGTGCAGAGGCCAAGGAAGCTCCGTACTTTATGAACGTTAGATGGTCTTGGCCAATCTCGTACAGCAGAAATTTTGTCGGGGTCTGTTTGTATTCCATCCGAAGACACCACGTGACCAAGAAATTTGACTTCTTTCTGGAATAGCAGGCACTTCTTCGGGTTCAACTTCAGATGGGCATTCCTGACTTGCCCAAATACTTCTTGAAGATTTTTCAAATGTTCTGTAAAGTCCTGTCCCATAACAAGCACGTCGTCAAGGTAAACCAGGCACGTCCTCCAGGTTAGCCCTCGCAGCACGAACTCCATCAGTCTTTCAAAGGTAGCTGGCGCATTGCAAAGTCCAAAAGGCATCACGGTAAATTGATAAAGACCACCGCCTGCTGAAAACGCCGTCTTTTCTTTATCATCAGGATGAAGCCCCACTTGCTAGTATCCACTCCTAAGGTCTAACGTAGAAAACCATCGTGAGCCTGCCAACGTGCTTAACGTGTCGTCAATTCGTGGTAATGGGTAACTGTCTTTCTTCGTGACATCGTTTAATTTTCAATAATCGACACAAAATCTTAATGTTCCATCCTTCTTGGCAACCAAAACTACTGGCGATGAATAGGGACTCGTCGACTCCTCAATGACTCCATCTTGTAGCATCTTGTCTATCATTGCCGAGGCATCTTCTTGTTTTGCTAATGGAAGCCTCCTAGGTGGTTGTCGAATAGCGGGTGAGTCGCCAGTATTTATCTGATGCTGGACTATGTCTGTTTTTGTAAGGGCCTCTGTATTCTTGGCAAATACTGAACTTTCCTTTTCCAGGAACTTGATTGCCTCCCTTCGTTCATCCTCAGATAAATGCTCCAACTGGGTACTCAACAAGGTCAAAACTTCCTGGTCTATTTTCATAGATGAACTTCCCTCTGTTTGTTCCTCGCACCTCGCTACCCATGTGACCGGTTCATAGGAGCCAATTGGTTTGCCTTCCTTAATTGTCACCAAGTGGGAATTTAAATTAACGACTCTAATTGGGATTTTGTCTTTAGTCCGGGTTAAAGTTCTCGCCACAATAATATTGGCTAGGGACTTAATCGATTCGTCTTCTTCAACTAGGCCAACACGGTACCCTCCAGGATTTCCTTCTAAGGCAGCATCGATCATTTGTTCTGAATGAGCAGGAATCTTGATCGTCTGTGTTGTTAACAATCTCGCTTTATGGAATTGGTCATCTGCGGTTGCCAGAATAAATTCCTCATTTCCAATTTTTAAGACTCGCTCACCTACGTCAACAATAAATCCCTGCTCTCCCATGATGTCTAGACCCAAAATGAAATCATCCATAATGTCAGCCACAATGACCTTGTAATTTAACCTCAACCGTCCAACCTGCAGTTCCAAGTTGACCTCTCCATGGACCGCAGCCCTGTCCCCCGTGGCTGTCCGAATGATTACTCCATTTTGCTTCTTGTCAATCTGCAAGCCTGATATAAACCCTGGCCGCACTATTGATGACGTAGCACCGGTGTCAATCGTAAACACGCATTTTCTTCCATTCACATATCCTTGCAACAACAGACTACTTGGTATTCTTTGGAGCTGGAAAATCTTTATTTCTCTGGGGGCACCGCATTCCCTAGCCAGCACAGCCCCCTTGGTGCTGGCTATCTCTAGTTTTCCTGCTTCTCTTCAACATTCACAGCATTTACTCGACTCTCTGAGTTCTGCTGTCGACAGTCTCGTTTCATATGTCCCACCTTGCCGCAGTTGAAACATTTAATACCTCCGCTCGGCTTTCCTTTATTTTGTTGTTTTTCCTGCTTTCCGAGGCCATCCAATTTATCGCATAATTTGGTGAATATTTTCTGCATCTCAGTCAGCAAGGGGTTCTGGTTCATTTCTGGTTGCGATTCTTCGAGAGTCACAGCTCGCACTCTCGACCTTGGAGTATCCCTGTAAGCGGCTTCTACTTCGAGTGCACGCACCAAAGATTCGCTACTACTTTGGTGTCTCCTCAGTCTCAGGACTCGCCTGACCTCTTCGTCCCTTATACCATCTAAAAAGGCCCCCACGGCTAATTGTTCCTGGAATTCTTTAGGTGCACTCGGATACGCCAGGTGTGCCAGCCTCTCTATCGCAGCTTCAAATTCTTGTAAACTTTCCCCAGCTTTTTGCATCCGGGATTTCAGCTGAGCCTGGTATAATTGGGCAAGGTGTTGATCGCCATACCTCAAGTCTAATGCAGCTTCCAAGACTTTAAAGTCCCTTTGTTTCTCAACTGGGATGGTTTGGAGTAACTCTGAAGCTTGGCCCCTTAATGCTAGAACTAATGCCATGGCCTTTTCCTCATTATCCCAGTTGTTCGCACACGCTGCTGCCTCAAACTGCCTCTTGTACGTCGTCCAGGAACTTTGGCCGTCAAAAGAAGGAGGTTTTAGTCGCTGACCTGATGATACCACCTGCTGGCTTCCTCTATCTCTCAACTGTCGTTTAAGCCGGTCTATTTCTCCTTTGACTTCTTCTTCAAACTTGTTTACTTTATCTTCGACCTTATTTATTTTTCCTTCGACCTTACTGACTTCAGTCTTTACTTCAGTGACTTCAGTCTTAACGCTACCCATCTCATCTTTGATTTCTTTTTTTAGTTCCTCAGTGGTGGAAATGATAGCATCCTGTTGTATTTTCATTTGTTCATTTAGGATTTTTCTTTTAATTCCTCCTGGCGTTTTTCTTGCTCCTCTTTTTCCTCTTGATGTCGTCTTTCTTGTTCTTCTTTTTCTTTCTGACGTCTTGTTTCTTCATCCTCTTTTTCTTTCTGACGTCTTATTTCCTGATCTTCCATTATTTTCTTTAATTCGTTCCTTTCTTCTTGACGCCGTTTTTCTCCCTCCTGGCGTTTTCTTTCTTGCTCTTCTTTATCTACTTGACGTCGCTTTTCTTGTTCTTCTTTCTCCTCTTGACGTTTTTTCTCCTGTTCTTCTTTGTCTTCCTGCCGTTGCTGCGCCATCATTTTTTGGAATTGTTCGAATAAGTCCTGTATTTGTTTATCGGATGCCATACTTCTTGTTGTTACGGGCATACGATGAAATTAAAATAAAATAAATTTAACTGTCACGTCAATATCGGTAATGGAACTTCCCAGACAAATCTCGAAATAGCACGAAAAAGTCTTATCCAGAGTCTTTTGTCACTATCCAGTTCAGAGAATTTAATAATCTCCACTAATGTCCAAATAGAAAAGTTCTAGAAATTTTCACGCACTAAATGAGTCTTTTTCAGTGTCTCTATCACTTCTCAGTTCAAAGGATTTAATTATCACACTAATGTCCTAATAAAATGTTCTACAATGTCTCAAAAATGCACTTAAACACTATTTTCCTGTTCGAAAATAACCCTCGAACAATATCCAGTAAATTAGTCCTGTGTTAGCACTAACTCTCGAGAATACTTCTCGAATACTGTAACACAACTTCAGAGCTCCTCGTCATAAAATTCCGCTTTCTGACACCAATTGTGACGTGTTTCCACCCTTAGGAAACCACCCTCGCAAATTCCGTGGGTTCCAAAAATTATAACAAGAGATGTCCACTAACACACTTTATTAAATATTTACTAGATACTTCACAATACTATTATTAATTTAAATACAATTTACTGACTAAAATCACAATGTTTATCACTTTGTTTATCCTTGAAGTCTTAACCTCACTTTCTATACTTCTTGAACTTTCTGAACTACTCGCCGAGAACGCGGTCGGTCTTTTATACCCAAAAATGACAGATCTCGATTGTTCTGTGATGACGCCACCATTCTCTAGATCATTCCAGATGTCACCAGAACTAACTTCTGGTAGGTTTCTCGAGTAGGTGCAAATTCACTACATTCATTCTAAGGGTTGTAACACATTACAATATATTTAAAAATAATGCTGCCCACAAAGGCCTACTAAAACTAATGCATATAAAACTTAGAACTAGTTGCTGGTTGTAACAATGAATAAATTTTGGCTGTCGGCTCGGGTGAAAAGCTAAACGAAAAAACCCTGACGCCAGGAATATGTGGTGGAAAAAGAATAGGGTTTAAAATGTTTGAATTTTTTAAAGGTTTATCGGTCAAAATGGAACTTTTTGGTGACAAAAAGAACAAAGAGAATAAAATAAGGAACAAAAATAGAACATATAGAAAGAGAATAGAAAGGATTGGAAAGATAAAGTTGAGGAAAGATCAAAAGTGGGGGAATGGGAGGTTGTGGTATAGGAAAGTATGGTTAGGGAAGAGGTTGCCGGAAGATAGGCACGCCTGGTATGGTAGGGGGTGTTCGATCTGTTTTGATCTTGTCTTTTTCTTGTGTCTGAGATATTTTTTCTTTGCCTTAAAATTATTTTTAAACATGAATGTGCCAATTAGGTTGGGTTAGGTTAAGGTCAAGTGTGCTTGCCTCTCAACCAACCAGTCATATTAATACTTACATCCTTCGGAGGGGATGTAAAGCAGTTGGTCCTTTGTCTATTAAATGTTAAGCAAGTAAAAGTTCCCCTCTATTCGAAAGAGAAGAAGTTCGGCAAAATGTCAAGGTAGAGGTCGGTGATAGGCCCTGGTAGAGGAAATAGGCCGACATTAAATAAATAGATAAAAAAAAAATACTTACATGTACTTTCTACTTTTTACTGCATTAGAAAAACCAGTTCATGTTTTATTTTTTATTTTACAGTTTCTATTTGAAGCTACTTTTCCTATTTTATCAAGTGCTTCAGTATGCCCTTCCATAATTGATTACACAAATTACAATTCAGTTATATATTTTTTAAATATATCGTTCGCAATATACAAATATTTATAAATAGTTAGATTTGTTAAAACAAGGCAACCATGAATTAGTAAGAAAATATAAATATACAGGCTGTTTCATAATTGAATGCTGAATAAAGCATTCATCCATCCTAAAGGGCGAAAAATTCTTTATATGAACATAGGTCCGCAACCGCTTAATTTCTGAGATACAGATACAAATTTAATTAAAAAATCAATTTTTCCCCTATATCTCTAAAACGGTTTTTTTTTCAATTTTGGTAAGTAAATATTATTTTCATATTTGCGGTTTATCTGATTCAAATGAATGCATTTTATTTAAAAAATAAAATGAATTAATTTTATTTAAAAAATAAAATGCATTCATTTGTTTGTCCCTATGCAAATTCAACCGTTAAAGAGTAGAATAATTATCTTGTAGGCTAGAAACTTCTAGTATGCTAAGAGCACATTCCCTTATTTTATGAACGTAAACAATTTTGACACGTCTGTGTCAGATACGTTTCTTGTGACATTATTTAAGTTATAAAACTTGTTTATTTATCAAAACATGGCAAATTTTACAAATACCGAATCAGCAGACATGCATTACTTACTTAAGGGTTTTCTGACGGGAACGCGTACAAAGCCAGGCGACTGTATAAAGACCGCTTCTCAAATAGAATTGTTCCTGATGCTCAGACGATTTCAAGCACCCACAGAAGGTTATGTGAAACAGGAAGTTTTGAGCCACATAATCACTTAAAAGGAGCACTTCGGACTGCAAGAACTCCAGCAATTGAGGTAGCTGTTTTAAATTCAGTTAAGAAAAATCCCAATATAAGTACAAGGAAAGTTGCCAATAATTTAAATATCGCCCATGTTCTAGTATGGAGGATTCTACATGATTATTTATTATATCCTTATCACATTCAACGTCACAATCAGGCTCTACTTCCTCGAGACTTTCCATTACGAGTGAATTTCTGCCAATTGTTTCTCCAAAAAGTTACCCAAAATTCTTTATTTGACACGGAAATTTTATTCACAGACGAAGCTAGTTTTACGAGAAACAATATCAGAAATTTTCATAACAATCATTTTTGGGCCGAGGAAAATCCGCATGCAATCGTGGAATCTCATCACCAGGTTCAATTCTCATTAAATGTGTGTGCTAGAATTATTGGAGATTACCTAATTGGCCCTTTTTTTCTACCCAGCAGATTAAATGGAAATAATTATCGCCGGTTTCTTGATGATAATTTGTCAATTCTGTTGGAAAATGTTCCTATTTTAATTCGAAATCGCATGTGGTTTATGCACAACGGTGCATCTGTCCATTTTAGTGCTCTGGCTCACGAGTATTTAAACCAAAACTTTAATAATCGCTGGATAGGTCGTGGGGGAGTAGAGTCATGCCCATGGCCAGCTAGATCCCCAGACCTAACTAGTCTGGATTACTTTTTTGGGGTCATCTAAAGACCTTGGTTTACAATCAGCCAATTCAAACTGAGGAAGAATTGCGAAACCGCATAATAGTTTCCTGTGAAGTTATAAGGAATATTCAAGAAATTTTCCAAAGAGTACACGAGTCAATGAGGGCTGAAGCGTGTGTACTTGCAGGAAGCGGACATTTTGAACAATTAATTTAATTTTGGTATTTTTTGTTCAAAATAATTATAAGTTTATGAAATTTTAAAAAATTCTTTTTATGCGTACTTATTACTAAAATTAAATAACAGTTACTAATAAAATTACAAAAATCTTGCCTAGATGCTTTGGTTAGCACAGATTATGTCATTGAGACTAAGAGAAAAAAATCGCTAGGGACAAACAAATGAATGCATTTTATTTTTTAAATCGAAAACTGTCCACCAGACGAAAAAAAGTCAAGGGACCATTTTTATGACAAGATAAACCGCAAATATTAAAATAATATTTACTAAAAAAAAAAATGGCGTATCGTTTTTTGCATGTACCAAAATTGAATAAAAAAACCGTTTTGGAGATATTGGGGAAAAACTGATCTTTTTGTTAAATTTCAACACCCTGTATCTCAGAAATAAAGCGGTTGCAGACCTCTGTTCGTATAAAGAATTTTTTTTAAAATCATCCAAGGATTATCACCCTTTAGGATCAGCATTCAATTATGAAACACCCTGTATAGTAGCCCCTCATATAATGGCGAGCAGTGTATGCTGCAGATGTTTGGCTTCATTTTGAAGTCTACAAATATGTCGAGATGGTCTGAAAGGCCACGTCCATCAACAGTATTTCCCTTTACCCCGCTTCCTCACAGGTGAAACTATTTGATTGGTATTTTCTGCTCATAAGAAAAACCAAAGTTAGTGGCATAACTCAAAAACAAATGACGATAAAGATTTCTGGTAATGAAAATGAATGCATTGAAACAATCTCTTTTCTGACTGAGACAGAAAAATATACAAAATTGGCAGTTTATGTGATCATCTAGAATTTTAGAGGTAGGACCGAAATTTACGTTGTTATAATTTTATTGAACAGTTTCTTTTATATAGTTTGATATTACTTGTTTCGGCTTACTGATTTAATGTATTTGCTTTAATTTTGAAAAACATTTAATAACACAAGGTTTACAAAAAAAAAAGTTTTGATCTGGGAATGGGACCTATCATGCCTTAAGTATTTTTGTGTGCTGAATCTGAATTTTCAATTAAAAAAATTTTCTAATACGTAGATTTCGAGTAAACGTCAAAAATTGTCAAAAAAAAACGCATTTTGATGATAAAAACCGGGATTTAGAATAGAATAGAATAGAAGCACACAAAAATACATAAGGAATGATAGAGGTTTAGTCCTTGGAACCGAAATTTTATTTTTGTAGATCTGTGCACAGGTGCACTTTGTGCTCTACATTTTCTAAGTCAAAAAAAAATAAATTCTTGGTTAGGATATAAAATTAACTTGATGCAGGTATATCCTGGGTTTATCGGTCTTTATAATAAAATTATTCTTTTCTTACATTTCGGTTTATTCAACTATCTTCAGAGAACTACAATTAAGTGAAGACAAATATTTTTTTAAACATTATTTTTTAAACACGGATTTAAATTACATGTATATAAAAAATAGCATTTAAAAAAATGTCTTCACTTAATTGTAATTCTCTGACAATGACTGAATAAACCGAGACGTAAGAAGAGTAATTTTATTATAATTAAAGACCAATAACCCAGGATATACCTGCATCGAGTTAATTTAATATCAACGATCAAGAAAACAAAAACATCTATATATGTTAGGACATAAATGAAACCAACTAATATTTTTTTCATATTACAGCATAACTTTTTCATCTATAAAAGTTTACATACTTACAGTGGCGGATCTAAGGTAAAAGGTTCGGGTGGCAAAGCTTTGAAGGGCCCATTTTTTCGGATGATAACCTATATAATCTACAGTATAAGGGCCCTGAGGGCCCTTTTGCACACGGGGCCCAGGTGGCATTTGCATCAAATCTCTTTTCGATACAACATTCATCAAATTATTTCAAACTGATATGGCTATAAACAAATATAATAAATTGCCGTTAATTTTCTAGCCCGTAAATTTAATTTTTTCAGTATCTCGGATATATATACTGGACAGGTAATCGATTCTGAATTAATTCCAGTAAAAGCAAAGATAAAGCAGAGTACCCTCGATTTGACTTTATTGGAATGAATAAAACAACATTTTAGGCTTTATTTCTTCTACCTACTGATTAGAAAATAAAACAGTTTTAGTTCTCAGTCTCCTTATACTATTTACCTTACTTTTATGTTCATGCCGTATTCTTAAATTAATTTAATGAACGTTTCTGAACCCAGAAAGTAGAAAACTAAAACCACATGACATTTCAACAGCAGTGAACATATTTCAAATGAAGTATTTAAATCTAAAATTGAATACATTCATTGGTAAAAATACATTTTTGGTCAGGTTACAATTTTTAATTGATAGCAAATAGATTCAACAGAGTATTTTCAGTAAAGCAATTATATAACGCACCCTGTGGTCAATTGGAAAGATGCACTAGATATATTTCCCGTAAAAAAAAACGAGAAGTGATGTGTAATTCCTTAGAGACAAACAATGAAGAATATTAAATAAAATTCAAATTTCTCTTGTCAGTATTAAAAAACAAATTATATGGCACCCTTGATACGATAACGGAAGTGAAACGACTCTCTTGGTAAAAATACTAGGAAACGAACATATTTTAAACATCTTTTTCCTGTCAGGGTTACATAAAATTCATCAAGCCTGAAATGATCAAAGCATACGTAATTGTAAATGCTTCAAATTTTGGTCAGTTACCTGCAGGACATCGAGTCACTTTTCTCTATCCCACAATTTCAAAACAAGACTGTCCAGAAGGGGGTTACACATTTGAAAAAATGCAGATATACGCATCCATTACCTATCAACGTTGCCAATTTTGAAGCTGGGGATTGAACCCAGTGCATTATTATTTTGCTAATTATAGGTATATCTGATACAGTACATTATTATGTAATAATGTAAACATTCTGTAAAGTTTGAAATATTTGTACCAAAATCTAAATAGAAGATATAACCTATATTTATATACTTATCCAACATTTAAATTTAGAGAAATAAATTTAAATCTATTTATCTATGGATCTGATGATCACACAACTTTCTTTTTGAGTTTTTTACTTGAGTGTATAGGAAAGAGAGACACAGGGAAAAAATTATTTATTGCTAGATCAACAAAACAATAAGACAATAACCCCAACCTACGACTATGTACAAATCTATGCTTGCATATAAAAGGAACGAGATTACCCCTTTTTGTAGGTCTTTGAGTTGATTAAACAATCCTTGGTCATTTTTGAACTACATAAAATGTGATAAAACTGTAAAATCAACACAAAATTGTTTATAATTGAATAAAAACACTGTTAGAAGCAATGAATCAATATGGCGGCACAAGAAAATGTAAACAGCGGACAACTCCCTCTGGAAGAGAACCAATGAATGCATCGATACAAATGTAAACAATAAACAAGTTATGTATCCCTTGCAAAGACAGAAAGTATTGTTTATCCATATTTCTTTGTTTATCTGAGATCTCTAATAATAACAGAGATAGCAATGTATGCTCCCCCAATTTGGGATACAATGTATTTGCAGAGAACTTATACCATAGAGAAGCGACAATATCTAATGACATTGATATGAGTGAAAGACAACCTCTTACACTGAGAGAACTGTAAAGTTTGATGTACACTGAAAGTAATTCAGTATAATATGTATAGTCCAAGATCCCGTGAACGCCAGACTTACGTCATTTTATAAAATCTGAAAATTTTTCTACGGAAGTACACTACTACAAGTAAGAATAATTGGCTACTATGAACAGTCGGTCGCGGTGGCTTTGACAGATAACAGGTAGCAAAGGTGTATAAAATCTGAATTTAATATATGTTACTTGGGCAACTATTTTAAGGTGTTTGTACATTCGTACATCGGTTTTATAAGCAATTACCTTAAAAAAAAAACAACTAAAATTTTTTTCGCAATTATTTTAACAAAAAAAAAAAACAAAAAAGAACGGAATGAGCAGGGGTCGAACCGCCGACCTCTTGACTAGCAAGACGACGCCTTAACTCACTCGACCACTTACCTGTCTGAGAATATTTACTTAAAGACTTTATAAAATAACTTAAGTACAATTACAATTTTTTATACTTTAAAGGCGGGGAGTTGCCACCATAGAAAGTGTCTGGCAGTGGAGGACGTGAATTATTATAGTATCTCGTAAACAATATCAAAAAATTATGCTTTATAGTATGATGATTTTGAACAGCAATTCTATAAACCTTTGCTACCTGTTATCTGTCAAAGCCACCGCGACTGACTGTTCATAGTAGCCAATTGTTCTTACCTGTAGTATTGTACTTCCGTAAAAAAATTTTCAGATTTTATAAAATGACGTAAGTCTGGCGTTCACGGGATCTTGCTCTAGTACTCAACACAATCTCTTACACTGAGAGAACTTTAAAGTTAGATGTACACTGAAAGTAATTCAGTATAATATGTTACTATACCACATATTAAATATAATTAAATAATAATTTATGTTTCAAATACTATTAGTTTCTAAAAAAGACTAAAAAAACGTAAAAAAAAAATGTAAATAATATATTAAATATCAAATATTTACATTCACTTATAATAGAATGTATTGTATAGGTATACGTTATCAAAACATATTTTAGAATAATATACTGTACATAATATTACAATTTATTCTATTTTAATATTTTTTTGTTTATAATTCTAAAAATTAAACAAACAACATGTTTTACAAAAAAGATTTTTATTTCTAATATACATAAATTCTACTGCTAAGTTGAATATACAGGGTAGTATAGTATGTATTATATGCTCATGATATAACACTTTTATATTTTGGAAAAGATTATGATGATGATAACTAGTAATATATTAAATATGACTTGAGGCAAATATCACTTTTGGTTTCAGATTAATAAATTAACGCACTCAATTTTAGAAAATCGTCATTTATGTTTATGTCTAAAAATCAAATTCCAAATTCAGTTCCATCCATTACATTTAATAATGATACAATTAAATATTCGCCATTAACGAAATGTTTAGGACTTCGTATTGATGAACAATTGTCATAGAGTCATCATATTGATGCGTTACAGAAAAAAAAATTTCTCCTGTTACTGGAATCCTTTTTACAATACGAACTTTTGTATCTAGAAAATATTATTGCCTCTTATATTCACACTTACAATATTTAACTTTGGGCCACAGCCAATAATTCTGTTATGAAACCTCTAAAAACATTACAAACTAAGAAGGCTATAAAATGTATCTACAATCTTCTATTCTTGGAACCTACAATAGGGCATGTGCACGTAACGTCACAACTAACCTCAAAAATATATATTTCTTAAGGTTTACATGTATTACGTAGCTATTATTAAAATGTCTGCCTGGTTCCTGTACTTTCAACCAAAATCTAGTTCAATGTAATGTTTATGAAGTTTTAAATCGTTTGTCCCAATAAAATAAGACACTTTTTGCAGGTTAGAAATATAACCTATAATTAGCAGTCTATTTTTATTAGTCAACAATATTGAAATATTATTTGCGTGAATTTTTAAATATTTGCTTGGAGTGAGTATGGCTCCAAGCTAGAAATGCGTATAGAAACATTAAAAATAAGAATAAACCTAAAAAAACTTAAAATTTGAGGTTATGTTAGTTATATGATGCACATACCCTATTAGTTTATATAAACCAAATAATCTACTTGATATTGACTCGATATATACACTAAAAATTATAAATGTGACAAAATTTTAACCTTCCTGTTTACTTTTTTGTCGGTTTTAGTAATTTTTAAATCCCGATTTGTGTATTTAATGGAATAAAAAATCTTCATTCTTATAAATAAATTTTTAACATATAGTTTTAGGAATTTTAAACATGGATGAATAAATCTGTGTTGTTCATTATATTAAATAACGTATTAGAAACTGCTCATCCAGTACAAATTTCCTCAAATTGAGAATTAAATACATGTTCTAATTTGTAAATAAAATTGACAAATTCCTCTGAAGGTGATAGCAGGTTTCCGTAAATATTTTTTTCGGTGTTAAAAGCTTTGAAATAAACTAATAATTTATTTATATTTAGTGTCTCGCATTATTTCCCAAAAGATTTACAAATATCGCAAGAGTGTACTTCAAGGGTTTTTTTCAAAAGATATCCACAAACATAAGTGAAAGCATTTTGAGTGGGTATATTTTCTTTCGTATAGCTGTAATCAGGAAGAACAAGGGCTTTAGGAGTTTTCTCTTCTTCCTCTTCATTAATAGTGTCAGTTATGTTAGTAGATTTTATAGTCATTAATAATTCATCTAAATCATCCTTGCAATTCATGTGATCAGAATGAAAATAGTTTTTTGTTTATCGATTTTTACTTCTATTTGTACATGTGTTAAAATAAAATATATTTTAAATTTTACTTTTTTACTTTCCTCTTAAAGGAACCCTCCCTTCAAGTCTATTTTTAATAGCATTTACCTATATTTTTTTGAAAAAAATTATCCAATTCGTGGGTATAATAAATTCTATATCGAAAAAATATTAAAATATACCTACACATTTTAAATGGAAAAATACAATTTTCCAATACATCCCCAAACCAGAGGTTATATCGGACACATTTAAAAAATAATAAAAAAACATATTGCTCACCTTAATTTACTTTTTTTTACATTAAAATAAGTTCCCTAAATATACCTCTATCAATGTGCTTAATCAGATTTAAATTACGCAGATTCGTTCTTGAAATATTCAAAAAAATCTTTAGAAATCACTAGATATATACCCGATTGTCGATAACTTTCAGAGCAAAGGACACACCACTGGTGCTCTTTTCTCTAACTCAGAGAATTAGACCAATGGTGGTTGGGTCATCTTTGACACAATGTAAACATGTGGAACTGACAACTAAACAACCTATTTGTCATATCCCATATAGCACAGAATATTGTACAAATATTGGTTTTTGGTCCGTCATGTACATTCAATATACGGTATATTTTATGGATATTTTAAAAATATTGAGAGAAAATATATTTTATCCTACATTCTGTGGAAATTTTTAAAACATATGAAATTAAATATTATCTTGCTTATATTTGCTAAATATTCAGGAATATTAAAAATTGCTGCTCTAAACTTTAATCCACATCCAAAAGCTCTATTTACCATGAAGGCATTAAAGGATTCTTTTAAAATTTTAAATTATTAAATGGAAAAATAATAATAATAAAGAATACGGCTACACCTCAGATCATGACTCGTAGATCTTTTTTCTAAGTGTGTGTTTTAGATTTAGGTTTAAAAAATTACATAATAAATAAATAAATACAAATTATTCCTTGAATTGAATTTCTTTCTTAACACGTTGACTGCGGCAACGGTCCCGGGAGACCTATGACGAATATGTTTTACTGACGGCACTCCATATGTGAAAATTTGACTCAACTAACGAAGCTCATAACTTTGCTCTCAGTTGAGACAAATCAATTTTAAAACTAGCCAACGATAGCCAATGGTCAACCTAATTATTTATGGCCATATTTTTGTATCGGACTTCCGGATCCGATGCCGTCATAAAATTATAAATATGATGTTATGACGGTATCGGACCTTCGCGTCCGACACAAATAAACACGTTTTTTTGAAGACTGTGAAGAACAACCTGCATTTTGCCTACTATATGTTTCAATAAATGTCATAATTTGACAAAAAGTATAAATTCAGAATGCTGTTTTCAGTTTTTATTTGTTTTTAATAAAAAAATATTTATAATTTAATTATTTTGTTAATTCATAATTACAAATTTAAAACAATAATTTTGCGTTTGTATGTATTCAATAAATTTTTACAATCATATTTAGTGGTTTCATTATAAAATT
Organism: Rutpela maculata; assembly: GCA_936432065.2. Classification (NCBI taxonomy): domain Eukaryota; kingdom Metazoa; phylum Arthropoda; class Insecta; order Coleoptera; family Cerambycidae; genus Rutpela; species Rutpela maculata. The sequence continues at coordinate 125,671,760 of OW386292.2, read as the reverse complement.
CTGCAAAAAACTCTCAAATAAATAGTTTATTTGCTAAAAAACAAAATTAAAAATTCGAATTCAATGCTAAAAACGGCATCGGGCCTTGGAGTCCGGTACGGCTTCAAGGGGACTGTAGTAGAAATGTATATTAGAAATCCCTACCATAGGAATGCGCTTATATTTCAGCATTAAGCCGATAGATGGCAAAATCTGTTACAGAGTTTATAGGTCTCCAAAGACCGATGTCGTCATAAATTAATAACTAACCATCGGACGTCCGAGACCGATGATTGCAATTAAATCATTACTCTCTAAATGACTTCCGCAGTCAACGTGTTAATATGTACAATATTAATTATTATATGAAATAGTGTATACAACTTTGCTCCAACGCGCCATTCTAAGTGCACATGCGTACTTTGTGTCTCCTACGAACCCTATGTCATGCCGTCGACAACAACGCAAAGTGAAAACAAATAGTATGGTATATGGTGAAACGAATGAATTGTTTTGTGATGTGTAGTTGTGAATATAAGCATTTCGTGGTAATAGTGTAAGTAAGAAGGTAAATATTTTAATGTTATTAATTATAATGATAGTGTAGTTATTTAATTTCTATGGTCACAGTTACAAATATTTGGCACTGAAAAAGGTTGCAGCCATCTTGATCATTTCAACTAGTATTTTTGCGATTGTTTCCGAATATCACATCTTTCTTTCTGTCGAAGAATGGGCACGAATTGTATAGAAAACCACTATTTCTTTCCTTAAAAATTGACTCAATGTAATATTTAACGAAGAAAATGATCTAACCTCAAAGATTACATTCCCTAGTGAGCAAGTAAATAGGTTGTTGCTGTAGTTACAAAGTAGTAAGTCTTGGAAAATTTTATATGGCACTGTGATTTTATCAAAGGTAATATCACCACTGTTGTTCTGTTTGATGTAAACTAATGTCTAAGAATAATGAAACCTACAATAGTCCAGTCAACGAAGCGCTAAAATGATCAAAAGGTCTAACTTGAGTGCTAATGAATGGATTTTGATGAAACCTTGTGCAATGTGTTGGTAATGACGTTTTCCTTGCGAGGAGAGGAAACCCACACGGGCTGCTCATCCCTACTTGGAATGGGTCAGATGTTAATAAAAAAGTTTAAAAAAAGATTAGATTAGGAAATGAAAGGGTAGAAAACACCCATTTTATCACGGGTTCCGTAACTTGTAGAATTAGGTCAAAAATGAAAAAAGAAGCAATGTATTTACCTTTTTTTGCCCAAAATAAGATGTTTTTACTCTTGTGAATTTTTTCGAAAAATGCATATTTTTCGAGATATGGCCACTCAAAAATTTCTAAAAATGGGGGAGGGGAACTTTTCTGTAAATTGCGTTTTCACCGAGTTTTTCCGGAAAAACATGAAAAACTATCCCCATCTTTGAAATTGTAGCGCTTTAAAAATATGTAATTTAATAATTTGAAAAAATTCAGAGGTTGCTTTGAGGAATTCTAAACATTTTTTGTCTTTTCGAGTTTTTTTGTAACTTTCTAATTTTCCAAGTTACAGGCAGTTTCTCAGGATAAATACTTAATGTACTAAATTTTTTGCACATTAATTAATTAAAAAATTTTTCCGGAAATCTTTTTCACATTTTTAATTTAAAAATTGTATTGAACCTTTAAAAATGGTATAACTATATAGGTTTCATATTTTTTTATAATAATAGATATAAATCACGCTCATTTTTCAAATTTTCATGTGCAAAAAATGTAGTATATTATTTATCGTGAAAAACTGCCTGTAACTCTCCAAGAGACAAAAAATATTTAGAAGGCCTCAATGCATACGTCTGAATTTTTTCAAATTTTTAAATTACATATTTTTAAAGCGCTATAATGTCAAAAATGGGGGTAGTTTTTCATGTTTTTCCGGAAAAACTCGATGAAAACGCACTTTACAGAAAAGTTGTAAATTAAAAAAGCCTTGTATTCCAATGATACATTCACCTGAATTTTTTCAGATTTTTTTTTTCAATTTTTACATTTCCCCTCCCCCATTTTTAGGAATTTTCGAGTGGCCATTTTGCGAAAAATATGCATTTTTCAAAAAAATTCACAAGAGTAAAAATATCTTATTTTGGGCCAAAAAAGGTAAATACATTGTTTTTTTTTTCATTTTTTAATTCTGTTTTTATATTTCTTTTAGGAAAGAAAATTCTCAGATGGAAGAGAACCAGGAGGATCTTCAAGAATATCATACCTTTTAATATAATATGTGTATGCATATATATGTAATAAATATTGGACCTTTTGCTGTGTCTTTTATCCTTACCTATCTTTTTCTCAGTTTTATCTCATTTTCTGAACATGAGAGACTACAATATCTCACATTACCACAGTGTGGCGTGATACGTCAAAATGATTCTTTCAATTATTTACTTGTTATAAAATGTTTGCCGCTCATTATAAGACCAAGTCCATTTAAAAGAGAGTAGAAGCAGCATTTACTTGTACCACATAGCACCGTTACACGATGCCATGTTATCTAGAGACTGCTGTGTAATAATCTATTTCATCCAATGTTGCCTAAAGTTATTACGTTCATACATTTTACCAGAAAGATTTGGTCAATTTGTCGAATTTGTTGTCTGCATGTGTTATATGATTAAAATAAAAGTTATGAGAATTAATGACATGAAATTTAGAGTATGTCTTATCTCAGTGTTAGAACATGGCGCCCCATCAAAACTTTTAAGACAACATTATATCAAGATAAAATGAAGAAAATTTAGAAAAAGAATCTTGCAAGAAAAATGTAAAAAAATAACTTGGACATGCTTCACTTGTGCAAATTTCAGTTACGGATTTTTTTCAATCCATTGTTTTTATTTAGTCTTGATAGTGATGCCTTAAAGTTTTCTTGGGTCCTATGTTCCAATACTGGAATAAGGCATACCATAAATTTCATCAACCACCACTGTAGTACGAGAAGAGGACATTCTAAAAATATTTTTTTGCAGTTTATACAGTGTGTCCCACTTCGTACTAAGCCACCCCTGTAACTTGGCTACTTGTATTTGGATTTGTATATATTTTTTATAGCACATAATGAACTACCTTTGGAAGGTAGAAAGAACTGTTACTCAATCTCTATTTCAAAGCCAACTGGGTGATGTTTTTAAATGGGAATTTTGCAAAAGTAACATTAGCGATTGAGATAGAGGAAAAATGTATTTGGAAAAGTCGTTCAGAAAAATTAAGTAAGTTCAAATATGAATTTTCATTTAAAAATATTGATTTTTTTTTTGAAAATATTGCAAGTCAGAAAAAATTTTTCTTTTAATTAAATAAATTATCAACATTATGTAAAATGGTTTATTAAATTAAAAATTTTCAACTATTTTCTAGAATTCATAGCAATCTGGATGCTCTAAACTAACCCAAACCTCGAATTTTTCTGATTTGCAATATTTTTCAAAAAAAAAAATCAATGTTTTTAAATGAAAATTCATATTTGAACTTACTTAATTTTTCTGAACGACTTTTCCAAATACATTTTTCCTGTATCTCAATCGCTAATGTTACTTTTGCAAAATTCCCATTTTAAAAACATCACAGTTGGCTTTGAAATAGAGATTGAGTAACAGTTCTACCTTCCAAAGGTAGTTCATTATGGGTATTATGTGCTATAAAAAATATATACAAATCCAAATACAAATAGCCAAGTTATAGGGGTGGCTTAGTACGAAGTGGGACACACTGTAGAATGTACCTGAAACATTTTTAAAATGTTTAAAAATATACAACAATGTTTACAAATATTCTTAGGGCGTCCATTAAATAGACTTAAAACATTTTTAATATATCGAAGAATATACAACATTCTTATATGTTTCCAAAACATCCATAAAATATACAAGAAAAACATTGTATGAACGTTTTCAAAACATCCGAAGGGTGACAAACAAATGTTCTTAAAACATCCATAAAACCGCTACTACCTAATTTAGTAGATTCTACAAATATTGAATATCCACAATAAAATATTTTATGTATGTACATAAAATGTGTTTGTGCTATATGGGATGCCACGATACACGCGGGAAGCCTTGCTGTCGCTTCTCTATGGTATAAGTTCTCTGGTATTTGTCTCTAATAAAACCTATCAAAATAGAAGAAATAGTTCTAATAATAATGGGACAGACATAAATTTCGGTAACTCCGATTTTAAAATCTTACCTTATATGGGCAAAATTCACAATTGTGTATTCTCGCCTCTTCCTCGCTCTTGTGTCTGATAATATGAGAGTATTTTAGTACCTGCTTGTGAGGAGTTTGGAATGGACACAAAGGACATTTGTACATCTTCCTTGCATTGCTGTGTGTCTGAAGGTGATTTTTGAGGGAGATCTTGTACTTGGTCTGAAAAAATTGATATTAGAGAACACATATAATTTAACACTTTAAATCTCACTATCTTGGATAATTAATTAAGAATGGAAATGAAACAAAAACCAAAAAATGTTTCCGACACGAAATACATAAATTGGCATTTTTTTCTACATATTTTTTTTTCCTAACTTTAGTCTTGAAACAGCACCTACCCTACTCGTCCGTTTATCTCTCTCTTTTGACAGAGACGGAAAAATACGCAAATCTGGCAGTTTACGTGATCATCTAGATTTTTAAAAGTAGCACTCAAATTTACGTTGTGACATTTCATTTAAACATAGTGTGATGTGTTGCAACCCCCAGAATGTAGGCAACACAGAATTCAATTAGTTCGGATGTCTGAATGTAGAGATTTGCACCTACTAGAGAAAGAACCTACTAGAAGCTCTAGAATGATGACATCTGAAACTATCTAGAGAATGATGACATCATACAGAAAATTCGGGATCCCTCATCTTTAGGTATATAAGGCATGGAGTAAACCAGAGTGGGGAAGTTGGTACAGTTCTAATGGTCAGTTGAGATGGTCAGAGAGTAAGGAGTAAACACAGTGATAAAGTGACTGAATAATTGAATTGTAGTACACAGTGTATTATTAGCCAAGTAATTATTGTTGTAATTAGCAAGTTAATAAATTAGTGTTTAGTGTTACCCTGGTGTTATAATTTCCGAACCCACGATACAGGGTGTTTACAAAAAGGGTGTAAGCATGTTACAATAGATTCTCTTATAAAGTTTGATAATTGAAGATAATTATTCATTGTTAATTGAATGTTTTACAAAATTAAGATAAATGAATTAAATCAGTGAACAGAAACAAGTAATTTTCTGTTTTCTGATTTAATTGATTCTTAATTTTGGAAAACACAATAAATACACAGCCCCACAGAAAAAAAAAGTGGTCTGTCAGACAGACCAGACCAATGTATCCGTATGTATTTGGACCCGGTGAAACCGAATCTGAAGTCAGAATTGTCAGATTGGCTCGTTTTTCACCTAACCTCAAAAAACGCCCCCCAAAAAAATGGTCTGTCCGGCGGACCACACCAGTGTATCCTTATGTATATGGACCTGCTGAAACTAAATCCGAAGTCAGAATTGTCAGAGTTTTTCATTTAAAAATTCTTCTTTCCTCATTGGCAATTTCTTAAGATGATTTTCTGTTTCATCTTCACTTTCATTTTCATCTTCTACATTTACTGTTTCTTCTAAAATTTTTTGTGCCAATTTTGTATTTTCAGTAATCGAATCTTCAAATAGTGCGAAGGCGATACATTCATCAGTCAAATAATACAAATGGTTCACAAATTTCCCAATAGCTACGTCGGCGATATTTTTATCAATTTCTTTTTACTGATCTAATTCTTGCAAGAATTTGATATCCATTAGTGGAGCAGACTTTGCTTCTGACTCATAAATCCAGCATTTTACGTAGCATTTTACAATGAAGCATGTTGGTTGGCGAAGTGATTTCTCCTTATGGAAAAAGTATGGCTTTTGCCATCCACCTGGCCATATGGTAAGCACCCGGCTTTCTAAATTTTATTCCACCGGGAGAAACGCCTCCTACGAGTATTATTATGAAATTCAATAGTTCATGATAGTCTTTTCGTGGAAACTTTTTAGAAATTGCATCATTTATACTTTCTAGAATAGTTTCAGTATGATCGCTAAAAATATATTTGGAACGAAACTTTGAACGTTGATTCTAGACCAATAATTTTTAAACCTTTTAAATAATGGAATATCTGATTCTCAAATAGTAAATTTGCTTTTTTCGAAAACTGCTGCCAAAATAAGTTCGAAAACATGGCGACATGGCGACGGCAACCAAAAAACAAGTTTTTGTTCTAACAGCTTTCAAGCGCCTTTATTTGAAGAAATGGTGTCAAAAGTTAATGCTTGTACCTTTTCTGTTAAATCCCAATTTCCCAACGTTTCATAAATCGCCGAAGCCATTTCAGCACCGGTAGAATCTGGAATATCTGACACAACTATATACTGCAGTATTAGTAAATCGAAGGGATCTAGGAGAAATACAAAATCTGACTAAAAAAGAGCGTCTCTTTTAGTACTGACAAAACTAGCCAGGCAGTAAACAAATGCGCATTGAGGGTAAGTGGGGCAAATATTTCTTTAAATTATTTTTCAGTGATTATTTGTCTAAATCTTACTGAATATAAGTGGGAATAATTATTTTAATAAATACGTAGTCACATGAATGCATACATAATCGATGCCGTTTATTAATTACTTGTTTAATTTCAACTAAGAGAATTCTGTAATCGTTTTCTCCAGTCACTCCTAGCTACCCGGGTTATGTCATTTGGCGGCTTTCACTGATAATTTTTTGTGTCCCTTCTATTCCCTCGATATACTACAAGATCACAGCTAATTAAAAGGTTCTGTGGATTCTGCAATAGAAAAGCATTGCGAATACACTTGCGCATAGATTCTCATTACGTTAGACGCCAAGCGCGACGGGTTAAAAGTGTTCGATCGAGCTAAAATTTGATAGGACCTATCTTTACATCCATTGGAATAAAATTATGCCCGTCACTCCTCAAAATGTGAGAAAAAATTATTGGTCATATGATAATAAGGGGCACCCTAACCGGTATGGTACACCAGGCAGACCATTTTGTGGGGGGGAGGTGTTTTTTGGGGGATGGGAGTGAAAAGGAGCCAATCTGACAATTCTAACTTCGGATTCGGTTTCAGCGGGTCCAAATATATAAGGATACACTGGTATTCTGCCGGATAGACCACTTTTTTTGTTTGGGAGTGTTTTTTGAGGTTAGATGTGAAATACGAGCAAATCTGACATTTCCCACTTCGAAAAATGAGCCAATCTGACAATTATGACTTCGGATTCGGCTTCAGCGAGTCCAAATATATAAGAATACACTGGTCTGGTTCGCAGGACAAACCATTTTTTGGGGGGGGGGGGGTGTTTTTTGGGGTTAGGAGTGAAAAACGAGCCAGTCTGATAATTCTGACGTCGGATTCGGTTTCAGCGGGTCCAAATAATTACGGATACACTGGTCTAGTCCACGGGACAGACCACTTTTTTTTGTGGGGCTCTTTACTTTTGCTATCCTTCAATATGACTGCATTTTATGTAATACTGATTTCGTGATTAGAAATGAAATGGAATGAAAAACAGACATCCCTATAGCTATTTTTAGCTAGGGTTTTCTGTGTCGGGAAAGTTCTGTAGGCAAAGCAGCATTCACGGGGGAGTGTTAATACTTTCTAAATCTAGCCTAGTGCAAGACGGTATGGTTCGGCAGGATTTAATAAACCTCTCAGTGGAACTGCACTGCGAAGTTGCAGCAGTGGAATATTTAACTAATAAGTTGCTGATAATTACCATATATAGATCATCATCAATTAATGATATGCAAATATTTTTTGATACACTGGTGAATATACTTAATAAAATATATAATTATAAACACAAAGTCATCATCAATGGTGACTTCAATGTTAAATTTAATACAAAGGATAAAAATTGTACTAAACTAATTGATCTGATGAAATCGTATAACTTTGATCATACCATTCACTCAAATACCCGATATAGTTCGTGTTTAGATAATATTTTCACTAATGTGGCCGAAGACCTGCGGACATCTTGTGTTATCCCTATAAATCTTTCGGATCACTATGGCATAAATATCGGCATTGCCAGTGAACCAGTGACACAAAAAAAAAGAGTCAGCTTTAGACCAATCACTGACATTGGTCTATTTAATCTAAATGGTGCCATTAGTGCTATGAGTTGGGAGTTTACAAAGGACCCTAATCTTTCAATTAATGACAAGTTTGATGTTTTGATGAAGAGCTTATGTGATGCTCTACATATGGCATTTCCAATGAAATCTAAAGATACATCATCGGACCCTAAACCAGTAATTAACTGGTTTACGGACGAGCTACGCAATATGCGTGAAACTCTGGGATTTATGACTGAGTTTTCTAAAATGTATAATAATAACATTGATCTCGCAAATATTACTTCAAAATATCGCAAAAAATATAATGAGACCATAATTGCATCAAAAAAAGCTGCACACGATGCCTTCATCAGGGCATCCAACAATATACAACAGGCATCATGGAAAATAGTCAATAGCCTTAAACCAATTTCTAATAAATCTAATGACTATAAATTAACGCCGGATGAGTTTAATAAGTTTTTTGTAAATGTTCCCAAATCAATAATAGCAAATATACCCAAAGTTGACTCAAATAACACTGACTACTTAGATGACCTATATATACCAAATAATCGTGGAAATTTTCAGTTTAGATATCTTACTTACATTGAAGTCAGAGACATAATTTATTCTCTAAAAAATAGTAACAGTCTGGATTATTATGGATTCAATGCTAAGATCCTTAAGTGTATTGCTCAATACCTGGTGTATCCATTGACTGATCTATTAAACGAATGTATCAAAGCAGGTATTTACCCCGACTGCCTGAAAATTTCCCGCGTAATGCCCATACACAAAAAAGGACAAATAGACGACCCATCTAATTTTAGACCGATCTCACTGGTCCCGTTAATATCAAAAATTTTTGAAATTGCTTTAAGGACACAATTAGTTGAGTATTTTGAGGTAAACAATCTTTTTAATACATCTCAATTCGGCTTCAGATGTAAACGCTCAACAATGGATGCAATTCACAAACTAATAAATATTATAACTGATTGTTTTGACAATAATGAATATACTGGATCCATTTTCTGCGACCTGTCGAAGGCATTCGACTGTGTATCTCACAAGGATCTTGCGATTAAATTAAGATGTTATGGTGTTACCAATACCTCTCTTGATTTATTAGTATCATATCTAAATGACAGAAAACAGGTTGTGTCCTTGGAGGGTACATGCTCCTTCCTGGGGAACGTGGATATGGGAGTGCCACAGGGTTCGGTACTTGGCCCGGTGCTATTTCTTGTCTACGTAAACGATTTCCCTAATTGTATCCCTGGTTTTGAGCATGTGCTGTTTGCGGATGACACAACTATTGTGGATCGAAATACGAATTACGAAGCTCTTAGCAGTAATCTGGAGAATGCTCGGTCGATGGCCTTCGACTGGTTTGCAGCTAATAACTTAAGTCTAAATGAGTCTAAAACAGAAACCATGATCTTCACTTTAAAAACCTCAATTAAATTGCAAAATCCCAAATCAGTTTGTTTCCTTGGCATCTTTTTGGATGATAAGTTAACTTGGGATGATCACATTAATCACTTGGCCAAAAATATTTCTAAATATACTTACATGTTAAGAAATATCAATAATTTAGTGTCTGGCGAAGTAATGAGGTCGGTCTATTTCGCATTAATTCATAGTCGCCTGAGCTATGGAATAACAGTATGGGGGCATGCATCCTCAGCAAGACGAATATTTGGTTTACAAAGAAGGGCAATACGTATCATAAATCACTTAAAATATAGGGAGGATTGCAGAGAGGCTTTTAAAGAACTGGGCATCCTAACATTACCTAGTATTTATATTTTGGAATGTATAATGCATACAAAAAATAATTTAAGTAATACAATCAACTTTGAAAATATACATAATCATGATACTAGACATAGTAATAATATTTGCTTAGATTTTCATAGAGTTAACAGATCAAGAAATGGTTTAAACTATTATGGTCCAAAAGCCTACAATTGTCTACCGATCCAAGTAAGGAATCTAACTCCAAACCAACTTAAAACTGTGTTAAAAAACTATCTCATTGGAAATGCCTTTTACACAATTGATGAGATTCTGTCCAATATCAAAAATATTTAGTTGTTATGTGTGCCCCTCACGTAATCACTTTAAAATCATGTACTGATTTCTGAACTGTAATCATGTATCCAAGTCCCCGACAAGTTTTTAAAATTTTTAAATTGTTTCTTTTTTATCTTACTCGAATTTTTAACTGTAAATGTGTTACACTTTAGTTGTTTTATATTGTAATTTTATCTCTAATGTTTCTGTTCATTGTATTGTATGTATTGACCTGTGTAAAATGTAATTTATAGCACCAATAAAGCTATCTATCTATCTATCTATCTATCTATCTATCTATCTATTTTCAACCATTTTTGATTTATTGAGCAATAAGTACAAAATTCAACAATAAACTTAAAAAATAGAGATTTGTTCAAATGATTCAACAGAAAAAATTATAAGTGCTCCATATGTAAGTATCTTTTTTTAATAAATATTGGCTTACAACTAACTGTTTGTTTAATGTTTAAAATATTTCTCAGACATCTCTTTTGTAGCATAAATACTCTATATATATGGCTTGTTCTGCCCCAGAAAATAATGCCATATCTGAGCCTGGATTCTACATAAGCATAATATGCTGTAAAACCTGCCTCGATACTAATATTTTGCACTATCCCCTTTAGAACATAACAATACTTGGCTATAAAAGCATATTTTTGTCACCTACTTATCCTGAAGAGGTATGTAACGTCATAAAAAATTTAAAAAATACCATGTCGGTAGGTGCAGATGAGATACCTGTAAAATTATTAAAATATGTTGCAACTGAAATAGCAGCTCCACTTAGTCATATAATAAATATATCATTTACTACTGGCGTATATCCTGATAACCTTAAAATTGCTTATGTAAAAGCAGTGTATAAAAAAGGTGACAAAAATATGATAAACAACTATAGGCCCATAGCGTTGCTCTCTAACATTAGCAAAATCTTTGAAAAAATAATCTACACCAGAATAATAAATTATTTAGAAAAGCATGAGATATTAAATAACACACAAAATGGTTTTAGGAAAAACAAATCTACAATTAGAGCCGGTTACCAGACACTCTGTGAAATAATACATTCACTAAATAATAAAGAACACACAGTTGCAATAAGCTTAGACCTATCAAAAGCTTTTGATAGTGTGGACCATGACGTTTTAATAGAGAAGATCGAAAAGTATGGAATTAGAGGTAACACATTGCAACTACTAACATCTTACCTAAATAATAGAATTCAGTGTGTCATAGCGACAGATAGTAATGGTGAGCTACTAAAATCGCAAACTCTGGTAATAAAGAGAGGTGTTCCACAGGGATCTATATTGGGACCGTTATTGTATATATTATATACCAACGACCTACCCATGGTTCTTGATGAATTTACTGTTCAATATGCAGATGATTGTTCTTTAATCATTAACTCGGCAGATCCAATAGTCTTGGAGGAAAAAGTTTTCTCGGCACTAGACATACTTGAAAAATACTATAATCCTCTCAATCTGAAATTAAACAAAGATAAAACACAAGCCATATTATTTTCAAATAGTAAGTCTAGTGTGGAGAAAACTTTTACAAATGGTGACATTACATTGAATACTGTGTCCCAAATATGCTTTCTGGGTATTACTATAGATTCTCGGCTCGATTGGAAGTCCCACACTGACAAGCTTGCAACTAATATAGCCAAGTCCTGTTATGCCTTAAAAGTAATATCGCTAAATATAAATGCTGAAGTAGCATATATAGCATACTATGCCTATGTTGAATCTAGATTTAGATATGGCCTAGTTTTTTGGGGAGGCACAAATCACATTCACAAAATATTTTTATTGCAGAAAAGATGTATCAGAAATATACTGAATATAAAACAAACTGTTAGCTGCAAACCTATATTTAAAGAACTACAAATTCTTACCTTAATAAGTCTATATATATATATGAAGCTGTGATATTTGTAACAAAGAATATGTCTCTGTTTGCAGACCATGATAGAGTTCATTTTTACAATACAAGACATAAAAATGACTTACTTAATATTAAAGCAAACTATGCATATGTACAGAAAAACGTGCCTTTCACAATAATCAAAGTCTATAATAAACTTCCAGACACATATAAAACCTTATCGCTAAAACATTTAAAAGCAAAGTTGCGAGCCACACTTGTGGAAAAAGCATATTATACGCTAGATGAGTACCTCGATGATACACTATAAAATAGTTTCTATTCCGTTTTTACTTGTAATATATTTTAAATTGTATTGTTATTATAACTATTTGTTCTGTCTCGTGTTATACATTATATATTATTACATTAGTCTTTTACTGTATTACATTAGTTTTTTTACTATATACATGTGTATACTATATTTCAACTGTAGCATTGTTTCTTTTTTTTTGACAAGTTCTACACCCTTTGGGTTTTTGTAATTTTTTTATTACGTGAACAAATAAAGACATCTATCTATCTATCTATATTATTTACGAGGTCGCCCGTATGGGCTTTCCAGTCAAGTCTAGCATCAATCTTGATTCCCATGAAAGTCATTGCTGGCATAGTTGTCAACGTACTAATGCCATTATCAACTGTTTTCTCAATATTAGAGACGTTACATGTAAAAGCTATAGCTTGTGTTTTACCTTTATTCAGGTTGAGATTTATGGAGGTAACATATTTTTCTAAAACATCCAATGTTGGTAAAACCTTTTCTTCTAGGATTAAGGAGTCATATGAGTGTATAACTAATGTGCAGTCATCAGCATATTGGACTGCATATTCGTCAAGTTTCATTAGGCCAGTGGAATTAGCAAATATGCATATTGTAATTCGTTTCAGGATGCCACATGGATTAAACGATAGTTTTATTGATTACGAAAATGACCCTGAATTTGGTCCACTTTTGACCGCCGGAACATTATTTATTTAACGATTTATTGTTGAAAACTTCCAAAAAATCCACTTTTTTAAAGATAACTCAAAGACCTTTGATGATAGGTTTTTCAATTTGTAGATACTGTTAGAACTTTGCAAAACGGTTAATTTGAGAGGTGTTTCGTTTAAAACGCTTGAAAATTTGTTTAAATAATTGCAAAAATCGCGAAAATTTTCGCAATGTGCAAATATTTTCATTCTTTAACAAAAGCACTTTAGTGCTTGAAACTTTGACAAAATATGTCCTTTATCACCTCAAAGTTACCTCTAAAATTTCATCAAAAAATTTTAATTAGTTTAAGAGATATTCAATTTGTTTATTAAAAACATGAATAATGTAAGATGCAAATTCACCCAGTTCCCGTTGTCGTAGAGGGTTGATCTGGACATCATTTTTTTTGTTGAGACTTAAACTTTATGTTTTCATTAATGGTAAATCAAATTTGCATTATTTTCAACTTCAAAATGGCGTTTGAAAAAGTTTCACATTTTGAGGTTAGGTTTTTTGCTAATAACTTTTAAACAAATGAAGATTTTGCAATAGGCCAGTCCAACACGCTGTCACTTTGCTTTGTTTGTACTACAGCAGCCATCTTTTGTTGGTAAGTTAGGGTTTTCGACAGGCCTAAAAGGCACCATACACGTTCAGTAATCTCATTACCTGAATTTTCGCGTTTTTTCAATCATACTTAATTCGATAATTATAGCTAGATATGCTTTTTTCTTAAATAATGGACATGTAAGGTGTGAAAAATAATGACAGGGAATGACGGGGAAATTTTTAGTAATGATGTTTCTGTAATGATCTGCTGGAATGACATTATTGCTGAACGTGTATGGTGCCCTTTAGGCCTGACAAAAACCCTAACTTACCAACAAAAGATGGCTGCTGTAGTACAAACAAAGCAAAGTGACAGCGTGTTGGACTGGCCTATATCGTTCTGATATCTTTGTTGCTGGGTCTTTTTCACACATTTTCAAAAAAAAATGACTCTGTAGCCTTACTAGAAGCTACGAGATGATTTTTTTTTTTAATAAATTCGTAATTTGTTTATTAATAAACATTAACAGCTGAAACTTGGCGAACAACTAGTTTAATAGTCTATCTTTGTAATAGAGCTGAGTTTGGGGAAAAAAATTGAATTTGCAACGATAACAATAATTAATTTTAAATCAGCGTCAGAACAGGAGTGAGAAGCATGAGTCATATTTGTAACACGTTCATAAAATGATCGAGACGAGTTCAAATCAGTCAACCAAAAATTTACCCTTTCTCCGATTTTGACTTTTTTTTTTTAATTTGGGGTAGCGTCGTTGATTGAAGAGTCTATAAGATACGCAACTATACGGCCAAAACCGTTCCTCACTCATCACGCTTCCCCCACACGTCCCTATTCACATATTGTTCGTTGACTTGTGGTCCCACCGCGCGGTGTTATTTTGCGCGAACCGCGAATAGAAATACTGGACGTTGATATCCAGCGAACGAGGGTACATAATATATTAATTAAGTTATAATTCTCCAGGCAGGTTGTAGACCGGCGCAATCAGTGCCGGCGTCAGGGCATTTGGCACCTGTAGCAAACAGTTGCTTGCCGCCCTGATAAAAAACATTTACAAGTTACTACTGTTAGGACAAATTTATTAATAAAAACTTACAAACAAAAATCTCAGATAAATAATTCTTTCACTAGTTTCACTTAAAATTCAAAAACAAGAGAAACCTTTAACTATCAATTATTGTCGCATTTCATCTTTTAAGTCGCCACGTTGTGCGCTGTAACAATCGTGTTTTGTTCGAAATTGCAATTGTTCCTTGTCCTCGAGACCCATTTGGGGTTCAAAAAATGTTTTTTTGAGATTTTTGTTCAATTTTGAATTTCTGAAATTTATAAAAATGTGATAAATTAAAAATATTTTATTTTGCTATTCGGTTCAGCTTCATGGAATAGTATTTATGAGTACGTTTTAGACCTCCCAATTTTTTAAAATAATTAGAAAAAAGAGTATGCAAATGTCGAGGATGGTGTTTTTGATCTTTCAGCGCTTGCGTAGCGAGAACGGTAATAAATACGAAAATGCACCGCATTTTTTTTTGTACAACATGGAATTTTCTACAAACAAGTCCGCGAGGGCATATTCTTATCTACTATAGTTTTCGAGCTACAGGTGCTCACGTGTAAGCATAAAAATGACTGTTTCTTACGCTACTCTGCAAGTGGCACTGGCGACTTAATTAACAAACAAAAAAATTAAGAAAACGGCGATGTTAATAGTCAAATTTAAATTACACAAAACATAATGAGTAACTTCTGTTTAAAACTGTTTTTTATTCGATGCATAATATTAATAATGGAGTTACAAGTATTAAAAAAATGTTGAAATAAAATAAAAAAATAGTTAAATATTCTTTGTGTTATTGAAATGTATGTACAATTGTACAGAAAAAAACACTATTTAATAAAAATATGCGGCAAGTTCCAGTTATATAGAAATCGATGAAAATGAAAAATTACACTTTTCGGCCGTAATATGAATTGTTTATATGTGATAAATAAAAACAAAATGATATGACAATAATAGATACATTTTTTTAATAAAGAAAATTACTTCCTACAAGGTGGAAAAGTTCAAATGTACGATTTTTTTAATGTTTTTTGCATTAAAAAACGCATATTTAAGAAAAATGAAGGACGCCATCGTGCAGAGCGATCAGAAATTCATAAATAAAAAAATCGACCACAAATTCTCATTGGACAAATAATATTTAACTACTTTAACGGGCTGCTTGGAGAACAGCGCGAAAAACAGTTACTTTGAGGTTTGCGCGCGGGCGCCTTTGGCATGTGAGCCATAATAGATAAAAATATGCTCTCAGGGACTTTTTTGTACAAAATTCGATGCTTTATAAAAAGTGCATTGTGTACCATTTGTGCGATACTTTATCGCCTCGAAAACTATGCTCTCGAAAAAGTAATACCTACTTGTAATAAAAAAAAAATTAACCAGTCTTTCCGCAGATATTCAAATTAAGTTAATTACTTCCACATCCAGTGGAAGTATAGTAACGACAAAAAAATTTAAAAAAAATTTTATTGTTCAAATAGGCTTAGAATGTCGTGAAACGTCGAGATTTTAAGTTTGAGCGAAAAAAAATTCTGTCTGTCGGTCTGTAACTTTTTTTTGTGCGCACGTTTACTCTGGAACCGTTTGAGATATTGACTTGAAATTTGGTACACGTATGTACTTTAACGAGATCTGGAACTAGATTATATTTTGATCTAGTTCTGTCGAAGGGTTGGGGGTAAATTGGGGTAAATTTGGAGTAAATAGGTCAATCAAGCAGGTAAGAGTCCATAAAATTGGTATTTAGTATATACAAGAGAAGCTAAGGTCTCAAAAAAATGTTTGGCATTAGTCACCCCCCATTACCACCCTAACCCCCTTATTAAAGGGGATGAAAAAAAAATTGTGATTTAGTGTTTGTACAGGAACCAGAAACCTCAAAATATTTTTTTACTTCATCCACCCCCCACTATCACCCCCCTATCACCACCCCCCACCCCACTACCGATGTGGGGTATCGTTTTATGGGTTTTTGGGGTAGAGAATTTCAAATATTATATTATTAAAGTTCCATAAACAATTATTTTCACATATAAAGTTTTTTCGTTGTGAGTGACTTGGATAGAGAATCTGGATGTGGAAGTAGTGATTCCTTGGGCAGCGGTTTTTTTCTTTGTTATGTATTATTTAATATTATATCAAAATGGTTTATTTTACTGGGAAAAAAAATGTTTTATGTTGCCAGCAGCTCATTGGGTTTTTATATTTAATTGTTATGAAAATAAACAGACAGGCAGGCAGGCAGAATTTTTTTTTTCGCTCAAACTTAAAATCTCGATGTTTCGTGATATTCTAAGCCTATTTGAACAATAAAAATTTTTAAAAAATTTTTTGTTACTATACTTCCACTGGATGTGAAAAATTATACTATGTTTGGTTTCTCAAATATTTGCGATAAATCGAAAATAAACGCATACTCCCCTCTCATTCTCCAAAATCCCATCATTAACAATAAAAATGTCGCGTCGGCCCCTTGTCAACAATGTATCGACTAGACTGATAATAAGGTGGCAAAGAAATATAAAGATAAATCACGTCTACAGAGAATTATCGTATACCATATTACGCCTTTCTTTCTCGATGTATTACATATTAAACACATTGTCCGAATATTAAATTTATTGCATCTTACCGAAGACGAAGATACATTTTCAATTTCACTGAATTGGGAAAGATTTTTAAGATTTTACAAACTAATATAGGTTTGTTTGCAGGCTATATGAAATTTCACTTTGACTTTTTCACTTAAAATATTTTCCTCTTGTTGCAAAATCTTTTCGACACAAATGTCTCGCCTTTGTTACCGTGGCATATATAATTGTTTTTACTCCTTGCAATCTAGGATTTTGTCTCACTAATTTGTCATTATCTTTCAAAGTTTGTCCACAGAATAAACATTCCATTGTTAAGCACTAAATAATATGTAATAACTCAATAAAAATAACTAATACTCATTTGCATTCACATTATATAAAGAAAAGTTTGTTTCTAACTGGCATAATATAATATAAGATTACTTGTATTAAATAGTCCACACTTGCCGGACATCTAGGCCTCTAGGATCGAAAAACTCAGCTTTAAATAACAAAATTTCGAAAACTATAAGTCGTAGAGACCTGATTTTTGTTTTAAAAACTTCCTTGAGGTGTAGACTTTATTTCATACGCAGATGGTATGTCAAAATTCCTTAAAATAAAAAAGTTTTTCGCTTACTGAAAAAAGCGCTGCAAGGGAAGTAAATGTTCAAGTTTTACCTCGTTTTACAGAAAAATTAGATTTTCCATAAAAACAAAATTTAAGCAGTGACCTTCGCCCACATTTCCTCCATCAATTAAAAAAAAATACGTATAATTATCTCAATTGGTTCCGGAGATATCACGAGGGATGTGTGAAAATGTAAGAAAAATTAATTTTGACAGATTTATAACATTTTTCGTCATAAAAATAGTTTGACCTCCCAAAAAATATTGTAATTGGACATTACAGATGGCCAAGGACCTAATCTATCATGCTGTGAAGGTCCCATGTGGTTGTACCTTCAAAAATTTTTTTTCAAGAAGGGAGCTACTTTTTCCTCGTTTTACGGTGCACTAATACAACAAATGACACGAACCATGCGAGTGCTATCAGCCGACTGAGGGACTGAGATTGACGAGATTGCTAGACCCTTAGTCGGTGGCGCCTAACTATACCACAGACCCTGCCCGCGCTATGATATTAAGTACACGGCTGCATCTCTATAAGGACTCTTCACTCAACGGTAGCGTGATGAAATAATAGTATCTGTCATGTCGATTATTTCCTAATTAAACAATAATTTGTTATAAACAATTATTTTTTGTTAAAAAATTTTGTACGAATTTATTTAAAAAAAAATCATCTCGGCTTCTAATAAGGCTAGTCATTTTTTTTTTTTTTGAAAATGTGTGAAAAGACCCCAGCAACAAAGATATGAGAACGATATTGCAAAATCTTTATTTGTTTAAAAGTTATTAGCAAAAAACCTAACCTCAAAATGTAACACTTTTTCAAACACCATTTTGAAGTTGAAAATAATGCAACTTTGATTTGCCATTAATGAAAACATAAAGTTTAAGTCTCAACAAAAAAAGGATGTCCAGATCAACCCTCTACGACAACGGGAACTGGGGGAATTTGCATTTTACATTATTTATGTTTTTAATAAACAAATTGAATATCTCTTAAACTAATTAAAATTTTTTGATGAAATTTTAAGGATAACTTTGGGGTAATAATATTTTCCCAAAGTTTCAAGCACTAAAGTGCTTTTGTTAAAGAATGAAAAATATTTGCAAATTGCTAAAATTTTCGCGGTGTTTTGCAATTATTTAAACAAATTTTCAAGCGTTTCAAATGAAACCTCTCTCAAATTAACCGTTTTTCAAAGTTCTAACAGTATCTACAAATTGAAAAACCTATCGTCAAAGGTCTTTGAGTTGTCTGTAAAAAAGTCGATTTTTTTGAATTTTTCAACAATAAATCGTTAAATAAACAATGTTCCGGCGGTCAAAAAGTGGACCAAATTCAGGATCATGTTCGTAATCAATAAAACTATCGTATAATCCATGTGGCATCCTGAAACGAATTACAATAAACTTTTTTTTTTTTACTAATTCTACTGGACTACATAGTTAAGTTGTTGGTGTACAAAATATATAGCAGCGGTACTAAGATTGACCCTTGTGGAACACCCCTTTTTATTTTTAATTTCTCAGATTTTTGTAACTCACCATTAGTGTTCATTTCAACTATACATTATAATCTATTACTTAAGAATAAGTTTTAATGCAATGATTCTAATTCCACGTTTTTCTAGTTTCATAATTAAAATGCTGGTCTACACTATTGGAAACAATTTAGTGCCGAATAAAGTTTCAATGTAACTAATTAGCTCTATAAGTGGCCATAATATACATTTGCAAAGCTTTAAGAGTAATAAGAGTTCTATTTGTGTTACTTGGGATCTGTCTAGTCTGACAGTATCCAAAAGATGCAAGAAAAACTTACCTGAAAAGAACATTTTTTGCACTTCAGCAGTTCCACATCACTTGCATTGTGTATCATTTTAATGTGGATCTCCAAGTTTTTCAAAGATTTCGTCTGACAGTTGCAGTAGTCACATTTGTTATACGTCACTCTGTGCCCATTAACATGTCTAATAAGGTCGCCCCGCCATTTGGTTTTGTATGGACATAGTGCACAACTGAAAAACATAGCACTGGTCAGGGCTATTCCTAAGTACTGTTCATAGTGAAACACTCTTGTGCTCGGGAACACTGTGTTTAAGACCACTTTTTCCAACAGTAGTGCCAAAATAGGATTTGGGGTAGAAATCTTTTCTCCCTCAGATTTTTTTGTATCGAATTCTTGTTTGCGGTCTACACAAACAGAGAATCATAGCACGGATACTTGATAAGAGGGGCAACATATATTTGTATGCACTTTTATGCAAAAGAAGTGCATTTTTCGAGATTTTTGCTCCTTTTTCGTTATGTTTTCAAATGTATATGGTTCAAAACAGTTTAAATTTATTAATGTATTTTTTTATTATCATTTAAACTTTTATTACCATTTAATACCATTTAAAAACATTTAAGAGACCTCCATATGATTCCAAGCAAAAAATAATAATGTACGTTTTGTTGTACATCCAAGCATGCTGTACATTCCATCAAAATTCCGGACAATACAGCGAAATTCCGTACGTATGGTCACCCTCCTTAATAATAATAGATAACATTATAATATGTAGCCTTCACCTACTAGTAAAATTAACTAACCTGAGAGTCTGCAGGTCATGAGGATTATGTCTAAGCAAATGATTATAATGAAGTAAAATTAACTAACCTGAGAGTCTGCAGGTCATGAGGATTATGTCTAAGCAAATGATTATAATGACTAAATGCATGTTTAGTGACAAAGGCGCAATCCAAGCACTTATACCAAATAATGTTAGGATCTTTCCCTGGGGTCATGCACTCAACAGCGGCGTATTTTCTCTTGGCAGCAAACTTCTTATGTTTCTCCACAATATGAACCAAAAGAGTACACCTGTCATTAGCCTTAAATGGGCATAGCTTGCACCAGAATCTCGACGCTTTGTTTGAGTTCCACCTGTTCCTCTTGACTCTTCCATTTTCTTTGGATTCACTAAAAATATACACTTATGAGCAAAGTTGATTGGCTTCATAGGCGTAATACGGGGGGGGGGGGGGGGTTGCGGGGGCAAGGGTAGGCAATATTGGGTGGGCAGCAATATTTTGAAAGAGTATTAAATTGTTTAAGGCAACTCTTGCGAATTCCAAAATTCTTCCGGAAAAAATAATAAGTATGATAATTATGCCAATCAAGTCAAAGTTTTTCAATACAATTAGGCAAAATTCCTGCCTACCCAATAAAAATGCTGAAATTACGCCAATGATTGGCTTTACACATTTCATTTGAATAATAATAATAATAATAATACCTCTCACTACTAATTTAATACAAACGGAATATCAAAAGATTGGTAAGTATCAAAACTCAGCGATTGAATTTAAGTGCAACTAGAGTCTAAAAATATCAATATAATCCCATTAAGGGTCGTGTAAATCGCATGAATAACGTAATCTAGTGTGTAAAATCACAACAATGAAAATGTACGGCATGGACACATTTGTATTCTTTTATAGTTAAGGAAAGGAAAAACGATGGAAAGTTGAAAATCTATCCATTATATTAAAAAATAGAGGATTTTTTAATTTGCATAATTTTTAAAAAATTTCACGTTTTGCAATTTTCTAATTTTATTATTGTCCATTATTTTTTGTACGGCTACTAAATAAAATAAAAATTCTAACCTATATTAATCCAAAAAATAAATAGCCGTACAGTATCAAATAAACTTACCCTAGAAAACGTGAGTTTTTCCCTTTCTCGGGGGTGATTTTTTTATTTACATTGATAATAACCATTCTATTTAGAACGGGTCATTTCTTTTTAAAGATTTTAAATGTCGTATAATATTTTGGAATTGATGCCGTACAGGATCAAATCACCACCCTTAATAGAGGTCTAGGAAGGGGGTTGATCTCGCGTTTGCCACCCCATGGTCCAACTGATTTGAACGGCGTAGCAAAAAAGTTCATCCTTGTTAATATAAAAATCGAATTTCATAAAAGCCATATGGTATCGTATCACCTTACTACATAGAGGTCACTTTTCGGAAAACGAAAATTATTCCTGTACTTCTGCCCCATTATTTTTGTACAGCATTATCTTTTTAAGAGTCACAGATATAAATACAGTCCAAATAAACGTAAGCCGTATAGGATCGTTTAGTGATTTATTTCTGTAGGACTACAAAAATTATACATTTCAAGCGGAATCATATGTCCCCCTAAAAATTTAGCATGGGCTTGTGGTCTAACATATTTTGCTTGTGATTTTTACCGAATACTACTAGACCATTTTTGCTTCATTGAGGTTCAGACAGTTATGAGAGAACCAGGTCTCCATACTGATACTGATATAGTGAGTCGATAGCCAATCCATCTACCAAGTCATTAACATATATAGCAAAAAAAGAACAGGGCCCAGGATAGATTCCTGAGGGAGTCCCTGAGTTATGATGGATTAGTCTGAGTAGTATTTATCAGTCTTTTGTTAAGCTTGTGGTTTGTGATCTGTCTGATAGATAAGATTTAAAGAGTTCCAAGCTGATGCCTCTGATACCATACATTTCATTTTTTTTTTAATAAAAGACAGTGATCTATGGTATCAAAGGCCTTCGTGTAGCCAAAGACAGACCATCAACTTTATTCTTGCCTAGTTGTGCAGTTATATAATTTAAGGAGTTAATATAGCTAGTTTAACTTGGATATTGTTTAATTGAAGGAAATTCATCAATGTTTTGTAAATAAGTTTTTCCGTTATTTTAGATGGTGGAGGTAATAGGTATCGGAGGTCTATTGTCTATTGTCAGTTTTAGATTTGTGTGTTTTAGATTTTTTTAATGCACTGGTAAAATTTTAACTATTTTCCAGTCATGTGGGAAAACTCCTGAAGAAAAACAACTGCCAGTGGATCACAGATTAAGTCAGCTACTGTTCTCAGAACATACAGAGGAAATTCACCTATACCAGCTGAATATTTAGGGGCTAGGTCCATGATAGTATTATAAACCTCAATGGAATCAGTTACATACATATAAATAGAATGATGGGAGAGATTTCTCCTGTAGTTTACATATTGGCGCTACTCGACTTATATGCGACAAGAACTGTGCGCTGAAAAGTTTTGCAATTATTTTCGGATCATCAATTAAAACATTATTTTTTATTATAGTGTGAGATCCTAGAGCTGCCAGACCTACGTCATTTTAGCAAAGCTAATATTTTGACAACGAATAGTGTAATATCTAGTTAAGAACGTATGCGTATTTGCTAGCTTGAAAGCGGGGCGCTTTTGCAGAAAACAGGTACAAAAGGTACATACAAATTTTAACACCTACGTTAAAGTGTGATAGCTGATTTATTTTTTAAGTGACACGCTATTTTTTAAGTGACACGCTAACGACATCATGTAAGCGTCAATCTCCGAATCTTAAGGTCCGAGGTTCGATCTCTGAGCGTTCTCAGTTTTTTTTTTCAAATATACGTACTAAAAGAAAAAAGTTATGACCAAAAATAATAAATATTTCCCTATCGGTTGTCTCTTTCTTGGTAATCGCCATCTTAAGTTAATATTTGTTGAAAAAAGAAAAGCTGAGGACGCTCAGGGATTGAACCTCGGACCTCAAGATTCGGAGGAAGATGCTTACACCATGTCGTTAGCCTCTCACTTGAAAAATAAATCAGCTATCATGCTTTAACGTACGATCGAAAAATTTTTATGTACCTTTTGTACATGATTCCTGCAAAAGCGCCCCGCTTTCAAGCTAGCAAATACACATACGTTCTTAACTAGATATTACACTATTCGTTGTCAAAATATTAGCTTTGCTAAAATGACGTAGGTCTGGCGGCTCTGGGATCTTGGACTATTAGGTTTATGAGCTCGTGATTGCTTTTTTTTGTTAGTAGCAGAACTGAAAATACTCCAAATTGTTTTCGAATTATTACTAGAAGACAAAATTTTGCTATCATTTAAAGATTTCTTATATCTAATAGAAACAAAACCCATGAAAATGTTGATTCGGTGGAATCAGCTGAAATTATGGTATTTTGTAGTTCAAGTCATGTTGATTAAAAGTTCTTATCACATTGAGTCAATCCTATGGACAGTTTTTGAGATACAGCTTGTCAAAGTTAGGAAATTTGTGTCATTTTAGACATTCAAGAACTTTTTACTCTTAAACTATTAACTTTAGCAAAAAATTGCAAGGGTTGAAATATTCTTGTTCAAGTCCAATAAAGCTCAAGAATTTTTTTCAGAATTTTTTTATCAATTTTTAGGCTAGGTAAAATATATATATATATATATATATGTCATATTTTGGCACGCTTCGTTGGGATTGGCTGAAACTTTGTTATTTTGTAGTTAAAGTAATGCTGATCAAAAATTCCTATTGCACTGAGTCGATCCTATGAGTGGTTTTCGTACGTGTTTATGAATGGCTTCCAGCAAGTCTGTGTACTGCGTGCATCCATTTGTGTGTATGTATGTGTCAGTATCTACAAGGTTTCCTGGAAATATCGATGACAAACTTCTTGTGCAGATTCTACATGCAAAAATGTGTCCTCAAATACCTTGAGCTACGGCCCTTTGAAAATTGCTCCGAAAAACTGATTATTTTATATTTCAGAAACCTTTTGATTTACAGGGACGTGACATTATAAACATATTGACAATAATACAAGCTTATTTTAACATTACATTTTTTGTACACGTACACAAACACACTGGAAGCCATTCATAAACACGTACATATAGATTACCCGTTACCTCGCTATTAGGACCTTCAAGCACTCCTGGAGCGAAAACCACTCATAGGATCGACTCAGTGCAATAGGAATTTTTGATCAGCGTGACTTTAACTACAAAATAGCAAAGTTTCAGCCAATCCCACCAAAGCATGCCAAAATATGACATATAGGTATATATTTTACCTAACCCAAAAATTGAAAAAAAATTCTGAAAAAAATTCTTGAGCTTTATTGGACTTAAACAAAAATATTTCGACCCTTGCAGTTTTTTGCTAAAGTTAATAGTTTAAGAGTAAAAAATTCTTGAATGTCTAAAATAACGCAAATTACTTAACTTTGACAAGCTGTATCTCAAAAACTATCCATAGGATTGGCTCGATATAGTAAGAACTTTTAATCAGCATGACTTCAGCCGATTCCACCAAATCAACATTTTCATGGGTTTTGTTCCGGGGTCCTTTCTTGTAAGCTTTTTTTTTCTGTTTTAATCAAAACTTCAGGACAGTTCGTATCTTTCTATAACCTATAGTAATCTTTTACATACGTGGAATATTCCTATAACCAAGGAATCAATTCAAGAAAGTGAGGGACTATGAACTCTAAATTACAATCAAATGAAAATTGCTTATCAAACCTTAAAACTACTAAAAAAAATATGCGAAAAAATATATTTGTTTAAAATGAAAAAAAAAAAACTGTAAATTTCCAACCTTGGAGCAATCTGAGGTAATCCACGGGCGATCTGGGGCAATCCAAGGTAATATACAGGCGATCTGAGGCAATCCGAGGGGCAAAATTTTGTCCCGCAGTTTTCGTGTGAACAACACTTCAAGCAAACCAGTAAGATCTTTTTATTTTCCAGAAATGGTACCAAGTTTTTCTTTACCAAAAACATTACTTTTAAATTTCTACTATTACTGTGTTCCTTGTAATACAAAAAAATTTGAAGTACGGCCCTGTACTGCGGTGACTAACTCTTGTCAGCATGTAATAGAGCCGGTTTTAATATTTTTACAGGCAATTTTTTCAGCCTTTTTTACTTGCACTGTAAATATGATATGAACTCTAATAAAAAAACGTACCATCTTTAAAAGGAAAATGGAGGAGCAACTTATCTGACGACTATATTACACGTTATCTCTCATCTCATATACATAAACATTAAGTAATACCTTTGGGGTTCATTGTGTTGTTTCTGAAGTTTGTGCAAATCCTGTCGCCATAAAGACACAAACAATTTTTCCTTAGTATCAAGCATCTTCTCGTAGATTTTTTCTTCGCATAATGCATTCCTATCCAATATCACGCTTAGGATAAAGTCCTTTTCTATGTTAGATCCCACCGTCAAGCTCTGTACTCCACGCTCAAAATTTACTAGTTTCACATTACTTTCATTCTTATTATATTGAAGATTACTTTGTTTAATTTTATGTTTGGCATTAGCTTTAATCTTTCGCTCGATATTACGACTACTTGGAATAAAATGGTAAACGTCAATATTATCACCATTCAACTCAGTACGTAAAGTATTGCTAAAATTTATTTCCTGATCACTATTTAAAGTTATAAAACGTTTTTCTTTATTAATTTGCACCATGTTTTCACAGAAAGAAGCAGCTTCAGTCAATGCGCTTACAATATCTGTGTCAACATATGCGTCATTTTCAAGTCCTCCGTTGCATTTTTCATCTAATTTTCGTTCATTTTCCTCAATTTTCGGAAATGCTGTTTCAAAAAAAACCGTAGTCATTTCAGGTTCCTCCAATATATTTTCCACAATTTCAATTTTACTCTCTGTAAAGGCAATATCTTTATATTCATCAAAGACGATATTTCCACATTCATCAACAGTCTCTTCTTTCATAAGCAGAGGCATTTCGTCAAAATTATTAAACTCATCACATTCATTATTATTTTGTAGAGTATTTTCACAACTGACAACAACCACTTCTGGCCTCATCATTCTATATCTGCATTTCACACTGTAACCAGTGCAAATTTAGCGAAATGAATTAAGGAACACGGTTACAACTTAGAAAATACATGTAATCGCCAAATATGTTATTTGTTATTATTAGGTTAGGTTAGTAGTTCAAAGTTCAACAATTGTGGTAGTTCAAACCACAGAAGAAATCAGAGCTACATAGGAAAGACCATTGAACTATACTACACAATGGAAGTCTTACTAGGATACGCCTACCCTGTTAGAGAGAAAGAGAAAAGATAAGACCCGCATCTATAACTTTTTTCGCTACTGCTTATTGT
The DNA here is from genome assembly GCA_936432065.2 of Rutpela maculata. NCBI lineage: Eukaryota > Metazoa > Arthropoda > Insecta > Coleoptera > Cerambycidae > Rutpela > Rutpela maculata. The sequence continues at coordinate 125,644,788 of OW386292.2, read as the reverse complement.
GAAAAGATTAGTCTCCTGGGGCTCAATTCCCATATCTCTATTAGTAAAAGTTGCATTATCTATGGATGCATTTGTACGGAAGCCCCGAAGGGCCAATGTAAAAATAAAAATAAGTGGAAGTTTCTACTTTGAAGTAGAAATTTCTACTTTGTAAAATACTATAGTATCATGGAGTCAGTGGTACGAATCTCTCCATACGAATCTTTTCTCGATACGGATTCGTTTGGTACGAATCATTGGAAAGAGTCGAATCGCCCATCTCTAATTCCATCTTCGAGCATATAAGGTCCCGTTCGACTGGCGGGCGGACCACGGTAGGACTGCTAAAAAGCGTTCGAATCAGCGGTCTGAAGTTGGCCGACATGGTCACGTTTTAAGATACGACTGTGAAAGCGTTCGACTTCGTCCACTGTGGGCGTGCCCACGGTGGTCCCAGTCGAATATAACCTAAGGGAAAATGGAGGTAGGTACCTTTTCTATTTTACAACAATGCGTATGGTTTGTTCTCAACACATATGGGCGAGGGACGCGAGAGGCGTAGTAAACACTGTAGTAAATAACCACAAAACACAATAGAAAACGAAAGTAAACAATACGCAAATGATACTAAACGCCATATTAGAAATGATCCCCTACGGGGGATCCTTTGTAGTCCGAACAAACAATCCAAGATTTGTAGACCATAAGGTTCTCTCGTATTCAGCTTTTAGGCGAGAAGTGAGTGCGGGGGTGAAAACTCACACTATCCTTGTTCTTCTAACGCGCAGTATCGGCGCAGTTATCTCACTCTAGAAGGACGGTCCGTACTGGCCCGAAATATGGCCAGAGGTATACTATGACCTGTATTATTATATTCTGCAACTTATCCTGATTACCACCATGCAAAACGGTGACTCAAAATACGAGGCAATTACTCCCTACCTCAGGCGGGTCATTGCGTTCAAATTACGAGTTATTTGCTTATTTATTAACATTACACAAATTCTTACAATATCTTGAATCAGGCTCTGCATCTGGTCTGATTTCCCACCAGCTGCTCATTGGCCAATGACATTTTTTGGTGGGGATCGTGAGTTACGAGGCCACCTTCGACTCTACCAATCTTGCAAAAAAACAGCTGTTTGGCGACCTCTGTTTTCCCCTATATTCTCGAAGAATTCTACAGTATCGGAAGATTTTGGATTTGGGTGGCAGGCACACTGAACTCTACTATATAAATGGAAGGTCAATATCCATACCAATTTTTACGCCAAATTGAACCTCGCGCAAGTATGGCGACCTAAAAAGGAGGAGCGCAATCGCACTGCAAAATACGTCAGAGCCGGTCTTATTGTTACCATACAAGATTGCACCATATTGTCTCAATTAACTTTGTTTATAACAGTCACAAAATATTACACAAAATAATCAATTTATAACAACTTTACACAAACGACAGAATAAACAAAGAATAAAATGGTAACACCGACTCTGGAAATTGCATCTAATTCAAGACTTACGCTACAGAATCTATGGAAAAGAAATAAAACACAGAATTGCGTCAGCCTGGCGTCGGCGCATAACTCCCGTAGACAGTCGTTTGGTTCAAGCACAGACTTTAATTTCTCTACTGCGTCGACGCATGGCTTATAGTTTTTGAATCCGTTACCATTTAATCTGTGCCGTAATTGCCGTATTTTGTTCATGCGCATATACCTATACTGGCCTTCCATTTATATAGTAGAGTTCAGTGGGCAGGCATAGTTTCAACGATTTAAGAGACCGCCTACAATAAATGCGTGTACCAGTGCTCTAGTAGAGGGAGCAAATAATGACGCGCTATTAAGAAAATACGTACATCATTGCAATAAAAAATTTCAGTACCATTTATTCAAAGGATGTAGTTGGCTCTGTACAGTATAGGTAATATTATTACGTGCTTTATTAACTAAAATTATTTAACTCGTTATACTTTCAAAACTAGTCAAATAATTCTTTACATTTCCCGCAGACAGAGCTGCCCACGTACATGTGGTGGGGAAAGCAGGTGGCACGGGTAGGATGTGTTATACGATAAAAAAGAATAGCCTAGTTGCTTCGCTCTCGCTTACTCTCATTGCCGACCCAAATGAAAAATTTTCTGACACTGTATGTTTGTCACAGTGAACTCTATACCAACATAGAGTTCACTGGTTTGTCATCTCAGTTTGACACAAGGTTGGTATACTGTAAGGTGGCCTAATGACGCGCCTAATAACTCACAATCCCCACCAAAAAATGGCATTAGCCAATGAACAGCTGGTGTGAAATCCTACCAGATGCAGGGCCTTATTCAAAATATTGTAAGAATTTGTGTAATGTTAATTAAGCAAAGAACTCGTAACTGGAATGGGCTCGCAATGACCCGCTTCTGAGGTCGGTGGTAATTATCCTCGCATTTTGAATCACTGTTCTGCATACTGGTAATGAGGATAAGTTGTAGAATGTAACTCTACAAATCATAGTAATGTGAATCGATATTTCATCGGGCCAGTACGGACGGTTATTCTAGATTGAGATAACTGCGCCGCTACCGCACGTTCGTAGAACAAAGATAGTCTGACTTTTCACCCCGGCACTGATTTCTTCGCCTAAAAGCTGTATATTAAGGAACCTCATAGTCTACAAATCTTGAGTTTGACATTTATCTAGAGAGTGACGTCACATGTTTTTTGGCGGGGAATATTTAATTTGAATTTATATTTCTTTTAAGATTATAAAAAAAATTTTGCCGAGAAATTGTTTCAGTTATAATATTTAATAAGTACCATAAGTATTTTATATTTTTCGACTTAAAAAAAAGTAAAAACACCCTATTATTTGATGATTACTTCGCACAATTGTAATAAAAAGTGCAATATGAAATTTGACTAAATGACCCCATATGTTGAACTGGCAATGTTTATGTTTTTACCTATGATCAGCGTAAACAGTAAAAAAGCACACTGCCTGCCATCTATTTAAGTTGAATTTTACATATTGTAAACAAAACGCACTGTAAACAAATCGCATGGTAAACAAAGCACACGGGACACGCAATTATAGGTGCACTGTAGAAAATTATGTAAATTTATCATCGTTGCGTGTAAAATTCCCATGTAATTTTACCCGCAAAGAGGCAGGAAAATTTCCATTTAACATGGAGAATTACCCCAAAATATAAGAGAAATAAAAATTTTCCACTCTCTTTGCGGGTAAAATTCCATTACTATTGGGGGTAAATTTACTATGGAAAAAAATCCTGTCCGGATAAGGGATAATAAAATTGCATGCAATTTTATGTGTGTACTTTATATCAAAAATGTATAGTGTTTTGTATACCTGTGTGTTTTTGTTGATGTCAACTTACACTTTTATTTACTTATAATGGTGTAAGTGGTATTCTAATTTTTTTATCTATTACCTATTTCAATTTGGTATCTTTCGAAGAACTCGTACTCGTTACTCATTTTTAGAAGAGTACTCTCCAAATTTTGCAAAAGTACTCGTTTTTTAGAGTACTTCAAGAACAAGTACTCGTGCTCAAGTTATCACGAGTACTTTTTAAAGGTACTTGTTGTGAAGTGCTCGTGAGTTCTTTAGTGCGGTACTCTGCCCAGCTCTGCTCTACACGTTTCTACACGTTTCCTTAAATATATAAGGAATAAAAAACCAGATTGCAACCAACAGCTATTCTCTGGACTATTGCCCCGCCGAGCACTGAATTACAAATTACAAGCCTGGTCGCGTTAAGTGCAATAACTTTGTATTGACACAAAACGCTAAAGTTTCGATTGCACCAGACACCAGCCGAAAGACTTATTCCTAATCAAAAGAGCTCTCGTGCCAGCCACGCCACACCACTTGCAGACTGCAGTTTCGAGCTATTGATTCTCGTTAGTGCAAGGTAGATCTGAGACGGCTGGAACGAGGCACTTGTTCACTCTTGGTACATGAGGAGATTTATAAAACCACGACATGCAACAAAAATGGCAGGCTCCATCTAGCGGTTAATGTCTATTACAATTGAAACAGCAGTAGCCCTGACATGAGCACAGTTAGCAGCAGGGACCGTAACCGAACCGAAAACGTAACAGAAAACCGCACCGTAATTACCACTTTTTCTAACCGAAACCAAAATAAGAGATTCTGGAAAACCGAAACCTTAACCGGAAAATTTCGTTTTCGGTTCCTGCAAGCATTAATTTAATTTTAACCGAAACCCCAATCGAAAACTGCACTGTAATTACAAATTTTTCCTATCCATAAGCATAACCGAATTGATGCTGCTTTGAAAACCGAAACCGAGAACCAAATTAACGCTGCTCTGAAAACCGAAAATGGTGTACGTCAGTTAACTGTAACCAAAACCGAACCGAAATAAATTTCGGTTTCGGTCCCTGACCATTACGCCTGGAAGTTGGGGCTACTTTGGTGATCTACTCTATTTTAAGAGACACAACTTGGGGTAAACGATACGCCAAATAAATAAATGTTATCTTTGAATGTTTTACTTTATTTTAATCAGTTCTTATACAATTTTACAATTGGCATGATCATAAAAATACTACTGTTAGGGAACATTACGTCAACAATTTGACCAGTCAGAATCATTACAAGAAAGCGATGTCAAAAATAAGCGATCATATTTAGACGTTGATCTAATGGTCCCTTAAACTAGACACATTATAATTAAATATTATAGTAAGTTGTATACAGAGCATTTCCTTAGTACATGCCAATAATTTAGGAAGCAATTCTTGAGTCATATGATGAAGTAAAGTTCATATGAACATGTTCAAAACACATACCATTAGGTAGGTAGATAGTTTATAAACCATTTAAAAATATAATTGTGTACATTATGGTAATAAGTCAATAGTAAAATAAAACATAAAAACAATAAAACAAATAAAGTTTAAAAGATATAGGTATATAATATACAATAAAAATATAATAATATAAAATTTAGTAGAACAAACATAAAATCAATATATGTATATCTATACACATACTTTGTCAACAGAAACTCTAAGGGCGTGTTGTACCAACACACGGTTAGTCTTAACCCTGTGTTAAAGGAGGATTAAGAGCAATGTCGCGTTGTACCAAAATGCTAACCTTGAATTTTAAAGTTATCAGGCGGATTTAACCTCGTAAAACTTAAACTAGGCCGTGGGGTGGTTAGTAAAGGGGGTTAGTAAAAATGTCATTTCAAATTTTGACATTTCCGTCTCGAGTATACAGTGTACATTTTAATTACTTAATAATAGTTTTATGAGCCCCTATTTCTTCCTCCAACTCAAAATTGTCTATATACTTTATTGGTATAACCTTTGTTATATTAATATTTATAATGCATTTGACACAACTTGACAAGTTTTTTATGTAACTCGACTGCCAAGACTTCGCATCGCTAGCAACTTGCACTCTTGCACTTATTCCTCAGAAAAGAGAACTACCAGGAGCAACACTTAAGCTTCCCGTCCAAATTCCATTGACGCCATCTTGTAAGTATTTGCGTCAGTTCATTTATTGAAAAATATAGTCGAATTGTTGGATATTATTTCACAGAATGTCAAATTGAAACAACAAATTAACTGAAGGAAATACCTACAAAAAGATGGTGAAGGTCACAAAAATTGATCAGAAAACATCAAAAGCGGTGCGGAGAATGTCGCTTCTGGTAGTTCTTTATTCTGTGCTTATACTTGTTAATTCAGGTGGTACAACTCGCAAAATTTTTAAACCAGTGTTAAATGTTAATAATACCGGGTTAGGGAAGTTTGGTACAACTCGTACTTAGAGACATAAATAATAAAACTCATAACAGAAGGTACTCATTAAGGGCGAGTTGTACCAAACTACCCTAACCCAGTGTTAAGCTAACCCCGTATTCAAATTTAACACTAGTTTAAAAATTTCACGAGTTGTACCATCCGAATTAACCCTTGTGTTAACAGAGAAATAATCAAGTATAAGCATAGAATAAAGAACTATCAGAAATGATACTCTCCGCAGTGAGCCTTTGATGTTTCTTGATACATTTTTGTGACCTTCACTATATTTTTGTAGATATTTCCCTCAGTTCATTTATTGTTTTAACCTAACAATCTGTGACATAATATCCAACAATTCAACCATATTTGTCAATAAATGGAGTGACGGGAATATCTACAAGAAGATAGCGTTAATGGAATTTGGGCGGAACGCTAAAGTGTCGCTGCTGGTAATTCTCTTTTCTATGGTATAAGTGCAAGAGTGCAAGTTGCTAGCGATGCGAGGGTGTTGACAGTCGAGTTACAATCATATAAAATACTTTCAGCTTTTCTTATTTAACTCTTAACTCTGGGGTGCCGCAAGGATCAGTTTTAGGTCCCTTGCTTTTTTTAATTTACACGTTTAAGTTAATAAACAGTTTACAGCACTGTAAGTCTCACTTTTACGCAGTCGATACCCAAATCTATTATAGCTTCCCCCTCAGATGCTACTAGATTCATGTTTGTCGATCAATAGTGATCTTGAGTTATTTGTTAAAACAGCCACAGACCACTGCTTAATTATAAATCCTAATAAATCTAATGTATTAACCTTTGGAACTAAAATAAATCGTCAAACTGTAAGTAATACCATTAATATTAAAATTAATAATTCTAAACTTGAAATAGTAGATCACGCAAAAAATTCAGGTCTGTTGGTGGATAGTGAATTAAGATTTGAAAAATATATTAATAATATCATACTTTTCTTTAAAATTGATTTACGGTAACAGACATTATTTGACACCAAAAATAAAAGCAATGCTTTGTGAAACCTTGGTATTGTCAAAATTTAATTATGCAGATACTGTTTATGGTCCAAATTTAACCAGTCATTATAAACGTAAAATATTTGGAATATGAAGACGACAAAGAATATCACATAAGTTAAAAAATGTTGGCTGGTTAAACATGGAAAATCGTAGAATTAAGCATGATGCTGCTACACTTTATTATAAAATTATTATTAACAAAAAGCCGTACTATCTACACAGAAAAATAAAATTTCGTACTGACATCCACAACATTAATATTAGATTTAAAGCTGTATTAACTCCACCAAAATTTCCAATAAAGCTTCGTGCTACTACTAGTACTATTAATTATACTTAAAAAATTAACTTATTTTCAAAAAATTGCGAAAAATATCCTATAGAACTACATAAAATTTTCAATAAACTGAAGAGTATAGCTAGCTAAAAAATTCATCACCAATAACCTAGGTAACAGAGCTCAGTTACAAATTTATGTTAAAACTTTCATTACGAAGATTCTTCCTATATACAGGGGCAAATAATTAACCATTAGGCTAAAAAGGATGTGGTTTTAAGAACTTCCAAGCATTAGCATGATTAAAGATTTCCACAAAAATATTCAACTTTTCCAATCCTTGATTTCTAAAGTCATTTGAAAATATATAAACAGATAAGAAAATTAAAAAACCCTGAACAGATCCTGGTTAAAATACATGTAAAAAGAGTATAGATAAAGCTAATGATTCAGGATTTCCACAAGAATATTCAATTTCGACAGCCCTTGATTTTGAAAATCGGAATGCAGTTATTTGAAAATATATAAAAATCAATGAACTCTGAACAGGTCAAGATTAAAAAACATGTAAAAAAGCGTATAGATAAATCCGTGCTGGGTCCCAAATACAAGTTTGGGAGTTAAGCCGATAAAGTAGATACCGCAGTATCACCTATATCGGCTTTATTTTTTTTCTTATATTAAACAATGTAATAGGTGAAAATAAAAAATACTTGTGTAGCATTTTTTTACCAAATTTCATAATTTAAGATAAACTATGGGGATGACCCCATTGTCTCAGAATACCTAGGACTCGAAAACAACAAAAACTGACAATACAAAAACATCGATTATTTAAAATTTAAATAGTAACAATATACCTAAACAAAAAAAGATCTAAACAATATGTTCTGCCATGAACACCTCTAGACTCCACAAATGATGATGAATGATGAATGAATGATTTTTTTAAAGGATTTTTTAATTAAATTTTGAATGACAGAAAAGTAGTAGTTGCTATCAAAAAATGGCAAAAAACAGGCATTTCGAAACACCAATTTTGATACTTCGGCAGACCATACCAACTTAACCATCAACTGTACTGTTTGTTTGTTATAGATAGATAGGTACATTTATGGATTTTAACGTATATGGTACTAACATAGCTCCAAATATATAATAAACAAACCATATATACAAAACAAGGCAAAATGAACGCAATGCTCTTATTGTCTCTCCAGCTTATACAGTATGTGCTGTTATTTAATACCACAACACCCCGTTATATTGGAACGGGTTGGTCGATTAAAAAAAAAATTTTTTTTTTTGAGATATAGTGGTCGATCAGCTTTGACTGTTTTGAAAAATGTGTAATTTTCATTTTTCCAAGGCCTATTAGACTCCTCTAAATGGGTCGAAATTTCGAGATCGACTATTAGGCAATTTTTATCAGCAAATTAGATAGCGTATTTAATTCGCAGTTGTCTCAAATACCTCTATACAAAATTTTAGCTCGATACCTCATATAGGGTGATTGTTATTCAATAGCCAAATTTAAAATCTCTCACTTTTCGACTGGCCCTGAATAAAAGTCGGTTAAGTTTACTAAAAAAGTAAAGTAGTCATTCGACTTAAGGAACATCAGACACTAAATGAGGAAGAAAAGAGAAAAATTATTCTTTAAATAAATGGGACTTCTATATATTATTCGGTTGTTGTAGTTAGATGCCTTCTCAATCAGCAGACTTACTCGTATTGGCGGGAACATTACGCGCATATCATTGCGCATCTGTCCAATCCGGGTGAAAACCTTGTTAATTCATCAGTGCAGTACTTGCCAAACTTTTTACCCAATTTTTATTTACCACAAAGCAAATGTTAATAGCACCATTACTGAAATACCTACACATTGTAGGATTTACATCTTTAACACGTTAAGCGCCATGAGGTAAAATGCGCATGTCGCACCTAATTTAGTTCCCTAGGCTTCGTAACATATATGTTGTGCCTCATTGCAGTCGGTTCAATTTGGCGTCGTGGCACAGCAAGAATGTCTCGCCTTACTGATTTCTTTATGAGGACTAAAAGAGTATGGCCCGGGGAGACAACGTATAGTTTTGATCCATAAGATTTTTAGGATTTTCTGTATTTCTGTGGTATTTGATGGTGCGACACAGCATACATGTCTCAATTTACTTGGTTAGGTGCAGGCTCATACAATATTACATTTTTCTTTGTTTTTGGAATTTGGCCTAAAACTGTAATAACTATTCAAGTGGTTTTTTTTTCTAAACATTTATTAGAAATACTTCACAATTTTGTGTTACAAAAAATACAAAAACAAATGCATACTTCTAGAAAATACTACTAATAATAAAAATATAAATAGAAAAATTCATTTTTTACGTTTGCATAAAATGATGATCAACAAAAAAACATTCGACACAGTAAAATTTTTTACAGCCGACACATTGATATTTTGTACGTGAGGACTTATTCACAGCTACTTTTCGCCCTTGCTCAGCTTTCATATTATGGTAACACACAACACAGCGCAAGACTGCTCCTGCAAAACATGATCACTTTCTGGGGTGTTTTGTTCGCCTTCGGTGGTTTCTGTAGTTTCAGAAATTCCCAACAAAGTTAAACATAATTTTTCTCGAAACTCGATTATGGAGATTTTTTCTTGTGTAACCTCTTTGAACACTAAGTGGGCATTGAGGACGGCAGAGCCTAATAATATCTCCACGGCAAGTTTTCTGTACCACTTAGTGCCTTGGCGTAAACAATGCAAGTAAGCTTTGATCTGATCTGCCAAATCAATGTATGATTTTGCTTGATTATATTCCAAAATTACTTCAGGTTTCTGAATTTCGACACCTCGTTGCCGAACAGTCTTCATATTGTCTTTATGGAGCGTGCTTAGAACAAGTACGTCCCTTTTATCACGCCACTTACAAACCATAATTCCTGTATCACTTTCTTTTGCATATATTTCTTTAGGCTTAAGTTTTTTGTCCAGAACTTCCTTTGGTTTGTATTTTCGGTTACTATGCAAAGTGCCAACCAAATGCGTTTTTCTAGTCAAAAGTTCAGTAGCTAAGGAGACACTGGTATAATAATTGTCTGTAAAAAATTGGCGACCAGAATCTAGCAGGTTTTGCATGAGAGAAAGCACTACATTTGAAGATGCTTGTCCTCCTCGAGTTTTATCAGTACCACAATAAACTTGAAAGTTGTATGTGTAACCACCTTCACAGCACAGTTTGTACACTTTTATGCCAAATTTATGTCTCTTGTTTTTTATGTATTGTCTAAATCTAAGTCTACCTCGGAATGGGACCATAGTCTCGTCAATACACACTTTCAAACCAGGAGTATAAACATCTTGAAACCTTTCTACAATTTGTCTGATCAGGGGAGATATCTTCCGGAGTCGATCTTCGTCCAGCGCCTTGTCTTGGTTATCGCTAAAGTGCCACATGGCTAAGAGTAATTCAAATCTATTTCGAGGAATAATTTTAGAAATGCGATTTGAGTATAACGGACTTTTTTTCCAGTATGACCTACTACATAATCCCATCCATATAACCACACCAAGGAATTTGTCAATTTCTTTGTTTGTCGTAGGGGTCCATTTTTTTATTCGTGATTTAGGCTTGCTCTCTTTGGCCAGTTGTTGTTCGGCATAACGGTTTGTCTCTTTTACCATAAAAGTCACTATTTCATCTGTTATAAAAAATTTGAATACATCGTAGGGACGTGCCCTTATATAATCAGTATATAACTGAGCTTTTATTCCAGGATCACTTACAGCAAAAGGAAATTGTTTGAAAGATGTTCCATCGACGGGTCTCCATATCAGATCGTTTATTTCTTCGATATTGACCGGTTCTTCGCCATCTTGTACGGCATACCTTGCAATTACATCCTCTATAACTTGATCAATAATGTTATCGCCTTGAAGTATAGGTGTATCGATATTTTGCCTGCTAGTTGAGGGTACATCATTTTGATTAGGCACATTTTGCTCGATCTTGTGAACTCTCAGTCTTTTTTTTTGAGAGGAACATCTTGAGAACCTGCTATCTGATTCAAAATCACTGTCTGGCGAGTAGGCATCAGACAAATAAATATCGTCAAATTCACTAGGATTACTTTCATCGTCGGAACACATTTCATCCCATAAGTCTTGAAGTCGTTTTTGTTCTTTAGTGTACGGATCAGACATGGCGAGCACCAAATAAAAGGTTTACTACACGAAGGTACGATGTAAACTGATCACTCGCACAATTCTTTTCCAAGCAGTTAACGGTGAAACAAGTCTCGACAATTTAAAATGTGACACAGCTTAAATGCCACGTGGCCCTAGAATCTAATGTAGTCTTATAGGCCACGCGACATAGAACGTATACCACACAAAAAAAAGTCTGTAATTTAGAAACAAAAAAAGATTTTTGAATATAAATTGTACTTATGTCAATTTCACGAAAAAAAAAAGCCAGAATAACAGAAAAAATATCTGACCCCAGTGGACCCAATTTTTGGATCATATGGTGGCGCTTAACGTGTTAATCGGTAGACTTTTATTTTATAATATCTGTAAAATATTCTGTTAGTAAAATAATGTATTTTAAAATTATAAAGAATTTTTTAAATGCGGCCCTGACATTTCGCCCGGAATGGCGTCGCCGAGGCCAAATTTTGATTTTCAATACATCAAAGGCGATTGTTTTTTATGTTGTGTCAGCGTTTTCAATTTACGACGTAGCGGGGGCACAGGAATTCTGCTGGCGGCGCCCCTTATTTTAAAGTGGTGTAGTTTAAATTGTGAGCAATAGTTTGGTCAATTCATGTAACACAGGGCATTAACAAACCCACAATTACATTTTTCATACAAAATCATACTCAATTTCAATATAGTGCAACGACCCTATTGGCGGGGTGGGAGTGGTGGTAGGTTAAGCATAGTACAGTTACAGAACAAGGATACAAACAAATATGCATGACCATAGTTCTTTGAAATAGAACGGAAATAACCCTAAAAACCAAAATTATTTTACGGGTGGTTCCGGTACTAGCGTAAAATGGTGGTATTGGTTCGAAAAAAATAAGGGTCTGGTCCGGTTCTCGAAAAATAGCGGTACGGTCCAGGTCCCGAATAATATTAACCCTTACTTCTCTCTCCCACATAACTTATTAGCGTTCGCTTATACGTTTTAGGGATGCTTATGTTTCTGATGGTGAGTGAGTGAACCACGAAAGTTGGTTTGGTAATCGCACAAGTCACATTTGAGAAACATTTTCGAATGCTTTATCATATGAGAGCTAAGTAGTTCCTTAGTTCTTGTCCTGAATTGGCAATGGTGACATATGAATTTTTTCACATCACTGTGGCTGAGCAAATGTCTTTTCAGGTTGCCTAACTGCTTAGTCTGAAAACAAAAAATATTTTTTTTACAGAAAAAATTGAAACACATTTTTATGTTGAAGTACTCAAAGAACAATTTAATAGTCGTTTGGATCTTTTGGAAGATCTTTTAGGCTTCAAGTAGACTTGCTCATATAAAGTAACATTTTAAGGCATTTTGTACGACCCAACTATAAATCTAATTTGCTGCTAGGATTATTTGTAATATGGGTTTCTCACAGTGGCGGTCTGGCCAGGTCGGCTAGTCGGCAAATGCCGACTGGGCCCTAGTAGTCCAGTAGAATTAGTAAAAAAAAGACTGAAATTTATTGTAATTCGTTTCAGGATGCCACGTGGATTAAACGATAGTTTTATTGATTACGAACATGACCCTGAATTTGGTCCACTTTTTGACCGCCGGAACATTGTTTATTTAACAATTTATTGTTGAAAAATTCAAAAAATCGACTTTTTTAAAGATAACTCAAAGACCTTTGACGATAGGTTTTTCAATTTGTAGATACTGTTAGAACTTTGAAAAACGGTTAATTTGAGAGATATTTCGTTTGAAACGCTTGAAAATTTGTTTAAATAATTGCAAAAAACCGCGAAAATTTTAGCAATTTGCAAATATTTTTCATTCTTTAACAAAAGCACTTTAGTGCTTGAAACTTTGAAGAAATATGTCTTTTATTACCCCAAAGTTGTCCCTAAAATTTCATCAAAAAATTTTAATTAGTTTAAGAGATATTCAATTTGTTTATTAAAAACATAAATAATGTAAAATGCAAATTCACCCAGTTCCTTGTCGTAGAGGGTTGATCTGGACATCCTTTATTTTGTTGAGACTTAAACTTATGTTTTCATTAATGGCAAATCAAATTTGCATTATTTTCAACTTCAAAATGGCGTTTGAAAAAGTGTCACATTTCGAGGTTAGGTTTTCTGCTAATAACTTTTAAACAAATGAAGATTTTGCAATATCGTTCTCATAGCTTTGTTGCTGGGGTCTTTTCACACATTTTCAAAAAAAAATGACTGTAGCCTTATTAGAAGCGAGATGATTTTTTTTTTAATAAATTCGTAAAAAAATTTTTAACAAAAAATAATTATTTATAACAAATTATTGTTTAATTAGGAAAAAATTGACATGACATATTATTATTTCATCACGCTACCCCAAATTAAAAAAAAAAGTCAAAATCGGAGAAACGGTAAATTTTTGGTTGACGGATTTGAACTCGTCTCGATCATTTTATGAACGTGTTACAGATATGACTCATGCTTCTCACTCCTGTTCTGACGCTGATTTAAAATTAATTATTGTTATCGTTGCAAATTGAATTTTTTCCCCCAAACTCAGCTCTATTACAAAGATAGACTATCAAACTAGTTGTTCGCCAAGTTTCAGCTGTTAATGTTTATTAATAAACAAATTACGAATTTAAAAAAAAAAAATCATCTCGGCTTCTACGTCATTTTTTTTTTTTTTTGAAAATGTGTGAAAAAACCCCAGCAACAAAGATATCAGAACGACATTGCAAAATCTTCATTTGTTATTAGCAAAAAACCTTACCTCTATATGTGACACTTTTTCAAACGCCATTTTGAAGTTGAAAATAATGCAAATTTGATTTATCATTAATGAAAACATAAAGTTTAAGTCTCAACAAAAAAAATGATGTCCAGATCAACCCTCTACGACAACGGGAACTGGGTGAATTTGCATTTTACATTATTCATGTTTTTAATAAAAAAATTGAATATCTCTTAAACTAATTAAAATTTTTTGATGAAATTTTAGAGGTAACTTTGGGGTGATAAAAGGCACATTTTGTCAAAGTTTCAAGCACTAAAGTGTTTTTGTTGAAGAATGAAAAATATTTGCAAATTGCGAAAATTTTCGCGGTTTTTTGCAATTATTTAAAGAAATTTTGAAGCGTTTTAAACGAAACACCTCTCAAATTAACCGTTTTTCAAAGTTCTAACAGTATCTACAAATTGAAAAACCTATCGTCAAAGGTCTTTGAGTTATCTTTAAAAAAGTCGATTTTTTGGAATTTTTCAACAATAAATCGTTAAATAAACAATGTTCCGGCGGTCAAAAAGTGGACCAAATTCAGGGTCATGTTCGTAATCAATAAAACTATCGTTTAATCCACGTGGCATCCTGAAACGAATTGAAGACCTAAGTGGATAAAGGTGTTATGTCATACTTTTAAAGTTTTGAGTAAATTAAACAAAACGGTTTCGAGTTGGAACTTATTCATTTTGTCTTCGATTCAAATGAATAATACCTCATAAAATAGATAATTTTGGGTTATGTTCTTTTGTTTACACTAATATTAAAGAAAAATATCAAGCTGTTATGAAACTAGATTTTTCTGTCCAAAACTGTGTACATCCACTAAAATTACTGGTTGTATGTATGACATGGCGCCTTTATAATTAAAAAGTTTCTATAAAATATTACAAATTTAGAATTCACCGTTTATTGGGCGTTAAATCTATATCAGAGGTGTTCAAAAATTGCATAAAGTAATTTTTTTTTAAAAATGCGACATAACACCTTTATTCACTTAGGTCTTCAATTACAATACGCATATTTGCTAATTCCACTGGCCTATAGGGCCGCATCTAAAAAATTTTGGGACAACGTTTATATACATGCGAAGCAAAAATATTCAAATCGCTGACGAACTGAGTTTGAATGTTTATTGTAAAATGCCGACTAAGCCCTAGACACCCAGACCGCCACTGGTTTCTCATACCTACATGAAACTGTGCATGAAGCTAAATTGTATTATTAGCTATTTAAGTTCCAGCAGATTTAACAGGGCTTTAAATTATTCATTATGGTTTTAACATATATGCAATACATACATTTCAACTTACTTTTAAATCTAGACATTTTCAATGCCTATTAGTACTTTAAGGCCATTACAAAATGAGTCTCTTATAACATCCAAGACGTTAATATAAATAAGGTGTTAAAATAAAAAGAAAATAGATAAAATAATACCTATTTTAATATTTTCTAATTATTTAATCTTTTTGTTTGTTTACCTGGAAATCACATACGTTGCATTTTTGCCACTTGACCTCTTCAGGATTCTTGTGAACGTTATAATAATGGGCCCTCAATCGATCCTTACTATTACCACGATATTCGCATTTATCACATTGGAATAGAGTCAGTTCGTCGATGCTCTTATGCTGCAAAAGGTGCCTCTTGAGATTGCCACCGAAATTGCTTTGATATGGGCACTCTTTGCATCTGTGCATTTTACATTCTTCAGGTTTTTTGTGGGTCTCCTGGTGTTTCTTCAAGGCCCATGCGGACTTCCCCTATCAAAACAAATATCATTTTTGTATAAAACATTGGAAAGCAAAAGATTTAAATATTATAATACTGAAATATCAAGTTTTTACGATAACCAATGACAGATATAGAAGGGTGGGGAATATGAAAAATGTGAAAATAGTATATTTCGTTAAAAAAAAAAAATGAAAAAGCCCATTTTTTCCAATTTCACAATTCCAAATCGAATCGGGACCTTAAAAATATGTTTTGTGTGTAACATAAGAATATGTTTTTGTATGTTTGACAGCTGCGTAACGTGTCAAATTCAGAAGTCTGGTTCTTTGACTAAAATTGACATTACTTCGGTAACTTAGAGCTTACATTTGAGTAAGTTATTAATAAGAAATTGGCCAATTGTTTTTTTCCTCAGGGAAGAAAGTATTTGCAATAATTTGCAACAAAATCACAGTGCCTGCAATGGCGGGCACTGCGGGCACCTAGTTATACCTCTGCAGATAGAGTAGTGCTAGTGTAATATTAAAGATCATGATTTTGTCATGAGCGTGTAAAAAATCGCTTCCCCCTCTTCATTTTTGAATGGCTTATTTTTGAGCTACCAAAGGAGCCGCTGCTTTCTTATAATTTCGCTCAAATTGGCTGAATTTTTAATATGTTGTAAATTTTAACTTTCTAATCAAAAACTCTCGTGAGCCCCACTCGATACTACATCTACAGTGTTCGGGATAGATGTAACAAGAGGTGTAATGGACCAAAAATTTTGGAATTTTGGAATGGTATTTGGGGATTGAATCCTGCTTGTTGTAAAACTAAAGTATACCAAAAATGACTTGATTTGGTGTTCTACAGGGTGTTTTATAAGCAAAGTTGTAAAAATCACCACTAATAAAGTACCTTTATTTTTCAAAATATAAAAAAATTCCACTAAGAAAAGTTATTTAGAATGCAATTTTATACCTCTATGCCAAATTTCAGGAATATAAAATTATTTTTTTTAAACTTCCCATTTTTTCAATAAATTAGTATTTTTTATTTTGAACCATTCAATTAAAACTGCATAGAAATTATTTTTTGTGAATTAATATTGTGGCAATCGTACGCCACTGTATAAAGTAAAATATGTTAAAAGGATAACAACTACAAAGTAAGAATAATGCGACCGATCCGCGATAAGGATTTTGTCAACGGGACAGTTTTGTGGGTGAAAACTGGGGACGCGCGAGACGAAAAACCGGGAGAGCCCCGACGAAGCCGTGGCGGTGAACAGTTCGTGCAATAAAAATATTTTAAAAAAACAAAACTTTAAAAATAAAATGTTAATGCTTTGCTAAAAATCATATATCATCGGTACGGGAGATATATGAAGAATAGAACAATTGTGTGAAACGTTCATCTGAACCAAAATAAAAATCTAATTGTAATCTAATTTGACGAGCCACCAAGTAGTGGGTGCACCGAGGACCAGAACGTGGAATTTCCAGATAAGTACCTCTCGTTTGTTATTCTTGTTTGTTGCTTTATTATTTATTCTGCACACCGGCCGTATACGGCAGGTACAGATCCCATTTCATTAACTTATATCTAGTAAAAGAGAAAACCATCAAGACATAACGTAGAGATCCTTCGGTACAAAAAAAAATCTTAAAAGTAGTTTGATTTGAAGTTACTTTAATTCCAGATTTCATGGCTTAAATTGTGTCACTGTCATAGAAAGAAAAATGAAATAAATTTCTAAAACTTTAGCTGAGTTTTTTGCTCCGTCATTATTTTAACGTTGGATCTTAAGTTACTAACCGTAGATTTTTAAGGAGCTCTAGAGCCCTTCTTTATAACCCCTAGAAAGTGGCTTACATTAGTAGGGCTACGAGTGCCGGCCCCGAAGGCCTCCGTTCGGAGACGTTACTGCTATACCCCTCCCCCGAGGGGTTTGCAACAATATTTAAAGTTATGTAGAAGATAAAAGTAGGCTATGAGAAAAGCAGTGGGTACACGTTTATCATTTATTATTTATATCTGTCAAACGTAGTCAATATTATCCTTAATTTCTGTTTCAAATTAACGAACCAAGCATAAAAAATTAAGTAAAAATGGTACTCACAGTGCGTGAAAAAATTTATATTGTGCAATGCTACGGAATTGGTGGTGAAAACTCGCTAAGACAAGTGATAAGCCAATTTAATTTGAATTTCCAAACACTGCTTTGTCGCGTACTCAGGCTATGAGAATAATTAAAAAGTTTCTGGCTACTGGTAGTGTTCTTAACATGAAAAGAAAAATAAAAGCATATGATGAAGACAATGTTGGGGCTATTATAGCTCATGCCTCTGTTATAGAAAATCCTAGGATGCCACTAAGAGAGAGATCAGCTCTTATTAATATTAGCAAGTCTGAACTCCAAAGAATTTACAAGGCAAAGAAAATTAGGGCATATAAAGCAAATTATAAATATACGCTTGAAGGGGGAGATGACGGCCGTAGGTTGGATTTTTGTTTGACCATTGGAGAAAAAATCATGGAAGAAAGATTTTTTCATCATTTCATAATTTTCTCAGATGAATCCACATTCACAACCAATGGTGTTGCTTCATATCAGAATTGTCGGTTTTGGGCTTCTGAAAATCCAAATTTTAGAATCCATTGTAGAAGACAATATTATAAAAAAGTGAATGTGTGGTGTGCCATTTCTTATCACGTTGGAGTTATTGGACCTTATTTCATTGAGGGAAGGTTAAACCAGCACACTTATTTACAGCTTCTTGAAAGATTTTCTGAAGAACATTTAAATATTTTAAGAGATATGCCTTTAGTTCATTTTCAACATGGTGGTTGCCCTGGCCACTCAGAGAAATGGTTAATCGGTGGTTGAATTTAAATTTTGGAGAAAATTGGATTGCCAGGAATGGACCGATCAAGTGGCCGGAGAGATCCCCAGCCTATCAATATTGGATTTCTTTTTATGGGGTCGCCTCAAGCAGTTGGTTTACGCTGAACCACTTCCTAACGATGTAGCAGTATTGAAGCAGAGAATTACAAATGCCGTAAACTCCATACCGTTAGATCATATTCGAAACAGTTTTAAGGACTTCAGGCGAAGGATCGAAATGTGTGTGGATGTGGGTGGTAGCTACGTCGAATAATAAAAAAATTGTAAACATTGTTTTGTACTGGTCAGTAATTAATTTGTTTGTGAATCTGTTATGTTTTTGACATTTATTACTTGTTATAATTTTTAAACCTCATTAATCTTCTGTTAGTAATTGTTTCTTGTTTTACAATTAGTTCGATTAACATTATACATCTCGTATATTCAATTTTTTATTTACCAATAGCCTACTTTTTGAGATGATTAACATTTGCTCCTACACAACTTTAAATATGAATTCAACTCTTAATTCGCAAGAAATGGGAAGTTTCAAAAAAATAATTTTATATTCCTGAAATTTGGTATAGAGGTATAAAATTGCATTCTAAATAACTTTCCTTAGTGGAATTTTTTCATATTTTGAAAAATAAAGGTACTTTATTAGTGGTGATTTTTACAACTTTGCTTATAAAACACCCTGTAGAACACCAAATCAAGTCATTTTTGGTATACTTTAGTTTTACAACAAGCAGGACTCAATCCCCAAATACCATTCCAAAATTCCAAAATTTTTGGTCCATTACACCTCTTGTTACATCTATCCTGGGACACACTGTATTTTGAAATACCAATGGTAAATCTGTTTAAAATCATGTGTTAATTTAAATTTTTGTCTTTAGTTGGTAGTAAAGTAACCAAATATAAGAACTGTGAAGTTGGTAGTAATGTGAAAAAAGGTAGTGGTAATAAAGTTGTCAAGAAATGGTGTGCGTCGTTTTATGTAACAGCGTTTTTCGGTAAGTAGTAGTAGTAATAGTAGTAGTAGTATTTATTCATCTTTGAAAGTTGTTACAATTTACAAGTATCAACTTATCAGACTAGTCATAGAGAAATCTTCTCTCAAAAAATTCCATTAAAAGTCCAGGACATGACATAAAAACATATTTAAAAAGATGTATATAAACAAATAAAAGAGAGAAATAAAACAAATAATTAAGTTCTTCTGGGATTATTCATTGGGCAACTCTAATAGATCATGGGTCCAGGCCACAAGAAAGAAAATACTTAAATTATTTGTGACATTGAAGACGGAGACGTTCTCCGGTTCTCGCCAAATTTCTGTTAGGGCGAAGTTTCTTCTTCAAATAAGAAAATATCGTAAAAATCGGGTATGAGTCAGCAAACGATAATACCCTCACTAAAGCTTACTAGTGAAAACTAGGTAGTTTGGAAGTTTCAAACCTCTGTGATGTTAAGAGGGCAAGGAGTTTATGATAAACTGACGGGAGATAGGCCAAAACCAGAAACAGGCGTGAAGAAATAACCAAATGGCAAAAAGGTGATGCAAAGGCACAAGAAATTATCGTTACAAGGATCGAACAGGGGCCAATGTCTCATTTATTGTCATGTGAGAGAGCTAAAGATATGTGGATGAAACTAAAATCTGCGTACGAAAAAGAGTCTGTAGTTATCATACACCTACTACAATAGAAGTTTTTCTCTTAGTTTTGGAGACCAAACAATTTCAGCCTACATAATGCAGCTGGAGGAAATACAAAAATAAGAAATAAGTTAAAATAGGCAGGAGAAGAGCTATCTGACAAAATGTTGATAACTAAATATTGATGATAGATAGATAGATAGATAAATTTATTCATCGTTAAAATATTACAATTGTTACAATGTAATACTTATCAGACTAGTCAAAAAGTGATAACATTCATATATCCTTCCATACATTTAAAACATAATAGAAATCATTCATCTACCTATTCGGTGATTGTAATATAGTGCATATAAAATGATTATAAAATATGATAATATAATAATAAAAATATAAATAACATGGTGATAAAAGTAACATGGCAATGACATACTAATACATATACATATTATCGCAAGAAAGACAAACAGATTTAAAAATATAGTATTAAAAACTAAACTTACTGGTTTAAAAAATCATCGACTGTATAAAAAGCATTGTCTATTAAGTGCTTAGATAATGTACGTTTGAATTTTTTCAAGTTGTCAATGGCACCAAAACATATTTACAAAATGATTATAACAGATGATCCCTTTGTATACATGAGAATTTTGACCTATACTCAGACGTGAAAAAGGTAAACGTAATTCGTGTCTCTGTCGGGTATTATAATTATGAACCATTTCATTTCTGATATAGTTTATTTCCTCTTTTTTAATGTTTAATATTATTAAATATATGTATAGACATGGGAAAGTTAAAATTTCCAATTTAATGAAAAATTCCTTACAAGAATTTCTCGGTTTTGCTCCCACCATACATCTGATTATTTTCTTTTGAATAATAAAGGCTTTTTCCATATGTGATGAGTTTCCCCAAAACACAAGACCATAGCTCAATACTGAGTGAACCAAGCCATAGTAGGCCATCTTTAGCACATCAAGAGACACCGTTTCTCTTAATTGCCGAATTCTCTCCCTAACCGATATAAACATGTCAGATCTGCTTGGGAGTCTGTACCAATAGGAGACCAAAAACTAGATGAGCTGACATCAAGGTTACTGATTGAGGAAGAGAGAATGGCATCTGCCGAGGGACGTACAGCTTTTGGCTAGTGTAAGAGACACGTCCCAAAAAGGGAGTGGAAATAGCAAATTTACTTACCACTTTTGTCACAAACCGGGCCACATTGCTCGAAATTGCTTTAAAAAGAAAGATAATCCTAAAAAGGAAAAATAGTGAGACGCAGAAACAAAGCAAGACAGAAAACAAGGTGAAACCGAAAAGATTTGTCATGAAATACTAGACGAAAATCATGAAAATTTAGAAAATGAGACAATAAATGAAGCAAATTCAGAAGAGAAAAGAAAAGAAGAAAATACAAAGGGACATAATTTACGAAGAGAAACGAGAAACCAATGCGGTTAAAAGGCTATGAAGTATACTTGGATCCTGACGTAGACAAGTTTATTGACATTGTAGGTAGTCTAATGTATGCGATGTTATGCTCAAGACCAGATTTGTATAATGTAAATGGTAAAAACGGTCAAAAATACAATACAATACTTAAAAGCCAGGGAAAATTTACAATTACACAAGACTAACAAATGAACACAAAAATATAAAAATTAAAAATATAAGAACACCTAAAAGAAAGTACAAGAAATAATTATAGTAAATAAGAGATTGGTATACTAAATTATGTTAATGTGTCATTAAAAAATTCATTGAGGCTGTAATAGGCCTTTTCATCATAAGCGCGCGCATGTGCTGCCGCTATGTTTGTTTGTGGGAACTATGAAATATTCGGACACTTGGTTGTCAAAATGGCTGGACCGGTATCATTTTTTCACATCAATTTAGACGAAAGTGTGATTGACGATGCAAAATTAGTACACAATATTGTGGAAGAACACACTTGTGCTCAATTAAGGCGCTAGTTCGAGTATCCTGGCCGTAAAATGACTGGAAGCAAGAATAAAGAACTGGTTGCAAGGTTAGAATTCAACTATCAACTTATCAATTTATATACAAGTGCATTAAAAGAAATCAAATGTGTTTAGTCTACATTATGCTTAATGACATTCTTCGTGCAGTAATTGATAATGCAGTAAAAATATTTTCTGTTTTTTTATGAAAATGTAGGGTCAAAAATGCAATTGAAAATTAAGTTTTTTGTCGATCCTTCTGTGGATAAAGCTGGCTCCTTTTTTTCTAATTTTTTCAAATAGGTAAACTATACAATATGGCACTACCTATTTTCAGAAAATCGGTAACAGATTCATCATTGTTTCGTTAAAAAACATAATGTTTATGTCAAATCCAATATTGACATGCGAAAACTGTCCGAAGAAACATGGCGGAACTCGTTTTTTAAACAAATAATGATGAATCTGTTACCAATTTTTTGAAAATAGGTAATGCCATATCGTATAGTTTACCTATTTGAAAAAATTGGAAAAAAAGGAGCCAGCTTTATCCACAAAAAGATCAACAAAAAATCTCATTTTCAATTGCATTTTTGACCCTACATTTTCGTAAAAAAACAGAAAATAATTTTACTGCATTATCAATTACTGCACGAAGAATGTTATTAAGGATAATGTAGACTAAACACATTTGTTTTCTTTTAATGCACTTGTATATAAATTGATAAGTTGATAGTTGAATTCTAACCTTGCAACCAGTTATTTATTCTTGCTTCCAGTCATTTTACGGCCAGGATACTTGAACTAACGCCTTAATTGAGCACAAGTGTGTTCTTCCACAATGTTGTGTACTAATTTTGCACTGTCAATCACACTTTCGTCTAAATTAATGTGGAAAAATGATACCGGTCCAGCCATTTTGAGAACCAAGTGTCCAAACATTTCATAGTTCCCGCAAACAAACATAGCGGCAGCACATGCGCGCGCTTATAATGAAAAGGCCTATAGGCTTTCTGAAGCAGTATATTTTTTAGTTTTTTGTACATAATTCCTTTGTTGAGTGTTTTAAGGTTGGATGGTATTTTATTGCAGATTTTAATTATATTACAAGTTATTTCATAGGGGGAGCTTCGTTGATCTTCTATTTTGGTCAGACTTGTACCAATGGTATATGAAAGAAATGAATGTTTTCTTTGAAAGTTATCTGCTGAATACCCAAAATAATATTTTTTAACAATGATGTAAGCAGAAATAATAGGTATTTATTTTATAGGTGTATTTTTGTTTCACTCGAATTTTGTAGTTCCACCTACGTCTCAAATATGAAGTCGATGTCTCTACCTGTTCCTATGTTGTAAGAATTGTTCTTCTTTGTGACGTCACGTAGATGTAGGTGTATTTTTAATTCACTTGTATTCCGTCCGTCTACAACATTTCCACCTACGTTTCAAATTTCAATTCGATATCTACAACCGTTCCCGAGTTATCAGCGAAATTACTTGGAGGCTCTGCCACTTTTAGAAATATCACTCTGTACATCACACTTTCCTTATACGGTAAAACAAATGACATTATTATAGATTGAAATTTGCCGGCTAGTGTCATCTAATGAACGGTAGCTTTACCATTTGGCAAGTAAAATTGAGGGCGCTTATGCAGATCGACAGTTTATACAATTGACCTTGGTTTCAATCTGCATCACGCAAAAACACGAAACAAATGTCAATTTAGACAAATCGCCCTGTATATGACTTTTTATTGCCTCGCAGATTGACAGCAGTGGAAGAATTTGATTGGACGTTTCAGAAAATCGATATTTAGCTATGACGTAGGCACGGCCAGAAAAAAAATTTTAAAAAGCCTCCACTTTGACCGGTCCTAGCTCGTTAATTTTTGGAGTATGACAATTTAAAAAAAATAAATTAATTCTGTACAAATTCGTTAGGGCGAAGTTTTTTGGCCTAGGAGCCACCGTTTAGGAGTTATGGAGGTTTTAAGTGAAAAATGTACCATTTTGAGTCCTGCATCGCCACACATTTGGGTAAATTTCTCCGAAACAAAAGTATTTAGGACAATTCTGATGGAACTGGGCGATTCCTCAAGAAATTATCTGGGCCCCGATGAAAATTTATTTTTGAGCTAGCTGTAGCAGTTTCCGAGATATAAACGAAAAATTGTGTTTTGGAGTGCGGAAACATGCAATCTTTAAATGTTCATATTTTTCGAAATACACCAGCGGGACGACCGTACGATGTCGCAATGGAAAGTGGAAGAATTCTAGTTGATCCGCATCGTAAACTGCATAGGGCAAATCGAAAATTCGGCTCGGCACGAAAGAATGAAAAGTGGCATTTTTTGACACTTCAACAAAATTGCAAAATACGACACGACAAAGGAAGCATCGTGAATAAAAAAGTGAGGGTTCGTAAAAATGTGTCCAGAAAGAGACGGACGAATTTAAATAGTTAATTAAGAAGTTAATCGTTAAATGGAATCGACGAAATATAACCTATATCAGAAAGAATTTTATTTGTATCCGTCAATACCGTTCCGGATCCAGAGAATTAAGCGTGACAAAAGCCTTTGTTATTGTAAATTTGGAAAGAGTATGGGGTACAGCCCGTTCAGATTTTAATATGACAACCGCTCTGCTGATGATAAACATTCTTTTGTATATATGTAGCGTTAGCCTTGACCGGGCATAAATTTTCTTTGAAACGTGTGATGTAGTTGTGTTGTTTTTCACAGTGTTGGAAGAAGTCTTTGTTTTCCGTTATAAACTTTACAGCTTCTATAATGAGAACGGAATATAATGTAAATATTTTTTCTTTGAGAAACACTGGTTTACAAGATTCAGTTTACTTTAATTTGTTCTGATTCTTACACATCGTTTCAATTTACACAACTGAAAATTCTGATCTGTTTGTCTGCTTTTAATTTAAATTGAATTTAGTACATGTTACTAATTTGTTACTTTTTCTAAATACAACTAGTAAAAAAATGTGGTTTCAGTTAAAAAACATAAAAATAGATTTCTATGGTCGGTCAGCATTTTAAATTGGATAATTATATTTTGAAATTTTAGAGCTATATTATAGATGATGTGATCTTTCGAATGAGGTGTCACTCAACCAATGTCCCTTTTACAAAAACCTCAAAAATAAGCCGTCAACAATTAAAAGGACACGTGCTGTAACTATACCTTACATAGGGCATTATTAAAGCGGGATTTACAACAGGAAGATAAAGAGGATATTAATCAATCACCTGGTATGAACACAAATCGCAGGAATGCATTTTATCTTCATCTAGGGTTTGGTGCGTTTGCCGATGACGGTTTATGTGATAACTACGCCTTGTTTGGTAGGGACAAATGCCACATTTGTACATTTTTGATTCATCTACACTTTTGTGAATCAGCATATGTTTCCTCAAATCACTCCTCGTCTTTCCCTAAAAAAAAAAAAAATTACTGTAGATTTATTCTGCGCATACCTACAGGATGTAATTAAATTTATGACATTAGATAGATAGATAGATAGATAGATATTTTATTAACCATTTAAGAATACAATAGTGTACATTATGGTAAGTCAATAGTAAAATAAAACATAAAAACACGTAAAGTATAAAACACAGACAATGTAAATATAATAATATAATATTATTAGAACAAAGATAAAAACAAATATATATATATATGTATATACCTATACACATATCTTGTCAACAAAAACTCTTAGAGGCATAAAAAAAAAAAAACTTATGACTGAAGGTACTCATTAATACTGTAAAATGTATGGTGGATTAAATATTTTTTAGTTTCGTGTTTGAATTTATTAAAGTTAGTAATGTTTTTAATATCATTAGGCAACTTATTATACATCGTAACAAAATTGTAATTTGGTGCATGTTTAAAATATGAATGTTTATGATTTGGTATCAGTAAGTAAAACAGTAATTAAAAGAAAACTAATAGGGGGCAGTGATCAGACAACCTATATGACATGGTGTCCCAAGTATTTTTCCATATGAAAGTTTCCGGAATGAATTTCTTATGAAAAGTAAAGTTTTCAATAAAATATTTATGAATATTCGGAAAGTCCCCAAAGGAAACTTTCCCGGAATTTTGGAAACTTTCAAATATTCAAATATTTTATTGAGAAACTTTCATTTTTGTCAAAATTTTGTTCCAGAAACTTTCAAATAGTCTCTTTTCTCTGAAAAATGCTTTAATAGATTAATCGTAAAAATCATCTAAAAATGTTATGAAAAAAATTAGTTTCACGAAAAAGTTCAATAACAGGTGTGCAGGTAGAACACGTTCATTGTTTCAAAGGAGCTTAATGTTGACAATTAAATGAAACAAATAGTCAACTTGATAACTAATTTATTTATTATTACAATAGTCCAGTTGCTGAGGGTGCTTCTGTATGCATTTTGATGTCCAGAAAATCAACCGGTTGCATCATGTGGGCACCAAGGCCCTTATAAATTTCCACCAGGGTGTCAGCCTGGCAGAGCGGGCACAAGCTCAGAATCTGCCATTTTCAAAATGGTGGAAATGCAATTGTCATGATTTTACTAGATGACTTTTAGCTCGTAAACCCTGTGTTTTATTAACTTTTATATATAAACACTTTTTGTTCTACATACTATAAGGGACAGTTTTGTCCATTTTGTAAAAGCCCAAAAACTTAACCGTTACATAATTATTGGTACTTATTTATCAGCGAATGCCTAAAGTAAAGTTTCCAAAGAGAAAACAACGCTTATAACTCAGAAATGACGTATTTAACCAATTTTTTCGTAGATGTAAAAAATTTTCCTCGTTTTATGGGGAACAGAAAGCATTATAAGATTTGCAGGCTCTAGGAGATACTGTTTCCGAGTTAGAAGTGATTTTACACATGATTTACACCATACCATTTGTTTTCAGGAATAGCGATAGCTAATAAGCATCTTTTGCAAAGACAGCTAAATAAGAAAATAGATATAAAAAGTATTAGCTTGATGCGGGCTTCCACGGCAAGGGGTGTAGTGAGCGATTCAAAACTTTGTGTAATATGCCAAACAGACACTAGTGCAATTCTAACTTCGACCAATAATGGCAAGTAAATCCAATCATAAGTTTATTTCGACTAAAAAGTAGCAGGCAACACTTCAGCATGTTACTGGCTTACCACTAGAAAGAGGATTCAGTATGAAAGATTTATTTACCTACCTACCCATGATATAGTAAGACCAAGAAAACTTTTTGATAATGAAGGGTTCATAATCAAAGCACAAAGGATCACCCTTGCTGATGAGCTCAAAAAGGTTTTGCAACCAGACGACAAGTCTCCCTTGAAATCAAGTTTAATGCCAAATGTTTTTGTGATTAGTGTCTTGGGATATGCACGAAAACTCCCTTCAAAAAGGATTGCTTCTTTTGATGATTTTGCGAATGCATTTTTTGATTATATTTACCACCTGGCTGGAAAGGATCCACAGCGCATTGACTTTGCATTTGATTCATACACTGACATCTTACCGAAGAGTTATGAAAGGATTAGTCGAAATTCTGGTGGTCCGATTTATATACTTGACATAGATGTTAACACACCACTTCTTATAAATGAAACTATTTGGCCCTTCTCAGAGAACAGGATTAAATTTCAGGACTTTCTCAGGGTAATTATTTTTAAAACTGCTGGAGGGAAGTGGCCTGGTACTAATTTATTTTCAGTGAAATAACTTTTATTGAAGTTAGGGACATAATATTCAATTTAAAAAACAAAAATAGTAAAGATTATTATAACCTTAACACTAAGATACTTAAGAGTATAGCCAATATCATTCTCTCTCTTACAAAGTTATTTAACTTATGTATAAGACATTCCATCTTCCCAAAAGCCTTTAAAATTTCCCGGGTTGTGCCAATACACAAAAAAGGTCCCACAAATTTACTTGATAACTACCGACCAATTTCGCTCATTCCAATCATAGCAAAAGTTTTTGAAAAAGCCCTAAAATTCAGAATATGTTCTTTTTTTGAAGGAAATAGTCTGTTTAATAAAAATCAGTATGGTTTTCGTAATGCACGCTCAACCACTATGGCTATCAACAAACTAGCGAAAGTCATAAACATTGGATATGAGACAGGATGTTGTGCAGGGGCTTTGTTTTGCGATCTAAGCAAGGCTTTTGACTGTGTTTGTCCTAGTATACTTATAAAAAAACTTAGTTTTTATAAATTTTCTGGTGCAAGTGTGAACTTAATGCAGTCATATCTAATGAGTCGCACGCAACTAGTAGAAACTGGTAATAATCTTTCTCAGATGAGGACACTAGAATATGGAGTACCACAGGGGTCGGTGCTGGGACCAGTATTATTCCTCATATACGACTTGGTGCTTGCCGACCCAAGAGCCGACTTCATTCTCTTCGCGGATGATGCAACAACAATCAATAAAAATGAAAATCGCAATGAACTGCAGTTACAATTGGAACAGACACGATCAAGGGTCTCTGCTTGGTTTGTCGCGAATCGATTAAGCTTAAATGCTACTAAAACTGAAATCATGTTTTTTAGTTTAGGTAATATGGGAGTAAATAATAATCCAGAGTCTGTAAAATTTCTTGGGGTACATATTGACCCTAAGCTCTCATGGAACTCTCACATTGATAAACTATGTAATAAGTTAACTCCTTGTATCTATGCAATTAGAAATATGTCATTAATAGTGTCCAAGCAAGTACTCTTAATAACTTACCATGCACTTATTCAATCAAAAATATCATATGCAATTCATGCTTGGGGTCACGCTCCAAACATGAAACGCGTTTTTGGATTACAAAGGAAGGCAGTACGAATTATAAATAAGCTAGGGTATAGAGAAGATTGTAGACAATCTTACATTGATCTGAAAATTCTCACAGTACCATCACTATATATCTTACAGTGTCTCATATATGTTAAAGATAACCTACCAAATTACGTAACTCATGAAGAAATTCACTCATACGATACAAGACATAAAGCAAATATTTACATAGACTTCCACAGAGTACATAAAACTAGATCCGGAATATCATATTTTGGTCCGAAGTTATTTAACCTGCTACCATCCCCTGTGAAACTGTTGCCTTCTAAAAGTTTTAAATATGTAACAAAAAAATATCTTATATCCAAATGTTTCTATTCTATGGAAGATTTTTATAATAATGATTTTTCAGACTGGCAATTTTAATACCTTGAGAGAATATACAACTCATTGTATTATTATTTTATATTTATATTGTATTTTGTTTGTATATGCATGTATTGTATTGTATTTATGAACCCCTTGTTTTTTTGACTTGTGTAAAACTCTTGTTTCTTGGCACCAATAAATTTTCTATTTCTATTTCTATTTCTATTTACTACAGTGCAACATCAGGAGCAAAGCTAATGGCATGTATGTCACAAAAGTAGGACTCACCAGTTCAGCATCATGATGAACTTTCTTTCTCAAACATTGAAGAGCCGAATGTATGAATTATGCCACACGTTTTTCATGTAATTCAAACAGGCATCAAGCAATGTGTCATAGTGCCATCTGCCCCAGATGTATTAGTATTGGCACTTCACTTCTTTGAGACATTCTCTTCAGCCGGATTGGAAGAACTATGGATGCGACGACTTGGCTTTGCTACCACTACGAGGCGTGTTCCCCTACACATCATGGCAGAGCGCCACGGCAATGATTTATGTTGTGTTCTTCGGGCACTACACATATTATCTGGCTGTGATTAGCAAACTTGAAACCAATAATGCTACTCTTAAGGGCAATCCCATTTCTTTCCTAATGACCTTTGGAAAAGCATCAGAAGAAGTGGAGCTCACCTTAATTCAAGCTGAATAATATTTATTAAATGTCATAAGGAAAGGTTCTTCATGTAGAAGTATGGATGAACTGGCACACTGGATGTATTGCCACAGCAAAAACACAACACTTGAAGATTTATCACCAACAAGTTGACTCACACGACAACATATAGTACGTGCATTTTTTTGAACGAATTTACAAATTAATTGCCTCCAAGAAAATTTCAAACAGCTTGACCCGTTTGTTTTCGGATATGGGTATGGTGAAGATCCTCTAGAACTACTGTGTGAATATAGGTTTTACCTGGACGATCTAGTTGAAAGTTGTAAAAGCCCCAAATGTGCAAAAAAAGTTGTGCACGTGTCAGGAGCGCAATTATTTGCTGCGGAATCTGTCTGATTGTATGACTCATAAATACAAACGAAATACAGCACTGTATAAAAAAGTCAATAAACTTTGCACTTCCCTTTACAATTCTCGTAAATTTTGAAAATCTCCACACTCCGCTTCGCTGAAACATAAATGTGCATGCATATATATGTACCCTAAACCATAGGAAAATGTCGATACTACAAAGATGGCTTTTAACTCAGAAACTCAGATTCATAGCTTCGTCAGTGAATAACGACACTTCTTGTTCTTGTGATATAGGAAACGATTTTCGTCTTTACAAAAAAAAATAAAAAGTAGACTATTTATGAGTTATAAGCATTTTTTATATTCCTAACGTTTATATTAGGCTCTCGAGGCCATAAAAGTATCATTATCTCCTAAATGGTCAACTTTAGAAGCTTTATTATAAGAACTAAAATTGTTCCTTATAGTATATAGAACAAAAAGTGTTCCTATATAAAGGTTAATAAAACGCAGTTTATGAGGTAAAAGTCACAAAGTAAAATTTTGTCAATTGGGTTGTTGACGAATTTTCAAAAATGGTGAAATATTGTAGTGGAGGACTTAATTTAGTTATATATTTAATTTGGAAGAAAAATTCTTAGCGCAACATATTTTAAAAAATTGTTAAACTTCGACTATTTGAATGTGCCGCGAAAACGGTAGTGACATCATAACGGCAGTTAGATGTGAACTTATAAGCAGAACAGATGAAGACGAATAAGTTCACATTGCTGACAAGAAAGAAAATAACCTCATATGTCAAAATAAATTTGACGTTTAGCTAGCAGTGATTGATGTTTGCAGTTATTGTTAATATTTTTTTACAAAACGACTAAGGCAGTATATCTGTAAAAGCTAATTCTGACATTCTACTTGCGGTAGATATATTTATGGTCAGCGAATATTTAAAAAGAGACGATCGTTTTGACACTGCAATAGTTGGAAGTGCAAAAGCTGCAAGATACTTACGTTACAGCTGCTAGAGACAGAACAAACTATTGTAATTTCTGCAAGAACTTCCTTTATCTTATCTTATTAATATTACATAATATGTCTAATATGTATTTTATTATTTAATTTAGATGAATTTGTTAACTATACTTTGTATTTTATTAAATATTTCCTTTTCATTGTTTTATTTCCTATTAACTATATACATGCGTATCTAACTGAAAACAACAAAATAAGTGTATCTACTAAAGAAATTATTTATTATCCATTGATACTCACTTCTAAGAAGAGTCAGAATGTGACTTACGAAGATATCAAGAAAGGTCTGTATTATAACAAAAAATAATAAATAGGTAAAGTACTTTATGCTAGTATCTATCTAAGCAATAAACAATGATATGTATTTATAACACATAATTCAAAGGGCATTTATAACTACAATCCAACGCATTCGTAGCCATTTCCGACTGATTGTGTTCACCGACTTTAGACGACTTTCAAAGTTTGTTTCATATAGTTTTTCAACGGCGAGTTTTTAAATTTCCTTTCTTAATTTATTGATCATTATAGTATTATGGGGCGTCTAGGGAGCTTCATAAATAATCAATAACTAACAAAAACAACTGCACTTTATTCCAACATAAACTAGATAAAATACATAAAAGCAGATTAA
This sequence comes from Rutpela maculata, assembly GCA_936432065.2. Lineage (NCBI taxonomy): Eukaryota > Metazoa > Arthropoda > Insecta > Coleoptera > Cerambycidae > Rutpela > Rutpela maculata. The sequence goes on along the minus strand of OW386292.2, from coordinate 125,612,629 downwards.
AACCATTTCCCTCCTTTTAGGAAGTAAAAGCATGAATAACATTCTAATCTAGAGCCGTTAAGAATACAGTAATACACCCTGTTTTATCCACCAGTTTGGCGGGTAATTTAAATTTGTAACAGCTAGAACGCCACACAAGTCTTGTAATGCGGCCGTTTTTCCTACAACATAAACCCATATTAAAAATCAAATTCCTACATTAAGATACAACTTACCACAAATAAAACGCTTAGAATACATTGTAATTTGTTACTTTACTTGACATTGAAATGGTCTCCACAATAAGAAGACTTGGTCCTTCTCTGGTGGCTTTGAATCATTCATTATTACGTTCAGCGTTTATTATTGGAACACAACAGTTTTTCTGGTGAATTGGTGGTATTATTTACACAGTACGGCAGAAAACACTATCTGTACTTATATTTATCCATAACTAGATGCTGTTAAACTATACCGAATTGTAACCTATGAACGTCAGTTGAATTTGACGTTAAATATAACGTCAGATTAAACTGTCGTGATTGTCTTTTTTCTCCATCGCTATCAGCAAGTTTCTAAATTAGTACCCGTTTCTCGTCGTTTTATAACTAACTTCTCTACAGACTGCCGTTGTCATCTCCGTTTTAAATGCATGTATTTTTGTAATTAATATTATAATATTATAAGACTTTCTTTTCAACTTCTACATGTTTCTAATGTTTTTTTATGAATAATTGTTATTGTTTAACATAGATTTTCCTCAAATTTTAACTTAGTGCAACAACCCAATTGCATTTCCGCCATTTTGAAAATGGCGGATTCTGAGCTTGTGCCTACTCTGCCATGCTGACACCCTGGTGTAAATTGATAAGGACTGTGCTATCTGCACTACCCAAGTGGTTGAGTTTCTGGACATCAAAGTGCATACAGAACCACCCTCAGCGAGTGGACTACAAATCTTGTTCAAAATGAGAACCTCTGTTCTGCATACAGGTTCGAAGTCTCTTCCTCACTTCTGTTTTGGTCACTCTTGAAGTGAAATTGTTTTTCATTTGTTCCACCTTGTCGATTATCCTCTGCCGCAATTGTTCTACAGAGTTCACCGATGTTTTGTATACCAACTCCTTCATATGCCCCCAGACATGAAAATCCAATGGAGTTAAGTCAGGGCATCTCGCAGGCCAAGTAATTGGTCCTCCCCTACCGATCCAATTATTTGGATACTCTTCATCCCACCACTGATATATTGTGATCTGAAAATGGGTTGGACAGCCCCCATATTTTGAATAACAATGAAAAAAGTAAAGTTGGGGAACTGCATAGTAGTCAGATAATAAACGTACTTATGCTTGTGTACAGCGTAGTGCTGCACTAAAACTGAATCTAACTCGTTAGTGATTTTTGACATAATGTCAAAGGACTAATCCTGAAGTTTGTCGAAGGATTCAACTACTCCTAGTACCATTAAACGCATGGACTCTCTCTAAAATATCAAACAATTAACACGCTCTACCTGCTCACCTGTTATTGAACTTTTTCGTGAAACTAGTTGTTTTTTTTCATAACATTTTTAGCTCGTTGAAAGCTAATAAAAAAGAGATGTTATTTAGATGATTTTTACGATTAATTTATTAAACAATTTTTGTAATAAATTGTAACATAAATTAAAAAATCGAAAAAAACAAATTTTTTTTGCATCTTTGGATCATTGGGTACTTTTTGACATTTTACCGTTAGTAATGCATTGCTGAAGAGTTATCTAAGTACGAAAATTAAAATCTGTGCCATTGAATTAGTGGTAATTTTTAAATTTAATTTTGAATATGCAAATGTGAGATTTTTCAATACAAAGTGAAAAATTGAAATATCACGAAAACTAAAAACTTTTGCATATAACACATTTGAGTTGAAATGATTGCAAATTAGGTTTTGAATTTCTTTTGTTATAATTTCTTTCTGCATAATGGAAATTATGAGCAATCACTTTTTCAAGCATTTCATGCGTCTTCTCCATTCAAATGGAAACTACCAGACACACCCGTAGTCGCCAACTCCGTCACTACAATTAAAGAACAATCCTAGGAGGTTGATACTTTGTAGATAGACAAGCCAGACACCCACAAGGAGTATTTGCAATTACTACCATAATAATATTACTGCCACCACTACATAATTAATTTTCAGTTTTTTGAAAATATCTCGAAAACGGAGATAGCTAGGTCAAATTTAAAAAGGCCATGGAAAAGGTCATCAAATGCTTCACAAATGTCCCCATTTAACCACTTTTCCCTGCTCCCCCAATTTGGATAAGAATAATGTATTTGTCTCTAATAAAACCTACCAAAATAGAAAGAATAGTTCTAATAATAATGGGACAGACATAAATTTTGGTAACTCTGATTTTAAAATCTTACCTTATATGGGCAAAATTCACATTTGTGTATTCTCCCCTCTTTCTCGCTCTTGTGTCTGATGATATGAGATTGTTTTAGTACCTGCTTGCAAGGCGTTTGGAATGGACACAAAGGACATTTGTACATCTTCCTTGCATCGCTGTGTGTCTGGAGGTGATTTTTTAGGGAGATCTTGTACTTGGTCTAAAAAAATTGATATTAGAGAACAGATATAATTTAACACTTTAAATCTCATTAGTTGTCTTGGATAATTCATTAAGAATGGCAATTAAACAAAAACCAAAAAATGTTTCCCACACAAAATACAGACGTAAATTGGCATTTTTTTTACATAACATAATTTATAGTCGAACATGGATCAGATATGAAACAAAATGACAGCTTTATAAAATTTAGGTAGATGGTATAAAAAAACTATGCCAACCAGTATAGTACAGTAACTAGAGGTTTTAACTTCGGAATAATGTCATATTGAACGGATTTCGTTCATTTTTGGTAGTATTATAGTAAATGCTTCACGGAAAAGTTTCTATATTGTACGGGGGCTTGCTAATTTATAGGGAGTGGATGCTTAACAAATATATATATATATATTTATTGAAGCTGAAAAAGAATCAAATTTTAAGAAGAAAAAGTTCAATGCAATTTTTCACATAAATTGATAGTTTTTAAGTTATAACGACTTCAAAATTGCGATTTTAGCTTTAAACGGCTTTCGTCAAGTATCTCGAAAAGTATTAGTTTATCGAAAAAATGTTACCGACCAATTACAGAAAGTACAAAATGGGAATGAATTATATTTTTTGTTTATTGATGTAGGATTAATAATTTCGGAGATATTTAAGTTTACATTTGGCATACGAGTGTTCATAAGATAATTATTTAGAGTGAGAGTTAAATATCTCAGTAACTGTGACACCTACGTCAAGGATGCTAATAAGTAGAATAATAGGTTATTAAATAAGCTTTCAACTGTTTTTTATTTGTTTCTGTAGAAGTTATGACCGAAGCAATGTGCATCTTCACATTTTTTTAATAACAACGTCGCCATTTTGTTACTGTAATTAGCCAGTAATTTAAAAAAAGGAATTTCAAACACTGTTTCTCATTAATATATAGCATGATGTAGATGCTCAAATTTTTTGGTTTGTATACAGCACTTGCTTTAGAAAAAAATCCAGTTTAAACTATAAAGGTATTTTCGATAATTTTCTTTTTCTTTTCCTTCTTGAGATATTTCTCAATAAATATTAGTTTTATTGAAAAATGTGTAGAGACCAAAAATAAAGCTCATAAACTGATAATGAATTTCGCTTGTTTATTTATTTACATAGATTTAATAATTTCGGAAATATGAAAATTTACAAATGGCGTCCGAACGTTTATAAGACGAAAAATGCAGTTTACCTACGATCACTACTGTAAAGAGTAAAAATCACACTACCTGCCATATATGTAAGTTGAACTTTACATATTGTAAACAAATCGCACTGTAAATAAATCGCACGGTAAACAAAACGCACAGAACACGCAATTATAGGTGGCTTATATCGCTGACGCGGGGTTTAAAAAAACAAATGCGCCTACGTAATTTTCAAACGCTGTCAAAACTGACATAATATTTGCTGAATAATATTGTTGACAAGTAAACTAAATCCAGATTTTACTAGATAAATAAATAAATATGATCGTAGGTAAAGTATAGTACATAATTCGAGTTGTAAAGCAATTACGCACTCATGGAAATACGCACTCGCCGCTACGCGGCATCGTGCGTAACTTACAACACTCATTACGTAATATACTATTAAATGTTAAATATCTCAGAAAACTGGCAGAAGGACCTTGGTCGATAGCCATTTGGTTTTACCAATAAAGTACTTTGTTATTATTATTTATCTCAGAAATTGTGACACCTACGTCATGCATGCTAAGAAATGAAATTAAAGATAATTAATTGGGCTTTCAAATTATTTTTTACTCGTTCCTATAGCATAAGAAATAAAGAAGTTATGATGGAAAAATAAACTTAAATATCTCCGAAATTATTAATCTTATATCAATAAACAAAAAATATAATTAATTCCCAGTTTGTACTTTCTGTAATTGGTCTATAACATTTTTTCGATAAAGTAATACTTTTCGAGATACTTGACGAAAGCTGTTTGGAAATACCTTTTTTTTAAAGCTAAAATCGCGATTTTGAAGTCGTTACAACTTAAAAACCATCAATTTATGTTAAAAATTGCATAGAACCTTTTCTTCTTAAAATTTGTTTCTTTTTCAGCTCCAATAAATATATATATATATATATATATATAGATATATATATATTTTTTTTCCTTTAAGTGCCACCCCCTGAGAAGGGGTGGCATCCACCCCCTATAAATTAACAAGCCCCCCCCCCACGATATAGAAACTTTTTTTGTGAAGCATTTACTATTATACTGGCAAAGATGAACAAATCCGTTCAATCTCCGAAATTATTAATCTTATATCAATAAACAAAAAATATAATTAATTCCCAGTTTGTACTTTCTGTAATTGGTCTATAACATTTTTTCGATAAAGTAATACTTTTCGAGAAACTTGACGAAAGCTGTTTGGAAATACCTTTTTTTTAAAGCTAAAATCGCGATTTTGAAGTCGTTACAACTTAAAAACCATCAATTTATGTTAAAAATTGCATAGAACCTTTTCTTCTTAAAATTTGTTTTTTTTTTCCTTTAAGTGCCACCCCCTGAGAAGGGGTGGCATCCACCCCCTATAAATTAACAGCCCCCCCCCCCCCTCGATATAGAAACTTTTTTTGTGAAGCATTTACTATTATACTGCCAAAGATGAACAAATCCGTTCAATATGACATTATTCCGAAGTTAAAACCTCTAGTTACTCCACTATTTATAAAGTAAAAAAAAACTGTATAAGATGCTTTCATAAAGTACCTTTATATTTTTGCTATATAAGTGGCCATAATATACTATTTATAAGAGTAATAAGAGTTCTACTTTTGTTACTTGGGATCTGTCTGGCTTGACAGTATCCAAAAGATGCAAGAAAAACTTACCTGAAAAGAACATTTTTTGCACTTCAACAGTTCCACTTCACCTGCATTGTGTATCATTTTAATGTGGTTCTCCAAGTTTTTCAAAGATTTCGTCTGACAGTTGCAGTAGTTACATTTGTTATACGTCCCTCTGTGCCGGTTAACATGATTAGTAAGGTAGCCCCGCCATTTGGTTTTGTAAGGACATAGTGCACAACTGAAAAACATGGTACTGGTCAGGGCTATTCCTAAGTACTAGTGCAGTTCTAAGCAGTCAAAACACTCTTGTACTGTGGAGCACTGTGCTTAAGACCACTTTTTTTACAATAGTCTGGCCGAAATAGGATTTGGGGTAGAAATTTTTTCTCCATCGGATTTTTTTGCCTAGAATTCTTGTTTGAGGTCTACACAAACAGGAAATCATAATATGGACACTTATAGTAAGTGAGGGAATATATTTTTATGCACTTTTATGCAAAAGATGTGCATTTTACGTGATTTTTGTTCCTTTTTCATTGTTTTCAAATGTATACGGTTCAAAACAGATTAAATTTATTAAAAATGTATTATTTTATTATTATGTAAACTTTTATTACCATATAATACCATTTTTAAGTGTTTAGAAGCCCTCTAAGGTCCAAAATCGCATGCATAAGTGCATAATATGCATAGAGTATACGGTTGAATATTTAAAATTTCGTGGAAAACGTTTTTAATTGGGGTTTTCAAGGTCGTTAATATTTTTTTAATTTAAAGTAAAGCAGTTAAAGGAGGAAGGTAAAAGAAAATGAAAAATTACACAAAAAACACATTTTTTTTCACGTCATTATCAGTTAAAATTGAAAAAAACGTCAGAAATCGCATTTCTATATTTGAAATTCGCACCATTTACACTCAGCCACTTTGAATTTTCCAATTTTCACAACAAATTTGTAATCAGCGACCTTGAAAACCCTGTCTAAAAATTTTTCCATGAAATTTTAAATATTCAACTTTACTGTTTGTTCCCTATGCACGCATATTATGCACTTATGCATGCAATTTTGGACCCTAGAAGGCTCCTAAATGCTTATAAATGGCACTATATGGTAATAATAGTATATTGTAAAACGATGCTATAATGAAGGCTATTATTTTTGAGGATGGAGATTACAACTCGAGCGAGTGTAGCGAACAAGTGTTGTAACTATCCAAGGTAATAATAGCCATTGAAGTGAGTTGTATACTATACTTTAAAATATCACAGCAAAAACACATTAAAAATATCACAGCAGATGCACAATCGAAGGTCACAAATTGGTTCCATGCCAATCAATTATGTCTAAAATGAGAACAATGTACTTCAATCTTCAATAAATAATCCCCAAAGTGTAAAATATCTTGGAATTTATTTAGATCAAAGGCTGACTTGGCATAATCATGTAGATATTGTTTGCAATAAGATATCATCATCCATATATGTACTTCGTAATCTATCAAAAATAGTATCCAGACCTGTTTTAGTAACAGCATTTCATGCCCTAATTCAATCAAAAATATCTTATGCAATATTGGCATGGGGTCATGCGTCCTGTGTCAGTAGAGTTTTTGCATTGCAAAGAAAAGCTGTTAGAATATTAAGTGGTCTCAGCTATAGAGATTCCTCTGTGGGCAATTATATCTAAATGTGAATACTTACAGTTCCATCTATATATATTTTCCAATGTCTCACACATGTAAAGTGAAATTTACATAATTATAATTTTCACATCGAAATACATGATTATAATACACATAATGGAACAAATATATATGCCGGGTGACACAGGAGATATGTAACACCCCGTAGCATGTTTATTTAAAAAGATATTATTTTGAAATTTGGTAGATCTATATAATGTGTGATTGTCCTTTTTTTAGTGCAAATAAGAAATTTTTTCCACTTCCGGTTTCATCGGAAGTGACATCTACTTTGTTATTTTAAATGGCACCCCGTATATATTTTTTTCCTATCTGATTCTCCTTAAATTCCTCTTTTCAACTATGTATAGCAAGATCGCATTTGTTTTTAAAATGGCTACTGAAAACCATTTTATTGCATTAAGTCAAGTTGGCTATGGTATGAAATGTAGCGGTAATTAATGCTTAGTGTGCTGTAATATCACACAATTTTGTGTTTCATATTTGTTTTGTTCTAATCAGTAACCGAAGAGACTGTACAATTTTTAAATTAAAGAAAAATCTCTAGACTAAATCCACGAAATCACAAAAACTAAGATAGAAACACTAATTTTAAATTTTATCCATTTGTAAAATATTTATTCATATTTCACTTTTACCAATTAGATGGCCCCCGAGGTGTCCGGATCTTACGCCACTTGATTTTTTCATATGGGGCCATCTCAAGGAAATGGTTTATAAAACTTCTCTGCAAAATAGGGAAGACTTAAAAATGAGAGTTAGGTTAGCAATAAATCATTCACCATTTCACTGTCAATAATAGGGAGATTATCACTTGCTGCCTTCTCAAAATCTGTCTCCATTTTTTTAATGTCTACACAGTACACACACACACACACACACTTTTAAATAATTAATAAGAAACACAGTTTTGAAGTCAAAATCCTAGATCCGTACGATCACAACGTAAATCATAAATAAGAGAATATAACCTATCTATTTACTTTATTGTTGCCAAGTGTCGTTATTTGTTGGGAGCTGACATATTTCTTCTGTTAATTGTTATCATTTTTATTATAGTAGGTGGTATTATTCAATGGAAATTCATTATTTTCAAAAGCGGAGATAAAAAGTAGACATTCCTTAGTGAAATAATTAAAGCATTTCCTCTAACGTTAAACATTCATATACATTAGGCAACACTGAAATAGTCTCATTGGCAGGTTTCCAGACGAGATGTAAAATTCAGAAACGTCATGAGGTTCGGTTAATATTCGGATAGGGCATCTGCATCATGTATCTAACATAACCTTAAATTTTAAGTTTTTCAAGTTTATTCTCATTTTTAATGTTTGTATATGCATTTTTAGCTTGGAGCCGAATTGGCTCCAAGCAAATATTTAAAAATTCACGTAAATAATTTTTCAATATTGTTGATTAATAAAAATAGACTGCTAATTACAGATTAGACTTTTAACCCACAAAAAGAGTCCTATTTTATTAGGACACGGTATTTAGAACTTCATAAATATTACACTGAACTAGACTTTAGTTGAAAAAACGGGAACCAAGCAGAAATTTTAAATAATAGCTGGATAATACTCTTAAACCTTAAGAAACACATATTTTTGAGGTTAGCTGTGACGTCAAGTGCAGATGCCCTATGAATCCAGAAGTTGTTTAATTCTGATTGGAGTTCCGCCCATGACGTAATTTGAGCGCGTTTACTTGTTTGAAATATGGAGTAAATTAGACAAAATTTTTATTTTTAAAATATCCATTTAAAATTCAAATATCATACGATATGACGTGTATATACAATATTTATTAGGTGTTAATAAATGATTTATGACAAAATAATCATCAAGTCCCATTACGTGGGAAAGGCCCATTATACAAGTGCAAATCGCACACTTATAATGTTAAATTCCTATAAATGATGAACGGCATTTGAATTTTACAAAAATTATTCAAAATGACCCCCATCACAATCAATACGCACAATTGTTTTACTCATTACATTCCTTAACTGTGGAGTGATGCTATTAAAAACTTTTCTTATTCTCAATTCAAGATCCTCGATGGGTGCCACAGGCTAGTATATTTCCTTTTAAGACCTGTAGACCTGTCCCTTGATTTAACCAGAAAGAAAAAAGTCTAATGGAATTAGATATGATACCCTGGTTTGAAAAAAGTTGTAGGCCATAAGCTTCATTGAGATAATCCATAACGCGGCTGTTATGGGGTAGTGCTCCGTCTTGCTGGAAATACAACAATCGGTATTGTGCTAGAGGAACTTGTTCGATTTCTTGCCAAATTTGATTTTGTAATAATGCGAGACACCTTTGTCCTGTCAGCGTACACTGGAAGAATATTAGCCCAATGATTCGTGTTCCATAAATACCTGCCCATACATTTATCCCAAATCTTTCTTGAAACTTCCCTTGTCTAAGTAATCTTTGATTTTGTTGGGACCAGTATCTTAAATTCTGCCGGCTGAATATCACATTATTTGCGAACCATGCTTCATCAGAAAAAAAAATGTTGAAGGCAAAATTATTGTCTCTTTGAAATTTATTAATTAACCACTCGCAAAACACAATTCGTCTTACAGAATCTACTTCGTACAAATGTTGGTGCAGATTGTACTTTAACGAGCGGTAATTATGTTTGTTCAAAATTCTTCTTACTGTTTCCCAATTTGATCCTAGTTCTTCCCTTATTTCCCTAATACAGGCTGATTGATTGTGGCTGATGGTTCCTACTACATTAATCTCTAAGTTGTCATTTGTAATGAATTCTTGATTTTGGACACGAGGCTCTCGCCACATTTTTCTCTCTAGTTTCTTGAAATAATGATGTGACGAATGTCATCTTTCAGGAAATTTCTAAGCACACATTTGACCTACAAGCACAGAATTTTTTCGATATTCACCATAAATTAATATCATGTCAGTTTTTTCGTTATTGGTGTTAAAGGCAACTATGTTAAAATTCAATAAACATTATTTTGAAAGTGATTTTTTATTTTTAAGTAAATTAAATAAAATAGAAAAAAAATAGCATAGATTTGAAATGGATATCAATGAATTCAGAAAAAATTCTATAATTTATCGATCACCATGAGCCACCACCTTCCCATTTCAAAAAAAAAGTTGTCCATAAAAAAAGTGGTATGTTCAACATTGCAGGCTTTGTAAATAGTTATTAACACGTTAACTACGGTCCTTACCCCTGGGGTCAAGTAACAGGTCATTCCCTACAAACAGCGATCAATTTCATAGTACATTAGTTGTGGACGGGAATATATAACCAAGTAAGCATACATACATTTCATTTCAAAATTTTTCCATTTCTCAGTGACGGTTCTTGTTTCCGAAGTCAAGTGCGGCGCTAGCGACAGCTCTTGGAGAGTATTAATAATTACACAGGTTTATATAAAAAAAAAAACTGTCCAACCAATGGGATTCCATTACCGAACCCCGAAGTTTTTTAACGTGCTGAACACGATGCCCTAGTCCGTTTTGCGCCATCACGTCAGGATTTCGAGAAAACTTAACCTAAAAGTGCTAAAAATACCTTTTTCGTTCATGCACAAATTAATTCACTCAATATTTTGGCCTGAATTCTGTTATTCGGGGGGTTTTTAGGGTCGCTGATCACGAATCTGAAGTCAGAATTTGATAATTTCTAAATCCAAGATGGCGGATCCAATATGGCAGATGCTAAAATCCAGAAATTTGAAGATTGTGGCCCAAAACTTATTACTCGGGGGTTTTTGGGGTCATTTGAGTGAACTAATTTGTGCATGAACGAAGGCGGAAAAGGTATTTTTAGCACTTTTAGGTTAAGTTTTCTCGAAATCCTGACGTGATGGCTCAAAACGGACTACGGCATCGTGTTCAGCATGTCAAAAACCTTCGGGGTACGATATTGGAATATCATTAGTCGGACATTTTTTTTTTGTAAACCTGTGTTATTTATCGTAATGATACTGAGATTACAGTTTTCCATTTTAGAGTTACTATAATTTTAGCCTTAGAACGCACTCTTGACGCCGGAGTCAAGTAACGTTATTAAATAATGCCTTAGTACTTCACCGCAAGGACAAGAACCATACCAAATTAATGTTTCTGAAAAATAACCCCCGTCGTTAACGTGTTAATGAAATTAAACGAAAAATTATATTTTTCCCTTAGACTTTACCTACCGTACAACAAATTTTGGTATTCCAAAGCACTCTAGACGAATGTCTTAAAATGCTTAGAAAAACTGAACATCGACTCAAAAAATTCGCGAAAGTCTCATGGTATACTCAGAATGTAAATATGTAAAAATATACAGGGTGTTCCATTTAAGAATCGAAAGTTGCGGTAATTTCCGAGTAAACAGGAAATGGTCTCATAGATAGAACAGTTTATTTGTTCCGTTTTTAACAACCCTCAGTGGGTATAGAACATGTCTTTAAGTTTACAAAATAAAATAACTTATTGTCTATAAGGACATATAAAAACATATAAACAAGTGTATAAAGTACAAGAAAAAACAAAAACATATATAAAATATCAACTCTTAGTGTTGACCATATACATAAACACGATATAACAACTATTAGTCCACAGTATTTTTTATTTAATGATTAGTAACAGGCTGAATTTTCGTGAGTAGCTTCGTTTTGACGAGACGCCCAACTTTTCTCTCAGCGAAAATTCTCGGTAGTGGTAGCTAATAGCAAAAGTTATTTTTTTCTACTTCACATGAATTAGACAATTCGACAACCTGTCAAATTATTTTGGCAATATATTTTTCATTCATTAAATGTTTGTTAAAGATTGCCTTGGTTACGTTTGCGCGAGTTAATTATAATAAGCCCCGTGTTTGTCCACAACAACATAATTTGACAGGTTTTCGAATTGTCTAATTTGTGTGAAATAGAAAAAATAATTTTTGCTATTAGCTACCACTATCGAGAATTTTCGCAGAGAGAAAAGTTGGGCGTCTTCTCAAAACGAAGCTTCGAAAATTCAGCCTGTTACTAATCATTAAAAAAAAGGGGCGATGGATGTACTGTGGACTATATACTATAGACTGTTTTACAGACATGATATCATTTCGCTACCAAAATATTCGTTCATATTATAAAAAGGATTGTCCAATAGATATTCTTTCACGTTTCTCAGCAAAATTCCTCCCGGCAAACTTCTTTTTTTGTAAGGGTATTTTATTCCAAATTTTAATTAGGTTTTTATGTACATTTTTTTGAATGAAGCTGAATTTAATTTTATCAGGTAAAAGGTTCTCTTTTGTTTTTGTGTTATAACTATGTGCCCTTTGGTTACCTATGAATAACCCCTTGTTCTGGACTATAAATTTTATTGCCTTGTACATATATAAGGCAGTTGTTGTGAGTAAGCGTTTCTGTTTTTTCCATCTTAAAAATAGTTCTTACACATCTCTTTTGTAAAATCAGTACTCTCCGTGCGCTGAGTTTCCCCAAAATAAGATCCCTTATCGAATCTTAGATATGGTATATGCATGGAACGAGTTTAGAGCTGCCACCTACCGTATCATTCAAAATTTTTAAGGCATAGCAATTATTTTGATATATCTAGTACAAGAGTATCAATGTATGTTTTCCAGTCAATTTTTTGGTCCATTTTGATTTCCAAAAGTGAAACTGTATTTACAGTTGCGGTTGCCTCTAACATCAAAATTTAAGATTTGTGTCTTAACTGCATTCATTAATAATTGCCTGAAAACCAAGTTTGGAGCATTTCCATAGTATTTGTAATTTCCATACTGGCAGCTTCCCTGCTGTTTTCACTGAGAATCACAGAGGTATCATCCGCATATAAAATGATATCATGATATCATACCGCTTTTTATTTCCAAAAATCCATTTTTACAGGTAGTTTATGCACTCCAAATTTCAAATGGATAATTTGATGCCTGTTTATGATTCCAAGCAAAAAATAATACTGTACGTTTTGTTGTACATCCAAGCAGGCTGTACATTCCATCAAAATTCCGAACAATACAGCGAAATTCCGTACTTGATAATAATAATAAATAACATTACAATATGTAGGCTTCACCTACCACTAAAATTAACTAACCTGAGAGTCTGCAGGTCATGAGGTTTATGTCTAAGCAAATGATTATAATGAGATATTACATGCTTAGTGACAAAGGCGCAATCCAAGCACTTATACCAAATAATGTTAGGATCTTTCCCTGGGGTCATGCACTCAGCAGGGGCATATTTTCTCTTGGCAGCAAACTTCTTATGTTTCTCCACAATATGAACCATAAGAGCACACCTGTCATTAGCCTTAAATGAGCATAGCTTGCACCAGAATCTCGACGCTTTGTTTGAGTTCCACCTGTTCCTCTTGACTCTTCCATTTTCTTTGGATTCACTAAAAATATACACTTATGAGTAAATTTGATTGGTTTTACACATTTTATTTAAATAATAATAATAATATTAATAACACCTCTCACTACTAATTTAATACAAACGGAATATCAAAAGATTGATCAGTATCAAAACATTGCCATCGAACTTAAGTGCAACTAGAAGCTAAAAATATCCATTAGTCGTCATCTCAGTGGAAGGAGTAGTTTCAACGAGGCTGCCAAATTACTTGGAAAAACCGCTGCCCATGAAATCACTACTTCCACATCCAGATTTTCCATCCAATTCTCTCACAACGAAAAAATTTTGTTTGTGGAAAAAATTGCTTATGAAACTTTAAAATATAATATTTGAAATCATCTACCCTAAACAAACCCATAAAACAATATCCCACATCAGTTGTGGGGTGGGAATGGTGATAGGGGGGGTAGTGGGGGTGGATGAAGTAAAAAAATATTTTGATGTTTTTGGTTCTTGTACACACACTAAATCACAAATTTTTTTCACCCACTTTAATAATGGGGTGGGGGTGGCTAATGCCAAAACATTTTTTATAGCTTCTCTTGTATATACAGTAGAGCCTCGGTAATCCGGACACTCTCTAACTCGGACACTCCAGTAATTCGGATCCTTCTATTCACCGGACACTTTAAAAATTTTACCTCTGTAGTCCGGACAAAGACATAAGTTTTTTATGCTAAAATCATTTCCTGATAAAGTGAATTATATACCAATGTAAACAGTGCCGCTGTCAGTCTACACTTAAAAATAGAACGTGCACGTGGTGGTGTCCGATTGAAATGGCGCCAAATAAACGACAACACAAAACAGTGACACTCACTGAAAAATGTAAAATATTGGATTGTCTTGATAAAGCAGGTAGCATACGTCAAGTTGCAGAGAAGTTTGGTGTGCCAAGATCGACCATCTTTGATATAAAGAAGAACAAAAATAAAATAAGACATTTTGTGTCTAAATCATTTCAAGGAACAGGTACATATTATTATTACTCTTATGTACATATTATGTAAATAGCAATAAATTTCTTTTAATTTTTAGGTAAAAGAAAGGTTATTAGAAAGGCAGAAAACCCAGAAGTTGATGTAGCTTTATATAACTGGTTTTTACAACAACGAAATAACCATGTACCCATTTCATCAGACATTTTACGAACAAAGGCTACATATTTTTATGAACAAACAACCAACAAAAATGATTTTAAAGCTAGTTCTGGCTGGTTTGATAAGTTCAAGAAACGACACGGTATCCGTTTTCTAAAAGTCTGTGGCGAAAAGCTCTCCAGTGATGTAAATGCTGTAACACCATTTCAAGAAAAAATCAAAAGCATTATTGAAGAAATGGGATTAAGCAATGAACAGGTTTATAATGCTGACGAGTCAGCGGCCTTTTGGAGAGCTATGCCTGGCACTACATGGGTTCATAAACAGGAAAAATCGGCACCAGGTAGAAAAATATCAAAAGACCGCGTAACATTTATGCCTTGTTGCAATGCAGCAGGAACACATAAGTTACCACTCTTAGTTCTTGGAAAAGCTGCGAATCCATGAGCCTTAAAAAATGCTACAATACCAGTTGTCTACAAGGGAACTAAGAAAGAATGGATGACCAGAATAACATTCTTAGAGTGGTCGTTGATTGAAGAGTCTATAAGATACGCAACTATACGGCCAAAACCGTTCCTCGCTCATCACGCTTCCCCCACACGTCCCAATCCACATATTGTTCGTTGACTTGTGGTGCCACCGCGCGGTGTTATTTTGCGCGAACCGCGAATAGAAATACTGGACGTTGATTTCCAGCGAACGAGGGTACATAATATATTTATTAAGTTATAATTCTCCACGCAGGTTGTAGACCGGCGCAATCAGTGCCGGCGTCAGGGCATTTGGCACCTGTAGCAAACAGTTATTGCTTGCCGCCCTGATAAAAAACATTTACAAGTTACTACTGTTAGGACAAATTTATTAATAAAAACTTACAAACAAAAATCTCAGATAAATAATTCTTTCACTAGTTTCACTTAAAATTCAAAAACAAGAGAAACCTTTAACTATCAATTATTGTCGCATTTCATCTTTTAAGTCGCCACGTTGTGCGCTGTAACAATCGTGTTTTGTTCGAAATTGCAATTGTTCCTTGTCCTCGAGACCCATTTGGGGTTCAAAAAATGTTTTTTTGAGATTTTTGTTCAATTTTGAATTTCTGAAATTTATAAAAATGTGATAAATTAAAAATATTTTATTTTGCTATTCGGTTCAGCTTCATGGAATAGTATTTATGAGTACGTTTAAGACCTCCCAATTTTTTAAAATAATTAGAAAAAAGAGTATGCAAATGTCGAGGATGGTGTTTTTGATCTTTCAGCGCTTGCGTAGCGAGAACGGTAATAAATACGAAAATGCACCGCACTTTTTTTTGTACAACATGGAATTTTCTACAAACAAGTCCGCGAGGGCATATTCTTATCTACTATAGTTTTCGAGCTACAGGTGCTCACGTGTAAACATAAAAATGACTGTTTTTTACGCTACTCTGCAAGTGGCATTGGCGACTTAATTAACAAACAAAAAATTAAGAAAACGGCGATGCTAATAGTCAAATTTAAATTACACAAAACATAATGAGTAACTTCTGTTTAAAACTGTTTTTTATTCGATGCATAATATTAATAATGGAGTTACAAGTATTAAAAAAATGTTGAAATAAAATAAAAAAATAGTTAAATATTCTTTGTGTTATTGAAATGTATGTACAATTGTACAGAAAAAAACACTAATTAATAAAAATATGCGGCAAGTTCCAGTTATATAGAAATCGATGAAAATGAAAAATTACACTTTTCGGCCGTAATATTAATTGTTTATATGTGATAAATAAAAACAAAATGATATGTCAATAATAGATACATTTTTTTAATAAAGAAAATTACTTCCTACAAGGTGGAAAAGTTCAAATGTACGATTTTTTTAATGTTTTTTGCATTAAAAAACGCATATTTAAGAAAAATGAAGGACGCCATCGTGCAGAGCGATCAGAAATTCATAAATAAAAAAATCGACCACAAATTCTCATTGGACAAATAATATTTAACTGCTTTAACGGGCTGCTTGGAGAACAGCGCGAAAAACAGTTACTTTGAGGTTTGCGCGCGGGCGCCTTTGGCATGTGAGCCATAATAGATAAAAATATGCTCTCAGGGACTTTTTTGTACAAAATTCGATGCTTTATAAAAAGTGCATTGTGTACCATTTGTGCGATACTTTATCGCCTCGAAAACTATGCTCTCGAAAAAGTAATACCTACTTGTAATAAAAAAAAAAATTAACCAGTCTTTCCGCAGATATTCAAATTAAGTTAATTACTTCCACATCCAGTGGAAGTATAGTAACGACAAAAAAGTTTTAAAAAATTTTTATTGTTCAAATAGGCTTAGAATGTCGTGAAACGTCGAGATTTTAAGTTTGAGCGAAAAAAAAAATTCTGTCTGTCGGTCTGTAACTTTTTTTTGTGCGCACGTTTACTCTGGAACCGTTTGAGATATTGACTTGAAATTTGGTATACGTATGTACTTTAACGAGATCTGGAACTAGATTATATTTTGATCTAGTTCTGTCGAAGGGTTGGGGGTAAATTGGGGTAAATTTGGGGTAAATAGGTCAATCAAGCAGTTAAGAGTCCATAAAATTGGTATTTAGTATATACAAGAGAAGCTAAGGTCTCAAAAAAATGTTTGGCATTAGCCACCCCCATTACCACCCTAACCCCCTTATTAAAGGGGATGAAAAAAAAATGTGATTTAGTGTTTGTACAGGAACCAGAAACCTCAAAATATTTTTTTACTTCATCCACCCCCCACTATCACCCCCCTATTCCCACCCCCCACCCCACTACCTATGTGGGGTATCGTTTTATGGGTTTTTGGGATTTCAAATATTATATTATTAAAGTTCCATAAACAATTATTTTCACATACAAAGTTTTTTCGTTGTGAGTGACTTGGATAGAGAATCTGGATGTGGAAGTAGTGATTCCTTGGGCAGCGGTTTTTTTATTATGTTTACTAATTATTACTCTTTTTCCCAATAAAATCGCTTTTTCGTTTTAATTATTAAAAAAAGCAATTACAGAGAAAAGCCTATAAACAAATAAATAACTTTAAATGAACCCATCACTGCAGTAGCAGTATATTTGGGAGAGGATAAAAAATATTTTTGTACAAATTGGTTATTACAGTTCAGCAGAATTAAAGAAGGGAATGGTGTAAACCCGAAAAATATTGCAACATGTAATATTTTTGCGGCAGTAGTAAAGGAAAATGTCATCTAAAACATATTCAAAATTTACTAGGGTGAAGACGGTTAAGAAAGGTGCAAAATGGATAATTTTGTGATATCTTAAAAATAACAGTTTCATCATAAAATGTCAATATGCCTTTTACTTCCACACCCAATGGAAGTACAACAACGACAAAAAATGGCATTTAGTAAATACAAGAGAAGTCAAGGTCTCAAAAAATTTAACCATGGGGGGGGGGGGAATAAAATTGTGAGTTAGTGTGTGTACAAGAACCAAAGGCTTCAAACATTTTTTTTTACTTCATCCACCCCCACCCCCACTACCGATGTGGTATATCGCTTTATGAGTTTTTGGGGTAGGCGATTTCAAATATTATATAATTAAAGTTCTATAAACAATTATTCCCACATAGAGTGCAAATATAGTATCAAAATATTTTTCGTTTTGAGCGACTTGGATAGAACATCAGGATGTGGAAGTAGTGATTCCTTGGGCAGCGGTTTTAACATTTTAAAATGAAAACCGCAGCCCAAGGAATCACTACTTCCACATCCAGATTTCCTATCCAAGCCTCTCAAAACGAAAACACTATATTTGCACTCCACCATGTGGAAATAATTGTTTATGAAATTTTCTAAATGAAAACCAAAAAACGATATGCCACATCGATAGTGGGGGTTGGGGTGGTGGTAGGAGGAGGTGATACGCGGGTGGATGAAGTGGAAAATTTTTTGAGGCCTTTGGTTCCTGTACACACTAAATCACAATTTTTTTTTCACCCCCTTTAATAATCGCGTGGGGGGTGATAATGGGGGTAGTTAATGCCAAAAATTTTTCTAAGAATTTAACTTCTTTTATATAATAATAAACTAAATACCAAATTTTATGGACTCTTACTTGCTTAATTTACCTATTTACCCCCGTTTATCCCAATTTACCACTCAACCCTTTAACAGAATAAGAACAAAATATAACCTAATTCCAGATCTCGTTAAAATACATATGTGTACCAATTTTCAAGTCAATATCTTAAACGGTTCCAGAGTAATCGTGCACCCAAAACGTCAGAGACCGACGCGATAGAAATTATTTTTTGCTTCAACTTAAAATCTCGACATGTCATAACATTCTAAGCCTATTTAAATAAATGTTTTCAAAATTACTACACTTATACTGGAAGTGGGAGCAATACGTAGAAAATGGCATGACAAAAATATAAACAATTATAATGTGGTAATCTACTGCGCATCAACAGTACCTACTCAAGGAAAGCATATGCGCATCCATTATACTCGAGGAAACCTACTACGCATCCATACCACCCGAGATAACCAACTTCGCATCCAAACTACTCGAGGTAACCCACTGCGCATCCATGTTACTCGGGGAAACCCAATGCGCATCCATACTACTTGAGGTAACCTACTGCGCATCTATTTTACACGTGAAAACCCACTGCGCATCCATACTACTCAAAGTAATCCATTGCGCATCCATTTTATTCGAGGAAATCTACTGCGCATCCATATTACTTGGAGTAACGTACTGCGCATCTATAGTACTCGAGGAAAGCCACCGCGCATCCATAGTACTCGAGGAAATCCACTGCGCATCTATATACTACTCGAGATAACCCACTTATTAAAGAATAAAGAAAATAATAGAAACACCGAACAAGTTGCATGGTATTTTAATTGAAAATCGTAGAAGCTAGATACACACGCAAGGACGCGTTGCTATATCCTCATCTATCCTTGAACCATTGGTATCAATTTAGCAACATGTTTATAAACCTTAAAATTCCACATCCACGTTTTCTATCCAAGTCTCTCACAAAGAAGAAAAAAATTGCACTCCACTATGTGAAAATTATTTATGAAACGTTAATAACATAATATTTGAAATCGCCTACTCCAAAAACCTATAAAACGATATGTCACATCGGTAGTGAGGGGTGGTGGAAGGGGGTGGTAGAGGGGGCAAATGAAGTAAAAAATATATTGACGCTTTTCCACCCCCCTTTAATAGTGAGGTGGGGGTGGTAATGGGAGTAATTTTTTGAGCCCTTATCTTTTCTTATATATACTAAATACCAATTTTATGGACTCTTACATGCTTGATTTACTTATTTACCCCCCCTTTATCTCAATTTACCCTTCAACGGAATAAAATGAAAATATAATCTAGTTCCAGTTCTCGTTAAAATACATACGTGTATCAAATTTCAAGTCAATATCTTTAACGGTTCCAGAGTAAACATGCGCACAAAAAAGTTACGGGCAAACAGAAATTTTTTTTGCTCAAATTTAAAATCTCGACGTCTCATGACATTCTAAGCCTATTTGAACAATGACAGTTTTTTTAAATTGTTTTGCCGTTACTATACTTCCACTGGATGTGATTGATGTGAAAGTAATAAAATTCACTTTATCACGTTGTGCGCATTTATGATGCACATGGTACATGGAACTTTTACTTAATTTTCTTTGTTATGTATTATTTAATATTATATCAAAATGGTTTATTTTACTGGGAAAAAAAATGTTTTATATTGCCAGCAGCTCATTGGGTTTTTATATTTAATTGTTATGAAAATAAACAGACAGGCAGGCAGGCAGAATTTTTTTTTTCGCTCAAACTTAAAATCTCGATGTTTCGTGATATTCTAAGCCTATTTGAACAATAAAAATTTTAAAAAATTTTTTGTTACTATACTTCCACTGGATGTGAAAAATTATACTATGTTTAGTTTCTCAAATATTTGCGATAAATCGAAAATAAACGCATACTCCCCTCTCATTCTCCAAAATCCCATCATTAACAATAAAAATGTCGCGTCGGCCCCTTGTCAACAATGTATCGACTAGACTGATAATAAGGTGGCAAAGAAATATAAAGATAAATCACGTCTACAGAGAATTATCGTATACCATATTACGCCTTTCTTTCTCGATGTATTACATATTAAACACATTGTCCGAATATTAAATTTATTGCATCTTACCGAAGACGAAGATACATTTTCAATTTCACTGAATTGGGAAAGATTTTTAAGATTTTACAAACTAATATAGGTTTGTTTGCAGGCTATATGAAATTTCACTTTGACTTTTCCACTTAAAATATTTTCCTCTTGTTGCAAAATCTTTTCGACACAAATGTCTCGCCTTTTTACCGTGGCATATATAATTGTTTTTACTCCTTGCAATCTAGGATTTTGTCTCACTAATTTGTCATTTTCTTTCAAAGTTTGTCCACAGAATAAACATTCCATTGTTAAGCACTAAATAATATATAATAACTCAATAAAAATAACTAATACTCATTTGCATTCACATTATATAAAGAAAAGTTTGTTTCTAACTGGCATAATATAATATAAGATTACTTGTATTAAATAGTCCACACTTGCCGGACATCTAGGCCTCTAGGATCGAAAAACTCAGCTTTAAATAACAAAAGTCGTAGAGACCTGATTTTTGTTTTAAAAACTTCCTTGAGGTGTAGACTTTATTTCATACGCAGATGGTATGTCAAAATTCCTTAAAATAAAAAAGTTTTTCGCTTACTGAAAAAAGCGCTGCAAGGGAAGTAAATGTTCAAGTTTTACCTCGTTTTACAGAAAAATTAGATTTTCCATAAAAACAAAATTTAAGCAGTGACCTTCGCCCACATTTCCTCCATCAATTAAAAAAAAATACGTATAATTATCTCAATTGGTTCCGGAGATATCACGAGGGATGTGTGAAAATGTAAGAAAAATTAATTTTGACAGATTTATAACATTTTTCGTCATAAAAATAGTTTGACCTCCCAAAAAATATTATAATTGGACATTACAGATGGCCAAGGACCTAATCTATCATGCTGTGAAGGTCCCATGTGGTTGTACCTTCAAAAATTTTTTTTCAAGAAGGAAGCTACTTTTTTTTCCTCGTTTTACGGTGCACTAATACAACAAATGACACGAACCATGCGAGTGCTATCAGCCGACTGAGGGACTGAGATTGACGAGATTGCTAGACTCCAATGTCGGTGGCGCCTAACTATACCACAGACCCTGCCCGCACTACGATATTAAGTACACGGCTGCATCTCTATAAGGACTCTTCACTCAACGGAGTGGTTCAAAAATTGTTTCATACCTGATGTCAAGAAATTTTTAACTGAAGTCAACAGACCTCATAAAGTTTTGTTAGTGGTAGACAATGCTTCCTCTCATCCACTCGAGGAAGAAGTAAATGTTGATCCTGATTTTAGAGTTTCGTTTTTACCGCCTAACTGTACAGCTATTATACAGCCAATGGATCAAAATTTGATTCAAAATGTAAAGGTTGCATACAGAAAATGCTTACTAAATCACATTATCTCCAACGAAGGTAATGATATAATGAAGGTTTTAAAACAATACAACTTAAAAGATGCAATTGATAATTTAGATCTAGCTTGGAAATCTGTATCTGAAAAAAATATCCAAAAAAGTTGGAAAGCATTGTGGCCACAACAGGATGAAGAAGAATCCGAGGAAGAAAATATTTCACTTGCCGAACTTCAATGGCGTCTTTGTCCGTTAAATAACGAAGATTTGAAAACAATCGCAGATTCCTTGAGAATTGTAGATCCAGAAAATACTTTAAGTGATAAAGAAATTGCTGAATGGGCATTAGGAAAGAAAGAAGTTGCAGTGGACTTAACGGAAGAAGAACTGGTTAATGAAGCTGTAGGAAATACAAACGAAGAGAACAAGGAATCTAGTGATATGGATGATGAAATTATTATGCCTAAAGTAAAACATTCCGATGCCGTAAAGTCGTTTTCTTTATGTATTCAGTGGGCTGAAGAAAATGATTTCCCAACGCAAGATGTACTGCTCTTAAAAAGGCTAAAAGAAAGTGCTTCTGAAGTGCTTAAAAGCAAAGTGATGCAAACAAAATTAGATGCCTTTTTTAAGAAAGCATGAAATTAGATGTATGTACATACGTAAATGTATGTCTATCAAGTTTTTATTAAATGTACTTATGTAATATGTATGTACATATTTCAGTTTGAATAAAATCTTTTTAACTTCTGTTAAACATTTTAAGTTGTTTTTATTATTCAAACTTATTTTTGGTTGCTATGACAAGTAAAAAAAAATTGTATATGTAAAAATAATCCACCTCCACTAGTCCGGATACCTCGCTAATCTGGCAGTTGCCGGAACCATATGTGTCCGGATTAGCGAGGCTGTACTGTACTACCAATTTTATGGACTCTTACCTGCTTGATTTATCTATTTACCCCCATTTAC
This sequence comes from Rutpela maculata, assembly GCA_936432065.2. NCBI lineage: Eukaryota > Metazoa > Arthropoda > Insecta > Coleoptera > Cerambycidae > Rutpela > Rutpela maculata. The sequence goes on along the minus strand of OW386292.2, from coordinate 125,589,506 downwards.
CTCAATTTACCCTCCAACCCTTTAACAGAATAAGATGAAATTATTTTCAAGTTCAAGATTACCTTAAAATACATACGTGTACCAAATTTCAAGTCAATATCTTAAACGGTTCCAGAGTAATCGTGCGCACAAAAAAAGTTACAGACCGACAGACAAAATTTTTTTTTGCTCAAACTTAAAATCTCGACATTTTAGCCTATTTGAACAATAAAAATTTTCAAAATTTTTTGCCGTTACTATACTTCCACTGGATGTGGAAGTAAAATTACAGTTACCCCAACATATCAGTAAAATTATGCAGGAAGCAATTATTTTACAGACATGAATGCAACCAACTGAAAAAGTTGTGATTTTTTTTGTCAATAATAATAATATTCTCTATTGTCAAAAAATAATAAAATGCTGTATTATGATTTGGTATTCTTAACTCATGACGATTTTTAGTAAATACAGTCTATCAGGGGCATACATGTCACTGTTAGTTTGAGACATATCCAGATGCTTTTTATAAACATGACAGTGACGTAGCCAGGATTTTTATTCGGGGGGGGGGGGGGGGGTCCGAATTTTTTTTTTTAAGTATATTATGTTATTATTGTTAAGTAGCTTTCGCACAATTCTTATGTAAATTGGCGTATAGTCAAATTGCTTGAATTTTTAATATGTTGTAGATTTCGACTTTCTGATCAAAAACTCTCATGGGCCCAACTCGATCCTATGTCTAGTTTCCGAGATACTACTGCTCAAGAAATGTACAAGAATGACCTTTTGTACAATTTAAATAATTTCGAATTCATGATTTTTTTCATACATTTTATATTGTGGTGCGTGATTCGTTCTAATAGCTCTTTATAATATTTTGCACTAAAAGCATTTGTTGTTTTACTTAATAAAAATAGCGTAGAAAAAATTAAAGTTTGAAAAATGTTGGCGAAGGCGCCGGGAAATCTGTAGAAAAATAACAAGTGAAAATAATATTTGGTCATATTGGCTAAAACATTTTTTACATAAAGTAAGTAAGTATGTGTCTTCCTGATCAAAAAACTTTAATTGAAAAACTTTCGGAAATTGCTTCTTTGACCTCTAACAACAAACACCCCATCAATAAATTAAAAGTTCGACAAGATATACAGAATTTTACAAGAATCTACTTATAGTTGTATCTCGAATACTAGACGAGACTAGACTATATAGATCGAGATGGGTCCATGAGGGTTTTTGATCGGAAATAAGTCACGTACATATACAACATATTAAAAATTCAGCCAATTTGACTGTTGTAGGTACGCCAATTTGCATAAGAATTGTGCGGGTTCCTTTAGTTGAACTATTCAACAACTTATATTTCAAGTAACTGATGGCGACTATGTGCAATGTAACGTGGATTTCGCTTGGCTAGTAATAAAAATAAATCGAATTTACTCATGATTCCACAAGGTTTTATACATTTGACTGAATTAAGGCTCCGCCCTGTCAATATTGCGGCAATAAATTGCAAGAAATTACGATTTGCGAAGGGACTGGTTGCATGGAATGAAGATTTGTAATCGGCCAAAAAAAATTTTTGACTAAAACCGAAAATAAAATCATTATAATAATTTTATATAAATATCATGTCTATCAATTATACAAATGTCAATAAATTTCGGGGGGGGGGGTCCGGACCCCAGGACCCCCCCTGGCTACGTCACTGAACATGACAATAGGGCATCTACACTTGACATCTCAGTTAACGTCAAAAATATGTGTTTCTTAAGATTTAGAAGTATTACGTAGCTCTTATTAAAATTTCTGCCTGACCGAAACCGAAACTTATTTCGGTTTAATTTCGGTTACGGTTACCTTAATGTACACCATTTTCTGTTTTCATAGTAGTGACAATTTGGTTTTTTCAGTTTTCAGTTACGGTTTCGGTTTTCAAGGCAGCGACAATTCGGTTTTCAGTTATGGTTTTGGTTTACAGATCCGTGGCAATTCGATTTTCAGTTAGAAAAAATTAGTAATGAAGGTGCGGTTTTCGGTTATGGTTTCGGTTCGGTTTCGGTCCCTGGCTTTTTACTTGCCTTTTACCTTATAGATAGATAGATAGATAGACAGTTTATTAGTTCATGTAAAAAAATAATACATTGCCTAGTAGGCGTTGAACAAGTCAAAAAACAGAAAAAAACACTAATAATACATATTTAACTACACTCTAGGACTAAGACTATAAATGTATACTGTACTTTTACGAACATATAATAATTAAGATGCTAAAATGAGCTATATACAAAAACAGTAAAATCTATAAAAAAAATGTTAAAATTGGTTCTCATTGAAATATTCGTCAATAGTATAATAGGTCTTGTTTATTAGAAGGGTTTTCAGTTTATTTTTTAATACTTTTATTGGTTGAGTCTTAATATCATACGGTAACTTATTATACACTTTTATAATAGAGTAGGGTACATTTTTTTGGACATACGTGAAATTTGGAACATTTGTTACCAGATCATGTTTATTTCTTGTGAGATGCATGTGTCTTCTTTCATAATTTTCAAACAAAGAACTATTTTCTGCTACAAAAATGACTGCTTCATAGATGTAGAGGCTTATTAGAGTAAGTAATTTATTTTGATGAAATATTTGTTTACAGGATTCTGTCTGTCTCATATTTAGTATATTTCTCAAGCATCTCTTCTGAAGAACAAAAATTTTATTTGCCTCAGAAGAGATACCCCAGAAAATAATGCCATATCGAATTCTTGACTGTATATAAGCGTGATATGCCATAAAAGCAGCTTCAGTATTAATGTTTAGAGAGATGACTTTAAGCGCATAGCAGTAACTGGCCATATTTTGTGCTAATGAGTCAATGTGGGCTTTCCAATCTAGCCTTGTGTCTAGTTGTATTCCAAGAAAAGACAGATTTTCATTTGATATGAGAGTATTATTTTTATTTATTATTGTCATATTATTACCCTTTTGAATTGAGAAATTAATTACTTGAGTCTTGTCTTTATTTAATGTTAGGTTTAATGAGGTGAAATATTGTTCTAGTATATCTAAGGCTTTAACTATATTGTTTTGTATGTCTACTTCATCTCTCCCATTGAATATCAGTGTGCTATCATCGGCATACTGTATTAAATAATTATCGGTTATTGAAGCCAAGTCGTTTGTATATAAAATATATAATAAGGGGCCTAATATCGATCCCTGAGGCACACCTCGTTGTATTATTTTTTTCTCAGATTTTAATAAATTTCCTGTCTCGTCTACTTCAATTACACACTGCATTCGATTTGTTAAATATGAAGCTATTAATTTTTGTGCAGTGCTTCTGATACCATATTTTGTAATTTTATTTATTAATATATTGTGTTCTACACTGTCGAATGCTTTTGATAGATCTAAAGAAACAGCTACAGTAGTTTTCTTGCTGTTCATAGAGTCAATAACTTTACATAATGCTTGATAGACAGCTCGCACAGTTGATTTTTTCTTTCGAAAGCCATTTTGTGTATCTGAAAGCAGACTATGTTTTTCCAGAAAATTTATTAATCTGTTATATATTATTTTTTCAAATATTTTACTGATATTCGATAATAGCGCTATTGGTCTATAATTATTTAATTCATTTTTGTTACCCTTTTTATAGATTGCTTTGATAAGAGATGTTTTTAGACTTTCTGGGAAGATGCCAGTACTTAGAGATAGATTTATTATATATGATAGTGGATGAGATATTTCAGATGCTGTTGTTTTTAATAGCTTCACTGGAATTTCATCCTCGCCTACAGACTTTGTATTTTTTAAACTCATGATAATGTTATACACCTCATTTGGACATGTGGGTTCTAGAAATATACTTGATTCAAAAGGATAAATATGTCTGTCATACATACTAGATGACTGTATTTTAGGGCACTGATTTATAAAATGGTTATTAACAGAATTTAGAACAGATGTTTTATTTCTTTCACTGGTGTTAATATTTTTTAATACGGATTCCTTTTCAGTGTGTTTTGATCCTGTAAATCTCTTTACCAAATTCCAAACAGCCTTTCCTTTATTTTTTGCTGAGTTTATATATGATGTGTTTGTTTTCTTTTTAGCTTCATTTATGACATTCTTTAGTATTTTGCAGTAAGTTGTATATTTTTCTACCGAGATTTCACCTTTTTGCTTTTGTTTGTACAAAGTTCGTTTTGTTTTACATGATATTTTTATGCCACGTGTGATCCAAGCTTTAAATTTATTTTCAGTTTTTATTGTTTTTATTGGAAATATTGTATTTAAAATAGTCCTGGCCTTATATAAAAAAATGTCATAAGCCATATTTGGATCAGAAATATTGTACAAGTCATCCCAGTTTAAATCTGCAAATTCACATTTGCAGTGATGCAATTTAGCTTCAGAAAAAATTCTTTGTTTTACTATTTGTCCACTTTGGTTATTTTTTATATTTAATGATGACTCGATTTTTAATAGCTGTCCTTCGTGATCAGATAGGGCAGTTGATATGACTTTACCCACATAAGTATTCTCAAAATTTATAAAAATGTTATCTAATAAAGATTTTGTGTTTTTGTTAATTCTTGTTGGTTCAAAGACTGTCTGAGTTAAATTAAAGGACAAAAGTAGATTTAAGAAAATTTGTGTGTTATTATTGTTATCAATTTCCATATGAATATTAAAATCGCCACATAAAACGATTCTATAATTTTTAAATTTATTTTGGCAGATGTACAAGATTTCACAAATAGTATTAATAAATTCATCAAAAGAGCCCTTGTCATATTTTGGCGGTCTATAAATACAAATAATTAAAGTTTTTATGGCTTTACATACTATGGACGAACATTCAATGATACCTTCAATACTTTTCCATTTCAGTTCTTGATTTTCTTCAGACTCAACACCCTCTTGGACAAATATGCAAGATCCCCCATGAATGGAATTTTTTCTGCAATAAGCTGATACAATTTGATAGTTCTCCAAGTACACGTGAATTATTTCTTGGTCTGTGCACCAGTGTTCAGTTAGACAAATGAACAAAGGCTTGTCCTCCATGTTATTTACAGTAATATCTATTTCTGGCACTTTATTTTTAAGGCATTGTATATTCTGATGGTACACAGTGTATAGATGATGAGATTGTTTATTATTATTGGGTATGTGTATATCTTGTTCAATGTTGGTTATTTCATTTCGTGAGCTGTGATTATCATTTGATATATTTAGGTTTTGATTGTTTGTTAAAAATCCTGACCATCTTCAATGCGTTTTGTTACATTGAAATCATATCTTCTGAATGCTACTTTTTTAGGCCAAAAATTTTGTTCGTAAACTTTTTCCTTTAGGTCAAATCTAATCCCCACTTGAAAACACTGGCAGTCTTTCCTTATACTGTCATATTTAGTTTTTATATGTTTTACCACTACTTCTTCATCAGATATTATTTCTGCCTTTTTTTTAATGTATTCCTTTATTTTTTCCTCGGTAACGTGATCTTTCACTCTTGAAATAAACAACCACGCTTTCTTATTTTTGTTTTCTTCTTTTCCAGAAAAATCACTTTCCAAATTTTCTATATCTGCTGTCCCGATATTTATTTGTTTATGTTTGTTAATTTGTTTCTTAAGATTTAGAGATTTTGGACTATTTGAATTCGTCAACTGTGTATTGTTTCTCAGTAATACCTGTTGGTAGGTCGGCGTGTAGGAAGGGTTGGTTTCATTTTTTCTTTCATTATCAACTTTATTTTGTTCCTCCATGTTATGTTGCATTATATTTGAACTTGATGTTTTGATTTCAGGTTGTAATGTAGGACTTTCCAAATTTATTATTTCCTGCATAATATGTCTTTGTTTTTTTTCTAGGTTTGTTATATTTTTATTATTACTTCTGTGTGAATCATGTTCATTTCTTTGTTTATTAATTTTTTGTTGCTCTGTTTTATTTCCACTGTTTGAGAATGATGTTTTTTGTTGTGGGTTTTTATTATCATTAAAATATGAATGTACTTCTTTTTGTATTAGATCTTTTATCATTAGTTCACAGTTTTTTCACTATTTTCCTCCTGCATTGTATGTTGAGATTTATTTATGATGTTTTCTAAGGATTTTAACTTATCTTCTAGGACAAGAATTTTTTCTTTTAATAGTTTGTTCATATCCTTTAATTCAGTGTTGAAGTTAATTAGAAGTTTATTTTCAGATTTTAAGGATTCTATTAGAATCTCATTGGTGTTTTCATCTTCATTGTCCTCACCAGGAATGTTATTTAGTATTTCATTGAGTAGTTCCTGTTTATTACAACATATTTTTCTTTTTGCGCAGCTGTTATGATATATTGCACCACAATTAACACATTTCACCTTTTTGATTACTCTTTTATCACAATATTTACACAGAGCTTGTAACTGTGTGTCTAGCCCGTCGGCCATATTAGATTATCTGATTATCAACGTGATCTACCAAGAAATGCGGAAAATAAAATGGTGTGCTAGTCTTCAATGTGGGAAAACCCCTGCAAAATTTTAGAGGATTCTGAGGTAATTTAGTTTATTAAATTATTAGTCAATTTGCGAAGGTACACTACTGATGTTGAGTAAGTCCAGACCTAATTCTGAAGAGGTCGACGAACTTACTGGCGAAAGAACGTATTCGAGTTGTTTACATTTCCTTAATTGGCATAAAAAGTGAGCCGGCCAGCGAGATCAAAAAAGCGACACGATCCAGCGGCAGGTAGTCAACATTGTTGGTACGCTTTGAAGATAATTGGAATTCCAGCGGACCAATTCACTTTTAAGAATGAGTTCAAAGCATGCCGACAAGGCTGGCTCCGTGCCACTGGATCGTGTGTAGACCCCTAGAGAGCCGCGTTTTTTGCTTCCGGTCGAACAATAGTTACACGGCCGTGTCATTGACCGGTTTAACTAAATATCTCGTATATCTGCTTTTCATTTCAGCCTAAGATCAACGTCTTCGATTTATTTAGATTTATTTCGGTATTTTTGTAGTGTGATTTGATTAAAACCAAAAGTCACTTCTATCTTATCATCCAGCTTTGCTGTCAGTAGTGTCAATCCCAACTCTGATAGAGTGATATGGTTGTACCGCGTTATGTTAGATTAGTTGAAGTCATTGGCGGCGCATTCCTACAAAAAAAATAAGGTAATTTTTTTGGTCATTTTTTTTTAATTTTTCATTTTTTTACTCCTTTCGGTGGGGACAACCTAATGTTAAATTTTCCGCATGTCCTGGTAGATCACGTTGTATACTCTTTATAATGGACGAATCGATTTAGATATAGTATTCATCATACAATTTGGTATTTCTACATCATGGTTTAAAGATTTGAATCTTTAATTTCAACCATATTTTTTGAACTTTAATTTAGTAATTACGGTGCGGTTTTCGGTTATAGTTTCGGTTCAGTTTCAGTCCCTAGTTCCCATACTTTCAACCAAAATCTATTTCAATGTAATGTTTATGAAGTTTTAAATAGTTTGTCCCATTAAAATAAGACGCTTTTTGCAGGTTAGAAATCTAACCTATAATTATCAGTCTATTGAGTGTCTACTGAGTGTAAGTCACTATTATTATTACTATTTTTATTAACAATTTTAAAAAATCATTTGCGTGAATATTTAAAAACTCGCTTGGAGCCAATATAGATCCAAGCTAAAAGTGCATATACAAATATTAAAAATGAGAATAAACTTAAAAAACTTAAAATTTGAGGTTATGTTAGTTACATGATGCACATGCCTTATGGATAAAATATATAGTGACGGTACCCTTCGGAATCCTAATTTTTTATAGTAAGGTTTGCAAGAAGTTCTAGGATGAAGTTTCAGTATAGGTACATCTAACAATTCTTTTTTGCGTTTTAAATATTTTTAAAGTCTTAGTTGATGAGCCCCAGAAAGTGATGCCATAGTTGATGGTATGTATGCGAAGTAATACCAGAGCTGGGTAGTATTCGAATACATCTGTATTCGAATACAGTATTCGGATACTTTTTCTGTATCCGAAAGCTGTATTCAAATACTTTCTTAAAATTGTATCCGTTATCCGTATCCGACACAAATTAATAAAGTATGCGTTATTCGAATACATTAGGCGAGTATTCGAATACTGATAAAAGTATTCGAATACTAATAAAAGTATCCGAATACACCGAAAATATCCGAATACACTAAAAGTATCCGAATACAACAAAAGTATCCGAATACAACAAAAGTATCCGAGTACAATAAAAGTATTCGGATACTGAAAATATACAAATTAAATATTATTTTCTAGTCATTCCTCATAAAAAGGTTTAAATATATTCTGAAAAGACCTTTTAGCTATAGTTGGAATGTCGATATAATGTACAGAGTGGTTAAAAAAGACGGAAAGTTGAAATTGTTACAAGACTAAAGTACCAGTTTTTCAAGTAAAAGTTGAAAGTATTATAGGAACAATTATTCCTAATGTTGAGATAGAAGTTCTGATATGAAATTTGAAAGCTTATCTCAATTTTTTTTTGGCATCTTTAAGATTAAAGTAATTTTGCAAAGTTAACCAAAGTAGCTAAGTGACTAATTTATTTGATAACATGAACAGTTTAAAAAATTGACTGTTTTGTGATTATTTTGTTAAACAAATTAATAAATCATCCACTTTCTTTAGTTACTTTTGCAAAATTAATTTAATCTTGGTGCCAAAAAAACTAGATAATTTAAATTAAACCTCATATCTGAACTTCTATCGACATTAGGAACAATTTCTCCCATAAGATTTTAAACTTTTGCTTCAATTTCAACAACTGGTATTTTATTCTCTGGTATTTTTTAACCACCTTGTACGTTATATCAACGTTCTAACTATAGCTAAAGTAGTTAAGTATTTTTCAGTATAAGCAAAACTTTCTATAAAGAATGACTCCTTATATCACATGTTTTAGTTTTTGTTAAAATGTTGAATAATTTTTTTTTCTAGATGATTTTTTGCACTTAATAGTACCTACATTGTGTATCTAGTAGTAAAAGTAATACATTCCCGGACGACGATATAAATTGTTGGCCGAGGCTTTAAGCCGAGGCCAACAAGCATTGAAGTCCGGGAATGTGCTTTTAGTACGAAGTACACATACTATTTTTTCTGAAATCGCAATCAATATTATTATAAATTAAGGAATTTTTACTGTTTTGAAAAAAGTCTGAATCTCTGACTGCTTATTATTTACTGTCTAAAATATATATATATAAATTATATTTGTCCATAGTTGTATGTTATCTTGTTTTTAGTAACACCCTGACAATATCTATACTTATGTAAATAAGTCACAGAAATTAAAATCTGTATCTATCTATCTATTTATATGTATAAAAAACAGTCCGGGAAAGTTACTTCGCCGGCCTAGTCGGGAAAGTAACTTTTATATATAGAAAACAGTCCAGGAAAATTACTTTCCCAGCTTAGGCCGGGAAAAAGTAAAAGTAACTTTCCCAGACTGTTTTCTGATATTTACTTAGCAACGGATTAAAATACCAGAATGGCGTATTTTGTAATCTAAAATTGCACCGAGAAAGTATACCTTATACATTAAAGTACCTTCTTGACCGATTTCGGAAAAAATTAATTTTTTGTTGGTGGACTTTGTTTTGTTATGAAAAAAAAACAAATAAAATACCTATATATTTATTTAAAAGAAACAGATAGCGTCTCGGACAGCCTTAAAGAAAACTGAATTTCATAACATATTTTCACAAACGAAAGAAAAGTATCCGGTATCCGTATCCGAAAAAAGTATTCGAATACAAGGGATACAAAGGATACTTTTTAAAGCAAAAATTATCCGTATCTTGTCTCTGGTATTCGAATACATTTGATGTATCCGTATCCAGTATTCGAATACATTCTAACTGTATCCGACCCAGCTCTGAGTAATACAGTCTCATACTTTCAACTGAAATTTGCTCTCGTAAATAACGGATCAAACCACATGCACGATTCAGTCAAGTTCAAAGTTGTGGGATGTGGCAATTCCAGCTGACGGATGCATCGAGAGTTAAACCAAGAAATTTTAAGTTATTAACATTTGGTATGGTAGACCTCTGTTGTCTAACATAGCGACTTATTTTGCTTGTGATTTTTATCAAATACCAACAGACCATTTTTGGCTTCATTGAGGTTCAGACCAGAAAATCAAGACTCCATACCTTCTACCAATATGCATGCCTTAATCAATAGCAGGCATATTCGAAGCTGCCATGATAGCTGACACGTCATCAGCAACTGATACAGCGAGTCGATAGCCAAGCCATCTACCAAGTCATTAACACATAGCAAGAAAAGAACAGGGCCCAGGATAGATCCCTGTGGGACGCCCCGTGTTATGACAGATGAATCTGAGTAGTGTTTTTCAGTCTTGTGTTATGCTTATGATTTGTGGTCTGTTTGATAGATAAGATTTGAAGAGTTCCAAGCTGATGCTTCTGATACCATACATTTCAATTTTTCTTAATAAAAGAGAGTAATCCATGGTATCAAAGGCCTTTGTGTAGTTGAAATATAGACTAGCGAATTTATTGTTCTTGCTTAGTTGCTCAGTTATATAATTTAAGGAGTTAATATAGCTAGTTCTGTTGACAAGTTGGGTCTAAATCCAAATTGTTTAACCAGGACATTGTTTAATTGAAGGAAATTCATCAATGTTTTGTAAATAAGTTTTTCGGTTATTTTAGATGGTGGAGGTAATGGGGATCAGAGGTTTATAATTGAATATGTCAGTTTTAGAATTTTTTTATGCACTGGTATAATTTTAACTATTTTCCAATGATCTGGAAAAACTCCCGAAGAAAAACAACTATTGATAATATTTACCAGTGGATCACAGATTAAGCCAGTTACTGTTCTCAGAAAATACGGAGGAATTTCATCTATGCCAGCTGAGTATTTAGAGGCTAGGTTTAGGGGTGAATAGGAAGGGAGGCAAACGGGCAAATGCCCGTCGGGGCGGTAGCTCTGGGGCCGGGCAGAGCCGGTCGGAGGTAAATAGGCATTTGTTTCGGTGGATAAAAAACCCAACGGCCAAAAGAAATTTAAACGGCAGCTTTTTTTCCTCCTTAATCCTGACTTAGAATGAAAGAAGTCTTAGATGTGATTTTCAGGCTGCTAGGTTAAAAATTCGGCCACTAACATAAATGCCAGATGTCATTTATAAAAAGTTATTAACTTAATAACCTAATTTTGCATGTTGGTCCCAAATTCTGCAAGTTTGCTTAAGAAAGTTCTGATGTATTAAGAGGTCTTCTTTCTTTTTCTTTTGACCTCTGAAACTTTAGAATTATTTTTTTGTTATTTTTTTTGATGTTTCGAGATGTTTATGTAGACAATATTAGTCATAATGGGCAAGTATACAATTTTTTTTTTTAATAATTTTATTAACATCTACAATAAAAACAGGTGACCCGTATTTTTTATTTTATTTTTTAAATAATGCCTTATAGTAAAAAAAAACATGAAATTTGAACTGTGTTTAAACTGCGTTAGATATTGCCGTCAATTTTCGGGCTATTCTATTGGCTATGACATAATAGCGTAATCACCAGATTCTAATTTGTGCTTGAACAGAGAAACGAGTGCTATGAAATATATATAATATTTGCTTACTTGGTATTTGAAAGTGTTAAAAATTAATATTAAAATTTATTTCAGACAGAGCAGTGGTATACATTCTTTTTTACAAATGTGGCAATGTAGCTAGTTACTGTCAAATGTAAAATGCCCCTGTTTTAGAGGTTATTACGCTATTACGTCACGAGGTACCCGGAAAACTACCCCATTTTAAATCCAGTCTGATTTTACAATAAAACCAATAATAGATGGTAAAATTATCTTGAAATTATATTTATAACATTTTGGAGAGTCACACTATAATACTATATTATTAATATTGTCGTTTTCGTTATTGTCTACTAGCCCATTATTATTGATTTATTATACTGTTAAAATGTTTAAATTTTTTATTTCGTTCTTTGTTTTCCAATGTCAATACATTTTAATAAAGAGTACCTATGGATGTTTAGTGGCATTCTTAAAAATGTTACCAAGATGGTAACAGTCTGCTTTAGACCGTGGTTAAGTCAGACTACGTGTTAGTACTTTGTACCTTTAAGAAATTTTTGCAATTGCATGAAAAAAATTCGTTTGACGAAACCTATTTTTCGAAGAAAATGTTTTTGCCACTCAAATTTCTAACTTTTCATTTTAGAGCGTTTGACCTTGAAAAATACAAAATTTTCCCCTGTGGCGCATTTTTCCCCTTAGGCCTTGACCCTCCAAAAAAATCTAGTTCTGTGCTTGATTGGGCCAATTCCCTAAAATTGCCAGGGCCGGTTGGACTGACCCCATCCACCCCCGGCTCCCAACAAACACAGAAGATCGGCCCATCAGCGGACCATCACAGGGCCAGAAGTTTCATTTCTGGACCAGTGATGGCCCGATGAAGGGCCAACCTTCGGTGTTTGTAGGGTAAGTTCATGATAGTATTATAAACCTCAATAGGGTCAGTTGCATATAAATAGAATGATGGGAGAGATTTGTCCTGTAGGTTAGATATTGGAGCTACTCCACTTATATGATACTAGAACTGTGCTCTGAAAAGTTGTGTTATTATTTTCGGATCATAATTAAAACATTATTTTTTATTAGGTTTATGAGCTCGTGATTGCTTTTTTTTGTTAGTAGCATTACTGAAAATACTCCAAATTGTTTTCGATTTATTACTAGAAAACAAAATTTTGCTATAATTTAAAGATTTCTTATATCTAATAGAAATTTCTTGTAAGCTTTTTTTTTTCTGTTTATATTTAATCAAAACTTCAGGACAGTTAGTATCTTTATATAGCCTATACCTAGTAATCTATTACGTACGTGGAATATTCCTATAACCAAGGAATCAATTCAAGAAAGTGATGGACTATGAACTCTAAATTAGAATCAAATGAAAATTGCTTATCAAACTAGAGGGTATTTAAAAAAATAGCCATAGGTACAGAAATATTTTAACGATGAAATAAAAAATTCTTCAAATAAAATCAAGAAAACTTGGAATATTATAAACAAATTTAGTAGAATCAATGAGAAAAATAAAAATATCACTCTTAAGTATAACGAGGACTGTGTCTCATTCTTATGATGTGTGTGGTGAATTATTTGCTTCCTATTTTTCCACCTTAGCTGAATATAAAGTTGCGGAGCATTTCGATCGAAATATGTCACTAACGTGTATTTTAACTACAGAAAAAAGTGAACTGGAATTTATGATTGAGCCCATAACAGAACAATAAATTATGAATATAATTAGCAGTTTAAAAAATGAACATTCTCAGGAATAACACTTCAAGCAAAACAGTAAGATCTTTTTATTTTCCAGAAATGGTATCAAGTTCCCCTAGAAACTTAAAAGTAATGTTTTTGGTAAAAAACATTACTTTTAAATTTCTACTATTAAGTATTGTGTTCATTGTAATAAGCAAAATTTTGAAGTACCCCCTGTACTCTGTACGCAGTGACTAACTTGTCAGCATGTAATAGAGCCGGTTTTAATATTTTTACCGCCAGTTTTTGCAGCCTTTTTTATTTGCACCGTAGATATGATATGAGCTATAATAAAAAATGTACCACCTTTAAAAGGAAAATGGACCAACTTCTCTGAAAACTATATTACAAACATTATCACTTATCTCATATACACAAACATTAAGTAATACCTTTGGTGTTCATTGTGTTGTTTCTGAAGTTTGTGCAAATCCGCTCGCCATAAAGATACAAACAATTTTTCCTTAGTATCAAGCATCTTCTCGTACACTTTTTCTTCGCATAATGCATTCCTCTCCAATATCACGATTAGGATAAAGTCCTTTTCTATATTACATCCCAACGTCGAGCTCTGTACTCCACGCTCAAAGTTTACTAATTGTACATTACTTTCATCCCTATTATATTGAAGATTACTTTGTTTAATTTTATGTTTGGCATTAGCTTTACCCTTTTGCTCAATATTACGACTACTTGGAACATAATGGTAAACGTCAATATTATCACTATTCAACTCAGTACGTAAAGTATTACTAAGATTTATTTCCTTATCATTATTTAAAGTTATAAAACGTTTTTCTTTATTTATTTGCACCATTTTTTCACAGAAAGAAGCAGCTTCAGTCAATGCACTTACAATATCTGTATTAACATTTGCGTCATTTTTAAGTCCTCCGTTGCATTTTTCATCTAATTTTCGTTCATCATTTTCCTCAATTTTCGGAAATGCTGTTTCAAAAAAAACCGTAGTCATTTCAGGTACCTCTAATATATTTTCCACAATTTCAATTTTACTCTCTGTAAAGGCAATATCTTCATATTCATCAAAGACGATATTTCCACATTCATCAACAGTTTCTTCTTTCGTAAGCAGAGGCATTTCGTCAAAATTATTAAATTCATCACTTTCATTATTTTGTAGAGAATTTTCACAACTGACAACAACCACTTCTGGCCTCATCATTCTATATCTGTATTTCACACTGCAACCAGTGCAAATTTAGGGAAATGAATTAAGGATCACGGTTACAACTTACAACATACATGTAATGGGACTCGTGCACCATTTGACAGCTTGGAGGTCACACAACACTTAACCTCAATCATTCTTCTTCTTCTAGTGCTGTCCCCTTAACAGAAGTTAGCAATCATTAATAAATGCAAAATTCCCAGCTGTATTTTTTTTTAAGTTTTGCGTGCTATCAATTAGTAAAGTATGGGGTTGTAACACAACCCAAAACAGCAAATTATGATGGCGTTATTGACAAACAAAATGCGTTGCTATGCAACGGCGGCGTTTACAAACACTTTGGATTTTTATTCTCTTTTAAATCAAATCAGGCCTGTAGCGGGGGGGGGGGGGGGGGCAGGACGGGCAATGCCCGTCCTGGAATAAGTTTCGCCCGACCTACGGTGATCGCAATGGGGGCAATTTTAACTGTCTTTTTAATATTTTGAAAGAGATTGGGTAAAAATTGTCTAAATTTTTCGGATTAAAAAGTTTTTTTTTTTAAATTTTTTTTTGAATTTCTCCCCCCGCTCATCAAAAAATTTTTCTGACAAAAATTTTTTTTTTTTTTATTTCTCCCCTTACCGCTCATCAAAAAATTTTTCGGACTTTTTTTATGGGCCCGTCTTGAAAAATTGTTTGCCCGCCCTGAAAGCACTTTCTAGCTACAGGTCTGAATCAAATCGTTCTGAACAAAATAGGTGTCAAATTAATAAATCGTAAATGTCAAAAAAAATAAATTCTAATTAAATAACTTGTAGGACATTAAACGTTGAAGGCACCACGGGTGTTATAGGATAATGACGCCCTCGGTCGACGTACATTCCCTCGAGCCAGAGGCCCTCGGGAAGTACACTGCCGACCTCGGTGCGTTATTATCCTTATAACACCCATGATACCTTAATAACGAGAATAACTCTCCATCTTCTAATGCTTCTTTTGCGTATTTGTCAACTTTTTCATTAATTGTTATGCCGCAGTGTGCTTTGGTCCATATTAATTTGATATTTTTGTTTATATTTTTTAATTCTGAGGTTAGGGTGATAATGGGGCTCGTGCACCATTTGACAGCTTGGAGGTCACACAACATCGTTAACCTCAATCATTCTTCTTCTTCTAGTGCTGTCCCCTTAAAGGGCTCGTGCACCGTATGACAGCCGACATTTTTGGAGGGAGGAGAACGAGACACAATGTCACAATCACAAGAAAACTACGAACTGCACATAGGGAAATCGTAAAATTTGAGGTCGTGTTTCCTTCTCCTCCCTCAAAAAAATGGCGGCTGTCAAACAGTCCACGAGCCCTTTAAGGAGACAGCACAAGAAGAAGAAGAATGATTGAGGTTAACGATGTTTAAAAAAATACAGCTGGGAATTTTGCATTTATTAATGATCGCTAACCCCTGTTAAGGGGACAGCACCAGAAGAAGAAGAATGATTGGGGTTAAGTGTTGTGTGATCTCCAAACTGTCAAACGGTGCACGAGCCCCATTTCGTTTATTAGGTGGTTGCTTTTTGCTTTTGGGTTAATGTTTTCAAGTTTCTCTAATACACTTTTACTGTCCGTAATTATAAATATTTCATTTTCTTTTAGATTTTTACAATATCGTAATGCTTCTATTATATGGATTCTGCCTGCAGTGTAGATACTGAAAAAAATTGGTAGCTTGAATTTTTTATGCATGTTATGTGATATGTCGTAAAAAGCACATCCTGTACTGTCTGGAGATTTTGAACCATCTGTAAATATACATATTGCGTTACTATTAATTTGTAATAAGTCAGAGTTGAACAACATGTTTCTGGTTGGCGAAGGAAATTTGCTGTAGTCTCTTAAAAATATGATGTTTTTCTCCTCTGTATTAATTAATGAGTTACTAACTTCGAAAATTGGATTGATTTCCGTTATTTTTATATTTTCTTTGTATGGAATTATTAGACTAGAGCTTTCAACTAATAGAGGAGTTTCTTTGTTTATCCAGAATTTGTTGGTGAGGTCAAATATAAAAAGTGTATGTATATTATTTATTACCGGGCTGTTTTTTGCCTGCATGTTAATTATGAATTTTGAACTTAAAATTTGTCTTCTGAACGTAAGTGGTAACTCGCCGCATTCTGCTACCAAATTGTTTATGGGAGTGCTGTTTAGTGCTCCTAGGCATAACCTTAGACATTTGTTTTGTATTGTTTCGATTTTTAGCAAGTGAGTTTGTGCAGCCTGGCCATAAAGAATGGAACCATAGTCAATGATCGATCTTATATAATATTTATATATGTTTAAACTAGAGCTGGGGTCTGCCCCCCAGGAGGTGTGACATTACCATTCGCAACATATTCATTCCCTTTTCGGTTTTTTGTATTATTTTTTCGATGTGTTCTATCTTTTTATTAGGTAGTGTCACAGAAGTTGCTATGCACATTACATTGTCTATGTTGTAGAAGTCGTTTATTTCATAGCTATAAATATTTTTTTTACTAATATTGCCACTCCACCATATCCATCATTTCTATCTTTTCTGTAAAAATTAAAACCAGCAAAAATAATTTTTTTTGATTCAGTCAGCCATGTTTCGCCATAGCCACTTGAATCTTGTGGTCATATAAACATTTTTTGAGATTTCCTTTTTTTGGAATTACCGACCGATTCTATATCCTGTGTGTCCATTTCTGTGTTCCAGTCAAAAATATTATTTTCCCCCTGTCGGGGTTCAGGTTCGTGCATATTTTAAGGAACTATTAATTAGTCCACTAGTTCACTCGATTGTACGTCTGTTTACTATGAAACCTCGACACCCGACCACCTACAATATTTAACGACTTACCACAAATAATTTTACTCATATCTTGCATATAACATACGGAATCGGAAAGCGTTTGTTTTGGTATTGCACTAGTTTCAACGACTTAACCAACCGCCCACAATAAAGACGTCTACCAGTACTCTAGCAGAGATAAACAGTGCCACGTCCATCACGACAAGCATGTACACAATTGCATGCTTCGCTCTCGCTTGCTCTTATTGCCATCCCCAAACCAACACTTTCCAGTACTGTATACTCTACACAACAGCATAAACATGCTCCATGTACATTACGTGTCTACTTTTACACAATTTGGGGCTACTTTGGTGATCTACTCTATTTTAAGAGATACAACTTGGAGTAAATTGAGGCAACGATACAAAGAACACCAAAAACAAATGTTATCTTTGGATAGTTTACTTTATTTTCATGTTCTTATACAATGAAGTCAATTTTACAATTTGGCATGATCATAAAAATAGTACTAATGTTAGGGATCATTAAGTCAACAGTTTAACCAGTCAGAATCATTACAAGAAAGCGATGTCAAAAATAAGCGATCATATTTAGACGTTCATCTAATGGTCCCTTCAGTTACATACATTATAACTAAATATTATAGTGAGTTGTATACAGAGCATTTCCTTAGTACATGCCAATAATTCAGGAAGCAAATTCTTGAGTCATATGATGAAACAAGCTAAAAACGTACTCTTCGCCAATTTACTAAGTTTTTTATATATAATTGTTACACATTCTATAGGACACTCTTCGCAATTTTCTTGTAAATAATGTTAGTTTTTGGACATTCTAAATTTTGTGATACCATCTTTGTTGTGAAAAAAATTATATGAAAAAAAAAAATGAAAAAAAAATATCCAACCTGCGTGGGATTTGAACACGGGACCTCTGGACAAATAAAATTTATTAATGTTCATATATACATAGCGCCTCCCCGAAACCTGCCTCGGAGCCAGCCAGACAACCACCACGGTGCTGCGCACCGTGGTGATTGTAGGGCTGAACGGGGTAGGTTCGGCTTGGCTTGGCAACAATGACAAAAAAAGGAACAATTAAAATTCCTACCCACCTAGCGTGGATTTAAAATTAATAATATGTTTGAAAATAATGCCGCCCACAAAGGCCTAAAATTAATGAATATAAAACTTAGAACTAGTTGCTGGTTGTAACACTGAATAAATTTTGGCTGTTGACTCGGGTGAAAAGCTAAACGAAAAAAACCCGTACGAGAACTGCCGACCTGGTGGTCTCCCTGACGCCAGGAATATGTGGTGGAAAGAGAATAGGGTTTAAAATGTTTGAATTTTTAAAGGTTTATCGGCCAAAATGGAATTTTTGGTGACAAAGAGAACAAAAAGAATAAAAAAAGAACAAAAATAGAACATACAGAAAGAGAATAGAGAGGATTGGAAAATTAAAATTGAGGAAAGATCAAAGGTAGGAGAATGGTAGGTTGTGGTATAGGAAAGTATGGCTAGGGAAAAGGTTGCCGGAAGATAGGCAACGCCTGTTATGGTAGGGGGTGTTTGATCTGGAAGGGGGCATTATGCATTCTGATTTGAGTTATGTTGCTGGTTAGCGGACTATCGCCCAGCTTGAAGGTGTAAAATTTCTGGGAGATTTCTTGGACGTAGTCCGCTAGTGGGGTTATGTCGTGACATCGTGTGTATAGATCTCTGAGGGAGGTGTATTAACTTACTTTCTAAATTTCAATACAATCGGACTTTTCTTTCTTAAGTTATCGTACTTACAAGAAACGTGACAGACGGACATTTTGAAAGTTGTTCAGAATTGGTTCACTAACACAATGATATGAAAATTTTTTCTTTACGAGCGATATTTACGATTTTAGAAATGTGCCAATCAAATACAATATACTCTTCGTTTTTGCGTAGAGATAATAAAGTTCGTATGAACATGTTCAAACACATACTATTAGATAGATGGTTAGTTTATTAACCATTTAAGAATGCAATAGTGTACATTATGGTAAGTCAATAGTAAAATAAAACATAAAAACAAATAAAGTATAAAATATATACCATGAAAATATAATATAAAATTTATTAGAACATAAAAACAATAGATCTATATCTATGCACATACCTTGCCAACAGAAACCCTTAGAGACATATAAATAATAAAACTCATGACAGAAGGTACTTATTAAGGGCGAGTTGTACCAAACTACCCTAACCCGGTGTTAAGCTAACCCCATTCTAAAATTCAACACTGGTTTAAAAATTTCGCGAGTTGTATGTCTGAATTAACCTTAGTGTTAACAAACACACAAACAGAGAAATAATCAAGTATAAGCACAAAACAAAGAACTATCAGAAGTGATATTCTCCGCAGTGAGCCTTTGATGTTTCTTGATAAATTTTTGTGACCGTCAGGTCATTTATTGTTTTAACCTAACAATCCGTGACATAATATCCAACAATTCAACTATATTTTTCAATAAACGAACTGACGGAAATACCTACAAGAAAATGGCGTTAATGGAATTTGGGCAGAAAGCTTAAGTGTCGCTTCTGGTAATTCTCTTTTCTATGGTATAAGTGCAAGAGTGCCAGTTGCTGGCGATGCGAGGGTGTTGGCAGTCGAGTTACAATAATATAAAATACTTTCACAACATTATTTTTCTGTTTATTATTACCAGTGATCAGAATTTTGGGTTTAATTTCAGGTGCGTCGTTACAAGGATTTATTAAAATGTGCATACATTTTTAGTTGTACATATTATGTATACATGTATTCTATTATGCCAAAATAAATGAGAAATTCATAAGGTATGTTCTTATTACATTTGATTTCGATTTATTTTATAAGAAGAACAAATATACATTTAATTTATTGATGTAAAATTTTATATATCTATATGCGCCACTGGAATTATACCCAAATTCCGATCATTGATTATTACTACTGTCTTAATTAATAGTATATTGTGTATTTAGGTGCGAAAGCAATACATTCCCGGACGACGATGCAAATTGTTGGCCGAGGCGCTAGCCGAGGCTAACAAGCGTCGAAGTCCGGGAATGTGCTTTCACACCAAAGTACACATACTATTTTTTCTGAAATCACAATCAATATTATTATAAATTAAGGAATTTGTATTAACGCATAACATTTCTTCATTAGAATCTAACTGCTTACTAACAAATGCAATTTTAATGTGAGTTGGTTTGTCTGCGTGTATTTATTTACTGTCTAAAATATACATAAAAACCGTACGGGAATGTTACTTTCCCGGCCTAGGCCGGGAAAGTAACATACGGTTTTGTTGATCATTGCTTGGCAACGGATCTTTTCCGGTCTGTTCTCTGATAGATTCTTAGCAACGGACTATAATACTGGAATTGTGCATTTTTCGATCTGAAATCGCGCCGAAAATGTAGACATTCCCGATCGATTTCAGAAAAACATTATAACCATAAGATGTATTATATTTGTATTATATTAGGTCGTTAGTCAATTGGAATTTCCAATAAAGCTTTGTACTACTACTACTCTTAAAAATTAACTTATTTTCAAAAAATTGTGAAGAGTGTCCTATAGAATATATAAAAACTTCAATAAAATGGGGAAGAGTATAAAAATTCATCACCTGGGTACAAGAGTTCAGTTATAAATTTATGTTAAAACTTTCATTGCGGAGATACTTTCTATATACAGGGGCAAATAATTAACCATTAGGCTAAAAAGGATGTAGTTTTAAGAGCTTTCGAGCATTAGCATGATTAAAGATTTCCACAAATATATTCAACTTCTAAAGTCGGAATGCAGTTATTTGAAAATATATAAACAGATAAGAAAATTAAAAAACTCTGAATAGATCGTGATTAAAATACAGTCTAGACAAAGCCGATGATTCAGGATTTCCACAAGAATATTCAATTTCGACGGCCCTTGATTTTTAAAATCGGAATGCAGTTATTTGAAAATATATAAACAGATAAGACAATCAAATTCATCTGGTATTGATGGATTCACGAAAAAGTTATTGACTGCCTGTATTCATGTGATTATAGCGCCATTAACATATTTAATAATTAAATCTATAAAAGAGGGTATATTTCCCCAGATCCTAAAAACGGCGAGTGTTTTACCTCTCTATAAAAAAGACCGCGATAATATTGAAAACTATCGACAAATATCTCTACTCAGTAATTTTTCAAAATTAATTGAACGGATAGTATATGATAGCTTTATCTCTTTCTTTGATTCCCATAACATTATTACTGCAAATCAACATGGGTTTAGAGCAAACAGATCAACTGAAACAGCCTCGTATAATCTACTGCAGTTTGTCTACACTCATCTAGATGAGGGGAAATATGTAGCAGCATTTATGTTTGATCTAACCCAAGCATTTGATACTATAAATATAAATTTACTATCAGAAAAACTCTATAAAATTGGAATAAGAGGTAATTATTTAGATTGGATTAAATCCTATATGAGTAACCGAAAAATGATAGTAAAAGTTAACAACGAACAATCAAAAGAAAGTAGTGTTTTGCTAGGCGTTCCCCAGGGGTCAGTGCTTGGTTCGCTGCTGTTTGTGTTATACATCAATGATTTACCTGAGCATATTACGGAAGGCATAGTAACAATGTTTGCTGATGACACCACAGTTTGTGTGACTGGTACTACTTCTGAGGAGCTACTAGCCAATATAAAAACAGTCTATGATGACTTAGATATATGGTGTTAAAGAAATAGACTAATTCTAAATAAAAATAAAACAATTAACATGTACTTTCATAAGAGAAAATTATTGGATTATTCAGCATTGTCGGAAATAAATATAACATTTTCTAAGGAGGCTAAGTTTTTAGGTACTTGGGTTGATGAAAATTTAGCATGGTCTAAACATATCGAGCATGTCTGCTCTAAATTAAACAGTGCTTATTATGCCATAATGCAATTAAAATCTTCCCTAGATTGCAATGGACTTCTAAACGTTTATTCCTCGTTAGGATACAGTCACATATCATTAAACATTGTATCTTGGGGTAAGGGGGCAGATATTAATAGAGTATTTGTCTGTCAAAAAAGGCTTATAAGGCTAATATTTAATTTAAAACCAACAGAGTCATGTAGGAATACATTTATGGAGAACAATTTGTTGACAGTTTCCTGTATATTTATTCTGAAAAGTGTTTTGTATGTTAAACAAAATATCAATGAATTTTCAACACTAAGTAATATTCACGGATATACTACGCGAAACAGCAATAGTTTTCTGATACCGAATCATAAACATTCATACTTTAAACATGCACCAAATTACAATTTTGTTACGATTTATAATAATTTGCCTAATGATATTAAAAACATTACTAACTTTAATAAATTCAAACACGAAACTAAAAAATATTTAATCCACCATACATTTTACGGTATTAATGAGTACCTTCAGTCATAAGTTTTTTTTTTTTTTATTTATGCCTCTAAGAGTTTTTGTTGACAAGATATGTGTATAGGTATATATATATATATATATATATATATATTGTTTTTATCTTTGTTCTAATAATATTATATTATTATATTTACATTGTCTATGTTTTATACTTTACGTGTTTTTATGTTTTATTTTACTATTGACTTACCATAATGTACACTATTGTATTCTTAAATGGTTAATAAAATATCTATCTATCTATCTAAAGAACTCTGAACAGATCGAGATTAAAAACATGTACAAAAGTGTATAAGTGTAGATAAATCCATGTTGGGTCCCCATATACAAGTTTGAGAGTTAAGCCGATAAAGAAGATCCCACAGTATCACCTTTATCGGCTTCATTTTTTTCCCATGTTAAACAATGTAATATATAAAAAAAATAAAATATACATTTTTTTACCAAATTTCATAATTTAAAATAAAATAAAATATGCGGGATGACCCCATTGTCTTGGATGATAGAAAACAGCAAAAAACTGACAATACAAAAACATTCATCCATTTTTTTAAATTTTATATTACTTCCACATCCAGTGGAAGTATAGTAACGACAAAAAAATTTTTTAAAATTTTTATTGTTCAAATAGGCTTAGAATGTCACAAAACGTCGAGATTTTAAGTTTGAACGAAAAAAAAATTTCTGTCTGTCTGTCTGTCGGTCTGTCTGTAACTTTTTTTGTGCGCACGTTTACTCTGGAACCGTTTGAGATATTGACTTGAAATTTGGTACACATATGTACTTTAACGAGATCTAGAACTAGATTATATTTTCATCTTGTTCCGTCGAAGGGTTGGGGGGTAAATTGAGGTAAATTTGGGGAAAATAGGTAAATCAAGCAGGTAAGAGTCCATAATATTGGTATTTAGTATATACAAGAGAATCTAAAGTCCCAAAAAAAGTTTTGGCATTAGCCACCCCCATTACCACCCCCACCCCATTATTAAAGGGGATGAAAAAAAATTGTGATTTAGTGTGTGTACAAGAACCAGAAACCTCAAAATATTTTTTTACTTCATCCACCCCCACTACCACCCCCCCATCACCACCCCTACCCCGCTACCGATCTGGGGTATCGTTTTATAGGTTTTTGGGGTAGAGGATTTCAAATATTATATTATTAAAGTTCCATAAACAATTATTTCCACATACAAATTTTTTTCGTTGTGAGTGACTTGGATAAAAAATTTGGATGTGGAAGTAGTGATTCCTTGGGCAGCGGTTTTTAAATAGTAACAATATAATCTAAAAAATATGTTCTGCCATGAACACCTCTGGAGTCCACAAATGACGTGTGATTTTTTTAAGATTTTTTATTAAATTTTGAATGACAGAAAAGTCATTGCCATCAAAAAATGAAGAACAAGCATTTCAGAACACCAATTTTGATACTTCGGCGGCGCGTACCAACTTAACCATCAACTGTACTGTTTCTTTTTTTGTTACAGATAGATTGGTGCATTTATGGATGTTAACGTACATGGTACTAACATTGCTCCAAATATATAATAATATATACAAAATAGGGAGCTAAGAGTACCAACAAGTCATATATACAATACAAGGCAAAATGAACGCAACGCTCTTATTGTCTCTTGACCAAACTCCAGCTTATACAAGAAATCTATTAGCTTCACAAATTCAAAAATTTATAATATTATTCCTGAAAACTTAAAGACAATATACAATTATAACCTGTTTTGTAAAAAGTTGCCAATATTTGTTATAAATAACTTAAATCTATTTGTGCAAATATTCTTACAATCGGGAATAACCTTTCACGTTTTTAGTTCACTTAATTAAATTTATAATTTTAGGGTAATTTTAGATTAGTATTAGAAAAATTCTTAGACTATTATTTGTTAACTATCATATATAATTAATCTCATATATAACGATTTTTTAGTAAATTGATAATGCACAAAACGATTTCCTTGTGAAATCAGGTGCATTTATTTCATTAAAATCTTAAAAAAATGTTAAAAAACATTTGTAAATTTGGATTAAAATTAATTTATTATCATTTTTATTATATACTGGGTGGCTCAGCCGATAGGGACACTCTTGTAACTTTCAAATGAGCAAATGGATTTTTTTCAAACATGGGGTAGTGTTATGGGATGAAATTTTAAACTATATGATGCAAAGAACCAAAATGGCCGACTTCCGGATTCGATGTAATTGACATAAGAATCAAAGTTTTAAATGGGACAACCTGTATATTTTCACATATTTGTATCCTGCTGTCCAAAATACATATTATCTGACCCTCACATATTATTTTGATTTTCAAAAAAATATGAATTTTTTAATTTTTAGTTTTAATTATATAGAAGGCCGCGATTTTGCCAAAATTCTTAAAAATCTCTTCAGCTACTAACATTAAACACTATTTATTCTTCAATAAGTTCAACGATATTGGTTCTTTATCGAAAACTATTTTTTTTAAACGGAACTCCTATGGGACAACCTGTTATTTAATTAGATCTGTAAATTGCGAAGAAATGATATACAAATGTCTAGCTTCCGAAGGAACAATTTTAGTTTCTCAAATGTATACAAGGGTGCTATAAAACTATTTATAAAATGCCTTGAAAAATCTATTTTGCTGTAACAATATCCCTAATGCCATCACAAAGCGACTTGTAGAGTAAAAGGGCCCACCCTTATGAAGGTTGTTAAGGCCTTTTAAATTCCATCATAAAACTCCTTAGTGAGGCATAGTGCTGCTCTTGAAAACCTTGTTCGGGCCGTTTTAAAACCTTTCTTAAAACCTATTTTAAAGCTGTCAGAAGATTTTCTATTAGCTTCCTGCATTTCTAGAAAACACCTAGAAGGCTACCTTAAAACTGGTTTTTAAAACTCTCATAAGTCCATATTAGAACTGAGAAGCTAAAAAATGTCCACGAAGAAATCCAAATAATTTTATTATTGCATTTATTTTTTCTAAACTGATTTAAGCAAACACACCATCAGACTTATTGAAGATAAAATGGAATTTGAAATGTATAAAGCGTAGAACACTATAACCTCTCTAAGGCCGATTTAAAAGGTAATAAAAAGTCATCAGGTATGACAAAAAAATTAAAACCAACGGCAGTTTATCGTTAAAACTAGATAAGAAAGGCCCAAAAAACAAGAGCCCCTCAGAAATAATAATGATTTTAATATCCATACAAAATTTGCATAGACACACGTAATCAGCAAATTTTAAAAAGTGTGCTGCTTCTCGGTTCCCACGGAAATTTTCAGTCGTTTCTTGTAATTCTACCTTAATTTGCTAACGAAAAAGTGATAATTATAATTGGGAGATTGACCTTGAATATTTTTATATAACAAGAAAAACATGGCCGGCCAACTAAAAACCTAATTGTCATTTTACAGTCCTCTCCAGTGTTGCCAGGTCTAGTGAAATTTCACTAGATCTGGTGATTGTTTTTTAATCTAGTGATTTAGTGAAAACTTTTATGAAAATGCCCATTTTTAATGATTTTTGAATCTTCCAATTTATTGCCCTCTACTGGTAGGTAGACAAACATTAAATTTGAATTGCGATCCATTTAATACAAAACTGTTCACGTTAATCGCTACCACGGTCAGTAAACTCTACGGTTACCTCGATCAGCAGCTCTTAGACGAGAGGGACGTGCGGAGCGGGGAATCGAATGAAAGAGACAGACATATCTGATTTCCGTGCAAAAGACACAGACAAAGATGCCTGTAGTGTCTACAGCTGACGTAGGCTGTAGACCCTAACAGAATATCTTCATTCGATTCCCCGCTCCGCGCGTCTCTCTCGTCTAAAAGCTGCTAATTGAGGTAACCGTATAGTTTATTGACCGTGAATCGCTACAATCGAATAGCTTGGGCTCGTTGCCCTCTAGCGTCTCGTAGACAAACAGTACTTTCTAGTTACAAACCATTTAATACTATATAGAGTACGAAGTCTGGCAACAAAATAATCAGATAGGAGGACGCTCAAAGCTATGCTGTGCTCAGAGAGCTCAAGAAAATGACGTGTCCTACAGACACTGCAACTTCTGAAAATTAAAGATGAGAGCTTTAATTTCAAATCTACTGAAATTTTAGTAAGATTTAGTAACTTTTTAAAGCGTCGTCTGATAACTTTTAAAATTTTGATCTGGCAACACTGGTCCTCTCATTAAACTAATATATTCTAATAATGGTAATGACCTAGAACATTTACTCTAAATGAAGCCCTTTTAGTCTTTTTGTATACTATCACAAATAATCCCTTCCTTACAAAAATGCAAATGCACTTGTCGAAGATCACATGGACTTGATAAAAGCTGTAATAAAACGTTTGGGACGTTGACATTTGATACAAAAAACTTAAAACTTAACCTCAAAATAATTTGTATGTGTGTGTGTTTTAACAATCCTTTTAAAATGGCCACTCTTTATTATCTTCTTCCACCTTTCCAAAAAAGACTTAATTACACATCAGTAAGTCGTGAAATGCTTTTAATTAACACACACACACAAACATGCATCAACGACACTTCAGGCATACATATTATTTATTATTTTTATAATAAATGTTTTATTGAAGTTTTGGAAAGTGTTTTATGGAATTAAAATTTGCCTTTTAGATTTATAGAGGCCTTTTTTTCTTCATAACGGTTTCATCACAACATTTATCAAGGATGTTTTAAGAGTCTAGTTTTCTAATGGCCTTTAATAAGTACTAATAGGCATTGAAAATGTCTAGTTTTAAAAAGGATTTAAAATGCATTTATTGCAAATATGTTAAAACCATAAAGAATAATTTAAAGCTTCTTTAAATCTAAATGGAATTTAAGACGTTCATAAAACTAATTAGCTTTATGGAGAGTTTTATGTAGGTTATGATAAATCCATTACAAATACATATTATCCTAGAAGCCAATTAGCTTTATAATTAGGTCTTACAGAATACTTTTAAACTTACTATTAAGAGCCAGTATACTTGAAGCCTAAAAGGCCTTAACTACAACATCAATAAAGCACATGACTATTTCCTAACCCTGACAAACCTTTCTTAAAACCTCAAGTCCAAATGACTTTTAAATTGTTCCTTGGGTTCTCTTTGTAAATTTATAACTAAAAGAAAAAAATGTTTTGATAATTTTTTTTAATATTTTTTTGAAAATCAAAAATAAGATTCGAGGGTCAGATCATATGTATTTTAACTAGCAGAATCCAAATATGCAAAAATTTACAGGTTGTCCCATTTAAAAATTTGATTCTTATGTAAATTTTTCAATAATATTTTTAACTGCAGAACTCTTGTTTGCTCATATATTATTAGAACCTCATTTATGACAAATGTGTAGATGCGGCTTTTCACCTTATGACAGCAGAATTGTATGCACTTGTTTGGTATCAAAATGAAGCTTGCACTATCACGAATCAGATTTCACCATAAAATAGGCTATCAATATACCCAATGGAAAGTTAGAAGGAAGACTTCCTGGAAACTTTCAGAGTTTTCAAAACGTAAAGTTTTCAGGAAATTTTTCTTCTAACTTTCCATTGGGTATATTGATAGCCTATTTTATGGTGAAATCTTATTCGTGATGATGAAAGCTTCATTGTGATGAGAAATAAGTGCATACAATAATTATATATTTACGTAGCTTTTACAGACTTTTATCAAATTTGGAAAGTTTCCTCGATCCATCTCTGATTTTTGCGTGTATTATAGTATATCAACATACATTATACATTCAAGTATAAACATGCAGGGAAAAGTTAGTAAACCGTAATTGACGAAGGAGATCTCATTCTGTATCCAATTCCATCTCAATTCTTACAGCTTTACACTGTAATCTAAGGATGCTATGAGGAATGAATGTGATAATTCCAACTAAGACAGGTCAATGGTTACACCTAGAACACCTATAACCGTTATTTTAGACAATTTTATGCTCTACCAAAAACGTGTATAGTGTTCCCAAGGAACAATTTAAAAGTCATTTGGACTTGAGGAGGTTTTAAGAAAGGTTTGTCAGGGTTAGGAAATAGTCATGTGCTTTATTGATGCTGTAGTTAAGGCCTTTTAGGCTTTAAGTATACTTGTTCTTAATAGTAAGTTTTAAAGCATTCTGTAAGACCTAATTATAAAGCTAATTTGCTTCTAGGATAATATGTATTTGTAATGGATTTATCATAACCTACATAAAACTCTCCATAAAGCTAATTAGTTTTATGAACGTCTTAAATTCCATTTAGATTTAAAGAAGCTTTAAATTATTCTTTATGGTTTTAACATATTTGCAATAAATGCATTTTAAATTCTTTTTAAAACTAGATATTTCCAATGCCTATTAGTACTTATTAAAGGCCATTACAAAACTAGACTCTTAAAACATCCTTGATAAATGTTGTGATGAAACCGTTATGAAGAAAAAAAGGCCTCTATAAATCTAAATGGCAAATTTTAATTCCATAAAACACTTTCCAAAACCTCAATAAAACATTTATTATAAAAATAATAAACAATATGTCTGCCTGAAGTGTCGTTGATGCATGTGTGTGTGTGTGTGTGTGTGTGTTAATTAAAAGCATTTCATGACTTACTGATGTGTAATTAAGTCTTTTTTGGAAAGGTGGAAGAAAATAAAAAAGAGTGGCCATTTTAAAAGGATTGTTAAAACACACACACATACAAATTATTTTGAGGTTAAGTTTTAAGTTTCTTGTATCAAATGTCAACGTCCCAAACGTTTTATTACAGCTTTTATCAAGTCCATGTGATCTTCGCCAAGTGCATTTGCATTTTTGCAAGGAAGGGATTATTTGTGATAGTATACAAAAAGACTAAAAGGGCTTCATTTAGAGTAAATGTTCTAGGTCATTACCATTATTAGAATATATAGTTTAATGAGGGGACCAGTGTTGCCAGATCAAAATTTTAAAAGTTATCAGACGACGCTTTAAAAAGTTACTAAATCTTACTAAAATTTCACTAGATTTGGAATTAAAGCTCTCATCTTTAATTTTCAAAAGTTGCAGTGTCTGTAGGACACGTAATTTTCTTGAGCTCTCTGAGCACAGCATAGCTTTGAGCGTCCTCTATCTGATTATTTCTTTGCCAGACTTCGTACTCTGTATTGTATTAAATGGTTTGTAACTACAAAGGACTGTTTGTCTACGAGACGCTAGAGGGCAACGAGCCCAGGCTATTCGATTGTAGCGATTCACGGTCAATAAACTATACGGTTATCTCAATTAGCAGCTTTTAGACGAAAGGGACGCGCGGAGCGGGGAATCGAATGAAAGATATTCTGTTAGGGTCTACAGCCTACGTCAGCTGTAGACACTACAGGCATCTTTGTCTGTCTTTTGCACAGAAATCAGATATGTCTGTCTCTTTCATTCGATTCCCCGCTTCGCGCGTCTCTCTCGTCTTAGAGCTGCTGATCGAGGTAACCGTAGAGTTTACTGACCGTGGTAGCAATTAACGTGAACAGTTTTGTATTAAATGGATCGCAACTCGAATTTAATGTTTATCTACCTACCAGTAGAGGACAATAAATTGGATGATTAAAAAATCATTAAAAATGGGCATTTTCATAAAAGTTTTCACTAAATCACTAAATTTTAAAAAAATCACCAGATCTAGTGAAATTTCACTAGACCTGGCAACACTGGAGAGGACTGTAAAATGACAATTAGGTTTTTAGTTGGCCGGCCATGTTTTTCTTATATAAAAAATATTCAAGGTCAATCTCACAATTATAATTATCAATAATTATCACTTTTTCGTTAGCAAATTAAGGTAGAATTACAAGAAACGACTGAAAATTACTGTGGGAACCGAAAAGCAGCCCACTTTTTTAAATTTGGTGATTACGTGTCTATGAAAATTTTGTATGGATATTAAAATCATTATTATTTCTGAGGGGCTCTTGTTTTTTGGGCCTTTCTTATGTAGTTTTAACGATAATCTGCCGTTGGTTTTAATTTTTTTGTCATACCTGATGGCTTTTTATTACCTTTTAAATCGGCCTTAGAGAGGTTATAGTGCTCTACGCTTTATACATTTCAAATTCCATTTTATCTTCAATAAGTCTGATGGTG
Organism: Rutpela maculata; assembly: GCA_936432065.2. Lineage (NCBI taxonomy): Eukaryota > Metazoa > Arthropoda > Insecta > Coleoptera > Cerambycidae > Rutpela > Rutpela maculata. The sequence continues at coordinate 125,558,535 of OW386292.2, read as the reverse complement.
TGTTTGCTTAAATCAGTTTAGAAAAACTAAATGCAATAATAAAATTATTTGGATTCCTTCGTGGACATTCTTATAGCTTCTCAGTTCTAATATGGTTTTAAAAACCTGTTTTAAGGTAGCCTTCTAGGTGTTTTCTAGAAATGCAGGAAGCTAATAGAAAAGCTTCTGACGGCTTTAAAATAGGTTTTAAGAAAGGTTTTAAAACGGCCCGAACAAGGTTTTCAAGAGCAGCACTATGCCTCACTAAGGAGTTTTATGATGGAATTTAAAAAGGCCTTAATAACCTTCATAAGGGTGGGCCCTTTTAGTCTACAAGTCGCTTTATGATGGTATTAAGGATATTGTTACAGCAAAATAGATTTTTCAAGGCATTTTATAAATAATTTTATAGCACCCTTGTATACATTTAAGAAACTAAAATTGTTCCTTGGGTTATGCCCTACATCACTTAGTTCTCAAGATATTGACGAAAATGCATATGTAAAGATTAATGTTTTATATGCTTTCGCTAAGTAAGCTCAACAGGTACTTGGTCAATGTGGTCAAGTGCATGTTGAGCCTGCGATTTCCATACTGATAGATATGTGTTGCCAGCTGATGCAGCCCTCTGGTCAAGGCCATGATCATCTAGTACACTGTTACTCTAATTAGTTACTGTTCATATTATACCCTATTGGGATGCTTCTGCTTCCGATGATGAAAGAGCGTAGCACGAAACTTGGTTTGATAATCGCACCAGTCACATTTCAGATATACATTCGAATGCATCACTGCATGTGCTTTGACTTCCTGCTTGGTTTTTGCCTTGAACGGACAATGGTCACATTTGAATTTATTCACCTCGGCAGGATCCATGTGGCTGAGCATATGTCTCTTCAGGTTACCGAGTTGCCTAGTCTGGAAATAAAAAAATTATTGTTTTAGAGAAAATACGAGAGCCTCAGATTTTTATGTCAAAGTGTATAGAGTAAAGTAGGTTTAAATAATAATAAATGACTTTATTGAATCATAAATAATTCAGTAGACTAATGACCGAGGTCCTTCTGCCTATTTTTAAATTTTTATACAGTAATAGATTTTTACAATACAGTGACTATGTTAAAACACAATAGGTCTAAACATTTTAGAAAAATATAATCTTCACTGTGCAGCATGCTCCAATTTTTATATTGCCTGCAACACAAGTGTCTTGCGAAAAAGTTTTCAGCAAGCTCAAAATTATATTAAGCAGTTTAAGATCGTTATTGGGTCAGGAGAGGTTAGAAGCATTTCTAATTATGAGTGTTGAATGGGATTTATTAGAAAATTTTGATTATGAATTAATAATTGATACCCTGGCTAAGAAACTAAAGAAACTTTCTGCACCACTTTCAGTTTGAAAGTAACAAAATGTTAAGTTTATTTTAGTGAGATGTCTAACATTTTTTAAAAGAAATATATTCGTTACCTTTTGTGCGCATAATGGTTTGTTTGTTTGTTGTTTCCTGTTTAATATTAACTTTAAGAGTTTTTTATTATATATTTTATAAAAAGCTATTTTTTTGTGTATGTTTATTTTTATGTACGATTTTAAAATAAAACTTGCACTGATATTCGGAGAAAAAATAAAAAATATTTTCGTGCTACCAAGTCTTAGATTCATATAATTTTTTTCCTTTTAACTTAATTTTCTGAAATGGTGCCTGAGGTGCTGGGGATACACCTCCAGACTTTCCACATCTCTAGTCTGGGCCTCCCTGCATAATTTTCCCGGTGAGCCCTTGCGCCCACAATCCGGCACTGCCTACACGCAATTGGAAAGTTTGTTGTTGACCTTAACTGGAGACTGTGCGGTAAGGTACCAGAAATTGTGGAGCGTAGTATATAAGACTCCGAGGCACTGGATCACACAAGACATAATATTTACGAGCAAACACAAACAGACCCGGAAACTATCAAAACTTGCCCATTTTCAGACCTGAATCACCATGTCGGTAGCACAGGCTTACTAAAATGGGCAGTGTAAATTAAGACAGGGAAAGCACAATAAGCCCAAGAGGCTACAGTGCCCTTGAAGTATTTTTATAGACGAGTATTTTTATAGACGAGACGAGGAGGGGTTTTAGTCAGTTGAGTCTGACATTCAGACACATTCTAGCAATGGGCAGCCCATGAGGGGAAGGGGAGTTCCTCTTCTTGAAAGAAAAAAAAAGTTAATTTAACAACGTTTTCATTTACCTGGAAATCACATACGTTGCATTTTTGCCACTTGACTTCTTCAGGATTCTTATGAACGTTATTATAATGGGTCCTCAGTCGATCCTTGCTATTACCACGATATTCACATTTAGCACACTGGAAAAAAGTCAGTTCATCGATGCTCTTATGCTGCAAAGCATGCCTCTTGAGATTGGCGCTATTTCTGCTCTGATATGGGCACTCTTTGCATTTGTACATTTTAGATTCTTCGGGCCTTCTGTGGATCCTCTGGTGGAGAGTGAGAAGTTTTCTGGTCTTCCCCTAGGGAAATAGAAAACTTATTCCTACCAATAAGGAAGTTTTATGCAGAAAAAAACTATTTTCTTGATGACAATGCCAATGGGATTGCCCCAAGGTCAGCTAAGGTTGTTTGATGAGTTTCAACATTTTAATGCCTTTAAGCATGTTAAACTCACTTTTAATCATTCAAAATTTAAACTTAACTATGGGTTAAATTACTACCATAAAATAAATGTTGTGAAAATCTGTTTACCAATATTATTATCTATTATTATAAAATATAAACACACAGCTGACACAGGCAATCAATTGTTTCAAATATATTTTATTGCATAGTTAACACCAGCATTTTTATGTTCACTTAAACAATTTTATTTTGTAACAACTTTACTGCCGTTGGCATATTGCAGTAGATTGCAACGCTATATAATAATTATGTAGCAACCTCTGGAACAACAATTTACTTTCAACAGCAAAACTATCCCAAATAGTGCTTTAATACAACTGTTTTATAAGATAATAGAAAATAACTATAAAATCATTTTTATATATCTTTATTATGATGCTGAAAATACTGCCGAACATTACTAAAAAAGCGTTATAAAATTATTTAGTTTTATAGCTTAATCCCGGAAACGTTTCTAAAATAATTTCTTAACTGTTTTATAAGATATTTTATAATTTTGCTGTAATTTTGGGCCAATATCCTTGATACCCATATTAGTAAAAGTTATTTGAAAAACTATTAAAGACAAAAATTTATGAACACTTTGAGAGTAATAATCTTTTCAATAGGCAACAATTTGGATTTAGAAACTCATTATCAACTACAGCTGTTATTAATAAATTAATTTCACTCTTAAATGAAGGGTATGAAAAAGGCAACCACACAGCTTTTGCGATCTAACCAAAGCCTTCGATTGTGTATCTGCTAGTATATTGATTAGTAAACTAAAATATTATAATTTCTCTAGGAATAGTATTCAGCTTATAGAATCTTATCTAAAAGACCGACAACAACTTGTGTCCTTCAAAGGAAGAAACTCAGATCTTAGATCCATTACTCAAGGAATACCTTAAGGATCAGTGCTGGGTCCTTTGTTATTCTTAATCCACATTAATGATATATCGACTAGTGACCCCAGCACTGACTTCATCATGTTTGCTGATGATACTACCGTGATCAACAAAAACAAAAATGTAAATACATTAAAAATATCACTAGCAGATGCACGAAGGTCACAAATTTCCATGCCTCATCAGTCCTTATTGAACAACAACATGGTTTTGTTAGCAAAAGATCTACTGTTAGTAATTTATGTGTATTTTCTGATTATGTCGCTCATAAAATAGGGGAATCCCAGATAGACACTGTATATAATGATCTATCAAAAGCATTTGATAGAGTTAACCATAAAGTATTATTAACGAAATTACAGGGTTCTCTATTGATGACGACTTATTGCAGTTTTTATTATCGTACCTCACTAATCGACCACATTTTGTCAAATTTAATGACTGTTATTCACATACCTTTATACCAACATCTGGGGTACCATAGGGTTCGATATTGGGGCCCTTGCTTTTTGTAATGTTTGTCAATGATATCTCCACTTATATTAAGCACTCAAGATTTTTATTATATGCAGATGATTTAAAATTGTTTCTCCAAATTAACACACTAAAAGACATTGAAAGGTTACAAAGTGACCTTGAGGCCATTTCTACGTTCTGTAAAGACAATGACTTAGTCTTGAATGAATCGAAATGCAAAATTATATCCTATACGAAAAAGAAAGATCCTGTCGTAGTGGCATATGTTATCAACGATATTCAAATTGAGAGACTAAATGAAATTAAAGATCTTGGCGTCTTGTTCACCAACCATTTTTCATTTAACGATCACATAATAGCTCTGACCTCTGAATGCTATAGGAAATTAGGATTTAATCTTAGATCGAGTAAAGATTTTAGTTACAGCACCTGCATTATGTTGTTTAATTCATATGTACGCTCTAAACTTGAATATTGTTGCATTATATGGTCTCCAAGAGCATTTCTTTACACTGATATGCTGGAAAAAGTCCAAAAAATGTTTTTAAGATCTATGTATTTTAAGAAACATAGAATATGGCCTTTCTTAATATCCTATCAAAGTCAGCTAACAGAATTTAATGTAACTTCTCTTACTAAACGCCGTAAAAACATTTAAATATTATTTATATTTGATATTTTATATAACAAAATAGATGCACCTGAAATTCTAGGTGCCTTAAGCTTTCATGTACCAGACGTCAGACTAAGGAGGAGAGATTGTATGTTTAACACATCTGCAAATACAAACTCACCTGTTGAAAGATGTTCATCGGCAGTCAATGATATAATCTGTGATGCAGATACGTTTAATATCAACAGAAACAAATTAAAGTCAAAACTATCTGTGATAAGATAACATAAATATTTAGTTTTCTTTTTAGTCATGTCATGTACTTATACTGCGAATGTTTTTATTATTGTTATTGTAGTTGATTGTTATTCATTATTATTTACAGTATGTTGTACTCAAGCCTGTATTTATTGTTTTTTCTGTGTTTCACTGTATATATGTAACTAGGGAATACCTGTTTATATGCAGTATAAATAAATAAATAAATAAATAAATTATGTCTCAACCACTCTAAAACGAAAACAATGTACTTTTCCTTACATGACACATCTTCAATAAACAATCCCCAATGTGTAAAATTTCTTTGAATTTATTTAGATCAAAGGCTGACTTGGTATAAACATGTAGATATTGTTTGCAATAAGATATCATCACATCATCCATATATGTACTCCGTAATCTATCAAAAATAGTATCCAAGCCTGTTTTAGTAACAGCATTTCATACCCTTTTTAGAAATATCTTATGCAATATTGGCATGGGGTCATGAGTCCTGTGTCAGTAGAGTTTTTGCATTACAAAGAAAAGCTGTTAGAATATTAAGCAGTCTCAGCCTCAGCTATAGAGATTCCTGTGTGAATAATTATATCCAAATGCGAATTCTTACAGTTCCATCTATATATATTTTGCATATGTCTCACACACATTGTAAAGCAAAATTTACATAATTATAATTCTCACACCTGAGTAATTTAAAAATTTCATATATTTCAAGTATGGCATTATTATGGCATTATTATGACAAGAGAAAATTAATAAATACCTGGTATGAGCACAAATCGCAAGGATGCATATTATCTTCATCCGGGGCTTGGTGCGTTAGCTGATGATTGTGTAAGGAATACCTATGTCTTGTTTGGAAAGGGCAAATATCACATTTATGCATTTTCAGTTCCTCTATACTTTTGTGGCCCTTCGTATGTTTGTTCAAATCACCCTTCGTCTTTGCCTAAAGAAAAAAAATTAAATTTACTGTGAAGGACATGGCACCCGAACAAGAGAGATCTTGAGTCGTAGCAGGTTTTCTTAAATTTTTATGTACAATTGGGTTGTTGACGAATTTTCAAAAATGGTGAAATATGGTAGTGGAGGACTTAATTTAGTTCTATATTTAATTTGGAAGAAAAATTCTTAGCGCAACATATTTTAAAAAATTGTTAAACTTCGACTATTTGAATGTGCCGCGAAAACGGTAGTAACATCATAACGGCAGTTAGATGTGAACTTATAAGCAGAACAGATGAAGACGAATAAGTTGACATTGCTGACAAGAAAGAAAATAACCTCATATGTCAAAATTAAATTTGACGTTTAGCTAGCAGTGATTGATGTTTGCAGTTATTGTTAATATTTTTTTACAAAACGACTAAGGCAGAATATCTGTAAAAGCTAATTCTGACATTCTACTTGCAGTAGATATATTTATGGTCAGCGAATTTTTAAAAAGAGACGATCGTTTTGACATTGCAATGGTTGGAAGTGCAAAAGCTGCAAGGTACTTGCGTTACAGCTGCTATAGACAGTACAAACTATTGTAATTTCTGCAAGAACTTCCTTTATCTTATCAATATTACATAATATGTCTAATATGTATTTTATTATTTAATTTAGATGAATTTGTTAACTATACTTTGTATTTTATTAAATATTTCCTTTTCATTGTTTTATATCTTATTAACTGTATACATGCGTATCTGACTGAAAACAACAAAATAAGTTTATCTACTAAAGAAATTATCTATTATCCATTCCACTTCTAAGAAGAGTCAGAATAAGACTTACGAAAATATCAAGAAAGGTCTGTACTTATTATAACAAAAAATAATAAATAGGTAAGTACTTTATGCTAGTATCTATCTAAGCAATAAACAATGATATGTATTTATAACACACATAATTCAAAGGGCATTTATAACTACAATCCAACGCATTCATAGCCATTTCCGACTGATTGTGTTCACCGACTTTAGACGACTTTCACAGTTTGTTTCATATAGTTTTTCAACGGCGAGTTTTTAAATTTCCTTTCTTAATTTATTGATCATCCTAGTATTATGGGGCATCTAGGGAGCTTCATAAATAATCAATAGCTAACAAAAACAACTGCACTTTATTCCAACATAAACTAGATAAAATACATAAAAGCAGATTAAAGCCATTTCCCTCCTTTTAGGAAGTCAAAGCATGAATAACATTTTAATCTAGAGTCGTTAAGAATACAGTAATACACCCTGTTTTATCCACTAGTTTGGCGGGTAATTTAAATTTGTAACAGCTAGAACGCCATACAAGTCTTGTAATGCGGCCGTTTTTCCTACAACATAAACCTATATTAAAAATCAAATTCCTACATTAAGATACAACTTACCACAAATAAAACGCTTAGAATACATTGTAATTTGTTACTTTACTTGACATTGAAATGGTCTCCACAATAAGAAGCATTGGTCCTTCTCTGGTGGCTTTGAATCATTCATTATTACGTTCAGCGTTTATTATTGGAACACAACAGTTTTTCTGGTGAATTGGTGGTATTATTTACACAGTACGGCAGAAAACACTATCTGTACTTATATTTATCCATAACTAGATGCTGTTAAACTATACCGAATTGTAACCTGTGAACGTCAGTTGAATTTGACGTTAAATATAATGTCAGATTAAACTGTCGTGATTGTCTTTTTTCTCCGTCGCTATCAGCGATAGTACCCGCTTCTCGTCGTTTTATAACTAACTTCTCTACAGACTGCCGTTATTATGTCATCTCCGTTTTAAATGCATGTATTTTTGTAATTAATATTATAATATTATAAGACTTTCTTTTCAACTTCTACATGTTTCTAACGATTTTTTATGAATAATTGTTATTGTTTAACATAGATTCTCCTCAAATTTTAACTTAGTGCAACAACCCAATTGTCACTTACGGAACAATCATATGCAGTCAAATTTTTTTGGGGCTACAGGATACCCTAGAAAACAGACTCAAAGTTGCCATCATCTGGGTTTTCATATGTTCAAAAAAATTATTTTCTTGTGATTTGAATTAATTTCAAATTTCAATTGGTACAAGAATTTACTGTATTAATAGTTTAAGGTCTGTAGAAAGGGATAGATAGGAATACAGGAATTAGGAATTTCGACTCATATTGCGCCATTTTATTATATGTAAATTCATCATATTTTTTCCTATTCATAGCTCAAGTACATTATAATAATAATAATAATACTCTTTATTAGCTCAGCTAAATATAAAGTAGATCCTTACAATATAAATTATAAAGTCACACATAAAACACTTCAGTAGAAATAGAAACTACATTCAGCATGCACAAAAAATACAATACATAAAAATACAAATTCCTAAATTGGCCATTGCTCTTTCACATATACTGCACATTTCTTTCTGAAAATATTTATATTCTTTACATCTTTCATTTGCTGTGGTAGATTTTTTTTTTAGATTACTCTGAAGGAGTGGGCAATTGGCCTTCCCCCACTGCGACCTATAAGGTCTATTGTAGTACTCCTTTTTGTGTACCTCACGGTTCCCCATCCAAACATGGTCTTCCTAGACTTCGAGTCTGTTGATAAGGGCCCCCAGGCACGGTTATCAGCCTCTGTCTTTCTCTCGCCGAGCCGCCTCAGTCCAGTCAGGCTTTTACAGCTCAGCATATGGACTGACAACTGATTTTCAGTAAAACAGGTTCTTGTCATCTGTACATAAAAATTCTGGTAGCTTCGTGTCGGGTAATTATGGATGTCCGACACAAACGTGCAATAATCATGTAAATGTTTCGGCAGTAAATTATTTACTAGCTTGAATATAAATAAAAACACATTTAACATAATACACTGCTTCACAGACAATATATTTAAACAATCTAACATGGTTCTGATAGGAGTATATAAATTGCAATTAAGTATCATTCTTAACGCTTTGTTTTGTTTAATTTGAAATTTTATATAAATTTAAATATTTAACATAAAGAGAATAGTTGGACAATACATGAAATTTGGTGCAATAAGCGTTGATATATTAATATTTTTGTTTCTATACTAAGGTAATTACTAATTCTACAAAAGAAAAATACTTTTTTTGCTAATTTCTTTAAGATATTGTTCCGTGTTCATTAAATGTTAAATTTTGATCAATAATGATCCCTAAGTACTTATATTTATAAACTTTCTCAATATTATAGTCATTCAATCTAACATTTTTATTCTCATCATTAGGTAAATTATATTTACTACTTATAATCATGTACTTGGTCTTTTCTAGATTTAATTTTAAATTATTATCATTTAACCATTTGCTAATATTCTCTAATTCCATATTTAATGTGTTATATAAATAAGTTATATCATCACTCGCAAAATATATTAAGGTACCCAAGTAACACATATGGTACCAAATCCTTTCGGTTTCGGTTTTGCTACGAAGCCTTAGTTCCTGGGGTACACCCTGGTACTAATATTGCTACTTTATTATGGTTAATGTTTTTTAACAATATCCAAAATAATTTATATTCGAAAGAGTTTGCAAAGATTCGGCAGTTATTTGTGCAATTATCGAGTTCTTTTAACAATAAAATTAGATTAAAATGCATTAAAAAGCAAAATTTAGCCGTATCATGCTCCACTATAAAGTCTTTAAGCAAGTACTCTCACAAAGGTTAGTGGTAGAGTGAGTTAAGGCGTCGTCTTGCAAGTCACGAGGTCGGCGGTTCGACCCCTGCTCATTCCGTTTTTTTTTGTTAAAATAATTGCGAAAAAAAGTTGTTTTTTTTAAGGTAATAATTGCTTATAAAACTGATGCACGAATGTACTTTTTTTCAATTTTAGGTCTGTTTTAGACCATTAAATATTCTATTTATGTTTTTTCTCCAACACGTTTCCCAGGTTTGTATAAGTACCTCAACTTAAAACCTAAATTCTTAAAATAGTTGACTCTTGACTTCCCCCCCACCGCTCATCAAATTTGAGATGAGGAAAATTTTTTTTTCGGATTTCTCCCTCTTTGCTCTTCAATTTCGAGATCTGGGGAAAACATTTTTTTTTTAACGAACCGCCACTGAATTAATGTAATAATTACGTTGTTCAACAACTACTCGTACTGCTCACCCTACAAACACTAAAGGTCGGCCTTTCAGCGGGCCATCACTGCGCCAGAAGTTTGATTTCCGGCCTAATAATGGCCCGCTGATGGGCTGTTTGTTGGGCAGGTGACACTGGTGACAGTTTAATTAAATTAAATAAGTTCTTAATAATTATAAATAAATAAAAATACTAGTAACTCGAAAATCAGGTTTGTTTGGGTACACGTAAAAAATAGAAAAAAAAAGAGAAACTGAAAAATTTTCATATATTTTAAATAAAGCTAGAAATTCAATTTCACATAATACAGACTTCATACACCATAAATACTGCTTTTAGCATCCGAAATAACAGTCACTAAGATAGCTCAGTTGGTAGAATAGTCAGTACTGAAACGGCACCTACCCCAGTCGTATATTTATCTCTCTCTTTTGAGTGAGACAGAAAAATATACAAATTTGGCAGTTTACGTGATCGTCTAGTTTTTTTTTAAAAGTAGGACCCAAATTTACGTTGTGATAGTAATTTTGTTAAAAACACAGATTCTTTATAAAGTTTGATATTACTTGTTTCTATTTACTGATTGATTTATTTATCTTAATTTTGGAAACACTCATTTAACAGTTGATTTTACTTTGGTAGCTTTTATTTGACTGTACTTTATCTAATACTGATTTTACAAATTGCATTTGTAATTGATTTATTTTGTCTAAAGAATTATATCTTTATTTAATCTCACTTATTCCTGAAAAAGTAAAATACTGAAGGAAAACACAGAAAACGTTTTAATACGTTTATTTTAGACAATTGTCATGGTTCACTTAAATATAGTCGTCAAATGCCACGATTGATATGAGGATAATACATAATCAGTTGGTGCAATAGTCACATAATTTTCTATGCACATTATGAACATGAACATTTGTAGGGACAATAGTCACTTAGAAATATAAGGAGAATTATTAGTTGTGAAAAATCAGCACAACATATTTCGTAGGACAGACAGCCCAGCTATACAAACAATCAATTAAAATGGTTATAGTGACAATAGTCATTATTTTACTGAAATATCTACAGTGTAAGTCGACATGTGCAAAATTTGACACAGGCTCTGGGAAACATCCCCATACTGATATTACTATAAAGGACAAGCTACAAGATTTTGTAAATTTTCACGAGGTGTTTTCGAAGGTTTGATGGCTCCAATTATAATGGTAACTGGAGGAAAGATCAATGGATCTCTATTTAAACACCGGCGTTGATAAGTGGAGAGATGTAGGGACAAAGAACAAAATCTTGAAATTGCACATCGGAAATATTCGAGTGAATGAAAACTAAGGAGCTGTGTGCAAATCTTATCGGATGGTCATAATCACATTGTGCGGGTTAAATTACAGATTCAACAGTTAAAGCCTTACATATAAATGTACCAGGTAAGTAACTGTGAAATCTGTAATGAATCCCCCCCGCGATAGTACTGAATATCCTTTGTAAAACTGGGCTGAAAAGCGCTGTGCTAATGTCTCACAACCACGTAAAATCTCTCAATAAAAAGAATTAAAATTACAATTACGATAGTGAGTTAAATAACCTGAAATACTGACAAAATAATACTGTTAAGTAACTAACTTATTTATCAAAGTACCACAACGTAAACTAGTCGATAAGTATAGGTTTGACTTCGCAGATATATAAAGTCGTAAATTTTAAAGAGTTGAACTTCATTCAAACGTTGTCATTTTATCGTGTGAATTTAGAAAAAATAATCAGAAGGCGTAAGTTAATTAATATTAAACAGTTAAGCCAAAACAAATGACAACAGAGAATTTATAGTTAGGTGAAGTTAATACTTAGGCTCTGATACAAGTCGAGATCCTGTAGGGCGTCTCCCCCAGATTCGGGGCTTGCCTCGGGTACGCGCTCCATTCTTATTCTTTTAGCCGGCGTCGTAAATCGCCCGACGTTTACCACCCCTGGAGCGCAATAAGCAATCTCTCAATAGACACCCTGGTACCCGGGGCAACGTTACCGCGAGCGGACGCTTGCCGGATAGCAAACTGTCTACCGAAATTACTCGGAGCGCCGTACAGAAATGGCAAACCCCAGTTGACTGTTGGACTACCCCGGGAAATATTCCGTCGCAAAGTCTGTGAACGAAGCCTTCTTCAAAAGGTCGCAGTCAGACAGGGAAACAGAATATGCCACGAAGCAATTCAACTTACTTTCGTAGGGTGCACAACCCCAAATGTTTAACCTGAGTTCTTACTAACGATGCCGTGAGGTCGCTGGGTAAAAACAAAGAACAAACACCAAAGTGTGCTAAATAACTCCCGAGAACACACAGCCAAATGTACACCCTGTATTTAATGAACGTTACCAATAAAGGACGCAGCATGAAAATACAGGTATGGACACGGAGATGGGTGTACCAAGAGAGTCGATCAAATAATGATAATTTTGGGCCGTGTTTCATTGTATTTATACCCGATCTAATAAAGAAACAAAATTACGTTATACGCGAGAGTGACTGGAATAGTTAAAAAAGAAGTGAATTTTGAACGGGTCGTAATTTAGGCTATTTTACAAGAAAATCTCGGGCTTAACTGAATTAGAAATACGGCCTATAATCGCTTACGTTTCTGGCGTGTTTGTTTATATAAGACATTCCTTAACCGATACGTTCCGTGCGAAGCTCGACTTTCAACGTCGTTTTCAACCCCAGTAAAATGCTTTAAGAAGTATTATAATAAAATAATATTTCTGTATTTAAGGAAACTATGTATGAAATATTTTTGATGGTTATTTCGAAATATTTAATTTTGATTAGAATTGTTTTAAAATTTGGAAATAAGTAAATTCTATTTAAAATTGAGGAAATTAATTTGCAAATACACGACCTAGATACAGGGCGTTTCACTACTGTAATACGAACATGTAGGTTCGATCCCTACCGATCGCAATTGGTAAAGGTAAGTAAAAATGAATTTAATAACTTAATAAACATTATAATTTGCAGGCAACCCTTGTGAGAAAAAATTGGAGTGATGGTAAACAATATTAGATATGATAATGTAAATAAAATATACGGATGGCTAACAAATTCATAGGACAATACTTATTTATGCATTAATTACTTCATTTTTATCAAGTAAATTAATGTCTAACATAAGACGTCACTCGTCTGATACATTAGGAAGTCATTTTCACGTTTCATTTACTTCATCTAACTCGTCATTTCTCGTCACTCCTGACCATTTTTTCACGTCATTTTCACGTGCCTTTGCTATCTGGGTTATTTCATATTAATGCATCATTTGAAGGGAATTGTTATATATGGAAAACACCCTATTTCTTCACAAGCTCGTTTGCGTAGAACTAATCATTTACAAGTTACAGTGCATCAAAGTGTGCAAAGAGTAGAGTTTTGCAAATTATGTTGTAAACTGTTGATCGTACATTGAAACCCATTTTATTTGACCCTTATTTATTGGACTAATAAAGCTCTTTTTAATGAGCTTTTGTCATAATTTATTTTTTATCTTATTGGAAAATCCCTATCGAGGTCTTGATATTTTTTTTGAATACATAGAACACCATAATAAATCTACAAATGTTCCTTAAATTTGTCTCTATCAGAATAGAAAAAATAGCTCTTGTAATAAAAAACGGACATAAATATCGCTGACATTAATTTTGGATCTACGTCAACACTTGGACGCGCAACAATTGGACTCGGCAAATTGGACGCGCGACAATTGGACGCGTGCTACAATTAGACGCGTTTTTAAAAAAAATTATATATACACACTCTAACCTAACCTAACCCAACCTAAATAATAATAATACACTCAGAGCTGGAGTACTTCAAATAAAAGTAATTGAAAAAAGTATTTCAAATACTTTCAGTATTTGAAGTACTTTGCTTCAAATCCTTTCGATTCCCAGTATTTGGTACTTGGTATTTGAAATACTTTGCTTCGAGTATTTGGATTTGGGATTTGGTTTTCAGAAATACTGGTATTTGAATTACTTTGCTTGGTATTTCAAATACTCTCCGATATTTCAAGTACTGTCCCGGTATTTGAAGTACTAGACTTAACAATTTATAGTATTTGAAATATGTTTTTTGATATTTCAATTAATTAAAAGTATTTGAAGTCCTTTTAGTTCCATGTTTTAGATATTTTAAGAAACAAATTTCACTAAAAAATTGTTACTGCATAGCTGTTTTTATTCAGTAATCAGTGTTAACATTATGTGGGCAGTGGGGGATTTAGGGGGTTGGCTATAGAGGCTATAGCCCAGGGCGGCAAAATCCAGGGACGGCAAAGGCACATAAAAACAAAAAAATATTATTATTAGTATGTACTAAGTATCAGAACATTAATTTATTTAAGAATGTGTTTTTTATTTTAACTAGACTAAAGTTCCTTATTATAGTCAACTGTACAGGGTGGTCACGCGAACGTTAGAACCTCATTTAACTTCGTTATTTTTGGAGTTACGTAAAAACGTTTAAAAATAAAAGTTATGAGAAATCACGTTCATTTCAGAAAAACAATTAAAAGTCAAATTTCTGAGATACGAGCTTTACTTTGGTTTTTTTTTAAATGGAATACCCCATATATTTTTACACCATTAGAAAGGCCATAGAAAAACCTTTTTCAATGATGTATGACGTATGGAATTTTTCTTAAAAACTATAGTAGATATTATAAGTTTTATATTTTCTTACATTAAGTCATGGTAGTCCGAAATAGTAGTTTGTGCAACAAGAGTGGATTTGATATCCATATCGCACGATAAAGAAGTTTGAGTGCGATATGGATAATCCACTCGAGTTGTATGTACAGCATACTTTTTCTACGACCAGCTTAAAAAACTACAATATTTATTAAACATTAATATATTACACAAATACACACTGACAGTTACTTTGACAGCTTACGCACTAATTTGATTTTAAAATGAATAGTTGCATATGTATTTAATACACGAACTGTGATTGGTCCGTTTCATTTCATATCCATCCTAGAACTGATATGAAATATATCCGTTCAGTTACCTGGAATTGCCTACTTATCCATTCTAAAGACTGTACAGAAAACAGTAAATTTACATAAGGGAGTAGAAAAAATATATATCAATTATTGAAATTCTCCATTTTATTTAAAATAAAGTGAAATTAGATACTGTATCTTGACAGAACTAACATATTGTTTATTTTAATTTACATACTTTTATTTTCCATGTATAATTTGATAAATTGTAAATTTATAGTAAATTAGACAAATTTTTTTTAAGATAAATACCATGTATATAATTAAAAAGCTTTTTTTTGTGGCTTTTCAAATGGTGTAAATATATTGTAATATGTTGCAACCCCTTAAAATTTAAGGTTATGTTGGTTACTAAAAAGTAGTGTATTTGCACCTACTCGAGAAACCTACCAGAAGAAGTTATTTCTGGTGACATCTGGAATGATCTAGAGAATGGTGGCGTCATCACAGAAAAATCGAGATCTGTCATTTTTAGGTATAAAAGACGCATTCTCAGCGAGTAGTTCAGAAAGTTCAAAAAGTATAGAAAGTGAGGTTAAGACTTCAAGGATAAACAAAGTGATAAACATTGTGATTTTAGTCAGTAAAGTGTATTTAAATTAATAATAGTATTGTGAAGTATCCAGTAAATATTTAATAAAGTGTGTTAGTGGACATCTCTTGTTATAATTTTTGGAACCCACGGAATTTGCGAGGGTGGTTTCCTAAGGGTGGAAACAGGTGACAATATATTGGACATTATTTTAATCAAAATGTATACATTTTTTAATTTTGATTACATTTTGGACTTACGGTTTTTGAACAATTCTGAACAAGTTTCATTAACAAAATTTTCCGATAAAAATATGCCTAATATGATTTTTTTATTTTCCCCTCATATATTGGTACTGCAGGTGGCTTTGCATTTGTAGGAGGCGAATGCTTTTCTGGTCATAAGTAAATCCTAATTGGTTCCATACTTAAGTAAAATTTGATTCAAATCGGAAAAAAATGAAAAGTTATTGGGCTGTTACCATTTCATGTGAAACACACTGTATAAAAGCCAGTGAAAAAAAAGAATTGAATTAAAAATTTTTCAATACTTAAATAACTCTGACACCCAACTTGCTTCTCAGTAAAAACAGTTTTTTATCGGTTTAATACATGCCTTGCATCAACAGCTGTAGAAAGACTCTTTTCATTTACTGAAATTATAAATGCTCCTAGAAGAAATGCATTAACTAATGGAAATTTCGAAAATTTGGTACTATTGAAAGGTAATGGAAATAGATAGATCTCAATTTTATTATTTGTACTTGTACTTACCTAAAATTATTACTATGTTTTATATACAGTATCGGAAAGTCCTGGCTTGGGTGTTGCATAGTTTCAACGACTTAACCGACCGCCCACAATAAAGCCGTCTACCAGAGCTCTAGCAGAGGGGCAAATAGTGACACGAATCAAGGCGGAAACAAATTGAAATTCCACAGACAGGCTGCCCACGCACATGTGGTGGGGAAAGCAGGTGGCACGATTGTAGGATGTGTTATATGATAAAAAAGAATAGAATAGATGTTTATTCTCGCTTGCTCTTATTGCCCATACCAAAGCGAACATTTTCCGATAGTGTATAAGTTGATTTTCTTTATTACTTTCCTGATATTTGAAGGGAAATCGACCGCAGCAATATTTATTTTTGTTGGTTTTTATATTTATGTAATAATAAATTATTTTTTCTATTGTTTTTGAATGATGCTGAGTTAAAGAAAGCTGTTAATAAATAATAATAATAACAAATTATTAAGAGAAAAACTTAATAAATAAAATTTTTTATGGGTATTGGAAGAACTGTGGAGCATTTGAAATATGTTAAAGTACTTGAAATACTCGAGTATTTGAAATACTTTAGAGTAATTGAATTACTTTGAGATTTGAAGTACCTAGTGAAGTACTTCAAATAATCTGAAATATTTGAAATACGGTACTTGCGATTTACTTGAAGTACTTTCGACAAGTATTTGGTATTTGAATTACTTTGCTTCAGATCATAGTACTTGGGAATTGGACCAGCAAGTACTTTGTCAGGTACTTGGTATTTGGTACTTCAAGTACTTTCATTGGGTACTTTCAACAGCTGTGAATACACTACAGCCTCACTAATCTGGACACATATGGTTCCGGCAACTGCCAGATTAGCGAGGTATCCAGACTAGTGGAGGTGGATTATTTTTACATATCCAATTTTTTTTACTCGTCATAGAAACTAAAAATAAGCTTGAATAATAAAAATAACTTATAATGTTTAACAGAAATTAAAAAGACTTTATTCAAACTGAAATATGTACATATACATACATACATATTACATAAGTACATTTAATAAAAACTTGATAGACGTAATAATAATAATAATAATAACACTTCTTTATTTCAAGGAATGTTTTACAATTTATATTTCAATAAAAAGTAGAACAAAAAATGAAATGACGTCAAAATAGTTACTTACAAAAGAAAATAACAATAATTATTAGTGTAAAAAGTATTCATTAATGCTATATGGTTCCATATTAATTAAGAAATTCTTAATACATTTTTTAAATTTTTTTATATTTTGAATGACTTTTAAATTCTGTGGTAAACTATTAAACAATCTAATGCCCATATAAAATGGGCTCCTCTCTGTTAAACTTAACCTATGTACAGGATAGTTAATATTAAGTGTCCTAGTTGGATACTTGTGATATATATTAGTTACTTCAAAAATTTCTTTATTTTTGAATACAAATATTAATATTTCATAAATATACAGAGCTACAACTGTCAATATTCTATTAATTTTAAAAACTGTTCTGCAAGATTCATTATATTTTATGTTATAGAAGAGTCTTAAGACTCTTTTTTGTATTATAAAAATTTTGTTTATATTCATATTACTACCCCAAAAGATTATTCCAAACTTGGCTGTCGATTCAAAATTTGCAAAATAAATTATCCTTAATGATTTTTCATTTAAATATTTATGAATCACACGTATGCTATAGCATATTTTATTTAGTTTTGGACACAAATACTCTATGTGCGATGACATGTCTAAATGTTCATCTATTTGTATTCCTAAAAACTTGACATTTCTTGATAGCTCTATATTCTCGTTGGTAATTTTTATTTTATTAGGAGTTTCAATTTGAAGCTGTTTTGTTCGAAATAACAAAATATTTGTTTTTTCTACATTTAATAAAAATTTATTTTTTGAATACCACATTCTTGCTTCTGAAAATAAAGTATTACTTTCATTCAGGAGCTGAGGAAAATCTTTAGCTACAATTAATAAATTAGAATCATCAGCATAGTTGGTAATGTGATGATTGCTGACCTTTATTATATTACATAAATCATTTAAATATATTAAAAACAAAATGGGGCCAGTTATACTGCCTTGCGGAATGCCTATGGGATTTACTTTTGTTTTAGATTTATGCTTCTTACCATCTTTTTCTACTATGACTCTTTGCCTTCGGCATGATAAATATGACTTAAACCATTCTAATGCATTTCCTCTAATGCCATACATTTCTAATTTAATCAGCAAATATTCATGATTTAGGCAATCGTAAGCTTTTGATAAATCTAAAAATATTCCAAGAGAAATATTGCCTTTTTCAAAAGAATCTAATATATGTTGTGTAAATTGAAATATAGCAGTTTCTATTGATCTACCTTTTATATAACCATGTTGGGTTTGATTTATAAGCTGACAGGCTGTTAAGAAGCTTATTACTCTATCACACATGGCCATTTCAAACAGTTTTGAAAATGATGGTAATATACTTATAGGTCTGTGATTTTCTAGAAGTTCAGGGTCGCCTTTTTTGTATAATGGTTTAATTAAAGCCAATTTAAGTTGTTCAGGAAATATACCATATTTAAATGAATTATTAATAACAAAGCATACTGGTTTAACTATGAACTTTATACAAAATTTTATGATGCTGTTGGGAATCTCATCTTGTCCACTAGTGTATTTGTTTTTTAATCTATTAGATAAATCGATTAATTCATGTTCACTTACAGGTTTTACAAACATTGACTGGTGATTTTGTTCAATATTACAATTAAATTGAATTTGTTCAACTTTGCTTAATAAATCTGGCACAATATTGATTAAAAAGTTATTATAATCTTCAGCTATCTTTGAAGGACAGCCTGTAACTTGAATTTCATTTTTATGTTTTTTGCCAGTTATTTCATCGTGTATACTCCACATACATTTGTTTTTGTTATCAGACATTGTAATTCTATTTTCATATGTTTTTGATCTTTCTTTTGCTAATAAGTTATTGTTTTTTTTTCTTGGCTAAATTGTAACTCTCTATATATTTATTATCGGTTTTTGACAGTACAAACAATATATCTAACTGAGTTTTGCATTCCTTTATTTCTTGATTTGTTGTATTATTCTGTTTCTTATTTTTTCTGTCTACATAGTATGTTAGTGGAAAACTTTCGTTGAAAATATTAATGAAGATATTCATAAAATAATTCCACTGTTTGTTTATTTCGGATTCTTCAAACTGGTACAATTCATTCCAGGTCTGCTCCTGTAATCTTAAAATAAAATTGTTTTTATTATGTTCTGAAAAGAACCTTCGATAAGTGTGTTTACTCTTGTTTGCAAGATTCAATGAAAAAGTTATCTTTTGTGCAGTGTGATCAGAAATGAAGGAATGCAAAATATTGGTTTCATAGTCGTTTTCATAATTAGTGAAAATATTATCTATACAACTTTTCGTATTTTGTGTAATTCTAGTATATTCATTAATCGTTATAGAGAACGAAAAGGAATCTAATAACATTGTGATGTCTGCTAAATATTTATTGTTGTCTTTTAATTCTATATTAAAGTCTCCTACGATAAACGTTAACTTATTTTCTGTAAAAATTGTTGTTAAAAGTTGTTCCAGTTTTTCAAAAAATAGCTCTATACTTCCATTTGGGGGTTGGTATA
Organism: Rutpela maculata; assembly: GCA_936432065.2. NCBI lineage: Eukaryota > Metazoa > Arthropoda > Insecta > Coleoptera > Cerambycidae > Rutpela > Rutpela maculata. The sequence continues at coordinate 125,538,467 of OW386292.2, read as the reverse complement.
CACTTACAATTATTATGTTCTGGTTATTTACAAATAGTTCTGCAGCTGCACATTCAAATTTTCTACATAGAGATAAATTATTTAAATTTTGGCGCACTTTGCACTTCACTGAGTTCCGACAGAACACAGCAGCTCCACCATGTTGTCCTCGTTCTCTGCAAAAACTTGTTACCAACTTGAAATCATTGATTGCATGTAGTTGCAGTTGATTTATGGATTTCCAATGTTCTGTTATTGCGAGGCCAATACAGTCCGAATGCTCTGACAATAATACATTAATCGCATCTACGCTGTTTCCTATCGATTGTACATTTTGATGTATAAAACTGAGCTTTTTCTTCATTTCACTTCTAGGTCTTTTTTCCTTTTCTGCAATAAAAAATTAAATTTGTCTACCCTTGAATCTTTTGGCCAAAAATTTGCTTGTTTTGACTGTTGTTCGAATTCTACTGGTATGCCGATTTTAAATGCACTCTGAAAATCATAGTACAATGTCATTTTTTCCACTACTACATCTGAGTTGGGGCATTTTTTAAGAATCATATTTTGCAATTCGTGTTCGGTCATGTCAGGTTTTAGTCGGGATACAAAGTACCAGGACCTACGGGGCAGTCCTTTGATTGTATCATCTGAAGTTCCATAGAACAGTGGTTTCTTATGTTGTACATTTACATATGAACATACATCTAATTTCATGCTTTCTTAAAAAAAGGATCTAATTTTGTTTGCATCACTTTGCTTTTAAGCACTTCAAAAGCACTTTCTTTTAGCCTTTTTAAGAGCAGTACATCTTGCGTTGGGAAATCATTTTCTTCAGCCCTCTGAATACATAAAGAAAACGACTTTATGGCATTTGAATGTTTTACTTTAGACATAATAATTTCATCATCCATATCACTAGATTCCTTGTTCTCTTCATTTGTATTTCCTACAGCTTCATTAACCAGTTCTTCTTCCGTTAAGTCCACTACAACTTCTTTCTTTCCTAATGCCCATTCATCAATTTCTTTGTCAGTATTTCCTGGATCTACAATTCTCAAAGAATCTGCAATTGTTTTCAAATCTTCGTTATTTAACGGACAAAGACGCCTTTGAAGTTCAGCAAGTGAAATATTTTCTTCCTCAGATTCTTCTTCATCCTGTTGTAAGCACAATGCTTTCCAACTTATCTGGATATTTTTTTCAGATACAGATTTTCAAGCTTGATCTAAATTATCAATTGCATCTTTTAAGTTGGATTGTTTTAAAACCTTCATTATACCATCACCTTCGTTGGAGATAATGTGATTTAGTAAGCGTTTTCTGTATGCATTTTGAATCAAATTTTGATCCATTGGCTGTATAATAGCTGTACAGTTAGGCAGTAAAAACAAAACTCTAAAATCAGGATCAACATTTACTTCTTCCTCGAGTGGATGATGCATTGTCCACCACTAACAAAACTTTATGAGGTTTGTTTACTTCAGTTAAAAATTTCTTGACATCAGGTATGAAACAATTTTTGAACCACTCTAAGAATGTTATACTGGTCATCCATCCTTTCTTAGTTCCCTTGTACACAACTGGTAATCTAGCATTTTTTAAGGCTAATGGATTCGCAGCTTTTCCAAAAACTAAGAGTGGTAACTTATGTGTTCCCGCTGCATTGCAGCAAGGCATAAATGTTACGCGGTCTTTTAATATTTTTCTACCTGGTGCCGATTTTTCCTGTTTATGAACCCATGTAGTGTCAGGCATAGCTCTCCAAAAGGCCGCTGACTCGTCAGCATTATAGACCTGTTCATTGCTTAATTCCATTTCTTCAATAATGCTTTTGATTTTTCCTTGAAATGGTGTTACAGCATTTACATCACTGGAGAGCTTTTCGCCACAGACTTTTAAAAAACGAATACCATGTCGTTTCTTGAACTTATCAAACCAGCCAGAACTAGCTTTAAAATCATTTTTGTTGGTTATTTGTTCATAAAAATATGTAGCCTTTGTTCGTAAAATGTCTGATGAAATGGTACATGGTTATTTCGCTGTTGTAAAAACCAGTTATATAAAGCTACCTCAACTTCTGGGTTTTCTGCCTTTCTAATAACCTTTCTTTTACCTAAAAATTAAAAGAAATTTATTGCTCTTTACATAATATGTACACAAGAGTAAGTAACAGTAATATGTACCTGTTCCTTGAAATGATTTATACACAAAATGTCTTATTTTATTTTTGTTCTTCTTTATATCAAAGATAGTCAATCTTGGCACACCAAACTTCTCTGCAACTTGACGTATGCTACCTGCTTTATCAAGACAATCTAATATTTTACATTTTTCAGTGAGAGTCACTGTTTTGTGTTGTCGTTATTTGGCTCCATTTAAATCAGACACCACCACGTGCACGTTCTATTTTTAAGTGTAGACTGACAGCGGCACTGTTTACATTGATATATAATTCACTTTATCAGGAAATGATTTTAGCATAAAAAACTTATGTCTTTGTCCGGACTACAGACGTAAAATTTTTAAAGTGTCCGGCGAATAGAAGGATCCGAATTACTGGAGTGTCCGAGTTAGAGAGTGTTTGGATTACCAAGGCTCTACTGTAATTACAAATACAACATAGAAACAGACTCATCATGAAAAATAGGTTACACTAAAAATATAGCTAACATAGAAAATCACCCAAAAAAATTATCAAAATATAATAACAGAAGTTATAAAATATAATTTATTTACACTTGGAGCTGGGCAATTCCTCGCAAGTAGTCCAAAATGCTTCTGTTCTCATAATCAGCAACCACTGTTTGTAATCATGACAAGGCTATACAATATGATTATTTTTAATAAACGCGTCCAATGTTACGCGTCCAATTTGCCACGTCCAATTGTCGCGCGTCCAATTGATGGGACACCCTTAATTTTACAATCTTACCTTATACGTGCAAAATTCACACTTATGAATTCTCGCCTCCTCATCGCTTTTGTGTCTAATGATATGGGAATATTTAAGTGCCTGAATGTAAGGCGTTTGGAATGGACACAAAGAACACTTGTACATCTTCCTTGTATCGCTATGTGTCTGGATGTGGTTTTTGAGGGACTTCTTATATTTGGTCTGAAAAATGATTGATATTAAAGTGTGCTGCATATGCTGAAAGCCGTATTAATAGTACAGTCGAACTGATTTAATTTCATTTTTTTCAGCGACAACATTCCACCTGAAATTTTACAATCGAAACAAAATGAAATATACTGTAGAAAGTTTCGTATAACTTCAAAAATTTAATACAAAATGAAACTTCATTAATTTGAAAAGGAAATTTATTAAGCATACACATGGTAATATCAGAAATCAGAAATCTTTATTCATCACAAAATTGATACAATGTACAGCATCAATTATCGGACTAGTCAAACAAAAGCTTAAAACTAAAAGACAAATCACTAACAGAATATACATTAAATTTAAAATTGAAATTCAAGACATACAAGATAAAAGATATGGTAAAATACATAAGATGTGAATAAAATACATAAAAACGTGAATAAATAAATTACATACAAAAATATATTATTTTTCTTTAGAAAAATTTTGTTTAAGGAATTCATCCACAGAATAGAATGACTCATTTACTAGAAAAGCGTGTAATTCTTTTTTAAATAAATTTACATTATCAAAGTCTAAGATACTTTTTATCCTGTTGTAACATATAACCCCTATATAACTTGGATTACATTGGCTTATTGAGAGTCTAGAATATGGCTGATGTATATTTTCCATATTTCGAGTACAATATGAGTGCGTGTCACTATTCTTTAAGAAGGATGTTTCGTTCTCCTTCACATACATTATCAACTGATAAAGGTAGAGACTTGGTAACGTGAGAATATTATATGATTTAAATATTGGCTTACAATGAGAAAGTGGGTGAGCATTATTCATACATCTTAAGATTTTCTTTTGTACTATGAATATCTTATTGAGGTAAGGGGAAGAGCCCCAGAATATCAGTCCATATTGTAACACAGACTGTACAAGACCGTAATAAAGCAGTTTTAATGTGTCAATTGTGACCGTATCTCTCAGCATTCTTATTATATAACATATGCTACTTAATTTTGAACAGATTGTGTTTATATGATCTTCCCAGGTGAGTTTTTGGTCTATTGTTATTCCCAAAAATTTGATACTTTCACTGGATTCTATTGTTTTTCCATCTATCATAATAAGAGGATCAAAATTTGGTTTTATATTTTTCGGTAAAAATCTCATATAGAGCGTTTTTTTAGCATTTAGATGAAGGCCATTCTGAATACACCAGTTACTGAATTCATTTGAAGCTATATTACTGTTTTGAATCAGATCACTTATATTCTTATTGGACATAATAATATTTGTATCGTCTGCATAGAGGATAATTTTGTTAGATGTAATACAAGTAGTTGGCAAGTCATTCATAAATATTATAAAAAAGAGAGGACCCAAGATAGAACCCTGGGGCACCCCTGATGTAATTCTTTGTAAATCTGATTTAAAATTGTCTAAGACTACAGTCTGTGTACGTTTTGTTAAGTATGAGGTAGCCCATTGGAGTGCCACACCTCGAACCCCTATATTTTCCAATTTCAGTAAGAGTAATTCATGGTTTATTGTGTCGAAAGCACGTTTTAAATCATAAAATAAACCTAGGGTGTGATTTTTGTCATTTAGAGCATTGTATACAAATTCCAGGCATTCAAAAATAGCATTATAGGTGGATTTCCCTTTCCTAAATCCATTTTGAATATTAGACAATAATTCATGAAATTCCAGAAATTTACATAACCTAATGTTATAAGCTAGTTCAAAAAGTTTGCCTAATTGGCTCTGCATACATATAGATCGATAATTGGTGATGTCATCTCTTGAGCCTTTATTTTTAAATATAGGTACACATTTTGATTCTTTTAGCAGATCAGGGAACTGCCCCGAGGTAAATGATTCATTTATTAGGTAGGATAATGGTTCAGCAATCAGATGACTGACTGACTTTAACATGTTACCATTTATGTCATCTATTCCAGCCGCTGGTTTGGAACAGGTTTTTTTTAACAGATCCATGATTTCATTTGGTGTTGTAGGAGTCAGGAAAAGAGTTGGAATATTATGACTGCTCTTATTATTGAAGTTAAGGTTTGGTGTTGTGTAAGAGGAAGAATTTGTGAAGTAGCTGTTAAAATGATCAGCCAAGACTTTTAAATCGGTAATTAATTGACCATCTGTATCACATATCTTAATGGAGGTATGGTTGTCTTTATATTTTTTATTACTATTTATGATTTTCCAGCTTTCTTGCATAATATTTGTAGCATTATTAATTCGTTTATCATTAGTTATTTTCTTTAAGGATTTTACATTTTGTTTATATAACTGTTTAAATTGGTTATATCTTAAGGTATATTCCGGATTGTTTAATTCTTTTTTGAGTTTTTCCATTTGACAAAGTTGGTCATGCATGTCTTTGATTTGAGGTGTAAACCATTTTTTGACTTTAAGTTCAAATTTAGTTTTAGTTATTGGAAAGGAACAGTTATACCAGTAGATAAGTGTATTATAAAATGCACGGAATTTATTATTAAAACTGTTGGCTTCATACATTTCGGCCCAAGTTTCCCTGGCAATATTATTTTGAAAAATTTGTTTATTATTGTCGTTGTAGTTCCTTATGTATTTAAACACAGGATTTTGCTTTAGTTGAAATGTATCGAAAGAACATATCTGATATGTGTGATCTGAAACAAATGAGTGACATACTCTCATATTGCTCACCTCGATATTTGAAAACATGTTATCTATACACGTAGAGCTGTGAGTGGTTATCCGGGTAGCGATATTGATGTGATGTTTAATACTGTATTCAGAAAGTGTGTTTATCAAAATTTCCTTGTTTGGAGAGTTATTTAAGAAATTAATATTTATGTCACCAACAATTATATATTGATCATTTTTGTTAAATATTTTGTGTAACAACAGATTAAGTCTATGGATAAAGTCCTTAAAATCACCATTAGGTGTCCTATAAACACAGATTATAAATATATTTGTTTTGTCAATATTTTGCATAACGGCTACACAAGCTTCAAAATTTTGTTCCACACATTTTCTATACTCCATGGGTTTTATATTGACATTACGTCTGGCATATATGCAAACTCCACCTCTAGATTTGTTCGTACGTGTAAAGTATGTTATTAGGTTGAAGTTTTCAATCACTGTGACTGTAAGTTCACTTTCACTTAACCAATGTTCACAAAGGCATAGGACATCTATCTTGTGTGATGTTAGTAAGATACTGAGTGAATCATATTTGCCCATCAGTCCTTGAATGTTGAAATGCATTACCTCTAGAGAATTTTTATAGTTTGTATTTCTTGATAGATGATTCAGTTTATTATTACTTTTTCCTAATGAGCTTGTAGGGGGTGGTGGGTTTGCAACAGATTTATTTGTGAGAAATTCAATCGCATTGCGTTGTGTCAGATTATTATCAATTTTATTTACTGGGTAGTTAGTAACTAATAATAATAATATATGAATATATGATCAGTAATCAGAACCAAGCAGTCAAGACTAGAGTAGTATTATTTTTTACGAACAGAATAGCACTAAGAACAACGAGCGCATTTGTCATTTAGCGAATTTTTGTTTTGTTTTTACTTTAACATTAAAATATGCAGAGAAGACGCCAATACCACAGAAGAGCTATACCAGAAGCGTCACTATCGGTGGAACGTTTGATGTTTCATTGGGGTAATCTTCGGCCATCTTGTTGGTGGCATTATTATCAACCTATAATTCCGCACTTTTCTAAATTCACCGCTACGCGCACTGGTAGATAAAATTCTAAGCTGATTGGCTATGTTTTTCAAAATATCCAATCATATAATGTTATTGCTTACCGGTGCGCTCCACCGGTGAATTTAGAAACCTGCAGAATTATTGACAATAATACCACCAACATATGACATATGCGCATAAAAATTCAATATTGGCAGGAAGACCAGAGAGTCCTTTCTGGTATAGGTCTTCTGTGCCAATACTACAATCGTTAAAACTTCTATTGATTTGGAAACAAGACAATCAAGTTACAATAGTTGGTGAAGATATTGACCTTTTAGTAATAATGACTCAACTGGCATGAAATCATCATAAAAAAATCTATTTTTACAATCCTAAGATTAATAAAACAAGCTAAAAACATAGGTACTTTTCGCCAATTTACTGAGCTTTTTATATAATTGTTACACATTCTATAGGATACTCTTCGCAGTTTTTTTGTAAATAGTGTTAGCTTTCAAAATTTAAATTTATTATCTTGGTTTATATAAACTTCTTCTATACTATCTGACCAGCAATTTCCAATTTTAAAAGCACAAAATCCTTGGACTGGTGGAAATTCCAAAGAAATATTGATATTATTGACAAATTATTCCTAATTATCAAACAATTATTTTCTGCTGCAGCTTCTTCAGCCTCGGATGAGAGAATATTTTTAACATTTGGTATGATTCATTCTAAAATTTGAAATCATTTAGGAACCGAAAAAGTCACTAAATTAGTTTTTTTGCACAGACATTACAATTAACTTAATTTAAAATTTTTGTTTTGTTTTGTTTTATTTTTTTTAAGTTGGTTATGTTTAATTTTTTTACTTTATGTTTCTTATATTCTCTGCTTTTAAGTACATACTGTAAATTTAAGAAGGTAAATTTTGTTTTATACATGGTGATCTACCATGAGATGTGGAAAATTTATCAGTAGGTAATTACCTTATTTTTTTTGTAGAAATGAGCCGCCAATGACTTTAACCAATCTGACGTAATGCGGTACAACCATATCACTTTATCAGACTTGGGATTGACAGCAAAGCTGGAAAGGGTATAAGTGACTTTTTGGTTTTAATCAAATCACACTACAGAAATGATGAAATAAATCGAAAAGACATTGACCCTATGCTAGTATACTCTACAACAAGTAGATATAAGAGATATTTACTTAAACCTGTCAATAACACAAAAACACTAACTTCGGCTTTGTACCTGTCGGTGTCCTGATTGTTCGACCAAAAGCAAAAAACGTGGCACTTCACCGCACCCACCAGCTTCACTTTTTGCCAATTAAGGAAATGTAAACATGTCCAATATGTTCTTTCACAAGTAAGTTCGTCGCCCCATTACTGACCACAGACACGTAACAGTAGAGTATCTTCGTTAGTTTTAACCCTTTTTAATATACTAAATTACTTCGGAGCACTCTAAAATTTTGCAGGGGCTTTCCCATTATTTCCTGCATATCATGATAAATCACGTTGTATATGTAACCTAACTGTTCTTTTTATTTGAAATTTTCTTCAGTTTAATTTGTATCTAGCTTTTCAATAAACTGTACTTTTTATTTGAATTTTCTGAAGTTTGATTTACTTAGATTATCAGTTTTTGCACAACTTGATTTAAATCATGCTTTAAATTTAAAAAATCAGTTGATTTCAATCATAATTTAAATCGTCACAATCCTGCTCATATACACTAGGGTGCATCGATTTTCTTTTTTTTTTTATCTAATCCAAAATGGCGGGCGCCCAAAAGTTGTATGATAGGGTTGTAAATAATACACTAAAATTTCAAATTAAAATATTAACCCTTAGGGGTAGCGGGTTGGGGTCAAAGGTAAACATTTTTGATATTCTATATATTCAAAATGGCAGGTGTGGAAAAGTTGTGCTTTACAGTTATATATAAGAGGTAAAAACGTAAGACAAAAATATTATGATTTAAGGGTAGCGGGTTAGGGTTAAAAGTCAACTTGATATTTTCTTTGTTCTGCACCGGATCCATTTCTATTCCCTACAAGCTCAAAGGTCCCATTTTTTTAGGGGAAATTATTTGTTTCATAATCATAGTGTGAAACAATAATCTTTATTTTTACTGTAATTTCTTTTTTTTATTGGAAGTTTGATAACAAAGGTACTTATGTGAAAATAAACTTGATTTTATTAAAGAATAAAAAGTAAAAATAAAAATACTATAAACATTATGGTAAAACTTGCTTGTAGTAATCTTTCTTTTTGTTGAATTTGGGAATTTTGTCACAGGATCTAATCGTTCTAATTAATCCATCCAGCGCTGAAGCTTCAGTTACAAGCTTTACTGCCCTTTTCACAGCTTGTGTATGATTAGGAAATTTCTTTATTTCAATTATCAGACAATTCAGGATTATTTATAATTTGATTAAAGTCCTCTTCGGATAAATCAACTGTTAATGGTGGCTCATTATATTCACATTCTTGCCAATCAATCATCTCATACTAACTTGTAGCATTTAGTTTCAACGGAGCAAATGTAAACTTTCTTAAGTCGGTATTGTTGCCTTTTCTAGCTTTTAATATTCTACGAACGGCCAACTCCCTAATACACCGGTTTTCATCGCCCAGCATTCCCAGTAGTATGTTCTCAGGGTGTGCAAAATATCCATTTCGTATTACGACGGGATCAACTACATACTCCTTTCAACTCTTCTGATAAATATCTGGATAATTGTATGGTCTTCCATACATTTGAAGCACCTTGCATACATGATGGATGTGCTTCTATTTTGAACCACATTGGTGCATACACTTTGACAACATACGTTGCTGATATAACCAAATCTGCAGAGCAACATATAAGAGAAGTATTCTATTTGCTGTCATCAGCCATCGCAAGTGGATTATTTTGCCAGGTTCTCGTTTTGAAAGATTAATAGAAACATATCCCGTTATTACTGCTTGGCATATTTCATAAAAATATAACTGATATGTGTTAAGATCTTTCACCTTAACTATAGGAATTTCAGATTTAATAATCTTGAATGCAGCTACTGGCATCTGCTCGAATTTGACTAACGGCTTTCCTATTATACCTGAAAATCCTGAAATACAGTTCTGTCAATATGTTCGATCAAGTGCCTTTTAGTGGAAGTTCATTTGCATGCAGTTGGCAAATGAACCACTGAAGTGGTCTCTTAAAATGCTATAACACCACCTTTAGGACCAGTATTTGTAGCCATTCCATCACATCCGACGACTTTTAAGGTGTTAGTTGGGATTCGAGAGTTTTCAAAATAACTGATAATGGCGTTAATGATGTTTACAGCTGAACCTGTAGAAGGTGTGACATGTCCGAAATATGATGATCCGGGCTCTCCACTTAAAACTATATGTCTTTGGTTGTTATCTTTCGACGGTTATCTATTAATTTCATGGCCTTGTCTTTACACCCATCGAAATAAAGTCCACGTAATGATATTGGCGTACCACATGATGATAATTCACCTCTCTTCTTGCTTATAGCTCTTCTAATTTTGTTTTTATCAATTACATGCGTTGTGTTAGATTCATTAATTAAACCAAAATCTTGGAGTACTGAAGAAGCAATCAATGCCCCAGCTCTATCGGAAATACCGCATCTATCTAAAGTTTCGGCTAAAACTGACAGCGTTCACTGTTCACCGAGCTTTCATGTATGCAGAACACAGCGCATGCTGTATTATGGGCATTAGATAACAAATACGTAGGTAGTAATAAGTAATTTAAATTTAATATCGTAATTAAACATAGTTTAAAAATATTACTAATTGATAAGTATCGATAATATTTGTAAGGGTACGTACTATCTTTTTGGTCTTTGATGCTAACCCGCTACCCTTGAGTCTTAATATTTTGGTTTAAAATTTTTACCAGCCAATTTCAACTCCAAGACCAAACTTTTCCGCGCCCGCCATTTTAGATATGCACAAAATAAAAAAACTGGACTTTTAACCCTCACCCGCTACCCCTAAACCTAAATATTTTTCACGAAAATTTCTACCTGTTGCCTATAACCCTAAAACACAATTTTTGCGCACCCGCCATTTTGAATATATAGAATATCAAAAATGTTGACCTTTGGCCCCAACCCGCTACCTCTAAGGGTTAATATTTTAATTTGAAATTTTAACGTATTATTTACAACCCTATCACACAACTTTTGGACGCCCGCCATTTTGGATTAGGTAAAAAAAAGAAAATCGATGCACCCTAATATACACATGTAAATGGGTCCTAATAAGCAGAGTAAATTTCGAAGCTTTTCGGGTAGGAGGAAGGTGTTCTTTTTGCAACTGTCACCTTATTTCACTTTTATCAGTTGCCACGGTGTTACGATGTACAACTGACAAAAAAATTCTTCTATCATACTGACATTCAACTTTTCAGCTTTCCTAATTTCCACAACTATATTAACTTATTTTCATCAGTTTTATCAATATAATATTATCACAGAGATGATCGGTAAAAATTTGTATTTAGGGGCCATCCTCAGAGAACCGTAGCTATTTCTGCATTTCCGGACACACATTTATAGGAAGTTTTATTACTATTTTTGCATGTAAAATCAACTCCTAAAGGGAAACACGGGAATTTTATTTGCTAACTTTTGTCAACATTTTTGAGCGACTTTTTGACACGAATTATCCAATCCTCTTGATTTGACAGGTGATCTAACAAAAACTTACCTGAAAAGAACACTTCTTGCACTTCAGCCATTCCACTTCATTTGTGTTGTGTATCATCTTGACATGCGTATCCATGTACTTCAAATGTTTCGTTTTGAAGTCACACTGGACACATTTGTGATATGTTGCTCTGTGTAGTGCAAAGTGCCTAATAAGATGGCCCCTCCATTTGGTTGTGAAGGAACAATGTGCACAACTGAAAAACAGTATCAATATATAATATGTACATTTAAACTTCCAAGTTGAGTCATTCCATGTCAAATCAACCAAAATAATATTTTGAAACATGACCTGTCCGATTTTGATAATTTTTGGTGAAAGCATTGTTCCTGACAACAGCATGAAAATTAAAAAATGTTAAACTTTTTTGAATATTTGAAGTTTTTGACAATTAAAAAAAAGACAATTTTTGAAAAAAATCAATTTTTTGAAAAAAAAATTTTAAATCACAGTAACTGTGGAAGGGGTAAGAGACACAAAGGCGTGGCCAACGTCAATTTGAAATGTTTAAGCAACGTTTTTCTACGAGTTTCAAAAATTTTCACATCAAATTTAAAGGTCGAGATCAAGGTCGCAAATGTAAAAAGTAATTATTCTCAAAATAGTCCATTTGCTGAGAATGCTTCTGTATGCCATTCATTTACCAGAGATTCACCCATTTGGGACTTGTTGGTAATTGTGTAGTGATTGAAAAAAAATTGGGTGATGGTCCCCATGTTTCGAAATCTTCCCTATTATGTAGTCAGATTTAGGAAAGCAACGTTTCTGCCCTTTATTATCACTGTCCATTTTTTATTTTTTCACAAGAATTATAAATAAAACTCTAGGCTTACAGTTTCATTTTCTGTTCAAAAATAAAATTGATTTCGGAAACTATAAGAAATATTGAACTAACACTTTAGACAAAAAAATGTTTGCTATTAAGGGTACTCTCAAATTCTTTTGGTTACGACGTTCCTGTAAGTAATTGTTTTATATTTTGAAGGCGTGGTCATCTATTTTTTACGAGGTTTTCTGTAAGTGAAAAAAACGATAACATTTTTTTTGCCCATGGGCCTCTGACATACTTTCTATCTACAGGCCTGAACCCATTCCAGGTTTTTGGGCCATTTAAGCGACGCTGTTGATGTCTACTTCAACAGCTCTAGTCCAGACTCCAAGAAGGTGATATTATTATAATTATTATTAACGTTAACTAACCTGAGAGTTTCCAGTTCGTGAGGCTTATGTCTAAACGAATGCCCGATATAGGCATGTACATGCTTAGTGACGTAGGCGCATTCCAAGCATTTATACCAAATAATGTCGGGATCTTCTCCAGGGGTCATGCACTCAACAGGGGCGAATTTTTTCGTAGCAGTCAACTCCTTATGATTCTCCACGATATGAATCATAAGATAACACCTGTTATCTGCCGTAAATGGGCATCGCTTGCAATAGTACCTCGTCGCTTGGTTTGAGCGCCACCGCTGCCACTTGACTCTTCCATTTTCTTCAGTCTCGCTAAAAATAATATCAGGGTATTAATGAATTTCATTTGTGCTCATATCAATATGTTTTTGTAAGTACGAAGGGTGGAGCCCGAACGGTAGGGCAGTTATATATTCGAACAATTCACAGTAAAAATAAATAATACAGTACACAAAAAAACAGCCTAAACATTATGATGTATTTTGGCACTTTGAATATTACATGTTTAGCTCTGTGTTTGTCAGCGTTAGCCGAGTCGGACATAACATTTAACTGTAATTTATCTCTTTATGTGATCTCCACTTATAACATTCTACCTATTGTATTTCTGTAAACTGATTTGATTGAGCATAGACATTTTTGATAACAAATAACAATCGGTTGAAACTGGGATAACATACTGAAAAACTATTTGTTCATTTGCAGTCAAATCTGGACGGCACAAAAAAGGTACCAACGGCCAACTTCATATGGTATAATAGGTATCAAATGAAAGGTGTAATAAAAATGTCTTATTCGTTATCTTATTTACATCTCGATTTACATATCTTTATTTTCATGGTATAAAATCATTATTCTTTCCAAACTGTCTATACTCATTGCTTGATGTCTACTGCTAAATATTCACTTTAATGCTGAATAGGAGCATTCTACAGTGGCAGACGTAAGCAGCGTATACCTCATTGCTAAACATTTTGGTATAAATAAAGATAACATACTTAAAGAAACAAATTACGGTTACTTACAAATTCACAAGTGTCGAAACCGAGGTCGAAACACAACACTTATATTATTTAAGTATTGAAGATATAAATGTTAAGTTAATGTTGAAAAATTCCGTGTTGTTACTTACATTTAGACCTTAGTTGAGAAAATTTCAGATAATCATGCTCGTTATTAGATTTCTTAGACTATTTGCGAGCAATTATTTCTCTATAACGGTCTCAACTTGTGATTGAAAATTGAAACATTTAGCAAAACTTGAGAACTTAAAATATTTAAGAGGAACTAAGGGCAATGTCTAAAGAATTTCATAAAATGTAAGAATGGCCTGATCTATATTATCACCATACAATTATATAGTCCAGTGTTTGACGGTGAAATCTTTCGAACAACATAGATTTTGATGAAAATTTGTAATTAAGCTCATCTAACCCTCCTCTTCAGAAGTTATATAATGCCGATGTGTGCTTTCACCCTGGGGGTGGATGCCACCCCTTCTCGGGGGTGGAAATTATTATGTTCAAAGTAACTGCAGAAATCGATAGAGGAATGAATTCTAAGCATAAATGTTCTATGAACTTTTTCGTTGAGTCAATACTTTTTGAGATTTCCTTGATTGGAAATGTTGATTTTTCATCTAAAAAATGCATGTTTTAGAACGATTTTTCAACAATAACTCGAAAACTTTATGTTTTACCAAAATATTATTCTAAGCAAAAATGAAGTCTATTAAATAACAAATTGATCGTTTTTTTTTTAATTTCTGAAGATACAATACGAACCGAGTTATGGCTCGTTGAAGGTGACTTTTTATTCGCCGAAAACTGAATTCAATCCTTTCAACGTTGAATAACAGAAAAGACATTTTTAAAAGTACAGTCAGGCCCGCTTATAACGAGTACACCTTATAACGAGCGTTCGGTTTTAACGAGTAATTTCCATAGACACAAAAAATCATCCATTAAGCTCAACACAATTTCAGTTCGGATATAACGAGCTCGGATATAACAAGCGCTTTTGTTATAACGAGTAATATTTTTCTAATAAGTTGTGAATATGTTTACTTACAACGAGCACCTTTGTAGGGATGACGGAGATTCTCTGCGGCTGCGATTACAACGAGGACTCGATGATTTATTGGACAATTAACCTTGTTTATAACGAGTAATATTAGTTCATACGAAGTAAGTTTTTGGAACGCTGCCATTTGACGGACACCGACTTAATAGTAGTCGGTGCTTTGAGGGCGGTAGATATGAAACGTCGGTGCTTTTATTGTATCGAAACAGTGCCTGCTAGTATTCCAACAAATTTGCCATGACTCGTTATTATATTATTAGTAGGTAGATGTAATGTTTTTAGGAAGTTATGCACATAATTTAGCCAGCGCGCGACGGTCGGGTCTTTACTATTTACTCAGTGATTTGTCATCAATCGCCGATGTTCGTTGATTTATATAACAGCCATGTTCTGAAAGAGAAATTCCCTTACATTAGAGAACAAAATAAAAATAATTGATGCTATTGCCAGTGGCATATCTAATGCCGAGGTGTGTAAAAATTACAAATTATCCAGTTCGACTGTTTGTACTATCTGGAAAAACCGGGATAAAATTAGAGGATCTTTAAATTCAAACATTTCAAAGTTAAAGCAAATCTGGAAACCAGCGAAAAAGCAAATTGATCAGGCATTGCTTGAGTGGTTTAAGCAGAAAAGAATTCAAAACATACCCAAAACTGAGCCCATATTGCAAGAAAAAGCAGAACAATTTTCTAAATTATTTTCCCCTAATAATGAGGCGACTGTGTGCTCGAAAAGCTGGATAGACCGTTTATAGATGTATATGTAACCGTTTAAGACTACATACCTATAAAGACGTGCGTACCGGTTGTAACGAGCGTACTCGTTATATTAGCCCAATAAAAATTGTTTATAACGAGTATATTCGTTATAACCGGATCCATTAAAAAACCGTTTATAACGAGCGTTCGGATATAGCGAGCACTTTTTTTTGTCACCTACACACTCGTTATAAGCGGGCCCGGCCCGACTGTACTTGAAAAGACCTTTAAAATGAACTTTGGTAAAAGTCATTATCATAAAAACTAACGGAGTTATGATGAAAATAAAATCGGCAATGAAACCAATGGCTTCACCTCAATTTTTAAGCTATTTAATAGCGAGTTTAATAGCTCCAAAAATCATTTTACAGAGAATTTTAATGGCTATAAGGCGTGTAAAGTTGAACTTCCTTGAACCTTTCGTTTTTGCGATTTTTGAGTTTAAAGGGCTCGGGGAAGGTGGTCATCGTACTCAAATGCAAACTTATAACAGTGATATCTCAATTAATTTTTATCCTAGAGAAATAAATAAAAAACAAAATTTTCTGTAAAAAAAAACCTAAAATTTTGTACTCTAGCATTTTTTATATATCTTCTTTAGTTTTTAAATTATTGTGAAAAAACGAAAATTTTTTAAGAAATTTCAAAAATCATTTCAAATTTGAATCAAACTTTTTTCAAATATAGGCACCTAGAACATATTGTTAGTTCTTAAATAAAGTAAATTGTAGATGAATTACATTCAATTTCAATTCTTGCGGTGAGGCTATTGATATTTTCTCCGAAAAAACGAGACAACCATTTTATTTTCATCATAACTCCGTTAGTTTCTATGCTAAAGACCACTACCAAAGCTCATTTTAAAGGTCTCCTCACATACTTTTAAAAATTTCATATGTTTTCCTCCAAAAATTTTCCGTTTTTCCGTTATTTAACGTTGAAAGGTTCGAATTCAGTTTTCGGCGAACAAAAACGAGCCATAACTCGGTTCGTATTACATCTACAGAAGTGAGAAAAAAAAAACAATCAATTTATTATTTTATAGGCTTCATTCTTGTCTATAATAATTTTTTTGATAAAACGTAAGGTATTTAAGTTATTCGCGAAAAATCGTTCTAAGACAGGAATTTTTTAGATGATAAATCAACATTTTCAATCATGATTAACTCAAAAAGTATTGACTCATCGAAAAAACTTCATAGAATTTTTTTTGCTTAGAATTTATTCCCCTGTCGATTTCTGCGGTTATTTTGAATGTTATAATTTCCACCTCCGAGAAGAGGTGACATCCACCCCCAGGGTAAAAGCACACATCGGCACTGTATAACTTTTGTTCCGAGTTTTGTTCCTTGTGTCATTCCCTAATTACTGTCCAAATTTTACGTCAATTGGTTCTATACGAAAGAATTCTGAGCGAAAAACCTTCAAACACAGGACTAATATTAGTACATAACTATTAAGTAATACCTTTGGTCATCATTGTGCTGTTCCTGCAATTTACACAGATCCTCTTGCTTTAAAGACACAAATAATTTTTCCCTAGTTTCAAGCATCTTCTCATAAATTTTTTCTTCACATAAGGCATTCTTCTCCATTATCACAATTAAGACAAAGTCATTTTCTATATTACATTCCACCGTAGACCTCTGTCCTTCACCTTCGAGCTCTACATTACTTTCAATACCATTTTGATGATTACTTTGTTTGGTTTTATCTTTGGTATGAGGTATAATTCTAAGACTTTTTGGAACATAACTTTCAACGTCATTATCGTCATAATTCAGCTGACAACTTGAATCAGTATCACTATCAGTATTTAAGCTTTTATTAAAAAAATATTCGTTATTTGTTTTCTCTGTATTTACTTGAGAAAACGTACCTTCAGTCACAGTCAGCACACTTACAATATCTGTACCATCATTTTCAATTACCATTATTTCTGAGGGTGACTGAATTGTTGGCTCATCTTTAATAGGTTCTATTTCAAATTTATTTGATATAGAATCCTGACTTTCAGATGTTCCGATTGAAACATTTTGTGTATAGTTGCTTTGTTTTTCACTTAATTGCCGTTCATCATTTTCTTCAATTTTTGAAAATGCTAATACATGCAAACCTGTTGTCGCTTCAGGTTCCTCCAATATATTTTCCACAATTTCAACTTTGGTCTCTGTAAAGTCAATGTCTGCATGTTCACCAAAAGTGATATTTCCACATTCATCAACAATTTCTTCTTTCAAAGGCAGAATTTTGTCACCACATTCATTACTTTGCAAAGAATCTTCGCACGTAGTAACAGGCACTTCAGGCTCCATCGTTCTGTCTTTCATCTTTCGCATTCACATTGCAAATTGTAAATTCAGCAAAACACAACAACCTGTGGCACAAACCGGCAGAATCAAAAGTTAGGTTATCGCTTTTCTTCTTCTTCTTCTTCTTCTTCTTCTCTATAGGCTTTAACACATTTTTAAGGATTTTTTGGCGACTTACCGTTTAATACACACACACCTAGAAATAATTAAGACTGATTATGTCGGCCAATTTTATATATTCCAGGCGAGAATGTAAAAATATAAGGCAGCAATGATAACGGAAAATAGTTTTGAGCCAATAATATATCAATTAAATTATAACAACAGGTGACGCGCACCTTGGAGGAAACTTATTGCTGAGTGTTTTTATGTAAACAAACTGTACTGAAGGCGGTTCATTAATTGCAAATTACTGAAAAGTTTATATTGATGATATAATTTTGAGTAAGTGATAATACTATACCTTCTTTTTGTGTTAACTGTGGTTGCAAAATACAGCACACGAGATGTAGGAGTAGAATCTTTTCGATGACAAACGTATTTATGTTAAACTCGGATTAAGAGAATAATATAATTATTTTATCAACACTATAATTAATTTAGTTAAAATATACACCTACACCTTAACTGGGAAAGGAGAATAGTAATTAATGCACGCGTAAGAGGTGTGTGCAACAGATCCTATTTGCATTTTAATTTCCGGGAGGGGTGTATTCAAAATAATTTTAACAAAAGCTTATCAAATGAACGTCGCTCCATGGCGTGTGCCATTTGCAACTATTAACAGTACAATTCATTACTATATCCTATTTATTTATTTTATTACTGGTTTTTAATTTATATTGAAAATAAACATTATTATGTGTATATATTATGTGTTTAAAGGGAAAATAAATTAGAAACGGCCCCCAGGTTGCATTTAAAAAAAAATCCCCGGAAAAATATTGATGAGTGGGGGGTGGCAGAAGTGTGAGGGTCACAATAAGTGCCCCGGGAAACTGCCGGTGGCCAGCACACGCCTGAGGATTAGGACGCTTACCTTCCCCAATATCATGATCGAGTTGAGAAATTCAAGCTTCGGGAGAATTCGAGAAAAATTTCACACCCCGCTCATCAATTTTCATTTTGGAGAAAATTTTTTTGAGGAGTTGGGAAAATTCCTGTAATGAGAGTTGGGAATTATTAACCTCCCCTTCCTCCCAAGAAAAAACTCTAGTGGTTCTTTCTCTCTCTTTCTCTCTCTCTCGGTTCTCCCTCTGGTTATTAGTCATCCGATTTCAGCCAAATTTCGATCGATATCAAAGATCTTCATTATGTCCTTTTTGAGTAAAACATTGAGGCATTTTTTTATTGAGAAGCTAGAAGCTAATGCAATGCTTTGTTTGTACTACAGCAGCCATCTTTTGTTGGTAAGTTAAGGTTTTTGTTAGGCCTAAAGGGCACCATACACGTTCAGCAATAATGTCATTCCAGCAGATCATTACAGAAACATCATTACTAAAAATTTCCCCATCATTTCCTGTCATTATTTTTCACACCTTACATGTCCTTTTTTTAAGAAAAAAGCATATCTTGCGATAATTATTGAATGAAGTATGATTGAAAAAACGCGAAAATTCAAGTAATGAGATTACTGAACGTGTATGGTGCCCTTTAGGCCTGTCGAAAACCCTAACTTACCAACAAAAGATGGTTGCTGTAGTACAAACCTTTGAGTATATAGGAAATAGGAGAGAGCGCAATTCATATAAGCGGCGACGGAAATGCATATAGATTTTTGATTAAAGGTTCTAGTGATGGTTCCAACCAGCTATTTCTTAGCATTAGTTGTTTTGGCTAAATGGCGCGTATTAACAGATAAAAAAAAATTCAAATTTTGTATATAAAAAAAAAACGCAATCGCTGTATGGATAGTTAAATATGATTAGTTTCAAAAGAAATATAAATTATTTGTATAACATATATTAGTTTATTTTTTATATTCCTCTAAAATATTTGAGCAGACGAACATAATCATGTGTTAAATATTGTTAAAATAAAATAGTTTTACATGAATTACATATTCCTTTCCTAAGTGCTACACTGTGGACCCGCTTGGCGGCTGCTCGCTGTAGCGGAACGAATGTACATGCGCTGCTTGTGCTATCACTGCTATTGGGCCGACGCAGCCTGCTTGTGTTGCTGCAAAGGCGCGTTGGCACTCAGCTGGTGATTTCAACCTGCTAAAAAATAGCAGCTATTTATCAGAGCTCGTAACAGTTGCTACTGCTATGAAGCAAATAGCAGTTAAAAAATAGCAGACTGCTATTTAGCAGCCCATCACTAAAAGGTTCATCCATATGGCGGATAACCTTGCCAAGTTCAATAACAAATAGAGAAATAGGTACTAAATACACCACATACACCACGATTTACAACTTAAAACACAATACGGATTTATTTAACATGATTAGCACAGAAAATTCACCTATTTTTATCACAATCGGAAGCACTATCAAAACCAAAACAAACAAACAACATGGCAAATGACAGAATTGACATCAAAGTATGAGTCATAATAGGTTGATCAAGATGGCTACTTCCGTTGCCTGAAAATTACACGGCTTGTATGGATCGAAGTCCTTCCTTACCTATATATTCAAAGGTACAAACAAAGCAAAGTGACAGCGTGTTGGACAGGCCTATTGTTGACCAGCATGCTGTAGAAACTCTGTATCCAAAATTTGACATCTTGATTTATGATTTTCAAATAACGGCCCCCTTAAAATTACATTTTTTAAACATTAAATAAATCAATAACGAGCCGAAATATTTTTTGAAAAAATGCACTCCTCATTTTCTCTATATCATGGAGGTAGAATATTTATTCAACCTCCTTGCTCTATATATTCACATTTTCTACCATTTTCTACCACACCATATCATCTCTATACTAAATTTCGTAGGCCAAGAATTTTCCTTGATGATTATTTTTTGCTTTTTATTAGGGCAGGATTTATAAAAGCGTGCGTTTTCTTAGTTTTTTAAACTATTAATTTATTTTCATTATAAAAATGCACGCCAGTGACTGAAATACGTTTTGTTTTACTGAAAAAGGACGTAATAAGGCTCTTTTAATACTGATGCAAATTTGGATGAGAAAACGCACGTTGTTTCCGCCATAACAACTTTATTTTTAAAAGCTTTTATTTAACTTGCAATGTTTGTATGTGTGTTTGTACGTTTGTTTGTTAGTTTAGGTCAAATTTGCAAGCTGAATTTCGACTAGTTCTAATTAAGCTAGAGCTTTGAAATTTGGCACACGTGTATAAGTCCGGTGACAATGCAACATAGTATAGCCATTATCGGTCTAAATCTAATATGGCGGACGTCCCAAGATGGCGGATCGGATTTTTATTCACAACCCCATTGATATGGATCTCAAATGAAAGGGTTTAACGAGTAAAATACGATAAACAATATGACGTCATTTTAAATCCAATATGGCGGACGTCCCAAGATGACGGATCGGATTTTTAGTCACAACCCCCTTGATATGGGTTTAACGAGTAAAATACGATAAACAAGGTGACGTCATTTTAAATCCAATATGGCGGACGTCCCAAGATGACGGATCGACTTTTTAGTCACAACCCCCTTGATATGGGTATCAAATGAAAGGGTTTGACGAGTAAAATACGATAAACAATGTGATGTCATTCTATATCCAATATGGCGGACGTCCCAAGATGGCGGATCGGCTTTTAGTCACAACCCCCTTGATATGGATATCAAATGAAAGGGTTTGACGAGTAAAATACGATAAAGTGACGTCATTCTAAATTCAATATGGCGGACGTGGGAGAGGTGGAAAGAGGTGGGGAAGGGGTGGGAAGAGGTGGGAAAGGGGTGGGAAGAGGTGAGAAGAAATGGGAAAGGGTGGGTGGGTGGTAAGAGGTGGAAAAGGGTGGGAAAAGGGGTGGTAAGAGGGGAAGAGGTGGGAAGCAGTGGGGAGAGTTGGGGAGCGATGGGAAAAGGCAGGGGAAGGGGTGGGAAGAGGTGGGGAATAGTGTTAGATAGGTGAGAAGACGGGAGAGGGAAGGGGTGGATGGTGGCGGCAAATGAAAGGGTATTGCCTGTATAATAAGTAGACTAAAAAGTAAAAAATAAAATTATATAAAAAAAATATTTTTAAGAAAAAGCTTTTATTTGAAAAAACTACTAAAAAGTAAAAATAATTTTTTTAAAATTCATACACCTGGAAACCAAAAACTTTGGGGGCGGTCAATTGAGCAAATAGCGCTATATGACCGCCCCCAAATCTTTTGGTTTCCAGGTGTATGAATTTTAAAAAAATTATTTTTAATTTTTAGTAGTTTTTTCAAATAAAAGCTTTTTCTTAAAAATATTTTTTTATATAACTTTTTTATTTTACAGAAACAAAAAAAAATGTTTGAAAGCTTAATTAAGAATTTGTAATTTTAGTATTTAGTATTTTTACGTAAGTGCCATGGTTTTTGATATATGAATCATTTAAACTTCTTTCGAAAATTGTTAATTCTACAAAACCTAAAAGAGAAACAAATTCATCCTCAATTTATAGGATTTCTATTTAACTCTGTAGCATTTTTCCTAAATGTAAACGTAAATTTTCGTTTTGAAATACCTGCTTTCTCAAAATAAAATCGCCATTTTCAAGTTATAACTTAAAAATTGCCAATTTGTATGAAAAACTGTACGGATTTTTTTTTTGTCTCAAGATTTTATTAGTTTTTAAACCGACTTCACAAAATGTATAGTTCAAATGGTCACTTTTGTTTGGGCGTCGCCCCCTGGAAAAGGACGGCATCCTCCCCCATAAAATGGCAAGCCCTCGCATATAATATACAAACGTATTACTTTTATGCATTTACTATTAAATTATTAAAACAAAACTAAATTTGATCCGTATGTGTTTCTTGTTGGGATCCTTTGCCGCATGTATTTTCTTCTGAAACAGGATAGGATTTTGCAAAGTGAGAGGGGAAATAAGCCTTTATTTTCGGTTTATTATAAATATTTAAAAAATTATAAATGGTGTAATCTTTAAAATTGTTTCAGATGCTTTCCACTGCTCTAAGGAATACAACCATATACAGTTTTTATTATGAATGTTTACTAGCATATTCGTATTGATAAGGATATCTTTCTGATATTAATCAAGAGACTTTAGAATTTAACCAGAATAGTATAGTAAAAAAAAATTATCTTTTCATATCTCTATTGATTTTGCGCCATAATAGATCCTTACCTATTTTATATATTAGAATTAGTTGCAGGTGGGTGTGTACTGTGCGAACGTAATAAAACAAATTGTGGGGTAAAATTCCTTAAGGAACAAGGTAAATTATAATAAAATATAAATACCTACACATACAAAAAAGTATATTTGATTTGAATAAATGTGTTTCAATCCAAGTAAACGAGTTTGTATACAGGCGTGGCCGAGGGGCGTGCCACTTCCAAATTTACTCGTACAAATCACTTATTATTTTTTATTACTTATTATTTATTATTACTTTTTATTACTTATTATCACTTTTTATTACCTAATTATTATTTTTTATTACTTCTTATTATTTATTATTACATTTTATTATCTACACCAGAAGTGAGAACTCAACAACCTGCATTTTGCAATAAGGACTGTTAATATGTAAACTCGATGCGTGTGTAATAAAACAAAGTTTTACTTAGTAACAACACAAAAAAAATTAAAACTTTTATTGTTCATATAGACTTAGAATGTCATGAAACGTCAAGATTTTAAGTTTGAGTGAAAAAATTTTCTGTCTGTCGGTCTGTCTGTAACTTTTTTTGTGCGCACGATTACTCTGGAACCGTTTAAGATATTGACTTGAAATTTGGTACACATATGTATTCTAACGTGATCTGGAACTAGATTATTATTTTCATCTTATTCCATTGAAGGTTTGGGGGTTAGATAAATCAAGCAAGTACCAGTTCATAAAATTGGTATTTAGTATAATATATAAGAGAAGCTATAAGGTAAATTTTTGGCATAAGCCACCTCCATTACTATCCCCACTCCATTATTAAAGGGGGTGAAAAAAAAAATTGCGATTTAGTGTGTGTACAAGAACCAAAAACCTCAAAATGTGTTTTTATCCACCCACCACCACTACCATCCTGTATCGCCACCTCCACCATTACCGATAGTTTTATGGGTTTTTGGAGTAGACGATTTCAAATATTATATTATTAAAGATCCATAAACAATTATTTCCACATACAAAATTTTTTCGTTGTGAGAGACTTGGATGGAAAATCTGGATGTGGAAGTAGTGGTTCCTTGGGCAGCGGTTTTTTATTTTTGCATGCGCATGTTTACGAAATAGATGGGGACTCTACTCATGAAAATTAAATTAAAATATTTACTCTCATATCGACTCATGTAGGTAACATATACCAATTATTGTTAATAGTCTTGTCATTTAAGATATTTAATATAATAATATACCAAAAGTGCCGACTTTTCAAGTAATTAAACTGCTACAAAACCGAGAGGCAATCGCGAAAGAAATCCGAGGAAATCCTAAGGAAATCTTAAGGAAATCCGAGGAAATCTTCGTCAAAGAGGAAATCTGGTGTACAAAATTTTGGGGGCGGTTGAGCCCTCGTACAAAATTCTAATAAAAATAATATTACAATGATTCTTATTATAGATATCTTTTTGATCAAATAGGTAAATTATAACTGGACAAGCATTTTTAATAATCCTCATAGAAAAAATATTTTTGTACAGAAACTCAACGCCACCCACGCGTAAAAAAATTATTGAAAACAAAAAATTACTATCAAACTTGAAATTTTGTATGTTGTTTAATAATGTTAAAATCACGATGGATAATATGTCCGCTGCTCATATGAGCATGTTTATACAAACATGTTGATTAAAAGGTTTAATTTTCGTAATTTCATCAAGGTTCAAATTTTGTTATATAACAATATGTATAATGTATTTGACGAAAAATTGAGTAAGCTGATGGTGAAGGGGGGGGGGGGGGGTCGTCAGTTGACGCCATAAACATTGAAGCTGACAACTTTTATATAAGCAACATAATCATAACAGCGGCGGACGTATTATCCATCGTCATTTTAATAGCTGAATATGATTTTTTATCACTTTTTAACATTATTAAACAACATACAAATTTTCAACTTTGATGGTAATCTTTTTTTCAATAATTTTTTTATGCGTGGGTGGTGTTTTCGTAATCCAAAAATTAATAAGCTAGGAGCGGTCAAAGTGGAGACTTTTCTTTCCGGAAAATGCATACGTCATGGCTAAATTTGTAGAGATACGATTTTCTGAAGTGTCACGAAATGCTACTTTTGATTCGTTCATGCCCAACAAACACATTTAGATTGGGCCGCTGTCGGGGGAATAACCCCTTGCCGGAAAACGAAACGTTGGTACAATGCTGGCTTCCAATGCATCTCCAGAATCAAAATGCGCCGGCGGCCGCTATTTTTACGACTTAAGCGGCCCGACGTAAACCCATCAAACTTATTGGTCCTCTTCAGGCAAGATGCCGTTGTTCTGTATTTTTTGAAGAAGTAATGATTGACTACCAATCCTGGACTTACGTACTATCACATAATGTTTAAATAAGGTTCGCCTACAGTGAAATGTCGTTGGTCACACAAATGATGTACATTGGCATTACATCGGTCTATGCTTAAATAACTGAATCGTCCAGATTACTTTTGAAAATCAAACCTGCATTGCACCATGGACCACCTAGGAAGCCCCTGAAGCAGGGGACATGGTTGCTTAAACAATGTTTCGACAGAATTACATATGCCATCTTTAGGTTCTCACTGATATTATCAGTGAAAAAAAAACGTTGTTTAAGCAACCATGTCCCCTGTTCCAGGGGTAAACTACTATATAGGAGCTTCATAGGTAGTGCATGGTGCAATGCAGGTTTGACTTTCAAAAGTAATCTGGACGATTCAGTTATTTGAGTATAGACCGATGTAATGCTAATGTACATCAATTGCGTGACCAAAGACATTTAGCTGTTTACTCTACTGAGGTTTCTCTTTATTTGAACTTGTAGGATGATAATTAATAAAACACTAATTACACCCAAACATACTTTAATTAATTAGTGTAATGAACACAAGAAAAACATAGGTAAAATTAGGAAAACATCTCAAGCACGTATGACATTGTCCCGCGCGTCTAGTCACTTCTCTTCTTCTGCTGTTGACAGCTGATCGGTTACGAGACACTGTGCAAGCGTTAAGCCCGCTTTACATAGGGGAATTAAATAAGGGGTCGCTACAAACTGATTTAGTTCAGAAATTCTCAGTTCATGTAACGATGGTCCGTAGTAAGCAGCTACCAGCGAGAACCTAAAGATGACCGATAATTCTCTTGAAATGTTGTTCAAGCAACCATGGCTCCTCTAGGAGCCTATTAGAGTCGAGAGACTAGATCCTCCATAGACAGAGACACACACACGTATGTATGTATGTATATTTATACATAACACAAATCAGCTAAAGTTAGAAATTAACTAATATTTAAAATGAAATGCCTTATATATTTTCAAATATTTCGGAAGATTAAAATCGGAACAAAAATAAGGTGTTCATTTTGACACACTGAAAATTATATTTCTAAATTTAAAAAACTGTCATAATGTTTCTATTGTTCGGATTATTATACTCTTTTTGTTCAGTATTTAAAACAATTTTTTTTGGAAATATCTGAGAACATAGAGGATGACCCATGCAAAAGAAATATGCTACATTTAAATTTTTTGTTTTCAACATTACAATTACCCAGATGTTCCATTAATCTCGGCCCTTCAAAACAAAGTTTTCTGGGAAAAATTATTTTTTTAAGACTTACATGCATTTTCTAGGAAAACGTGAAATTTTCTGCATTTACTTGAACACCAGCTTCCCCCACCGCGAGTGCGTCAACTGACCGCCGTGTTCTGAATGTACACACAATAAACTACTACATATGTGAAAATCAGCCTTAATGAAATGACTCTCTCCGAAAAGTCGCTGACTCTCAGGCTATTATTATTTAATATAGATACTGAAGTTGGTATAAAAATAAAAAACCTAGGCAGCAGACTGACGTCATTTTTTGGTCACTTGAGACATCATTTTGACCTCTGGAATGAAGTAACAATGACATAAAATTGACGTGTATGTAACAACCCAGCGACGTCATTTTGTGACATCAAAATTATCATTTAGAGACGTTAATCGGACCATATATAAGCTATTTTTGATTAAATGAAGTAAACGTACATTTGGATGCAAAATGGAATGTGAACTTTGAGAGCTCTAGGAGGTTTCCATTTTCCGATGCATGATGTGGTACAGGATGAGCCGTCATGTATGATGTAGATGAATTTGTCCATTCATCCATCCATTAATAGGTGAAGCACCCACTGGTTTTTATGTCATCTCGGTTCGGTCATAGAATAATGGTCTTCAACCTGACCGTTATAAGATACATCAAAATCAATCGACGTTTCGCGCATTTATTTGAACATTGCAATTTATATTTCTCATTTTCTATAACTTCATTGGGGTATAAGATAAAGACTGACCGATTATCTACTATCTGTGGTGTGTTTATGTTATGTTTATGTTACTGTCAGTGATTTGTATGTGGCGCTGTCTAGAAATAACTTCTGGAACAAACTACGTATAAAATGAAAAAAATAATGTCACTAATACGTCACAACATGACGTCATAAATTCATCACAATATGACGTTAACTGAGACGTCATTTTTTCGTCGACCAATGTTACTAAACAATTACGTCAAAATGACGTCAGTCTGCTACCTTGGAAATCACGAAACTAAACGTATTTTTCAATTTTTTTTTAAATTTATTAAAATCATCTTATTTTCAGGCATGGCAGGCATGGGATTCGTATCCCTTTTACCCGTGGACACTGAAAAGCTAAAATGTGCGCTCTGCCAGAATTATCTATCCGTACCACCAATCACGATGATTTCCGACAGCGGGGATGATCATAAATGTGGACGATGCTACGGAATCAAAACCCAGGTGAACATCAGGAACAAAATTTTGGAAAATATGCTCAAACTCGCCAAACTCCGGTGCATTTACGAGAAATGCGAGGAGCAGCTGTCATGGGGCTCTGTGGAAGCGCACGAACAAGTATGTCCACATAAGACCTACCAGTGTGACCTTTTAGAAAACTGCGACGACGTTGTTGGCGTCAACGACCTTGAAGCCCACTACGTAGCTAAAAAACATGTGATTGGCTGGATGGTTCGCGAGAAATTCGAGAGGAACATGCCTTTTGGTCACTACGGCGTGTATTTGTTCATAAAGAACAAAGTTCCGTACTTAATTTACTATAACACGTTCAAGTATAATTTTTGGATCAGCGTCTTCTCCCTTAGATCGAGGCCAAATGCAACGGTGAAATACGACGTGAAACTGTCCACGGCAAAGTCAAACATATCTGTACTATACGAAAACGAGACCGTAACACAGTACAATGAGAGAGAACATTGTGCAAAATGCCTGTTCAAGAAGTGCCCCTTCCCACACCACAAATTTTCGGAAGGAAACAAGGATGGCGCTAACATGATCCATTATATCCCACACATACGGATTAACACACCGCAGGTTTCGTCAACTCTGGGTGACGACCAGTTCATTTGTACCATCAACATAGTGGATGAGCTGGAAACGTTGGAAATAAACAAACCTGAATTGGTTGTCGAGACGGAGTCAAGCACTTGCAGTAATAATAGACTTCTTCGGCAAATACTGCAATGCCCGATTTGTCTGGAGTTTATGTCAGCTGAGGTATACACGTGCAGAACTGGACATGTGATTTGTAAAACTTGCAAGCCACGGTTGAAGGCGTGCCCGACGTGTGGAAAGGAAATCGAAGGTTCCAGAAGCTATGCTCTAGAGGAAATCGCCGAAAATGTCGAACTGGCTTGTCAACACCGAGGGCAAGGGTGTAATTTCGTTGGGAATATAGCGACCATCTGTGGGCATCAAGCTGAATGTTGTTACAAAAGTTCCGAATGAGGACTAGTCTGTTAGTTTATTATAAGTTGGAGTTTTTAGGTTTGTCTGTTGTAGCATCGATTGCTAGTGATATTTGCATCTAAGGTTGTGTTTTCAATAACGTTTTCAAGTAACTGGCGTAATTGGGGTGGGGGGGGGGGCACTTTGCCCCTCGCCCCCATGATGTAGCGCCCCTGCTTTGGTAAATAGAGGAATTTTATTAACGCACATACCATTTTTCGGCCTCCCCTCCGCTCACAAAAAAAATCATTTTATACCCCCTCGTTGTTCATCAAAATACTTTTTTCATATTTTTCATATTGTGCTGCCCCCGCTCGTCAATAAATGTTATGTTTTGCATTTTGTACCGCCCGCTCATCATAAAAAAAAATTTTCCATCTTGCGGCCCCCCGTTCATCAATTATTAGATCTGGAAGAAACTTCCAAAAGCAGAGTATTGGATTTTTATATTTAGTTATTATGAAAATAATAGTATATTATTCAACGAGCGGTAATGTACGTAATAACTCACGCAGATGAAGTTTGCTGTAATTCATCAAGCGAGTTATTACCATTACCGCAAGTTGAATAGTATACTTTATCTAAGATTGTAACAATAAATATTAAATTGAGAAAATTTTGTTTAAATTAATAAAATGAACTGTAAAATTTAATTCTTGTACATTTTATATTTGTTCTGCGATTTTTCGGGTAATAAATTATGTATTGTATCATTAGCTACTTGTCTTCATTCTGGTGGTGTACATATTAGTTCATCTCGACTAACCGAATTCATCATTTCTGACACAATTTAACTTGATTTGAAAACGTCGAAACTATTCAAACATGATAAATCAACTTCCTCCCTTTAGTAATAATGGACCGTTCTATTTCACCCTATCGGAAAAGAATTTCTCTCGGACAGAGCCACCTTCGTGTGTCGCGTGTTGCGTCAATTGGACAGGCTAGGCATGAAGATAAAGGTGATTGGCTCTGTACCTAGTGATTTATAATAACTCACTCATTATAACTCACGCTATTTGTTTATGGATACTATTGATTGTTCAAAAGCAGTTCATTAATTAGTAGGTATATAACCTAACAAGACATATTAAACAGAACAAGAAAGTATGTGTGTGATTCAAAATTGTTTTTTTATTTGCTAGATATGTATCACATGTTTTTATAAGAACCATTACCTTTTTAGGTTAAATTTATTACCTAAAATGCATTGTAGCTGGCAATGATGAATATTTCACCATTCTTGACAGCTTTCGCTTTAAATTTGGGGGTTTTCTGCTATATGTGATGTCTTATGTATGTTAAGTGGTTATATTGCTATTCTGATGAAGTGGAAATAATTTCATGTTAATCCAATGATCGTGAAATTAATTTCAACATATTTTTAAGCATAAATTTTCACATTTTTGGGCGAGTGTAAATCGAAAAATACTAGCAATAAATAAAACTCTTGTATTGACAGATTAGTGAAAACTCGAAAAATTCGAATAAAATTCGTTCTTCTAAAGAAATAAAACTATCGTAAGTCAGTTATATTAACTATAGAAAATTAACAATAAGTATGAAAATTGTTTAAAGGAAAGATTTGGGAAATTTTATGATCTGCAATATTGATAATAGCCAATATTACTACATGGGAGTAACGATGATTGCAAAAATGTGCACCGAAGCACAAACTGTGACCATTCTGAAACCTGTAAATCGTAAAATATTAATAACAGAGAGAAATAGTTTAAATAAAAGTCATAGCTTTTTTCATTTTCCACAACATTGGTCATACCTAATATTATTATTATCTTTTGGAGTCCGCCATATTGGATTTAGAATGACGTCACTTAGCTAACCATGCATTGTCATCCAAACTAAAGGTGCATGCAAAATTTCAGCTCAATCGGTTGGGGATAACTGTTTTAAAATCCAGTTGCAAGATTTGACCCATACTAACAAGGCAAGTTAAATAAAAGCTTTTAAAAAACCGCTGCCCAAGGAATCACTACTTCCACATCCAGATTTTCTATCCAAGTCACTCACAACGAAAAAATTTTGTATGTGGAAATAATTGTTTACGGAACTTTAATAACATAATATTTGAAATCCTCTGCCCCAAAAACCTATAAAACGATACCCCACATCGGTAGTGGGGTGGGGGTGGTAGTGGGGGTGGATGAAGTAAAAAAATATTTTGAGGTTTCTAGTTCTTGTACACATACTAAATCACAATTTTTTTCATCCCCTTTAATAATGGAGTGGGGGTGGTAATGGGGGTGGCTAATGCCAATATCTTTTTTGAGCCCTTAGCTTCTCTTGTATATACTAAATACCAATTTTATGGACTCTTACCTGCTTGATTTACCTATTTAGCCCAAATTTACCCCAATTTACCCCCCAACCCTTCGACGAAACAAGATGAAAATATAATCTTGTTCTGGATCTCGTTAAAGTACATATGTGTACCAAATTTCACTTCAATATCTCAAACGGTTCCAGAGTAAACGTGGGCACAAAAAAGTTACAGACAGACCGACAGACAGAAAATTTTTTTTCCCTCAAACTTAAAATCTCGACGTTTCATGATAGTCTAGGCTTAATTTTCTAAAAAGCCTTCGGAAATCACTCTTAGAAGCAAATCATATTACTTTTTGCCAACCTAGATTTTTAGAGTAACTCGACCCCACTTGTTCCGAAAATTTCGGTTGGCATCTCGAATTCAAAACCACCCCAAAAAGTACATTTTTTCAGTTTATTCAAAATGTCTTCGTAAGAAGTGAATTGAGAGGAAAATGTGAAGAGAGTTTAAGTGTAGCTTACAAAATTTTCTTTAAATTGATGTATACAAAGTTAATTTCCCTAGCTCAATGGCGTCCAATGGGGGTCTAAAATGAGACATATTAAAAAAAACAAAAAATAGTTCGTCATAGTTGTTCAGAAGGATATTTCTTCACATTATGTGTAAAATATAATAATAATAATAATAATAATTTTATTTAACTCTGGTTGCCACAATGAAGTGGATAGGGGAAGTCAAAAATTCACATAAAATTTATAAAATACAGAAAAAAAGAGACAATACATATGATATATAATACTACAGAATGTAGATACATTTTTAGATTTTAGAAGCTTAATTTATTTATTTATTCTTTTTTGAATGATGAAGACGCGATCGATCTCAGTTACTTGTCCCCGTGATATTATATTGTAGGCGATAGCAGAGTGTACATTAGCATAATAGACACTTAAAAGTGCCTCTTCGTTTAATGATTGTTTTAATGTGGCAATGGAAAAATACGACTTACTTAACTTAGTGCAAATATTATGTATGTGATTGTTCCAACTAACTTATCTACAGTCAAGTCTCCACATAAAATTATTTTATTACACTTACTGCTAGCAGTTCTAATTATTTCTCCTAGACGCTCAAAAAATGCATCAAAATCGCCGCTTGGTGGTCTATATATTGTGACAATACATACCTCATTATCAAAAGTTATGGCAACACATTCAATACACCGCTCACATGACATTTTATTGATTGCATTAACCACCCTACATCTTGATTCCAACTTATTTACAGCATAAATTACCACCCCGAAATGGGGGGGAGGGGGGGGGGGGGGGTCGATGCTAGTTTGTCAAAAACTGGTATGACTTCCTTCTAGGAGTGATTTTAGAAGGTGTTTTTAAAAAATCAAGCAAAGACGGCTACCCCTTCTCGACGCCCATGACATTTCTGTCATTAAAGGTAATGAAAATCTAAATATATTTTACATAACGCAAAGTAATATCCTTCTGAACAACTATGATGAACTATTTTGTGGTTTTTTTGAAATATGTCTCATATTAGATCCCATTGTACGCCAATGAGCTAGTGGAATTATAACTTTATGTACATTATTTTAAAGAAAATTTTATAAGCTACATTTAAACTCTCTTGACGTTTTTCTCTCAATTCACTTCTTACAAAGATATTCTCGATAAATTGAAAAAATGTACCTTTAAGGGTGGTTTTGGGGAGGTTTAACCCCGAATTCGAGATGCCAACCGAAATTTTCGAAATCAACGGGATCGAGTTACTCTAAAAATCTGGGTTGGAAAAAAGTAATATGATTTGCTCCTATTTGAACAAATAAACCTAGACTATGACGTTCTAAGCCTATTTGAACAATAAAAATTTTTCTGTCGTTACCATACTTCCACTGGATGTGGAAGTAAAAGAAAATCTCTTGTAGAAATTATTCGTGGGTCAAATGACAAATTGACTGTCATTTATTTTGTTTATAAATGGCTAAAACGCAAAAAACTCTCGGCTCCCAATTGACGCAAACAAAACTTTTTTTCCAAATTGTTTCTTTTACTTCCACATCCAGTGGAAGTATAGTAAAGACAAAAAAGTTTTTTAAAATTTTTATTGTTCAAATATGCTTATATGCTAATTATGAAACGTCGAGATTTTAAGTTTGAGCGAAAAAAATTTTTCTGTCTGTCTGTCTGTCGGTCTGTCTGTAGGTCTGTCGTCTGACTATCGGTCTGTCGATCTGTCTATAACTTTTTTTTGTGCGCACGTTTACTCTGGAACCGTTTGAGATATTGACTTGAAATTTGGTACACATATGTGTAATCTAGAACTAGATTATATTTTCATCTTGTTCCGTCGAAGGGGGGTAAATTGGGGTAAATTTGGGGTAAATAGGTAAATCAAGCAGGTAAGAGTCCATAAAATTGGTATTTAGTATATACAAGAGAAGCTAAGGTCTCAAAAAAAAAATTGGCATTAGCCACCCCCATTACCATTACCACCCCCACCCATTATTAAAGGGGATGAAAAAAAAATGTGATTTAGTGTGTGTACAAGAACCAGAAACCTCAAAATATTTTTTTACTTCAGCCACCCCCACTACCACCCCCTATCACCACCCCCACTCCACTACCGATGTGGGGTATCATTTTATGGGTTTTTGGGGTAGAGGATTTCAAAAATTATATTATTAAAGTTCCATAAACAATTATTTCCACATACAAATTTTTTTCGTTGTGAGTGACTTGGATAAAAAATCTGGATGTGGAAGTACCCAGTAAACACACTAACGTGAATAACACGTGAGAAATTATACCAGAAACAACGTTTAATCAACGCAAAAATGTCGCCCGTTTCAACTGAAATTTCAACGTTTCACGTTAATTAAACGTAAATTAACGTTGAAAAAATGTGTAGTTGAATATTGAACCAATTATTACACATGTAAAAATCAACAAAAATTAACCTACTAACAGTGGCGGCTCGTGATATTGTCTGCAGAGGAGGCTTGATATTTTGAAAGACAATTAGAGAAACTTCTACAAGTAAAAGATATTAATTTGGAAGATTGGAAGATATGCTGCTTCTTCCAAAGGGAGACTCAGCCTCCCCTGACGAGCCGCCACTGCCTACTGACGTATATTCAACCAAATTACGTTAGATATACGTTAAATATACGTGTGTGTGTTACTGGGTAGTGATTCCTTGGCAGCGGTTTTTCTTCAAACGTCGCGTCGATTAGCTATAAAAAAATAAAGGTAAAAAATCTTGAATTTCACCACCAAAAAACGCATCGTGTTAATATCCCATGGCCGCCGTATTAAATAAAATACGTGTTGCTATGGATATTACTTTTTCCGCCGCTCATAGCGTCAGAAAAAGTACTTGTACCTACTTCCGTTGTTAATGGCAACGCATAGGCTCTAATATGTCAAACTTTAATATCGTGAAGTGAGTTAAGAAATGTTAATGTTTTTCTGACGTTTGAAGAAAAAAATTTCTTTCCAAATTGTTTCTTTTTTGATATGTGGTAATAATTTTCATTTTTGGGCAAAATATTGATGAGTAAAATGCATTTGATAAAAAAAAACAAAATTTAAAAAACAGGGTTTAAACTATTTTCTTAATGTTTTCTTGATTACACTGAAAAGAGCATAAAAATACAATCTAATGTAAGCGTGGGAGTGAACTACTCCCAAAGAAAATAAATATAGGGCGTTGAGTAAACTATGTTGAAGACTTTGTTAATAAAATGTATAATATTTATGTGTAAGTCTGGCTACAACCTCAGATAAATAAAGAAATATGGATAAATAATACTCTCCATCTCCGCGTAAGGTACACAACTTGTTTATTGTTTACATGTCTATCGAGGCATGCATTGGCTCTCTTCCGAAGGGCGTTGAACATTGATTACATTTTCTTGTGCCGCCATATTGTTTTATTGCTTTTAACACTGTTTTTATCCAGTTATAAACAATTTTGTGTTAATTTTGCAGTTTTGTCACATTTTATACAGTTCAGAAATGACTAAGGATTGTTTAATTTACTCAAAAACCTACAAAAAGGAGTAATTTCGTTCGTTTTATATGCAAGCATAGATCTGTACATAGTCGTAGGTTAGTTATTGTCTTATATTACTAATTTAACAATAAATAATTTTTTCCTTGTGTCTCTCTCTCTCCTTTATACTTAAGTAAAAAACTTAAGAAGACAGTTGTGTGATCATCAGATCCATAGATAAATAGATTTAAATATGTTTCTCTAAATTTAAATGTTAGATAAGTATATAAATACAGATTATATCTTCTATTTAGATTTTGGTACAAATATTTAAAACTTTACAGAATATTTCCATTATTACATAATAATATACTGTATTAGGTATACCTATACTTATCAAAATAATAATGCACAGGGTTCGATCCCCAACTTCAAAATTGACAACGTTGATAGGTAATGGATGTAGGTATATCTGCGTTTTTTCAAATGTGTAACCCTCTTCTGGACAGTCTTGACTTTGAAATTGTGAAATGTTCGTTTCCTAGTTGCCTAATATATGTGCTACGTTGTTGTTATTCTGTGGATTCCCAGAAAATATTACGCTTAGAAAAAAGTGACTCGATGTCCTGCAGGTAACTGACCAAAATCTGAAGCCTTTACAATTACCGTATGCTTTAATCATTTCAAGCTTGATGAATTTTATGTAACCCCGACAGGAAAAAGATGTTTAAAAAATGTTCGTTTCCTAGTATTTTCACCAAGAGAGTCGTTTCACTTCCGTTATCGTATCAAGGGTGTCGTATAATTTGCTTTTTAATACTGACAAGATAAATTTGAGTTTTATTTAATCCTCTTCATTGTTTGCCTCCAAGGAATTACACATCACTTCTCGTTCTTTTTTTTACGAGAAGTACATCTGGTTCATCTTTCCAATTGACCACTTATATACAAACAGTGTGCGCTATATAATTGCTTTGCTGAACAATAATACTCTTTTGAATCTATTTGCTATCAATTAAAAATTGTAACCTGACCAAAAATGTATTTTTACCAATGAAAGTATTCAATTTTAAATTTAAATACATCGCTTGAAATATATTCACTGCTGTTGAAACGTCATGTGGTTTCAGTTTTCTACTCTCCGGGTTCAGAGACGCTCATTAAATTAATTTAAGAATTCAGCATGTATTACATAAAATTAAGGTAAATAGTAGAGTGAGAACTAAAACTGTTTTATTTTCTAATCAGTAGGGAGAAGAAATAAAGCCTAAAATTTTGCTTTATTCATTCCAATAAAGTCAAATCGACGGTACTCTCTGCTTTATCTTTGCTTTTACTGGAATTAATTCAGAATCGATACCTGTCCAGTACATATGCGAAATACCGATATAAATTAAATTTACCGAGCTAGAAAATTAACTGCAATCTATTATATTCTTTTATAACCATATCAGTTTGAAATAATTTGATGAAAGTTGTATCGAAAAGAGATTTGATAAGGAATTTGTATTATGTTTATCGTAACTATATTCATCAATAATATAATTAAAAACTGGAAGTAAAATGTAGTGGCATTATGTATACTATTTTGTTTGAGGGTTAAAAGTAATATAATGATAACATAAACAAAAATAATTTTGTTTTATGTATATGGTACGGGTAGAGTATGACCAGATTCATAATAGAGTGATAAATATGTAAACTTTTATAGATGAATAAGTTATGGTGTAATATGAAAAAAATATTAGTTGGTTTCATTTATATCCTAACATATATAGATGTTTTTATTTTCTTGAGCATTTTGATATCAAATTAACTTGATGCAGGTATATCCTGGGTTAACGGTCTTTATAATAAAATTACCCTTCTTACGTTTCGATTTATTCAGCCATCGTCAGAGAGCTACAATTAAGTGAAGACATATTGTTTTAAATGCTATTTTTTATACACATGTAATTTAAATCCATGTGTATGAAAAATAACATTTAAAAAAATATTTGTTTTCCCTTAATTGTAGTTCTGACGATGGTTGAATAAACTGAAATGTAAGAAAAGAGTAATTTTATTATTATTACTTAGAAAATATAGAGCAACTTACTGTTTAAGAACCACTTAACTTTTAGAATTGACAGTTCAATGCTCTCATTTCTATTCACTAACACATTTTGCAAAAATTCTAACCAAACAGTATCCTTTTTGTCTCAATAGAGTCGTAGTACTATTATTAAAGAAAACAGATAGTATTAAGTAATAGTCGAGAACATTAATCGATTATTTTAAAAAATTTAACCCCCTTATCTGTCTACACCTCTGATTAGGATGGCTCTATAAACTTAAACATTCCTTTCCACTCTGCCCCTCAGAAGGTAATTCTCCTTACGCACAACTTCTGTATACTTCAAATGGGATTGTTTATCCATATTTCTTTGTTTATCTGAGGGCTACAACCGAATGCTGAGTGTGTTCCTTTCGTTAATCAGTCACGAGTCACAGTTCATGTTTATACTTCCAAGACGCCCACCTTAGTGATGGGCGATATCGTGATTTTTTAATCACAACGTAAATCGTTACTGTGATTTTCTTATATCAGTGAATTTAAAACGTGATGTGATCACGACTTTCATAATCCGACGTACGGGAGAAATTGTTAATTATTATATTGGTCTTGGTTGAACCACGGCAAGGAAACGAAATACGGAAGGAATGTCGTGATCACGTCACGCTTTTCTGCCAACTTTACTAACAGTCGTTACCTGTGATTTCTTAATATCAGTGATTAAATCACAGTTCGTGATATATCGCCCGTCACTAGCCCACCTCTAGTTCATAACCCAAACAACATTGCCTTTAACGGTTATTGAATTTTACATTTAAACAACCTGTTCCACTAAAAAAGAAAATTTTGTTGTACGACTTGATGATGCACTTCAACAATCGACGATTCAATTTTCGATTTAGCTTTTGTTTTTTAGGCGTTGTTGTCAACGTGCCAACTTGACATTTGGCAAGACGATTTACCTACGTTAGAGGTATACCGGGTGGCTCAGAAAATAGCGACACTTGTAACTTTTGGATGGGCTAATGGATTTTTTTCAAATTGAGTGTAGTGACATAAGATGAAATTTCCAATTATATGATGTAAAAAACCAAACTGGCAATTTACATGAAAATAAAAATTTTAAATGGGGCAACCTGTATATTTTTGCATATTTGGATCCTGCTGGACAAAATAAATATAAAATGACTCTCAAATATTATTTTTATTTTCAAAAAATATTTAAAAAAGTTATTATTAAGTATCATTATTTATTTAATTATAAATTTAGTACAAAGAGAAAGTAGACGTTATCATTTTCTTAGTTCTTCATAGGAGTTCCATTTAAAAAAAATAGTTTTCGTTGAAAAACCAATATCGTTGAACTTAATGAAGAATAAATCGTGTTTAATGTCAGTATCCGAAGAGATAATATTTTAAAAGTACTTTCCTCCGATTAAAGAAC
The DNA here is from genome assembly GCA_936432065.2 of Rutpela maculata. Taxonomy (NCBI): domain Eukaryota; kingdom Metazoa; phylum Arthropoda; class Insecta; order Coleoptera; family Cerambycidae; genus Rutpela; species Rutpela maculata. The sequence continues at coordinate 125,499,676 of OW386292.2, read as the reverse complement.
TTATATCTAGATACATAATTGTACTGATTTGTATGAGATAGTTACAATCTAAGGCACTTCTTCCCATAAGTTTTTGATTGGCTAGTCGATCCATTCGCGGCCGATTCGGCCAATGTTAATAATTGTTTTTCGTGTTTTTCGATCAAAATGTGGTGAACAAGTCTTTTTATTTTAAGTTGTGATTTGCTTAATACCTAAATAATATTCTCTATTCCTATTTACACAGTTAAGTGACAATATATTTAGTGCAAAATGGTGGAAGTGCTGTGCCGTTTGCAGAAACCAGTTTAGAAAAGAAGAAAATCGATCGTTCCATAGTCGTAACATGACGAAGTTCAGTTTACCGTTATAAAGTGAATAGCAATTAAATTTAAATATTATCTTATTGTAATATCGTATGCCTACATCACGTTGTGTAAAGAGCCGGTAATGCAGGAATTGCAATAATTCATTTTAATGAAAATATTTACCATTCTATACATTTTCTACACCCACAACGCCACTGTTGCCTATGGGATGTGATGTTCATCTATTCTTTTTAATGGACATATAACGTGACTATGTTTAGGAGCAAACAAGGTATATAGTGAAAAGATAGCCTGTTATGTATCTAGATATAAGTTCTTTAATCGGAGGTACTTTCAGACTGATTTTTAACAATTTTGGCCTTCTATTATTAAAACTAAAAATTAAAAAAATCTATATTTTTTGGAAATCAAAATAATATTTGAGGGTCAGATCATATGTATTTTGGCCAGCACCATCCAAATATGCAAAAATATGGGGATGTGCCATTTAAAAATTTGATTTTCATGTCAATTGCATCGAAACCGGAAGTCTGCCATTTTTATTCTTTACATCAGATAATTGGAAAGATCATCCCATATCACTACAAATTTGAAAAAAATCTGTTAGCCACCCGGCATGCTCTCCTAAAGTTTGGTTAAAATATTATTATTTAAGTTATCATTAATTGTTTAAAAATGGCCTCTCCCAATTGTTTTTATTTGATATAACTTAAAAAATGTATTAAAAGGTTTTTTTCGCAATTTCATTGTGAACAATTTATTTTTTTGTTTATTGCGATGCGAGCTATACAAGCAAAGATATTTAAGAAAAAACTCGAGGAAGCACAATTTCTTTTCTTTAGACAAATAACTTCTATTACTAGGATTTATTGATGCACACCTTGTAATATTTACAAATTCTAGCAAAGAAAAGTGAAGTTAAATTAGAACTAAAAAATTCGCAATGTGAATTGTCTGGTCAGGGCAGTTTTTTTATTTTAACGTGTTTAGGGGATCAACTTACGTTCACAGTTCAGTTTTGCAGTTTCTGCAAGGTCGGCGTATTGTTTATTTAAACTATTTATTTTTTTAGATCGTGTTTTCTATCGGTTTTCTTTGAATACCTCGAAATCTATAAGTCCTATGGAAAACAATAGAATGAAGGAAAATGTATAAGTCCTATGGAAAACAACAAAAAGAAGGAAAATGTTCCTTATGAGCTGTACAATAAAAGTATATAAATATAATTCATTCCAATTGTTAATATTATTTTTGAAAAATTGAATATTGCAAAATTATGCGTTTCTAAACAAACACTGTTCTTTCAAAAATAAAGGATAATATTCAATGCAAGTTTAGAGAAATATAGCTCTTATAAAGTACAATCACCATTTAAAATTTCAAATCAAAATGATTATTAAAACCGTTCAAATATAGAATCGTTGCTTAAACTTTGCACCCTTGTGAAATCCTGCCATGAAAACCAAGAAATGTGTACGATAGCTAAAATTGTAGTTTTTTATAAGTACTTTAAGATCACGAAGAGTGATTTTTTTTCAAAATTTAAACCCTTTTTATTCCAGTTAAGGGAGTAATGAAAGTAGATTGAAGAAGCCAACTTAAAAAAATTAATGATCTACTTGCATTTGAAGCTGAGATACATTGTAAAAGATGAGAAGGCCGATTACATGGATAACACAGCCCCACAAAAAAAAAAAAAATTCAGACCAGCGAACCAGACCCATGTATCCCTATGTATTTTCGGTCGCTGAATCCGAATCCGAGGTCAAAAAAATTCGTACACCCCCAAAATCTTGAGCTAGAGCCAAAAAACACCCCTGGACTGGGGTAAAAAGAATATTAAGCTACGAGAATAGTTGTTACATCCTAATCTATCGAATTATACAAATTAAGGTTAAACAGCAGCGTACATACAACAGATATGAAACACACCCACAGGGAGGGGTGAGAAATCGATCGAAAACATCAATGAGTACTGAAAAAGCTCGAAATGTCTAAATTTTGTTAAAGTGATAACAAACTTCATCAGGTCCAACGTAATCTTCATAAACTGCCCCTATAGGGTTGAGAACAACCACCTTCAAGTTTAAAGGACACGAGAAAAACAAGAAAAAACGTAAAATCCAACAGGATTTCTATTTTCATGAATGCTATGATTGGCTGAAATTGCGTAGTACTCTAAAATAGAACTAGAAACTTACGTATCATTAACGCCCTACAGTGTCAACCCTCAGAGGGTGTGAAAACTACCCCCTAAACTAAAAAGTTACAGTATAAAAATGTAGTGTAAAAATTCGAAACACCTGCGTTGTGTGGAAGTGAGAAGAAACTAGACTATGTTCGACGCTATGCTTGAAAACCAGCCCCACGGGGTTGCGAGATACCACCCCTATATCTGTAGGATGCTGGAAAAACAGAGAGAAACTAACCGGATTTACATTTTTATGCTATGATTAGCAAAAATCGTAATGCACACTTCCAGTGTCCTACGGATATAGGGGTAGCATCTCGCAACCCCATGGGGGTGGTTTTCAAGCACAGCGCCGAACATAGTCTAGTTTCTTCTCACTTCCACACAACGTAGGTGTTTCGAATTTTTATAGAAGTCACTGTAACTTTTTATAGATAAATCTTACATGGGGGGTAGTTTTCACACCATCTGAGGGTTGACACTGTAGGGCGTTGATGGTACGTAAGTTTCTAGTTCTATTTTAGAGTACTACGCAAAATAGAAATCCTGTCGGATTTTACATTTTCTCTTGTTTTGTGTCCTTTAAACTTAAGGGTGGTTGTTCTCAACCCTATACGGGCAGTTTATGAAGATTACGTCGGATCTGATGCACTTTAACAAAACTTAGACCTTTCGAGCTTTTTCAACAGTCACTGCTGTTTTGGATCGATTTTTTTATAAATGGGGGCTAGTTTTCACCTCTCACTGGGGGTGTGTTTCATATCTATTGTATGTACGCTGCTGTTTAACCTTAATTTGTATAATTCGATAGATTAGGATGTAACAACTATTCTCGTAGCTTAATATTCTTTTTACCCCAGTCCAGGGGTGTTTTTTGGCTCTAGCTCAAGATTTTGGGGTTGTACGAATTTTTTTGACCTCGGATTCGGATTCAGCGACCGAAAATACATGGGGATACATGGGTCTGGTTCGCTGGTCTGAACTTTTTTTTTTTGTGGGGTTGTGTAATCGATGGTCCATTTGTTGCCAGCGATTATTCTGGTATGTACTGGTATACAAATGCTTGGGTGCTTTCCTGTAAAATTCCATATAATTGTGTAATATACTGATGGACAGGTTCTTTAATTCACTGGATTAACTATGTATTTATACAATTATTTATTATGTAATTTATACATAATTATATGGAAAATTACATTAATTGAAAATTGAAATAAAGATACATGAATGTATGTAGTTTTAATTAACTTTATGTAAACCATAAATATGTTTAACTTTACCCTGAAAGTCTAAGTTTTTTTAAATTGTTCCTGTAAAAATAAAATAATTATGTATAATTGCATAGAAAGTTGAACTAATTTTAATTTAACTTTCAAAGAAGTATTTTTACATCCCTTTTCTTGCAGTGTAAGTTAGTTTTCCTGCTCGTAATTTTTTTTTGTTGTATCAGTAATATTAAAAGTTTTACAAAGCCGTATACATGAACATGAGGGTAGTTGTTCAAGTTAGGTTGGTTTACCATTTTCGAGACAAAAATTAAAAAGCTTCTCTTGTATATACTAAATACCAATTTTATGGACTCTTACCTGCTTGATTGACCTTTTTACCCCAAATTTACCCCAAATTTACCCCAATTTACCCCCCAACCCTTCGACGGAACAAGATGAAAATATAATCTAGTTCTAGATCTCGTTAAAGCACATATGTGTACCAAATTTCAAGTCAATATCTTAAACGGTTCCAGAGTAAACGTGCGCACAAAAAAAAGTTACAGACAGACCGAGAGACCGACAGACAGACAGAATTTTTCTTTTCGTTCAAACTTAAAATCTCGACGTTTCATGACATTTTAAGCCTGTTAAAAAATATTATTTTGGGTATTCAGCAGATAACTTTCAAAGAAAACATTCGTTTCTTTCATATACCATTGGTGCAAGTCTGACCAAAAAAGGAAGATCGACAAGACTCCCCCTACAGTGACTTGTCGACTTCTTTCATACACCTACCATATCTAAGATTCAGCATGAAAAGCAATAAAACAACCACTCTTTCTATATATTGATGATTCAAGTCTGATCATGCTAATATATATAATATTAAGCATCTCTAGTCCTACCTAGAGGATACTATATCACAATCAAACGTTTATTACATTTCAAAGTCAAGAAAATACTAAAAAGCACAAAGAAAATAGTTATAAAATTTCGCTCACCGCATGAGATGCTTAATATTATATATATTAGCTTGATCAGACTCATCAATATATAGAAAGAGTGGTTGTTGTATTGCTTTTCATGCTGAATCTTAGATATGGTAGGTGTATGAAAGAAGTCGACAAGTCACCGTAGGGGGGAGTCTTGCCGATCTTCCTTTTTTGGTCAGACTTGCACCAATGGTATATGTTTTCTTTGAAAGTTATCTGCTGAATACCCAAAATAATATTTTTTAACAATGATGTAAGCAGAAATAATAGGTATTTATTTATTTTAAGCCTATTTGGACAATAAATTTTTTTTTGTCGTTACTATACTTCCACTGGACGTGGAAGTAAAACTAACGTATATCAGCTCCAAATGCCAGTAGAGCATATTTATTTTTTCAAAAGTTGGCTTTTTTAATCTACTTTCATTACATTTGCCGTTTTTGATTTCATAAAAAAAAACAGTTACCTACTTGGATTTGTTTATAACTAAAATTACGAAAACTATAAGTTTAAATTTTGAAAAAAAATGTGTTTCTCCATGATCTTGAAGTACTCATAGAATGCTACAATTTAAGCCGTCGTACGCATTTCTTGGCATTGATGGCAAGATTTCACAAGGGTGCAAATTTTTAGCAACAATTGTATTGAAATACCCCGTATCTAGGTCGTGTGTTTACAAATTAATTTTCTAAATTTTTAATAGAATTTACGTATTTCAGAATTTTAAAACAATTCAAATCAAAATTAAATATTTTACGATAATAATTAAACAGATTTCATTCATAATTCCCTCGAATACAGAAATATTATTTTATATAATATTTCGTACAGTATTTTACTAAGTTTAAAACGACGTTGAAATCCGAGTTTCACATGCAGTGCATCTCCTAAGGAATTCATTACGTAAACAAGTAAAGTCAACAACATAATCAATAAAGAACCATATCCATAATATAGTTAAGGTCGAAATTTTCTTATTAGAGCGTAATTTAGATAAGCAAAGGGTTTTCAAGTACTAGATGCCTTCATGAGAAACCACGCTGAACCAATTGCTCGCTATTCCATTCACTCTCGTGTATCACGTAGTTTTGTTTCTTTATCATGTCGCCTATAAAAGTTCCGATTTCATTGAATAAAATGGTTCCGGGCAGACCAAAAATGCTACCAAAGCAGTTAGGTCTGCCCTTCCTCGAGCTACACAGCTCATCCTTACCCTACCGATGATCCGGATGACAGGATGCCTCTTGGCATCTTGTGTACCGGCAGTCACTCCCGCCACAAACCCAAAACACCCAACAGACCGATGACTACCCCCCGGGGGGCAAACAAGCTGGCGAAGAGCAGAAGACGAAGAAAGAAGAACGCCAAAAGAGGCCTTAGCCAGCAAGGTCCAACGAGCCAGGACCCAGGGAGGTGGACCGAAATCGTCTGCACCGCTCACAATTGTGAGTGGGGCCGACGTAAAGTAAGTTCGCCCGCCCTGCACGAGGCTGGTCCCCGGTCTACAGCGATGTACTGGGGTAAAGGGCAATAGTCCTGCCCGGCCCCAGACATCCGAGACCGACATCTATAGCCAAGAATATTGGCGATAAAATGGTCTTTATTTGACCGACCTCAAAGAGTATACACGTCCCGTGTCTCAGTCAGCGATTTTAGAACACTGAGATACACAACTATTACTTGTAGGCCGTGAACGCTTTAGACATCCAGCTGTTCCGGGGGATATTTTGTTTAAGTTCATCCAGCGACCACCATAGTATAAACTTTACTTAACTATTTATTCTCCGTTGTCATTTTTTGTCTTAACTTAAAATCATAATAAAATAGCAAAATTAGATTATTTTTCCAAATTCACCTAATAAAATGACAACGTTAAATGAAATTCTATCTCATGAAATTACGGCTCTAATATCTGCGAAGTCAACGTTATATTTCACTCGACTTTATGTTCCACTGTGGTACCTTGATTATAGCTTACTTATTATACTCTTCGCAAAAACGAAGAGTATATTGTATTTGATCGGCACATTTCTAAAATCGTAAATATCGCTCGTAGAGAAAAAAATTTCATATCATTGCGTTAGTGAACGAATTCTGAACAATTTTCAAAATGTCCATCTGTCCGTCCGTCCGTCCGTCACGTTTCTTGTATGCACGATAACTTAAGAAAGAAAAATCCGATTGTACTGAAATTTAGAAAGTAAGTTAGTGTTAGCTAGACGAAGAACCCTATTGTTTTTGAAGAAAATCGATGAGTAAATAAAAAAGTTATTAATTATTTAATTAAAAAAAAAAAATTCTCTTAATTTTTATCGCTTGTACTAAAATAGAAATCTTGCGAAATATTATTTCCATAATATATATTTTTTTGTTTATGAATTTTACTTATATATACCTATTTCATAGAAGTACGAGTTGAAATACCTATGTATGATTGTCGAAAGATATATACCACAGACAATCAATTTTTTTAACAATAGTGGCGCAGCGGCTAAAGCTTTGCGTTGCAATCCAAAGGTCCCGTGTTCGAATCTCGCACAGGTTGGACATTTTTTAAAAATTTTTTTTCCATATAATTTTTTTCAGAACAAAGATGGTATCACAAAATTTAGGATGTCCAAAAACTAACATTATTTACAAGAAACTGCGAAGAGTATCCTATAGAATGTGTAACAATTATATATAAAAAGCTCAGTAAATTGGCGAAGAGTACGTTTTTAGCTTGTTTAAAAGTTAGTATTCAGTTTCAGTATTCAAATTAATTAACTCACGATTGTGATTTGGAACTATCTTTAGTCATTTAATTAATGGAAAGTTTTCTTTGTGTTTAAAATGTTATTACAACGATTGTTGTTTAATATGATAATACTCCAATCAGCTAAGTAAATAATATTTAGTACAGTCGCGAATGGTTTATTGCAGATTTTGCACTTAATTATTCTTCAGCATTTGCAGTTAAGGATTCTTGATTGCCATCTCTGTAATTATACCTCACCAAGTTTATCATTTACATATGATAAGATTTGAACACAGCTTTTTATCAGTTTTAATTTCGAAGATTTTCGAAAGGCAAGCACAAGATTTTGTTGGTTGTCACTTCATCTATATACAAATAACAACGATACAACAAAATGGGGTCAATCCCAGATAGCATTTTTACATTCAGAGCATGTGCTCGGACCATACTTTATGTACCCATGGAACTAAGAATGAATATTCATTTTGTATTCCGTGTAGAAAATCTGAATGTCAGAGAGACGTACAGATGACCGCGTCTCGATATACGAGTAAGATTCCTACAACGTACCCATAGACCAAAACGGAACTTGATGTGAACCAGAAACGTATATTGACATACTGATAGATACATGAGGTATATAGGAGGAAGGTCCATCCTACATTCACAATGTACACTGCATGTTCATGGTATATGAGTACTACCTTCGCAGGAATTAAACCGTAGGTGCCTGGTATGTTACACATGGATCATAAATCTATGATGCACGTATATTGTAGGAATGAACATTAAGTATCAGTGGCAGCTATAAGTACTTCACTCATGTCATGTATTTTCTTCAAAGTTTAATTATTATAAAAATTTATTACTTATTGTAATCATTGATGAGTCGCTGCTTCATTCTGAATATGTTCAGTATGACGCAGCGACTCATCTATGATTATAGCAAATAATAAATTATTATAATAATTAAACTCAAGAAAATACATGATATGAGTGAAGTACTTGCATATAATAAATCCAATATCTAATTTTAAAGTTTAATTGTTACAGTCAATTATTAGGTACTTACTCTAATTTTCCACATTTCATATTCCTTGTGAAGAATATTATGTAAGTAAATGTGGAATATATGCACAGAAAATTTGTTTTTACTATCAGTTTTCCACTAAAGTCAAATGTTTTATTCATCAAATTTTATTGAATGGAGCACACAAATGCTAAATAAACTTAAATAAAACTGTATTTGCTATAACAATACTTTACAAAGGTCCACGAATATATGTAAAAAAAAATAGTTTTACGTTAATAAGATCTGTTAAAAACCATTTTAAAATGGATCAAACATTTATCACTCTAAAAGCTCAGCTTAAAAATCATATTTAACGTGTTATTTATGAAAAAATCTAATGATCATATTACACTACCTTAAAGTTTTATCTATTTCAAATCGTGTTTTAAATTGCCAAGAACAAAACATGATTTTATTTTATTAATTACTTTACATTGTTGTAACAATTAAGTATGCATCTTAAATTATAAAATAGGAAGAGATATAAATAAAACAGTTGTGTTACTTTAAATATATTTTTATTTTTTGTTACAAAAATGAATTGTAATAATAAAAAACAATTGTGACAAAAATTTCAATTCAGATTTTTTTTAACAAAAAAATTTTCTTTGCAACTTATGAACTGTCATATTTTACTATAACGAATTTTTTGCCAGTAAGTAAAAAATAGTAAAAATTGGAGGGCTTACATTTTCAAAACCAAGTGTCCAGGTGTTGCCGATGGTGATACTTGTAATTGCGAAAGTCCACTTTTCATTCTCAACACATCATCTGTGACTGATCCTATTGGCTGAATACTTTCTTTTGGCTTTTCCAATTTTTAAGAAGGTATTTCCTTCCTGTCCAGAGGAGGAGATACACGTGCTAGTCCAACTACAAAAGAAAATACATTGTATTATATTTGAATAGGTACTTATTTCTCTTTAGAAACTGGCCATGATAAAGTTGAAAAATATAAAAACATCTTACAAAGATCTTACAGAAAAAATAAAACTGATCAAACATAAATTAAACAAATTGATATTATCATAGATAGATAGATAGATACATTTATTTGTTCCTTTTTACATACAATACCTCATTGGGTGTAGAACACGTCAAAAACATTAAGAGAATACAACAGAAAAAAAGAATATAGTTAATATTAATGTAAAAAATACATATCATAATAAAATTGAAACACTAACAAATGGTAACAGTGAAAATAAATAGAGGACGACAACAGTAATTAAAGTTAATTTTAAAATAGATAATATGCCTAGTTTGGATAAAAATGTGTTTGGTTAAAATATTAAAATGATATAACAATACAATACAATGATAAATTTGAGGAACAGCCTAGTTTGAGAGTACAAAAGTAAGTTTTTTATTAATGTATTAAAACATCAGTGAAATATTCGTCCACCGTATAGTAAGCCTTTTTTATTAGTATCCGTTTGAGTTCTAGTTTTAATGTTTTTAAAGTGAGATTTTTTATGTTGTCCGGCAATTTGTTAAAAATGTTAATTATAGAATACTCAACATTTTTTTGTATATACGAGAAAGGACACGGCAGGCACAAAATAAATGGAAAAGAAGGTAGTCAAATGGGCTGAAAATGTAGTATGTTGTACTTCATAATATCATGATCAAAAGTTTTCATGGGCACAATATCTGAAAATCGCCAGTTTTTGAGATATGAAAGGTCAAAGGTCGGGAATATCGGTACCCGCTGTCATAGTTGAGAGTATCATATTATGATGAGGATTTGTTTAACGTGTGATTTTAAATGTACCTGAAGTTTCGAACGTTCACTTGAATGAATATTAGATGAAAAAGAAAAGTTAATAAAAACCACACATCGATTTAGGCATAAACACTTCATTGCCATATTTGCTGACAATAAATATCCACAATACTTAAGTTTTTACACCTAAATCGAAGTGTGGCTTTTATTAATTTTTCTTTTTCATATGAAATTCGTTCAAGTGAACGTTCGAAATTTCAGGTACTTGATTTTAAATGCCTACCAGAGTTATTAAAAGAACAACATACCTATCTTCTTTCAACTTCTAGTAAAGACAAAATTTCTTGGGAAGTCGACGGCTTCCAATATGTTCTTCGATATCATCTGACGGAAGGAATAACGTGCTTTTTGTACATAGTCCTTTGATTTGTTTTTATCCACTCTGTACATCAGATCTCTGCCCTTTTCAATTAATTGCAGCTCTTCTATAATCCTCTGAAATAGGTATAAAGCAAATTACTACAAATAGGTAAATACCTATCACAACTCGTATGTTGTAATCAAATCCAATGGTTGTGATTTAAATAAACAAAAGCTCCTTAATATTGAAATAGATCGAACCTACCTTCTTGAAAATAAGATTTAAACACCCCGTAAAGTGTTCACATTTCATCTGCATTTTCACCTGTTTTTCAATGATCAGTCAATTGTTTGAATGGTGACCACCAAGCTTCCTTTTCGTGGACCGAGACCATTACAAAGACACCTCAGTTTCTTTTCTAAAAATCGATACCTACAAACGCCGTAATTATTATAACTAATATAGGTGGTATGCTTAGTATAATATGTACAAAGGGATACACATTAAACTTTAGTGTCTAAATATAAAATATTTGCAAATGACAACAAAACTATGTGGTAGTTATATTGTATACAATTGTAAAATACTTACAGCAATGCAATTAATGTATATACTTGGAATAATTATAATAAATCAGGGGAAAACAAAAAACAAAACATACATTTGACAGCAAAAGCGTGACGTATACTAATAGCAGTACGATGAGCATGCGCACTAACCTAATGACCGTGACGCGCATTTAAAAAATTCTACAAGGGGATTGTAATGACATGGAAAACGGAAATCTAAATATAAAAGATAAAAAGTAATTAAAGACCCATTCTAAGTCTGAACTATCTGCTTAAGAAATGCCGATAGTTACCGAGATAGTTACTAATTAATTGAACACAGTACATAAATTAAAAAAGGGTTATTATTCATTATTATTTAATATTTCATTCATTATTATTTAATATTTCATATTCATTATTATTCAATATTCGATCACAAATCTAAAGTCTGGATTCAAAATTTAAAACATATTTCATATATACAATAATATTGACGAACGATTTAAAATTTATAAAACGTCATACACCGCACCGGGGATGACTATAAATGTACTTAAATCAAATCTATATAGATAGAGAAATATCATTATTATTTTTGTAGGTAGGTAGATAGGTACTATAAAACTAGCATTGCTGTCTCATCAGTTGTGATGCAGGTTTATTTTTATTAGTTCAAAAATCGAACCAATCAGCGTTCGCGTTAAAAGTGCTGAACTTTTGATGATATTACTGTCGGCGCGGCGCTCGGGCGATGCAAATATTTCTACAAAAAATATATCTGTATTATACAGATAAAATCATTGACGAATGTCTATACGATGTACATAAACACATATACGAAGAACGTTCCCTGATACGTGTACACAGTATATGCGACTGTGAATATAAACTTTTCTGTATATTCCATTTATATCGTATGTATAATCATATTGTATATGTGAAAATATTATTTATATGGGAATGTTGAGGGAACATACATGGCAAGTACAGAATGCAATTAGAACATTGGGAATGCAAAATGTACATTCGTGGAATAATAAATGCTATCTGGGATTGATCTCAGCTAAGTTGCAATTGTAACTAGCAAATACTACGAACCACAATCGGGATTCTGGTTGTGCTAAAATTAATACTACGAAATCTACGAGTTGTGGCATTTTGTTGATTGCCTTTTACCATCACTGGGAAATTTCCCGAGCTGTGTCAAATTTTACATATGTCGACGCCAATTATAAAGCTTTCAGGATAATGACAATTGCCATGGTAAACAACTTATTTTATTGTTTACGTAGCTGACCTGATTATTCTACAAATTACTGTGACGATTGTCCCAACGAATACTTTCCGTCTTTTTATGTAAACTGTGGCAATTGCCCCAACAATTATATAATACAATGATACAAATGAATATGACAAAATAAACGTATTAAAACGTTTTCTGTGTTTTCCTTCAATATTCTACTTTTTCAGGAATAAGTGAGATTCAATACAAATATAATTCTTTAGACAAAACAGTGAAATCATTATTAAATAAAGTACAGCCAAATAAAAAGGTACCAAAGTAAAATCAACTAATAAATAACTGTTGTCAAAATTAATATAAATAAATTTGATCAGTAAATAGAAACAAGTAATATCAAACTTTATAAAAAGAATCTATGGTTAAACAAAAATACAATCACAATGTAAATTTGGGTCCTACTTTTAAAAATCTAGACGGTCACGTAAACTGCCAAATTTGTATATTTTTCTGTCTCTACCAAAAAGAGAGAGATAAATATACGACGGGGGTTGGGGGTGTTTCAGTATATTTGAACCGTTTTAGTAATCACCATTTTGATTTGAAATTTTAAGTGGTCACTGTACTTTTATAAGAGCCATATTTTTCCAAAATTTCACTATTATCCATTATTTTTTAAAGAACAGTGATTTTTTAAAAACGTATAATTTTGCAATATTCAAATTTTTTTTAAATAATGTATCACAATTGGAATGTGGAATGAATTATAATTTATATACTTTTATTATACAGCTTAAAACGAACATTTTCCTTCTTTCTATTGTTTTCCATTGAACTTAGAGATTTCCAGGAATTCAAAGAATACGGATTAATAAAGTAAATTGTTTAAATAAACAATACGCCGACCTCGCAAAAACTGCAAAACTGAGCTGTGAACTTAAGTTGACCCCTGAACACGTTAAAATAGAAACCCTGTCAAAAAATCCTATTTCAAACTTACTTATAGATAATCATTGATAACCCATAAAAAATGTATAATTATCTATAAGTTTGAAATGATTTCTATAAGTTTGAAATAGGATTTTTTGACAGGGAAAGCTGCCCTGACCAAACAATTCGCATTAAAATCCTAATTTGACTCCACTAATAGGTAGTAAGACAATTATTCTTTAGGTGATTTAAACTCTTAGTTTTACCCCACTAGGTATATATGTTCTAGATATTTAAGCGTATATCAACATATATTTATATTACATACACAATCTAGGCATTATACATTATACAGTTTTGTCATTATATCCGCTGGGGTTAACGTTTATTCATATCGTGTTTGCCAAGCTCAAACCAACAACGGAAACCGATTAAACTATCAATATGTAAATGTGTGCAATAAGCATTATAATTATCGACCTCGTGGTCAGACTGCGATAAACAGATAACAGAAACCACAAAACAAACAAGGAAACGAGCCCGTTTCAAATTGCAACTGTCGACGAAGCAGCGTTGGGAACTTTTCTGGCTTGGGTATCCGTAGACAAGCCCAAAAAAATCCGTAGAACCTGGTAATAAATCCGTAGAACTAAATAATAAATAGTATAATAATAAAAATAATTAAATAATCGCAGGCACGGAACCAAAGTATAACGCCCAAAATTTTTTTGATAAGCAGAGTGGGGGAATCGGGACTAGTGGCCGGATAATATCGATAGTACTATCGATTAATCGATACTTTATGACTATCGAAAACTATCGATAGTTAATGCACGGCATATCGATAGCGTCGTATCCATATCAAAGCTTCTCCAAACTTGCGTTTGTACTCCGTCGTGCCAGAGTTCGTGCCGAAAGAGTGGACATTACTAGGTTCGAGACCACTTTTCTCCTTTTTTGGCTGTTATTAACGTTCTAATTGGACTTTCTGCGTTCATAAAATTTATTTTTATAACTATATATTTTAATTTTTGTTCACTATTCCCCGTAAATAATATTTTATTCACCATCGATAGTACTATCGATACTATCGATAGCAATGACCAAAACTATCGGAAACTATCGATAGCAGCGACTATCGTTAGTATCCGACCACTAATCGGGACATAACCTTATACTCTATACCTTGGCTAAAGTTTAGTTCAAATAAATATTAAAATGTCAAAATGTGGTTTCATCTGATCTTTTCTTCTAAATAAGACTACTAATGCCAACTGACAGCCAGGGATCATGACCACAGACGATAGAATGCATTCTGTCATGACTATTAAAACAGTAAATCGTGATGGGGTCTGCTCAGTAGCTACGAACTGGCTGATGTTCTTATTTCGCAATTAATTAAAATTACTATAACTGATGTCCTTAAAAATCCGTAGATAACAACGGTTTATCGGAAAATCGGAGCTGGCACAAAAAATCCGTAGATCTACGGATAAATCCGTAGGGTTACCATCACTGCGACGAAGGCAAGAAAACTGAGGCAGTTACGAAAATATAACTCGATAGTGTTGTAACATTCCATCTATTTATTAAATAAGTTAGTGCGTTTTGTTACTATTACAAGTATGGCTAGATTTTGTAAATACATAAATACTTTCATATCACGTAGTGGAGTGGAAGTATACATCTTTTTAATACGATTTTTGGATTTTTATTAACATGCTTTTATTAGGTCGACCTGTAACTATCTACAGTACCTATAACTAGCATTCACATAAGTTTTTCTTAAAACCTATAAAGAGACATCAAAAATGTACTGCTATGCATAACATTCCAAAAAGGCACTTGATTCTGTGTATTTGAAGATAATTTCCGGTTATAGACTTTTTTTATGTAGTTTGCTTATACAGTGTGTCCTCGGATGATGTTGACAAGAGGAAAAACATCTCTATTATTGATTTTACGACGAAAAGTTATTCTCTATAAAAAAATCTGTTTGTCGAAAAAATGAATTTACCATATAAACATCTTACCGTGTACCGGGTGTTAATAAATTAAGAAAACATCAAAATGCCTCAAGAGAGAAGTACCTTTATTTATTATTTTGGACAAAATTTTTATAAAACAAAGTTGTTTATAATCCAAAATAAAGCCTGAGTACAAATTATGAAGTCTAAATTTTGACTTTTACATTTATGTCAACTTACATTTTTTTTTCAAACATTAACATAACTAGAGAATATTATTTAGGTATTATGCAAATCACAACTTACACACCTTTTTATTTATTATGAAAATACCTACTTTCTGTATATTGTTGCCCTAATCTGGGCACGCTAATATACTACCCAGTAAACATTAATGTAACTTTACCTCTCTGAGAGGTAAGATTAATAGAACATTTTTATATAAAATATTTTACATAATTTTACATAGCATATACGTAAAATAACATCATATTTAAGTCAACATATTAACTTAATTACTTATACACAAGTTTACATATTTGCTACATAATTTTACTTAAAAATGTTTACCTTCTTCATTTTACGACATGAACGCGTCACGCAGCAAGTGTAAAATGATGCAAAATCTAACGTTTGTGTTTTTTGATCATTTTTGTGAAAAATTGTGGATGATGTCTTTTAATAACTTTGATGCAAAACTGTGAACCGTAAAGCATTGTGACTTTTTTAAATATTATTTTATTTGGACGTTTTATTAGTGTAGAGGTTAGGTGCAAACATAAACATGCCCTCTTGTTTGCGAATTTGGTGTACATACCTATGTAGGTGCACCATTTTCCAGTGAATGACCCAAAAGTAAGTTTGTGTTGTACCGTTTTTATAAAGATATTTATTTACATGAAACGTAATCTTTTTATAGGTTAGAATTATTTCACGGGCAATCGTTATTCTCGACAGACAATTATATCATTACATGGATTTGGTTACACAAAAGCTGTATGTTGGTGCTGTTCCCACATTATTAAGTTCAACTGAATCCAGCGTAAGTTGTAATTCAAGGAAACCCAGATCTTAATAGTGACAAAAGCTTTTGCGAAGTACTATGCATAGGTATATAGTTATTGTTTACCGACATCTTATAGCACCTACTTTGTGTTCGTTATTGTATTGTACATATATTTCAAGGTTTTGTATGTGTAAAGTAGGCTAATATTTTCCTGCAATTTTTCTTTTGTTCAAAATTGGCTTCAGCACGTAAAAATACTTCAGAAAAATTAGATCAGAACCTTAGGACAAAACCATTGCCCCTTTTTAGAGGATAAAAGGGGTGGTAACCAAAAACTGATTTTTTTTTAATATCAGAATCGGTTTCAACATGTTAAAAAACAGAATTATATGGTTCTGATCAAAAGCGCAGCCCCCTTTTTTTGTTGTCTTATGATTAATGATATTGCTTGTATCGCCATTAAAAAAATTAATTTGATCATTATAAAACTACGAACAAAACTAGAATTGTCTGAACCTTTATGGTTAATTTTGTTGCAATAAATTAAGACAATTAAGATTTGTCATTATTAAAAATATGCTTCTAGTAGAATTAAATTATCTTGGTAAAGGACCCGCACATTTTCTTTTGTCAAATGGCTCTCAGTGAATGTAATAGTATAATATAATTTAATATTTATACAAAAAAAGCTTAAGAAACAGTAACAAGTTCGAAAATTGAATCGTTGATTGTTTACTTTTCAGTGGCGTTAATTAACAATTTGTTTATATGACTGTTAAAGAGACTACTTTTATCATGGGATTCTCACAAGATTGATGCACTCGTCTACAACGTATGCATGAAAAAAGTACTGCTTTACACACTTGTTGCATAAATAAGTAGGTATTTTAAAATTATTTAAAATAATTTTTTGGCAATTATTTAACAAATGCATGTTTTTCACGCTTCACGGCTCCCAATTGGCGTAGAAAACCCCGTTTTTTTAAATTGTTTCTTATTTGTGATCTTTTGAAGCATTCTAATAATTTTTAATTGTTTAATTCTGAGAAAAAAATTCTTTTAAAAAATTTAAAATGATTTTAAATAGTTTTAAAAAATTGTGTTAACACCACTGAAGAGTAGGAGAAAAATCTAGATTCTAGAACAAATTGTTCTATGACTTGATGCACTTAAACAGTCAACGGTTCAATTTTCGACTTTGTTATTGTTTTTTTGGTGTTGTTATAAACATTTCCACTTGAAATTTGGTGTGATGATTTAATGGGCTTATTTAGCATATTTTTTTATTACATTTTGCAAAAAATCTCTTAATTTTACAGCAAAATTCAAAAAACCAGGATATTCTAAGATCTCTAGAGGCTTTAAAATTAATCAGGAACCTAGACGCTGCGTGAAGTCATTCACTCCTAGTTGCATTTTCATTCCCCTTTTTTTCGGCAGTTATATGCTGCATACTGTTATGTTGAAATAGTCCCCAAATCACCATCTCTGGCAGATTAGACAAATCTGATTTTAAATAATAATAATAATAATAAAAAAGCTGGGTTTTAACAGTGTAAACTCAACTTTGAGGCAGACTTTCGGATTGAATGACAGCACTTTGAGCACATCGATTCATGTTTAAAGCAGTATACTTCTGAAACTTATCGGATCGACCTCAAATTTTCCATTCCATTGGAAGCGTGTTTTCGTAAAGTTTTGTTAAAATATATACATTATTATTTAAGCTATCATAAATTGTTTAATAACTTAACAAATTGATCAAAATAGTTTGCATCTAGTTTTCTTCACAATTTAGTAAAGGGATACAAGCTATATAACCAGATTTACTACACTATACAGGGTGCGCCACTTAAAACTCCCCAGACTTGTAACTTTTTTATTTTCGAAGCGATGATGACCATGTTGGGCACATCAACTTGTAGACATTTTTAAAGCCTTTAAATGCCCATACAAAGTGATTATTATTATTTTTTTTTGAATGGTTAAGAAAGGAAACTTAATTTCTTTGAATATTTTCTTACCTCACCCTGTACATGGACTGTGTTATTGTTTTCTTATAAAGGTTTTAATTAGCTTCAATTTATGTTATTAAAATAAAAAAACTTAAAAAATAAAAAATTTGCAATTTCCTACTTACTACATTTTAATATAAGTTAGTTTTAAAAAGCTTTTTTTTTTTTATTTTTTGTTACTGTTATTATTACGCTGAATATTGTTTGTGATATGTCTTTTACAGAAAAAGCATAAAATTTTCATTTACATTTCTTTCAAAGTAATTTAAAAAAAAAAATCAGTTTGGAGTGTTTTTAATTCCTTTCTCCAAAACCAAAAAGAATTTCGAATATGATGTTATAATATAAATTGAAGCTAATTAAAACCTTTATAAGAAAACATTAACGCAGTTCATGTACAGGGTGACGTAAAAAAATATTCAAGGAAATTAAGATTTCTTTCTTAACAATTTTTTTCAAAAAATTTTTTTTTTAATTCTTTAAAAATATCTACAATTTGATGTGCCTTCAAAAATAAGAAAATTACAAGCCTGGGGAGTTTTAAATGGTGCACCCCGTATATGAAATAGACTAATATTTCAATTATTTTCACAGGTTGTGTAACTGATGTTCAAGTAGCAAATGTCAGAGTGACGAAGGCTGACCAAAGAACGAGTACAATCAGAAACGACCCGAGAAATGCTTAACCCTTATTGTAGATACTTAGTTAACTTGGATATAGATTAATTACACAAAAGACACTAGTATTAATCTCTCCTAAATCAACAGTTAATAAAATAAATTGAAATTTGAGCTTTACTAGGAATGCAAGGCAAGGTAGGTAGGTGGGTATACATCATTGGAGAAGAAAAAATATCGTATAGCTGCTTTCTAAAGAACATATAGATGAAAACGTCGAGGACAACGCCTAATTCCTGGTTTACCTACTGGGATATGCAGAGATTAAGATGGAATTGAAACTTTGTTGATACTAATTAACTTAGTTTAAACTGTCATTCAATTCGAGAATCTTTCCTAAGCTAATATATGTTGACAAATCAGACAACCATATCTTGCATTATATACTTTTTATCTCTTTTTGATGTAGCATGTATTTGTTTTATATACCTACCATAATGTTCAAAATAGCACCCTATAGTACTTTTTAAATATTGATACTAGAGAACTGGATTCTTGGAGTTAAATATATGAATATAAATTCCTCATGAATTGTCCAGAAAAATTGATATTCTTTAGGAAATAACTGGAGGAGACATCAACTTTTATTTTTAAGTAGGATACCTTTGAATATTTTTAGAAAGTTAGATAGTTTTATATTTTAAATATAACCATTTTTTACAAAAAAATTTTCATTCAAAATATAAAACTACTCGGCTCTCTAAATAAGGTATCCGACTTAAAAATAAAACTTGGTGTCAACTTCGGTAATTTTCTAAAGAAATATATTTTTCTGTATAACTTATAAGGAACTTTATTCATATATCTAACTTTAAAAATCCAATTGTGTAGTACCAATATTTAAAAAGTGCTGGGATATGCTATTTTGAACGTAGGTAGATAAAATATATACATGCTACATCATAAAGAGATAAAATTAGTTACGTATGCTTTCCATAGCAAGTGGTTGAATATACATATACGCTACGTCATTTGTTCCATACCGTGAGGTCACAGTGTTACCTCTTCACTATGTAAAAATCATATGCACATGTTGCTGACATTTCGCAGAGTATGCACAGAGACGAACCCAGCTATTTTTTTTTGGGGGGGGGGGGGTAAAGCTACAACTAATTTGCCAACTGCCCATTTTTTTTACAACTTATATTTCCTTATGTTTTTTTTTATTTCAGACTTAATCTATAAGTAGCCTAGCGATACAAATATTATGCAAAAGAAGTTTAACTAAACTACATGATGTAGGCGCTAGACCTAAGTTGACCCCGCGCTCTCCTTCGTCTAAAAGCTACTGGATGAGGTAACCGTTATAGTTTAATGACCGTGGAGAAATACAAGATATAGTTTGTACCAACGATAATGGTCTACACACGATCCAGCGGCAGGGACCCGACATTGTCAGTACGCTTTGAAGATAATTGGAATTCTAGCGGACCAGTTCACTTTTACGAATGAGTTCAAAGCATGCCGACATGGCTGGGTCCCTGCCGCTGGATCGTGTGTAGACCCCTTAATAATCCAGCGATATAAAAAAGTTCGCAAAAAAACGTAAAGGGTACCGACCTGTATCAATTTCAGTCTATTTACATAAAAGGCCATAAAAGTGTTCGGCTTCTTTATTATCATCACAAAAAAATGGTCACATATTTCCGAACAAAAATGTAGGCCACTCCCACTGAATATAATTGGTTTAAATTTTCTCTACCGGAATTATGATAGGTTGGTGGTCAACGTGGACTAGCGTTGTCAAATTGGACCGGCGGGCGGTACACTAACTAGAAGCGGTCGGCATCCTTTATGCTTTTTTGCGAGCTTTTTTGTATCGATGAAATATTTGTGGAATACACTATACAATACGATTACCCGCAAGTCGGGGCGCAAGCTCGTGAACGTCCGCGCTAGTACGGCTACCGGCCACTTCCCACTTCACATTGTGATACGCAATAGGTAGCATTAAGGGGTCTACACACGATCCAGCGGCAGGTAGCCAGCCTTGTCGGCATGCTTTGAACTGATTCATAAAAGTTAACTGGTCCGCTGGAATTCCAATTATCTTCAAAGCGTACCAACAATGTCGGGTCCCAGCAGCTGGATCGTCTGTAGACTCCTATAATAGTCCCAGATTCTGATTCAGTGTCCTCTAAGAATTTAATATTTTAACAATTTCTGACCGACAACAATTTGTTATTATTATTATCTCTCGTTGAAAGGTTGGTAACTGATATTAGTGATACTCAGTATAAACCAACAACAAACGACTTTATAGCTAGGACAAAGCATTGTATTGATAAAGGCAAAAAGGAGTAATATTCTAATATTTCTAATGTAAGACAGTCTTTGAGAATTGTATGCTCTGGCCGTGTGCCGTCTACTGGGTCGAACGTCGAATTTCCGCGAGTTGACGAGTTTATTTTGTTGGCCCGTCGCGTAGGCCCGTCGGCGTTGTGCGTTGACCGTCGACTATTCTGTGGCTCTCACATCAGTCACATCTAGTCATAAATAATATCAATTAAAATTATTTATAAAAAAATGGTCATAGTGACAGTGTCATTTAATTTTTATCAACTCATTATTCGTTTTTTTGCAATTATACCCAATAAAGATTTTTTTACATTTTTGGTGATTTTCCCAACTCAATCAACATTGGGGGGGGGGCGTACCCCCCCATAACCCCCCGTGGGTTCGTCTCTGAGTATGCACATATGATTATGCGTCACATTTTACATAGCACGTTACTTCTGCTAAACTTAGTTTACGTAGCATTTACGTATATGCTATATATTTATGTTTGCTGGGTAGTTAGGTAAATAGGTACTTAACATAACATAATAACATTAACTTCAACGATTGTGGAAAAACAATTTATTCTACATAACCTCCTCCAACCTCAACAGATTTCTCCATCCTTTTAATTAATCCACCATAGACCTTACGAATGGTTGAGGGTACATTCACTTCATTCACCGCGTCTTGTATTCGTGCTTTTAGTGTTTCTCGATCATGCGGCAGGTCATCTGCATAAACTTTCTGTTTTAAAACACCCCACATTGGTGTAAGGTCTGGTGATCTTGTAGAAAAATTAATTGGAGCATATCTTCCCATCCATCTGGCTCCGAACTGATCTGTCAACCACTGCCGTACCAAAACTGAGGAATGAGCTGGGCAACAGTCTTGCTGCCAAAAAATGTTACGCCTTACTTCCGGTTGCAGAGTGTTTATAAATGGCAATACATAGTTTTCCAAAAGGTCCAAATAAACATGCTGATTTAAATTTTCTTCTAAGAAATATGGACCAATGATTTTCGATCATAAAAAATCCCACACTATACATTCACTTTTTTATAACGTTGACTTCGTTTGTGAATGACATTGTTTGGAATTTAAAAAGCCCAATAACAACGACTATTTTGTGATGAAACGTGGCCATTGGTACAAAATTTTGCTTCGTCAGTAAAAAAAAAACATTCTGCGAAAACTTTTATCTACGAGGTAATTCTCACTGACCCATAAACAAAAATCCAATCGCTTCCCTTCGTCTCCATTTTCAAGTGTATGTCTGACTTAAACGGTCGAACTTTGTTTTCCATATAAATTCTCTGTAAATGAATTTTACTTACTTCCAGTCTTTGTGAGCGTTTCCGTAAAGATAATTTCGGGTTTTCTATTACTGAATTTATTACCAAAAGTGTTGCCGCATCGTCTTCATTGTACTTTTTCTTGGGTTTTTTAACATCCAATACAGATCCAGTTTCATTGAATTTTCCCAAGTAGCAAAGGCACGTGAAAATGACGTGAAAAAATGGTCAGGAGTGACGAGAAATGACGAGTTAGATGACGTAAATGAAACGTGAAAATGACTTCCTAATGTCTCAGACGAATGACGTCTTTTTCAGGTTATATTTGGTAATCCCCCCTCCCTACAGGTTTTTAGTAATAGGAACATATAAAACTACATACTAGTTAGTAATCTACTGATAAAAATAAAATAATTAATGCATAAATAAGTTTTGTCCTAATGAATTTGTTTGTTAGCCATCCGTAATTTTATTTACATTAACATATCTAATATTGTTTACCATCACTTCGACTTTTTCTCACAAGGGTTGCCTACAAATTATAATGTTTATTAAGTTATTAAATTTATTTTTACTTACCTTTACCAACTGCGGTCCGTAGGATTCGAACCTACATGTCTCCCGTTGTCCGTATTACAGTACTGACGCTTCAACCAACTGAGCTAGCTTGGCGACCGCTATTTCGGATGCTAAAAGCAGTATTTATGGTGGTGAATGAAGTCTTTATTATGTGAAATTGAATTTCTTACCTTATTTAAAATATATGAAAATCTTTCAGGTTCTCGCTTCGAGTTACTAGTATTTTTATTTATTTATAATTATTAAGAAGAACTTATTTAATTTAATTAAACTGTCACCAGTGTCACCTGAGAAGTACGAGTAGTTGTTAAACAATGTAATTATTACATTAATTAGTATTAGTGGCGGTTCATTAAAAAAAAATATATTTTCCCCAGATCTCGAAATTGAAGAGCAGAGAGGGAGAAATCCGAAAAAAAAATTTTCCTTATCTCAAATTTGATGAGCGGTGGAGGGGAAGTCAGGAGTCAACTATATTAAGAATTAAAGTTTTAAGTTGAGGTACTTATACAAATCTGGGAAGCGTGTTGGAGAAAAAACGGTAAAGGTGTAATATCGTCATCTACAACATAAATAGAATATTTAATGGTCTAAAACAGACCTAAAATTGAAAAAAACCAATAAGCAATTATTACCTTAAAAAAAACCAACTGAAATTTTTTTCGCAATAAAACAAAACGGAATGAGCAGGAGCCGAACCGCCGACCTCATGACTTGGAAGACGACGCCTTAAGCACTCGGCCACCACCTTTCTGAGGCTACCTAAAGACTTTATAGTTGGAACACGCAACGGATAGATTTTGCTTTTTAATGCATTTTAATCTAATTTTATTATTAAAAGAATAGATAGAAATATAATTTAAACAAATAAACTGCCGAATCTTTGCAAACTCTTTCGAATATAAATTATTTTGGATAATGTTAAAAAACATTATATCCTCGAATAAAAACGCCAATACTTATCCCTCACGACACGGTTTTTTTTTTAAAGTTTACACTCTGCTTACGATAACAAAATGCCATTAGCGAGTTTTAAAGTTTGTAATCCGATAAAATATAAATAAATTTAGCACCGAAGAAAGACGAGAATATGACGTGATGTGTAGCACGTCATTTTAATATAATTTATAAGACGTCATTCTGTCGTCGATTTTTAGTGCCCTGACGTCTTTTTGACCAGAATGACCAGATTTTGAAGTCATTATAACGTACCCTTGCTTCCTGGGTTTTTACAAGTTTGTGTAATGCTTGGCGCGATACCGCTGTGTTAGGGAATTAATTTTTGGTGGAAAAGGTTAATTGCATATCGATAAGAGACGTCTCCAATTCCATAACATTTGATCAAATAAATTATTTCTTGTTTGGTAAACATTTTTTAAATGCAGATGTAAGATAGTAATATTCTACACAATGTCACAATGACGTTTGTCAGTTCAATATTATCGACAGCACACTCTTTCTTAATTTGAATTCTTTTTTTTTTTCTAACTATTTAATGTCGGCCTATTTCCGCTACCAGGGCCTATCACCGACGCCAGGAGACGAGCTACCCCCAACCTGGAAATTTTGCCGAACCTCTTCCCTTAAGAAGAGTAGGGATCTTTTACTTGCCTAACATTTAATAGACAAGGGACCGCCTGCTTTACATCCCCTCCGAAGGATGGTATATCCACTACGTAATCCTCGTCTGAAATTACGTAACTTCCGCGTATACACTGATATACAAACCGCTAGAAGGTGGGACGAGAACGCTGTATTTCCCAAGATGGTACCCCATCCAAGTACTAACCGCGCTCGACGTTGCTTCAATGGAATATCGACTGATATTCACATTGAAGTCGCCTCTACGCTCGCCCCAAATATGAATTCTTATTCATATTAATAAATTCAACGTAAAAAGATAAACACAATAAAAACATAAAAGCCAAAATACAGACTTCATAATTTGTATTTAGGCTTTATTTTGGATTATAAACAATTTTGTTTTATAAACATTTTGTCCAAAATAATAAATGAAGGTACTTCTGCCTTGAGGCATTTTGATGTTTTCTTAATTTATTAACACCCGGTACATCTAATCTAAGATTCTTATATGGTAAATTCATTTTTTCGACAAGCAGAATTTTTTATATAGAATGACTTTTCGACGTAAAATCAATAATAGAGATGTTTTTCCTCTTGTCAACTCCATCCGGGGACACACGGTATATATATATATATATATATATATATATATATATATATATATATATATATATATATATATATATATATATATATATATATATATATATATATATATATATATATATATATATATATATATATATATATATATATATATATATATATATATATATTTTAAATTTCTAGCTATCGTGGAACGCGAGCTATCGAAGTCCGACGCACTATTGCCGCACCTTGTATATAAAAATAAATAAAGTTATATATAGATTAATAGGTATTCGCATTCGGTAGCACCCGGTATATTAACATTTCCCTTATTATAGTACCTACTCTATTTCCTATAATATAATGTGTAATATTTTCTCAATAAGTACTCACGAATACAGAAGTAAATAAAATAGGTACAGTTTAAAAATACATGGTACACCCACACACACTCCTCCTACTATAAGAAAGTGCATGTACTTCTAGAGCTACACGCTACATACATACCAGATATATCATTTTTACTGCAAATTTTTATGTAAATCATTGGTTTCATTCTCGGTTTCATTGGAACAAAAAATAAAGAAACCATACTAAACAATTATTATAGGTAATAGTCCGGTGATTTTAGATTAAAAAATAACGATTTCTCGGAAAGCTTTGGGACAAGCCAAAAATTAGTCTACCCCCTACAGAATTTCCTCAGGAATCCGAAAAAAATAGTGTTGCCCACTCAAAATGGCGGCTTTAATGGTTATTTAACTTTTTGTAAACAAAATGAATTTTGCAACTTACTTGTTTGCTTATATCTTCGCTTCTAAAGGTCGTAGAAAAACGTTCGACCCGTCAATTTCTTCATCATGGGTTACCCTATAAGGTAGGTATATGCAAAGAACGAATTTTTGATTCTTAATAACATTTTATGATAGGAAACTGAAAAAATTGAATTTCTCGATCGCCGAATTTTGAAGTACTGTAGAAACAAATATAAAATCTGCATGTTAACGATATTATGAGAAATAGTACATATTTTTACCCTTAATGAAATGCACTTTGTGCCGTTGCAAAATATTAATTATTTTTTTTGCAATTAATTTATAAAAAAAAAATGAAACTATTACACTAAAAGATCATATTAATATTTTACAGTTCTGTTTCGGCAAAAACATTGTATTTGACGTACATTTACATAATCAAAAAGAATATTTTTACGCAAAAAATTAATTTTGCAACTTAAACAAATGTAAATATCTCAGTGGATTTTGCATAAAATTTATTGCAACTAACGGCATTTTAATTGTCATAAAAAAAAACGAATTTTGAAAAAAAACAAATTTTGCTCTAATGCTTAACTAAATATACCTCAGATATACCACTTACAAAAAGTGCCATGTCTATATATCCGGATGGGCCATGGAAAAAAAATTGAGAAACTTCCATCCTTGGTGCTCGCGCTCACGCTACACGCCAGATTCCACTCCCCCTTCAGTGCTAGTAGTGTACTTGGACAGTTTTACCGCGGCGACAGCTTTATTTCTCTTTTTCTCAGCTTCAGAAGTGGATGGACGTTTTTTTTAATGCAACTTATTTTTTTTCAGCTTTCCGATTCTTCGATTATTTTTCAATAATTTAGTTACGTTGCTCCGCAAAAAGAATTTGTAATACAGCGGCTTTATTATTTTATTATTGTGATGTGTTGCAACTATTTGCACCTACTCGAGAAAGAACCTACCAGTAGTAGTTCTAGAGTGATGACATCTGGAATTATCTAGAGAATGGTGGCGTCATCACAGAACAATCGAGATCTGTCATTTTTGGGTATAAAAGACCGACCGCATTCTCGGCGAGTAGTTCAGAAAGTATAGAAAGTGAGGTTAAGACTTCAAGGAAAAACAAAGTGATAAACATTGTGATTTTTAGTCAGTAAAGTGTATTTAAATTAATAATAGTATTGTGAAGTATCCAGTAAATATTTAATAAAGTGTGTTAGTGGACAATCTCTTGTTATAATTTTTGGAACCCACGGAATTTGCAAGGGGTAGTTTCCTAAGGGTGGAAACACGTGACATTATTATAGATAAAATAATTTCAGCAGTTTACAATCAAACATCTTATAATTATTTCCACGTCCAGTGGAAGTATAGTAACGCAAAAAAAAATTGTAAACATTTTTATTGTTCAAATAGGCTTAGAATGTCATGAAATGTCGAAATTTTAAGTTTGAGCAAAAAAGTCTGTCGCTCTGTCGGTCGGTCCGTCTGTAACTTTTTTGTGTGCACGATTACTCTGGAACCTTTTAATATATTGACTTGAAATTTGCTACATGCATGTATTTTAACGAGATCTGGAAGATTATATTTTGATCTTATTCCGTTGGAGGGTTGGGAGTAATGGTAAATGGGTAAATTAAGCAAGTAAGAGTCCATAAAATTGGTATTTAGTATAAATAAGAGAAGGTAAGGTCCCAAAAAATTTGTTGGTATTAGCCACCCCCATTACCACCCCCACCTCATTATTAAAGGGATAAAGGATAAAAATAAAATTGTGATTTAGTGTTTATACAAGAACCAAAGGCCTCAATTTTGTTTTTACTTCATCCACCTACACTACCACCATTCCCACCCCCACTACCGATATGACATATCGTTTTATTGGTTTTTTTTTCTTTGTGAGACTTGGATAGAAAATCTGGATGTGGAAGTAGTGATTCCTTACGCATCGTTTTTTTTTACAATTTTACAAACATCCTATAATTTAAACAATCACGCATTATTGTTATGTTATGAATTAGATGTTTATTTCGCTGTTTAAAACAAATTAAATCAATATTGATGTCTGTCAGTTAAAATTAAATGAAATGCAAGAAAATGAGGAAGTTATTGAAAATGTTGATATAAATAATGACGATGATGACAATGATTGTCTGTACGCAGAAATGCGAGACGAAACGGACAGCGAGTCCGACATAGGAAAGCAACCTAAAAAAAAACGAGGACAGAAAAATAAACTTTATTTTGTATATTCAATACATTAATTTTTAAATACAAAATTTATTTATCCCCAATAAGAGTAAAAACTATTCACTCATCAATGTCATCAAATAAATTGTATGTAATCTTTACATGTTTATTTTATGAAGCAACGTAATTGAATGATTGAAAAATAATCGAATAATCGGAAAGCTGAGAAATAAATAAGTTGAATTAAAAAAAAACGTCCATCTAGCTACTCCTGAAGCCGAGAAAAAGAGAAATAAAGCTGCCGCCGCGGTAAAACTGTCCAAGTACGCCAACAGCAGTAAAGGGGAAGGGGGATCTGGCGTCTAGCGCGAGCGCCAAGGATGCAATTTTCTCGATTTTTTTTTCATGGCCCATCTAGATATATAGACATGGCACATTTTGTAAGTGATAACACACTCTGACGTATATTCAGTTAAATTTTCAAGTAAAAATATTCTCAAATTTCGCCGAAATCGCAAAAAACAGGAATTCTTCATATCTCGGCTCCAAAGCATCGAAGCAAAATTTGTTTTTTTTCAAAATTCGTGTTTTTTTATGTCAATTAAAATGCCGTTAGTTGCAATAAATTTTATGCAAAATCCACTGCGATATTTACATTTGTTTAAGTTGCAAAATTAATTTTTTGCTTAAGAAAGTCGCAAATTTAAATTTTTTTGCAATATTCTTTTTGATTATGTAAATGTACGTCAAATACAATGTTTTTAATGAAACAGAACTGTAAAATATTAATATGATCTTTTAATGTAATAGTTTCAATTTTTTTTTTATAAATTAATTGCAAAAAAAATAATTAATATTTTGCAAAGGGACAAAGTGCATTTCATTAAGGGTAAAAACATGTACTATTTCTCATAATATCGTTAACATGCAGATTTTATATTTGTTTCTACAGTACTTCAAAGTTCGACTATCGAGAAATTCAATTTTTTCAGTTTCTTGTCATAAAATGTTATTAAGAATCAAAAATTCGTTCTTTGCATATACCTACCTTATAGGGCAACCCATGACGAAGAAATTGACGGGTCGAACGTTTTTCTACGAACTTTAGAAGCGAAAATATAAGCAAACAAGTAAGTTGCAAAATTCATTTTGTTTACAAAACGTTAAATAACCATTAAAGCAGCCATTTTGAGTGGTCAACACTATTTTTTTCGGACTCCTGAGGAAATTCTGTAGGGGGTAGATTAATTTTTGGCTTGTCCCAAAACTTTCCGAGACATTTTCCTAATATCACCGGACTATAAGTATTTCCAGTGAAATACACTTTTACACATTTTAAATTTTCTACAGTAACAAATATAATTTATATAGGATGCGATCTATCATTGAGAAGAAAAGAAAATAAATGTTTCAGTGAATACAAAATCAAAATCAGTCTTAAAGAGAGCAAGTTAAAGCGGTAATCTCAGACACAAAAGAATAAATAAAATGAGATCGGATCAGATCACATTGTCGCCACTACCTTATGTTATTCAACTGTTTGGATTTCCAAGTGTCTATAGACAGGTATTCCACTTTTGTGTTAAGGACGCCGCATGCGCATTGCCAGTCAACCATCGTTACTCGTTCAGCTTTCCATTCTTGGTTTTGTTCTCTACTTCCCTGTAATTTATACCTTAAAGTTTGTGAATTAAATATTGTACTGCTTGGTCTGTTATTTAAAACAATGTTTTATGGAACTTGTAAGTTACTTTCTCCAAATTCTGCCATTATAAGGCACACGTAAAAAGTTTCATCCTGGTAAGATAAAAATTTTAATTGTTTGAAATGTATAAATCTACATTATTATATAAACCTTTATTTTTGCATTCCTATTTGGGTCCTGGGTATTGATTTTCATATATTATATTGTATTTATTTACCTACGAGCACTAGTGTAAATAGTAAAAACACACTACCTGCCATCTATGTAAGTTGAATTTTACATATCGTAAACAAAACGCACTGTAAACAAATCGCACGGTAAACAAAACGCACGGGACACGCCGAGAGGGGGGATGCGGCCGGTACAAATTACCAGGGCCCGGGCCACGTAGGGGCCCGGGCTTGGTTCTTGTAACATCTAGCCCATCTCTCGTTTTTTTTTTGGCGAGGCATTTTCAAATACCGGGGCCCTGGGGACACGCAATTATAGGTGGCTTATATCGCTGATGTGGGGTTTAAAAAAACAAATGCGTCTATAATACAGTAAAAGTAGACCTTCTCTATAGGGGGTGCTCACAAATAATTCCCGGCAAGTTGATTTTTTCAGGGTCGATGAGTATCCGACCAAAAAGTCACAGTCCGCACCCCTTGGGAGGGGGGAGGTTGCAATAGGGGTGGTTTCTTATTTTTTTTTTTTTGAAATTTTATTTTTTCAGTTTGTACATAATAATATTCTCTACAACTTTGCCTAATAAAATTTTTTTGTAACTTTCATTTTTGACGGTCCAGCGCCCATTAGATGGGAAAACATTCACCGTTAACAGTTTTTGCGTGATAAAGACTACTTCCATTCCAAATTTCAGCCAAATCGGTTGAGATCTGATCAAGACAACCGAAATTTGATTTTCTCAGTTTTTTTTGTATATATATATATGAATATCAGGATCAGATATCTTCCCCAAATTTAAACTGAAGGTTCCTTTAATATCAAGAATAAAAGGATACCATTTTCTTTCCTTAACTAGTTGTTTAAGTGATCAAAAAAAAAAAATTAAAACAACAAATTTGACCCTTAAAATGTCCAAAATACCCCTTTTCAGCATGGTTTCACCCGTTTTTGGAAATTAAAATTTTAGGGTTTTATTACAAATAATTTCCGCAGGGTCTGCATCTATCTTAAAAATTTTCCCAATCCTTTCCTAAACCGACTCCACTATTAAGCTGCATTTTCTATATATTTATTTAATTTTTCCTGATTACTCTTAAGGTCAAACATTCTAATAACGATTCTAATAAATATTAAAACGCAATATTACACAACACTTTTAATTAAAATTTTTAACTTACCTTTTTGTCTGTTTGGTCACTTTAATTTACTTTATCATAAAAGTAATTAGAAAAGTAATTAGAAAAGTAATTAGAAAAGTAATTGCTAATTCCTTTTTTAAAGACATGTACTTTGTAATTGTAATTAGTTCCTTTTTTAAAAAAGTAATTTGTAATTGTAATTATTTTTAAATTACAAGTAATTACCCAGCTCTGAGGTAAAGTATAGTACATAATTCGAGTGTTGTAAAGCAATTACGCACTCATGGAAATACGCTTCTTACAACACTCGTTACGTAATATACTATTGTACTTACCTACCTACTATACCTACCTGTACTGTAATAAAAGCTCATAATTGTTAAAAATAATGCTTGCTTATCTGGCAAGTGGAAATGGGAGCATAGAAAGAACATGGAGGTTTTGGGTTGTATGTGTCTTATTAATTCCTGTTATCACATCGCAAATGAAAACAAATAACTAGAGAAAGGGTAAAATAGAGATGAGCATTATGCTTTTCGCAGGCAGCAGTTTATTGCACCTTTTATATAATTGTTGCACATTCTATAGGATACTCTTCGCAATTTTTTAAAAGTATTGGTACTTTTATCTTATCTTATCAATCTTATAATAACAACATTTTTTTTTCTATTCTTTGGATATTACTGTATTATTCAAATATTATTTACTATATTTTCAGAAATTACATAAAAAATAATAAAAAAGACAACATTAAACTTGCGTAGGTCTGAACCCACGACCCGATTGCGAGGCAAAACTTGCCACTACACCATTTGTTATTAAGAAAATTGTTAATGAGTGTAATATATACTATTTGACAAATTATTGTGATTATTAGGAAACACATTAGTAAAATTTATATAAAAAAATAATAATAATGATAGGAAATAACATTTCACAAGATTTATATTTATTGCAAACTATAAAAAATTTAAAAAAACAATTTTATAAATTTTAAATTAATAATAACTACTTTATTTACCGATCTATTTTGTTAAAAAACAATAGGGTTCTTCCTCTAGTTAACACTAACTTACCGTCCAAATTTCAGTACAATCGGATTTTTCTTTCTTGAGTTATCGTGCTTACAAGAAACGTGACGGACGGACAGACGGACAGACGGACATTTTGAAAGTATTCCTTCACTAACACAATGATATGAAAATTTTTTGTCTGCGAGTGATATTTCTGGTTTTAGAAATGTGCCGCTCAAATGCAATATACTTTTCGTATTACGAAGAGTATAATAATGATTGTTGGTTACGATGACATCAATTCACATGTCATATTGAAAGAGTGAAACAGAACCTCAGCATAGGAAATTAAAATACCAATTTTGAATTTTGTCAAAGTAACGATTACTGAATAACGATTACTTATTAAAAAGTAACGTTTACCTATGATTACTCAAAAATAACTACTATAACTTCATTATCTTCCATTACTGGTAACGAATTTCAGTTCAGACGAGTATGAGGATAATAAGCATCGCACATGCGGCGGCTCAGACACAAAAGTGGAATTTCTGTATGTAGACGCTAGCTTTGGATTCCATCACAAGCGCAAAGGTTTAGGCGCCTGTGCGGGGAAGTGAAGTTGAAGTGGCAAATCGCAAATCTGATGATGTTTCGTTTCGTTACAGTTTACCGAAGCAAGGCTCATTGACACGTAGCCCTTGCAGTTTTGCTCTAAATTAAATTTGTGGTTGTAATTAGTTGTGTGTAGTAATAGAAGTGTAGAATATAAGTGTACGTGGCAGCTACTAAAATGCCGCAAGACAGAAAATATAGTAAGTATTTAGGTAAGTATTTTTACTTAATTTACTTCACAGATGTATGTAGGTATATATTGTAAATTGCAAAATAGAATATTCTCAGAAAATAATATTAGGGGAGCGAACCTAATCCAAGATCCAAGTCTACTAAAATGAAATTATTTTACAATAAAACCAGCTAGTAATTTTGTGCAGAACTTGTAACATTATATGATAGTACAGTAACTACAGTTTTAACTTTGAAATAATATATGAATTAACGTTCATTTCTGGCAACTTAATAGTAAATGAATCAAAGAAAAGTTTCTATATTATGCGTGAACTTGCATTAATTTATAGGGAGTAGATGCCAGAAGTTATGACAAAAAACAATGTGCCTCTTCAAATTTTTAATGAAAAATCTCATCAATTTATGGTTCATCCATACATTTTTTGCTTAAATGTGCTCTATTTGCTATATTCTATGCATTACTTGTTAGAAAATTCGAAAAATCGGAGATACCTAAAGTGCACCAGACCCTTCAAAATGACTACAGAAAATATCACTTTGCCGCACGCCGTGCGGCAAAGAATTTGCCACACGCCTTGATTACATCTTCTCACACCGGAATAAAATAGTGTGTTTACCTTAAAGAATTTTATATTACTTATTGGTAATAACAATTAAATTCTATAAATGTACATTAATTATACATGAATTGCAATTACAAAGTCAAATTTTCTAACTTCAGAATGACTGCGGAAAATGTCACTTTAAATAAAATCTGACAGGCAGCAAATTTAAAATTTTGGAAAGACTTTTAAAAAGGGAAATAACTTCACAACCGTAGAAAAAATAGTAACATATGTGGCAAACTTCATTGCAAAACTCGTATGATAGGAACACTCGTTGCTCTCGTGTTCCTACTTTCATACATAGTTTTGCAATGAAGCCCTTGCCACACTTGTGTTACAATCTACTATTTTTTTTTCAAAAATGAACTTTTCTTTAATGATTATAGCATCACCTAGATGCTCAATTTTTTTTTGTACGTTTAAAACACTTGTTTTAAAAATACCTATATTCCATTCGCCATATTGCCATTTTGAATTTCTTAATTTTGACTTCAGATTTGTAACCAGCGATCCTAAAACAGGGTTTATAGCGACCTGGAAAACCTGGAGAAGTCAGGAAATTTGGAAAATTTAACAAAAAGTCAGAGAATTTTAGTAATTTTCATAAAAGTCAGGGAATTTGAAAATAAGTTTTCCTCTCATCAAAAAATTTTTTGAGTTTTGTACTTGTACTTGTAAGTAGTTTCGTGCCAATTATTTAATGGCTCCGGCAGTGTCCCCCCCGCTCATCAATTTATTAGACCGGGAAACACCTTCCAATAGTCCTGGAAAATTAGAATTGTCCGAGCTTTTTAGGTTCATTTGTCAGTTACAAAAAATAAAAACAGTTGAGATTGCTCAATAATAATGTTTACATATATTTTAACGAAATTATACTTTCCTTTAGTGGAGTTAAATCACTGTGTCTAAAGTCCAAATGTTTATAACAACGCCTAAAAAACAATAGCAAAATTATATCGTCGCTTGTTTTAACTGCATCAAGTCGTAGAACATTTTTTTTTTTTTAATTTAGGTTTATTAACGTTCTTAGGCAGTAGTATTGACAGTATTGACTTTTTTGAAACGACTTAAAATTATTTTTATTGGCACTCCTTTATTTTTTTTTAAACAAATGCATTTTTCATACAATTTTTCGAAAAAAATAATTATTAATATACACAGTGTGTCCCACTTTCCACGGTACCACCTTCGATGCTCAGTTATTACTCATCCAATTTCAACCAAATTTGGATCGGTCTCAAAGACCTTTACATCTTTTTTGAGTAAGACAAAACTTATTTTAGTCATTGGCGTGCATTTTTACTAAGAACAAAAGGGCAGATTTTTCGTAAAGTCATAATAGGCATTTTTTATCGGAAAAATAATTCAATATTATTGATCAGCATGCTTCAGGACCCCTATATCCAAAATTGAACATTTTGATTTATGGTTTTTGAATTGCGCCCTCCTTAAAAATTACATTTTCAAATATTAAGCTTAAGCAGCTCGAAGTTTGAAAAAGTCTCTTGAATTTCGAAAAAATTTTTGCTCCGTTGTTCCAACGCATACCTAGGTGCTCATTCAAATTAACTGACGATAGTGTCATTTCTTTAAAAAAATGAATTTTATCTTAGTTTTTAGAGTTTTCATATAACATTTTTCTCCTTTGCTAATACTTTACGATTTACACTAGCACAAAAATGTGCTATGTATTGTTTACAAAGGGTCAGTCAACTTGCCCCCCCCCCCCCAGTTACTTTTTCTTCTCCAATGTTTAGACCTAGCACAACCATTTTTAAAGCTAGCACACCCTGGGTAAATAATAAACCGGGGTTGTTTTCGTTGGGGGGGCAAGTGGACGCTGTCCCCAGTTATTTGTTTTTCTTCAATTTGCTAGCACACAATGTTTGGACCTAGCACACCCTAGCACAACCATTTTTGAAACTACCACACCACTGCGTAAATAATAAATAGGGGTTGTTTGCGGGTGGGGGGTGGAGATGACGCTAGCCCCCCCCCAGTTATTTTTTTTCTTCAACTTGCTAGCACACAATGTTTGGACCTAGCACATCCCCTAGCACAACTATTTTCAAAGCTAGCACACCTACAGGGGCGGTAATATACAGGATGTACATTTTTTCCGCAGTCCCCCCCCTCACAGTTATTTTTCTGTCTTGAATTTGTTAACACGTAATGCTTATACCTGGCACACCCTAGCTCAACCACTTTCTAAGCTGACGCTCCTACAGGGTCGATAATATACAGAGTAGAAATTTTGTCTCGTCCACAGATACCTTACAAAAAAAGATCACATATATAATAGTAGAGTGAGATCCCAGAGCCGCCAGACCTACGTCATTTTAGCAAAGCTAATATTTTGACAACAAATAGTGTAATATCTAGTTAAGAACGTATGCGTATTTGCTAGTTTGAAAGTGGGGCCCTTTTGCAGAAAACAGGTACAAAAGGTACGTAAGAATTTTACTGAATACGTTAAATTATGATATCCGAAGGTCCGAGGGATCTACTTTTAAACTGGGTGATAGTCCGCTAACAAACAACATTACCCAGATCAGAGAACATAATGCCCCTTTTAGAATAAAACACACCTTGCCATACCAGGCGTTGCCTATTTTTAGCCCTATATTCTCTTTTTAATCCTTCGTTAACGATAACATTCATTCCTTATTTTCTGTTCTGTCCTCTTTTCGTTTCTTTACCATTGTTCTAAATTATTCTTCCTAATTATAATCTTTATTTTATCTTAACCTCCAGATTTGTTAACATTTTAAACTATACATTAAGCGGCTTGGCATCCGCTTCGTTCAGTAACCACCATTATCTGAGGCGGGTTTTTTGGTTTGGTTCTTTTTCCCGTATTAGCATAGGTATCATAATTTAAAACAGTGCGCTTTACTTCCAGTTAATATTAAGTTTTATAATCCATTTTTTTTTGGAAATTTATCTGTTAATACCTTTTTTAATTTGCCCCATGGTGAAAGGAGTTCAGGTCAAAGTTTTATTTTTTGAAGTTGACCAGAGTCCGCTCCGTCCTGTCATTCAACTGTCACGGAGCTGCGCTCCGTGAATGTCTGACAGTATTCGGACACGGGTGTCTGGGATATATTGTAATATATAACTAGTGGAAGCATTATACTCTTCGCTGATTTACTGAGCTTTTTATATAATTGTTACACATTCTATAGGATACTCTTCGCATTTTTCTTGCAAATACTGTTAGTTTTTGGACATTCTAAATTTTGTGATACCAACTTTGTTGTGAAAAAAAAAATATAAAAAAAAATCACGATGTGAGGGATCGAACCCGGGACCCTTGGATTGCGAGACGAAACTCTTGCTGCTACACCACCATTTCTTATTACTAAAATTGTTAATGAGTGAAATATATACCATTAGAAAATTTATTGTGATTATTAGGAAACACACATTAGTAAAATGTATTAAAAAAAAAAAATAGTGATAGGAAATAACATTTCGCAAGGTTTCTATTTATTACAAACCATAAGAAAATGTAAAAAAAAATTTTTTAAATTTTAAATTACTAATAACTTTTTTATTTACCAATCTATTTTGTTAAAAAACAATAGGGTTCTTCCTCTAGCTAACACTAAATTACTCTCCAAATTTCAATACAATCGGATTTTTCTTTCTTGAGTTATCGTGCTTACAAGAAACGTGACGGACGGACAGACAGACGGACATTTTGAAAGTTGTTCAGAATTCGTTCACTAACATAACGATACAAAAATTTTTTCTCTACGAGCGATATTTACTGATTTAGAAATGTGCCGATCAAATACAATATACTCTTCGTTTTTGCGAAGAGTATAATAATAATAAAGTTTGATTGTTGTTGTTGTTGTTGGTTCGATCCCTGAGCGTTCTCAGTTTTTTTTTTCAAATATACGTACTAAGAAAAAAAGTTATGGCCAAAAATAATAAATTTCCCTTTCGGTTGTCTCTTTCTTGGTAATCGCCACCTTAAGTTAATATTTGTTGAAAAAAAAAAAAAGCTGAGAACGCTCAGGATCGAACCTCGGACCTTCGGATTTGGAGGCAAGCAAGCAAGCAAGCAAATAAAATTTATTAACATTTATAGATACATATGCGCCTCCCCGAAACCTGGCCCGGAGCCAGCCAGACAACCACAGCGCGTAGCGCCGTGGTGATTGTAGGGCTGGGCGGATCAGGTTCGGTTCGGCTTGACGACAATGATATAAAGAACAATTAAAATTCCTACCCACCTAGCGTGGGTTTAAAATTAATAATACCTTTGAAAATAATGCTGCCCACAAAGGCCTAAAACTAATACATATAAAACTTAGAACTAGTAACTGGTTATAACACTAAATAAATTTTGGCTGCTGACTCGGGTGAAAAGCTAACGAAAAAACCCGTACGAGAACTGCCGACCTGGTGGTCTCCCTGACGCCAGGAAAATTTGGAGGCTGACGCTTACACCATATAGTTAGCGTGTCACTTGTAAAATAATCCAGCTATCATAATTTAACGTACTGAGTAAAATTCTTTATGTACCTTTTGTACCTGTTTTCTGGAAAAGGGCCCCACTTTCAAACTAGCAAATACGCATACGTTCTTAACTAGATATTACACTATTTGTTGTCAAAATATTAGCTTTGCTAAAATGACGTAGGTCTGGCAGCTCTGGGATCTTGGACTATAGAAGGTTAAAATAGAGAGGTTAATATTTATTTGTTAGCCCCCATGTACTTTTTTCCTCAAATTTGACAGCACACAATATTTGCACCTAGCATAACAACTAAATAATTTAATTAATTAATTAAACTTTATTTCATGAATAACTTTTACAATCATTTTAGTGAATAGAATAATGCATACTTAAAATATAATATACAGTGTTTTTCAAAAAGCTCTCATCATGGTGAGAAAATTTTTATTGTTTTCATGGAAAATTAAATGGACAGTCAATATCTCCTCAACTGTTAAAAATATAAAATATAAAAATTGTATGAGATCTAGAGTGATATATTTTAAAATTATTTTGACATCTACAGGATGTTTGACATAGTGATGGCAAGCATTTACTTGGATTTTTCAATGGAACACTCAGTAGTAATTTATATATTTATATTTGACTCCTAGTTCTGGATACTGGCATATATCATTTTTGAATTTTCACTGCAGGGTTGCCGCGATATTCCATTTTTTTTTTTTCGATAAAAAATGCATTTACAAGTCGAGAAGAAAAAAAAATTGAGAAAAAAAAAGTACATGGGGGCTAATAAATAAATTTCAACTCTCTATATTAACCTCTCTATTACAATCCTCTATTATATATGTGATCATTTTTGGTAAGGTAATCTGAGTAATAATAGAAAATGTAATATATCTGTGGGCGGGACAAAATTTCTACCCTGTATATTATCGACCCTGTAGGAGCGTTAGCTTTGAAAGTGGTTGTGCTAGGGTGTGCTAGGTATAAGCATTGCGTGTTAGCAATTTAAAGGAAAAAACCTGGGGGGGGCTGAGGAAAAAATGTACACTCTGTATATTATCGTCTCTGTAGGTGTGCTAACTTTGAAAATGATGTGCTTGGGTGTGTAAAGTCTAAACATTGTGTGCTAGCAAATTGAAGAAGAAAAAATATCCGGAGGGGGGGGCAGCATCAACTTGCCCCCCCCCGAAAACAACCCCTATTTGTTATTTATGCTTGCTTTAAAAATGGTTGTGCTAGGTCTAAACGTTGTGTGCTGGCAAATTGGAGAAGAAAAAGTAACTAGGGGGGAGTTGACTGACCCGTTTACAAATTACAACAGCTCGAAAAGGGCATAGCCGGGTAAGCAATATAAAGATGCCCCTGCACTGTTTTGGTTGAAAATTTTGTATTAGTTAGAACTCATTAGACTATATAATTTTCCAAAAGTTCAGCCAGAAATAGGGTCTTGTTTAGGGGGTAGATGGGGGCAAAAATATTTCATGAATATTTTTTTTCTTCAAAACGGCGCTTTCGATTGCCTTGAAAAAAATATATGTTATGGCTATACTGCAAATCAATTAAACAAAATATAATGGCCCAATTTCAAAACAAAAAAATATATTTAAAAAAATATTTTTCTCTTTCATTATTTTTTTTTATTGACTTACCCTCGTGGGGCCACGATGATTTTTTTTATAGAACACCCTTTCTTACTATATAACATATTTTTTTCTCAGTCGCTTCAAAAGATTACGTCATAGATAAAAAAATATTTTCGGTAAGTGCCCCTTAAAAAATAAACTTTGTCTTGTTTATAAACAGAAGACAGAGTTTCAATAACTAATACTAATTACAATTAAGGCAGTAAGATATACAAGATACATTTATCAGAGAATGCTTAATAATCCAAAAGTAAATATACAATTTTATCATATAGTAGATTGCAGATTTTTTACTGTGACGTTTTGTCGTCCTACCTAATTATTTTGTTTGAAATAATCCAAGACTAATATAAGTTATATCATATAACAAGATCAGTATCAAATGTTACATAAATAAATAACATTACTGGAAGAAAAACGATAAAGTATGTGACATCGCTATTGCTAGCCCAGGAACTCTAATCATTTATTAGTGTAAATATACACATAATTTAAAAGAGTTTAAAAACAAGGAACACTTTAACGAATTGGCTTACATAGTCAAGTATAGGAGGTTTTAAATATTCATGTTCATACATAAAATATAATTTGTTTATCATAACATAACTAGTCAAAGCTGACAAGCTATAATCTAAACATCAAAATATTCATTGACTAGTGCTAATGTGTTTCGAGATTATTTGATGCAAGTTAAGGCACTGCAACTGTAATAATAATAAAATAATGATATTGTCAGCCGACATAATTCGTCTATTAGTTCGAAAATCGACTAATTGAGAGAAGTTTAGCCACCTGCGAACTTTATGCGACTAACCAACAAGCCTATTTCAGCGGAGTTTAAATATTTTGATTATACATGCAGGCAAAGACAATATCCAGGGGCGCAGCCAGGGGGGGGCATGCCCCCCCCCCCCAAGCCGTCCTCCATGAACCAAAAATAAAGACGCATAATCTCTATCAGTACCAAGCAGTATTTAAACTATCCCTTGAAATAAATATTTTGTAATTAATGCCAATATTATCTAGTAGAGGAACCTATACACATCCGTTTACAACAATTTTCTGAAAAGATTTCCTCATCCTTTGGAGAGTCCGGTTCTATTGACCCCCCCCCCCCAAGACCAATTTTCTGGCTGCGCCACTGTCAATATCCATGTGAATGTGCAAATGGAAATAGAACTGTTGCGTGTTGTTCTCACGTAGCCACTGTAATATATTACTTTTCATATGGACGGTATCTATCGAAAATTCCAAAACCAGCAGAAACTCTCAGCTATTTGTTCCGAAATGATGGTGTAAGTGCAGTGATTATGGATGACAGCGATTAAGATTAATTTTACAGTGCCATATTTCGTATGGCATAATGTCCTGTGGTTGCACAACTTTGTTGAACTTCGGTATGTACTTAAACTTTAATATGCCATTTAGTAAGCCACAGTATTCTTGTTAGTACCGGTATACCTACTGTATTTTGAAGTTTTGATAAGTTCCATTTTAAAAATAAATATAACTATATATATATTAATAGTTTATGCATCGCAAGTTAATGTCAGCATCAATGTTGTAAATATTATTTTTTTTAACTATGACGTAATCTTTCGAATCAACTGAGAAAAATATATGTTATTATATAGTAAGAAAGGGTATTGTATAAAAAAAATCATCGTGGCCCTACGAGGGTAAGTCAATAAAAAAAAATAATGAAAGAGAAAAATATTTTTTTAAATATATTTTTTTGTTTTGAAATTGGGCCATTATATTTTGTTTAATTGATTTGCAGTATAGCCATAACATATATTTTTTTCAAGGCAATCGAAAGCGCCGTTTTGAAGAAAAAAAATATTCATGAAATATTTTTGCCCCCA
Organism: Rutpela maculata; assembly: GCA_936432065.2. Taxonomy (NCBI): domain Eukaryota; kingdom Metazoa; phylum Arthropoda; class Insecta; order Coleoptera; family Cerambycidae; genus Rutpela; species Rutpela maculata. The sequence continues at coordinate 125,457,983 of OW386292.2, read as the reverse complement.
TCTACCCCCTAAACAAGACCCTATTTCTGGCTGATCTTTTGGAAAATTATATAGTCTAATGAGTTTTAACTAATACAAAATTTTCAACCAAAACAGTGCGGGGGCATCTTTACATTGCTTACCCGGCTATGCCCTTTTTGTATTTTCTACAATAATAGTACAGTCGAATTGATTTAATTATATTTTTTTCAGCAACAATATTCCACTAGAAATTTTATTGTTGATTGTTATGTATTTTGACCTCCTGATTACGAAAAAAATATTTGCGCCTAAAAATTCCTGGTGCGTCAAAAGTTATATGCACTTTTGACGCGCTTTCATGAAATTGACAAAAATAAAACTCATCTATAGTCAAATATAATGCATCGAACCTGGATGCTGTAAGTCTAATAGAACTGTCAAAGATGGCGGACGAAATATTTTTTTTTATTCTTCGTCATGTATCAAGGAGGCATTGTGCGTCATTTTTTCTATCGATTGTAGATTCTTTTAGGTTCTTTAAGGGTATAGAGTTAATTTTTTTTATTCTCAAGTGCATTTTTACAATTTTCAAAAATGCATTTTCTTTGACCGTCCTTTTTTCACCCAATTTTCATTAGAAACAAAATGAAATATACTATAGAGAAACTATAGAGTCTTGTATAACTTTAATACAAAATGAATCTTCATTAATTTGAAAAGGAAATTACTATACTATATTTCATTCTGTTTCGATGAAGATTGGGTGAAAAAAAGGAGGATCAAGAAAAATGCATTTTTGAAAATAAAAAAAAAATGAACTTTACCTCCTTAAAGTGCCTAAAAGAACCTATAATCGAAAAAAAAAAGAAAGTGACGCACAATGCCCCCTTGATGCTTGACGAGGAATTATTTTTTTTTATTTCTTCCGCCATCTTTAACCATTCTATTTGAATTACAGCATCCGAGTTTGGTGCATTATATATTTTGACCATAAATGAGTTTTATTTTTACCAACCTTGGTAAAATTACTCCTTATTGAAAAGATATTCAGTTTTGATTTTTTCGGCCATTTTTGGTGTTTGCTATTTTTTTCCAAGATGGTGAATTAACATACAGGGTGTCCCAGAGACAGTGGTCAAAAAAAAACCTGGTGAAAGAGGACATCACTACCACCCCCTGAACATAATATAGGTCGACGGTTTAAAAGTTATTCGGGCTTTTGAGATTTTTGAGGAACTTATGTTTTTTTTTTGCTAAAATTTCTGTTTCTGAAAAAAAAAAGTTCAATTTACAAACGGGTATTCTAAAAAAAAATAGCCGATGACGATGTGAACATAATGTTAAAAACTACCTTGGTTTATGTTAGTTATATGAAAAAAATTCAAATTCGTGCAGCCATCGAAACATTTTAAAAAAGTCATTAATCTTGATAAATCCAAAAAAACGAGGAAAATTAAATTAACTAAAAGTGTACAAAATAATGAATGGAAATGTATGATGGAAAAATTAAATAAGAAATAATCAAACATTTGTATATTTATCACTTATTACACAAGAAGTGAAGGAGAAGCGGGACCACCGTAGTATCATTTTCCGGATCATCGTATTTTTAAGATTTCATATTTCTTACGCAGTAGAAGTTATTCCTGGCGCAATACATCAGGAGCCTAGATCTAGGATCAATCCAGAACGCGAAGAATTATTGCGTGAAATTGAGCTAGATCCAATGATTATTGTAAGACAACATCTGTTCACAAAATTTTACGTACTAACAGATTGCACCCGTATCAAATCCAGAGAGTGCAAGATTTTTACCCAATGATTATCCGATTAGAGTACAGTTTTGCAGAGAGATGCTACGAAGAAATCGGCGGGACCCTAATTTTTTCAATAAAATTTTATGGACCGGTCAATCCCATATTAAAAGATTTGGGCTATTCAACACCCATAATACGCACTACTATTGGATTCGGAATCCCCATAACTCAAGGGAATCCAACTTCCAGCACCAATTTAGTGTAAACCTGTGAGGTGGGATTTTGAACGCTGAATTCATCGGTCCCTTTGGGCTGCCGCCTCGCTTGAATGGAGAGAGATATCAGCATTTCTTGGAAAATGTGCTGCCGATTTTACTGGAGGACGTCCCATTAGAAATTCGGAAAAAATATGTGGTTTCAACAGGACGGCGCATCCTGCCACTATGCCATAGAAATACGGAGATATTTAAATAACGCCTTTCCAAATAACTGGATCTGGGGCGGTGGTACAATCAGGTGGTCAGCGAGATCTCCTGATTTAAACCCCATTGATTATTTTGTTTGGGAGACATTTTAAAGAAATAGTGTACGTCAGGAAAATTGCAGTAGCGATAAATAAAATAAATCAAAAGCGGCAGACATTTTTATGAAGATGTAGATTATGCATTTCGGAAGGAGGCATAACATTTGAAAATTTAATGCAATAAGTACCTACATATTTTTGATTATTTGTTGTTTAATTTGTCCATCATACGCTTTCATTGTTTTGTACGGATTTAGTTAATTTAAATTTTTTTCTTATAGGTTTTCGAATTTGAAATTTTTTTTATGTAGTTAGCATAAATCAAGGTAGTTTTTAACATTATGTTCACATTGTCATCGAACAGTCTTTTTTACAATAGCCATTCGTAAATTGAATTTTTTTTCTCAGAAACTTAAATTTTAGAAAAAAAAAACAAAAAAGGTATTTTTACATTAATCATAAGTAAAAATTTAATACTTTATGTCGTTGCTACATTACCAAAATGTGCCTGTGCCTAATTTCAGGTGAATACACCGATTAGTTTTAGCACAGTGGTGATTTTTGTAAGGAAAGTAATAAATTCCTCAAAAATCACAAATATCTGAATAACTTTTAAACCATTGACTTTTAGATAACCCTATGTCATGTTCCGGTGGTTGATAATGATGTCCCCTTTCACCAGGTTTCGTTTTAACCACTGTCTCTGGGACACCCTGTATACATATCGGACAGGTCTATATTTTTTAAAATTTCATTTCAAATAAAGCAGTATTTTTAAAATTCCCATTTCATTACTAGTACAAGATATATTAAGCAGATAAGTAGAAAATCCGCGAAAGCGCGTCAAATAAATATAAACAAATAACACATACATACAAATAATATACCAATCGATAGAAAAAATAATGGTCTTTAGCTTTTATATCTTGTATAATTTTGATTTATTGGGCCGTTTGAGAGGTATAGCCAAACATCTGTCGTTGGAAGGCTCTTCACCTCTTTTTTTCGCTGTGGGGCCTTAAAAAAAAGAAAATAGCAAAAAGCAAATGGAGGGTCTTATGCAAAATTGTATACTCTATCGAATGGCGCCAAGATTATTCCTCTAGCTCCTACCGTTTCTGAGAGAAAAAAAAAAAAAAAAATATATATATATATATTCTGTAATTGGTCTGTAACCTTTTTTCGATAAAGTAATACTTTTCGAGATACTTGACGAAATCCGTTTGGAAATACCTTTTTTTTTAAGCTAAAATCGCAATTTTTAAGTCGTTATAACTTAAAAACTATCAATTTATGTGAAAAATTGCATAGAACATTTTCTTCTTAAAATTTGATTCTACTTCAGCTCCAATAAATATATATTTTTTTAAGTGCCACCCCCTGAGAGGGGGTGGCATTCACCAACTTTTCTGTGAGGCACTTGCTATTATACTGCCAAAAATGAACGAAATCCGTTCAATATGACATTATTCCGAAGTTTTGCATATTTTTTTACTTCTAGGTACTGTACTATATTATAATAATCCCTATTGAAATTGGGCCCTATCTGTAACCAGAGGCCTAAGAACTCTGCGTAAAATAGGTTTAATTTTAATTTCAGAGCAAAATATTGCCAAGGTTTTTGATTAAGCATACAAAAAGAAGATTTATAAACCGCAATATATCGACTGTATGTTAGGCAAACCAACTTTATTTAAATTAGATGATATATCAATGTTATCTTAAAATATTGAACATGGTATTTTTAATAAGATTATTATGAAGTGAGAGTTTGTAGGCCTCTAGTTATCACCATGTATTACAGATATGGCTCAATTTTAATGGGGGTTATTGTAATATGCTGTTTTACGTATGTTCCAAATTGTAATTAATTATTTTAAGTCTAACAGAAGTTATCGAGTTTACAAGAAACGGTATACACGCACACATACATATACACGCACACACACACTTACAGACGCAATGACATTTTTTATTCGATAGTTGAGTTCAGTCTGCTGTGAAGCGGATATCTGTACAAGAAATTTTTTTGTACGATGATTATTTTTTTTTTCAATTTATAATAAAGTTAGAATACAGTCAAAAGATATACAATTCATTACTGAGCCATAACAGATACGAAAAAAAAAAACCGCTGCCCAAGGAATCGCGACTTCCACATCCAGATTTTCTACCCAAGTCACTCACAACGAAAAAATTTTGTATGTGGAAATAATTGCTTATGGAACTTTAATTATACAATATTTGAAATCCTCTACCCCAAAAACCTATAAAACGATACCCCACATCGGTAGTGGGGTGGGGGTGATGATAGGGGATGGTAGTGGGGGGTTGATGAAGTAAAACAATATTTTGAGGTTTCTGGTTCTTGTACACACACTAAATCACAATTTTTTTTTTCATCCCCTTTAATAATGGTGGGGGTGGTAATGGGGTGGCTAATGCCAAAAATTTGTTTGATACCTTAGCTTCTCTTGTATATACTAAATACCAATTTTCTAGACTCTTACCTGCTTGATTTAGCTATTTACCTCAAATTTACCCCAATTTACCCCCCAACCCTTCCACAGAACGAGATGAAAATATAATCTAGTCCCAGACCTCGTTAAAGTACATATGTGTACCAAATTTCAAGTCAATATCTTAAACGGTTCCAGAGTAAACGGGCGCACAAAAAAAGTTACAGACAGACCGTCAGACAGACAGAAATTTTTTTTCGCTCAAACTTAAAATCTCGACGTTTTTTTTTTTGTCGTTACTATACTTCCACTGGATGTGGAAGTAATTAATAGAAACATTATTGTAGAAAATTTAGTCAGCTTTATTTTTGCATATTCCACTTTTTGATTAGGGCTAACCGTTTTCGAGATGAGCGAAAAACCAAAAACCGGGACCTTCTTCGTGCCCCCCTCCCCCCCCCCACGTTCGCGGACTTTTGGTATGTTTACCTCCTAAATAGTCCAAATACAGCCCTCAAGTCAAAAATTGTGATCTCGGCATTTTCCTCTAGAAACCATTCATTGACAGGACTAATAGGTTCCCTAAACTTTTTTGTTTCGTGAACTTTGGCCTATTTTAAACTTATAACCAAAGTTTAAAGTCTGCACAAATTTTTTTCGAGTTACAGTGATTTTTTTTAATCTTTCCCTGTACTAATAACAGAGGCGAGTGCATTAAGGGTGGGTATTCGAGCAGCGTACGTAGGCATGCGACTAATTTATGGTGGATGGTGCTACAGGACTCACAACAATTTTACAAGAAATGGGTTTTTTATTTATTTTGAGATACACGTTGAGGAACGCAAAAAAAACGAAAAAATGGAATTAATTTTTAACTGAAGTCGAATGGAGATATCGCTTTCCAAAGCTGAGCACTCCCGTAAGGGTCAATGGTATTCCAAAACTGTTATAATTTTTCGCCGCTAGACGGCTATAGAAAACATTTCGAAAATTAATCAAAAAATTTTTTGAGTTATGAGCTATTACACTATATGAATAACTCGACAATTTTGGATAGTGTCCCTTTGCGCATAAGCTTTCATTTCCGATATATGTCAGCTTTTACTATAAAACCTCCACATGCTAATAGAATTCACAACGGTTTGCACTCCATTTGTTTTATGTACGACAGAACAAACTGAAAAACTTTGAAAGCTGAATTAATAACCTTAATTTTACTTCTTAGTATATTCGATGTAAGTGCCACAGTCTCTTAGATATTTAACATTTAATATAAGCACTTTTTCTTTCCGAAATTGCTAATATTACAGAAATTAAATTCACCTTCAGTTTATAAGGTTTCTCTTTGGTTTGCATGATCTTTTCGCTAAAACTAATATTCATTGATTTTGATTTTCTTCGACAATACCTTTATAATTGAAAGTGTAATTTTTGCTAAAGCAAGTGCTTTAATAACCGGGCAAACAAAATTGAGCATCTAGGTAATGCTATGTAATAACGTAAAGCAGCATTTGGGATTTTTTATATTACTGGCAAATTACAGTACAATGGCGACATTTTTATATAAAAAAATGTGAAGACGCATCCATATTTTTTACGTAAGTGCCATAGTTTTTGAGATATTTAACATTTAAACTACTTCCTCTACTTATAAACGTTCAGATGTACAAGTGCAGTACATTCTTATGGCTCTTACTAAGGCGCTGGATTAAATTATTTGTAAACGGGGCCGAAATCGATATTTTTTCTAGCTATCCTATTTTTTTATATTTCCAATTGAGAATAATAAAACAAGTAAAATTTAAAAAAATCGGAGCACCGGACCCAACCGCAATATTTGGCCTGGCAGTCAACACGTCAATAATAGTCTTTTAGTAGAGTGCATTAATACGCTTATTGTGACTTCCGTGGGGGTTTCGTTGTTACAAGCTGAATTTAATATAAAATTAATGATGATATACTGAAAACGTGTTATTTCTTATTGAATTAGGTGTTTTGATATTTTTACTTTTGAGTAATAGCAAATCCTTTTAACCATGAACAGAACTAGTCAAAATAAGTAGATTTTCGAACAGGCCCACCTCGAGAAATCATGCATGCCTCTCATGAACATTTGGATGCGAAATGTAAACTTAAATATCTCCGAAATTATTAATCCTACATCAATAAACAAAAAATATAATTAATTCCCAGTTTGTACTTTCTGTAATTGGTCTATAACATTTTTTCGATAAAGTAATACTTTTCGAGATACTTGACGAAAGCCGTTTGGAAATACCTTTTTTTTTAAGCTAAAATCGCAATTTTGAAGTCGTTATAACTTTAAAACTAATAATTTATGTGAAAAATTGCATAGAACCTTTTCTTCTTGAAATTTGATTATATTTCAGCTCCAATAAATATACATATTTTTTAAGTACCACCCCCTGAGAGGGGGTGGCATCCGCCCCCGAACAATATAGAAACTTTTCTGTGAAGCATTTACTATTATACTGCCAAATATGAACGAAATCCGTTCAATATGACATTATTCCAAAGTTAAAACCTCTAGTTACTGTACTAATATGCTGTTTTACATATGTTCTAAATTGTAATTAAATATTTTAAGTCTAACAGAAGTTATCGTGTCTACAAGAAACGGTATACAGGCACACATACATATACACGCACACACACATTTACAGACGCAAAGACATTTTTTATTCGATATTTAAGTTCAGTCTGCTGTGAAACGGATATCTGTACAAGAAATTTTTTTCTACGATTATTAATTTTTTTTTTTTCAATTTATAATAATCTTAGAATACAGTCAAAAGATATACAATTCATTACTGAACCATAACAGATGCGAAAAAAATAATAGAAACTTTATTATAGAAGTCAAATTTAATTTTGCATATAGCCACTTCTTGATTTGGGTTAACCGTTCTCGAGATATGAGCAAAAAAACAAAAAACCAGGCCTTCTTCGTGCCCCCCTGCAGCCCCCCCCCACCTCCTACGTTCGGGCACTTTAGGTATGTTTACCTCCTAAATAGTCCAAACACAGCTCTCAAGTCAAAAATTGTGATCTCGGCATTTCCCTCTAGACCCTCTTATTGAACGTTCATTGACAGGGCTATATAGGGGGTAAAAAAGGGTATTTTTAATTAAAAAAAAAATCGATATTTACAAAAAAAAAATAGTTCTAATAAAAGTTGTTTCTGGTAAAATTACCTTTAATTTGATGTTTTTAAATTAATTTTATAGCAATAATTAACCGAAATACGGCCATTTTTCGATGGCGGATTTTCTAAAACAAGTGCCTTAGAGGGACGAAATGAATTGAGCATCTAGGTGATGTATTAATGAAAAACAGCATAGATATTCAACATTTTAAACTAAATACTTCATCTTAAAAACGGCCGGATGCCATCTTTAAATTAAATATCTCCGAAACAATCAATCCTACACAAATATATAAACAAAATAAATTTATTCTCATTTTATAAACTTCATTTTTGATGTCCACCATATTTTCCCTTAAACTAATATTTATTGAGATATTTGCAGAGAAAAATTCTTTTCTAAAATCCCTTTACAGTTTAAAATGCAATTTTTTCTAAAGCAAGCGCTGTAAGCCGATGAAAAATTTAAGCGTCTAGGTTACACTATATATTAACAAAAAACAGTACTTAGGAATATATTTTTTTTAATTACTGACTACTTACATTAACAAAATTGCGACGTTTTTATTTAAAAAAATGTGAAAAAGTACATTATTTCTGTCATAACTTCTTTGTTTTTTATGCTATACGAATAGGAAATAAATCATTTGAAAGCCTAATTAATAGGTTTTCATTTTGGTTATTAGCGTTTTTGGCTTAAGTGCCATAGTTTCTGAGATATTTAACATTGAAACTAAATACTTCGTCTTATGAACGTTCGGACGCCACCTTTAGACTTCTGGATCTCCGAAACTCTACAAAAATTAGAAAAAAACGAAATTCATCCTCAAATTGGTAGCTTTCTTATTTGTCTCTAGCATGTTTTTGCTCAATGTAATACCTTTCGAGTTATTTGACGAAAACTTTTTGAAATACCACTTTTTCAAACTAGAATCCCAAATTTTCTAATAGTTAAAACTTAAATCTATCAATTTATATGAAAAGTTACATGTAACCTTTTCTTCTTAAAATTTAATTCTCTCTCAGCTCCAATGTTTTTTTTTTTTTTAGGTGCCACATCCACCCCCTATAAATTAGCAAGCCCTCGCTTAATATAGAAACTTCTTTTTTTTTGTGCATTTGCCAAAAATGAACGAGATCTAATTCATATGACAGTATTCCGAATATAAAACCTCTAGTATTTCGGTTAATTATTGCTACAAAATTAAATTTAAAAACACCATATTACAGATAATTTTGTCAGAAACAACTTTTATTTGAACTATTTTTTTGTAAATGCCATATTTCCCGAGAAAATAGAGAAAAATGGATTTTTTAATTAAAAATACCCTTTTTCACCCCTCTATAGGTTCCGCGGATCCGTAAATCTCATAAACTTTTTTTTTTCGTAAACTCTTACCTATTTTGAACCTATAACCAAAATTTAAGGTCTGCACAATTTTTTTCGAGTTAAAGTAAAGTTTTCCTGTACTATATACCTACACTTTGCACATGCCGTATTTTAAAACAGAGAACGAAGAGAAAAAGACAAATGGGTGGTTACTTTCTAGCTATGAACTTTATAGTTTTGTGATTATAGTATTTGAATTATTAACAATGTTATACCAATGTTACTGCATTACAACCGAATAAAAATCATTCCGTCGTACTCACCTACACCACATAGAATTTTTTGTAATTATTTAAAAAAGTTTATTATATGTCTTACACTTAAATAACATTTTCCTCCCCTGTTGGGAGAATATTTCTGCAATTTAGGACAGGTAATTCACCCATTTTTTAAAAAATTTGTTTTGCTACTTTATCAAATTTAACAAAAAAATATATATATATTCTTTAGAACAATAGCAAGTCATTTTAAACATCATAACTTGTCCGGTTTTAAATACGCGTATTTCCTCACATATTTTAAAATTTCAACCTTAACGCTTTAAACTCAAAACTATTATCTTTCCGTTATAGCTTAAACTTGGTCGCTATACTACTTTCGTCTACTAAGCCGTAGGATATCCTAATCCTTGGTGCAAATTAGATATTTCACATAATATAAAAATAACTAAATTGCCTAATAGTTTGATGGAATTATATTGTTTCAGGTGTAACTTGGATAATGTTAATTTCTTACATGATTTTTTCAAGATTTACCATTTGAAGAAATGTTTAATAGAAAAGAATCTGAGCAATGTTGTGCCGTCACCAAAGAATTGATAGATTTCTATTTTAACGACTTGAATACGGGCGCAGTCCCTCACAAAGTTATTTTGACACCGATCAATGCCACCTGTCAAGACATCAACGACCTTATCTTGGATAAGTTACCTAGCTTCCAAGACCGCCGCCGCCACCGCCTCCATCCCCCAACGCTGCTCCAACACCGACATAGATGTTAATCATCCAGATTCACCAGTAAAATGGTTGCAGTATAGACTCTAATTATTAAGTTAAAAATTAGAATAACCTTTTTCTGTTAATAAAAATAAATTTACGTTTTTTTGAATTTTTGTTTTATGAAATGATGACAGATGTTACCATAATTTATCATGTCTACTTCTAAAGCACTAATCGTTAAATAAACGTAAAAGATTGTCTACATTTTTCTCTAGTTGATAAGGAGTTTTTGCCGTAGCTATAAATGACAGTATACCTACATATAAACATTTGCAGAGTTTATGTGATGTGGTAAATCATTCACACATACCAGGAATATTAGAGGATCCAGCACACTACCCTGGGTTGTCCCAGTGTTAAGCTCTTGTTTTTATATGAGAGTTTTCTATTTTGACTCGGATTTTCCTGCCAGTGAGGTATGATACACTTATTTGGATGGTCTCTAATACCTAACATATTTAATTTGTGTGAAGTAAAAGACGAAAATCTAAGAGTAAAAAGCATTGGAGAGGCCGAAGAAAACTACCTTTACAAAATGTTTTCATCTAGTTCTTCATATACTGTTTTGTAGCAGTTTCTGTAAAAAAAAAATACTTCTAAAGCCGTGTTGAGACAATGTTATTTAGGTCCTTTTCATTTAGAAATGAAACAATTCTAGTTGCAATTATTTTCTCAATTACTTTAGTTCGTTATTATTGAATAAAATCTTTTTGAGGTATTTTACGTCTTGAATATTGAATGTTTTCTTTTTCTTATTTTTTTGATTTTTTTCTATTTTCGTTAAACTACTGACTCGAGCAAATGCAACAAACTAAATGAACAGGTAACATTTAAAAAAAATTATGAGAGTGAAATTATACTCGAAAAACCGTACAGTGGACAAGATATTTGGGACATTGCTTTTGTCGAATGCCGAACATCAAGATAGAAGAAGAGGCCGACAATGACTACAGCAACTTCGTTACCTTTAGCTTTCAGGTCTTGCAATTTATTGTTTTGAATGATATTTTAATATAAACAATTCTCAAATCAGCTTTTTGGCCTTGTACAATGATGTGGACAAGATATTTGAGACATTGTTTTAATCAAATACCGAACATCATATCAAAAAAGACACCGATAATATCTCTACAGCAACTTGGTTACTTTCAGCTTTCAGGTCTTATGATTTAAGTATATGGTATTTGAATGGTATTCTAAGTATAAACAATTTTCTAATGAGTTTTTTGGCCTTGTACAATAATGTGGAGAAGATATTTGGGATATTATTTTATCAAATGCCGGAGCAACAAATTTATCGATAATGTCTACAGCAATTTCGTTACTTTCAGCTTTTAGGTCTTGCCTTTTATTGTTTTGAATGGTACTCTAAATAAATACAATTTTCAAATAAGCTCTTTGTACAATGAAGAAAAATTTTAATCAAATACCAAAATAAAAAACACCGACCATGTCTTCAGCAACTTCGTTACTTTGAGCTTTCATGTCTTTCGATTTATTTTGAATGATATTCTAAATATAACAATTTTCAATTGAGCACGTTGGCCTTATACAAAGTTGTGAAAAAGATATTTGGGACATTAGTTTATCAAATGCCGAACATCAAAGCGAAAAAGACACCGATACTCTCTCTATAGCAACTTTGTTACTTTCAGCTTTCATGTCTTTCGATTTGTTGTTTTGAATGGTATCTAAATATAAACAATTTTCAAGCGAGTTCTTTGGCCTTGTACAATGTTGTGGACATGATATTTGGGATATTATTTTAATCAAATTCCGAATATCAAAGCAAAGGAGGCACCGAAAATGTCTACAGTACCTTCCTTACTTCCAGTTTTAGGTCTTGCCATTTATTGTTTTTAATGGTACTCTCTAAATATACACAATTCTGAATTGAGCAGTTAAATTCTAACTGAATTACAAACGATGATTGTAGAATAAAATCTGTGGGTTATTTTACCTGCGTTTCTATAATCGAAGAAATTTTTTATTTTGCATGGTCACTAAAGCTGTCCAATAAGAGTCAGTTTGATTGTTCAAAATAATGTTGAACATGGCAAACACCTGAAGATTTGATTTGTTACAGGTGACTATGAATATGTTCTTTTTGTATTTTCGTTAACCAACTACTCTGACAAATACGAACAAGTAAATGAACCAGCACATTGCATTTTGAAATTTTACTTGGATAGCCGCACTGGATGGACAACGATGGTGTTATCGAAGATTTCTCTCCAGCAGCTTTGTTACTTTTATGAGTTCAGCTTTCGGGGCTTACGATTTATTGTTCTGAATGGTATTCTAAATAATAACAATTCTCAAATGAGCTTCTTGGCCTAAGTACAATGGCGTGGACAAGATATTTGGGCATTGTTTTCATCAAATACTGAAAATCAAAACAAAAAAACTTCGTGTTGATTACTTAAAAGTTGTTAATACATTCTAATCGAATTTAAATCGATTATTGGAGAATAAAATCTCTGATTATTTTAACAGTGTTGTAATTGAAGAAAAATCTAATGTCACATGGACGCTTAAGTTGAGTTTTGATGTTTCCTTAACATCAACGTAAGATTATTTTGTAACAACATTCCAAAACACCAGTGTTTAATAAAGGAATTTCAGCTGGTTGTTGTCGACTATTTTGTCTGCGCTGCTATAATGAAAGCAAATCTTAATACAACATGGACAATAAGCTATCTAATAAAATTTAGTTGGACGGTACCTTAGTCTTGTCAACGTTATTTTACTACAAACATTCTAAAATTGCAATGTCTTTTACTTCAGTTTCAATTGATTATTATATGTAGAATGACATTTTTTGGGGTATTTTATGTCCTGAATATTGAATGTTTTATGTTTTTTTAAAATTTTTTGTTCTTTATATTTTCGTTAAAACAACTGATCGAGCAAGTGCAACAAAGTAAACGAACAAATATATTACTCTTTAGAAAAATTATGACAGTGAAGTTATACTTGAAAAACCGTACTGGAATGTCACCAGTGATTCTTGACCAGCAACTTCGTTACTTTTAGGTTCAACATTCAGTATTCAGGACCGACGATTTATTTTGAATGGTATTCTAGATATAAATAATTTCCAAATCAGCTCGTTGGCCTTGTATAATGATGTGGACAAGATATTTGGGACGTTTTCATCAAATGCCGAACATCAAAGAAATCGGTAGTGTAGGGGAGATATATTTATTTATTAAAAATACATAGACCCTTAAAATTGAATCACGGGTATAGCAGTGGTTTAACTAATTATCAATCTATATAAAAATTAAATAGAACACATTTGTCTTCGAAAATTGCATATAATATAGCTCTTTATTGAAGTTGATGTATTTGTTCCACTGTGTACCACCATGTGGTACATAGTGGAACAATGTAAGAGGTGATGTGAAATATATAATATAATATAATATATGTTTATTTGCAGAATAATTCATAATTACATAGTATATATGTAGAGTATTTATAATAAAAAATATAATAGAAAAATAACAAATATAATTTATATAATTTATGTCAAATAAACTCAAATAAACAAAATAACTCACAAAGTCTAGACTGTCTGTGAGTGAAATAGTTAATAAGATTTATTTATGATCATACACATTATATAAAGTAGCCTCATGGAACTAAGTAATCATCAGAGTATGAGAACTTATTCCAATTAATTTCAAGAAAACAATTGATTATCTATATGGGTATTTTGATACATACACATAAAATAGACATACACACACATGCATACACACACCTAACTACATATTTTGTAATATTTTTAACAACTATATCCTATGTTAAAATTAAATATAGCAATTATACCTAAAACAAGATTTACTAATGTTCATTCATGTCGATGAGCTTGTGCAATTCTATTCTATTGATTTTTAAAATAAATTGTTTGACCTTTTTTTTTGAATAAATTAATAGAATTTATGTTTTTTACCTCGTCTGGAAGAAGATTGTAAAATCTGGGAGAGAAATACGCAAAATTTCTTTGTCCGATTGATTTTATAGAGAATGGAGTTCTGTAGGATGTTGCTTTACTGATAAGTGTGATCAACAGGTCTTAATAAATGTTTCCTCTTATATGTATTCATAATCACACTGTAATAAAATAACTGTCTTATATCAAGTAGATTAGCGTCCTTATAAAGATTATCGGAAGGATAGGTGTAGGGATTGCAATTTACCGGAAGTTTTAATAACCGGTAAATCGGTAAATAAAAATGTAAATAACCGATTAACCGGTATTTACCGGTAATTTTTAGAATGAATGATTAGGGTGGCGAAAATGGCAATTGTCTTTTTCCATGTACAAAATATTCTAAATTTAACAAAAAACATTTTTATATATGTATATTTAATATAATGAACAAACAAAAAATATAAATGAAATAAATTTAAATAAATTATTATTCGGTAAATAACAAAAATATCAACTTAAATAACAAAAATTATAAAAACAAACTCAAATAGGGCACTTACTGAATACCTAATCTAAAAATACAATATTTTTTAAAAATGGCCCATTAAAAGGGTTAGTTTTTCAAAGCTATATCTGTAAGTCGTCTGATATTTGTGCATAGAATACCACCAGCTTAGGATGCCCTTTCTATATCGATATTGATGGGTCGATAAGTTAATAAGAACTGGTAGTGACATACTTCTAAATGTATTCCACGGATATTTGCGGCAGGTGAAATATCCAATTTCCTGTCGCAAGATATTGTCAATGTCTCTCTTGTATTTCTTAGGGCTTGGTGTTTGGATTTCACCTTTACTTCCACATCCAGTGGAAGTATAGTAACGACCGAGGTAACGACAAAAATTAAAAAAAAAATTTTATTGTTCAAATAGACTTAGAATGTCATGAAACAAAGAGATTTTAAGTTTGAGCAAAAAAAAATGATGTCTGTCTGTCGGTTTGTCTGTCGGTCTGTCTGTAACTTTTTTTTTGTGCGCACGTTTACTCTGGAACTGTTTCAGATATTGACTTGAAATTTGGTATATATATGTACTTTAACGAGATCTAGAACTAGATTATATTTTCATCTTGTTCCGTCGAAATGTTGGGGGTAAATTGAGGTAAATAGGTAAATCTGTCAGATAAGAGTCCATAAAATTGGTATTTAGTATATACAAGAGAAGCTAAGGTCTCAAAAAAAAAATTTGGCATTAGCCACCCCCACCCCATTATTAAAGGGGATAAAGAAAAATTGTGATATAGTGTGTGTACAAGTACCAGAAACCTCGAAATATTCTTTTACTTCATCCACCCCCACTACCACCCACTATCACCACCCCCCACCCCACTACCGATGTGGGGTATCGTTTTATGGGTTTTTGGGGTAGAGGATTTTAAACATTAAATTATTAAAGTTCCATAAACAATTATGGGATAGAAAATCTGGATGTGAAAGTAGTGATTCCTTGTGCAGCGGTTCTTATAACATTATTTATTTATTGTCAAAAGTGCTCAGTGTTGGGACAGTCACTCTGTATAGGCCAGTCCAACACGCTGTCACTTTGCTTTGTTTGTACTACAGCAGCCATCTTTCGTTGGTAAGTTAGGGGTTTTGTCAGGCCTAAAGGGCACCATACACGTTCAGCAATAATGCCATTCCAGCAGATCATTACAGAAACATCATTACTAAAAATTTTCCCATCATTTCCTGTCATTATTTTTCACACCTTACATATCCATTATTTAAGAAAAAAGCATATCTAGCTATAATTATTGAATTAAGTATGATTGAAAAAACGCGAAAATTCAGGTAATGAGATTACTGAACGTGTATGGTGCCCTTTAGGCCTGACAAAAACCCTAACTTACCAACAAAAGATGGCTGCTGTAGTACAAACAAAGCAAAGTGATAGCGTGTTGGACTGGCCTATTTAGTGAATACTAGTCACTGACATAAATAGAAACGTTGAATACGTGACATATCGTAAGTTCAGAATTTACCGAAATAACCGGTAAAAAAATTAAACTAACCGGTAATTATCGTCATGTGTTTTTTGCCCTGATAACCGGTTAACCGGTATTGCAATCCCTAGATAGGTGTTAGGTTTATTGAGCATCATTTTTAGGAACCTCTTTTGGATTATTTCAAGTTTTTTTATATGAACCTGTACAGCACCTCCCCAGTCGACAATCCCATAGGAGAGTCTTAATTCTACTAGAGAGTAATATATTGTTCTTAATTCGGGAATGTCAAGAATAGTTTTTAGATATTTAAATTTGTATAGTATACTTCTTAGAGTATTGCATATGTTCAAATACATAAAAAATAGCTCTAATGATGAATAAAACTAATAACTAATGGTAACTAAGAACTAAGAAAATATATACCGTGCGTGTAATTTCCCATTAGGCATGTACATTCACGTAGCGCGAGAAATATGACAACACCGGCAGCCGTAAATTCGTCCGTCGGTGGACTGGTAGAGCATCCCAACTCTGTTATTTCATTTCAGCCAGCTGGCACACGCGATGTTGTAATTCTTACTCCCCATGCCTAGCCCGCGACTACACACACGGTATAAGGACAAACTATATGTCGGCGACAATTCCACTGTACACGCCCATGGCCACAGTTTATAAACTTCAAGAAAGCGTCGTCAGCGATGACCGAATTGTTTATAAACACTACAGGAAAGCATCGTCTGGAAATGCAGTCGCGGTGGTACATGAAAGAATAACATCTCCATATATGGTCATGTAAAACTGAGGACGCTTGGAGAAATGTGGCCAGCTTTTCCACAGGTGAAATAACTGATGGATTTTGCCTCTTTGTCCTGATGGTCAATTCACACTTGTCGATGTATGCTTGGGCTGGCGGCAGGCCTGAGATTTGTGTCCATGTCAGTTTCAGTTGTGACATCGTCCAGAAAAATACACTGAGCTCTTCCTGAGTTGGGAGATGTCAAAGTCGGACGCTTCGGACCAGTATGGTGACCAGTAGGATATAGCGCCGGACGTTTGATGAATTCTCCCTCCATCATGGTGCAAAATGTGCAGGTATCCTTGGGCAAGTCAGTTTGAAATCGATTAAAAGCTTGGAAGCAGCCAATCAGTACAGCAAGGGCTTCATCACTTTCTCGTTCTTTAATTAAAGTTAAAGCAGTTTGAATGCTACATAATAGATCTTCCATTGTTGCATCCTCTGGTGCGATATCAGTTCGTCCAAGTATAGCTTCAGCTAATTGTTCAGTCGGGCTTATTCTTCTTTGAAATACAGCTAAAAATTCAGTACGAAGCACTTCCCAGGTTTTTGGTTTACTGGAGATAAGCCAATTCGATGCTTCACCTTCTAAGACCCCTGCAATTGTTAATGCAATTTCCATATTAGTGGGGTTATAAGTTTCCACCCAAGCATCGACAAATTCACACCAAGATTCTGCATTAATGTTTTTCTGTGAAGGATTGAATTTTAGCAATTTTACTTGACCCATATTAAGAAATGTGCAGGCTGGTCTCGCTGAAGATCCCTGTTCCCTTATTTCTTGGCGCATTAAGTGAATTTCTCTCATGACTTCGTTATTGTCACAGCCATTTTCTGATCGCTCTTCAGTACTTTTCGATTGCCTTGGTCGATCTGATCCCACTTCTGATGTCGAAGGAGACAGGGGCGTTTTAGGGCGGACCTACTAGATTTATTCCTCATGTTGACAAACACAATATATTCACTTAAATTTACACAAACAAAATTTTACTAACTATTAATCAAATCTAATTAACAGATAAATGTCAAATAATGTTATTTTTGTAGTTTATATCGTTTATAACAAAATAACTGGAAACACACGTTTTTAAGGAGCTAGCAGTCCGCCACCACTAGTCCCGTAATCTAACACTGTATCATCTACTAATCCAAGTTTATTCTTAGAATGTTCATTTACGGGACTCTCAATGGGTTTTGTTCTGCCCGCCGGAGGAGAGGGAATCTCCACCGGGTGCTCCAAGCGTCCTCAGTTTTACATGACCATATATGGAGATGTTATTCTTTCATGCATGTATCTCCGCGACTGCATTTCCAGACGATGATTTCCTGTAGTGTTTATAAACAATGCGGTCATCGCTAACCCTGTAGTATTTATAAACAATTCGGTCATCGCTGACGACGCTTTCTTGAAGTTTATAAACTGTGGTCATGGGCGTGTACAGGGGAATTTTCGCCGACATATATAATTATATTTTAGCGAACATCCAATGAACCAAAATGAACCCCGAATTTAAGATAATTCGAAAGTCGTTTATTTTGAGAGAAAGATACTGGTTGTGGTAAAACATATTTTATATCATTTTTGCTTACACACGTGTGGAAACAAAAAATGGCAACCACTCAATTTTTTTGTTTTACGATGAAATGACGTAGTCTTGATTTTCATCCAGATCAGAAATAACCTTTCCGACGTAATGAATTCCTTTTGGAAATTGTACAAGAACAAAATCATTCATATTCGCGTCATTATTAAAATCTAGATCTGATAAATAACTGGTGGAACTTTCATTATATTGTACTTTGTTCTCGTCTGGATCACTGGAATCACTAATCAACGGTTTTGATTTCTTAAGCAACACTGGTTTTCTAGCTAGCTCCTGACTAATTTTTACTTTTTTTTCTTTAATTTGATATTTTTCAACGCCTTTTTTTCCAACAGGGCATCTTTTTCTGGGGTATCGGTAAAAACGGTACTTTTACCACGAAACTCAACACGTAACCCAGTGTTGAGTTTCGTGGTTTGGCTTCAGGAAAATCACGGACTTGTTCCGGCGTAATAAAATTTGCTAACTTGTTAAGATTGTTGATTTCTTTATTAACATATGAAAGTCCCACAATTTCGCGGCTACCGGATGCAACAGGCTCTTCAGGTAAAGGTGAAGTAGACTGTTCAATTTGATTACTGCTTCTAGGTATGTCTTGTAGGTTCTGGTTATCATTTTCATCGTTAAAATTTCGTTCAGTAACGGAAGAACATAAGTAATCTTGCTCCGTAAAAATTTGGTCATTAAATGGGTGAATTCCGGTTTTCTTAAATTCCGCAATAATATTTGTTGGTGTCAAGGATTTTGCGTGGGCCTCCCTACACATTCAGCGATGTTGTAAATTGTAAGTGGAATCCCAGGATGTCGTAGCAACTCACAAGATGTATTGTATTGTGCTTTAAATGGAGCAAAGATTGATACGTCTAAGGGTTGCAGTTTATGGCTGTAATGGGGAGGAAGTGTAACAATATATACTCCCGCATCACGAGCCTTTTCCACTACTTCAATGGAAATATGTGTTTCATGGTTATCAAATATCAATAATGTTGGGTTTTCTTTAGAGCTGCTTGTGTGTTTAATAAAATGATTCATGACTTCAGAAAATAAAGCAGATGACATCCATCCCGAAGGGTTTGCCAGTCCCAGAGTTCCTGGTGGAGCTCCATGCAGCATGTGAGCCTTAAAATGTTGACGAAGAAATATCAGAACAGGTGGTAAATGCGACCCAAGAGCACAAATAATGGTACACATAGTTACTAACTGTCCTCTTTCTCCACTGGTACGGCTACTAACTTGTTTTACCCCTGTTTGACAAACAATCTTTTTTGGCGAATGAACTGCAATCGTGCCAGTTTCATCTAGGTTATATATACGAGATCCATCTGCAAGACTTGGGTTGCGTTCTAAAATTTCCAAACATTATGAGGGTTAAATAATGTCAATCTACTTAAGCTGCATGCTTCCGTTTTTCGCAAGCTCAAGTTTTTACTTCTTTTCATGAACGCTCGTAACCAGTCTATACCAGCAGCTTGAGACTCATTCCAAGAGTGTGGTACTTTTTTATTATTTCTTATAGCACACTCATACTGCTACTAATTTTCTCACATTTAAAGTTGTCAAATGGTATTCTAAATATAAATAGTTCCCAAATGTGCTTTTTGCTACAATAATTTGGAGAAGATATTTGGGATATTGCATTTGTCGAATGCCAAACATCAAGACAACATAAGAGACCAATAATGACTCTTTCAGGTGTTACGATTCACTATTTTGAATGGTTTTCTAAATATAAATAATGTGGAGAAAATATTTGTATGTATATATCTCTACTGTAACCTAGTTATTTTCAGTTTTAAGTCTTGCGATTTATTGTTTTGAAAAGTATTCTAAATATGAACAATTTTCAAATGAGCTCTTTGGTCTTGTATAATGATGTGGACAAAATATTTGGGATACTGTTTTAGTCAAAACAAAAAAGACATCGATAATGTCTCTACAGCAACTTTATTGCTTTCGGCTTCCATGTCTTTCGATTTACTGTTTTGAACCGTATTCCAAATAAACATTTTTCAAATGAGCTTTTTGTCTTTGTACAATGATGTGGAGATAGTAGGTAATAAATGACAGTTCTGTGAAAACCCTTCACCACTCCGCCCTGAGCCACACCACAATTGAATCCCCACTCCAGTCCCCGCCATAAATCAGAACTCTCTCCCCTCGTCGTCAGCATGGAAGAGGTAATCGGAAATGTCAGGTTTAGGCAGCACATATTTTTACTACTGTTTCAAACATATTCACGTTATGCCCATCTGTGTATAGATGTGTCATATATAAAGGTGTATTAAAGGAATACAATTCATTCAAAAATAAAAATCTATCCCACTACTATTCAGAACTTTCATATGTGTGAGAGGTGGGGGTGTGAAGATATTCTAGTATCTATTAGTATCAACCATAATACCCTAGAACGCCTTATTGCAGAATTTAAAAAATGGACAAAAGATTTGTATAAGCATTTTAAGGAAGTTGAGTATCATTTACGAATTGGAAAGGCGCTGTAAAACCTTTAGACCTTGCACTGGCAGGATTTTATTATATTGGTTACAAGGATATCTGCTGTTCTTATTGAGTTGAAATCTAGAGGTGGAAAGTTGATGACTTATTACGAGGACCGTGACATACTGCTCCCTCCTCTGTTTTGTCTCCTGATGAGAGTGATAAACTTCCTTTTGAGGTTGATGGTAATTTTAGTTCCTTGCCGACTATTTCAATGCTCTTAAAAGATTTTAATCTCTCTGGTAGATCCCGTTCCAGATACTCTGATGTGCATTTATCAGCAAATTCCATCATATTTCTTAGGTGAGGCACAATCAAATTTTTTCATGTTGTGGTTACCCCGTGAAAGAGATTAGTGAAGATTCGACCAGAATCCAGAAGACCTCAAGACTAATTCAGCCTTAATTTGTTCTGGAATAATTTTTTCGACATTGTTAAGTACAATGGTTGTGCTCTTACCCAAAGCACACAAGCCCTTACGCAATTGATTCTGCACTTCCATGTGTGAGGAATCCGCAGTTAGGCTGGCTTTTAATAATGCAGCAATCACCTCCGGATTAAGCTTAGGCGGGGCTAAGTTAGATAAATTTGTCGGGATATTTATCATATTTGTTCAGGAGGGTTACAGTATACTCCTTTTTTAGACCGTTTAGCAGCACGAATTTCCACCTTGCGGCAAGTGATTCGTGTAGTGAAAAACCCTAATTTTTGTTTTACCTCCGGGTTATCGCCTATCATCTCCAGGATGTCGTCTGGTAAAGCAACATCGTTATGAACTACAAATTCATCCTGGTCATCACTATTTTGCGTAGATGCTACAGGCGTCTCGATCAATTACAGAAATAACGCGCGCCACATACGCTATAATCATTTTTGTCTCTTCTTGGTAAAAGAATCACTACATGTGGCAATGCTCTTATCGGAGCCGTTCGGACTAGGGTCCTAGAAGTTGCGTATCTCGAGGGGCTTCTTGACCTTGCGTATCTAGAACGCCAGTTTCTGCTTTGATGTCGGCTGTGACTCCGACTGCGCGAGTGGGAACGCGAATGTGAACGTTAAATAACACTAACTTTATTCTTAGTTGACAGTGTGGATAACTCTGCCTGATCACAAGCTGAACTGGCTTTTTATATAAAACTGCTATCAGTTTGTGGTCATTGGTAATTTTGTTATGTTCAAATTAGAAAAATAGTAACAAAATATTATTAAGGGAAATTGATATTTCCTTATCAAAATAAAAATAAGTAACCACAATAGATAATGATATAATTCCTCCTTTCTTAAGAGATTTGTATGGGGGTTACAAATAAAAAATCATTGCTTAATTGTAGTATAGATTAGAATATATAAAATAGTGTTGAAATCTTGAGAATTCCTTAGTTTTCCTAATGCTAAAAATTAATGGTATTCTTCAAGATGGTTGTCGAGTGGGTTAGGCCTCCATGTATGTAGATATGATAGATAGATCTAATTCCATACTGGCATCTGGTTTGGTTTACTTGATTCTTTTGATGGTTTCCATTGTGATATATAGAAATGTTACTCAGCGACAGGTAAAGATAAAAGGGCAAAAGGGTATCGATGGTAGAAATGTATCTTATTAAAATGGAGAATCAGATTTAACACAATCCTTTGTCTGATTTATTTATGCTTGTTCAGTTTTCTTTGCGTATTTGACAGTTAACTGGGTTTTTATTGTATTTCGTTTAGTCCAACAGATGTAAATGATAAGGATTATTATTACTGCTAGTATAATGAGCCAAAGGTAATTAAAATGTGAAAAGTCCATGTCAAGGTCTTTTATTTTGATGTCTTGTAAATTATTGATTTGGTGTCTAATTTGGTGGGGTGATTGATATTTTAGAATGAGATATCAGGATATACTAAATTAAATTGTAGGAAAAGGAAAAGTAAGAATTTGTTGAAATGATGCATGACAATCTGTAACAAAAGGATATTTTAGTTATGTCTTGATTATCTCTTTTATGGGAATAGTGTGCTTGTAATCGTCACTAGTGGAATAATTGAAGTTTTTTTTTATTCGGTAATTTTTGTTTGAGTTGTGATAAAGGTTCGTTATCAGAATCTGAATCTGATCGTAATTCTTCATTAAGTTCGATTTTTGTATTTCGAATCTGTTTTTTAGTGTATTGGCCCTTGTTTGTAAGAACTGAGGGTCCATTATCTGATATAACAATAGCAGTGAAGAATTTAGGTACTGCTTTAGAACGAGTGGAATTTGGGTTGTTAATGTAAATTGTTTCACCTTTTTTTATAAACGCGCGGTTGTTTACGTTTCTTGTTGATATTGTCTATTAGTTTCTCTTTATCTAAGACTCGATTTATTCTAATTTGTTCATATAGATTTTGAGGTCTTTATGTTCTTGTATGTATCTCATCTGGTATTTCAAAAGGTGAAGGTTTATCTAAATGACCAAACGTTATTTCAAATGGCGTGTGTTTTGTCAGTGAATGTACTGATTCATTATATCCAATAAATGCGAGCTTTGCAAGCTAATCTAATGGAAAATTTGGTTTTTCTTGTATTAGACAGCGTAAACTATCGGTTAAGAGAAGTGAAAGCGTTCCACTGGGCTATTAGATGTGTGACCATCGATACTAGTAAAATGTAACGATATTTTATAAAGTTCACAATAATCTTTTATTATAACGTTGTTAAATTCCGTTCCATGATCTCAAACAATTTTATAGGGTTTTCCATAATGTTGAATAAAGGTGAGTAATCCTTTCTGAACTTCAATGCCTGTTTTTGCTTTAATTGGGTACATTTGTCCACGTTTTGAAAAGGGATCAAATGTTGCAAGGAAGATATTATTTTGGAAGAAAAATAAGTCTATATGTATCATATCCAGGGGTTTTTGTGATACTGGTACATGCTGATATTTGACTTTCTGAAGATGCCTGTCGTATTTACATGTTTTGCAAATCTTACAATTTTGTATATATTCTTCAATAGTTTTTCTAAAATTTAGCCAGTAATACTTGCGTGAGATTAATTTTTCAATTGTTTTCCATCCACGATGGATTGTCTGGCCTTCATGCATGTATTTAATGATTTTTTGTTGTTTGCTTTCATTATTAACATCTTCGAGTACAGTGTTAGAGATTATACATGACAATTGTTTGTATGGTCTTAGGTATTTTTGAAAGATTCTAATAATTTTCTTTCCAATAGTTTCATCGTGGAATTTAAAACAAAGTTGGAATGTTTTGCCTAATACTAGGAATTATTTTAGGAAGCTGAAGACTTCTTCATCCGAGCTGCGAGATTTTAATATAATCATATGTCTGTTATAGTTTTTAAATGGGTTTTCAAGAATATGTGAGTTAACTACGGCAGTATCACTTTCTTTTATTATGTATTGATGTTTATACATATTTAGACATTTCGCATAGGGCATGGTAAATGTTGGATTAGAGAGAGAAGTATGGATTGTATTGTTATCATCGATTTTATTTTCTGTGAATGTATTTTCGTCATTTATTAATTCTTGGGTTATATCTGGGTCTGGTTCTGTTAAGGTATCTAGAATTGACTGTAAGTCTGAGGGGTTTGCTAACAGAATCTGTATCGTCGCCTATGGCATTAAGTTCTTCTATGGGTGGACGTGAAAGGCAATCTGCATTAACATTGTGTTTGCCTTTTTTATATTTAATTTCATAATCGTATTCATCCAGTCTGAGTCTCCATCGTATCAGACGAGAGTTGGGATTTTTTAGATTGAATAACCATTGAAGAGGTTGGTGATCGGTCATAAAAGTGAAATGATTCCCGAAAAGATAAGGGCGATAAAATTTGCAACTACCACGTAGCTAAGTAATTATTTTTCTATAGTTGATTAATTGATTTCTGCAGGATTTAGGGTCCTTGAATAGTAAGATATGGGGTGTCCATCTTGAGATAACACTGATCCAATAGCATATTTGCTGGCATCACATTCTAGCACGAAAGGTTGGGAGAAATCAGGGTAGGCAAGAACTGGTTCATTTTGAAGTAATGTTTTACAAGTACGAAAACAAGTTACGTATACATTAGAAAGTGTGATTTTCTGATCCTTTTTTAAACAAGTGGTCATAGGTTTAGTTATCTGTGCAAAATTGGGGATAAATTTTCGATAGTTTCCTAAAAGGCCAACGAAGGATTTGATTTCCTTTGCTGTTTTAGGTATTGGAATGTTTTTTATGGCTTCAATCTTTTTCTGATTAGGTTTTACTCCTTCGGGTGTAATAATGTGTCCTAGGAATTTTACTATTTTACATAAAAATTCAGATTTATCTAACTGAATTTTTAGATTAGAATTTTCGAGTGCTTTGACCACAAGATCTAAGTTTTGGATGTGCTCTTGAAGCATATTTAATAGTGTTATTTTATTTAAACCATGGGAATTCACGTCTTATTTGACTATTTGATTTGGGTTGAATATTTTGATTAATATATTTTTGAGGAGAGGCGTTCGGCTGTTGGTGTCTTGGTTGTATTGATACACCGGACATAGGCGTCTGTTGTATATTTTGAAAATAATTTTTATTCTGGGGAGGTTTAAAAACGGTTTGTTGTTTCCCAAAGACTTGTTGGTTAGTACAGAATTTTGTATTGAAATTTGGACATGGTTGTATGTTAATTGGTTGTGATGGAAATTAGGTCTTATAAAAATTATTAGAGGTTGTGAATGTTTTTGATGGCACAGGATTTTTCAAAAGTGAACTACAATTCTTAGAGAATTGTTCTTCACGTGAAACAATCGCTTCTTTTAATTCAGTGAAAGTTGATAACTGAATCATAATTTGTAAGTTTTGTGGCGAATTGTGTGTATAAGTGTCGAGTGCTAACTGTTGGTATATCTTATATGTACGTTTCTCATTCTCGTCATGCTTGTCGGATTGACCTAATTTAACTAACAGCAAACTGCAAATTTTTGATTCTTGTACCTAGTTCTAATAATGATTCATTAGGTTTTCTTATAGTTTGTCTCAAATCATATTCTAAATTAGTTATCGTCTAGCATAATGTCGTTCCAAATTATCATATGTTGAAATGAAATTATTTAACGCGAAAACATCATCAAATGGTCTGATTGAGTCTATGTACATACGTAAAAGTTGGTAATTAATATTTGGGTGAGCCATTATTCTTAAAGGTTGATGGGTTCGAATTTGCTCGATATTTGTAATGATTTCCTCGTTTGACGAAGTGTCAGGTAAAATGTCGTTAATTAAATTGTGAGTTGACATGTATCTAAACTAAGGGTTGAGAATCTGACTCTTCCCTGTAATATAGTTTCAGAGTGAACACTATATTCAGTAACTTAATTTCTAGTGTCCTCGGTGGACTGATTTAGAAAAAGGATCACAAAAGGATTCCTTTTCAGTGACTTTCAAGCAAGAGAGCGTCTCCACAGGTCAAGAGAAGGTGGGGAAAAGGAAGCTGAGTAACTTGTCTAGATTATTTTTTGAGGAGTGCTGAATGATAAAGATCAACCTTCTGGCTTGGTACCACCGGATGTCTTGTTTTTTGTATAGGAACTTGCACGGTGGGTAACTCGATGTACTGGAACCTGGTAGTCAAAAGGGCACTATTGTACCGACTGCGCCAAATAAGTCGTTGAGACTTTTTAAGAAACTTATTATAACGATTATAAAATCGTTTTGAGCACATAAGTGCACGAAAATACTTAACACAAAATTAATTGGAGGAAATTTCCCTTACTTCGAGATATACCGAACAAAGACAAAACGAGACGATACATTTTTGTATCCCATAAGGGTGTTGACAGAAATGTTATGTTTTCATCAATAAATTATTACAAATCGAACTATAGTAGTTTGTGCAACAAGAGTGGATATGATATCCATATCGCACGATAAAGAAGTTTGAGCACGACGCCGTAGGCAGAGTGCTCAAATCTTTTGAGTACCATATGGATAATCCACTCGAGTTGTACAGTATACTTTTTCTACGACCAACTGAAGAAAAAACTACAAAACTTTAAAAAACTTATTAAACATTAATATATCACAAACTTAATTAACTCAGTTTAGGTTTTCCTTATTCATTATTATTATTTTTTATAACAAATGTACAGTTATTAAATGTACAATTTTTATAACTAATGCTTTCTTTTTTTTCTAATTCTCTATAATTATTTTCTTTATAAGTAGATGTTGATAATATGTTCGGCTGGATATTTGCTTTTGATGTTGATGGAATTAATTCTGGGTCGATATTATCAACTGACCGTACAATGGTAGTAGCAATTTCTTTATTTTTACTTAAGGAATGTTCAATGTAGGTTTCCATTACTGCGGTTGATTTCCAGCCCCCGAAATTTTTTACTGTTATTGTGTCGCCTCCTGCATCTGCAAGGATAGTGGCTCCACAACGACGGAAACAATTTCCCGTGTATAAATCCGTATTGGGTTATTTTGGTAATTTTAAAAAAAAGTTTTTGTTTTTGTGTCCACTAATTTTACTTGCAATTCATTTCCTAAATATCTAACATGGTTTATCTTCAATGTTTTTAATTCTTGGCGACGACGTCCACCAGAAATTCCAAAAATTAACACCACCTTCAATTTTATTAAAATTATTATATACAGACAAAATTTTAGAGATATACGGCAAAAAGATAGTAACTATGTGGGGGGTTTGAACCTACAACCTCTTGCGAAGCGTAAATTCAACCGCTTAGCTACTGCCACCTTTGCAAAATGTTTTCACCTAAAGTGTAAGATTAAAACTACTTATTATTTGCCTTTGCGAATAAATATTCTCGATTCGGTGCTTCCAGCAGACACTTTTTGATTTGTTCGTTTTGTAATCGGCCGATTGTAATTTCAGGAAGGAGCGCAGTTTAGGATATGTGGAAATATCATATTATTTTTAATATTAATCATTGTTCTTAACATTGAATATGCTGTCCAGAGGATTGATGGTTTAATATCAATTTTTATTCCATTTACTAGTATCAAATCCATAAATTCTTTTATAGCAAAATTCATATTTACTTTTAGATTTTTGTGGTAATAATGTCTCATAAGTATCATTCGCTATTAGCCGAATATCTGGTGGAGTACCATTTATCGATTCTTCACTGGAATCACTCATTTTTAATTATTTTTTAGCTTAATAACTACACAAATACACACTAACAGTTACTTTGACAGCTTACGCACTAACTTGATTCTAAACGAATAGTTGCATATGTACTTAATACACGAATGTGATTGGTCGGTTTCATATCCATCCTAGAACTGATATGAAGTATATCCGTTCAGTTGACTGGAATGGTCTACTTATCCATTCTACAGATTTTACAGAAAACAGCAAATTTACGTAAGGGAGTAGAAAAAATTATTTCAAATCGATCATTTTTTTTGTTTTTCAAATAACAGTAAAACATAAGTCCATACAAAATCCGACATAAAAATGGATATGACTGCCCCTTGCAAGTATACTAGCAAGCGGCAGGATTATCGCGCCCGGTGAGATAGTGTCATGAAAACGTATTGCACAATGAAAACGTTAATTTGTTCTAAAACTGTACCTTGACTTGTGTAAATACTTATTGTATACTAGCACCAATAAACTATTATTATTATTATTCGAGTACAAAAACACTATACAATATATTAACAATGATAATGTCTAAATAAAAACGTAGCAAACTATACTTTTCGAATCATGTAATAAGATAATAATAATAACTCAGTAAGGTCATTAATAGACAATAAAAATATATATAAAATGTATTTTATTATAAATGTCCCTACACTAGCTCAAAATCCAGATGGGGAGATTACCCGAATCTTAGAATAAAACAAACAACTGTTATAAATGACATCTACGATTTAAAAGTTGTAATACCAATAAGTAAACAGTGCCATAATAAACCAGTGTCTCACCAACTTGCAAGATACGTACAGCACAACCCGAATGAAGTTAACTACTAAGTAAAACCATACATTTCTTTGAACAATTAAACGGAAAAAGAACATACGAAAAAGAGGAAGAGAATTCTATAATTGGCTCCCTTCAGACCATGTCTGGTGCCTTACATCAGCTGAAGATTACTTACAGATTGAAATTTAATCCATACTGTGGCAATAACCATAAAGTTGAGGGTAAAACTCTAATACAGATAACGATAATCACCGTTCGCCTAACCCATCCTCTATGATACTTGCGGAGCCGGCCACAACGAATTGAGCCGCTGGGGCTGCCGCGTAAATCACATTAATCGTTGTTTTCATTGGTGCATCCACTGTGGTAGCTGGGCCCGGCATAAAAGTGAAAAACAATGTCACACCCTGTATCATCCTCTGGGCATTATTAGCCTCCGATACATTGGTCGTTTTACGACCACCACCAGATACAATGTGTCTCACCATTATGAGAATTACGAATAATTACAAAAAATTATAAACTTACAAACTGCTAAAGTGAAATGATTTTTCTACCAAATAATGATTGCTTAGTTACATAATCGTAGTCATGTTGCAAACAGCTTCGAAGTTTTGCAATGGTGACACCCTTAAAATCTCCGTTTATGGTCAAAAAAATTTCCATTTCGTTGCCATTTCGTACTTCTGAGTTTTATAAAAGGTTTTAAATGTCTCTCTGCACTTCTTCATTGGCGTTGTCCAGCCATTAGAATCTAAACAGAAAATTGAAACGTGATGTTCATTGTCCGGAACACATTTTCAGTAAGTACCATGCAGATGTACAGTATTGGTAAAATCTATTTGGGATGTATCATGTCAACAGGAAATATGCAATTTTTATTCAGCAAATCTACTTTTCAACTCAGCGAGATTATTGTGGAATAGATATACAGTAAAGTGAAAGCACCACACATTCTGGAATTATAGAGATGGTGAAATGTAAACAATGATTCCGTCTGTCAGTCAACTCCTCGCTGGCCCCACCTACTCACACTTTACCCTCCTGTTGACAAGTGCACGTGAACACTACAATTGAACAATATGTGACTAGTGACTCTGAACAATATTTATTTGCAATTTAAATTAAAAAAAATATTAGTACAAAGTAAAACAAATAGTACCAAAAATCGAATTGAAAAAATGAGGAAAGTATAAAGTGGTCTAAAAAGATAGCGACAAAATTGGAGGAGTTAGAGCACGCCAAAACAAGGAATTTTTGTTAACATACCGATAAGTGGATACACTATAGGAGTTTCAGCTCGGAAGTGACTTGGTGGC
Source organism: Rutpela maculata (assembly GCA_936432065.2). Classification (NCBI taxonomy): domain Eukaryota; kingdom Metazoa; phylum Arthropoda; class Insecta; order Coleoptera; family Cerambycidae; genus Rutpela; species Rutpela maculata. The sequence goes on along the minus strand of OW386292.2, from coordinate 125,427,646 downwards.
ATGTGTCCATCGAGAGGGTCCAAGAAGTGAGCTCCTGGTCATTGTCGACGGAGCTGAAAAGTTCTTGTGGTGAAAAGTTGACGATGGCCAAAGGCTGCTGAAGAGCGGAGCGAGAGAGTCCAAGAACTGTCGTCAAAGCTGAAGAGTTCTTGTGGTAAAAAGTTGTCAATGACCGGAGGCTGAGCGGAGTAGGTATAGAAAAAAACATAGCGGCCTTAAAATATATAATGATTAAAGTGTTTTTTCCAACTACCTAGAAATAAAAGACAGAAATAGTTTTATAATTCTTTTAATTTTAAACATATACATTACACAAAAAATGTGTGTGTGTGTGTGTGTGTGTCGATGTGGGATTCGAAGACACACTCACTGTTATTTGTATGTGTACAGGTAATAAATTTGTTTTAACTCTTTGAAATCTGTTATTTCTTTACCAATACACATTTAACTGTGACTTTAAAAGCTATTTTTTAAAAAATTTTCGCCTGGTTAAAACAGCATTTAATTTTAACAGTTAGTTAAAACAACTAGTTTAAAATTTAGGCATCTACGTAAAAACCTCAACATTTGGTGTTTCTTATTTAAAGAACATTTAACACAATAAATGTTTTACCCCAGTCAATGTTAAATAGGTATGAAATGTGACTAGCCAAAATTTTAATTTTAAAGAATTTAAGTAATGTTTCAGCAACACTGACTCGTGTTTTATTATAAAATGTCTGAATGAGGCGGACATGTAATGTTTCTTATACATAAAGGTAGGTATTCTTTATGACAGCATCTAGGAATTTAAAGAACGTTTCATTGACACCCCAAAATAGTAAGTTTTAGTATGAACTTTTTATAGAAATAAATAACTGACGTTGGTAATGGAAATTTACTTACCTACACATTAAAACACCTGGAACAGCCAGAGCAATCAGGAACGTAAATTATGTACCAGGTATCTGATGCTAAAGATAAATGTGTAAAAAAAAAGAATTTTATATGCAGCATTTCTATATATTAATTATGCTATTTATTCGATAGCTGTATCGGTAGGTTTTCTCAAATGTGTTAAAAACAAAAATTTTACACACTATTAAGTAATTTAAGCTGATGACATAGAAATAAAACAACATGTTAAAAAATATTTTTATTATATAATATACGTTAAAATATGAATATTGCCAGGCGGGTGCCGGCCGAAAGGTGGTGGCTAAATATGCCAGGGGATTATCTGGAAAGAAAATGAAGAGTTAGTCTAAATTGTTTTAAGCAATCCATACATTTAATAGGGACGGCTTTTAAAGTTTAAATAAATATCTAATAAGACTGTCAAATATTTGTTAAAGTATAAACCTGCAGGGTATGGAGTAAAGGCATTATAAGCGACTGCTTTTAAATTATTTAATTAAACTACCGATAGCCTGCTAAGTTTTATACATGCATTTCTGAATTATGAGTAAAGTAAATTACAAATTAGACATGAATAATATTAATTATGAGAACCAAAAATTATAAGCAACCTAGTAACAATTATTTTTTATTAAATCACTGATTTTCTCGATATATATAATTATTGATAGACCATATGTATCCCGCGAATTTGGGAAAATTTGTTAGGAATTGATTTAGTCTAGAAAAAAAATACACACAAAGCTAACCGGTAATACCCACGAATCATAAGCGGCGATGTAGGTTTATTTTTAAACTGTTTTTCAAGTTATTTAAAAAAAAAATAAGTTTCAGCTTTTCAGCAGTAGCATAAAATGTAATTAAATTAAGCTCGTCGACGCACATTTACAAAAGGGCTATACAGTGTTTATTATTATTTTAGACAAATATTTTTTAGAAACGACAAAATAAAATAAAATTAAATCATACTTACCCGATGACAATGTATACAAATCGTGCCGCAGTGTCCACGGCCGCCACTACCCGCCAGCCATACACCTCGTCGTCCCACACCATTGTTGCGGCTGGTGGTGGACCCTCACCACCGCAGATTATGTGAACTAAACATAGAAACACGAAAAATAAAAAACGAGAAATAAATATAGGAAAATAAAAAAGATAGAGAAAATTGATAGTACATACATTTTCACCGGGGTTGTGGTCGCCCACCACACTCCATATAAACTCGGCTATCTACATTGTGACTAAAAGTAAAAATTATTTAAGTGAGAATAAAATCAAAATAATTAATTAACTTACGGCATAAACTAACAGGGCTCGATAATAAAACTGAAAAAAAATAAGTATTTAGACTTTTCGGGTGAAAATGGCTCGCAAAATTACAATACAACTCCACACCTATAGCAATTATTTTCCACAAGCTTAAGTCGTCCTCACACAAACTATCAGGGTTTTGTCCCTTTCAGCTGACCGTTCTTGGAGAGCTTTTATTTCTAAGACTTTTAGAAACAATTCGCGCCTTTTATCATCTGTTAATGTTTTCTCTCTCAAGATACAGTCGTTTATCCGGGGATTTAGTCCTGGCACTATAAATTTATTTACCCGCTCCAGATCGATATCACATAGTCGCCACCTGCTATACATTTGGTTTATTTCTTCACTGATTTCCGTATATATTAGGGGAAAACAGATCCCCGAGACTAAAAGCACTTTGAACATTTTAATTGTTTTGTTCTCACGATGTACTAAGAACGACTAATCATGCTAAAAAGCTCCAGTACTCTTAATACGCTAGGAATAAATCTGGGGCTAGCTAATACTAGTAATTTTCATTTAATACACAATTTCAAATATGGTCATAGAGCGTAAATATTTTCCCGGGACTAAATTCGTAACGCGGTATAATGGTTTTACAAATAAGAGGCTACTTTGTAGCCGATTAAAAACAATAGCGGGCATTATGGGTTTCTCAGAATACGTTAAATACAAACTCTTACATTATGTAGCTAGTTCCTTTTAGCTGTTATTAATTTAAAAGCAGCAAATAACGTAGAGAAATCATGAATTAAAATTGACATTTAAAATATAAGGTCAAAGCACAGTGTCCTTATAACGTTTACTTAAACACTAAAAAGCATAGTCCGGTTATTTGCAAGTTTAAAGTACAGGGGTTGCAAGTATACATGTGTTCTTTTGTAATTTAGCACAAAGAGAAGTAGGCAACAAAACACTAAAATATAATAATAAAATTTTTTTAATTATATAGGCATAGGCAAATACAACGGAATCAAGTTATTTAATGAACTTCCCCCACACATAAAAACATTGAGGAAAAAGCGATTCAGACTAGAAACAAAAAATATCTGATCGACAGCTACACTACACTTCTACCCATTTTAGCGTGACCTAACACAAAAGCATCACATATCATTCTCTTACTATAGTTTAGAAATTCATATTCAAATTCAATATTAATAATGTATCATTATTTTACCGCCCACCGACACATTTTTTTTTTCTTAAATATGGTATCTTCATAATTTTCACCGCGATATATAAATCAAATTGTTTTTCTTAACATGTTCACTCGCATTTTTATATCCATAGATTTATTATATTAGAAATTCATAGGTATTAGGTATAGTTACTTAGTATATTATAAATGAGATAATCATGACAAATTTACTACAGAGATTCTTTTTGTTAGTATTGCTATATTAATGATGCAACATAGATACAGAATTAAGATAATGCATATACTGCTCGGCACAATACGAGGTCTCCTCAGGTGTCATTTTTTTTTCACTGTAAACTAGGTTAAAATTACTTTGTTAATTTTGTTGCAGTAATAAATAAATTAAAAAAATAAATGTACATAATATTTTCTGACTACACGATTCTTAATTTTTATCGCTTCAGCTTCGTAAGGATACACGGCAGCCCCTTGCTAGTACTTCGGCTTTCAAAAGTTTGATATTTATCAAATTTATAATATGGTTCTTCTAATAATGTAGGGTGCAGTCAAATTTCCAGTTCTTAATCTGTTTGCGCATGAGATAAATATCTTGCTTTAAGTACCATCAGAATATTTCTATTACGTCTTTCTCTTTGCTTTTCTTCAACTGTTTTAGCAGGCCGATTGATATTTTTCGAGACCGCCTCTTTTTCAATCACGTTAGCCTCCTGGTTGGTGCTTTCCGAGGCTGTCTCCCGACCTCCGGATAACTCTGTGTGTATTCTCCATACATGACTTTTTAGATTGTCTTTTCTTTTAAACGGTCTATTGCATGAATCAGTTAAAAAGCGGTTTGTGTGACTGAAGAAGTGGCGACTTAAAGCTGGGCCATGCGAATACCTGATCGCAAGTTTTGCAGGTATACATGTTTCCACTACTGGTGTATACTGGCTTACTCCACCCCGTATACCGCGTTCAATAAACAACAGCATATCAACGTCTTGCAAAAGTTCTAATTCTACCTTTTTATACTTCAACATGCAGTCCCAAGTATAGCCTGGTAGTGTATAATAATGCTATATTCAAACATTTTTGTCTAAAATTTTCGAAAATATCGGCTAATAGCACATCACCTAGTGTTTTAATATTAAATTTTTCCCATACTCTCTGCGCATGTTGGTGATCTTCATCACTTATGTTACAATCATTTAATTTATTGTTAAATAAATTTTTAGAAGGTAACTCAGTTTCGGATAATTTTTCCAGAGAATCTATATAGTCATATGGAAAGGCCCCCTTTCTCGTAAGCTTATTAAACTTTTCCATATCAAAATCACTAAATTCTTTTCGCAAATTTGTTAATTCCCCCTTTGTTAAATACGATGATATCTTATCTAGCGATGCGGCCATAAATCGGAAAGAATCGATGAACCGAAAATTTATTGCCGAACCTTCAACACTTCTTGTGAATGATATGTATTTCTCCTTATTGATAGGTAATAAAGTGATCTGACCTGTTTTTGCAAGATCTTTGATTAGAAAATGAGCGTCATATCCAGATAAATTATGAAAGACGATCGGTACTGTAAATGATTTCTTAAAATTTAGGTTACAGGCTTCGTGCGCCGGGCCTCTATACTGGCCTGTAAAGTGGGAATGATCTCATCACATTTAAAGTCCTTTTTCGCAAATGTGACATTTGGTGGATAACAGAAATTCTCTTTGCTGTAATTCGGAAATATCCATTGGCACGATAGTTTTTAATTTGGTTCGAGAAATTTGGAAATGTTTTCTAATTCTATAAACTATCATCATACGAACATTTAAAATATAATCCTGCACTGAAAGCCGTATGCGACCTGAAAATACCGAATGTATGTCCTCCCATTTAAGTATTGAACTTCTATTTACTCTACCCCCCAGCATGCCCTAATTTTTTAAGAAATCTTTAATTCTTTTTAAATGCCCGATATTTGTATGAATTTTTCTACGAATTCCAATAGAATTATGATGTTTTAATGCTCGGTTGAGCAAACGTAAATGTCCTTTCACTAATTTTAGCCACTTTTCCTTATCTAGAATGTTTTTACTTTCACTTAAAACTTTTTGAACACTATCAAATTTTTTCACAATTTCATCACTCAAATTACAAAGATCCATTATTAAATCTTATCTCTTGCAGACTTGTATGCCCGAGAGTTCGTGCTCTAATGCTGCAATATACTTGGGTTGAATATTTATAAATAATTGTTTTACTTTCTCAATGTTTCGTGTGTGATCTAACCTCACAAATGCATGAAAGGTGCGCTTAATTAAATTTTAATTATATAATAAATAAATAGAAATGTCTACTTTCAATTGCAGGGAGTGTACTGTATTAATAAAAGAATGCGTGATTTTTAACAAAATAGCGAATTTTGAATTTTTTTCTACAACTAATGCATTTATACATACTAATTTATTACAGCTCAGCAATGGCGGCGGTGTGTGGAGGATCCTTCGTCAGTACTCCCCTTTTTTTACATTATCAGTATATTTTTTACATTTATAACTGTAACATAAACATTAATTAATAATTATAAGAAAAACACCGACCAGGTTTTTGCTTTCTGAAAACTTAGGTGGGGCTAAATATTTATTACCATAAACTCTCCTCTAAGAAAACAATGTTAAAACATAAATTGTAAACACATAGAGGAAATAAATATTATTATTATTATTAATTACTTACAGGCACTTGAATTCCAAGCTTCGGTTTCGATAAATTCGAATGTCATTCCTAATGCGGGCTAACATCCTTTTGGCCTTTATAGATGAGACTGTATTTTCCTGCAGTGAAATTCTCCAAATTATCCGTCATATGAGGAACCACTCGTTTTGGTAAAAATGCTGTACTGTCCTCGAATTCCACCACAACCGTTGTGCCAAATTTTGTTTTTACCAGTTTTGCTGCAATTATTGGAATAGGTGTATGCACTGGGAGGTCCATTAATTTAATGGTTGGTTTTGTATCTAGAAGTGATACGACATTCAGTTTATTTAAGTTCATCTAAAAATATTTTATATATTATATTAAGATAAATTGTAAAAAAATGTATCGACTTACATTAATACACAAACACTTTCGCTTTCTAACAAAATTCTAGCTTCACGAACTGTGAATGTACTGAACATAGTTCAAAACTTGGAAACTGAATGATTTCGAGCTCAGTGTATGCTTTTATACTCGTCAACATCTACGTCACTACTAAACGATATTTTTATATAATCGTCTAACGGATTTTTTTTATCAACTTCCTTCAAACCACAAGTCCACCACGGTCACTTTTAATAAGATTGCGGTTATTGTTACATCCTCTTTATCACATCCGTTACTGGCTGTTATCACACATCCATTTTTCTTATCGCCTTCATGAGTTTCAAACGGTCGCGGCTGACCTTGTTTTATTACATTTTAAATTTGACTATAAAAATATTTTAATTATCTCAAATTATAAGCGAAAAAACTTCTAAGTTTTTTTTTGGTTAGGGTTGCCCACGTGATAGCTCAAAACAGCTTTCAGATTTTAATTATCTCAATTTTTGAGCGAAAAAACTCAGCGAAAATTTTTCGACCTGAAGGGCCATATCTACAAGCTCTCCAATCATACCTCGTGAAAGTTCTTATGCGATATCGAATTAAAACAGCTTTCAGATTTTAAATATCTCTTTCGGTTCTCAAGTTATAAGCGAAAAAACTCAGAGCCAATGAGAAGAGATCTTTGTTTTTTAGTCATCCTGCCATGTTTTTCTCTCTATATCTACTGCGCATGATCTGGACGGCCATGTTTTTCTTCGTTCTCAAGTTATAAGCGAAAAACCTGCGCATGATCAAAGCCACCATGTTTTTTTTCTATATATTTAATGCGCATGATCAAAGCCGCCATGTGTTTTTCCATACCTCCCAGCAGCTCTTCAGCACAAGAACTCTTCAGCGCCCCCGCCACCAAGAACTCTTCAGCTCCGACAATGACCAGCAGCTCTTCAGCACAAGAACTCTCCCAGGAGGCCACTTCTTGGACTCTCCAGATGGACACATGCCATCGAGCTCACTTCCGGTCGGGAACTGTCTTTCGGAGCCTCACAAATACGGTATTTATTGTGTTTAACATAATTTTCCTGCCACCATTTTAATTGGAGGCTTTTGAATCAACGACATTATATATGATATTTATAAAATCGTCAATAATATTTTTGTGTGATTTGATTAAATTTGTAAAAATAATATTGGTTATAGAAAAATCACAAAAATGGTAGATATTTAAAGTATTAACATTTTGTATTTTAATTGCATTGAGAATTTTAGTCTTTTAATATATATTTCTGTTGTCTTAAAGAGTTATAACAGAATTTTTTACTGTAATTACCCCCAAATCCCTCTGCAGAGGTACAGTAATTGTGTTTTTGCCTGAAAACAAAAACCTGGTGCTGTCCTTGTACAGATCTTTTAAAACTTATTATTTTTTAAATGACTTATTCAAGATATAACACATTATTACGCCTTGTACCTGTCGCTGATAGGGGGCTATTTAGGCACGTCTGAAATGCGGTTTTGCAGTATTGTGAATAATTTATAGTACATTGTATTTTAGATTTATCTCGTTTGAACATATATAATTTACCTATTGTCGCAAATGGCTAATGATAAGGGGCTATTTAGGCACACCTGAAATGCGACTTGCAGTATTGTGAATAATTTATAGTACATTATATTTGAACCTCTTTTGGATGTGTATTTTCTAAATTCTCAAAGAAAAGACGAGCTGTGAAGAGAGACCTCTTTCAGACTATTAGATTCTAGTAATTATTATCTACTTCCGGCTATTCATCGCGACGCGCGGCGGTGGCATGAATATACATTTTGCGAGTTTGATAAGCAACTTTAGCGATAGCGAAGCTGTTAGAACACCGACTTAGAAGCTCGGTCAGTCTTTCAATTTCCACGACTGGCGCCGTGGATGTCTGACTGGCTCCGAAGCGAGTATCTGGGGAGGGTCAAATGCTGTATTATTTTAATTTTAAATAAACTAGTTTTTGATTTGATTTGGCTTACAAACTCGAAGGTCCGAGGGTCGATTCCCCAGAGGTGCACCAGTTTTTCACAATAAAAATTAGCTGTATTAATTACTTGGCTCCATCTATAGGAAATTCAGAAATTTCGAGCTTTAAGAAATAATTGATAGATAACGCTAGGAGTCTGGCAACACTGGATAGACGGCGCTAGAGATGCGATGAGAGTGAAGTTGGCAGCACTGCCGATAGGTGGCGCTAGGGGGTTGGCAGCACTAGATAGATGGCGCTAGGGATGTGTTGAGAGTAAAGTTGGGAACACTGGATAGACTAGGGATAAGAGTGAAGTTGGCAACACTGAAAAGTGAGGTTATGTTCGCCCCATTGAAACGGGGGCGCGGATGGGGTCCTAATTCTGGGGGCAGAGCCCTACCGGGGCCCCATTCTGGGGGGCGGAGCCCGGTCTCAAGTGACCCAATACCTACTACAAATATTTATATATTATATTGTGATAAATTGCAAGAAAGAAATAAATAGTTTTAGTTTACATATTAATTTATTACATCTCAGTGGTGTGGAGGATCCTTCATCCGTAGTCTCTTGTGATTGTTGTGAATTGCAGCGGTGTGTGTTGGATCCTTCGTCTGTAGTCTCTTATGATTGTTGTGAATTGACTAAAATTAATAAAATAGCATTTAGTAAAAAGTCTTCGAAATACATAAAAATTTACTTGCATGTTTTCTTGAGTGTTGCTACTTTCAATAAACTCAATTGAAGTGCCCAGCGATGGTTTTATCTTTATCATTTAGACCTTTGAATACCAAACTATATTTATATGCGCAAAAATTTTCCAAATTATCTCGCATATAAGAAACAACTCTTTTTGGTAAAAAAGTTGTACTCTCATCAAATTCCAACAATACGGTTTTACCAAATTTGGTGTTTATCAGCTTTGCAGATAATATCGGGAGTGGAATATTCACAGGTAAATCATCCGATAGCTTTATGCTGGGTTTTGGATCTAAAAGCGATACATTATTCAGTTTTTTTAAATCCATCTAAAAAATATTTATATATTATATTGTGATAAATTGTAAGAAAGAAATAAATAGTTTTAGTTTACATATTAATTTATTACGGCTCAGCGGTATGTGGAGGATCCTTCATCCGTAGTCTCTTATGATTGTTGTGAATTAGCTAAAATTAATAAAATAGCATTTAGTAAAAAGTCTTCGAAATGCATAAAAATTTACTTACATGTTTTCTCGAGTGTCGCTACTTTCAATAAACTCAAATAAAATGCCCAGCGATGGTTTTATCTTTATATTTTAGACCTTTGAATACCAAACTATATTTGTATGCGCAAAAATTTTCCAAATTATCTCGCGTATAAGGAACAACTCTTTTTAGTAAAAAAGTTGTACTATCATCAAATTCCAACAATACGGTTTCACCTAATTTGGTGTTTATCAGCTTTGCAGACAATATCGGGAGTGGAATATTCACAGGTAAATACGATAGCTTTATTCTGGGTTTTCTATCTAAAAGCGATACGTTATTCAGTTTTTTAAATCCATCTAAAAATATTATAATATATTGTGATAAATTCAGTATGAGTGTAGAAATAGTGGAGGCATCTGTCGCAGATATACGCCTTTATATTACCATTCTGTAACAGCTTCTTGTTAAAGAAAATGTGAGGCAACACATTATTAGATGCCCCACTAAGGGTGAAGTGAACATTTAAATGTCTCCGAAGGAATGTCCAGGCGAAACAGGCTAAAATTTAACCTTATAGAAACAGCCACAGTAAATTGTGGTAGACGTACTTGAAGTAAGATAAAAACTATCAGATTTGACGATCTAGCGAGACGAATAAAAAATTCGAATTATTAGACAGCACAACCTTTTCCGATGTCGAGACAAACACAGGAGAAATTCAAACAAAAGAAAAATATTAATTTTCAAGGTAGTAGAATTTAAGATCTTTGTAAATACCGAAATGTTTTCACCTGATATAGCCCAACAGAATTTAGGACACACTTTTCACGAATAACGAAATTCGGAATCATTGAACAAAGAAAATGGTGTTGAGTGGCTGCAGAACTGCAATTGTGGGTTCCAATGGAAACAGCTTGGGATTTGCGCTGAAAGAAATTGTCAGTTTGGAAATAAGTCTTTTAGACAATATTAAGATGAAAAAATTAAGGAAAGGTTTGACGGCAGTAGGTATTGGGAGGGTTGAGCCTGGGAACTTTTTGAAGACCGTGGGAACTTTGAAGATGCGCATGACAAGATAACATCAACAAAAGCCGCTCACTGGCCCCCGCATTTTGGAAGTTCACCTCCCTAATTTTGGCACCTTAATTTTTGGGGACCCACCCCCAATTTTTGGCACCGTAATTTTTGGGGAACCACCCTCTAATTTTTGGAGACCCACCCCCTTAATTCTTGTGACCCACCCCCGATTTTTGGCACCCCAATTTTGACCCCAGCGCTATCTACCGGTCATTTCTTAAAGCTCTGAATTCCTTATAGATGGAGCCATGCAATTAATAGGTACAGGTAATAGTCATTGTGAAAAAACTCGTTCATCCTCCGGGGAATCGACCCGCGGACCTTCGGATTTGTAAGCTGGTACCACAGCAGCTATCTAGAAACTTGTTTATCATGTCGTAAAATGTATAGTCTTGCAGCCGCGATGAATAGCCGGAAGTAGATACCTCGAGACAGAAATCCAATAATCTGAAAGAGGTCTCTCTCTCTCTCTCTCTCTCTCTCTCTCTCTCTCTCTCTCTCTCTCTCTCTCTCTCTCTCTCTCTCTCTCTCTCCACAGCTCGTCTTTTTTGAGAATTTAGATAATTACTGGGGCATAGAATATAAAAGAGGTTCAAATTTTATCATAGTGTGATATGTTCACATGAGATAAATCTAAATACAATGTACTATAAATTATTCACAATACTGCAAAGCCGCATTTCGGGCGCGCCTAAATAGCCCCTTATCATGCCAGCGACAGATGCAATAATGTGTTATATTCGGAAAGAAGTTTAAAAGATCTCCTGTTCTTGTGGAGATCTAGAGATCTAGACTAGGTTTTCGTCTTTAGACACAGAAAAATACAATAATAATTACTGTTTTGATATTTCTTGAGGTTTTGAGGGGTAATTACAGTAAAAATTTTGTTATAACTCTTTAAGACAACAGAAATATACAGAATAGAATGCAAAATCTAAAGAAAAGAATGCAAAATACACACGCAATTAAAATCTAAAGAAAAGAATGCAAAATACACGCAATTAAAATACAAAATGTTAATGTTTTAAACCGCTCTGTAAATCTCTGCCATTTTTGTGGTTTTTATATGATCAATGTTACTTTTATAAATTCAATCAAATCACACAAAAAATATTATTGGCGATTTTATAGATTGTATAAATAATGTCATTGATTCAAAAAGCCCCAGTTAATATGGTAGAAGGAAAATTATGTTAAATACAATAAATACCTTGTTTGTGAGGCTCTGGGGTTAATAATGCTTTTGGGCCCCCCTTAAGTAGAGAAAAAATAAAAAAGACGTATGTAAAAATATGTTTTTATTAAAAAGTAAAATATTTTGATTTTTTTATCTTTTCTCTTTGATGTTTCTGCTTTTTGGTTTTTGATCTTTTTTCTGCTTTTTGTTTTTTTTTTCGGTTTTTATCCTTTTTTGATTTTGAGCCCTCAACGGCGGCGGCGGCGATCTGTGTCACAGCACTGTTGAAACAAAGAAAAAATTTAGTGATACGAACCAGTACAACCACTTACATTTTATAAATAACAAAACATCTATACCTTGCCGAGGGAACCGGCGGAGGGGCGGGGAGAGCGGTGACGACTGTCGGGAGCCCCAAACCGAAATAGGCGTCCGCCCTACGCCATGTTCTAGTAAAAAATCATATTGAAATTCATAAATATAAAAAATATTAAATAATTCTTTCTCTTCGAATTCACAGACACCCAACCCTCCGTCACTTTTAGTACACACTTTGATATCTCTGAAAAAACATAATCGATAATTTTATATTTTACAAAAACAAAAAATACACTAACTCACTTTCACTCATCATCGTTGTTGCATTATGAAACAGAAAAATACCCTTCGAGCTTTAAATAGGTGAAAGTCGTATATATCCTCCATTTGCGGTAGATTATCGAAAAATTTATGATTAATTAAAATATGCTAATTGTAGCGATTTGAAAAACCACACACCAGTATATTATATGATAAATTATCAAAACATTTTTGCCTGGATATTACTTAGCAGTTAAAATAGACCAACATTTTGCGGTAATTTTTATGATAATGGAAACCAACCCACAATATTACAATTTACAACAGCACACTTTGTGTTAATTAATAAAACCGTGAGAGGTACGAAATTAATAGAAAAACAATACGTGAATGTTGCCTGATAAGAGCTCTCTAACTTGAAGCATTTGGCTGTTTTATCTACTACCACACAGTGAATTTCTAGTATGCGACTAAAAATTACTGTCCTACAGGGTCGGCCGTAAATTATATACAGGCAAACCTCATACACCCATAAATGTATTATATGCAAACAAAGTATTACTTCTTTTTTGAAAATATTTATATCATGAATTAAATACATAATGATTCAAGTGTTGTTTTTTTTCCTACTACCTAGAAATAAAAGACAGAAATAGTTTTATAATATTCTTTATTTTAAAAATCATATTAATTAAATTATTGCCTATAGGACCGGAGCTTCATCGGTACACGGCGAGGAGGGCGAGAGGGGTAACTGCGGGGGCGATGATTCCGAGGCCTCCGTGTTCTAACAGAATAATTTTATGAAATAAAAAGTAAACTTTTAGAATGTTAAAAACAAATAATATAGGTAAAAATGGAAATTTCTAAAATTTAATTTACGCAAATATTTTATATAAAAAAAAATAATGTGGAAAAATAATTTTGAGGACCGACTAACCATTCCTCCAGACCCTGTGGACCGAATAACCACTCCTCCAAACCCAGTGGTAGGGGCGACTGCCACTCCAGGAGAGGTGTGGGTTGGTGAGGGCACTTCAGTTTCATTACTATAACAGAAAAATTTAGTGACGCGAGTTAAATAAACAAGAAAAAATAATACCTCTCAGGGGACAGCGCCGGTGGCAGGGTCTCCTCAGGTTCATCGCTGAAACAGAAAAAATTAGTTATGCGGGACATAAAAAAGCCACATTCTCCACATGCCACTCCATGGGCTGGTCCAGCTGCTCCTATGGTGGTCCCTCCGCCTCAGGTTCGCTGGGCTGTGATAGTTCACTGAAAAAGTATTGCACTTTTAAATCTACCAACCCGAAATTTTAAAATATTTACATTTCCCACAGGCACAGACAGAGATCTCCGTCACAACATCGATCTGGTGGGCCAAACAGCTCTATGTCACTGAAAATAATTTTTATAATTGAAATATTTTATAAGAAAATTTATTGTAATTCACTCACTTTTCAACGTAATACCTCTCCATATTTATACGGGACGCTACGCAGTTAAAACACCGACAACTCATTTTAACTATTAATTCATTACTTCATTTATATAGGTGGACAATCAATAGTGGTAAAATTTTTATGATAGAAATTGATGTGAGAAACCTCAGATCCATAATTTTGCAATTTGCAAAGCCGCAACAGGATATTTCTTCGCGCCAAAATAGACCCTTATCGCTGCCTAATTATGATATGGAGACTGCCGTGGTAATTTCAGGAAATATTGCAATTTACAAAAGCCAAAAAGCCCGGTGAAAAAAAACAATATACGGATGTGATTTCTGATTCTTAAATGATAATTACAGTAATTACTGTAAATTTCTAAATGAGCTCAAAATAGGCGTTACAAAACTTAAAAAATAGTAAAAAAAATCTAAGCCCAAAGGGGATGATTTTTGAAGGGGTTGAAAAATAAATTTCGGATTAAAACTTTGAAACTTCCTGAAAATGGTAACATTGTACATGTGAATAGACTAAAAATAGTAAAAAAATGTAAACACTAAGATGGTGGTTTTTGGGGGGGGTTGGAAAATTTATTTCTCGATATAAAATTCTGAAATTTTGGGAATATGATAACATCGTACATGGGAATACATAAGAAATAGTAAACAAATTGTAAGTACTAAGGGGGAATTTTTGAGGGGTGAGAAGAAATAAATTGCATTTAAAAATTGCAAAATTGGATATAATTAGAACGAGTAACGAAAATATTTTCCCTAACAGAATTAATAATATGGCTTATGTGGGGCTAAGAAGCGGTACAAGGTGAAGTAGGTACGAGAAATTTGGAATTCCACTTGAAGGGAGGCAATTTTAACAGGCATGGCATGAAATATTAAAAGAAAGTTATTTTGACATTGTCATTTATTAACACTGAAATTATTTGAAGAAACATCTGACGCGTCATCGTCTTCGATGAAATCAGTGCATCCATTGTAGTTGCGTTTATGAAATCCGGAATATGTAACATCTTAATCACATCATGCGGAAAAGATTTTTGTTTCTTCGTTGGTGTTTGTCGGTAAAATGAAATTATAGGATCTGAAGATACCAGGATCCTGTTCAAAATATCCCTATTAGTATTTATCCTTGAAGTTTTCCTTGAGTGAAACAATCTTATGTGTTTATATTCTTTATGGCTGGCCTCCAAGACATCTTCAGATAGCTGTACAACGGGTAAAGGTAGTGAATTAATAATATCACTGCCATGTATCAGTATCTTATGAACAGTAGCGCTCATCTTATACCATTCATATAATTCGATGGTCATTCGGGCTGTCTCTAAACAGTAGGCTTTAAATGTTTGTATTTCAATGTAGTGACCACTTGACATCGCACTTAAAATATTTGCAAACCTAGTAATTAAAGTTGAATCCAGTCCGGTGATTTCCGCAACTTTAACTGGATTGTCAAAAAACTTTCTGGCAGTGTTTCCATCGTTGCTATTGCCACCACCTTGCTTTGGTTGGTCAACGACTAGTCCCATTTCCCTGTAGAACAATGTAGTTATAGCGGTTTTTCTGCTTTTTACACATTCTTTGGCTTCTGATCCTCTTGCTTGCCATTGTTTAATATTTATTTTGTAAGAAATGTGCAATAAGAATTCGTAGCATCTAAGGTAAGCGTGTAAGGTGGATAAGCCATATTTATAAGTAGATATATCGCATGGCTTTGCTAGGACCTTGGCCAAGTCGTTCATGTCTTTCAGAGTAAGGCTGCAAACGTTGCATGCTTGTGTAGATGCAGTATCTGTCAACACATTGCATGTTTTGCCGTCAAGCATTGTACAAAGAATATGATTAAAGGATAGCTCCCTTTTGTCAGCCAAGCAGATTTTGGTTGGTTGAAGTTGGACGATCTGAGCTTCAATCGCATGATATTCTTCTTTCATTGATTCATTCGTCTCTTTCTTTAATTTGAATCCAATTGGACGACAATATCTTGTAGAAGAAGGCCTTAAATTTTTCCAGAAAATCTTCTTGCCGCTTGGATTCTGCATAGACATTTCTAAAGGCACAATTGTGTATAATATAATGTGTGTCTCCATATAACGAGTTGTTGGAGAAATTCTGTTTATATACACTATGACCACCACTGCCATCTAGGCCCCATTTGTAAACCACGTCGACATCTTGCAACCCATTATGGAACGTGCTGCTGCAAAACCTCGGACTGCACCTGAACTAAACGTTTGACTGTTAAGTCTAGAAGATCCTTTAATGGTATATGTGCTTGAGTCTCAGTGATAGTTATATTAGGTGGATAACACTGTTCCTTTACAGTAGCTATGGCATTGTAGGGTGGATAAATATTAGCCCCTCGTTGCATCCTTATGTAGTCTTCTTTAGTTAAACTTAAGTCTACAATAAAAGCTAAAGCTTCTTCGGTACTGTAAGGTGTAAATGATGTGGACGACGACGATTCATGAGCTTGTATCATATTCTTTAATCTGCGCGGAGTAGTACTTACAGCTAACTTTACTGCTTTTGCAGTAGCTCGTGGAAAACGAGCTACTGCAAAAGCAGTAAAGTTAGCTGTAAGTACTACTCCGCGCAGATTAAAGAATATGATACAAGCTCATGAATCGTCGTCGTCCACATCATTTACACCTTACAGTACCGAAGAAGCTTTAGCTTTTATTGTAGACTTAAGTTTACTCTTAACTAAGCTTGATTCTGCAGCATAGCACAGTTTTTCAGTAGATACATTTGAAATAAGTGGTTTGATATCCCTCCGTTTCGACATTTCAGAACTATCAGGAAATAGCTTTCTTGGTCTACCCATTCTTGCTGAAGGTCTTGCCACTTGTGAAAAGATATTACTTTGACGTATTTGTGGTATCTGCAGTTTCCCTTCAAGCCATTGAGCGTTATTTTTTATAAATCTATTGTTGAATATTCTACATTTTCTCCATCTATAGAGAAATTTGGATACAAACACCTTTACCACGTTTTTTTAATTGTTTTTCATCGTTTTTGGGTAGTTCACTGACACTAAATTTGTCCATTATATAACTTATCAATCGTTGATTACATTTTGAAAATGGTAATTCAAAGAACTTTTCATTTTTTAACACCAAAAATAGTTCTTCCCTATTGACACTAAGAGGTGGTGTGGTAAAAGCGGTTTCGTCTCGACTACCTGTAAACAATATAAAAAAAGGATCATTTGGGATAGCTGTATTTTTGTGTGCTTGACCTTTAAGTTCCAAACTAACTCACAAAAAAAAACGTAGTGGAACTCGGCGGAACTTTTTTTGTAACCCCAAAACAATATCGTTAGTTATTAAAATTATTTACTTAAATTGCGTCTTACAAATTCAACGATTTCTCTATAATAATTTTCATAGTAATCGATGTAATAATACAAATAAGTCATATATACCTCCAGCTTCACAATCCATGTCGAAATATTGTTGAGACTTTAAACAAACAGATAAAAATATACAACTTACTGCGTCGAAGTTTTAGGCACAACTGATTCAAGCACAGTCAACAGAAGGAACAACCACTTTAGGGCCTCGATTACGCATTTATTATTACAAATACGAATAACACATAGGCTGCGTTAGGAGCACGAGTCGTTAAAAAAAACATTTTAGTATATATTAGCTATATTTTTACTCTGAGAAAAATTGACTTTTGTCCTCCTAATCTAAGCAAATTGCCCAGTGTGCGGTGGTCTAATAATATTTGATTGGATAATGGCGTCATCATTCAAAACGGCTCCATACTAAAGGGACCTACGGCCGTTAGACCGCCCCAAAATATAGGTGTCCCCTTGATGTATCTAGCCGGCTTCATTTACAGTAGCTGGTTTAGCCTTTAACAAACACTCGCCAAAATTTTACCTGCGCACTCAACCAGCGTTTATTGAGACACCCTGTGTGTGTGTGTGGGTATGAAAAAGGAAACAGTTTAGGCTGTGAAATAAAAACCTTTGCGTTAGTTAATAAAGCCGATATACGAGCGGAAATAATAAAACAGGAAAGTGGTTTGGTAATCAATTGTCGTTCAAACCAGGCCACTTTAAGGGTAAAAACACACTAGGCGTTTTTCGCCGAGTCGGCGGCCGAGGCTGCGTGTTTCAGTTGTAAATTTGTTGCGTGCTTGCCAAATCAAATCTGTTTACAAATACTTTGCGTGAAATAACAGACAAGAATGGATGACAGGTATTATATAAACTTTTTGTCTGGCGTTCCTTAACAATTGGATGTTCCCACATACGCCTGTTTTTTCTTTTTTTTTTTTGATTGACAATATAATAAACCCAACAGAATTAATTCTTCCTCCGAGCCAGACGAATCAATTTTACTAGCTGTACTACTGAGACGACGTATTTTGATGCTTTCTGCGACAACTGGTTAAACCGCTTCGTGTGTGTTGTAACAGGCGGCTGCCGACTCGTGTGTTTTTACCGAAAATGTGACGGGTTCAAGTGAACAGTGTGTTAAAGTGATCGTCTAAATGTTTCCGAAAGAATGATCTTGTTAGAAACAGACTAAAATACAAGAAGGTATTGGGTCAGGCTAAGCAAAGGTCGGCTAGCAATTAAGTATATTTTTCTCGCAGTTTCAAACACGACGACACAGGTGCGTGTGAAAGAAAGTGCCTCAAATCAGCACATGTTGGGTATGGATGAAGAGATGGTTTCTTCCAGTTCACACAGCTTATTTTCGAAAAACTGCCCGGTACAAGTGCGAGTGAAAGAAAGTGTCTCAAATCAGCGAAAAATGGGGGTTTAAAAACTTCTTCACATCTGGTTCGGTTTTGTGTACATTTTCCAAATGCCTGGGTAATTTTGTAACCAGTTTTGTGCAATAATAACAGAAGTTCTTCTTAGTTCCCGCATTAGAGAGTCATACTTTTGTTACTGAAACATCAGAAGTACGTGCAGGTAGCCTCCTCTTTTTCTGTGGCTGGTGTTTCTAAAAAACATTTAATTGTAAATTGTCTTTGTTGCTTAAAATTGCAATAATTCATTAGATTATGGAAGATGTAATAATCCCTTGTGAATTAAAAATTATAATTTTAGAAAATGTCATTTAAACTTATCATTTTTGCATGACGTGTCGTCGTAATTGACAATTTTCTGGAAATTGAGTTTTGTTAAAATATGTATTTTAGAGCTATTTTTGTAAAACAAAAAAAATGTTAAGACGGCATTTAGGAGTCTGCTCTGTATCTACAATGACGCAATATGTTGTTTCACAAGTTGATAATTCAAACACGATTTGAAGTCTTATTATTTTTATTCTAATCAGTTTTTAATTCTTCGCCTAGTGTGTTTTTACCGAAAATGTGACGGGTTCAAGTGAACAGTGTGTTAAAGTGATCGTCTAAATGTTTCCG
The DNA here is from genome assembly GCA_936432065.2 of Rutpela maculata. Lineage (NCBI taxonomy): Eukaryota > Metazoa > Arthropoda > Insecta > Coleoptera > Cerambycidae > Rutpela > Rutpela maculata. The sequence goes on along the minus strand of OW386292.2, from coordinate 125,408,338 downwards.
AAAGAATGATCTTGTTAGAAACAGACTAAAATACAAGAAGGTATTGGGTTAGGCTAAGCAAAGCTCGGCTAGCAATTAAGTATATTTTTTTCGCAGTTTCAAACACGACGACACAGGTGCGTGTGAAAGAAAGTGCCTCAAATCAGCGAAAAATGGGGGTTTAAAAACTTCTTCACATCTGGTTCGGTTTTGTGTACATTTTCCAAATGCCTGGGTAATTTTGTAACCAGTTTTGTGCAATAATAACAGAAGTTCTTCTTAGTTCCCGCATTAGAGAGTCATACTTTTGCTACTGAAACATCAGAAGTACGTGCAGGTAGCCTCCTCTTTTTCTGTGGCTGGTGTTTCTAAAAAACATTTAATTGTAAATTGTCTTTGTTGCTTAAAATTGCAATAATTCATTAGATTATGGAAGATGTAATAATCCCTTGTGAATTAAAAATTACAATTTTAGAAAATGTCATTTAAACTTATAATTTTTGCATGACGTGTCGTCGTAATTGACAATTTTCTGGAAATTGAGTTTTGTTAAAATATATATTTTAGAGCTATTTTTGTAAAACAAAAAAAATGTTAAGACAACATTCAGGAGTCTGCTCTGTATCTACAATGACGCAATATGTTGTTTCACAAGTTGATAATTCAAACACGATTTGAAGTCTTATTATTTTTATTCTAATCAGTTTTTAATTCTTTTTTATTTTAAACAGGGTGTCTACCAACCGGGAAAACCGGGAAAGTGACGGGGATTTAGTCCAACCAGGAAAAAAACGGGAAAAAGACGGGAATTTCAAAAAGTAATCGGGAATTGCAAACGTCGGCTAATAACTATAGATATATTTGCATTCGCAAGATACGGGGTAGCTTATACTGTATTGTATTCCCCCATATGTTTGTTTACGTTATCCAGTAATATGAGAATGTACAGTGTGTCCAATTAAATCGGCACCATATGGGAAACCTTTTTTATTATTGGTTTTATGAAAAAAGTTATTCCTGATAAAAAGTTTTGTATGGCCTAAAACCCAAAATGAAATAATCAGATATCAATTATTTGCAGTCGTATACGAGGTTTGTCGAAAAATGTAAATTTTGCTCAAGAGTAAAGTACCTTTATTTGTTGCAATATCGACAATCGTTATTAGGAAAAGTTGATCCTAATTGAAAACTATGGTCAGATATCTAATATTATCCATCTACCATGAAAAACAGATATTATACCCAAAAATTATTAAAGATCCTTTTTTCATGGTAGATGGATGATATTGGATATCTGGCCGTAGTTTTCAATTAGGATCAACTTTTCTTAATAGCGATTGTCGATATTGTAATAAATAATGGTACTTTACTCTTGGGCAAAATTTACATTTTTCGACAAAAAATTGATATCTGATTATTTCATTTTGATTTTTAGGTCATGCAAAACTTTTTGTCAAGAATAACTTTATTTCAAAAAACCAATAATAAAAAAGTTTCCCAAGATAGATAAATAGATAGATAGAAATATTTTATTTCCCACAATATGTATCTTACAAACCACAATGATTGTTATGGTGTACACTTGTATTGTTAGAACTAGATACATACTTAGTCGGACACATTGTATATGACCTTATGAATGAAATATTTTTTTATAGATAATTGCAGAGTTTAGGCTTTAATACTTTCAGGGAGATCAGTGATAATAGGGAAGATGCATGAAATTTAAAATGCTTAAAAAGGTGATTTGCTCTTAATTTCCATTACGCAGAAAATGATTATAACAAAAGAAATTCAAAATACAATTTATTTTCCGTAAAATTAATATTTAGATTATGCCGTAATTTGTAAACAAAACCACGTGACTGCAAACGGTTTCTTATTGGCGTGAAGTCACTGACGACATCCTTTAGTCGGATAATTTGTTCAAAATAGACGCAGTGTCCTAACGTCTTGTTGATGTCTGTCTACGAACTAATTTTGGAGAATCTTGAATGTAAAATTACCATATTTGTAGTGATACTCTTAGTTTTACATTTAAGCACAATGCAATATTTCTAACTCATAAGTCATAATAATGTTGTTCACTAGCTCATTAACCAAATAATAACACCACAAACAAGAACTTAGTAAACTGACTGTAAACAATAAACAGTAAACTGACATTTTACAAACCCATCGAAATTGCTTTAGATATACGAAACTACGGAAGCATGTTTATACGGAAAAAGAAACTTCCGTTCACTATTCCGTCCTTGTCTGACAAGATCTGATTGGTTGAAGAAAACGTCCGATTGGCTTAACCGTCTGTAAACAGACCGAGAAAAAGGATGGAATAGTGCACGCAAGTTTTTCTCTGTGTGTCACTTTCTCTAGACAAATCATAACGGAAAACGTCACAGTTAATGGCGCCAAATAACTGCCGTTTTGAAATATCCAAATTCCTCACCGATAAAATTATTTATTTTCTCGCTGTATTAACATTTAAAAAATCGTAAATTTTACATTTTTATAACTTTTTTTTGATGCTGTATCGATTTTCATTATAAAAAAAAATCATGCAACTTTTCTATTGTGGGGATTGCAATTTGTACCATTACCTCATCGCGATTTTTTCAAACAGCCGAATAAAGACTGTTAATTAGTGATGAAACTATTATTATGACTATAGTAATCGTCGACTATTAATTATTTTGTGTTTTTTAAATTAATGCTGTCTCTTTTCTTGTACTTTTGGAGCTGTGACTGAGATAATTAGAAAAATCGACTTCTCGTTCATTACTTTTTTGTATTGTTTGTACTAGTCTGTTATATTGAAGCTTAAAAAAAAACGGGAAAATCGGGGAAGAAGTCCTGGAAAAAGTCGGGAATTTCCAAGTCCGGATTTGGTAGACACCATGTTAAATAATTCGTTATTTACTATTTTTTTCACAAAATGCTTAGTATGGAAAAAAATTGGCTAATATAACAACGAAAAGAAGCATGTAAACTTATTTTCAGACAGATGTTACAGTTATAATAAAAACATCACAGCTTCAAAGGTTCTATGTTGCACTAAAAAACTTCTAGGAATGTGGTGTTTGCACTTAAAGAAAGTATATTTTCAATAAATTCATTCTGTTCTATTAAATTAAATACCATTGCAATTTTGCCAAGTTTCATATTTCTTTTCGTCTCCAATAAGTTTATATTTAAAATTTAAATACCGGAGATGGATGAGATGTAACACTAAACATTACGCGAACTGGTTATTTCAACTGGTATTTGTCGATGTAGATTAATTACCTTTATCAGTGGTTGTATCTGGAAACAAACCTTGTTATGCCTGGCAACAAGCCTACTGTTGCATCTTGCAACAAACCTTCTGTTGTGTTTGAAAACAAATCTTCTGTTTGGTTCGGTAATAAAGTTTCTGTTACGCCTGGCAACGCTTCTTGATATATCTTATCAATTCTAACAAAGTGACCATTATCGTTATAATCTGCGGTAGTATTATTTGCAATATTTGATGTTCCTGAAATAATTTAATGAACATAAGAAACAAACATATTTAAGTCTTAATTAGCATGGCAACATTACTGTAGCGATATAGGGTAAACGCGCTAGTAGTCAGCCATCTATGACATTTTACTTAGATTGTAATAAAAAATTAGTATTTACCAATATTTAAACTTGCAATTTTACATCAAAATACTTATAACATTGCAAATATTCAAAATGTAATTTTGGCTGCTTAAACAATATCTATATCAAACTTATTTAACATTTCATGAACTAAGGCTAATTTCTCTATTAGTTAGCCGGCAGTTTTCTAAAGTCAGCCAGTTATTCGACCAGTAGTCAGCCGTGTCGAGTCGGGATAGGTATAGAAATTTTAAAACTTTTTTATCGATTTATTTTTATGTAAAAAAATATACATAGGCAGTACCTAAATTTTATAAATATTTATTTTTATAAAGAACAACTTTTACAAATAAATTCTTTGCAAGCCGCGGCTTCATAAGAAAACTCCCGAAAATCTGTACACTTCAGGTGATACCAACGTGGGCAAACGTCACAGCCTAAATTTTTTAAATCGTCCTCAATATCACTTTCAAGGATTTCTTCACAATGAGCACAAGATAGTTTATTACCTTCATTTACTTCCGATTCGCTGCTGCTTGTGGCACATACAAAATCTTCAGATAGTTTTGGCCTTTTTGATCTGGTTCCTTTTCTAATATTGCTGTTTTCCCCAACTTCTTTAGATGTCTGTTTTTTGGATTTTGCACGTTTCACTAGTTGTTTAGACTTTTTTAATAGGCATAATTTTTCTCGCTCTTCTCTTTTCTTTGCCTTTTCTTGTTTAATTGCTTCTTTCTCTTCTTGCTTCATTTTAATTATTTCGCGCCAAGACAATGAGGAAATTGCACTTGGTAGCTTTTCTGTGACCCGCTTTCTTCCTTTACTCTTTTCAATAGCACCAGGCCAAAACAGGTGCTGAGAAAGTGCAGGAGACAAAGTGGGGTTTGTTAATAGTAGATAAGCAAAGAGAGTTCTGGACCGGAAGTGACTTGGATGGCATGTGTCCATCGAGATCTGACCATGGAGCTGTTGGTCATTGTCGTCGGAGCTGAAGAGTTCTTCTGGTGAAAAGTGACTATTGGAGGTGCATCACGTGGTATGGGTGTCAACTCTGTACCTAATGCCCTTCTGGCTAAGAAATATCTCAGCATGACTCGGCAGATTTTTCACTTAGGCAAATTTAATATAAACGGTCGCTGGCTGAAACACAGTAGGAAGTGATAAGAAAACGGTAACGGATATGTGATAAGAGAGTGTAACATTTGTATAGAAATGCAAATTAAATGAAATTTTTATCACAACCGCCGGTTAGGGTGGGCAATATATTTATTATTATTATGCCGATGTTTGAATGTGAACATAGGCGTACGTAAATTAAAAAACTGTCGAAACCAGGATTTGAACTTCAGTCTAATGCTCTCCCCACTGAGCTATTTCAACTAGTAATAATTAAATAAAAATAGTAGGTATATTTGAGGAGAGAATAAAAAAGGTAAGAAAATCTTAATATTTATTAAAAACCTCTTCATATCATTACCAATCATATCTTTACATTTGAGGAGAAAATAAAAACAATAAAAGTCATTGATAAGTGTTTATTAATAAAGCGATCGGGATTAGCGGCGGCGGATGATCATGATCCCCGCTGGGGATGGTCAAATCCAACGGCTGGGGTGGCTGCCAGGGGGAGTATGATGATGGCATACTATAACAGAATAATTTTATGAGATATAAATAAACTTTTAGAGCGTTAAAACATATTGTGTGAAGCATTATTTTCACAATTATTTTCACAAGTCAGGTTGGTCGAGCGGTCTAAGGCGTCAGATTTAAGCCCTGGTTCTCGAAAGGGAGCGTGGGTTCGAACCCTACACTTGACAGTTTTTTTGTTTGTTATTTTATTTACTCAAATATTTATATACAAATGTTTGATAGCGTGGAAATAACAGAATAATTTTATGAGACAAAAATAAACTTTTAGAGCGTTAAAACAAATATATATGGAAATTTTTTAATCTGTGTAATTTTTCTAAAATAACATTTACCCAAATATTTTATATACAACTGTTTGATAGTGTGGAAAAAATAATAAAAAACTAGCTACCATGCTGGGTGGGGCGGCGGTGGGCGATCCTCGCTGGGATGGTTGAATCCAGCGGTTGGGGTGGCTGCGGCTGCCAGGGGGAGTATGTTGGCATGGAGGCCTCACACCAAGTTCTAGTAAAAAATTCATAGAAATTCATAAATATAAGAAACAATAAGTAGTACTTACTCTTCGAACAGTGGTTGGGGTGGCTCCCATGCTGGAGGTGTGGGGGAGTATGATGGTGAGGGTGGTGAGCTTGCGGAGGCCTCACACCAACTTCTAGAAAAAAAATTCATATTGAAATTAATAAATATAAGAAACATTAAGTAGTACTTACTCTTCGAACAGTGGTTGGGGTGGCTCCCATGCTGGAGGTGTGGGGGAGTATGATGGCGAGGGCGGTGGACTTGCGGCGGTCAGCATAAAAGACTCGGAAGCCTCACACCAAGTTCTAGTAAAAAATGCATATTGAAATGAATATAAGAAACATTAAATAGTACTTACTCTTCAAATGGGCACACGCATAGATCCCCGAACTGTTCATAACACTTATGAATTTGTGTGTGTTTTCCATAAAAACCAATGTTAAATCGCATAATTCTAGTCAATTGAAACAATTCCCCATTTAAATACATGCAAATCGAAACACATCAGAGTATATTTGTGTTGTCTATCCAACTACTGTGAGATTTATCTAAACCTAACCATTTAACAAACATTTTATTGCTACGCTTACGTAATACTTTTTCTACTAAATAAACATCCGAATATTTAGCTTTTTGAAGTTCTTCAGCATAAAATCCACCGGCGATGGGATTTCCACGCAAATCCTGAAGAAGGTAGGTGATGGGATTGGGAATCTGTACTTTAACGATTTTAAATAATTCCGTTGTCCAATTGGGAGTGTATCCTTTTTCAAATACATGTTTATGCTTACTAATACGAACAAGGTTGCCAACTTTAAATTTTCTCGGATCTGTTGCCATCTTAATAAAGTTATAAGAGGAATTTAAAATAGTTTTTTCATTTTTCTTGTTTATTTCACATGGTTTCATACCCGTAGTTCGATGGCGTTGCGTATTGTAATTATCAGTTATTTGAGGTAGTATATCAAGCCATCTGTACGTTCCGTTCAAACTAAAGTATTTGTATAACTTTTCCTTTAACGTTCTTATAACACGTTCCACAATTGCAGCCTTTTTAATGTTGAACGTACTATAATGGTTAACGTTGTACTTTTTCATCAGGCTGTTAAAACCAGTGTTATAAAACTCCGTACCTTGATCTGATTGTAAATTTTTAGGTATTCGTTTACCATCTTTGAATATTTCACCAACAGCCTGCGTTATCTCTTTTCCCGATTTAGTTTTTAAAGGTTTGGTCCAAACAAATTTCGAAAAACAATCAATCATCACTATCTAAAGTTACTATTGACATGTGCGTGACCCATTACAGCCAAGTCCATTTGCCAAAGATCATCCAAACCTTTTATACGTCGACGCTTGAAATTTTTTCTAGCTGGTTTATGGAGTTTGTTTATCACTTGAATTTTTTTTTTTGTATGCTCCATGACTACTCACCAGCAGCAGTGTTATCAGTGAACTAACTTTTTCTTTTTAAGATTGGCCATATCTAAATAAACTTCAGACATTTGTCTTACGATGGTATCTTTAAATTGATTTAGCTCCCTTTCAATATTTCTAATAAAATTTTCCATCGATGTTATTTTAGCAGGTAGATCTAGATCTGATATCTTATCCAAGTTGAATGTATTTACCTGTACAGCCGATTTTAAGTTAGAAATTGCATTTGACAAATCAGTAATTATTATAGTTCTGTCATTTTTGAGTATATTTATTTTATTTGAAAACTCGTTTCTTAAATTCCCAACTTCTTTCTTGATGATCTCAAGCGATTCGTTGAAACTTTTGTATTTATGTTCAAATTCTCGAATAGTATCTATTGAAGACATTTCAATAATTGTGGAATCGTAAGGAGTATATAACATATATTCACTAAGTAGTTTTCTCAGTCTACACCACACGCCACCATGAAGATAATGATTGTTGATATTCAGGGATTCAGTTTACCTGATTTTTATCCGAAAGAAATAACATTTATTAGTGAGCGACAAACAGCTCATTATCTGTTGAAAGCTCCATTTCCAGCCAACACGTTAGACCGTCAACTACGAAAACAGATAAAATATTTAGAGCGTTTTCATCATGGTTTGAAATATGATAGTGGTTTCATAGACTATACCATGTTAGATGACATATTACAGAAGCACTTATTGAATAGTAATATTGATATGGTGTATGTTAAAGGACATCAAAAGCAACAGTTTCTCGAAAATAAGCTGTGTGAACTGGAAGAAACTTCATCAGCCATTCCTAGCATTATCAACATAGAGAATATGACTGGTGTACCAAAATTTATTACAGATATACCTTATTGTCCTAATCATTTAAATAATAAATCAATGTGTAGTTTAAGAAATTGTACTAAACTTTATAATTGGTTGCATTCTTCTTTACCAAAATAAAAAAATATTATAAATGCATTTTTTTTCTTTCCCCACCACCCTTTTTAGATGTTAAAAGTAAACATGCAAATCAGTGTGAATTAGTAAATAGTAAGATGTTGTCACGTGCATACATATTTATTTTTGTTGCACCGCTGTTGTGTCGTGGTGATTATTTCGAGTCTTCTGTACACACTAATAATGGCTCTGTAAATATTAGTTATCATGTCGATAACACATCGATACATGTACAATACAGCAATCTACATAGAAAATATCCTAGTGTAAATGTTTTACGAAGATTGTCCACCTACAATCAACAGACTAATTTATCATTTCGGCTGCTACTACTCCAAATCAAGCCCCACCAGCAAGAAATGTATCAGCTATTACTACAATTCAACCCCTACCGGCAAGAGGCTTATTAAATTTATCACACCTATATCGTCAGACTCATGTAAATGATATGTATGATGAATTACAGCTATACCGAAAACTATACAGAGATCTGGAAATAAGATTATTGGATGGCAATGCTAGATTTATGAATGATTTAATATCATGTGAAAATAAATTAAAATTGAATTTGGATAGTAGTTGTGAAAGCGCTGAAAACTTAAGAATTTTACTCACTAATACAACGAATGAAATGTTAGAGCTAAGATCTGATCTCACTGCGTGTGTAGCTAACACCGAGGGATTAGAATTTGAAAGAGATAAATACATAGCCAAATATATGGAGGTCAAACGATTGCCTAAAGCCGAAAGTTTTATTTCCCTCAGCAGCAGCACATTACCCCCACCTACAATCTCTAACACTACTGATAGGAGTTTGTTAAATTTGCAATGGCAGTATTCTTCCTGTATGCAGGAACTGAGACGGACGGAAAGTAAACTAAATACTTGTTAAAATAATTCAGTATCCTAGCGAATCTTATAGCAGCATGTCAGAGTTAATAGTGAGGTTAGAAAGACATTGCAAACAGTTGGAAAAGTTAAACGAGCATATAAAATTTTATGAGCATAAGCAGTGTATGTTCTCCAGTTTCCACAAATTAGATATGAAAGATGAGGAATTAATATGGGATCAAAAAGTATTTAATAATTTAACACGTTTTAATACATCATCAGAGAGAGGTCGCCAGAGTCGTCGCATTTCCCCAACGTCCATATAATACGAGACAGAATTTGATTTATACCACATTATTTTTACCCATTTATATATGGATTTACTAAAAAAATTATAGTTTACTGAAAACAATGGTGATGTTAAGTTCGCATTTCATAATTTTACATGCGGTACTGCAAAATATCCTGTACATACATCAACCTTAAGGTAGTCGAGAAGTCTTTATATGTTTCGATGAAAATGAGAGGAAAAACGATAGCTGGCCATCGAACTGGATGTTGATGACTCCATATGCAGCTAATAAAGCACCTACTTTTACAGCGATCATTCCAAACAATACAATTCAGTACAAATTAAGAATACGATTTCAAGATAATACAATGGGTGATACCTATTGGGAAAAATTATGTGCTGCTACCCCCTGTACTGCACCTACCATCATCAGCATTGCAAATTCTGAAAAACAAAATTATGATATTGGAGTGGAAGCGGTGTCTGGTTTGCTGTATTACATTACAGTTTGTTCTTCTCTCCTAATTGTAAAGTGTATAATTAAAATTATTAGGAAAAATGTCATGTCTCCGCAGCAGTGTGAATGAATAGTATTGTACTGTTTTTGTAATAAATGAAATAGAAATACAATTTTTGTTTAATTTATATCTGAATTTGATTAAAATCGAAATAGCTCAGTGGGGAGAGTATTAGACTGAAGTTCTAGAGGCCCCGGGTTCAAATCCTGGTTTCGACAGTTTTTTTAATTTATGTACGCCTATGTCTAGTAGCTTGCTTCAAACAATAATAAATATATCCCCCCTTAATCGACGTTACTGATAAAAATTTCATTTAATTTGCATTTCTATACAAATGTTACACTCTCTTATCACATATCCGTTTCCGTTTTCTTATCACTTCCTACTATGTTTCAGCCAGCGACCGTTTATATTAAATTTGCCTAAGTGAAAAATCTGCCGAGTCATGCTGAAATATTTCTTAGCCAGAAGGGCATTAGGTACAGAGTTGACACTCATACCACGTGATGCACCTCCAATAGTCACTCTTCACCAGAAGAACTCTTCAGCTCCGACGACAATGACCAACAGCTCCATGGTCAGATCTCGATGGACACATGCCATCCAAGTCACTTCCGGTCCAGAACTCTCTTTGCTTATCTACTGTTAATACATGGTTAGTCTGTTGGACCTCCTCAACACTATTTTTATTGATACTATCTGTCTGTGAGGTTTCTTGTGATATATTGCAGTTATTTTTAGTTCCTTTTGAATCCTTATATAAATTCTCCTTATTACTCGTTGGTGACGTTGGTCGGGAAAAATTAGCGTTTTCATATTCCTCGGGTGCGGGTCCAAAATTTATGACAGGCTTAGTCTTATTGGTGTTAGTGTTCGTTAATATAGTCTGTTGAACATCTTTATTATCGAACTGATGAATCTGTCCATTGTGATGAATAATCACTTGTTTATTAATATCATCAGCCTGTCCCTCATCAGAATCAGGATTGCTGCATTCATTGTTATTTTCAGTGGATAATGTTGGTTGTACTAAATTGCTGTTTTCATTTTCTGGAAATATTGTTTTTAAAAGTGATAAATTATTTTCTGATGGAGGATTAAAAATTGAGCTAATACCTATTTCTTCACTTAAGTCAGTATAATTTGTACCATTAAGAGGTATGAGGCTTCCATCTTGAGATACTAAAAATTCTTTAATTTCTGTATCTACTGCTTCTAGGACTTGTTGGTTTATTGTTGAGATGTCCATCAAAGAATTATCTTCTGGAATAGGTGGTTTCGGTGCCTTAATCGTTTGTATTACTGAATTAGCATCAATACCTCAATCACGTCTTCTTGACGAGTATTATTAAATTATTAAATTTTTCAAGAGTGTTTTGCACACATTTGCTATAATCAACACTATTGGGATTAAAAGGAAACAGACCACATCGAATTTTGAAATACCTTTGCCAATAACGGAGAAAATGTAGTTTTCGTCAAAATTTTGTTTAAATTTTCAGGACAATTTTGCCACTCTCTGACAGTCTTTTTCCATTCATTTTTTAACGGCCTAAACACACTTACATCTGCGGGTTGCATAATATGCGTTGTGTTCGGCGGTAACGCATATAAAATTATGCCATTTGCATCACAAAATTCGCTGAGTTCTAATGTTAGGTGGCTTTTATGACCGTCTATGAACAACAGAACTGGCTTTTTAATATGATTTTCGTCAACCCACCTATTAATTTTATTAGCGACGTATTCAAAAAAGATGTTACTTTTCATCCACCCCGTTTCAGATTTACCCAAGAACCAGTCTTCAGGCATACTGTTAATAATTTCCTTCGGTGGTTTTACATAAGGAAAAACAACCATTGGTGTAATTATTCTACCATCTGCTGTGAATACTAATAAAACCGTAATTGTTTCTTTTTCGTTTCCATGTTTTAAATCGTAAACGTTTTTCCAGCCATTCGGTCCAATTACTTTTCCGGTCTTTGGGCATAAGGAAAAACTCGTTTCGTCCCCATTCATTATGCGAGATGAATCCTCCAAGATATCTAAACAATTTTTCTCGGACAAATAGCTGCGTAACTCGTAACGCGTAACTAGCTGCGTGTTTCTATTATCATCCTTAATTATTTTTTCCACTGTGTTCAATAGGTCACTTTTCTTTCTCGCGAAACCCACCTTTGCCAAAAATATTAACCAGTCAACAATGGCTTGCTTCTCTTCTTGGGTTAGTATAGTACTGGGCCCCATTTTTCTCGGCTTTTCTGGTACACGACCATGTAGGCGATCCTGGATAGTTCCTCGGGGAACACCAAAATTTCTGCTGGCACATCGGATTGACATTCCATTTTTTCTTATTGCATCCAAAGCGTCTTTTAAAGAATCTTCGCTATATTGATGAATTGGTCGGCGAATATCTGTTTTCGATTTTTTGGTGCTCATTTTCTTAGCTTTTCCACCATAAAAAAAATATATAATAAGGCTGAGTTTTGGTATACACGTATCTTGTAGTCAGCCGCATGTCGATCTTTACATTATACGCGGCTGACTACTGGATTTTATATATATTATAAACTTGAGACATCCACTAACTTGTTTGAATTCATTAACCTTTAGGAAACTAATGCATACAGACCATATTCCAGAATTTCATAAAATCTAGTAGTCAGCCTTATGGGCTGAGTACTGAAAACTGTTGCAATTGGGTTTACCCCTTAGTCAGGCTCCCGAAATTTTTAGGCTTAAATCGAAATTTAGCTCTAAAAACGGTTAAAGACATTAATATTATACTTACCACTTATATAGAAACAGTTGGTAGGCACTCAAACAATATATTTACGTATTTATAAAGAAGAAAAACTGCGGTTATTCTTAAGCAAAAATGCACGATTTCACAACACTTGTGGAATACATCAAAAATGCGCGAAAACATTGGTTCATAGAAATCCCTGTAGAGGTCATTAAATAACCATTTGTAAAAGTATCTGTTTTAGTGGGACGACCGCCTATTGGACTAAACGCGCGGGATTTTTAAAGTGTATAGGTTTTTTGTTATAGCTTATTTTATTAAATAATGGCTGACTACTGGCGACGGCCGACTTTAGGCGCATCTACCCTATTTCTACCTGAATCGAGAGCCCAAATATTTTCACAAACACTCGTATCTAAATCTGTAGGAACTTTATTAGTCATCGGATTAGATATCAGAAGAGAAATCTGATTCATATACATAAGAAGTATCCTCATCTGTCTCAAAAGGGTCTAATGTGAGATCTGAAATCAAAGATCTTATTAAAATTACATGGATATAGGTTCATATTTGTACTCTTCACCTGATGTTTTTTTCCCAATCGTTGAAATTAATTTTAGTTCTCTTCCTTAAATTGTAATTTTTGGTGTGTAGACCATGCGATTGTATATAACTAGAATACACAACTTCTTCATTACCGCGTCGAGTTTCCTGTATGTCATATTTTTGGATTCCTAGAAATCAAATTGTTAAAAACAGTATATTACTATGAGTAGGCCTTATCGAGTTGAAGCCAGATATTTGCATCAGAGGCCTTGCAATAAGCAAAACACAAAAAGCAATCTGCTCATGTATCTACAGGGTGTCCCGTAATAACATGCAAAAAATTAAGTGTTTTATGAAATTTTTTTAAGAGATAACAAACTTTATAAATGAATCATAATGTTTAGTTCTTTTTTTTTAATTGAAAAAAAAATAGCAGGCAGAAAGATATTTACAACATTTCAAGAAGGGTAGTTAATTTCACCTCTTTGTGTACAGGGTTGGTGGATGAAATAATTTCGTTAGATGCCTTTTGATGAATAACCGAGATGTGCCAAATTTCGTCTTTTTCCGATACGTTATTTTGGTAAGGGGATGTAGCTGGACAGGAAAGGGTTATTTTGAAAATTTTATATGAAGAACCCATCTTAATTTTCGACAGGGAATCTACAGTTAAATTTTTTGCACGTTATTACGGAACACCTTGTATTATAGAATGTTTCTAAAATAGGGTTCCAAATTTTCACGGCATACAGTACTCATCAAAATAAATCAGAAAGATTCTATAAACATGTTTCCGGAAATGCTCTCTAAAAGAGCTATGGCCCCCTAAGCGTGGGCCTCAGAATGGTTTTACTAAATATGAAATGAAATAGATAGTTTAAAATATTCTAACATGAGGTGTCTTATGTAGAAAATTCTAAAATTTCATAATTTAATGCTAAAAACTAGACAAAATTACACAAATAAATTAGGATTGTTTTTACTTCAAGACCTTACAGTTTGGAACACTCCTGGACATAATTTTGTAATTTCTATTTCATCATTTTACACAGTGCAATGGTTGCGTAATAGTATATTAAGCTACAAGGTTGGTAAGTACATCATAACAGAATCGAGGAAAAGTTTGAAAAAACGAGGCGAAGCCGAATTTTTTCAATTTCCGAGATTCTGTTATGCAGTTAACAACCATTTAGCTTATACTATTTCTCGCACGATTGTAAAATCCCGCATGAATTGAAAATATACATATAAGAATTTTGATGTTAAATGTACTAAATTTCATCCGATTGTAAACCGCTGAGAGTGCTTTGAATGCCGTTGCTATGATAGGTACTACTTTACTTACCGCACGCTGTATCGAACTAAATTACTTACCACACAGTTACTTTTTCATTTCCATAGAAACGGATCAGTGCGTGGAAATGTCAACTTTCAAAGTCTGTCAAGAATGGCGGTAAATAACAAAATACGCACAATCGTGCGAAAAATTGACAGTTTTCGAAATATTTAATAAAAACTATTCTCAGGAAATAATTCCGGAAACATGTTTAGAGGAACTTTTTGTCTTATTCTTCTGTGTACTACACACTACAAATATTTGGAACTCTATTTTAGAAACACTTTGTATATATCTAGTACTACTTTTTCTTGAAGCATATTAAAATATACAGGAGGTGTATATTTTTTCATATGTATTATATAAGTTGAGAATGTATTTCGTATATAAGTTCAAAATTTTAATTTTTATGTATATAAAACCATACCTGTGGTGTTTATATGACTGAAAACGATACAATCGTCACTTTGAAGTCATACTCTAGCCCGAATCTGCTAATTATATGATGTTATTTATTGGTGAAAATGATGTTGTATGGGTGGTGGCTTTGTACTGGCTCAGTTTATTATTCTGTTAATCAGGGTATTTTATTTCTTTTTCACATTTCAACATTAGTGACGTGATGTCACTAGAAAAATACGACGAATCATATTTTTCAGTCACTTCTCCAGCTGATTTGATATAAAAAATTTCATCATTCATTTCTCGTGGCTCTCTACTAAGCATACGGTTCCACTAAATTTCTTTCCGATCCAGCTTCTTGGTGACATCAGCTCATTTGGTTTTATCTTAACCCCTCTCCCAGGCTGATGTAGTCAAAAAATAAATTATATAAAAATTGCAATTGGTAAACTTTAATGTTGCGGCACCAATTAACGTTATCTGATTGAACTGAAAATTTGTATGTCTCATTTTATTCTAATATGTAAACTTTTAGGGGGCGAGATTGGAAAAATTGGTGGAAAAAAAAATATCATCATAAAACACTATAGCTAAAGACCATCCTAATACTTACGTACCAACATTATTCATCAATTTAATATTATAAATGGATGGACTTTAGAAAAGTTATAAAATCGGCATATCAAAAAAAAAAAAACAATATAATACAATTTATTAATGCCTTTGAATTTCGAGGATGTGGGGTGTGTAATTCAAAATAATTTTTACAGAAGCTAATGAAATCAACATCACTTTGTTACATGTGCCGCTTGACACTCTGACAGTTCAACTTATCACTATCCTCCTTTTATAGCTAAGGTATAATTTAATTATTATTTTGCTACTAATATAATGTTCGTTGTACATTGCATGTTTTGTAGTATGAGTGTTTTAATACGCTTGAAAAAAAAATTTATTTATTACCTAGAGGTATTTATTGTACTTACGACAAAAAGGAGCTCCAGATAATAAATTTTCTGTAAGATTCATAGATGCTATGAACATAATTGAAAATCAACAATTATATGAAACGCATTTTGGTCTAAGTTTTCGTTATATTCTTCATTTAGATCAAAGTTTTCGTTGTATTCTTCATTAATAGCTTGCGTTTATGCCTCAATTGCTTGTTCTTGACGTATTCCTTCAAATTCGTCATCGTCAGTAGTTTGTTGTTGTAAGGGAATTGTCATTTGCAAGTTTTGGAAGGTATCTTCTAATGAAGTTGGAATTGGTTCATTAGTAATATGATTATAGATTTGTCGTGGTGGTGAAGGGTCTGTTTCATTGTGGAACATTGCTTCATCGTCTGTGAACCGTTGGTTATTTAAACGAGAATTCGAGGAATTAATGTAAAGTTTTATTAATGGTAGAAGAAGAATGGTCTGCATAGGTGTTGGTTTATTATAAGGTAAATGTTGACCTGGTTTCCATACGTTTGTATGCGGCAATGGTGGTTTTTGAGTGTTTTCTTGAAATTGTTGAGGTTTATTATAGTTGTTTTGGCGATTTGCCTCAGGGTTTGGAAAATTGTTGTAGTTATATGAAGTATGTGGACCTGGGGTTGTTTGAAATTGGGGTGCGATTTGATGTGTTGGAACATTTGGTGCTGGTGGATAAAATATTTTAGTATGAACAATGCCTTGTGAATTTTTTAAAAGAGGGGAAAAGTTTTTGTTTATGTTTTGAGAATCTTTATAAGTCTGAAATTGTTGTTCTTGAGAAACGAAATTGATGGCATCTTGTAATTTTTCAAAACCTTTAGTCCTAACCATTTGTTGAAATTTAATGGTTAGATTGTGGACATGTGTCTAAACTTAGTCGATTGTAAATTGTACTGTATGCTTTTCTAATATCAGCGGTAAAGTCAGAATTACTCAATTTCGACATGAGGAGAGATTGATGTTCTTGAATTCTATTACTAAAATTCAATAAAGTTTCTTACGCGGATCAAATGGCATTTTTAATAAATCCTGTTGTAACGTTTGAAGATCTCTTGTATCGCCAAAAGTTTCAAGCAAAATATCTTTAATATCTTTCCATTCATTAATGTCTAAACGTGCTGTAACTGCGGTTCGTGCTTGTCGAACTAGTTTACTCCTAATAGCACCTACCAGAAATTCATTTTGAACCGGATTATCTGGGGCATTAAAATTGGTAATTAGACGATCACCAGAAGCAATAAAGTCGTTTAAATAATTTGGATTACCGTCGTAAGCTGGTATAATATCAATAAATATTTTTAACAATTGATAAGTAGCGTTTGCATTTGCCATGTTTATTAATGAGAAGTGAACGTGTCAATGAATATTAATTAGTCACGTATAAAGTTAATCACTTTAAAATGATTCAAGGAATAAACTAATTTATTGATTTGACCTAAATTAATGAGTTCTTTCTTACTACTGTCAACAATAGACAAAGGTTGAGTCCGAATTAATCTTATACAGAGATCAAAGGGATAAATCAAGTCTTCAGGACCAATCCTTAAACAGAGGGTGGAAAAGGAGTAAATGGCTTACAGGAAATTTTGAATGTTCAGAGTTTGTGATGTGTGAGGTTCTTCTTATGCCCAATGGTTGAAACCAATATCGTTCTGTCTGTCTGTGTTCTTCCGTTGATCAATTCAGGGATGAAAACGACCAGATCTTTGAAGCCGGATTAGCCCAATTACCTTTCCGTCCAAAGGACTGCTGAGGACTGCTCTGTAGCTTCTGCTCCACGATAGCACAAGGACTGCCGACTGCGCCAGTTAAGGGATGCTTAACAATCAAAAATGAAGTTTTGACTTATTGATTTATTCACAAACTTGTTTACATCTTTTCTTTAGCTAACCTGACTTAACGAAATAAGTTTTAGAACTGACTTGGATAAGGAATCATGCAGCGTTTATATGATTGCTTATCTATTGTTTATATTTTTTGTGGGTTGCTTAACATTATATATTATGCATGAGAATGTCATAATGAGATAAAAAGAATAATGGAGTAGGTCGTTAGGCCATGTCTAACTAATGTGTCATGCAAATTTGCTACAGTTTCGCCAAATTTTTGTGCATCACTGACGGCAACTGGTGTTACCTTCGATTTCATATACTCCTGAAAAACAGCCATACTGTCGCGAAATGCATTGTTCATTTCATCCAATGTGGATTTCTTCCTGGGATTGAAGATGGGAGTTGATATACTTGATGTAGGAGATGAGGGATTCTCAAAAGATTCAGGAACCTCATCCTCGTTATGTTCACTCTCATTTCCTTGGCTCATATTATCAGATCCTCTAAAACATAAAATTTTTAGTACAGTAATTAACATAATAATAAAAATAACATACCTTCGAGGAGCTACGTGATCACGCAAAAAATCTAAATATATAAATAAGTGCCAAGGTTGGCTTGTGCTCGCTCCACTGCCAGAAGGAAGAATTTTTTTTTAAGTTCCCTCGTGTAGCGGCCACGCAAGGATTTCCACCTCCTTAGGCATTCTTCAGCTAAAAAATTTCATATACGATAATTAAATTAAAACAATAAGCGTTATTTAATCACATCTTACTTGTTGACTCCAAACTATTGGCGATTTCTTGCCACTTCCTTAATTTATGTCCAGTGCTTTTATATCCACTACTTCTTTTATTACAAATTATTTCACAGTCGTGAACTAACTGAATTAATTGTTCATCAAAATTGTCCATTTACTATATGTTGTTGTTTAACACGTGGTTTTAACACTTAAATCGCTTTCTTCAAGCTGTCTAAATTTGAAAATTAAGGTTAGGTTGTCAACGTAGACGGCGTCAAAGTAAAAAATTGACCAACTTCGAACGTCATGCGGCGCTTAATGCCGTTTATTGTGCGCAACGTCACTTCCTTACATGCATTTCAACTTAATATTTGACATTTGACGGCGTCTGACAGCATTCACCCTGATCGAGCCTTTTTGAATATACCATTTACTCGCCTAGACATATGTTTAAGACTAAAACAATAATAAGAAATATTTTTTTATTCAGCTTCTGTAAAAAAAAACAGATATTAGAATAACATAAAAAACACTATATTATAAAATATTGTCTAATATTAGATTAATTATTAAAAAATAACGATAATTGAAAAATATAAATAATTCTATGATGAATTTGTTTTATATATGAATTTAACGTAAATCAGTTAATCTAAGATTTTATAATTTAAATAACATATGCCAACACCGGCAGCGACGTTGAGTATGGTGACAAGCCTAATTGTAGAAGTCTGAGAAATATTGTTATTAATTATTTTTCAAGAAGTGCAAAGTAAAGGAATTAAACGTTTTAAGTAATGGAAGCAACAACTTAGAATTATCTAGAATATAGATATACATGTTTATAGATATATAAAAAATAACTCACATAAGATGGTAATAATGAACTATGATAAGCAGATATAGAAGCAACAAAGCAATATATCTTTTGATCTGAGAATCACTGCACACACGCCGCTTTCTTGCAACATTGTTTTGTCATAGATCGGATATCCTTATTTTTTTTCTTAGTTTTTGCATCCCGGTAATATTATCTATGTTTTTTTACACTTCCCACTTATTATATAAACGCAAATTTTCAGTAGTTAACACCTCCACATGTCGGGTTTTATTTACACTATTTATTAGGAAAGCACCTATCTCCTCGAGCTTTTTTTTCTACTTTTCTGTTTTCCATTTTAAGTTCTGCTATGTTTTTAGCGCAAATGGCTGTTTTTATTTATAAAATCCGTTTTGAGAGCTTATAAAGTCAATTCATTTAAATAAAGTTCTTCGTTTTTTTCTTTCTGGAGCCATTTTAAGGTATTGTTACAAACAGAGCACTGACGATTTAATTCCGGAACCACCACATGATTTAAGTTATTTAAATCGATTCGACATATATTTGCTTTTTGAATTTTTTTGTTTGGTTTTATAATTAATAAGAGAAAGAGAGAAAATTAATATTTACTTACAATAATTTGTTTTTTACTAAAATTGTGGGCCAAAATACCCAGCTTACTCCATCCGGTGCCTGTTTGAAGGCTGAGAGGAGCAATGCTCCACGACTTCTCGGGGAAGTGGCGGCTGCGGAAGAGAATGAAATTTTCTTGCCGGGCGGATGATTTGCGTCAATTTTTCTAAAATAAAAACCAAAAATATTGCACTTGTAAATTTACTTTTATTTTACCGATACTTATTATTATTACTAGTAACAATATTATTTTAAAAAAGCAGCTTTTATATAAAACTTTTAAGCTGGAACAACAAAAAAAAAAAGGTTTATTTATATAAGGATTATGGGTAAAACTAAACACTTAGAAGGGTTGTAGAATTGTTTATTTCTGTCCTCACTTTACAATGAACAAAATTAGAGTATATAGAAAATGGAACAGTTTAGTTTTTATATTCCTATAAAGCAATCCTTGAATCTTACGACTTTCACGAGAAAGACATAATATTAATGTATTACAAATGTGTCATACATGAGTATATCGAGCTCACTGTTATTAGTTTTATTTTGCTTTATTTTGTTCTACGAGCAGGATGAAATCATAGCTATGACCTAATTCTGATTGTGTAAGTTTTGTCAACAAAAACAAGTGACTAATTTTTGAATATTCTCAACACGCCCCCTCAAAAATAAGCCGATTGCTTTAAAATTTACAGTTGGTACTACAAGTGAGGATAAACAATTTGATTTATCTGGGGTAATATATATTTACATGGTCCAACATTTGTTGCTAAGTATTTGGGAAAAACCCCAGTAAAATAACCAAATCAGACCATCTTGCCAACAGTTGTGGATTTCACCAATCCTAATTTAAAACATGGTTTACAGGATTATTGGCTATTGCAATACAGCCATTGGTGTCCTCGAATAAAATGATTGGCTTAGGTTTCTAGTTTAATACTAGCTAATAAAGATTTCAGCCACAAGGCTTCTCTAATCCCTTCAAAAATAGCCATATATTCAGCCTCAGTCGAACAAGCAGCGACTGAATGTTGTCTTTTTGTATTCCAGCAAACTAGACAACTTTCGAACAATTTAAATAAATAACCGGTAGTACTTTTCCGGTCATTTTCATTACTACCCCAATCGGCATCTACATAGCCAATTAATATTTCATTATTGTACGATCTCCCAATGATGCTCGGGCTGAGCGGGTCACTGGCGAAACCGTGTGAGGGTGTAGTTGGGGTTACTGGCTCTGGGACCAGTGGACTGCAGGGATTTTTGTTGTTGTGGTAAAAACCAATCCTGGAGGCAGCCTCACCTCCTAATTGTGGCTTGGAAAGATTGGTTAAATGAGTACAACAAGTAATTAGTTGAGACTGATTTATTTAAGAAAATAAAATTCTATTTATACTAAATGGCAATAATAAACATAATAACAAATCGTAAAAACAATTAATTATACGTTACATATGAAATATTAAACTGGTCCTAGAAATTATGCCAACTATAGAAATGCAATGTTTGCACTTGATTACATACTTTGCTGACATTGTTTATAGTTAATGTTTATGTAGATTGCAATACGAAATAACTAATATATGTCGAAAGTAGGATACAATAACAATAAGAAATTAAATTATTTGAAATGATAAAAACTGTATGTTTAAGAGATTAAACATTCTGGCAAGACCGGGAGGGACGAGGTTCGTTGGTTTGCTAATGAAGTGGCTGGAGTTCATTCATCTCATCTGGGTTTGAACGTTCTTGTTGTTTTCTCTTCCGTCTGCGTTGTCGCATTAGGGACCGGGCGAATACCAGTAGGAGCAGCAGGATGACTCATAGTTGTAGTGGCTGCCTGCTCGTCTACGGTTGCAGTGCTGGGTATATCAGTTTCTGAAGCAACAGGTAATGGAATGATCTTATGGATGCTTCTCTTCAACGGTTGACCTTCTGCTCTTTTAACGGAAACTACTCGAACAATTCCATCTGCAGAAGGATGTGTTTCTGAGATCCTAGCCAATGGCCATCGACTCGGGTTAATATTGTCGTCCTTGAGTATGACTAGGTCACCACTTTTCAGGTTTTCCTGACGCGTTTTCCATTTGTATCGCTGTTGGAGTCTGTTTAGATAGTCGGAGGACCATATTTGCCAAAAGTCCTTCTTCATTTTTTGGACCAACTGCCATCTTGATGATAGGTTTGTATTGATGTTTGTTGTTACTGGATTGGGTGGAGATACGATTCCCCTACCAATTAAAAAATGTCCTGGTGTGAGGGCTTCGATGTCATCAACGTCGTCGTTCAGGGGACATAAGGGCCTTGAATTCAGGCATGCTTCTATTTGGTGAGTGAGTGTTGTCAATTCTTCGTATGTCAGTGTGGAATCACCAATTATCCGTTTTAAATGGTATTTCATGGACTTGACTCCTGCTTCCCATAATCCTCCGAAGTGGGGGGTGGCCGGGGGAATGAAATGCCATTGAGTTCCGGAAGTTGCTAGTGATTGCTGGATTTCAGGTTCACGGGTAATGGCGAGGACTTCTTTACTGAGGATATTACTGGCACCAACAAAATTGGTCCCATTGTCACTGTACATGTGCGCACATCGACCTCTTCTAGCAGTGAATCTGCGAAATGCTGCCATGAATGCATCTGTAGTCATGTCGCTTACTACTTCCAGATGAATAGCCTTTATTGACAAGCATACAAAAATGGCTATGTAACCTTTATATGATTTGTATCCTCTGCCTTTACTAGCCCTTATTTGAATAGGCCCTGCGTAGTCTACTCCGGAATGCAGGAAGGGAGGGCATGGTGTAACTCTGGGTGCAGGAAGATCTCCCATTAGCTGGTTTGCTGTTCGGGCTTTATAGCGAGTGCATTTGATACATTTGCTGAGGATGGAACGAACGGCTCTTTTTCCATTGATAATCCAGAACCTTCTTCGAGTGTATGCTAGGGTCAATTGGTTTCCTCCATGTAGCGTGTTGTGATGGGCATCCTGAATAATTAGTTTTGAGAGGTGACTGTGGTGTGGTAGAATGATTGGATGCCTGTGTTCATACGGGATTGAGGAGTGCCTTAATCTTCCTCCTACTCGCAATATGCCGTTTTGGTCAACCCAGGGATTTAAATTTAGAATATTGCTGCCCTTGTCTATGGGCTTGGTATGTTGTAGTTTCTGGACTTCTCCTTTCCATTCTTTGTGTTGAGTTATCTTAATAAGTTGTTGCAGCGTGGTGTCTAATTCTTGCACAGTAAGGTGGCCGGTTTGCTTTGTAAGGTTTCGTGCATGGTTAATAAATCTTTTGCAATATGACAATACACGAATCATCCTTGTTAAGGAGGAGAATCTATTAATGATTAAATTCTCATTTTCTTGCACGGTCACGTGGTAACAGTGTTTTATTTCTTCCATTGTGTGATGCCCTGGGGCTTGCTTGGGCCATTGATGGTTGTTCAAAAGCCATTTTGGACCATTCCACCAAAGGTCATTTCCTTTGATTCTCGCAGGATCTACACCTCGAGAGATTAGATCTGCTGGATTGTCCTCAGTGGGTACGTGGTGCCACGATTGAGTGGGCAGGAGTTTATTTATCTCAGCTACTCTGTTGGCAACGAATGTTTTCCATCTGGATGCGTCCCCTTTGATCCAAGCTAGAGTGATCATCGAATCTGTCCATGCAAAGGTTCGTAATTTTTGGATCTCTAAGGCGGTTATCGTTCTCTTCATTAGTTTGGCGAGTAGCACAGCGGCACAGAGCTCCAGTCTTGGTATGGTTGTTTTTGCTCTAGCCGGTGCGACCTTGGATTTGGCAACCAACAGGGTGATTGTTGTCTCTCCTAGGTTGTTCGTCACTATGGAGTATATGACTGCTCCATAGGCTCTTTCCGAACTGTCGCAAAAACCATGTAGTTGTAGGTCGGCTGTATTGTTGTAGTTTATCCATCGTGGCAGATGGATGTCTTCTGTGAGTTTGAGCTGGTCATTGAAAGATGCCCATTTTGCTTCAGCATCCTCTGGAACTGATTGATCCCATTCCAAGTCTTGCAACCAAAGCTCTTGGATTAGTAGTTTGGCCTTTATGGTTACAGGAGCCAGCCATCCCAGTGGATCAAACAGTTTAGCTATCTGTGACAGGATGTTGCGTTTTGTAAGTTTTTGTTGGCAAGCTGTGTCTGCCTTAAACCGAAACGTGTCATCATAGGGTGCCCAGTGAATTCCCAAGGATTTTTTCGTTTTATCTTCGGTTATCTCTAGGGCATCTTGATCTCTTAGTTCTTCTGGTACCTCTTGCAGTACCTGTAGCTTATTGCTAGACCACTTTCTCAATGAGAAACCTCCAGATCTTAATAGGGCTATTAATTCTGATTGCATTTGGATGGCTTCTTCCATGGTGTCGGCTCCTGATAATAGATCGTCAACATAGAAATCTTTCATGACGACTTCCGAGGAATTAGGAAATATGTCTCTTTGATCCATGGCCAATTGCTGAAGTGTTTTTACGGCTAGATATGGTGCAGCAGTTGTTCCATAGGTTACAGTTGTGAGGGTGAATTCGTGAATTGGCTCGGACTTGTCGAATCTCCAGAGTATTCTATGAAGCCTTTGGTCTTCAGTAGTAATTTTGATTTGGCGATACATTTTCTCGATGTCGGCAGTAAGGGCTACTTTGTGCTTTCTCCAACGCAGTAGAATATCTGCCAATTCTTGTTGTAATCTTGGGCCAACGTACATTAAATCGTTGAGGCTGACGCCGCTGGACGTTTTGCAGGAGGCATCAAAAACTACTCGGAGTTTTGTAGTAGTACTGGATTCCTTAATCACTGGGTGGTGTGGAATGTAGTATTTTTTGTTATCCATTTGGTTTGGAATAACCTCTTTCATATGACCAAGACTCAGATACTCTTGCATGAATTCTTTATATTGTTTTGCAAGTTCTTTATCTTTTGATAATTTCTTTTCTAGTTGTAGCAGTCTGGCGATTGCTTGGGGTTTGGAATCTCCCAATGTAGAGGGATTGTCCTTAAGGGGAATTTGGACGGTGTAGGTTCCGTCTGTGCTTCTTGTCGTCGTTTTGGAGAAATGTTCTTCACAAACTGTGTCATCTGGGGACAGGATTCTCTGGACCGAGACTTCTTCTATATCCCAAAATTTTGTTAGCTGTTCATCTTCTTCAGTGCGGCTTATCATGCTGATGATGTTAATATTGTTAGGCTGAGTTTGCTTAACATTGCCTGACAGTATCCATCCCAGTTCTGTTTGTTGGCCTAGGAGACCATCCTCGGTTTTCTGTAGCCCTTGCAGAACAATTTTTCCATATTCCTCAGCTCCAAGAATGGCGTCAATTGGTCCAGGTCTCTTATATGTGGGGTCAGCGAGGATTTGGTTTTGCCATTGCTGCTCATTTATGTCTTCTAGCTCGTATGATGGCATGGCTTGCGTCAATTTAGGTAGTACTAGAAAATTGACGTTTACGGAGAAAAGACTAGGAAACCGTGGGCAGACTTCAGCTTGAATCTTCGTTCTTGATGTCCTGGGTCTTCCTTCGCCGAGTCCAGTTACTTCTGCTCTGATTTTCTGCCTCGTTATTCCAAGTGATTGAGCGGCTCTTTCTGTTATGAATGACGACTGAGAGCCAGGGTCAATTAGCGCTCGTAGGTATTCTGGGGTCCCTGATGATGATTTGATACGAATCAGGGCGGTGGCTAATAGGACAGTGTGATCTTGTCTCCCAACATGGCTGCTGGATAATGACTGTTCTTCCATAATTGTTTGTTCGGCTGCCATAATAGTATGTGTAGCAACCCTCGAGGTTGTAGCAGGGGGGGCGCTACCTCTTGCTGGTCTTGATGTGGATTCTCTGTGAAGCATTGTGTGGTGTTGATCCCCGCAATTTTGGCATCGGTTTTGACTTCTGCATTTGATTCTGGAGTCATGATTCAGGCAATTGAGGCAGAGGCGTCTGTCTTTGGCTGCTTGAATCCTTTCATTGATGGCCAAATTCCGGAATTGTGGGCAGGCATACATGTTGTGTTGTTGCTTGCAATAGCTACAAGAGTTGAAGTTATTGCCGCTGTTCTGACCATTGCTGGGTAACATATTCTTGGCTATAGCAGTGGACTCAAGGGACTGGAATCTTCTCTCCAGGAACTCCATCATCTCCTTGAATTCTTGCACCTTATGTGGGGCCTTGAGGGATTGTTCATATAGCCGATTGGTTTCTGCGTCCCATTTTCTGGTGATGATGCGAGAAACTAGTGGTCCCCAAGACGTAGTGCTAATGCCTACGTTTTCAAGTGCCTTTAAACATTCAGTGGTAGTGTCGTGTAGCTGCCTTAATTTGTGTATAGATTCGCCTTGCATTGGGGGTATATCCAAGATTTTGTCAATCAGCTTGGATACTAAAAGTCGACTGTTTTCGTATCTTTTTTTTAGTAACTCCCAAGCTGTGTCATAGTTTGCATCTGTAATTTGAAGATGTTGAATCATTCTGCTTGGCTCGCCTCGGACGTGGGTTATGAGATACTGCATCTTCTCGACTTTGGACAAGGACATGTTTGAATGAATGAGTTTCAGGAATATGTCGTTGAAGGTAGGCCAGTGCTCATAGTTTCCATCGAAGAATGGAATTGAGATTTTTGGGAGGTGCAGGTTGGGTCTGATTGCATCAGAGGTGGGGGATACTGCGTCGATCTTGCTTGAAAGGTTTGTTACGGCGTTGTCGTATCGTTGTCCTGCTTCCTGGTACTTCTCATCTCCGAAGTAGTTGGACTGGAACCTGATTTCGTGAATCATGATATCTTCGTGTAAGGCCTGGATGGTACTCCACTGGTTGTTAATTCTTTCAAGCAGCAACTCGTAACGTTTTTTGGGTTTGACTTCGAGCAGCTCTTTGTCAATTAGATGGATGGTCTTGTCTAGTTCTTGCATCCGATGCATCTGACGTTTAATTTGTATAGATTGCTCGGCGTCGTTGTTTGGATCCTCAATGGCTGAATTTTGTTGATCGGCGTCTTCATCGGATCCTTCATCGTTTGCATGCGTCGTCGCCTTTGGGCATTCCTGAAGATATTTCCTTGCCTCTTCGTACTTTCTTTGTATTTGGCTGTAGTAGTTCATCTCGATGTATGGATGCTGTGGAAGGTCCAGCGCCAGTAGTTTGGCATGGTTTTTTTTTACAATTTTCCATATGTCTTCTATTGATGCAAGTCGACTGGAAATGTATTCTTCAGTTTTTCTTGACGCGGAGTCCTTTTTTGAATTGGTAAGAATCTGAGCTAGTTGTTTGGCCAAATTTTCTTGTTGCAGGCTGAGTTGGTTCATCTCCTCTTTGGATGACATCTTGGTTAAGTAAAGCTTGAATTTGGGTGGAATGGTGTTGATAGGATTTGATTTTGCCTAGGGTTGGATTGAGTTATCTGGTTGTATTCTTCTTCTTCTTCTTCTTCTCGGGTTGAATGGGTTGGATTGCTTTGTGTTAGCTTGGGTGGGCTAGGGTTGATTAGGTTGGTGTTGGTTGTTTTCTTGGGTTCGTTTGGAATATGTAGACTTTCCGGTGATTCGGTTGATTTGATTTGGATAGTTTTTTTTTTTTCTTGGGTTGAATGGGTTGAATTGCTTTGTGTTAGCTTGGGTAGGATGGTGTTGATAGGATTTGATTTTGCTTAGGGTTGGCTTGAGTTGTGTTGTTGTATTCTTCTTCTTCTTCTTCTCGGTGGTTTAGTTGGGTTGACTTGGATTGTTTGATTTCTTGTTTTTGTGGACGATACGGCTGTATCGACTGGTTTTTGCTCGAAGAACAAATGAACGATCTCTTCTACGTGGGGACGATACGGGTGTATCGACTGGTTTTTTGCTCGAAGGACCAATGTACGATCTCCCAATGATGCTCGGGCTGAGCGGGTCACTGGCGAAACCGTGTGAGGGTGTAGTTGGGGTTACTGGCTCTGGGACCAGTGGACTGCAGGGATTTTTGTTGTTGTGGTAAAAACCAATCCTGGAGGCAGCCTCACCTCCTAATTGTGGCTTGGAAAGATTGGTTAAATGAGTACAACAAGTAATTAGTTGAGACTGATTTATTTAAGAAAATAAAATTCTATTTATACTAAATGGCAATAATAAACATAATAACAAATCGTAAAAACAATTAATTATACGTTACATATGAAATATTAAACTGGTCCTAGAAATTATGCCAACTATAGAAATGCAATGTTTGCACTTGATTACATACTTTGCTGACATTGTTTATAGTTAATGTTTATGTAGATTGCAATACGAAATAACTAATATATGTCGAAAGTAGGATACAATAACAATAAGAAATTAAATTATTTGAAATGATAAAAACTGTATGTTTAAGAGATTAAACATTATAGTCATTTCTTTTGTAAGTTAGTTTAAGATCAATTGTACCTTTGATATACCTTAAAATTCTCTTAAGACATTGCCATAACTCTTTATTATGTTTGTTTTGGTACCGGCTCAATAAATTAACAGCTGTGCATAAGTCAGGCCTAGTACATAGTGTAGCATACATCAAACAACCAATTAAGTTACGACACGGAGCCTCATAATAGTCATTAGAATTGAATGCAGCATAGTTTAGTTTCAATGGCATTGGTGTATTAACAGCTTTACAGTCACTCATAATGAACTTATTGAGAACTGTATGTAAATATCCATTTTGGTCTAACGTAATTTCTTTTTCATTTCTTTGAATTTTAAGAGTATGATTTGCGGTAGGATACATAATATTTTCATTGATATATATGAAAAAGGTATATACGGGTGGGCGTGCACCTTTGACCAATGAAATATGCCCAAAGGCGGAGATAAACATATTGTGTAATATAAGACAAATAGTTCAAATATATTTCTGTCGTACAGAGTCGAATTCGCGTTGGGTGCACAAGAATTTTTATTTAAAGTAATTTGAGTAGGAAAACTGAATGCGGTTGTAGTGATTCCTTAGGCAGTGGTTTTTAATTAAAAGAAAAAACTATCTGTAGGTACATAATGTATATTTACAGTGTACAGGGTGTCCTAGTTAACGCGTTATGTCCGATTTTCTCGGTAGTTTTTGAGATAAGTATTTTTTTTCCGGGGAATCGATGCCGCTAAGAAACATAATTGAACATCAAAGAAGAATTGATCGTATTATTTATGTTCTTAATTGACTATTAAAGGAAAGTAAAAAAAGGCATGTAAATTTTAAATATCACTTCCGGTTTACATGGCAATGGCGTTCTTTTTCTTGAAAATAGAATATTAATTACTTCCACATCCAGTGGAAGTATAATAAAAAAATTTTTGAAAATTTTTATTGTTCAGATAGGCTTAGACTGTCATGAAAGGTCGACATTTTAAGTTTCAGCGAAAAAAATTTCTGTTTGTCTGTCGGTCTAACTTTTTTGTGCGCACGATTACTCTGGAACCGTTTAAGATATTGACTTGAAATTTGGTACACGTATGTACTTTAACGGGATCTGGAACTAGATTATATTTTCATCTTATTCCATCGAAGGGTTGGAGAGTAAATTGGGGTAAATGGGGAGGTAAACAGGTAAATCAAGCAGGTAAGAGTCCGTAAAATTGGTATTTAGTATATATAAGAGAAGCTAAGGTCTCGAAAAATTTTTTGACATTAGCTACCCCCATTACCCCATTTTTTAAGGGGACAAAAAAAAGTGTGATTTAGTGTTTGTACAAGAACCAAAAACTTCAAAATATTTTTTTACTTTATAGTCCAAAAATTTTTATTGAAAAATTACCAAAAATCCTCGCTATGTTGGGGTGATTTCTATTACGAATAACTGGCAAAATAAGGATACATATATTACTTCCACATCCATTGGAAGTATAGTAACGACAAAAAATTTTTTTAAAATTTTTATTGTTCAAATAGGCTTAGAATGTCATGAAACGACGAAATTTTAAGTTTGAGTGAAAAAAAATTTCTGTCGGTCTGTGACTTTTTTTTGTGCGCACGTTTACTTTGGAACCGTTTGAGATATTGACTTGAAATTTGGTACACATATGTACTTTAACGAGATCTAGAACTAGATTATATTTTCATCTTGTTCCGTCGAAGGGTTGGGGAGTAAATTGGGGTAAATTTGGGGTAAATAGGTAAATAAAGCAGGTAAGAGTTCATAAAATTGGTATTTACTATATACAAGAGAAGCTAAGGTCTCAAAAAAAATTTTGGCATTAGCCACCCCCATTACCACCCCCACCCCATTATTAAAGAGGATGGAAAACAAAATTTGATTTATTGTGTGTACAAGAATCAGAAACCTCAAAATATTTTTTTACCTTATCCACCCCCACTGCCACCCTCTATCACCACCCCCCACCCCACTACCGATGTGGGTTATCGTTTTATGGGTTTTTGAGGTAGACGAATTCAAATATTATATTACTAAACAATTATTTCCACATACAACATTTTTTCGTTGTAAGTGACTTGGATAGAAAATCTGGATGTGGAAGTAGTGATTCCTTGGGCAGCGGTTTTTTTTATTGTTAAATTAGTGTACAATATCGATAATTCTATCATTTCCAATTGAAATTAAAATTTTGTGGACATGCCTATTGAAAGTCGCATTTCGGAGATATGAACTTTACTTTGCTTTTTTTTAAATTAACACTCCATATATGTACCATTTGAAACGCCATAAAAAAATCTTTGTTTTTATAATATGGTACTTATCTTAAACAAATTTTGTCTAATTTACTATAAATTTACAATTTATCAAATTAGCCATGGAAAACAAAAGTATGTAAATTAAAATAAACAATATGTTAGTTCTATCTAATTTCACTTTATTTTAAATAAAATGGAGAATTTCAATAATTGATACAGTGTGTTTCACTTGAAATGGTAACACCCCAATAACTTTTTTATTTTTTTTCCGATTTGAATCACATTTTACTTACAAATTAGTATCTACTTATGACCAGAAAAATATTTGCCTCCTACGGTACCAAAGCCACCTGCGGTACCAAAATATGTGGAGAAAATCGGAAAATCATATTAGGCATTTTTTTGTCGGAAAATTTTGTTAATAAAACTTGTTCAGAATTATCCAAAATGGCCAAAATTTAATCAAAATTAAAAAATTAAAAACTTGAAATTTTAAAAATTTTGAAAATAATTATTTAAAAAAAAAACTGTAAATTGCTTTACAACTACCTGGCAGCTTGGGTTTAATTTCAAACAAAATTGTCATAGTACAGTTTTCTAAACGAAAAAACCCATTAAAATGATATTTTCGGAATTTGACATTATTTTAATAAAAATTTATATATTTTTTATTTTGATTAAATTTTGGACTTAAGGTTTCTGAACAATTCTGAACAAGTTTCATTGACAAAATTTTCCAATAAAAATATGCTTAATATGATTTTTTGATTTTATCCGCATATTTTGGTACCGCAGATGGCTTTGCATTTGTAGGTGGTGCATTTTTTTCTGGTCATAATTAGATCCTAATTTGTTCCATACTTAAGTAAAATTTGATTCAAATCAGAAAAAAAAATTAAAAAGTGAAACACACTGTATATTTTTCGGACTACCATGACTTAATGTAAGAAAACATAAAACTTAATATCTACTATAGTTTTTAAGAAAAATACTGTGTCATATATCATTGGAAAGATTTTTCTATGGCCTTTCAAATGGTGTAAAGATATATTTAAAAAAAACCAAGGTAAAGCTCATATCTCCGAAATTCGACTTGTTTGAATTGTTTTGCTGAAATGATGTTTGGAAAATACATGTGATATCCCATAACTTTTATTTTTGAACTTATTTACGTAACTCCCAAAATAAAGAAGTTAAATGAGGTTCTAACGTTTGCACAACCACCCTGTACTGTTAACTATAATAAGGAACTTTAGTCTAGTTAATATAAAAAACACGTTCTCAAATAAATTAAATATGTTCTGATAGAACATATTAATAATAATAATTTTTTGTTTTTGTCTTTGGTGTTTTTCAAAAAAATTGCCGCCCTTGAATTTTGCCGCTAGAGCCCCTATATGCCCCCCCCTAAATACGCCACTGACTGCGCTCCGTCAGAAACCCTAAAATACCTATATGCATGTTTGGAGCATATTTAATGTCCGATATATCAAAAAATATTACAGCTAGATCTATCAATCCTTATATGTTTGAAATCAGGGATAAAGGATCTAAAAGAATATGTAAAAATATACCGGGTTTTCATTTAAAAAGCAACCCTCATTGTTATATCACGTGACATATGCAAGCAATTGTTTTTTAATTGCATTTAAAAAAATATGCATACAACCCTACAACTCTTATACGAAACTTTTTTTTATCTCCAATAATAACATAAATAAAGGGGGGTCAAAATATAGTTATAATTCGTCCGCTGTCCTGGATTCCTAAATTTTTAAAAAAATTTGTAACCCGCATCCCCGAAAATCTCCAGATATCGATTTTCATTCGAATACGACCAGAGATAACGAAATTCATCCGCCATCTTGGATTCCTAAATTTTGACCAAAAATTCGTAACCCGCATCCCCGAAAACCCCCAGATATCGATTTTCAGTCGAATAGGACCATAGATGACAAAATTCGTCCACCATCTTGGATTCCCAAATTTTGACCAAAAATTCGTAACCCGCATCCCCGAAAACCCCCAGATATCGATTTTCAGTCGAATAGGACCATAGATGACGAAATTCGTCCACCATCTTGGATTCCCAAATTTTGACCAAAAATTCGTAACCCGCATCCCCGAAAACCCCCAGACATCGATTTTCAGCCAAATAGGATCATAGATGACGAAATTCGTCCACCATCTTGGATTCCTAAATTTTGACCAAAAATTCATAACCCGCATCCCCGAAAACCCCCAGATATCGATTTTCAGTCGAATAGGACCATAGATGACGAAATTCGTCCACCATCTTGGATTCCCAAATTTTGACCAAAAATTCGTAACCCGCATCCCCGAAAACCCCCAGACATCGATTTTCAGCCAAATAGGATCATAGATGACGAAATTCGTCCACCATCTTGGATTCCTAAATTTTGACCAAAAATTCGTAACCCGCATCCCCGACAACCCCGAGGTATCGATTTTCAGTCGAATAGGACCATAGATGACGAAATTCGTCCGCCATCTTGGAGTCCTAAATTTTGATCAAAAATTCATAACCCGCATCCCCGAAAACTCCCAGACATCGATTTTCAGTCGAATAGGTCCATAGATGACGAAATTCGTCCGCCATCTTGGATTCCTAAATATCTTAGCAGTATGAGATTCCTCGGAAAACCTACGTCAGACTGGATTTTGAACCATAAACTTATCTCAGAAACTACCGAGAAAACCGAGCATAGCGCGTTGACTGGGACACCCTGTACATTTGGCTTGGTAATAATTTCGAATAAATTGATTTCTGACCTAACTAAAAACCGCATTCAAATTTTCATAATAAAATTTGTAGGAGTGTTTATACAAAACGGTCCTCTCTATTTGGCACCTTTTATTTATGTATTAACATTTTCAAGAATTTCATCTATTAAGTCATTCCAATAAGATAAAATAATTTATAAATAAATTTAAGATTACAATTACCAGAACTGCTAAATGCTTCCCTGGCAAGCATTCATTCGCGTCTGGTCTCCATGACAACAAGTTCCTCCCTAAAGTCTGAGAGCGTGTAAAGCTATGCGAATGCCGAGGCGAGTGCCATCTATTGACGGCAAAATTGGAAACTATTTATTGAATCTATGTTTGAAAATTAAGAGGTTATATTTTATCCACGTAATTAATTAAGGACTATCTAGGTCGTCACGATTTCGTTTTTTGTAAATTCCAATTTTTCGACGTCAATTTTTTCGTTGATCACGTGTTTTTGATTAAAACAAAAAATTAAAAACGTGACGAACTAGAATATATATTTTAATACATACGTACAAAATTTGAAGTTTCTATCTTCAAAAATAAGCCGAATAATTCGTTTCTTCATTTCACTGATCGCAGATTATACTCTTAATGCCTAGAAAGAATTTTATTTCATCTAGATCAATCATTCTAAATTGCTGTAAGTGAATAGTTTTTAAAGTTTGATATTGTACACATGTTACCAGTGTAAAGTTTTGTAAATAATAAACAACAAAATAAACAAACAAGTACAGACGTTAACAATACATTTATTTTCTAATTACACACGACTTCTTGGTTCGAAAGTTAAAGAGTGAATGCCCTTAATCCTAGTTCTATAAACAATGTCTGAGATGTCAGCGTTATTCAACATACTAAAAGTTTATTTTAAATACATGACGTCACGGGCTTATCTCAATATTTTACACCAGTAACAATTAACAAATCATCTACATATAAAATAACATATATATTTTTGTTTACATGACCTTGATCTAAGAAGTATAAACAACGGTCGACAGAAGAGTTGGTAAAATTATGTTGTTTTTATATTTCATCAAAGCGTTCAAACCAACATCGTAATATGGGAGCTAGTATGTGTGATCATGATAGCCTGAAATTAAATTGTGAAGAGCACGTTATACTAAAAAAGTGAAAGCGTTGCCGTAAACAATAATTTATAGATTAAACGAACGTACCTTAAGTGAAGTTCCAATCTAAATTATATGAAACACCTCGCCTGAAATGATCACTATTATGTAGTACCTCCATCTACTACACGGAAAAAAATAAATTCTTGTTTTAAAAATAAAACATTTAATTTTAATGCATGGCACGTTTATATATACGCAAGAATATATTTTCTTCATCCAAGAAAATAATTTATTTGATTTAATTTCTGTTCGTAAATATATACTATTTAATTCAAATATATGAAATAATTGTGATTAATGTCACTATATTTTAAAATCAAATCACCTTTTTTCTTAATATCAGAATATGCGAATATTTAATACAAGAATGTTACGTAATTGTAATAAACTTTTAAAGTTTTAGATAAAAACTAGAACAGTTTTGTTTTAACAATATATTGTTTCATATTTAATTACGTATAGTTTTACCGTTAATAAAAAGTTTTAAGATAAATCTGTGGTATCTCTATCTTCAGAGTATTATAGAATTATTATAAAGAAACCTATTTATCCCGAGATTTTACATTTCTTAACTTCAAACCAATACGTTTTGAATTAATAATAAGCATATATTTGACCTAATCAGTGACAAAGGTTTAATTAAATGGATCTGCAAACGACCCAACCAACCAACCTTCTCGGTACACTTTGAAAATTACCATGAAAACTCGTAAAAGCAAGCTGGTCAGCTGAAATTCCAGCGACTTCAAAGCGTACCCACAATGTTGGGTCCGCCATTTTACGAGTTCGCATGGCAATCTTCAAAGTGTACCGAGAAGGTCGGTTGGTTGGTTGGATCGTCTGTAGACCTCTTAAAGGTTATCATAGGTTACGGGACTGTATTTTTTATCCCGATTAAAGCACGATTAACTATACCACATTCGCATTTCATATTCCTGATGTAAACAAATATCAACGCATGCTATTAGTATTGGTTGAACGGCCATAAACTCCGTTGATATTTGTGTATATACATCAGGAATATGAAATGTGATTACAGTACATCAGTCAGATTATAGAAAGTAAGTAAAGGTGTATAACATGCACACGACGTTCACAGTAAATAACTAACAACAGAACAAATCAACAAGTTTCGACACTACGGTTTACCTATCTGCCACCTTCTTTTCCAGCGACCGCGACCGATAAGGAGTGCGCGATAAATGTAATGGATATTAAAACGAAAACTAATATGATATAATATTAAATTTAATAATATTGTCAAGAAAATTACATTTTAATTCATATATCTACATTTCCCTTAATAATGTAAATATAGTTGAAATAAGTATTACATAGATTTGTTTCAAGGTACAAAGGTTTTAAAACAAAAATAACATAATATACGGAATAAGAAAATGTATGAAATTTAATATTTAAAACTATTAAACATTTCGCCTAATCGTAATATATTCGCAAACAATATATATTTCAAGAAAAATATTAGATTATCACAAACTTTTCACTAAGTTTCACAAAAATGTATACATTTACATTTAATAAATATAGATTTGCGAAAACTATTTAATTACGTTATAGTTAATGTATAAAATATTAATATTTAAAACTATGAAACATATCCCATAATTGTAATATATTCACAAATAATATATATCCCAAGAAAAATATTAGATTACAATAAACTTTTCACTAAGTTTCACAAAAATGTATACATTTACATTTAATAAATATAGATTTGTGTCACCCATTTCATTTTAAAACTTTCGACATATTTGTATCAAATACTTTTTTTTTGCGTGTAGGCAAAGTCGCAATTTTCAAATCCAAAATTCAGATTTGGCGCCGTACATGTGCCAACAGCCGGTAACCTAGAATTCTCCATTTCCTTGAAAGCTGCTGGAGGTCGCAACTTGAAATGATCCCGGGTATATAAATAAATGGGACTAATATGAAGGTCCTCATGATCAGTATTATATAGATGTTTAAAGCTTGTTGCGACCGAAAGATAATGATATACTCTTGAAGATGAAACAAATTTTAAAGAACATGAAATATTGGTTTGTTGATACAACCGATGTACTTATTATATTATTAAGCCGCATGCAAGGCAATTCCGGAGAAGGCACAAAAATCATTTTCACAAACTCTCCTTTATCAGAAATGGAACGGTTATAAAATTTGGCGAAGAATTGGGAATTTGCGCTTTTTCTTTTAGCTGCTGAAGCTGCCGCATGGTGGGTACTATGTGCTGAAAACTTGTCTGTGTCAATTCTGCTATATCTGAATGCGGTCTTGACCCAGCGACTCTTGTAAGGTTTTTTTGTAGGTAATGAACAGTTTAGTTGTATTATTCCGCAGCTTAGCTGTTCTATCAATGTGGCAATCCACAAATTTTACAATCTTCTAAAAAATATGGCAAATATATGGCCAGTTGAGAACCACCCTTTGAGAATGTTTTGATTGGTAAGGGGACTTTAATTTGCTGTTGTTGCTACATATAGGAAATAGTTCGTAAACACTACATAACTGTAACTACACTAAACTAAATTATTATTTTTTTGTTTAACAATTTAATGTATTGTTTTAAACAGGGTATTTTTTTATTTTGAATTAGTTTTGTAGTGTCTCCGGCGTGCGCCGATTTCAAAGCGGCTAAAAGTGTATCTTTTTCGATATTTTCTAGCTGCATGTAATCAAACCCTGCCTTTGTGTTATTTAATTCAGCATTTAAAAGGGTAATATTGTTTCGGAGCGCTAAAATTTCATCGGTCGAGTTTTTATACTTTTCCGATAAAATATCGTGCTCTTTTTCACATTCGCCAAAAACACCTGCATGAATATTCTTTTCACCCTTTTGATTATTGGTGGCATCTGATAAAGCTGGTATATTGCGATAATTTTATTTTTATCCGAAACTTCATCCATGCAATTCAAACATGTGTCTGATAAATTCTTTTGACAATTCGATGTATATTTTTGAAAATCATAAAAGGCGGTGGTTTCTTCTCGTAAACAAAGGATAAGCTATATAATTTTCGCCCACTAATTTCATAAAAAAGGAAAGTTTTCCTTAAAGTCATTAAGCTTTATTTATTTACAGTTGAACATATAATCTTTATGTTTCTATACGTTTTACATTTGAAAAACAACAGTAGATCGTAGTAGTTGCATTTCAAAGTAGGCACGTTTGCAGTTTTTTAGTAATTTTTGACCTTTTTTTCGAACTTTTAATGTATCTTTCAGTTAGATGCGCTCGATGAAACAAGATAAACTGTACCTCATTTCATTGTTGAGCATTCAATCTTTTAAATAATGGTCAGTTTATATTGTTTCATCAAGCGCTTCAATGTATAAAAAACAAAATCATATCCGCGGGAGTCATAGTATTGTCGACGTTGCGTGCGAATTTAAACGCGTCAGCGCTCAAAATCACATATTGTGGTATGTATTGAATAGGAATATGTTTATCCACGACCATCGTATAATCATTGCGTTCAATATTTAACAATTGTCAAATAATGATAGTCATTATTCCAACCTAACGTATAATGAATATAATCTGATTCTAACACATATTTAACCAACCAGGAACTAGTTGTTTTCATTCTAACGCACCTTTGACCAATCAGGAACTAGCAATTTTCATAAGGAAACGGCGAATCCATTTTCCCATGTTTTCATGCATATTTTCGTGTTTGACGTTTAACACGTCAACGTTTTACTGTAAATGAACTTTATTTTTTCAGTTTTAAACAATTAAAACAGTTAAAATATGCGATAGTCGTGGATAAATTATAGTATTCAGCTCGCGTATAATGGCTATTACACACTCGGATGATTTACGACACGCCTTCGTATCGTGCCGTAAACATCACCTTCGCGAGTAATAGCCATCATTATACGCTCACTGAATAATCTACTGTTCCAAAGAACAGTTTTTTATTAGTCGTCAAGACATATACTACTCGGAAAATATAATGACATACAACATGACCGATGGACGGAAAAGGGCCCTTATCTACCCTTGTCCTTTTTAAATCTTCGGATGCGTTCTTCATTCGGGCCATTTCCTTAAACATTTCGACGTTATCGTGCATACACGTTTCCAGTTCTTCATATTTACAAATGACTTGGTAGGTGCTAGTGGTCACCACAGCAACAGCAAAACTTGCTTGGATGGATCTTGGGACGAACGCATTTTATCCAGGCGTTTTGCTTTATAAACAAAATTTTTATCTCTTCTTTTTTACTTCCATCCGCGTTAACTTTTAATAACATATTTACTTTGTCGCATGTAGCACAAGTGTCTTTATTTGGGGATTTAATTTGTATTCCTAGACTGTGAAATACGGTTTGGTATATAGTTCGGGAGACTGGAGTTTTCTCGAGACCAAGCCATTACCAGTATAATGATGCGGTAGATACATCTTATTGTTTGTTTACGACAATGATGACTCATAGGAAGGTATGGATAAAATGTGCTTTCGTACAAGCTTCATATAATCTTCAGGTATTTTATTTGCCGGTGTTGAAACTCCCCTCATGTCATCATGAGTAATTCCG
This sequence comes from Rutpela maculata, assembly GCA_936432065.2. Classification (NCBI taxonomy): domain Eukaryota; kingdom Metazoa; phylum Arthropoda; class Insecta; order Coleoptera; family Cerambycidae; genus Rutpela; species Rutpela maculata. Next base: position 125,369,360 of record OW386292.2, on the reverse strand, counting down.
GATACTGACGAATTTTTGTTTTTTATCGCATCTGTCACGAATCTGTTTCGCAAAAGGTTTTTAAGAAACGGGATTTACAAACTATTTTCATTTGACTATCTACACGTAGGTGAAATTTGTTGGTTATAAGTCTATTTTTTTGTTTCTCTAGATGTACTGTTTTAACTTTGGAACTTTTTTTGGGCTCGGAGGTAATTAAGCTTGCAATGAAAGCTACCCGCTTATTGAAATTTCCCATGGACTAATACTCTTTAAATACGTTCTGTCTCTTTTCTTCTTCTAATCTAATTTTATCTGCAATATCTTGAGAGTTCTTGACATATCCTCTCTTTTATCAATTTTCTCTTTTTTGTTGAATACTCAAGACCTAAATTTCTTTTGGTTTTTCTTTTTGCTCTAGCTTCTCTAGTTTCATTCTTCCCTAGCACCCTTTTTTTTTTCGGTAGTTCTACTCCATCATTACTCCTTTCTCCATTGTTATTGTCAGTTTTTCTTACATAATTTGGATCTGCGTCACTGTCATCCACTGGCGTATCATCATGTCTCTCTCAGTACACATTTCCTTCTAATTTCTCGTTTTCTCCAAGTACATTATTTTTTTCCAAAATTTTGTAAATCTGAATTTTAATTCCTCTATATAATATTAAATCTCAATATGAATTTTTTAATACAAAAATTTGCGATATAATGTTAGTAAAGGGGAATGAGAATGTTAATGTTAGTAAAAGGGGGTAATCTACGATTTTCCAGTAAAATGAACACTCACCGCTTATCCCTCAGTAAAATAAGTGTTCCATATACAGTTAAATATATTTTGTAATTAATTTAATATTTTAACTCTTGATATCAATAAACTAATCTCTGCTATTTTTGAAAATTAAATTAATTTCAATTCTAGAGAAAAGATTTAAGAGGAATTTTGTTGATATATAGACATGCAAAATATAGTGAACGCGAAACACTCTAGCAAAAACATTTTTATAAATTTCTCAGTAATTTGTTAGAGAAACATAGTAACTAGTATTAGCATCTAAGTAATTCTGAAAAATACATTGATTTAATATTTAAAAAATGTAAACTTTGTTGTTTGAGCTCTTAATTTTCAAATACTTCCGAATAACACAGGAACAGCCTTTATATTACTGCATAACGTATAGATTTACAAAATAGCTAAACAAAATAGTTTAGGAAATAATTCGTACCTCAAATACATTAAATTTTATTTTATAACATTGTAGTATAATAAATGGGTGTGTTTAGCCATTATTCAAAAGGGGATCAACAAATTTTCCAGCTTATCCACGGACCAGAAAATACGTTTGAGCGACGTTAAACAGGCGATTAAAATTTAAAGCAATATATAATTAATATATGCATAGACTAACTAACTAAAATCTGAAGGTGTTTAAATATACGCTATATAGGATCTATTATGTCTGGATACCTACCGATACAAAGAATTATGTAAAAGTGATCCATTTGTTTTTTATTTCTCACTCTAAAAGCAAATTCACGAGAGAATGTTGTTAATTATTATTATTATACACATGTAATGATCTCACACACAGAAGCGCGCTTCTGTCTTATCACTTCCACTGGTTTTTCAACTCGTTATATCTATCCGAACGAACCAAATAATATTTTTAATTGTTCTTTATATTTATAAAATTCTCTGGTCGAAATTGAGAGATATTGATGTTTTGGATATTCACTACATATCGAAGAGTTCTTGCATGTGTATCACTTATTTTGAAATGTTTCTTCACATATGTACTCCATAGTTCACTGAAACTACTAGTTTGTTTCTTGATAAAAAATTCAATATTCGTTGTTTGTATGCCGGTAAGTGGCCCTCCATCTATGGGGGTTGACTCCTATCGTGTAAACCGGCCGTACTTCGACGAGTTGGAACACGCTGTTGGAGAATATTTGTTGTTCGTTGTATTACAGCAGCATCTACGATTGCAGTGCATGGCAGAACTTGGGCATAACAGTTACGGAGTAACATAAAAGTAAGATTATACTACCCGGTCCGGTCCTCGTAGAACACTCTGTAGTAACGCATTTTAATGTGTTACGTGTCACTATTCGTTGAAAGAAGAACATTCTGGGACTCACACAGCGCGCCGAGGTCATGATCTTAGCTCATTCCGCGGTTTAGTGTGTTAAGTGTCGGTTGTGTTTACGATAGTGCCTCTTATTAAAACAAATAATGTCACGTTCTTTCAAACGATCGCTGAATGATCTTAAAAGTGTAAAGGCCAAAATACGAAAGATAGAAGAATCTCTTCATATAAACAAAGGTGAGTCAATCTAATTAAAATTCTTTAATTTCAGCTGCTGGAATTCATGGCAAGTCGGATTAGAGTTTTCATTTCCAATGCCCTGCGGGGGTTGGATTGATTATACTCATCTTAGTCCTAACGCCCTGCGGGGGTTGGACTATGCATTTCCTTGGACATATATTCCAGTCTTTCATGCCCTGCGGGATGGGACGTGAGTGTATAATGTATATATTTATATAGTAGCTTACTTACATCGCGAGATGTTTTGTCCAGCGATAAACTGTAATGTGTGAGTTTTGTCATCGAGAAAATGCATAGACAGTACTTTCTTTGTACCAGTAAATATAAACCTCCTGACATTCTGTTTTTCTTTATATCACAGATGACACATCCTCGGAATCAGAGCCGGACTTGCAAAGTTAACCGATTTTTGATCGACAACGCTCACGTCATTATCGGCGTATTATAAGTTCCTCAGAATCTGACGAAAATCCTCCAGGAATCAATCCAATTGCTGACGCTGATCTTGACAGTATCACAAGTATATACAGACGTTTATTGGGCGCAGACCCTGAGTCATCCACGAAAAAGAGTGAACCTTTATATGACGCTCTTGTATCGAGATGGAATAGTTATTTAGCTTCCGGTTTGCAAAAAGATGACCGCGAGAATGTAATAGAGATGGTAATGATTCCTGAAAATTGTTCCAACTTGTCAGGGCCCGTATTAAATCAGGAAATAAGTCATCTGCTACCCGACCAGAAAGTACAAGATGACAATGTAAAATCTCATATTCAAACAGAAATAGGGCTCGGCTTAAGCGCCATGGGACATGCGTTAACTGCTTTGTTGGCACGAAAGAGCAATGAAGATGAACCAATCATTATATCTTTAGAAAATAGTGCAAAATTGCTAACTAATGCACATTATTTGATGTCCGTTCATCGGAGATTTGCAATCCGGTCACATCTTGATCCAGCTCTTCAAAAAACAATAAAGGAATGCAAAATTGACTCTCACCTCTTCGGTAGAGACTTTGCCGATAAGTGTACGGCTGCCCAGAATATTAAGAAAACTAGTCTAGCACTAGGAGTAAAACCTCGGTTATCCAATTCTGCTGCTGGTCCATCTAAGGTTTCAAAAAACTATCAGCGCACTGCAATAAGAACACGCCTGAAGCAACTAATTCAACCTGTCCAACGGACAAGTTACAGCATGTCATCACCGTCGCACAGACGTCAAGAGAAAGAGAGGAAGGGAGGCCGATATCCCATACGCCGGGAATACACACGCCGCCGATGGAGGTAAAAACAGATTCTTATGCTGGTAGGCTGCAATTTTTCTTTGAAAACTGGTCAGATATAATTCAAGACAGAAATATTTTGCCATGTATTCGAGGTTATTGTATTCCCTTTCGGGAAAAACCTTACCAATCCACACCCCCACATCAACGCCATTTCACTAAAAATGACATTAAATTATATCAGAATGCTATAGATAAACTCTTAAAAATTGGTGCTGTCACAGTATGTTCTAGAAAAAAGGGAGAATTTATATCTCCAATTTTTCTAGTTCCTAAACCCGACAAAAGTTATAGATTTATTTTAAATCTGAAGCATTTAAATACTTTTATCTTGCCTCCTCACTTTAAAATGGATGATTACAGAACAGTAAAGTCATTAATATCAAAAGACTGTTACATGACATCCTTGGACCTTAAAGATGCCTATTACGCAATTCCTATATAGGAAATACCTTAGATTTATTTTTCAGAATCAAACTTATGAATTCACATGCCTTCCATTTGGTTTATGTACCGCCCCTTTTATATTTACTAAAATTATGAAACCAGTAATGCAAACATTAAGAAGACTTATCCCTAATTTATTTAGATGATCTTATATTATTTAGCCAGCACAGTCGTGCCTGTCAAAATAACACAAGTCAGTCAATTTTACTTCGTCAGTCATTAGGTTTTTTAGTAAATTTAAAAAAGAGTAATTTGATCCCCTCACAGCAATGTAAATTCTTGGGTTTCTTATTTAACAGTGTAAAAATGACGATGTCTTTATCACAAGTTCCTTTATCTTGGAACAAATTAAATTATTGCTTGGACGCAAAACCTGTAAAATTCGTTTTTTAGCAAAAATTCTTGGCTACATTATATCAATTTGCCCAGTTGTACAATATGGATGGCTCTACACAAAATACTTGGATAGACAGAAATATTTAGCTCTTAAAGCCCAAAATAATTTACATTGGTGGCTTAAGACCATCCCAAAGACGCAAGTTTCGTTACTACCCAAAACATTTGATATCGAAATATACTCGGATGCGTCTCAAACAGGATGGGGAATTTTTTGTGCGGGAGAACGGACTCATGGCTTTTGGAATCAATCAGAATTAACTTCACATATCAACTATCTGGAACTGTCGGCAGCATTTATTGGTTTACAGTGGTTTGCAAAATCTAAACGAAATTGTAATATTCTCTTACGCATTGACAATACTACGGCCATCGCGTACATAAACCGAATGGGGGGCACTAAACATTTAAAGTTGTTAACCATTACACAAAAGATCTGGAAATGGTGTGAAATCAGAAATATCTGGATATATGCATCATATATCGAATCTACCAAAAATGTAGAAGCAGACATTGGGTCTAGATCAAATCTCATAGAAACAGAGTACAGTTTACACGTCTCAGCTTTTATAATACAACCCAAAACAAGCAAATTATGATAGCGTTATTGACAAACAAAATGCGTTGCTATGCAACGGCGGCGTTTACAAACAATTTTGATTTTTACTCTCTTTTAAATCAAATCGTTCTGAACATAATAGATGTCAAATTAATAAATCGTAAATGTCAAAAAAAAAAATTCGAATTAAATAACAGACTTGCAGGACATTAAACGTTGAAGGCACCACGGGTGTTATAGGATAATGACGTCCTCGGTCGACGTACATTCCCTCGGGCCAGAGGCCCTAGGGATTGTACACTGCACTACATAAGGATAATAATGCACCGAGGTCGGCAGTGTACAATCCCGAGGGCCTCTGGCCCGAGGGAGTGTACGTCGACCGAGGGCGTCATTATCCTATAACACCCGTGGTGCCTTCAACGTTTAATGTCCTGCAAGTCTGTTATTTAATTCGAATTTTTTTTTTTTGACATTTATGATTTATTAATTTGACATCTATTATGTTCAGAACGATTTGATTTAAAAGAGAGTAAGAATCAAAATTGTTTGTAAACGCCGCCGTTGCATAGCAACGCATTTTGTTTGTCAATAACGCTATCATAATTTGCTTGTTTTGGGTTGTATTATAATTTTATAATGCCCTAGGGCGTTATAGATATTCATAACGTCCTAGGGCGTTATTTTTCATTTAATGTATCTCAAAATAGGGTGGTTATTGTAAAATAACAGACTTGCAGGACATTAAGAAAATAAAAGACTGCTTCGGAGAACCAACAATAGATTTATTCGCCTCAAAATTAAATTCCAAATGTCCACTTTATATTTCATGGAAAAGAAACCCGGAATCTGCTGCAGTCGATACTTTCACTATCGAATGGTCTAAGATATTTTTCTATGCTTTTCCGCCATTTCCCCTCATAGCAAAAACTTTACGGAAAATAAGTAGTGATAAAGCAACAGGCATACTAGTAGTCCCTTACTGGGAAACTCAATCATGGTTTCCGCTTTTCACCAGTTTATTAATTACTAAGCCCATTTTCTTTCATCCCAGAAAAGATTTATTGTTATCTCCTTTCAGCCAGAGTCATCCATTATGGGCTTCTCTTACCCTGGTTGTAGGCATCTTATCAGGGAATCCTTCATCCACAAGAAAATTCCAGAAGAAGCTATCGAAACTATGATTTCTTCGCTTAGCAACAATACCATTAAGCAATATAATGTGGCGCTTAAAAAATGGTGGAAATTTTGCACCACCAACTCAATAAATTTCTTCAAGCCAAACAATCAAGTTTTAAAGTTTCTGCAAGATAATTTTGATAACGGGGTCAAATATGGTACCCTCAATTCCTTTCGAGCGGCTATCAATTTGATAACTTTCGAAAATATTAATAAAGAATTACTTAATCGCTTCATGAAGGGTGTTTTTAACCAACGGCCGGTATACCCAAAATATAGTGAAACATGGGATCCTCAAATTGTTCTTAAGTACCTTGCAGTTTTCAAATTATCAAACTAGAAAATAGAGTTGAAATAATGATTCTTGATGTACTAAAAACATCTAAACAGTCGCTTAAACAACCAAAATTGTTTTTACCAATTTTCTCACAAAACCCCAGAATATGTGTAGCATCTACTTTGTTATCTTACATTCAAAAAACAGAACTATTAAGAGGACCTATTCAAAATCTATTCATAACCCACAAAAAACCTTTCCATACAGCTACGACACAGACTATATCAAGGTGGATTAAAAAGGTTATGGAAATTAGTGGAGTTAACACAAAAATATTTTCCGCGTATTCCACGCGACATGCCGCATCTTCAGCGGCCTTTCGTTCGGGCATTCACATTGAAACAATTAGAAGCAATGTAGGTTGGTCCAAGGACTCTGATGTTTTCTTTAGATTCTACAATAGACCCATTGCAGATACCACTAACTTTGCGAGAGGTGTTTTCCAATGTTCCTGAATGTTATCATTTAGCACCTCAATTTCTTGAATCCATTTTGTAGGGATTGTACAGATATCAACAATGTAATACTTAGTTTTTAAGATAATCAAGTATGTTTTATGCTGTCCTTAATTTTATAAAATATTAAATAGCGTATAGCTTTTGTCCTTTCAATAAAACATCGCACTATCAGATCGCTCATTTCAGTCTTGTTCTTTCAACATCTACAGAGTGTTCTATGAGGACCGGACCGGGTAGTATAATTTAGGATTAAACGACTTACCTGTAAGGAAGTTCAATCATAATTATACGACTGGTCCGGTCCGGAATAGAACACCCCACCCCCACCAACTATTCTCATTTGGCTTTCTCCACCATTATTCGCGATAGTCACACTAAACCCGTAATGAGCTAAGATCACGACCTCGGCACGCTGTGTGAGTCCCAGAATGTTTTTCTTTCAACGAATAGTGACACGTAACACATCAAAATGCGTTACTACAGAGTGTTCTATTTCGGACAGGACCAGTCGTATAATTATGATTGAACTTCCTTACAGGTAAGTCGTTTAATCCTAAAATAAACAGTACACTCAATATTTTTGTTAAATAAGTATATTTTAAGCAAAGTTTACAAAATTGAAATGTACTTCAGGCCTAATCACTATCACTGCTATTTATACGACCGGTATCTTTGAGATAATGGAAGAATTTTTCGATCTAATTACTGCTTTTATACAATTTTGTCGCTTTCCTTCTCTGGACGTTCTCTGCTTATAACATAACCTAACATGATACTAGACACTAGTGGGCTAGTTACTAGACTCATAATAACCTAATAAGCTTCCAAATTATTATTAGCCTATAGACAAATATGGATATTGATCAACGATTATTAGGGCGGTCCTTATTTTTCGAGTTTATGTTTTTTTGCTCCCTAGATTGGTTTCAATACTTAAAAAAATGTTCTGTACAAAATCTGAACTCAATCGGATAACGGGAAAACGTGCCACCCAACCGATTCAAATAAATTCTAATAAATTTCGATATTTATTTTTTCAAAGCTTGCTACTGACAATCGAGTTAGTAGTGACTGAAGATAAATAATATACCTACTTAAAATCACTTTATTTATGAAAAGTCGTTAATTTGATTATAATTTTGGGGATAAGGTCTCCTTTTTAAAATCGGGAAATCGTATTCTGTAATCTTTTACAACTTGCAAGACGAATTGTTTTTGTTCCTCATCTTTTGTTATTACATCATTGTAACCTGTCATTAACTTAACATCCCGCTCTGCAGTATCATTACCAACTTTGATTTTTTTAACAATATCCAACCCTTTGTTAAAACTATCGTTTTTAGACCAAGTTGAAGGTGTGCGTTTCAAGAAAGTCATCATTTATGTGAAATCGTTTGAAAAACTTTCGAGTTTCGATAGAAACAAAATATTCAATAAATGTGTTCTCAATACTGTTGAAAGCGTTTAAAGATTTGGACAGTCGGAGTGGTTTGACCCATTTTTCTTCGTAGACTCCTCTGAGAACTAGCTCGTAGATATGGTGTCTACAAGGAAGGTACAAAGTTCCCTATCCATAAGCTGCTCCGATAAAATGCAGGTTCCTTTTAATCGTCCTGTATTTGACGCGGTTGTGTCGAAGCATAGCGCCTTAACAGTTTTTAAAATGCCCCAATCATCAAGCACCTCATAAACAGCGGATGCCTGCTCCTTTCCGGTTTCAGCTTTTAATGCAGGTACTCCGAGTATTTGCTCAGAATCTCCACTCTTAACAATAACATTTTTCCATTCCAATGGACCACAACCGCTTGTAATTCAGACTGTTTGAATTTGGTTTTAAGAACGCCAGCCCGCTTTTTACTCAGTTTTTCTCTACAGCGCCGAATAGAGGATTTGTTTATTACTAAATTTTGCACATCTTGCCCAAAGGCCTCCGCAGCCGCGAATAAAATATGAGCCGCGTCTCCGTTACTAATTCTACATTTATCGAACACTGCAACCAATTTTGGGGTGATTATTTCACGGCGTGCTCTCTTCTTCTTGGATTGCGATGGCCCTGGTACTCCAGGTTCAGATGGAGGTTGCGATGGCCCAGGTACTCCAGGTTCAGGTTCCGATTGCCTCATATATTTTGAAGCATCATCTTGAGTGTCTTGTGTTGAACGAGGACTTTCACTGCTGTTACTTACTAAAATTCTAGTCCTGGCGCTATTACAGCTGGTAATGGGGGTTGTGGCAATGGTGGCGGATTTGGTGTACAGAGTGGACAGTTTCTGAAATAAAAAAAACTTATTATAATTATAAGAAAACTAAAATTAAAAATGTGACTTCAAAATTTAAATTAATTTTAAATAAGTTTTTGATTAAAACTTACTCCTTGTATTTTTTCAAAAAGTTGTCCAGCTTTTTTGACCACTCGGAAGGGGGTGTTGGAATTCTGTACGATTCTAAAAAAAAAAAATATCAGAAAGAGTCTTAAAACAATAATTTACTAACCTTTGACTTTTACGGTAATGTAGGGCCAGGTCACCCAACGTGACCCATCGGGTGCCCTCTTATACATACTGGTATTTTTCAATTTCTCTAAAATAAATATTAATTAAAACCAGAATAATATTTCATACAAAAAACTCACCAATCCTACGGGAGTTCATTTTAACAATGAGTAATAAAATTATAAAACGCCTGAATTGCAATTATTTGATTATTCTTACAAAGTATTTGGACAATACCTCTTTATATTTCATGCAACTACTGTATATGAAAGGAAATGTCTTTAAGACTTTGATAAGCGTATGATCTTAATTGATAAACGCAATGTTATTGCTTTATATTATTACTTGAAAAAATTCTAGTTTTAGATACTTGAAGTTTATCACAATCAAAATCCAAAAGCTAAATTTCTTTCTCACAGAGGTTCAGGTACAATACTTTGGATAGGGGAAATAAAATTATATAAAATACTACAGGTTTTGTATTTTATAACTTATTCTAATAAAAATAGTTTTTACTTACCTATCCAATACTTGCTTTCCTGAAAACTAAATTAATATACAGTGTGTTTCCTGAAAGGTTTTATGTAATGATTGCATTTGAAACTGAATAGAAATTAAGTAAACTAGGTAATTTGTTCGTATCTTGAACAATCATTGGTTCATATTTTTGGAAAAAAAACTTTGAATTGATAATAAATTCTTTTGAAACTTGAAGGATTTTTTAATATAAGCTGTCGAACGAAAAAATGATTTTAAATTCAAATATCGGTCTTAAATACTTTTACATCCTCAGAATTAAAAATTATTATTCTAAACCTGTTAATACGAAAACGCTTTTTTCAATTAAATGTGTCTTTTTGTCATAGAACATTTTTGATTATCATAATGTTTTGTGACTAGAGCTCGTGCTATCAATTGCTAATAACAATTTTTGATTACTAGCTAGCCGGCCCAGTGTATAGAAGATATATAGGTACTCTTGAATTTTTTGTTTGTCTCTTAAATCTTAAGTTACTTCATTTTCTTCATCTTATACATAATTTTATCTATAATCGATGAATTAAAATACAGAAATTACGTTTGATTTCATTGTTAAAATGTTACTTTGAACTTATATTCGTCTCATTGATATATATCAATTTTTCATGAAGTTGATATATTAAAGCTATTTATGATTTAACGGATTTCGTTAATACAGTAGGCCTTCACTGCGCATGCTTTTCTCTGTGTGTGACGTCATGCATTGATTCATGAATACCAGTATTAATCGACTTGAAGTCAGGTACCTCGATAGCCTAGTGTGTGCTTTCAAACCGGAGATCGGTGGTTCGAATGCTGAATGGTGGCTGGATTTTTTCATTAAAAATAATTACAATAAAAATATAAATTTAACATGTGACTATATATTAGCTGTATAAAATGTAATACTATTACGTATATCAAAAAATATAATTACTGATTCATCCAGAGGCGTGTGGTTGGGTATTCAATAAGATGATAAATAAATATTACCACGTGACTTCTATATAGGAAATTATAAATATTCAGAATTTAAATTAAAAATTACTTAAAAAAAAATAAATATTATCACTTGACCCCCTCCATAGGAAATTATAAGTATTCAGAGTTTTAAGGAATGATTGATAGATGACGCTGGGGAACAAAGTAGTTAAAATCACCTGTTCCACGACTTCCTTGTGTACCGATAAAGGGTCCCACATTCAAAATGTGGGTGAAAATAGGTAAAAATGATAACAGTGATCCCACACTCAAAAATGGGTAAAAGTAGATAAAAATGAAACTGGGGTGGACCGATTGTCAAATATTAGGTTGAATCAATTACCAAAAAAAAAAAAATTGGTAGGCCAATTGCCAAAACCAATTCGAGGTCATTGAACTGGATGGGCCATTTGCCAAAAATTAGGGATGGGTCAATTGTCGGAAAAAAAAATTCAAGGTCATTGAACTTGGTGGGCCAATTGCCAAAAATTAGGGGTGGGTCAATTGCCAAAATTAGGGGGTGGGCCAATTGCCAAAAAAAATAATTCCCACGCTTCCCTACTAATGATAAATAAGATTTGTAGTGTTTCTCAATTGACGTTTTCAACAAATGCAAATCTCCATCAGAAAGAGTAGATAATGTTAGTAAGTCAGTAATTTCAAGCAATTTTAAATAAAACACATATATCATCCTCTGAAGGAACCAAATCTCCAATAATCAAAGCAAAATTTCTTACCAGACACAACATCTCTGCTGCTGACATTATAATGCAACCGTTAGTTATAGTTAAATGTTCTTTCTTTATTGGCGGAGGTTTATTTTTTTCTGAAAAATCATAACTAAAATACTCTATTTTCTCGTTGAGGGTGTACAATGAGAAGTAAACAAGTTTAGAAATAATATCATATCTATGAACACCCTCGTATAAATCATGCATGAAATCACAGGTACAATTCTCATATAAATGAAATTGTGGTAGTTTATGCCAGATACATTCCTCTTTAATGCCATACGCCTTATTATCGAAATGAGTAGTGTAGTCACACTTTCCTTAAAAGTTCTGGGTCCTCTTTAGTTCGATATTGTAAAGCTTCCTTGGATCCCGTGCAAAATCGGCAGTAGTATGTTGCAGAAAAACTTTCAACTATACCAAGAATAGAATGTAAACCCAAGTTATCACCGAGAATTAAACTGGTAGAAAAATATATATGAACGTTATCACCACTGTTAACATTGATAACAATACCATTCTGTTCCAGAAAAATTAGTTCATCTATTACTATTTTAAATATAGATTCATTGCCAAATGTTATTCGGTCATTGCTATAAAATAATAGTCCAAGAAATATATTTTCTAACCTGCTTGCGTATTGTGGGGGTATAGTAGGAATACTGTAATAAAGGGCTCCTTGTTTGTATGTTCCAGAATGACTACCTAAAGGATTATTAATTTCAAAGTCATCAAAGTATATAACCAATGGGATTAATGTCTTTTCGGTATGATTTTTTGCATCACATCTTTCCACAAGTTTCCTTGTATAAAGTTACATAACACATCTGAATTTGCATTCAATAAATTACTCTGGTAATCCATAATTGTTGTATACACACCAGGAAGTTCCAAAAAAATTTTTAAGGTATCTCTGAGGGGAATGAAATAGCTTATTTTTTCTTTAAGCGCAAGCGACACATGCCCTCTCTTTTTTTGATTTTCTTGAAGAATGCCCAAACAATTAGGAACAGGTTTAATTAAATATTTACAGTCTGAAAAGTATTTCATACTACTATACTCAGTTAGAAATGGTTGCAATGGTGAATTTAAATTTTGAAAAAGTCTGTGAATACAGTTTAGTAATTTACCATTGTCAATTTTGTTTAAAATTATTAATTTTTAGATTGGAATCATAAAACTCAAAGAAGACACAAAATAAAGAATTTGTCATATCTATGTGTATTGGTACAAGTGTAAAGAAGCAGTGTTCAAAACATTATCCTCACTAAATTACGATTTTCTGAGGAAATTCTTGTATTTAAAAAGCAAATTTTTGCTGAAATAAGTGATAGATGCTTTTAAATATGGTTGTGTAATCAATTTCTAAAATAAACAATTATCTGCATAAATATTTAAACACTTATTTTTAAATAAGTTGTTTGAATAATAAAAAAGTTGATAAAAAGCTACCTTTTTATCAAGTTAAATACTTTATCTATTCTAGAAGATAAAACAAATTCCTAAGTGTACAGAGTGGACTAGCTAAATGATAAGGAAATAAAATTCAAGTGATGGAGTGTGACATATGTAAAGAGACAAAAAATAAAGAAGTGTTCAGCTGTGATGGCTGTGAAAACTCAGTGTGTAAATCTTGTGGGAATCTTACATCTTCTGAAGTTAAAGTCCTACTACTGAAAGAGGGAAGAGCATTGAAATTTTTCTGTCCTAGTTGCCAAAATTGTGATGCTATCTCATATCTTCAGAAAATAAAAAATTTGGAAATAGAAAATACTAGCTTGAAGGAAACATCTAAAAACACAAACCCAACACAAGATGTACTTATCAAATCAATTGTAGAGACACTCACAATAACATTTGAAAATAGCTTTAAAACATTGAGAGGAGATATAAACTGTTTGAAATCTGAAATAAATAAAATAAATGAAAACAAGTCTTCTATAAAAACAAGTAATGAAACAAAAAGCCATCCCGCGAAGAAACCACAAATACCAACAAATGAAAATTCAGTATTACCCTTACAATTCTCAAAAGTTTTAAAGAAGAACACACCAAATAAAGAAAATCTTCTTGCTTTAGAAAACAAACAAAAAGCAATAATGAAGTCAGTGATCAATTTAGAAACAGATAACAAGTATCAAGAACAAAACGATGTTGAGGGAGGTCAATTTGTTGATGACAATCCGACGCATTCTAGTGTTACAAATGAAAATAAATCGAGCTTTCATGAAGTCGTAAACAGAAGACAAAGAAGATATGTCCAGAGGAAGAGAATAGCTGAAGGGGAAAATGCAAATTCCTCAACCTCTTCTAACCAGTCGCCATCATGGGCAATAGAAAAGAAAGTCTGGCTTTTACTTTCACGAATAAAAAGGGACATTACCGAAGGTGATATAAGTTCATTTGTAAAATCAAAACCAGGGTGCAAGGATATTGACTTTATTGTTAAAGAACAGCCATCAGAAAAGTCTCAAAATAAAAGTTTTATGTTTGGAGCACCATTCTCCATGAAAGAAGTATATAATAAGGTAAACAGCAATAGGCCGGACGATTTTTTATAATAAAAGAGCAATCAAAACCAAGTACTAATACAGAAAAATTTCACTCTGCAGAGAAATTTATTTTTCCCCCGATTGACAGCAAGTATAATAATTTTGCATCAAATATTCCAGCTAAATCTGTAAATGAAAACATTCTCATTTCAGACAAAAAAAAATGAAAACATAAAAAATTATTTCAATTTTAATATTCTACACTTAAACATACAAAGTATTCGTAACAAAATTAATGAGATTGAATTATTTACTGCCGAAAATGAATACTACGACTTTCTACTTTTTAACGAACATTGGTGTACTCAGGATGAACTAAAATATGTAGGTATCAAAAATTATACTCTTGTCTCTGAATTCCCAAGGACACACTATTCCCATGGAGGTGTAGCCATATATGCCTTACAAAATTATAAATGCTCAATAATAACTCAAATTAATGAAATTTCTGATGAGTTAGACTGTGAAGTAGTGGCAGTTGATACAGAAAAGACAAGAATAATGACTGTATACAGATAACCCAATGGCGATTTCAACATATTTATCGAAAAGATATCAATGGCATTAGATATACTAACAAAAAGTAACAAATTAATTTTCGTCTCGGGTGACTTTGATGTCCAATTTCAAAATAAAAATGATCGCAAAACGCAAATCCTAACAAACATATTTGAATCTTTTGGCCTTGCACCCACAACTCTAACTAATACCAGAATCAATAACTGTTTGGATAACATTTTTACTAATGTGTATCCCAACAACTATAAAGTTAATGTCGTTGACACCAAGCTTTCTGATCATCTTGCCATACACTTACAAACTAATGTCAAAACAAAGTCAAACAGTATAAGAATAAATTACCGTCCTTTAAATGATGAAGGGCTTGCTAACTTAAATAATTTTCTCTTGGCACAAGATTGGAGTTTTGTATATTGCTCTGACTTGAGCGTGCACAAAAGATTTGAAATGTTTATCAATGTCATAACTGATGCAATTGATATCATGTTTCCGATAAAATCAAAAGTAATAAATACCGAAAAAAAGCAATCAATTAATTGGTTTAACAACGATCTACGTGAAATGAGATCATCTGCCATTATTACATGAATATTCTAAATTACATCCTACTGTTGATAATATAACTACTTTTAAAACTTTTAGATCTTTCTATACAAAAGAACTACGAAAAAAAATAAAAGCCCACGATAATTTCATAACCTCACACAACAATCCACAACAAGCCATGTGGAAAATCATTAATAGTAGTAAGCCTAATGCTCCTCATATTACTAATGAAATCACATCAAATGATTTTAATACACATTTCGCTAATGCAGCCTCAAACATAGTCAAGGAACTACCAACTTGTAGCAGGATATATACAGATTTTTTGGATAATTTTACACCACCGAACACTTTCAATTTCATTTTGATATCTAATGAAACAGTTCTTACAATAATAAATAATCTTAAAAACAAAAAAAGCAAGGATGTGTATGATATGAGCACACAAATAATTAAATCCATCAAATTTTCTATATTACTACATTACTACATAACAACATTAATAAATATTAGTCTAGCAAATAGTATATTCCCAGACTGCTTAAAAATATCAAAAGTTGTACCCATCTACAAAAAAAATGATATAAATGACCCATCCGATCACAGGCCTATTTCTGTCGTACCATCAATAGCTAAAATCTATGAATCGTCCTTAAAACAGCAAATAACAGATCATTTTGAAAGTGAAAACTTATTTAGTCCAAGTCAATTTGGATTCAGAAATAAATTATCAACCCCTTTAGCTATAGATAAGTTAACCAGTCAGATAAATCTAGGTTTTGAACAAAAGCAATTTATTTGCTCTAAATTTCTAGATCTAACCAAGGCCTTTGATTGTGTATCACATCAAATTCTCGTAAATAAACTGCACTTTTATGGCTTTACAATGGATAGTATCAGGCTTATTGAATCATATCTCAGCAATAGGCAACAGTATGTTGCTTATAACAACAGTATATCAACAAGACTTGATATGAAGACTGGTGTACCACAGGGCTCGGTCCTTGGTCCAGTTCTCTTTCTAATCTATATTAATGATTTACCTTCTTCGATAGACAGCACAACCTCAACCATCCTGTTTGCAGATGACACAAATCTTACCACTCGAAATGCTAACTTAGACGTTTTAAAGGTATCAATGCTAGAAACAGAGTCAAAAGTAGAAGATTGGTTTCTTGCGAACCAATTAAATCTCAACATCACTAAGACTGAGACCATGATTTTTAGTCTTAGAAAAATGGATCAAATTGATAATCCAGATTCAGTTAAGTTTCTTGGTGTTTATCTAGACAGCAAGTTACTATGGGATAGTCATACAGATCATGTATGTAGGAAAATTTCAAGTTAAAAATATACCTACTTCGCAGTTTAACTCATCAGGTATCTAGAAAAACCCTTATCACTGCATATCACAGTCTCGTTCATTCCGTAATATCATATGCTATACTTGTGTGGGGACACGCTAGCTCTACTGCTGATGTGTTCTCCTTACATAGACGAGCAATAAGAATTATTGCGGGTCTCAAATTCAGAGATGACTGTAAATCCAAATTTATTGAATTTAAAATATTAACAGTTCCTTGCACATACATTTACCAATGTCTACTGCATATCAAAATGAATCTTGAATCATATACGAAACGTAACGAAATCCATACTTACCACACACGTAACAGGAATGATCTCGATAATAACTATTTAAGATTATCAAAAACCAGGGTTGGTACGACATTTTGGGGCATTCATCTCTACAATGCCTTACCACTTGAAATAAAACTCTTGCCGCTAACATCTTTTAAAAGTAGAATAAAGCAGTATCTATTAAAAAATGCTTTCTATAACACAGTAGAATTTTTAAACAGCGAATTAGTTACAATATAATTACGAACGCTTCTGTGCGCCCGTATGTATGTCTTTAAATAATGGCTAAACATAGTCTGTAATTGAGAATGTTTCATGTCCGCTTTTACTTATACTTATTTTAAAATTGTTTTACTTACATAATCTGCACATACTTTTATTCAAAATTATAATTTTTAAATTTTTATCCATTTTAATATGTTTTACTATGTTGTATCTACCATTTATTTCTTACATGTATTACTTTATCTATTTTAGTATGTTTTATTGTATTGTATCTACCATTTGTTTCTTACATGTATTGTTTTATCATCTTATATTTTTTCCCTTTTGACCTGTGTAAATACTATTTTGTATAATGAGCACCAATAAAGTATCTTATCTTATCTTATCTTATCTTATCTTATCTTATTATAAGTTGAACAGCAACCCGTAATAAGTAAAGACTACTATACAACTTAGCAACAAATTGCTCAAAACTAAAGTGATATTGTAACATAAAAGTATTGAAAATTTCTTCAAAATTTGTTGATGTTGAATTGCCGACTAAGTCTGCTCCTTCAGTATTAGATTCACCAGATTTTGGATTTTCTTGGTGAGATTTCACAACGTGTTTCGAAATTAAATGACGTCTAAAACAATCTTTTTTTTTAAATGAACGGTGACAACCTGACCACAGAAGACCTATACCAGAAGCGTCACTATCGGAGGCACGTTCGATGTTTGAGTGCGTTTGCACGCATCCAGTAATTTAGTCGAGTAGAGAGACGATCCAGTAATTTAGTAATTGCTTTCCACTAAATTACTTGACTAAAACACGCTGTCCGCATTGGTCGAGTACTAAATTACTAAGCGACTCGACTAAATTACTGAGTGCGTGCAAACGCACCCTTTCATTGGTAAATTGGGGTGACCTTCGGCCATCTTGTCGGTGGTATTGTCAACCTATAAATCCGCACCTTTCTAAATTCACCGCTGGACGCATTGATAGATAAAATTCGAAGCTGATTTTGGCTTTGGTTTTCAAAATAGCCAATCATATAATGTTATTGCTTACCGGTACGCTCCACCGGTGAATTTAGAAACCTGCGGATTTATAGGTTGACAATAATACCACCGACATATGACATGCGCATAAAATTCAATATTGGCGGGAAGGCCAGAGAGTCGTTTCTGGTATAGGTCTTCTGTGACCTGACTCTAAGCAAGTAAAAATATGATAAAAGAATGTACATATTCCAAATGGAAAATAAATCTGTTTGGAGTATTAAATACTCTACCACAATATGAACGTTTCATATTGAACGAATGAAGAAATAAATTATAATAATAATAATAACGGTATATGATTAATACTTTGTTATAAAATATTATTTTGGGTATTCAGCAGATAACTTTCAAAGAAATCATTCGTTCTTTCATATATCATTGATCTAAATCTGATCAAGCTAGAATATCAACGAGTAGTCCTCTTACAAACAAACTTGTCAATTTCTTTATACATTTACTATGTCTAACATTCAATATGAAAAAACAAGAAAATAACCATTCTTTCTATATATTGAAGATCTAAGTCTGATCATGCCAATATATTGTCAGAAATCCACCCTTAAGAGGAAATCTTTCAAGCATCTCTAACCCTACCTAGAGGATACTCCATTCAATAGGATAAACAAGAAAATAACCATTCTTTCTATATATTGAAGATCTAAGTCTGATGCCCTACCTAGAGGATACTACATCACAAAGAAACATTAGTTACATTTCAAAGCCAAGAACTACTGAAAAGCACAATGAAATATAGGAATAAAATTTCACTTACATGTCATAATAAATAAAATATTTCAATCAATGTTTGATTGACCAAACCTCTGTAAAAATTGCGCAACCTTTTTCACTCTCTTTAGAACTCATCAGCAGAGATATATGTTCAATTCAAAAACACAATTACTATAAAAAAAATATATTGGCATGATCAGACTTAGATCTTCAATATGTAGAAAGAATGGTTATTTTCTTTACTACGTTGATATTCTAGCTTGATCAGATTTAGATCAATAATATATCAAAGAACGAATGATTTCTTTGAAAGTTATCTGCTGAATACCCAAAATAATATTTTATAACAATGATGTAAGCAGAAATACAAGATATTTATTTTTTTTTAAAATTAATGGTTTACTGCAATTGTTCCGCAATATCCACAACATACGGAATTACTTTATCAAAAGGAGTTGTGATACCATAAACACACTTTTTTGGATTAGGTACCATACGTGGACCCTTTGTACCGGGTATTCAGCATTCATAATATGAATTGCTTTAAAACATATATCAAATGCTTTCATAGCACAATCAAATTCATATTTAATAAAATCAATGATTACATATGTTGCTTTTTATGCTTTATTTGATAGTGCTAAATTTAACTTACTGGTTCTTTGGGGGTTGTTGAATGTGAATGGACTGTAGTATTATTGAGGGGGTTTGCATATGATGAGAGAGAAATACCATTTAAGGTAAACTACAAGCCTTATTCTTAAGTGACATTAATTACTTTTTATATTTTTGACTTGACAGTGACACGTACATGATTTTCTAATATTTTATAACACATAAGTTTCATTATGCCTCAAAATGGATTCGAAGACGAAAGAAAGGTTTTGTTTATTACTCATTCTATATTAATGTATAAATGATTAAACTATAAGTATGTGACTCAATCTCCTAAACCACAACATCCTACCCCCTTTGTTGAAGTATTGTCTTCAACAAATCTCCTGAGGTAAAGGGTACATTTATTAATAGGGCGAACAAAAATGCCGTATTGTGTTCTAACCTTAACTACTCTAACCTTTTTTATCGGGGCCTGGCATTATTTGGATAATACGAGCAAGTGGCCAATGCAAGGGTAAAACGTCTTCCTTTATGAGAACAACCATTTTTTCCTTTAAATTGGGATAAGGTTTGAACCACTTAGGGCGACTCTGCCAACGGTTTAAATATTCAACCGACCATCGTTTCCAAAAGTGTCGTTGCATTTTACTACATTGTTGCCAAAATGATAGTCGATTTTCGGATATTTTTGAAACGTCTTTTTCGGGATATCTATACATAAAGGTTCACCTATGAGAAAGTGACCGGGAGTTAAACAAGTGAAATCAGAGGGATCATCTGACACAGGACAAATCGGTCGCGAGTTTAAAATAGCTTCTATTTGAGTTAGAACTGTAGATAGCTCTTCAAATGTGAGGTGACTGTTCCTACAATACGGCGAATGTGGCATTTCGTGGATTTAATTCCTGCCTCCCATAATCCATCCCGATGTAGACTATTAGAGGGAATAAACTTCCAATCAATTTCTCTCACAGTTAAATAATCTCGTATTGAATTGAGATCAGATTTTGATTTAAAAAATTCATATAACACCTTTAACTGATGACTAGAACCACGAAAACTCGTACCATTGTCACTAAAAATAGTAACGGGCTGGCCACGTCTGGCAATAAATCTTTTGAGAGTTAACAAAAATGTTTCAGTAGATAAACTGGAAACAAGTTCTATGTGAACTGCCTTTGTCACCATGCAAACAAAAAGTGCAATGTAACATTTTGTAATAACCGACCTACGTAATCTTGATGGTTTTATGAGAAGACTTCCTCTAAAATTGACTCCAACCTTTAAAAACGGTCTTGCTATTGATACTCTGTCGCGGGGTAATGGTCCCATAATTTATTTACAGGTTTCAGCTTTAAATCTGTGACAAATAACACAATTTTTGATATTTTTTTATATCTCTCAATTATTGGCCAAAATCGCAATCTAATATTTGCCAAAAGTGTTTGAGCCTCAGCATGACAAAGTTTCACGTGTTCATATTGAATTAATATTCTGATAAAATGAGTTTTTGACGGTAATGAAATGGGATGTTTTTGATCAAAATTTATATCGGCATTATTGAGACGACCTCCCACACGCAAAATATTGTTCTCATCTAGAAAAGGATTTAGCTAGATAATTGAGCTTTTAAAAATAGTTTTTCTTAATTTTAGGTGCGTGATATCATCATGAAAATGTCTGCTTTGAACAAGTTTGACTAATGCTATTAATGACATTTTTAATTCATTAACTGATAAGGGGCCAGATTTTTTCAGAAGTCCACCGGGTTCACAGTTCTTTAAAAAACGTAAACGGTATGCAAAAGATCTGCAAATGAATGAAACTTGAAAAGTTAGAAATAAAAACAGTTGGATCAGAAGTGATTCGCGTGTGTAAGGCTACCTTTTTTTTGCTCGGGAATCGTTTCTGGTGGTGGATCAAGCTTATTGTCAAAGGGTCTCGCCGGGTTTCCATATGAAATCTGCACTGGCGTGTTTTTCAACATTGGTGTCTTTATTATGTTGCTAGTTGATAGAAATAACTTTTGACCAATTATCAAAGGTCTAGCTTTACTCATTATTAGAAAAAAAGGAGGTTGCAACCCTGAATTTAAAAATCGTTTTTCTATTAAACTTTGATATTTGAATAACTCCAACGGGATATGAGAGCTACCGATTAGAATTACATTGCATATTTTTTTTATAAATTTTCAACTTACTATTTATTAGGTAAGAAAAAAATCTAAAAAATGAAGGGTGGTTTTTTGTAGCTATTTCTCGAGATACCCCGATCAAAAAATCACGTACAATCAGTGAGTCTTCAGCTACATTGCATAGCTGTTACATAGATCTGCGATGGGTGGATCATATTTAAATTAATAATTTTATGTTGGTAGGTGATCATTGGAAAAAAAAATTGTTTAATAGGGCACATCAAACGTATAGCCACGCGAGTTTCGTTGAGAGTGATCGGCATCTTAGCAGTCTGGATCACTATCATATTGATTCATCCAAGTTCTATGCATGAAACTATTGTTACTATCAGTAATACTTTTTTCTAACACTTAATTTCTAGATTGCTAAACACTTATCGTAAAAATCAGAATATCGTGTCTTGTAATTCCTAAAATTTATTTAATTTTAGTCGTATATTAGTATATTTTGGCCAGTCCAATAAATTGATTTTAAATTAAAAATGAATGTCCAATGAATGTTACTTGAATTAAAATAAAAATAGCATTTGCTGATAAAAAGAAACTTTTATTTTGCATACATAATCATTAAACTAATCTAATCTTCATCACATCGTCTATAGCTGTAGTCATATTTGTGGTATCAAATATATGTGTTAAGATTTCAGCAGGCTTAATGATTTTTGATTTATAACGGCCATGTGACAAGTAATAAATTATTGAAGCTACATGTGAGCAACAACCTATTGTTCTATTCCCATCAGCACAATCACATGTGTATCTTTTTATACCCTTATAGTTATTCATAATTGGTTCATATTCAATGAAACATTGATATGTCTTGCTATTGATGTGTCGGGAGCGAAGTTTCATCCTTATTATATTACGAGTTTCTTTTAAGTACTCAATATTAATATTATTTTTGTCACTGTCTATCAACTCAGCGAGGTAACATACCGCTTGCGACATTTGATATGTTCCTGTAAATAATATTTTTAGATCATTTTCAGTTAATTCTGGAAAATCTATGAGGGATGTAGATGACAGTTTTTCCGCTTCAACTAGATTTTGTAGTGTATTTTTTTGTATTTCACGTTCTCTCCTGTAATCAGTTATGGTATCAGCAAGTTCCAAATCCGAATTCAACCTTTTCCCGAACATACTGTGTAAAAATCCAGCAATACGGCACAGTGATCCAACTACAGGCAATAACTGGTTATTCAATTTATGATGCAGCAAGTTATATTTTTGGCCGATATCTCCGTGTACTGCCTCAACAACCCACCGTACTTTTGTGACACGCCTTGAATGATTTGCTTCTTCAGTAGTTAACTGTTTGCGATTTCCCTTACCCGCTGGCATTAAAACATTCTATCCTAGGTTTTCAATAGTTTCTACGACATCCCTAAAACACATATCACCTTGCTGCATAATCGATCTTAATCCATTCGGATTTTCATTATGGCAGCATCTTTCATATTAGCATTAAACGGACCTACTATATCAACGATGTAACCATTCGTAGTACAGATAGTGAAAGGTTTGCATAACGGAACTTTTTCTGACCTGAAAATGATTTTCGTTGATAAACATTATTATTACTTTTTTCATGCCTGACATATGTGCCGTCGAATATCAAAGCCAGAATGTTTTCTTTTGTTTGGAAAAGATTTTTGGCTACGTAAGCAGTCTCATTGATTATTAGATCTTCTCGAGATTTTGCGTTAATCCCAAAATGGTTGGGTAATATATCCTTCTCGAAAGCATTGATTACTTGATGAAAATAATCTTGACACTTGCTGCTCTCTTTCCAAACCAAATAATTTTTGAATCATATTCGAATTCCCACTTCTTAATTTACATAAAAAACTACCAATGCTTGAGTAACTGTGCGTGCTTCACTATTTTTCATGCTAGTAAGCATTTCTCTTAACATATTAATGTTTTCCCAATTACGGCCTGTGAATGTTTTAAGTTTGTCTTCAGATAGAGAATATTCGCCAATTTGAGAGTAAAGGGAAATATCAACATTATGAGCAAAAATATTTAAAAACTGAAATATTTCTTTTGTGTCCATAGAACTATAATTGGAATATTCTCGTAACAGTCGAAGTTCGTCATGAAAAAAACGTTTTTTTATCAAATGGGTTTGACAGCAACGATTCTCCTTTGGTATAAAAATTCTACGTTGTGTAAATGCTTGAATACGGGATTCTAGTGGCACAACAAGATTTTTCGTTGAATTACATAAAGTACAATAAATATGCGTTATCTTAACTCTTTTTAGAGGAAGGTCCACGTATTCTGTTTCAATTTTATTTTTTTCCTGTACGTAAAAACTAGGATCATTGTTATTATCATAGCTGCTTGATTCATCTGTTTGTCTTTGTTGATACACTAATAATCTGCACTTATTACAAAATAGTGAGCCGGTTTGAACAGTATTTCCACAAACAGCTTGATATTTGAGTCCATCGAGAGGGAGATGACTTGATCCAGCACAAGACAATTTGGGGATCTGTCCATAAAAACGTTTAATCAATTTTTTGCGGGAGTATAGATACATTTTGTGTAGTAGTTTCGACAATAAAACCGCACCACACAGTTCAAGACGGGGTAATGAAACGGTTTTAAGTGGAGCGACCCTCGACTTAGAAGGTGTGTTTGAGGACACAGTATGGTTGGTGTGTAGAACCCGTAAATATAAACATGCATGCACCATAACATTTCATTGAAAAATCTGAAAACTCATGTAGTTGTATTTCATGAATTGTATTGGACGCAATAATATAACGAGGAACAGAGAGAGTTGACAAATTTGATATATCTTTTATAAAATCATGCCATTTTGGTTGTAACTCTGTAGGCAACTGGTTATCCCAATTGATTTTACTTACCCAAATTTGTTGCATCAACATTTTTGCTACAACAATAATTGGACCAACAAAGACTAGAGGATCGAACATTTGAGAAATGCTTGATCTATTTGTGAGAACATTATGTGTAGTTAGAGAGGGAATTGAAATTATGAAGGTGTCTGAGTGAGGGTTCCAAGATACGCCGAGGATTTTATTAGAGTGAGTGTCATCGTTGATGTTCACTTTAACTTCATGTTTATCAGCAGAAATGTTGCTTAAAATTGATAAGATATTAGAGCACCATTTATGGAGATGAAAGCCTGCAGAATTTAACATTACAGTAAGTTGATTTACTAATTCCAAACTTTCTTTGATGGAGTTCGCACCAGCTAGAATGTCATCGGCATAACATTGTGTTAAAATAGCCTCTGAGGCTAAGGGATAATTTACTTTTTCTTCTTCTGCCAAATGCACTAAGCAACGAGAGGACAGAAATGGAGCAGAATTAGTACCGTATGTAACAGTTTGCAACTGTATGCATTTTAGAGATTCATCCTGATTATCTCGCCACAGAATATTTTGTAAGAAATGTTGAGCAGGGTTAACTTGTACTTGTCTGTACATCTCGGCATTTCCCTATTGAACGTTCATTGACTGGGCTATAACTGAATATTGGATCATTAAGGAACAATGGTGTTTAGCTTTTAGAGACCATTTGTGCATTATACAAACAATTACTGCGAGGTGTCAGTTAGGTTATTTAAAGACAATGTGTTGTGTAGAGTTAAAGCGTACAATATGATATTTCTAGTTAATTTAACATGTAGCGTATTAGAGGAATATTACAAAAATACTATGTTCCTAGTGAGGACACTAATGGTTTGGTTTATTATTATGTCAATATCCGTGCTGGATGTTATACTTGTCCTGTCGGTATATCTGGGAAGTTTTGCAAAGATCGGTGTGCCATTTATGTATTTTTTGATATTGTAACAGAAAACTTTTCACCAATAACTAGTGAAGATCGTTATAGAATTACTAAACTTGCATTGGGAGATTCGACTCCACCCAAAATCATTCTATGCACCTTTTATATTGAATGAACCCAGATTTGAAGTAATGATAACAAATGCAGAGTTTCATTCTCACTCATCAGAGACATCATGTTCTAACAGTAATGTTACAACTATAATAATAATAATAATAATAATTGTCAAGTATTAACCCCCACTCTATGTACTGATACACACTAATGATAATAAACCAGTCTACACCTAATCTTTGTATGATTCACATGACCTCTGACATGGCGCAGTCGGCAGTTGAACTAATTAATTCATTACAAGTGTGTTAAGCGTACAGAAGTTGTATTATAAATAGACAATAGACAGTGAAGTAAATAAACAAGATAAGTGAAACATAATTTTCAATAATTAAAATAATAAAGTGCAGTACAGCTGATCCCAAAATGGCGGATCAAGCTGTAATAAACGTTAATGTAAAAATACCAGATGAAATGGACTTCAATGGTAACCTCAGTAATAACTACACATTTTTTAAGCAAAAATTTGAAATATACCTCCTAGCATCGAGACAGAATTCCAGTGATGAAAATTATAAGGGCTCGTTATTTTTAAATATAATAGGTGATAAAGCTGTAAAAATCTATAATAATTTCGTGTGGGCTCCTCCGGCAATGAAAGATAAATATAGTGATATACTTGCTAAGTTTGATGAGTACTTCATACCACAAAGAAATGAAACATATGAACGACATGTGTTTTTTACCCGAGACAGGGGTCCTGGTGAGTCAATTGATGTTTATGTAAACGAACTACGAGGGCTAAGTGCAACATGTCAATTTGGAACTCTAACTGATAGCTTAATTAAAGACCGACTCATATTAGGCATCAATGACGGTGCGCTGAAAAATCGATTACTTCGCATTCCCAAGTTAGACCTCACCTTGGCAACATCAACGTGCAAAGCCGCTGAGCAAGCAGACAAACAAGTAGAAGACATCTGTAAAACTAGCAGTACCATGCAGCTAGATGTACTTCAAAGAGGTTACAAGAATAATAGTCCAAAAGCGAAAAAGGGAAAAGCAGTCAATCATCGCCCATTTTACAATCAAAGTCAATTCTCCCACCAAAGAGCTGAAGCCTCCCTACCTCGATATTCACGTGATACTCAAAAAGGATTCCAAAATGAGCCATACGCATCTACGTCACAGTCAAGGTACCCAAATTCACCAGTTTACGCATCTAAAAGTGCGCACGCTTCCAACTCAACGCATAGACAGCGACCTTCTTGCTACCGATGTGGTTCTTCTCATCCCTACCATTCAAGATGTCCTGCAAATGGATACCAGTGTAAACAGTGTAATAAATTTAATCATTATACTCACATGTGCAAATTTCGGAATGTGGACGTGCTTAAATGCGATGAAAACTCCTCAGACGATTCAAGTTGTAACGAATTTGACTCTTTTTTAGGCACCATTGAGTCAACACTATTCGCATTAGATAATAAAAACGAATGGTATGAGCAAATTATAATAAACAACAAAATTAAAATTAATTTTAAACTGGATACCGGGGCACAAATAAATGTGTTACCTTATTCAGATTTTCTAAAACTGAAAATTGCCGTTGACACCAATAAAAAAGAATCAGGTATTGTTACAACTTATGGAAATGAGATTATAAATGTATATGGAACATGCAATGTATCTTGTCGAGTTAGAAATATGATTGAAAACGTAAAATTTCACGTAATTGATACTCATAAATGTCCTATTTTGGGGTTAAATTCCATCAAACAATTTAATTTATTACAAAGGAGTGTTGATGAAATTAAAATTGAATCTCATTTGAACATTTTAAACAAATACAATGATTTATTTGTAGGTACAGGCAATATTGGAACCTATCACATCGTAGTTGACACAAGTATTAGACCAGTCATCCACCCGCCAAGAAAAGTTCCATTTAAATTACATAATAAGTTAAAACTTAAATTAGAGGATCTAGAAAAAAATGATATTATTGAAAAGTGTACTGAGCCTACTGATTGGGTCAACTCGATGGTAATAGTCCAGAAGCCTAACAAAGACTTAAGAATATGTATAGATCCAAAGGACTTAAATAAAGCAGTAAAAAGGGAGCATTTTCACATACCAACGTTGGACGAAATCACTCACAAATTAAAAAATGCAAAATTTTTTAGTGTCCTGGATTGTAGCAATGGGTTTCATCAAGTGAAATTAGATAACATGAGCAAAAAATTATGTACTTTTAACACTCCGTTTGGGAGATACTCTTTTAAGCGCCTTCCATATGGGTTGTGCTCAGCACCTGAGGTTTTCCAAAGACTGATTAAACAACATTTTGATTCTGTAGAGGGAGTTGATACCTACATTGATGATATTTTAATATGGGGGGAAACGTTAGAAATTCATAATGAAAGGTTAAAAAGAGTATTAGAAATCTGTAGAGAAAAGAAAATTAAATTGAATAGGGAAAAATGTAAGATAGCAATAAAGGAAATAAAATATATGGGACATTTATTAACACAAGAGGGTATAAGACCAGACAATGAAAAAATTAAGGCCATTAAACTCTATAAAGTTCCTGAAAATAAAAAAGATATAGAAATATTTTTAGGTATGGTAACTTATCTTGGTAAATTTATACCTAATATGTCACAAATTACAGAACCTTTAAGGTCTTTATTGAAAAAAGGTACAGATTTTCAATGGCACTCAGAGCAACAAAATGCATTTGAAAAACTTAAGCATATTTTGTCAACTACACCCGTACTAGCTTATTACTCAGTAAATGATCCTATCACTATCGCATGCGATTCGTCGTCCACAGGTTTAGGGGCTGTTTTAAAACAAAACAATAAACCAGTGGCTTACGCATCCAGGTCTCTGAATAGTGCACAAATTGCCTATGCACAAATTGACAAAGAAATGCTAGGGATATATTTTGCTTGTACTAAATATCATCAGTTCATATTTGGACGCTCCGATGTCACAGTTGAAACTGATCATAAACCACTCATTTCAATATTTTCAAAACCATTATATAAAACAACCCCTAGACTACAGAGCATGCTGTTAAAAATTCAAAAATATTCCAATGACGTATGCACTTTCTCGTGCATACGTCATTGAAAATGATGACTTTTTGAAGGAAATAGATTATCAGATATGCTCTTTAGAAAAAACTTTACCCGTTTCAGATAATAAGATAGCCTTAATAAAAACATGTATTCAAAACGATAAGCATTTACAGTTATTAATAAAAACAATAAAAAATGGATTTCCGGAAACTAAAAATGATCTGGAAGACTTCCTTAAAATATATTATCCATATAAAGATGAATTAAGTTTTATAAATGGATTAATATTTAAATCAGATAGAATTTTAATTCCAGAGTCCTTGAGAGCAGACACGCTGCAAAGGTTACACACAGGACATTTCGGTAAAGAAAAAATGAAAAATAAAGCTCGTGAATTAATTTTTTGGCCGGGATTAACCGCTCAAATTGATAATTTGTGTGATGCATGTGCAACTTGCAGCGTTTTTAAAAAATCTAACAGAGCGGAGCCACTAATTAATCACGTAATACCGGATCAGCCGTGGTATAAAATAGCTGTTGACTTGTTCTACTTCAAAAATAAAAATTATTTAATTCTAATTGATTATTACTCAAAATTCGTGGAAATATCTTGCGTTTTTAACAACATGAGTAGTAAAAATATCATTAAACATATGAAAAGTATAATGTCTAGACAAGGCATTCCCACCCAGGTATGCACAGACAATGGGCCATGTTTCAATTCCTCGGAATTCAAAAATTTCAGTACGTTATGGAATTTTGAACACATAACATCTAGTCCACATTTCCATCAATCGAACGGCCTGGTAGAGCGCAGCGTACAAACCGTAAAAAACATTTTTAAAAAGTCATATCATGAGGGATCCGATCCATATTTGGCTATGTTGGAATTACGTAATACTCCTATTACTAATGTTATACCCAGTCCCTCACAATTATTAAACAGTAGGCGTATGAGAGGTGTTTTACCTATTTTAAATAAAAAGCTAAAACCTAAAGTTGTTAGTAACAAAAAGGTTATGCATAATTTTAAAAACAGATGTGAAAAAACAAAATCTTATCATGACAAAAAATCACAGCCTATGTCAAAACTTGCAGTAGGTCAGCAGGTATACATCCAGGACATAAAAACAAACGAATGGACGCCGGGTATCGTAGAAAAAATTCATAATGATAGATCATATTGGGTAAAAGTTTTAAAAACTAACAAAATTTTAAGAAGGAATAGAATACATTTAAGACCAAAGAAATTTGATAAATATGAAGAAAATGATTGTGAAAACGTTCCTAACTTTTCAAAAAACAATGAAAATAGCTCGAAAAATACAAACTCTGGCGACTTTAGCCGTTTTGGTAGAGCTATTAAGAAGCCTAATTATTTAAACATTGAAACCACAAGTTCTAAGTCATATTGTTAAAGTTTAATAACTTAAAAAGAAATACATAATTATAAGAACTTAGTTCATTTTCTGTATGCTATGTGTAGTGTTGTGTGTACGTTGTAATGAATGTAAGTGTTTATATATTATATGTGTGATTTATTAATATTTTCTTGTTGTAACTATTTGGCAATTTATATGTATATGTGTGTGTGTATATATGAAAAAAAAAAAAAAATAATAAAAAAAAAAAAAAAAAAAAATATATATAAATAAATAAATAAGTAAAAAACAAATAAAACATTATATAAAATATTGTATTCATTATGTTCGTTATATGTATTGTATAGGTATATCTATATGTTTATAAAATATTTACAGTTAAGCGTGTACAACCAAATGTAGGTGATAGTGTTTATGTAACATTAATATTAACTATATAATTATTTTTGTAAAAGGGGAGATGTCAAGTATTAACCCCCACTCTATGTACTGATACACACTAATGATAATAAACCAGTCTACACCTAATCTTTGTATGATTCACATGACCTCTGACAATAATAATAAATCGTCTTTATTTATTTTACTGTCTTGGCGGAGTTCAGACTAGCTGTTCTACCACTCAACCAAGACAATTCATACAATAAACAATTAACATTTCTAGACAGTACTAGATAAAAAAAAATACAGAGTAGAGAAATAAGAAAATAAAAAAAATACAAGTGTTCATATTTACAATAGCAAAAATACCGGATCATTGTTTACCTAGATACAACTTTTTTGCGTTGCTTTTAAAAGCAAGTAAGGACAATGGTTTCACTTCCTCTGACAAAGAATTATAAGTGGTTGCAGCTTGATAAGAGAAAGATCGTTGGAATAAGGCAGAAGTATGTTGGGGGATGGTAAGCTGATTTGTAAATCTCAAGTTTCTATTATGTATGTATGTTCTCGGAGTTAATTTACATGATAAATAATTAGGAATGCGAGTTGTCAGAACTTTGTGCGTAAAACATACCAAATGGAGATTTCTACGATTGAACATTTTAAGCCATTTAATATCCCTGATGAATGAAGTTGTATGCTCTCTGCATTGCAGCCCAAAAATAAAACGTATACATGAATTTTGCACTTTTTGTATTCGCGTGGAGGTGTAAGCGTCTAAACACGGGCCATAAACAATATCACAATAATTAAAGATTGACAGTATTAATGTGTCACAGAGTCTAATTTTAATATTTCGCGTAAGGCAATGACGGTTAGCATATAAATTTTTTAGTAAGTAATACGATTTTCTGACAAGTGAGTTGACATGGTCTATGAACCTAAGCTGGAAATCTATATTTAATCCTAAGCATTTTATTTTGTCTTGATAGTCCAGCCTCTGTCCATCTACCCGTATGGACACATTGTTTATGGCCCTCTGTCTGTCTTTAGGACTTCCAAATAAAATGGCAGATGGCTTTGTGCTGTTAATATTGAGACAATGGTGCATTTACACTACTTTCAATATTTAATTTGCTTACTTTTAAATGGTCTCTATGATATAAAGCTATACCCCCACCTCTGCCTCCCACACGATCTTCCCTAATTATTTTATAACCATTTATTGCTACTTGCTCGGATGGTATTATAGGCGAAAGCCAAGTTTCAGTAACTAGAAATAGATCAAAGTTGTAAGTAAGTACAATATTTTTCAATTCGTTGAATCCAGTAAACAATGACCTAACATTTAGTGTTGCCAGTTTAAGTTGCATCGTTAATGCAGTACCTCAACATTTTAACCAGAAGTTAATATAAGGTGAGAAACAAGAAAAAAAAATTATAATACTCCAAACAGCTGCAAAGCGTAACTAACACATAGTAGATATATAATTTGATATCAGATGTTTTTAATAATCAATATTGAAATGCGATAAATACCTATACGTATACAAAAACTACTAAGAGTAAATAGACCCATGCGAATTAAACTCGTAATAAAATCACTAAAAAGAAATCTAGGAAAAACCAATTATAAGAAGAACCAAATTAAAAGATAAAGATATTATTTTATATCCGTATGATCCATTTAATTTTTTTACTAAACTACTATTTATTTAACAAAGTAATATATGCAACAAAAAACAATAAAAAGCAACATGACTAAAGAGCACATAGAGCGACATAAAAAAAAAACAAAAGAATTCGTTGAATTGGATCTCCTAAAATTACTAGAGGAAAAAAAAATCATACATTATTTGACATTTCAAGTACAATTTCTTCTAGTTGATCCAAAGTGGGCTTTATAACTTGACCGTCAAGTTTCCATCTTATTTTTCCGTCAGTTGTCCAAACGTTTTTTGGACCGAATTTTTTTACTGCAGCTTGATGACGGGGCCCCTGGGGTCTTCCCTGATGACATACTGAGTGCCTTTCAACTTGATTTTGGCACCGTATACCGTTTGTTTCATATCATGTGATTTAAATTTCACTAATACAATTTTTTCATTTACTCTGTAACAATTCTCAAAGTCATTCACAGTAATATTAGTAATTTTTAATTTTTCGGAAATTATCTTATAAACTGCTTCTGACACGTTTTGTGTGGACGGATGCTCGAGGCCGAAAAATCTGTGTCGACTCTTTTACCAATCTTGCGGATATTGATATTATTTTTGGTTACTTGTGCATTAAATCTACTCAACTGTTCATCCAGGCTTTGAAATTTTTCATTCATATTGGCAGTTACATTTGTCGAGACCGCTTCGGATACTTGTTTGATAATAAGATTAATAACTTTTTCGTCCATGGCGGGGTATTTCTTTGAGCGTAGCTCTCGATCAGCTGACGATCCTTGGCTGTACATTGATGCGCTACCACTAGTTAATAAGGAAGCAATGAGGAATCGCTTTATTACAATTAGATTGACTGCTAATAAGTAACACTTGCGCCGATTGAACCACTCAAACACCCACTACGCACACCATATGATACGACGGTGACTTGATGTTTATGTCCAGAATACAGAATTACAAATATTAATTATTATCACGAATATCTAAATATCTGCTGGTCTAGTATATATAAATTACCGAGGAAGCCAATAGAAGTTCACTTTGCACTTTGCAGGAATTATCCGTATGCATTTGATTAAGTAAACAGACTGGTTAATCAGAGGTAACACACGACACTACTCACTGTGCGCCATTTTTCTCAACTCTAACAGCAGAAAGTGAAAACGTTGCAGAAAATCAAGAAAATGCGGCAGTGATTTTGAGAAAATGATCAAAACTTTATGGGATAATCATAATAAATATGTATCATCTGTCAGTGGAATTGGCAAATTGAATGACAGAATAAAAAGGATTACAAGTAAAGGACAATGGGAGAGTTTCTTACATACAGCAGGCAATAATATATCTCTTAGAAGAAGGGATGGGACTGCAATTAGAGTTCAACCCACTACAATTGCAAGATGGAGACCACATATTACCAGAGATAGTAAACGCTTGCTAGGGAAAACCTGCTGTTGGTGAAGCAGTGAGCAGAAAAAGAAATTTAGGTCTTAATGTTCGATTTAATAAACCTAATGCCAAATCACATGGTAAAAATCATTAAATGGGAATTGCCCCTCAAATAAATGTTTTTGGTTATATAAACCTAAAAAATATTTTGATACGATCTTTAACTTGTTATATATGGTGGTTGTGTGGTATAGCAAATATGTTGAACACTGCCATCTTTGTAAATTGGTTGCTAAATTTGTATCTTTTGTTTGAAAAATAAAGCCACTGTTATTACTTTTATTATTATTAATTTATAATACTGGGAGCATCAAATATTTCACTAAACAATCACGCGTTAGTGCTGAATACTATATACTGTGCCTTAAATTATTTCGTTCTGTTTTATGAATAAAATATGAAAGTTTGAAAATGGTCTATGCTTTTAATACCCCTTGCAATACAGTGGAAAAGTTTTGTTGTTATTAAATAGTTGAATAGAAAAATCTGAGTGTCTGTGACGTACTTTTCGGTAAGGCCGGAAAGTGGTCACTTTTGACACCTTAGCAACGGTTCGGTGCTCGGGCGCCACCTTTACAATCGTTTTACATGGCGGGAGCGAAGCGGCGGTATGACGTAAATTCGAGGTAATGGCGGTGATGGATGGTTAACGGCGCGAAAATGACAAGGTGACAGGTTACAATGCAGGTGGCGAAAGCGGTTAGGTTATGTACAGTCGTTAGATACCAGGAAGGAGCAAGCAAACAACAACTAATGCAACAATAAGAAAAATGGCTACTTTAGGTGTCAGGCTTGGCTAATACCAGGAACCCTAAAGCTAAAAAGAGATGTACGATTAGTTAAAATAAGGCGGCGTTCTGCTGCTCCTAACGCTTTCTCCATGCCCACAGGGTAAGCGCACTAGCACATGTTACGAATACCCTGAGCATGTTGTAGAACTCTCCAAAATCGTCCTAAGTTGAAGACATAATCAAAATTCGACTTTGGCAAAAATTTCATTTAAAGACATTTTTGGGAGTCTGCAGAGGCGCAGATCAGTCCATAAGGACCGTTTTGGGTTCTATAAGGCGTTGGAAATGACCAGGTGAAAATTCGAAGAAACACCGAATTTTCACTTAGGAAAAATGTTTTTGGTTCAGAATATGAGAGTAGAAGTATATAATGACAAAGATTTATGAATAATATACTTTTTCAAAGGTACCATAAATTGGACTTTGAAAAATAATATTTTTGGAAGGGCGTCAAAATTTGGCCCAGGAATCGATTTTTCAAAAGTACACCAAAATTTCACCCGCAGATTAACTTTTCAAAAGTACCTTGAAATTTGGTTTGAAAATCGATTTTTCAAAAAGTACGCCAAAATTTCACCCGCGGATTAACTTTTCAAAAGTACCTTGAAATTTGGCTCGAAAATCGATTTTTCAAAAGTACGCTGAAATTGGTCTTAAAATGGATTTTTCAAAAGTACCACAAAGTCAGTTTAAAAAGTACCACGAAAATATAATTTAAATTATTTTTTATTTTTTATTCCTCAACCAAAGACATTGACCTTTGAGGTACGGTCATTGAAAGCCCAATTCTAAAGTATGAGCATAAAATTTTAACGATGCACTGCATCCAAAAGGCAAAATAGAAGATTTTGTCAAAGCCGGCGTAGTGCCGATAAGCAAAAATTGATAAAAATCAATGCACATGTACAAGGCCGGTTTCTCGCATAGAAAGAGTTTGGATTGACTCAGCGGCTCGCAATTTGGTCGAGCGCGTTGAGTGGTCCAGACAAAGCGATGGTAGAAAAGCCAATAACAGGGCTTTTCAAATGACAAAGTTATAGAGGAAAACGCCTTGTGCATAAAAATCCAAAAATTCAGTTTTGCCTAAAAGTCGCTCGAAGGTGAGACGCTGCCAAATCGATAATATTAATTCGACTGTGATAAGGGTTAGTAAGTCGTGGACTGATCGAACGCCACTCAACTTATGCAGTAATAAGTCCTCTGAATGAGTTTGAGTACGTGAATCCCCACGATACAAGAACTTTAAAGCTAAGTAGTCTCTAGCGAAACTAAATTCATTTAGTAAAACATTTTTAAGTTAATTTCAGTCAGCCTTAATTATTCATTTACCCAGAGTCTGAAATGATTCAAAAGCTCACATTTTGATTCTGAGAAGGTACGTATGAATCTTTTCTACCTAATCGATCGTTAGCGTGAGCGCTCTCGCTTGTATGGTCTGAAAGTCACTACCTTGATTGGGGAAGGCACGATTCTTTCTTGAGAATTTTGTATAACCAATTCTGTTAAATAAACGGATTCTTTGAACTAATATTTCTTAATTGATCTTGAGGCCTGTTGACGGTCTATAATCCCTGGAACTTTCGTATAGAAAACCGGATGTGTCGAGTTAATTCGCATTAACGTTCGACCTTCTGGTTGCCTTACGGAGGTTTGATAGGGATTTTTTTATGCGTTTTTTGAGAAATATATTCCGTTATTAATGGACCAAAACGTGATTTTCGCGTACCAAAACTAATCCCTCCGCAGAGAAATTCTTCGGTTGGGATTTTTTTATGCAAAAATTCAGGAAATTAAGAGGTGCCTAAACCCCCAACGAGGGAATTCGGGTCCAGAGAGAGCGTAGTTTCCGATCTGTGGTAGTGCAGCCTTGGTCCCATTACTCGGCTACCGAAGTGCATCTTATCTCGAACCCGCCTGGGAGGTAGAAGAACGGGGTAATACGCGACTGGCGCCCCCTGAGAAATAAATTGGTGTCGCGTCATTTTGACGCCCGGTAGTGCGTTCTTCTACAAGCACACTGGAGCTAGCCACGGGAGCAAGACTGCTGGCACCTGGATGTGAGCTCGTATCCTGGACCGGAAATTGGGTGAGCGTCTTGCTTTCTCCGCATTAGCAAATACTACGGAGACTCCAAAACGCTCTCTCTATGGACACAGTTTGCGTGCACTAGCAGATATTACACCCACCCTGGGCACATAAGAGTTACCAGACAGTAATTAAGATTAAAAGGATATTCTGATTTCTCCGCATTAGCAAATACTACGAAGACTCCTCTATGGGCGCAGTTTGCGTGCACTAGCAGATATTACATGCACCCTGGGCACACAAGAGTTACCAGACAGTAATAAAAATTGAAAGGATATCCTGATTTCTCCGCATTAGCAAATACTACAAAGACTCCAGGAACCTCTACTTTATGGTCACAGGATACCCGTACTAGTAAATATTACGGGCACTGAGGGCACAACCAGTAAAATAAACACAAAGATAAATAAAAGTTCGCATTATCAGCCAAGCCGCTACCTATTATAATGATTACTATTATTCTTACTTATACCCTCTAGTTGCTCCTGACGCGTCTGGTTGAATACGGGGCTGCACACCGACTGACTTCTGGACTTTCACGTCTATCTTCTTCTGAAGCTCGTGAGGAACTTAACTGCTGGTGCTGTTCTCAACAGCTAGTTGACTCATCTCGCCCGGTAGTGGAAGAAGTGAATGCGCGTAGGCAATGAGTGACGTAGACGGGTTTGGCTACTTGCTAGGACACCTCTGCTCGCTGCTACTGCTTCGCTTCGACTAACTGACACCACAGAAAGCGTGAGCTTAGGACGGTTTCTTGGCGCTGTGCTGGTGTGCGGGAATGTAGTTTTACGCGGTAATAAATTGTTCGTAGCCGGCAAGGTTTAAATAAGCAATACAAAAATTAAATAACAACATTTATAATATGTAAAAAACAGAGTACTTATTTGGGCCTCGGAATTTGCTTCGTTACAGTGTCTACACTAATCTGTAGACCTCTAGGCACAATAGACCTGACTGTGGCCTACTTGCCTAGTAAAACAGTAGTACTATCTACATCTGAGTATCTGGTAATGAATACGAGTGTTTTAATAAATGAATTAAAGTATTTTAACAATATGTAATAATGAATTACTAGTTTTAAGTCCTTCTCCTCTAAACCCATGAAAGATTAATTGATCACTGTCATCAAAACAGGTGTAGTAATGCGCGTTTCACACTTGAAAATAAATTCTATCAATAAGAATTTACTACACTCGAAAATGCATAAATTGCTGAAAACTTTGAATATAACAGAATTTTTAGATGTAAAGGAGAATATTCGTCGCAATTAACATCTAAAAGTAGTTACAATTTCCCAGGCTGCATCTCTCGGAGTCGAAGTCGTATTTCGTATTTAAATGTGACGTTTGTCGTGCGCACCACTTCCTAGCCTTCAAACGACCAATGAAATTGCAACAAATACTGCCATGTCCGTACGACTGTAAGGAATGCTTATATGCCTGCGGGTGTGCCCTCATTAGAATAACAACGGTTTGGCACCACTATCATAGAACCTACAAGAAGCTGAGTTTCTTTCAGTGTTTCGCAATATTTCTTCCACTCAGTGTTGTCAAGATGTGTTATAAATGCGAGATACCTGCTAGAGCGACTTCTTTCTATTAGGCCCATAGAAGTCAATTTCGCGTTATCAGGTATTAAATTTCGATGCCTCGGTAAATTGACAAGCATTTCGACTCCCGATCCTGTGTACTGCACCACCCATTGCTCTACATATGGGGTTTGGTAAGCCCATGCTTCCAGAAAAGATAACGCAACTGAAGTACAATCCGCCTTTACCCCTTCCACAGCAGGCGTGTTGCGCCTATCAACGGCAGGCAGTTCTTCTGTCCAAGTGCCCTATAAATAGAACTAAATGTGCGTCTATTCAACGCTGAAAATGTATAAACGTTCAGAAGCGAAAAGTGCATGCAGAAATAGTATATTATTCAACGAGCGGTAATGCAGGTAATAACTCACGCAGATGAAGTTTACAGTTTGTACAGTTTGTAATTCATCAAGTGAGTTATTACCATTACCGCAAGTTGAATAGTATACTTTATCTACGATTATAATAATAAATATTAAATTAAGAAAATTTTGTTTAAATTACTCAGTTTGTTTATTAATAAAATTAACTGTAAAATTTAATTTTTGTACACCCTTTTATATTTGTTGTCTTCAAAGATTTAGCCACTTTTAAGCGGAGGTAGAATGCGATTTTTAATCGAAATAGTGCATAAACTGCTTGTAGACAAAAAATCGGCTTTGTAGATTAATATTCCGCGGCGCAAAATGCAAAACTTCTCCGCGAACTGCAATAACCCGGAGCGCATATTCGGTCAAAGGTCTTGTTTTTTATGTTATAGAAAAAATAGAAAAAGCGTCGGAAAGCTCAATCAATTCTCTTTACATAAGCTGTCTAAAAATTTTTTGAAAAAAATGATAATTCTCGAAATTATACGTTTTCCTATAAAGTGTATGTAAATCTTAAAAAATAGTTTTTCTCAGGAACCTTTGTTTCGAAGGGCCAAGATTAACGAAGCGACAAAGTAATACATATTAAGTGGACATGGTATATGAGATCGATTTCAGTGTTTTGATCGCCTAGCATTAGAAACAATTAGTTTTCGAGTATGAATTAAGTACGTTAACGTTGTAATTAGACGCATAACAACGACGTTTCGCAATATTTCTTCCATTCAGTGTTGTCAAGATGTGTTATAAATGCGAGATACCTGCTGGAGCAACTTCTTTCTATTAGGCCCATAGAAGTCAATTTCGCGTTATCAGGCAAGGCACCCTGTATTAAATTTCGGTGCCTCGGTAAATTAACGATAGTTGGCGTTTCGACTCCCGATCCTGTGTACTGCACCAACCATTGCTCTACATATGGGGTTTGGTAAGCCCATGCTTCCAGAAAAGATAACGCAACTGAAGTACAATCCGCTTTTACCCCTTCCACAGCAGGCGTGTTGCGCCTATCAACGGCAGGCAGTTCTTCTGTCCAAGTGCCCTATAAATAGAACTAAATGTGCGTGTATTCAACGCTAAAAATATATAAACGTTCAGAAACGAAAAGTACATGCAGAAATAGTATATTATTCAACGAGCGGTAATGTAGGTAATATCTCACGCAGATGAAGTTTACAGTTTGTACAGTTTGTAATTCATCAAGTGAGTTACCATTATCGCAAGTTGAATAGTATACTTTATCTACGATTATAATAATAAATATTAAATTGAGAAAATTTTGTTTAAATTACTCAGTTTGTTTATTAATAAAATCAACTGCAAAATTTAATTTTTGTACACCCTTTTATATTTGTTGTCTTCAAAGATTTAGCCACTTTTAAGCGGAGGTAGAATGCGATTTTCAATCGAAATAGTGCATAAACTGCTTGTAGACAAAAAATCAGCTTTGTAGATTAATATTCCGCGGCGCAAAATGCAAAACTTATCCGCGAACTGCAATAACCCGGAGCGCATATTCGGTCAAAGGTCTTGTTTTTTATGTTATAGAAAAAACCGCTGCCCAAGGAATCACTACTTCCACATCCAGATTCTCTATCCAAGTCACTCACAACGAAAAAACTTTGTATGTGAAAATAATTGTTTATGGAACTTTAATAATATCATAGTTGAAATCCTCTACCCCAAAAACCCATAAAACGATACCCCACATCGGTAGTGGGGTGGGGGTGGTAGTGGGGGGTGGATGAAGTAAAAAAATATTTTGAGGTTTCTGGTTCCTGTACATAAACTAAATCACATTTTTTTTTCATCCCCTTTAATAAGGAGGTGGGGGTGGTAATGGGGGTGGCTAATGCCTTAGCTTCTCTTGTATATACTAAATACCAATTTCATGGACTCTTACCTGCTTGATTTACCCATTTACCCGAAATTTACCCCGATTTACCCCCCAACCCTTCGACGGAACAAGATGAAAATATAATCTAGTTCTAGATCTCGTTAAAGTACATATGTGTACCAAATTTCAAGTCAATATCTTAAACGGTTCCAGAGTAAACGTGCGCACAAAAAAAGTTACAGACAGACAGACAGACCGACAGACAGACAGAAATTTTTTTTTCGCTCAAACTTAAAATCTCGACGTTTCATGACATTTTAAGCCTATTTGGACAATAAAAATTTTTAAAAATTTTTTTGTCGTTACTATACTTCCACTGGACGTGGAAGTAAAATAGAAAAAGCGTCGGAAAGCTCAATCAATTCTCTTTACATAAGCTGTCTAAAAATGTTTCGAAAAAAATGATAATTCTCGAAATTATACGTTTTCCTATAGAGTGTATGTAAATCTTAAAAAAATAGTTCTTCTCGGGAACCTTTGTTTCGAAGGGCCAAGATTAACGGAGCGTCTAAGTAATACATGATATTAAGTGAACATGGTATATGAGATCGATTTCAGTTGTTTGATCGCCTAGCATTAGAAACAATTAGTTTTCGAGTATGAATTAAGTACGTGAACGTTATAATTAGACGCATAACAACGTCTTTGATTGTTACTTGAATTTGCCGTCGATGGCAAGGTTTGTGGTAATTCATATGTTGAATTATTCTGTAGCAACGTAACAGGCCAGATCAAAGATGAATCAATAAAATAAAAAGCACTGAATGAAAAGGTAACAAAATTATATACTAATTACTAAATGATTAAAATATTAGGTAGGTACTTTCTTGGTAAAGGTCAAAATCTTAATGACTTTTCACTTAGGTGCAGATTGTTTCCAGTCAGGGACGTACCGATATCCCAAACATCAACACGAGTTTGCTGTACAAACTTCGTTAATAATTCCTCCAGCTGTAAATATACCTATGCGGAATGTATAATGCAAGTCGGCGAAAGAGCACCCAGTAGCCAGATACCTAAAACAAAAATATTTAATTACAGTGGCGTATGCGTGACTGTAGGTAAATGTGTCTGACTTTTTTTTTTTCAGGAACTTTACTCCAAAAAAATGGAAAAACCTGAGGGATCGATATTCAAGAGAGATACAGCAAAGGAAAGGCAAATCTGGACAAGGAGTTAGAAAAAAGCTCCATACGTGTATGGCAAGAAGCAGAAGATCCTCATAATAACCTGTCTACTTCTTCATCATCACGTGAAAACCTATCGACTCAGACACCAAGCACAAATATAGGAAAAAAAAGAAAATTAAACCCAATAGAAACGAAATTAGTTGAGGCCTTAGTTAGAAAAGCTGCGCAACGTGAAAAAACAATCAAATTAGATGATGATGATAAGTTTTTCTTGCTATCACTACTTCCATCGTTAAAATTCATTCCTCCTCATTTTAAATTAAGCGCAAGAATGAACATCATGTAATGCATT
This sequence comes from Rutpela maculata, assembly GCA_936432065.2. Taxonomy (NCBI): domain Eukaryota; kingdom Metazoa; phylum Arthropoda; class Insecta; order Coleoptera; family Cerambycidae; genus Rutpela; species Rutpela maculata. The sequence goes on along the minus strand of OW386292.2, from coordinate 125,327,550 downwards.
CAAAAGTATTTATTTCATTCTACAAATATACTATATCACCAATTTGTTCCATCCATAACAGCTTTCAGTCGCAGATGCCTATACAACAACAGATGCAACCCCAATCAGAAACCACATATGAGAGATTCTCACCTCTTCTGACTAAGCAATTCAACATCAGCATTCAGCACATAGCCAACTGCAAAGTGCAACTCCTGTTCTATCGCCTGGTTTTGGCCGAGTCGGCTGTTTTGGTATTATGTACACCGCACAGAGCGCCGGACGCCGTCACGCTGTTTTGAAACCGACATCATCTGATGCATGCGCCGCTAGCTGTTTTATTGCTTTAGGCGGCTTTACTTTACATTATGTTAGATGTGCCTAGTCAGACACGGCGGTTCTAGAGCGGCTTTGGCGGCGAAATATTTTAGTTATTGTAAACAAAAATGGATAACAACATTGATGTGGACATATTAATAAATGCAGTTGAAGCCAGACCGGCACTATGGGGTATGGCACAGTGCTGGGAGGAAATAAATATGTTTTGTGGTGAAAACATGTCAATAGACAATAAAAAGAAATTAGGTAAACATAAATTTTATTTTACATATGAATTTCATAATATATTATTGTTAATATTGATTAGTCCTTGTCATGATGTGTTTTCACAAAATAGTCAGCAAAGTACCCCGCACACAATACATGGGTTTTCCGGCTCCGGTCAAATTTCGTGAAACTCTGGCAAATAGTAGTTCTCAGTGAGTAGAAAAAAAGTCTAAATGGGGGAGAAGCTCCAAACCCCATTGGTTCCGTGATAAGACCAGCTGAAGTCCTAGAAACCACCCCTGCCAAACCACAAGTGGGCTAACCCACCTAACCCTGGGAACAGTGAGTTTAGTGGCTTATTTTTTTTTAAATTGAATTCCATACCACAAGCGGCATAACCCACCTAATCCCTAGAAATCACCCCTACCAAACCACAAGAAGGCTAACCTATCTGACCCTGGGAACAGCGAGTTTCATCGCTTTTTTTTTCTTGAAATAATTGAATTCCACACCACTATAAGGCTAAACCACCTAACCACCCACCCTCCTCACCCACCTAATCCCTAGAAACCACCCCTACCAAACCACGAGTAGGGAAAGCCTCCTGAGCCAGAGAACAGCGAGTTTAATCGCTTATTTTTCTTGAAATACTTAAATTCCACACCACAAGCTAAACCACCTAACCACCAACTCTCTAACCCACATAACCCCAGTAGGCTAATCCACATGACTCTCGGAATAGTAATACAAAAGTCTAAATGGGTGCCAAGCTCAAAAATATACTGATTTTGAGCTAGAGCTGCTTGAACGCTGCGACCAGCAAATATTCTGTTCGCTAAAAATCGCGAATATTCAAATTCCATGTTCAAAATCCGCTTATACTCGTACCAAGAATTTTCGAAGGCGCTGATCACGAATCTGGGGTGAGATTATCGATATGGTGACCCATAATTGGTCATTTGTTTCCTAAAATGAATCAAGGATCTCCCAAAATGGATCAATTTTCCGATATCTCTAAGAAACAGCCGAAGCTCGTACCAGAATTATAGTGATCATAAATCTGTTATTCAATGTCAGTTTTCGTGAATATTGTTTGAGAAATTTGTTTCCTGCCTGGACCGTTTTCTTCCTCATGATATATACCAGTTTTTTAAAGTCAATTCACAATGTTATCACTGGACATTTTCTGATATTCTGAAGCAACAGAACGAGTTTATCCTTTGGTAGCTTCCTTCGTAGATTGGCTCGTTGCTATTTGCAGAGTTCTTTGTTCCACGTATTTTTAATGCTTCTAAAGACCCCCACATCTAAAGGTTGCAAAACTTTGGTAGAATGTGGGGGTGATTTTCAGATGGTGACTTCATTGGCGATTGCTAACTCAATAACAACTTAAATGTGTGATACATGACCGCCAATTAATAATGTTGGGCGCCCATGTGGAATGTTAAGTAAAAAACATTTTTGAAACCATTTATGACATAGATCCGAGTTCATCCGCCCTTTATTTGAAGCAGCATAAGCAATTTTATCAATTATCAATTTTATAGGTCGGGCTGACTTGGAAACCAAGACTCCATGATATTTTCCCCTTAAATACCCCAAGCAGAGGCATCTTTTGACCAGCTGCAGAGCAGCATACCAAAAGTGTTGTATTTTCTAGGCCGGACGTTGAAACCATTCTTGCGCAGGGCGTCCCTAGTTTACCGACAATGTTTGTTTTTGTTGGATCGGACGAGAACAAAGTTTCATTGCAATTAAAAATTTGTTCCCGACTTTGAACCTCTACATCAAGCAAACTACGACGGTTATTGATTTATAACAAATACATTTTTTTAATATTAAACAATTATTTTTGTAACTTGATAACTTCATTGCGATATTATTTGATTTCCGTGACAATAAAACGTTAGTAGTATAATATGTAAATAAAAATTATTTAGTAGTAAATAATTTTTATTTACATATTATACTACTACTACTTACTTGAAATTAAAACAATTAAATATTGTAATTAAATATATCAAAAATAAGAACAGAGGACTGTTCAAGTGTTCATTCGAAAACACCAATTGACCTGTGGGAGATTCTCAGTGAATAGTGTGCGCGCTTCACGTTTTACTGAAACTTCTTCCTCAGACTGAGCTTTCATTGCTTAAGAAGCTCGTTTGTCTCTGTCCAACAGAGACGATATTTCTTCTCTCTCTCTCTCTCTGCGCGGCTACTTGCCATCCTAGGATGGTTGTCTAGTACTTTTCTCCGTCAAATGTTTTTTTAAATATAGCGCCAATAGTCAAACAGTCTGACAGAATTGAAAGATCTAAATTTTCCTAAACAGGATCGGAAAATCCGAAGATGAGGGTATTTTTTTACAATTACGATACTTGACTTCAGTAATAAATTATTATGTAATTCAAATTTTAAAATAGGATATTGCAAAATTAGAGGGAAATATGCATTTATTTTAGGTTTATTATAAATATTTAAAAAATCATAAATGGTATAACCTTTAAAATAGTTTCAGGTACTTCCCATTGCTCTAAGAAATACAACCATATCCAGTTTTTATCAAAAACTACGATATTCAAGAACAACAGAAATTTACATTAAAAATACATATATAGTTGTATTCGTTAGAACAATGGCAAGTATCTAAAACAATTTTAAAGATTATACTATGTTTGGTTTTTAAAATATTTATAATAAATCGAAAATGAACGCATATTTCCCTCTCACTTTGCAAAATCCTATCCTCAAGCATGAATTAATGGTCTACTGGATTATTAAATCATTATACAGTTATTGCAGTGCTGCTAACTTTTTCATCCGCGAAGGCGTTCCATATTTTCATGTATGATTTTCTCAAACCGCTAATCCTAGACTAACAAGTTTCAAATAAAAAAGAGTTGCCTCCATCCTTTATCTCTATTTCTTCTCGATATATTTGGTATTTATTTCGAAATATAAAAAATTTACCGGTTGCATTATCTACCCCTGCCAAATCTCACATTTTATCGATATAGCCCTAAAAAAAATTATATTTTCTACACTTACTAAAATATGACCTTCATATTAATACATTTCGTTAATAAATACATAGAACCAAAGCTTTGCAGGAAACTGAGCGTATCTGTTAGTAGTAGAGAGCAAATGACAGTTCTGTGATAATCCGCCGCGGCGTCGATATCAGAATGAGAGTTCTGTAACAATCCACCGCGGCACCGACCAGACAGGAAGTTCATTGACCCCATTAATAAAATCTGATGAATATATTGGAAGTTCATTCACTTTTATCCTTATTAATAATTGCTGATTATTGCATATATCATATTATACACCTGTCGTATTAAAAGAACAATGGCCGGAAGTTCATTAACCCCATTACTAAATACTGATGAATATACAAACATCATATTACAAAAGCATCGACCGGAAATTCATTCACCTTTTAGATATTGCTGACGATGAGTATTTAAAATAGTTCCGCACTGACTAAAAGCTTTGCTTGCAGATTTTATGACCTTGAATTTAAATGACATAGTCACGTGATTAGCAACAATCGTGAAAATAAATGCATTATATCATATTGCGCAAGTGTCGTGTTATGACCGAAAGTTCATTCACCTCTCTCCTTAGTAATAATTGCTGATTATTGCATATATCATATTACACACGTGTCGTATTACAAGAGCAATGGTCTGAAAAACCTTTGGCTTTACTAATAAATGCTGATTATTAGATATATCATATTACAAGAGCAATGACCGGAAATTTATTCATCTTTTAGATATTGCTAACAAGTATTTAAAATAAGAACAAACAAACTCTCATAAGTAAAATAGGTTTTATTTTAATTTCAGAGCAAAATATTACCAAGCATACAAAAATAAGAAGATGTATAAGATTTATATACCGCAATATACCGGGTGTATGTTAGGCAAACCAACTTTATTTAAATTAGATGATATATCAATGTTATCCTAAAATATGGAACATGGTATTTTTAATAAGATTATTATGATGTGAGAGTTTGTAGGCCTCTGGTTATCATCATGTATTACAGATATGGCTCAATTTCAATAGGGATTATTGTAATATGCTGTTTTACATATGCTCCAAATTGTAATTAAACATTTTAAGTTTAACAGAAGTTATCGTATTTACAAGAAACGGTACACACGCACACATACATATACACGCGCTCACACTTACAGATGCAAAGACATTTTTTATTCGATATTTGAATTCAGTCTGCTGTGAAGCGGATATCTGTACAAGAAATTTTTTTCTACGATGATTATTAAAATTTATATTCAATTTATAATAAAGTTAGAATACACTCAAAAGATTTACAATTCATTATTGAACCATAACAGATACGAAAAAAATTAATAGAAACATTATTGTAGAAAACTTAGTCAGCTTTAATTTTGCATAGAACCTTTTCGAAATATGAGCGAAAAACAAAAAACCGGGACCTTCTTCTCCTACGTTCGGGGACTTTTGGTATGTTTACCTCCTAAATAGTCCAAAGTCAAAAATTGTGATCTCGGCATTTCCCTCTAGAAACCATTCATTGACTGGACTATATGAAAAGAAATTTTTTATTTTTTTTAATTGTCTATAATCATTTTTTCATTAAATTATTAAAAAAAAAATTTATTCTTAAAATTTATTTGCAATTTTCTATAAGCTGGTAAAAAGAAAAAAAATTTTTGTTGTTAATTTATTTGTTTATTTAATAAACAATTTGTTATCAACAATTGCCGAATGTGTTTACATTTTTTTAGATAAAAAAAATACCAAAAACAACTGTATACATAAACATATCAAAAAAAAAAATTTAATATTTTTTATAGAACTTTAAATTTAATTTTTTTTTTGACATGTTTATGTATACGGTTTTTATTTTTTTTTTCATCTAAAAAAAATATAAACACATTCGGCGACTGTTGATAACAAATTGTTTATTAAATAAACAAATAAATTAACAACAAATTTTTTTCATTTCTCCAGCTTGTAGAGAATTGCAAATAATAAATTTTATGGATAAATTTTTTTCTTAATAAATTTGTTTTAAATATTGCAAAAAGGAAAAAAATGATTATAGACAAATAAAAATTTTTTTTCTCTTAATCATTATATTTTCTAACCAATAAAACGGCAAAAATTTTTTTTTCAAAAATACGTAATTTATCTATTTTATAAAATTTGTTTAAACAATTGGTAATGAAAATTTAAAGTTTATTTGATCTTATAGTACTTTTGTACGTTAATATAAAAACAGCAATAATAATTAAAATTAATAAAAAAAAATTACAACCTCACTTTTTCATTTTTTAGTTTTTTGTTAGGTTAAATAATTAATAACTAATAGACTATACTAATACTAATTAAAAACTTCGCAATGTCATAGTCCCATAAAGTATAGTTGACGTAGGGTCTCCACGAAGCGAAAAAATTTTAGTGGCTTTTATTTAACAATTATCCGACTTGAACGCAAACTCTAAAAAAAATTGTTTATTAACAATAGGCTCATTTTATGGAAAAATCGGTGAAAATATTTTTTTACAACGGGATATTGTTCCTTTAAGTGTCTAAATAATACCATAATTTTTTAAAAATTTTAAACTAATATTTAATAACAAAAAAATATTTTTACTTATTACGGCCGGTTTCAGAGCATCGTAACGGCTTAGTGTTCGTCGCGCGGAGCTCTATTTTCAACATTAAATTAAAATTATTAATAACAGAGATAGAGTTTCGCGAGTCGGAACTTTTTTATTGGAAATTTCTTCCTCTTTAAGAATCTTTCTTTAGAATTTCTTAAATACTAATAGTTTTCGAGTTATTTACAAAAAACCAAACTCGTTATTTTTTCAATCTTCATTTGTTTATAACTTTTGCAATTGTTTAGGAGCGGGTTTGAAAATTTTGAACATTTTTCTAGACGTCATATTTTTACGAGATTTATCAAGAATTAACACGGCTTTGAACTTGTGAACTAGTTTAAAAACTATACATACCATTCCAGCATCATGATTCCACTTTTCAAATGTGAATATTTTTAGCTATATTTTTTAAACTTATTATTTATGAGCTATGTTGTGTTCCATATATTTTAAAATTAATTATTCATTTTTTCTTCACGTTTTATTTATGTACTTCAAATCATATTGTTTTTTAGCTTAAAACTAAAAATAATGAATAAAAAAAGAGAACATCATTAAAATATATGTATTTTATTTTAATGTAATATATAACATAAAAGTATACTAAAACTGTTACTAACTATATATACATTGCTTTAAACTAACTGAAATTCCTATACTAAGTGAATATACTTATAGACTGACTTGTTTCTTCAATCTATAGATATTCATCGATGAAATTTTTACATTTAAGCATTTCTTCATTACATGCACTGAGCCCAACTCCCGTTAATTGATATCTAGCCACCGTTAATTGCCTGTGATGTCGAACTCGGTGCATGTTCTGTGGAATTTCATGCCTCTCTAGTCTCAATTCATCCATATATCTGAGACAGTTCTCCCTCAGTAAAGTGCACATGCTGTCCTTAAAGGTATTCCTTAACCTACGACTTCTCTTTCGTAGTCTCCCAATATCCATATCCACTTCTCTCACCCATGCAGCCATATGCACAGCATATGGATATCCGCCTTCATGGGTTGAGAAAGAAATATTAGATATAAAATCATTCAACACTAAAAATTAAAAACAATTATACCTGATGGAGATGGTAGCCATGCAAGGATATCCGCCGTCATGGGTTGAGGGTCTGCTGTGAGAAAGAAAGAAATATTAGATAAAAGCGTTCAACACTAAAAATATAAAATAGTTATACCTGATGGAGACGGCAGGGACATCCGCCTTCATGGGTTGAGAGGGGACTGCTGTGAGAAAGAAAGAAATTTTGGATAAAAAATCATTCAACACTAAAAATAAAAATAATTATACCTGATGGAGACGGCAGTCGTGCAGGGACATTCGCCGTGATGGGTAGAGAGGGGCCTGCTGTGAGAAAGAAAAGAAATATTAAAGATAAAATCATTCAATATTAAAAATTACTATATTTGATGGGAGTGGAGGCCATGCAGGGACATCCGCCGGCATGGATTGAGAGACACCTCTGTGAGAAAGAAAAGAAATATTAGATATAAAATCATTTAATACTAAAAATAAAAAAATACCTGATGGGAAGCCATGCAGAGGGATCCGCCATCATGGATTGAGAGGGACCTGCTGTGAGAAAGAAAAGAAACATTAGATATACAATCATTCAATACTAAAAATAAAAAAAATAACTATAACAATAATAATAAAGTGCCTTTTATTGATAATATACATATGGCGGAGTCCAGCCCAAGAGCTGCTCAAATACTTAACCATAAAGATTACACGAAAAATATTTGCAAAAAATGTAATTCGAAATAAAGCTAAACTAAATAAAATTTATAAGTACGGAGATAATAATGTGCCTACGTTAGTTATTTTTTGAAAATTTTTGTTTGACTGCTGGCTGTTTAGCAACTAATTTTTCAAATTGTTTAGAACTAGTACATAATCTAATATCAACTTTATTTCGTAAATTTTCCCTTCTCTTTCCAAATACAGCATTATTCATTAATTTAAAGAAGTCTTTCAAATTCATTATTAGCATTTGTTTTTAATTTTGTATTTAATTCGATATATGGAGCTGACGAATTTGTTTGTTTAAATGAAATTCGTTTATGAACTTTTCCAATTTTAATCCTAATTCTAAATATTTCTTTAAAGTCATACAATGAATCACGTAATTCTTTTTATCATATGTTTTCATTAATTTTGGTAATTTATTTTCACCAATATAATTTTCTGGTGCTAGAGGAAATCAGAATGATAATCATCTAATTCTTTTGGATATTTTAAATCAACTTCTAAAATATATCCAATTCGAATTCATCGTCTGTTTGATTTATTTTTTGTTCCCAATTTATATTATGTAAATCACACCATTTAATATTTTTATAGGATAAATATTTCATAATTGCACTCACATTCATAATTTGCATCAAGGTATCATATATATTCTGATTTTTTCTTAAAATCATATGATTTTATATATTTATTATTTGCTTTTGCATATCTGTTACAATATTGTGATATTCCTCCTCTAATTCCATTTTCAATTAATTGATCATAATCAGTTCTAATTTTTGTTTAGTCATTTTCATCATAACATCCCAAGCAAAACCGGGAGTTGTATAATACCACGTAGGATCTAATTTATAAGTTTTTATTGAAATTTCTCTAAAACTCTCAATTATATCTGCTAATAATAATACATCAATTAAATGTTATAATTGTGTATATTCTTTTAAATCTTTTATATTAAATTTATAATCTTCATCAGAAATATTTTCATCATTTAATTTACTATGAAATTCTTTTTTAGATAGTAATTTTTCATTACAATTTTCTTCTGAATCGATATATTCATAAGGATAAACACAATAAATAAATACCTATTATTTCTGCTTACATCATTATTAAAAAATATTATTTTGGGTATTCAGCAGATAACTTTCAAAGAAAACATTCGTTTCTTTCATATACCATTGGTGCAAGTCTGACCAAAAAGTAAGATCAACAAGACCCCCTCTACGGTGACTTGTCGATTTCTTTCACACACCTACCATATCTAAGATTCAGCATGAAAAGCATGAATAAAACAACCACTCTTTCTATATATTGATCTTACTTTTTGGTCAGACTTGCACCAATGGTATATGAAAGAAACGAATGTTTTCTTTGAAAGTTATCTGCTGAATACCCAAAATAATATTTTTTAACAAGGATAAACACCTTCTCTAACTGCTAAATCTAATAATGTCAGTTATAAATTTGTTAGTTTCTTTAAATTGATCTTTTGATAAATTAATAGCTAATTTTTTTACACTAGAGGGTAAAAATTTAAATGAATCAATATATTAAATTAATCGATCAAAAGATTGGTTTATTACTTTTATCAATTCCAGTTTGATATTTTACAACTTTTGATAAAGAAATATATTTTACTTCAGAATTAGGAATTAATTTTAAATCTCCTTGAAGTTCATTTACAAATAAATGTAGATCGTATCCAGCTAAATTATGAAAAAAAAACCGGAATAACTAGAATTTTGGTATTATAAGTTACAATTATTGTGACTTGCACCTTATGTAAAAGTGGTTTCCGTTAAATTGGCTATATTTTTGATATGTTATGTATTTTGGCATCCTGAACAAATGTGTCTATGGGCACGAAGTCCCAAACCCCAAGGATTTCGAGATACGATACGTTAAAGTTGGATATTTTATGTATATCATGTATAGTCCCTTGAGATAAAGTTTTTACCCCAAAAGTTCTGCGACCGGACCGCAAGACATTAACCCCCCCGTTTTCGAGGGCGGGGAATACGGTGGTGACAATATTTTCCGATCTACCGTCCAACCACTACCCCTAAATCGAATAACCCGATCCGACAAACCCTTGCAAGCTTTCGACGCTAGGCTGGCAAGAGCTTGTCGGATCGGGTTATTCTTGGTCAATTTGAATAAAATAAGTAAATATTGACCACAGGTGACCTAACTCACCCCCAGGGGTGGGTAACGGAAACCACTTTTACATAAGGTCAGAGCGTGGTCCTTTACCTGTTAAATGATCATGATCAACAACTTTTCCTTTCATCCAATTTACATATTTTAACAACTTTTCTAACTGTTCTTTGTTTTTATGTTCTTTGTATTTATATTCATTATCTTTATTATTTTCATTATCTGTATTATCTTTAAAATAATGAAATCTGTTTTTAAAATTCTTGTTTTTTTCTCAATTTAAGGAGGTAAATCAGATAATTGTCTTTCACATAATAATATATGACATTTTTACAATTAATTATTTTTTATTTATTTGTTTTCATCATGATTAGAGAATATTATTTAGGTATTATTAAGCAAATCACAACTTACATACTTTTTAATTATTATAAAAATACCTACTTTCTGTATATTGTTGCTCTAATCTGGGCAGGCTAATATACTAGTCAAGTAAATACTTTAAAGTATTTATTAAGCAAATCACAACTTACATACTTCTTAATTATTATAAAAATACCTACTTTCTGTATATTGTTGCCCTAATCTGAGCACGTCAATATACTAGTCAGGTAAATACTTTAAAGTATTTACCTGACTAGTATATTAGCGTGCAAAGATTAGGGCAATAATATACAGAAAGTAGGTATTTTTATAATAATTAAAAAGTATGTAAGTTGTGATTTGCTTAATAATACCTAAATAATATTCTCTAATATATGACATGTTTAAAATATCTAAAAGTTTTATCTTCTTCACCACTTAATTCACATTTTTCATTTGTTTGATATAATTTATCAATTTCAATTGCTTCTTCTGTTAATTTTTTACAAAATACTTCAACAGCATTATTTCCATGATAAGAAACAGGTTCTTTATAACGTCCATTTTGATATGTAATATATGTAAAATTATTTGGCAAATGCTTTTGATATTTTGTTGTATAAGATTTTCTTGGATCGGGTTGACTTGTATCTATTTTTTGTTACATTCAAAATCAGCAATTATAACAGATAGAACTTTTAATTATTTATTATAATTTGTAAATTCAAGCATGTTTTAATATTTTGGCGGTAATTCAATTGGCACTGGTTTTTTAAATTACAATATTTTTAATATTCAATTTAATTTTTGTTCATTATCATAATTATTTAAACAATTTTTACATAATACCCTTTTACCATAATGTTATAAATTTTTTATTCAACAATAACGAGTAGTTTGTTCATTTTTTGTACATAATAAGTCAATATGTTTTTCGTTTTCTTTAGTAATTTTTAATAGACAAATTTTATTATTATCATTACAATAAACATTTATTGATAAATTAGTTCTTTTTTCAAATTTTTCTATATTTGTAATTTTCATAGAAAATTCAGTTCCTTTTAAAGCCTTATCAAATTCATGTTCATGTTGTTTATATTTTGAAACTCTGTGGATCTTTTTCTGGTGTGTATAAAGCTAATAAAACACTCCAAAGAAAACATTTATTATCTTCATTTTTAACATTTCTACAAGTTTTCTTATTATTAATTTTTTCTGGAAGTTTAATGTAAGAAGAACCAAATAATCGTACAAATGTATTAATTCTAATTTCTAATCCTTGAAATTTATGTAAAAATCAATTTGATCCTCTTGCTTCAAAGGTTTCTATTTCATTTAAAATTTTTGAGGAGGCTTCTGAATAATAATTTTTTAAATTTGATTCTTTAGTTTTAATTTCATTTTCACTTTTATAATTAAATTCCCTTCGATATTTTTTTCTTGACCTCTTCTAAAAATTGCTGTTTGAAGTAAATTTACTTTTATATTTCTTTTATTTAAACTTTGTTTAATATTTTCAATATATAAAGCTTTTAAAAGCTGTTTCTTTTTCAGTGGTATATTTCTCCTTTTTAATTCTTCAAATATATTTTCATCTTTATTAATTATTTTTATACTATGTTTTTTGGATTTAATATGTTTATTAAAGGATGATCTTGATAAACTGTTTGCATAAGTATCACAAAATTTAGTATTAATATTATTAACATTATTATTTATATTTTTATCTTTATGATTTTTATCAACATTTTTAATGTGATTTAGATAAAACATGTTTGTTACATGATTTGATTAAATAATCTTCATCACAATGTCTTTTTAAATAATTTTGATGAACATCGCTATCCACATGCCTGGCCCAATTTCTTTTTAAAAAATTTTTTTTACAGAAATCGCAATGTTGCATTTTCTCTTATTTAAAAGAAATAAATTGTAATTGAAAATTATAAAAATTACTTTTTTAAATTTTTGTCTACCATTTAAAGAGAAAGAAATTAATAAAATTATTTTTAATTTTTTTATTTTTAAATTATTTTCTAATTTGTATCTATTTAAAAAAATTAATTATTTTTTAATTTTCTAAATTATTCTTTTTTAATTCATTCTTTTGATTTTCAGTTTTTTCAATTCTCTTTTCTTTATTACAAATCTTACAGTAATAAGATAAACCATCATATTCATGTTTATTTCTATATTTATCATATGAATTTTCTTCTTTACAAGCGCTACATTTTTTTTACATAATTAGCTCTTCTATGAAAATCAGTTTTTAAATGTTTTTGAAGTTGTTTTTCTAAAATTTTTCTGGCATTCACATTCTATTTTTTCATTAGTTTTTATTTTATTTTCGAATCTTTCTTTCATAATTTTACTTAAATATGTTTTGCATATATAATTAACCCTAATTTTTAATGGTTTCTCTTTATTAAATTGATCAAATGATTTTTTCTTGAAAATTACTACATTTTCTTATTGATTTAAGTCTAATTCATGAATTTTTTTTCTTAAATGTTCTTGATAACAATTATTAGAAATTGTTTTTCCACATTCACATTTTATTTTCTCCATGTATTTATACGCAAAAAAAATTAATTATAAAAAATACGTTTTCTCGTGTAATTAATAAAAAAAATTCTCATATAAATTTTGGAAAGATTTTAATATAAAAATGACCATGACCTTTGATGAATTTTATTCTTTATGTAATCAAGCAAGAAAAGAAAAATACGATTTCATTTCTATTGATTTAAAAAATAGTAAATTTTACATGTTTGATAAATTGTAATGTAAATATTATTTAAAAGATGATAAATTAGACATAAATTATTTATTTTATGTACCAAAAAATGTGATTACTATATGTTTATTTTTAAATAAACTATATGATTGTGGCAAAATGATTCCAACTAAAAAAATAGAAAAATTAGCAATTAATCATGAAAATAAAACATCAAATTTTAAAATTGTTACTACTAAATTCGCTATAAAGATGGTATTAAAAGAAATGAGCTAGAAAAATTAAATTCATCTGACTTCTTATTTTTTTATAAAGGAAAAATTGATAAAGCATGTAATATTGAATTTAAATAATCTAATTAATATTTTAACTTTCTAATTATATATTCATTCAGGTAAATGATTATATAAGATTTTTATATATTTTTTCTCTTTTTGTTTGATCTGACAGATTTGATATGGTTATTGAAAAAAAACTGATACATTTTTAATCTTATAGAATCTTAATATAATCATAATTTAATTAATCAAATTTTTACAAAAAATTAGAATATTAGTAGGTATGCTTTTAGAGAGCAGAATATTTACTAGTGAAATATTTTTGTAAAACTCCTCTCTACGTGTCCTTAAATATATAAGGAATGAAAAACCAGACTGCAACCAACAACTGGCCGCGTTAAGTACAATAACTATGTATTGCCACAAAACGCTAAAGTTTTTCTATTGTAACAGAAACCAGCCGAAAGACTTATTCCTACTCAAAGGAGCCAATTTCGAAACTGCAGTCTGCAAGTGGTGTGGAGTAGCTGGCTCGAGAGCTCCTTTGAGTAGAAATAAGTTTTTCGGCTGTTTTCCGTTACAATCGCAACATTAGCGTTTTGTGGCAATACATAGTTATTGTACTTAACGCTACCAGGCTTGTAATTTGTAATTCAGCGCTCGGCGGGGCATTAGTCCGGAGAATAGCTGTTGGTTGCAGTCTAGGTTTTCATTCCTTATATATTTAAAGAAACGTATAGAGGAGTTTGACAAAAATATTTCATTAGTAACTTAGAACATGATAACTTTTCGGTTTTCTTCAAAAAATTTACTTTTTTAATCTTACACTGCGTCCTTTTCATAAATTGTTTATGAAGATCGAATTTTGTGATTTTCATGTTTTTGTTAACTTATTTGCATTTCTTGCTGTTATTTCTTATTTTTAGTTGAAATATATGAAAGTTGTATAAAATGAGTAAGTGCGCTAGAATGAACACTTTATATACTACTTATTTTAAAATTAATTATTTTTCTTTTCACATTATGTTTTTAATTATGTACTTCATATCATATTGTATTTTTTTTGCTTAAAACTAAAAATAATGAATAAAAAAAAAGAAATTAATAAAAAGTATTTTATTTCAATGTAATGTATAACATAAAAGTACCTATATTAAAACAATTACTATGTATACATTGCTCAAAACTAACTAGAATTTTTATACTGTGGATATACCTATAGACTGACTTGTTTCTTCAATCCAGATCCACTGCTTTCACCAATATAGTCATATGCACAGCATCAAGTGCCTCCTTCTTCACCTCATCCATTCGTAGGGACATCCCGCCGTCATGTTCTGAGAGGGACCTGCTGTGAGAAAGAAAGGAAATATTAGATATAAAATCTTTCAATACCAAAAATAAATAAAAAAAAATAACTATACCTGATTGGGGGTGGAAGCCATGCAGAGCGATCCGCCGTCATGGTCTGAGAAGGACCTGCTATGAGAAAGAAAAGAAATATTAGATATACAATCATTCAATACTAAAAATTAAAAAAGTAACAATAATAATAATAATAAAGTGCATGTATTGCAGCCCAGGAGCTGCTCAAATACTCAACCATAAAAATTAACACGAAAAATATTTGCAAAAAATGTATACTAATTAGAAATAAAGTAAATAAAATTTCAAGTATAGAGAACATAATTTGCCTACATTAATTATTTTTTGAAAATTTTTGTTTCTGATTCTTTGTTCAATGGTCTTGAAGAAATTTTTTATAATGATATGAGTGAGTTTACTGAAAATTACTGAATGTTAACCTAAATGGAATTATACAATGTTAAAGCAGAGTACGTAAAGGATTTTTTCTTCAAGCGTATTAAAATGTTTAAATTATGTCACCAAAAACAGAAGTAGAAGTAGGACATTGTTTTACTAGTAACATAATGTTAGTTCCGAAAGCGCCGTCGTAGTGGGTATTGTTTTACTAGTAACATAATGTTAATACCGAAAGCCACCGGTGGCGCGCTATCCACTAGCCACTTGTCATATTGTGTCAACATGTAAGACTGTAGTTTGAATATTTGTACATTTATGATAAATAAATGAATTTTTGCATTTTAATATGCTTGAAGAAAAAATAGTATATATTACACGGAGTAGAACGCCTTTTTTTGTGTTTCGCCCAGTTTGCAAATCCTGGGCCCAACACAAAAAAAGAGTGCGTTCTACTCCTAGTAATATAATATACTATTTTAAATAAAGCTGTTTAATGCTGAGGAATTGTTAACTTCTCAGTGTACCTTAGATTTCGCTGGTGAATGGAGAACCTGGGAATCAAAAGTTCTTTTAGGTATAAGGGATTAGCTGGTTCTATCAATTTATGGGTGAAATTTGCAACATGTAATTTGCGTTTTGAGGACATATTTAACCATCCAAGTGTTTTTAACTTCTGGGATACATGATCATTTTTCTTTAAGTTAAATATGAACCTAATGTGTTTTGAACCTTTCGAATTCTATAAGCATTTATTTGGCCAACACAATATCACAATAGTTAAAAAAGATAAGACTAGAGATTCGCTTAGAAGAGTAATTTTTCATTTAAACTTGACGACAGGAATATAGATTTTTTAATGGGCAATAAGATTTTTTCATACGGTTGTTAACCTATTGAAATTTGAAATTATGGTCAAAAGTAGACCCAGATTTTGTATATTATCCATGAATGCTATAGTTTCTGATCTTTCGCGAGAATATTGGTGTTATCCATAATAAATTGTCCATTACTATCCTTTTTGAAATACCAACATACCTAATGGGAGCGAAAGCCATGCTGGGACATCCGCCGTCATGGACTGAGAGGTGCCTGCTGTGAGAAAGAAAAGAAATATTAGATATAAAATCATTGAATACTAAAAATAAAAAATAACTATGCCTGATGAAGGTGGAAGCCATGCAGGGGGATCCGCTTTCATGGACCAACATGGATTTGTATATTATCCATGAATGCTAGAGTTTCTGATCTTCCACGAGAGTATTGGTGTTATCCCTAATAAATTGCCCATTGCTATCCTTTTTGAAATACCAACATATGTGAGAAATAAAAGAAATATTAAATATAGAATCATTGAATACTAAAAATAAAAAATAACTACCTGATGGAAGTGGAAGCCATGCAGGGGGATCCGCCGTCATGGACTGCTGGGGGATCTGCTGTGAGAAAGAAAAGAAATATTAGATATGAATTCATTCAATACTAAAAATAAAAAATAACTGTACCTGATGGGGGTGGGAGCCTTGCAGGAGGATACGTCGTCACGGACTGAGAGGAACCTGCTGCAAGAAAGAAAAGAAATATATAAAATCATTCAATACTAAAAATAAAGAAATATACCTGAGGGACCCGGCAGCCATATAATGGGTAAGAGATTTTCAATGTCAGATCCTACACCATCGCGATTGACCACCCCCTCATTAATCCAAATGTTTTCGAATGATGCACCGCTAAGCAACTCACTTTGTCCCATGTTCGAATTCATTGGATTTTTTAAAATAAATTTACAAATACGCGAACTTAACTTATAATTACAAATAAAACTTATACGCGAACTGAAAAAAACTGTATATGACAATTAAAACGGAGGAAAAAACAAAAAAGAACTAAAAAAATACACAAACTTAACTTAAAATTATAAATAAAACTTACACGCGAACTAAGAAAAAACTGTATAAGAAAATTAAATGGAGGAAAAACAAAAAAATGAACTAAGAAATATATATAAACTAAAAAAATAACGAGCAAAAATGATTATAGAGAGGTTGCGTGCAGAATAAATTGTTGTAACTGAATTGTAGTTTAAATAATCCCTTAAACTAAGATAGGTGGGGGATACGCATAGACATTGAAAATTACAAGTAGAGTGGAGACTATGCAAAATTTAATAAACTGTATTTAATGAATATGAAGTGTATCCTGCAATTGACATCGTCAAAGGATGAGTGTCCATAACATAGGAAAAATTCCCCTGAACGTGCCAACACTTTGTCACTGATATATGTTATGTACTATTAAGAAATTAATAAAATATGTAAATATAAAAGTGTAACAACGTTGCGCTCATATTTAAAACTGGACGAGAATAACGAAAAATAATGAGAAATCGACGTCATGTTTAAACTATGAGCGCAACGTTGATACACTTTTATATTTACATATGTTATTAGTCTCTTAATAGTACATAACACATATCAGTAACAATGTGTTGGTACGTTCAGGGGAATTTTTCTTATGTTGTGGACACTCATCCTTTGACGATGTCAATAGCAGGATACACTTCATATTCATTAAATAGTTATTAAATTTTGCATAGTCTGTATAGACTGCAGTCCATTCTACTTGCAATTTTCAATGTCTATGCGTATCCCCCACCTATCCTAGCTTAAGGGATTATTTAAACTACAATTCAGTTACAAATTACAATAGTTTATTCTGCACGCAACCTCTCTAATCATTTTTGCTCGTTGTTTTCTTAGTTTATGTATATTTCTTAGTTCATTTTTTTGTTTTTCCTCCATTTAATTGCCTTATATAGTTATTTATAATTTTGATTTTAAGTTAAGTTTTATTATATTTTTTGTTATATTTTTCTTAGTTATTTTTTGTTTTTTTGCTTGGTGGTACATCATTCGAAGATATTTGGATTAATGAGGGGGTGGTCAATCGCGATGGTGTAGAATCTGACATTGAGATATAATAAGGATCCCCCATTATATGGCTGCCGTCTCCATCAGGTATAGGTATTTCTTTATTTTTAGTATTGAAGGATTTTATATATTTCTTTTCTTTCTCGCAGTAGGTCCCTCTCAGTCCGTGAGATGACGGATCCTCCTGCAAGGCATCCACCCCCATTAGAGGAATTTTTCTAAAAGGATGAAGAAAGAAAAATTCCCCTGAAAATCAATCAATCGTGCCAACACTGTGTTACTAAAATATCCTTATGTGTTATTAAGGGATTAATAAAATATGTAAATGTAAAAGTGTATCAACGTTGCGCTCATAGTTAAAGCATGACGATAACGAAAAATCGACTATGTCTCTTTATTTTTCTTTATTCTCGTCCTGTTTTAACTATGAGCGTAACGTTGTTACACTTTTATATGTACATATTTTATTAATCTCTTAATAACACATCAGTAACAAAGTGTGGGCACGTTCAGGGGAATTTTTATGTTGTGGACACTCATTCATTTCAAAAGTGATTACGTTATGCACCTATGGCAAGTATACAATTGTAGTAACAACAAACAATAATTTAGACGTTATATGAAATGCACTTATTAATTTATCCATTCGTAATCCGTTTTACTGGTTTTCGCTGTATGGACGAGTCTCGGTAGTTCAAAGAAGCCTTTGATGCGAGTTTCTGGGTTGATGACTTGGGTGTGGGTTTTAAATCCTTCACTGATTTTTCTAAAGCTATTGCTGCTTTAAGTCTCTCACTAAGATTTTCACCAAACAACGAATACTGATACTGATAATAATTATTAATAGTAAATTTAACGACTCAAACAAATAATTTTAAAATTGTAGCTAAATCGAAAACACTTTAGCATGCTCTGCATATGAAGGATGTAGGTATGTACAACAGAAATTATTCACTGCAAAACACTTACTTATGTTTTTGCCTGACATGTTGCAACTGAGGTTTAACGCCCTCTACGGAAACATATATTTCGAAACATGTATAATTACAAAACATACTAAAAACCGCTGCCCAAGGAATCACTACTTCCACATCCAGATTCTCTATCCAAGTCACTCAAAATGAAAAAAACTTTGTGTGTGAAAATAATTGTTTATCGAACTTCTATAATAAAATATACTACCCCAAAAACCCATAAAACGATACCCACATCGGTAGTAGGGTGGGGGGTGGTAGTGGGGGGTGGATGAAGTAAAAAAATATTTTGAGGTTTCTGGTTCCTGTACATAGGTACACTAAATCACATTTTTTTTTTTCATCCCCTTTAATAAGGGGGTGGGGGGTGGCAATGGGGGTGGCTAATGCCAAAAATTTTTTTGAGACCTTAGCTTCTCTTGTATATACTAAATACCAATTTTATGGAATTTTACCTGCTTGATTGACCTATTTACCCTAAATTTACCCCAATTTACCCCCCAACCCTTCGACGGAACAAGATGAAAATATAATCTAGTTCTAGATCTCGTTGAAGTACAAATGTGTACCAAATTTCAAGTCAATATCTTAAACGGTTCCAGAGTAAACGTGCGCACAAAAAAGTTACATACAGACAGACAGACAGAAATTTTTTTTCACTCAAACTTAAAATTTCGACGTTTCATGACATTTTAAACCTATTTGGACAATAAAAATTTATATTTAATCGACTCTTGGGCCCCAATTTTATGCAAATTATATTGTCAATCGATGTTAACAGACCCTGCAATGTTGACACATTTACACTTAATATAGGATGTTCATTTGGCGCGAATAATCTGTAAAGTTAGCTTATTTATGTAAGCGGTTTGGTGCTCTGGACGTGTGTACGTCGTGAAGCCAAAATTTGAAAAAATGAATAAACAAATTTTTTTTCGTAACAAAAATTTATCTCGCGGAAAGTTATGTGTAGCACTGGTTGACAGAACATACAGCAGTATTCCACAAATTCCAGGTAGGTAAATAAAAATATTTAAACAATTAATTGACTAATTCTATGCTTTCCTACATACATTATAATATTTTTTGTTATTAAAACCCGCGCTTCTCAAAAAATTTCGATAAAATGTAAAATAAAATTTTAACTTTATTATAATGTATACTATATTCTCCTATAAATATTAGTTCTTATTTTAAAATAAGTTTATAAGTTGTTACATTAAATGTTAGAATAAAGGAAGATAGTGCTAAGATACCCGCCATTTGTTGGGAACACTCTGTATACATTTTTAACTTCATCTCCATAAAACATTGACAATGTTATTAGGTAGATCACTCTTTTTTCGAAAAATGACAGGTAAAATAAAAGTTAGTTATTTGTTTTCTTCCTAAAAAACGTAGTAATATTAAGTAATTAACTAATTAATAAAAATAAATGAAACTATTTCCATAATCAGCAATCGCGTACAAGGTCAAAAATATTTGCATTTTGTAAATATTACTGTATCGATGTCGTTATTGTAACGCCAGACATCTTAATGTTCTTAATATAAATGTTGGAATATATCACAATGGTGCTTCTGGGATGTTTTGGTTATAGGCACGGACGGTGACATCAACACGGCCTCGGTGAAAATATATTTTTTTTACTTCCTACCTCACACATACAACAAAACTACTATTTAAATAACGGATATTGAATTTTTAATGACATAATCCCCATAACCCCCCCCCCCCCCCCCAACCCTCACCCTGATTTTCCTCCAAATCTAATCAAACCGAGATCTCGTAAGGTAACATAAGTATACCCAATTTGAAGTTAATCCGTTAAACCGTTCTTAAGATATCATTTCCACAAAATAGTTACAGACAGACAAAAAATTTTCTTGCTTAAATTTGAAATTTCGATGTCTAACATTTAAGAGCGATCTTAGCAAAACAAATTTAAAATTGTTTTTTTGCCGATACAATACTTCCACTCCACTATGTAGATGTGGAAGTAATTAATAGAACAAATGACTTAGGTATCTACCTGTAGGAAGTTCGTTCCATTTCATATGATATACAGGGTGAGGCAATAGTGTGTCGGACCTTGATATCTCGAGTTCTACGATAACTAGAAAATTTTTAAAATATTACAAGTAAACTAAATAAAAAAGTCTATAACTGGAAATTATTTTCAAACATACAGGGCGAGCCAAGACGAGATTCCAGGACCTAGTGCTTTTTTTTAAATGGAATGGTATCTAAATCAGTACATTTTTTGAAGCCTCTTTCTAGGCTCTATTCATTCCTATATTATTAATGACTATCTCCCAACCACATGGATGTAATGAATTTTTTTGTTTGAAATAATTGCAATCTGCAGAAAGATATTAAAAAAAATCACCACAGTCACAATTATGGGTTTTAAGAACAACTTGTGAATACCAGTTACGAGACATCTAGTTAATGTGTTTGAATTATTTTCATTTCCTAAAAATGTACAAGGTGGCCAAAAATTATGTTTCAATTTAGAACTCTTAATTGAATTTTCTCAATTTTTTCAAATGGAACACCCTGTATATCTTTCGACGCTGTAATGTAGAAATGAAAAACGAACATTTTTTGTAAGTACTGCCCTATGGCTAATTGCAACCATTTTCGTTTTATAAATAAATAAGTGTTTATTTTTACTTTACTTAAGGACTTACAAAAAATGTTCGTTTTTCATTTCTACATTACAGCGTCGAAAGATATACAGGGTGTTCCATTTGAAAAAATTGAGAAAATTCAATTTAAAAATAATATATAAAATAATATAATAATAATAATTAATTTAAAAATAATTTTGGCCACCCTGTACATTTTTAAGAAATGAAAATGATTCAAAAATATTAATTAGATGTAACTAGTATTCAGATAAGGTTTTCTTAAAATCCATAATTGTGACTGTGGTGATTTTTTAAATAACAACCTGCAGATTGCATTTCAGCAAAAAAATTCATTACGTAAAAGTAGTTGGGAGACAGTCACTAATGATATAGGAATGAATAGCCTAAAAAGAGGCTTCAAAAAATGTACTGATGTACATAGCATTCCATTTAAAAAAAGGCACTATATCTTATAATTTCATCTTGGCTCGCCCTGTATGTTTGAAAATAATTTCCAGATATAGACTTTTTTATCTAGTTTACTTGCAATTTTTAAAAAAATTTCTAGCTATCGTAGAACTCGAGATATCGAGGTCCGACCCACTATTGCCCCACCCGGTATATACCCGTTCAATTAAAACACATAGCCAAGATTGTGTGACTACGTGTGTTCTAATCGGATGAGTATATCGAAATATAATAATTATTAATAGAACAAACGACTTACCTGTAATAATTATAGAATCGAAAATAAAATATATTGACGATAGTAAAAACATCAAAAAGACTTTAATAGTTTCGTACTCTGAAACTGGATCCCTTTTCGTGTAATTCAAGCTCTTTTCATTTCAAAATGTAATTGGGGCTTCAAGGACCAAAGCACTTTAAGTAAGGGCTTGGGCTTAGGGCTCGAAGCCCTTTTGATGAGGGCTTTGCCCAACTCTGGTCCCCACCAATCACCCTGTACGTATTACAGAATCGAAAGTGATTTTTTGTGATTAATAAAACGATATAATGTGCTAGAGGGAACTGTAAATACCCGTCCAAAAAGGCAAAATGGTGAACATGCAATATAATATGTAGGGAGTTGTGTTTTTTCATTGCAATCTAAAGCCCGCGATTATTAAACTTTATTATGTTTAGATACTTAGCAAACGTTATATAAAAATATAAGAAAAAAATAATTATATTTAAAATTGGAGAAGTTGTTGCATAATTTGATACCAAAAGATATACAGAGTGTTCCATTTAGAAATAAGATATCTGTTTAGTTTTTTGAAATTTCAATGTTGAATTGTCACTTTTGACGAGCATAGAAGATATAATATAAAGTTTACTAAGTTTTTCCCTATTTATAAGTATCATATAATAAACCCTGTAGGTTGGTGTTAAAATATAAATGAGCACCCAATACATATTCGGTGTAGAAACATGTTGGGAATACCCTGTATTTACTACCATTTTTGAATTCTAGTTAGAATTTTAGGACTATTTTATATACTTATACCATAAACATACACCTTCAATTGTTTTCGCGTTATAAAGAAGTCTTTTTAAAGTTTTACATAGATTTAAAAATGTAAAAAAACACTAGTTTTCCATTAAAAAGAAAACCGATGACATAACATGTTTTGTTGAAATTCTTTTTTTTTTGTCAATACATGTGCAATTAATACAAAAAATCGACATATCTTAACGTTCTTTGTTACAATTAATGATAAAAATATTAAGAGTAATCCATTTTTTCCCGTACTATATATTTTATTTTCTATAGCCTTTTTCTGTTTTTCCCTGTTCAAGAAATATTTATAATATGATATTAAAATGAAGTTTTCTGTTGAATTTCCAAACATTTACCTATTTAAAAAGTTTGATTTCCAAATTTGCATTATTTTCATCCTCACTTGCACCTTTTTAATTGCAGTTGCATATTAGCATACAAATAATTATATGTACTTTAAAGTTACAACGGGATAATGAGATATGTGGTTTATTAGTTTTTCTTATGAAAAAATTATTTACAGTGAATGATTTAGAGACACAAGAGTCTCCCGTTCCAGAAAATGTTTTAGATCCATATGAATTTGTAGAAACTAATGAGTTAGAAGAACAGGAGAAAATAGAGTCTAAAACCGTATGTAAATCATTTTTGAAACTATAGTTTAAAAAAAATAATATGTTATTGTTTTAATAGATTTCAAACACATTGCCTGAAACAACAAACGAAGAGAAGGTTTACTGTTATTTGCAAAACATGAAAAAATGTAGTGACATAGTTGAACCATGTGAATTAAAAAAAATAGACGCTATAAATAATGATAATTTTGAAATTGAAAGAGATAAGTGCGAACATGATTTTTTTAATAATCACTATTTCGATATATTAAATAAAAGCGATGAATCCTCAGAAATCACAAAGAAGGTAACTATATTGGATTACAAAATAATTCCAGCCCCAACTACTGGAATGCCCAATAAGAGTTTTATTACTAATACTTTCCCCGTTGAAAAAAGCAACGTAACCTCTGAGGCAAGTTCTACTGATGTATCTTTGCCTAATTCACCCTGTGATGATAAAAACCTCGATTCAGATTACAAACTTCCATCTGAAGATTCAGACAATGCAACTACTTCATCAGAAAATTCAGATAATGCACCTTCCTTGCCAGAAAACATGGATTGTTCGCAATCTGGGAATAACTTAGAAACAAATGTTTCACCTAATAAAGAACAGGTAAGAACCAACTTTTTCATAATAAACAATAATTGCAGATAGTAAGATGGATAAAAAATAGTATATTATGCAACAAGTGCACGAGTTGCATACCATACTTTTTGCAACAAGCGCACTTAAAACGGCCAATTTTACTTACACTCGTGTATAACATAACAACCACACTTAAAATGGCCAATTTTGCACTAGTGTTTAACCAAAAACTTTACGCACTAAAAACCGTGAATTGGCCGTTTTAAGTGCGCGTGTTGCAAAAATTTATTTTCTGTACAAACCGTCCGAAAATATGTCTAATCAGTAATTATTATATGCAGAGCCTAAAAAATATATGTACCTATCTATAAACAAAAAAAAAAAAAGAAATTTCTAGGGAACTGGTACAATAAACATTTAAATGAGCGCAGTTCAATCTATCTGTATCACTTTTCAATATTCTCACCAACGTGGGTGTCCCTGGATGGTGTTACTCATCCGCAAATGGTTAATATTTTAACAAAAAGTTACTATTTATAAATATTTTTTGCCTTAAACAAATACATTTAGAAATTTTCATCTCAGCCATAATTTATTACACTTGACATTTTGTCCCAGTACCCGTAGTTTTTTATTTATAAACAGAAATTGTACAAATTTAGCTTTTCTTCAAAATATGCACACGTCCAGCCAAAAAAAAGCTGCGCTAATATATTGTAATTAAAAATAATGCTGTTTCAACTCCCAGTGACTTCAAACAGATCAAATTAACGTGTTTTAAGTTCACGAATTTCTTAAATTGCATACAGAATATTGTTTTAATACAAATCTTCCTTCTAATCAGTTATATTGCGCGTATTCTTTTAATACAACTCCCATTTGAGCCTAAATTTTGAGCACACAAATCAGTCTTTTATAATAATGAAACTATTACCTCACAATAAAACAAAATACAAAATGTAAACAGATTTAAATCTAATATTTTTTAATCAAATTCAATGATTGACCTTATTGTCAAATAAACACCCATTCCATTTTATCGAGTAGAAGTCGCAGTCGGTCCAGCATGGTACAAATGGCTGCCAATAACTTTTTTAATAGTTTCTTAATAATTTTAGTAAACATAAACATTTTCAACATTTTAAAGTAAAATTGATATATCATTTAATTTACGTAAAGCTCGCTAAAACTAGGAAGACACTGTACAGAGCAATTTCAAAATCAACTTTAACGAGTAGAACTGACAGTTGGACGCGACCGACTGAAAATATCTATTTGATTAAAATTTTTCTTCAGCACGACACAACACTCTTACGCGATGTCAGTGTGAAATTAAACAATGCTTATAACTTTTTTGAAATAAGTATTCGGCATCGCCCGATCGCCACAATAGTTTTATTAAACAGACATTTTTAGCATTTTAAAGTAAAATTGATATATTATTTAATCGTGCTGTATATAGCAGTTTCGAAATCCTGTAAAACTTAAAATTTTTGTCTAATCAAAAACCCTAGTAACATTCTGCTCTAAGTTTATATTATAATAAAGCATAGTTTATATAAAAATGATACTATGCAGGCCTCTGATGATCATCCTCTATAACCAATTTGGCCAAAATTTTAAACCTACAAAAAACCCTTTTCTACGATGGTTATTAAAAATTTTTGTCCTGTTAATAATATATTTATTTAATGAACTCAAATATATGTAATAAATTAGCTTATTGTGTATAGGCAGAACTATTAACACTTTTACAATAATATTTAAGAAGATACACCAGCAAAGAATTACCGTATTATAAGGTCAAAGCCATTTGAAACAGATTACTGCCAATATATTTTTTGGATCATAGAGCTCCTGTAAAAACTTCGCGACTACAGTAAAGTCAAAAAGAGTAGTCAGTGGAGGAATGCGAGTACGGGCTTCTAAAAGTGGAGCGGCACGTGTTTGGAATACGTATAATATGACAGTGTGCGCGGTTGAGAGCGTGCCGCTTCACTTTTAGGAGCTTAGGGCTTCTGAAGCAGTGGTTCGAGATGACGATAATAATTTGTCAAAAAAACAGGTTCCTCTCTGGCAAACGACAATTGAAAACTTTTTCAGTACATTTAATCCAATTGATGAAATTAAAACCGACGAAGAAAAACGACGAATCGGATCAAATTTCATTCGAGGAGTGCAAGGAGATATTAAAGGAAGCCGACTTATTCACGACGTGGTGCCAAACCTCAATCGAAGTCAAGCTCAAGGACTTCTTGATCGATGTCTGGGAAAAAAATTTTTCGGTGGACTCTTCTGGACCGTCTTCCACGAAGACCACATGCACGTTGTCCACGACTGTTCCTGGAGCGGCGGTTACTGCCGATGCGTCCGCATCCACCAGCTGCCCATTAAACGAGAATGTCGAAAGCATCTTCGACAGCATAATATTTCCGGAAGATACCTCTTTAATCTCACAAAATATCTGTTACAACCGCCAAGACAACTTTTGTATTTTGAAAACGCCGGGCGAAAAAGGACAGTTCCTCATGAAATTGGAGATTTTCCCAGTTACGAGCATCTCGAACGTGGAGAAGAACCTTTGGTGGAGACACGCCCTTTTGCGCATGAATTTCTTAACTGCGAGCAAAGTGGACCCATTGCAAATGCAGGTGGACCGTCTGGTGGCACAAGCGACGCGACGGATAACACAAGTGGAAAATGTAAAAAAAGAAATACGAAAGAAGTCCTCTTGGAGTTTGTCCGGAACTTCCCGACAAGCCCCATATTAAGTATCTGTAATTCCAATCAATGGATGAATTCGCGATGGAAATTTTGTCGAAAAAGTGACAATGTTGTTCAACGTGTGTTGGACATTTTCGCTTTAGAATTTATAAATCAATCGTTCGAAGAAATTTATTTGTATGCTAGTAATGTTTATCCATTGTACAGCGCAGGACGCATCAGCGTCGAACAATATTATTTTACTCGAGATGAATCTGTTACCATTATGTTAGAATTATTAGATTTTCAATTCGCACACAGTGAAACAGATATTTTACAATTTTTAAATGATACGTACAATATTATTGATCGTAAATTGCCTAAAATAAATTGTTTACAAATTATCGCGCCACCTAGTTCTGGAAAAAATTTTTTTTTTGATGCAATTATTCATTATTTTTTTAATTTTGGTCAAATAGGTAATTTTAATAAATATGTTACTTTTCCGTTAATGGAAGCTGTAAATAAACGAATTTTATTGTGGAATGAACCTAATTGTGAACCAGGATCATTCGACACGTTAAAAATGTTGTTTGGGGGTGATACGCTTAATGTCAAGGTTAAATACCAAAATGATTGTGTCATATCTCGTACACCTGTTATAGTTTTAAGCAATAAAAATGTCTTTCCGAGGGATCCGGCTTTCACATGTCGCATGATTACATATCAATGGCAACAAGCCGCATTCCTCAAAAATTATCAAAAAAAACTACATCCAATCGCTGTATATGATTTATTGAAAATAAAAAATATTTTATAACATGTATGTTTTATTTAAGCTCCATAACTAATTAAATTTGCAGGATAAAAATCATCGTAGACATGTGCACTACGTTTTCCAAAAGCAATAATATCATCATTTTCCGCATGACAGTCGCCGGTATGAGTGAAAGTATTGTCAATGTCAACAGAGACAACCATACTACATTCAACAGCCCAGTACGCTGCACTATTTTGAAAGTTTTCATTATCATGAGCCGGATTCAATTGAGGTGTAGGAATGATACCAAAACTAATTTGTGGTATTTGTGTATGCACGTAATTCGAAACAGTTCGATTAACATGCATAACTGCCGCACTGTCTATTTGATATTTATAAGAAGTATCCAAATTAACTTCCCTATTACCTACTTCGGTTTCGGGCGTATTCATTGTAGGCTTAAATGAAAAAACACCATCTTTTTTACTAGACACACCCATTGTAACTTCGAAGTTTGATGTCCACCCTGTCGATTTAACAGTATCAGATCCACCGGCGAGGTAAGGAATGTCGTGTGATTTGGTTTGAATATAACCACTACGTGGTTTGTACGTCCAATCGATAACTGTGTCACCAACTTTCGGCATAAAGTTGAATCGATCGATGTATCGATCAAGTAAATAGAAACCTTCATCATGACTTGCATAGTTAGCGACACTCCGCTTACTGTTGGTTCTCAAACACATGTACATGTCAACATGTCGCGGCACACCCAAGCACATGGGAGCGTGCAAATCTAGCTTTTCTGATCCCCAATATTTGCGTATCATTTCATTAGTATCTGGACTCATCACAGCCATTGGCGTCATCGGAGAATCCGCTTGTAGGGTATATTTATGATTGGAAGTATAAATTTTATTATTCAAACCGACAGCTGTTAATCCTATAGCACAGTGTTCGGAAGTTGCGGTTCCGGATAATGTCGTACCAGTATCAAAAGCGGTGCGAATACCTTGTGGTGTTACTTTTACATTTACCTCTTCAATTTTCACAGTGCCGGCAAGATATTGCGTCAACTTCATATATTCATGAGGACTCAAGTAAAAAAATATGGAATTATTAGGTATGACACTAAGAGAAGTCGTATAATACACGGCGTCACCTTTATCAGTTGTCCCACCTTGTTTAACAATTAAAGTTCGAAAAATACGAATCATGATTCGATCGACTTCGTCATGATCCGGAATCGATTCATGTATTTAAGGTCACCCGGTCGGGTTCCCCCACCTCGCAGCCGCCGCGTGCGAGGGTCTAGGAAAAGAATCCTAAGGATTCCTTTCTCCTTTACCTGCGTGTTTAAATATAAGTGAGAAATCGTGGGCTTTCAAAATGAGTTCCGACAGTGCTCAACAAACAACAAGTTTCGACGTAAGTGTTTCCAACATGAGTCTTGAACGTTGCCACCTCACGCCGTCTTTGAACGCGTCGACGACATTCTTACGAATGTACCATGGAGACACCTACAAGTGCAAGTTTGTCGCCAGTCAAAATTTTCATTTGGTGCAAAACTCGTCAACGGTGGCCTGCATGGATACCGTGTTGTGCGAGACAGAAGTAAAGTCGTGCAATCAATTTTTCACGGTAATCTCGGACATGCATTGTTTTCCATCCATCCTACTGTGCAACTGGTGTTTCATGCGAAAGTTGCAGTCGGGAAAGTTGCAGCAACTAATTGACCAACACGGTGGCAGTCTGTATCAACGTGCGGCGGTTTACGCGTTGCATATTCACGGTGGTGGCCACAACCACTGTGATTACTGCGGCTTCGATACGATTGAGTACCGACCTTGCCTTTATTTTCCGATGCTTGTAAATTTCGCCGCAGTGGTCGAGGTGGGAACGTTCGAGCCCTTTCCAACTCCGCCAGCCCAAGAAATTCCTTTGGCTGACGAAATACTGGAACTGACGATCAGTCCGGAGGAGCAGGCGGAGATTGACACCAATTAAAATGTCACACTAAATTTTCATGAATTATTTATAGTGGTTGGACGATCTGTGCGAACATTTGGCCGAGGATCATGGAGTCGACACAAGAATTTCCCCAAGAACTTCCCCAGTGCCCACAGGACTGTCTTCTGAATGTGCTGGAATTAATCTGGCCGATGGAGATGATGACGTTACGGCTTCTGAAGCAGTGGTTCGAGATGACGATAATAATTTGTCAAAAAAACAGGTTCCTCTCTGGCAAACGACAATTGAAAACTTTTTCAGTACATTTAATCCAATTGATGAAATTAAAACCGACGAAGAAAAACGACGAATCGGATCAAATTTCATTCGAGGAGTGCAAGGAGATATTAAAGGAAGCCGACTTATTCACGACGTGGTGCCAAACCTCAATCGAAGTCAAGCTCAAGGACTTCTTGATCGATGTCTGGGAAAAAAATTTTTCGGTGGACTCTTCTGGACCGTCTTCCACGAAGACCACATGCACGTTGTCCACGACTGTTCCTGGAGCGGCGGTTACTGCCGATGCGTCCGCATCCACCAGCTGCCCATTAAACGAGAATGTCGAAAGCATCTTCGACAGCATAATATTTCCGGAAGATACCTCTTTAATCTCACAAAATATCTGTTACAACCGCCAAGACAACTTTTGTATTTTGAAAACGCCGGGCGAAAAAGGACAGTTCCTCATGAAATTGGAAATTTTCCCAGTTACGAGCATCTCGAACGTGGAGAAGAACCTTTGGTGGAGACACGCCCTTTTGCGCATGAATTTCTTAACTGCGAGCAAAGTGGACCCATTGCAAATGCAGGTGGACCGTCTGGTGGCACAAGCGACGCGACGGATAACACAAGTGGAAAATGTAAAAAAAGAAATACGAAAGAAGTCCTCTTGGAGTTTGTCCGGAACTTCCCGACAAGCCCCATATTAAGTATCTGTAATTCCAATCAATGGATGAATTCGCGATGGAAATTTTGTCGAAAAAGTGACAATGTTGTTCAACGTGTGTTGGACATTTTCGCTTTAGAATTTATAAATCAATCGTTCGAAGAAATTTATTTGTATGCTAGTAATGTTTATCCATTGTACAGCGCAGGACGCATCAGCGTCGAACAATATTATTTTACTCGAGATGAATCTGTTACCATTATGTTAGAATTATTAGATTTTCAATTCGCACACAGTGAAACAGATATTTTACAATTTTTAAATGATACGTACAATATTATTGATCGTAAATTGCCTAAAATAAATTGTTTACAAATTATCGCGCCACCTAGTTCTGGAAAAAATTTTTTTTTTGATGCAATTATTCATTATTTTTTTAATTTTGGTCAAATAGGTAATTT
Organism: Rutpela maculata; assembly: GCA_936432065.2. NCBI lineage: Eukaryota > Metazoa > Arthropoda > Insecta > Coleoptera > Cerambycidae > Rutpela > Rutpela maculata. Next base: position 125,296,228 of record OW386292.2, on the reverse strand, counting down.
TAATAAATATGTTACTTTTCCGTTAATGGAAGCTGTAAATAAACGAATTTTATTGTGGAATGAACCTAATTGTGAACCAGGATCATTCGACACGTTAAAAATGTTGTTTGGGGGTGATACGCTTAATGTCAAGGTTAAATACCAAAATGATTGTGTCATATCTCGTACACCTGTTATAGTTTTAAGCAATAAAAATGTCTTTCCGAGGGATCCGGCTTTCACATGTCGCATGATTACATATCAATGGCAACAAGCCGCATTCCTCAAAAATTATCAAAAAAAACTACATCCAATCGCTGTATATGATTTATTGAAAATAAAAAATATTTTATAACATGTATGTTTTATTTAAGCTCCATAACTAATTAAATTTGCAGGATAAAAATCATCGTAGACATGTGCACTACGTTTTCCAAAAGCAATAATATCATCATTTTCCGCATGACAGTCGCCGGTATGAGTGAAAGTATTGTCAATGTCAACAGAGACAACCATACTACATTCAACAGCCCAGTACGCTGCACTATTTTGAAAGTTTTCATTATCATGAGCCGGATTCAATTGAGGTGTAGGAATGATACCAAAACTAATTTGTGGTATTTGTGTATGCACGTAATTCGAAACAGTTCGATTAACATGCATAACTGCCGCACTGTCTATTTGATATTTATAAGAAGTATCCAAATTAACTTCCCTATTACCTACTTCGGTTTCGGGCGTATTCATTGTAGGCTTAAATGAAAAAACACCATCTTTTTTACTAGACACACCCATTGTAACTTCGAAGTTTGATGTCCACCCTGTCGATTTAACAGTATCAGATCCACCGGCGAGGTAAGGAATGTCGTGTGATTTGGTTTGAATATAACCACTACGTGGTTTGTACGTCCAATCGATAACTGTGTCACCAACTTTCGGCATAAAGTTGAATCGATCGATGTATCGATCAAGTAAATAGAAACCTTCATCATGACTTGCATAGTTAGCGACACTCCGCTTACTGTTGGTTCTCAAACACATGTACATGTCAACATGTCGCGGCACACCCAAGCACATGGGAGCGTGCAAATCTAGCTTTTCTGATCCCCAATATTTGCGTATCATTTCATTAGTATCTGGACTCATCACAGCCATTGGCGTCATCGGAGAATCCGCTTGTAGGGTATATTTATGATTGGAAGTATAAATTTTATTATTCAAACCGACAGCTGTTAATCCTATAGCACAGTGTTCGGAAGTTGCGGTTCCGGATAATGTCGTACCAGTATCAAAAGCGGTGCGAATACCTTGTGGTGTTACTTTTACATTTACCTCTTCAATTTTCACAGTGCCGGCAAGATATTGCGTCAACTTCATATATTCATGAGGACTCAAGTAAAAAAATATGGAATTATTAGGTATGACACTAAGAGAAGTCGTATAATACACGGCGTCACCTTTATCAGTTGTCCCACCTTGTTTAACAATTAAAGTTCGAAAAGCGAATCCATACGAATAAAATATTCGTGAATGACTATATGTCAAATAAAATTTCTTTTGACCCAACGACCGTGGAATATCGAATTTTTTTTGGACATTACTAACGGCGCCCACTGGATTGGCATGTGCACCGCCACCGCCAGTACGTTGATCCATTACTTCCGTCTCCATGTCCCCGGCAAACATGTCTGGTGAATTGATGGCACTCTCGGGTGGACTATCTACACTTGGTTCTGTTGTTGTGGTGTGTGAACGTACTCTGGAAGGTCCCGGTTGCGGCTCCACTTGATCTTCAGCACCTGGAACAAAAGCGGCGGCTAATTCTCTTTTTTTAGTATTAGAAGCATGTCGCCATAATTCTTGCATGAACGGTGGCAAGTAAGGAAATATTTCTATTTCGTCTAATCTATCTTCGCGAAGACGTTCTTCGAGCGTCGGATTGCGACGACGGCCGGCACGACCATCTGGATCATCGCGCCAAGAACGATAAGACATTACCTGATACAGTTGATGTTCCGTACCACTGCTTTCGAAATTCGTCGAATTTCACAACTTGATTTTGTTTAGCCTTCTTGTAGGCCGCACCAAGGGCTCTCTGCCGATCTCCAAACCGTTTTTGACCTCGATGCGTAGTTTTGTCAATTTTCGGCGTAGTAGGTGCCATAGGCGGATATACCACGTTTCCCGCGATATATGTTTCATACACGTTTTTTAAAAATAACCCAACCGCACCTACTAGAGAATGTTCGTTACCTTCAGCATACACACTTAAAAAATCCCAAATAGCCGCTTGATCAGCTTTCACAACGTCTAGCGGAACCTTGGCATTTAAGTATGCTAAGTCGTGATGTAACGCGATTAAGTCATCACGGTCAACCGGCGCCTCGAGCCCGACCTCGTTACCCGGACCCAAATAGTTGTGCCACGGAAATAACATACTTTCACCGCGCGACCCTGACTTATAAACACGCAGGTAAAGGAGAAAGGAATCCTTAGGATTCTTTTCCTAGACCCTCGCACGCGGCGGCTGCGAGGTGGGGGAACCCGACCGGGTGACCTTAAATACGAATCATGATTCGATCGACTTCGTCATGATCCGGAATCGATTCATGTATTTAAGGTCACCCGGTCGGGTTCCCCCACCTCGCAGCCGCCGCGTGCGAGGGTCTAGGAAAAGAATCCTAAGGATTCCTTTCTCCTTTACCTGCGTGTTTATAAGTCAGGGTCGCGCGGTGAAAGTATGTTATTTCCGTGGCACAACTATTTGGGTCCGGGTAACGAGGTCGGGCTCGAGGCGCCGGTTGACCGTGATGACTTAATCGCGTTACATCACGACTTAGCATACTTAAATGCCAAGGTTCCGCTAGACGTTGTGAAAGCTGATCAAGCGGCTATTTGGGATTTTTTAAGTGTGTATGCTGAAGGTAACGAACATTCTCTAGTAGGTGCGGTTGGGTTATTTTTAAAAAACGTGTATGAAACATATATCGCGGGAAACGTGGTATATCCGCCTATGGCACCTACTACGCCGAAAATTGACAAAACTACGCATCGAGGTCAAAAACGGTTTGGAGATCGGCAGAGAGCCCTTGGTGCGGCCTACAAGAAGGCTAAACAAAATCAAGTTGTGAAATTCGACGAATTTCGAAAGCAGTGGTACGGAACATCAACTGTATCAGGTAATGTCTTATCGTTCTTGGCGCGATGATCCAGATGGTCGTGCCGGCCGTCGTCGCAATCCGACGCTCGAAGAACGTCTTCGCGAAGATAGATTAGACGAAATAGAAATATTTCCTTACTTGCCACCGTTCATGCAAGAATTATGGCGACATGCTTCTAATGCTAAAAAAAGAGAATTAGCCGCCGCTTTTGTTCCAGGTGCTGAAGATCAAGTGGAGCCGCAACCGGGACCTTCCAGAGTACGTTCACACACCACAACAACAGAACCAAGTGTAGATAGTCCACCCGAGAGTGCCATCAATTCACCAGACATGTTTGCCGGGGACATGGAGACGGAAGTAATGGATCAACGTACTGGCGGTGGCGGTGCACATGCCAATCCAGTGGGCGCCGTTAGTAATGTCCAAAAAAAATTCGATATTCCACGGTCGTTGGGTCAAAAGAAATTTTATTTGACATATAGTCATTCACGAATATTTTATTCGTATGGATTCGCTTTTCGAACTTTAATTGTTAAACAAGGTGGGACAACTGATAAAGGTGACGCCGTGTATTATACGACTTCTCTTAGTGTCATACCTAATAATTCCATATTTTTTTACTTGAGTCCTCATGAATATATGAAGTTGACGCAATATCTTGCCGGCACTGTGAAAATTGAAGAGGTAAATGTAAAAGTAACACCACAAGGTATTCGCACCGCTTTTGATACTGGTACGACATTATCCGGAACCGCAACTTCCGAACACTGTGCTATAGGATTAACAGCTGTCGGTTTGAATAATAAAATTTATACTTCCAATCATAAATATACCCTACAAGCGGATTCTCCGATGACGCCAATGGCTGTGATGAGTCCAGATACTAATGAAATGATACGCAAATATTGCCTTACTCGCATTCCTCCACTGACTACTCTTTTTGACTTCCATATGTTATTCATCTCTGTCAGTAAGCGGAGCAAAAATAAATAATCTTAAGGAGCCTGATTCAAACATGAGTAATGTTGATTTAGGACGGAAACCTTTTTCTGGCTACGACTGTACCTACCTAATATTAGGAATGTTATTTCAGGAACCCAAAAACAATGTAAAGTGGTACCTAGCCGAAGAAGGTAAATCAAATACTAACAAAGATTTATGTCCATTCTGTTTTGAAAATGTAGGGCATTTTTCTCGACACTTAATAAGAAAACATTCGGACGAAGACTCCATCCAAAAATAATGAAACTGGGAAATAAAAGTATAGAAAGAAGAATGGCAATAATAGCTCTTCGCAAAAAAGGAAATTTTATCCTTAAGTCAGAAACAGGCAAGTTGAGACCAGTTAGAAAATCTTTAATAAGTTCCAACCAAGAAGGAGAATATTTTACATGCACGTCTTGCCTCGGATTTTACAAAAAGACATACTTGTGGCGACACAGGAAAACATGTTCATCTTTAATTTCCACTAAAAAAGACGGTGTTAAAACAAAACATCTCACTGAGGCTCAAACTTTTTTGGCTGCTACAGGTTTGCTTGGCAACTATTTCAATAAAAGCCGTCTAAAATCAGAAGTCTTTTCGGTTATGAAGCCGGACGAAATTAGTTTCGCGGCAAAAACAGACCCTTTAATATGTCTTTACGGCGAATCTTATTTAAACAAACAGAAAAGAAAGCAAATGATCAACGTCGCGTCAAATCGCATGCGGGAAATTGCGAGGCTAAAATTGGCATTGCAGAAATTTACTACAATTAAAGATACCATGGATATGTTAAAGCCAGAAATGTATGAAAATATCATCGCTGCATCGAAAATCATTTGTGGGTTTGATAATAAAAAAAAAACTTTCAAAGCTTCATCGTTGGCTTTACATTTAAGCACAAATTAAAAATTTATATGTGATGTAGCTAAAAAAGCTTTAATCACAAAAAATCCTCTATTCAATATCCAAGACGAGGAAGAAAAGAAAAAAAAAATTAAATGAAATATCTAATCTTAAAGATATAATTATGAGCCATTGTTGTAACGATTTGTCAAGTTTGGCAAGTAAAGTTCTTAATGAACGTTCATTAGAGAAGCCTAAATTAGTGCCATTGACTGAGGACATCAAACGTTTAAATGACTACATTGGAACATTGGCATCTGAAGCTTCCAAAAAATTAAAAAGTAAAGAGGACATAATAAAGAACTACAAAACTCTCGCTGAATGTACACTTTGTCTTGTACTTGAATTTAATAGAAAGCGTATAGGAGAAGTTCAGTTTTTAGATATAGATACTTACAAAAAAGACGAATCCACTTTAAATCACGAAGAATTTTTAAAGTGCCTTCGAATTTGAAAAGAATATGAGTTCTTGTTTTAAGCGAGTTGTTGTTTTTGGGAAAGGTAGTAAACCAGTGGCAATTTTATTTACAAAACGTATGCAGTCTTACATAGACTTACTTCTCAATATACGAAAAGAAACCGACATCGTTTCCAAAGCAAACAAGTACGTCTTTGCAAATCCTGGCTCGTCTGATAGGTGGATGTCTGGATGTAACGTGATCAAAAAATATGCGTACCAATGTGGAGCTAAAAAACCGGAATTGCTCACATCAACGAAATTTAGAAAGCAAATTGCTACTATATCACACAGAAAAGACCCATCGAGAATTCTACAGGTAAGTGCAACAAATAACCTTAGGCACAGGAGGATATTAAACATGAATGTTTTTTAGTTTTATGGATCTCAATCAATGTCAATAGTTCTGCTAGCGATTCTATTATTTAGGACCAGAAGGAACTTACACTTTTTAAAATTTTTAAACTTTATTCAAAAAGGGGAACAATTAGAACAACTCTTTAGTTTTTAGTTTAAATTTTTTTTAACTAATATCATGAAATTTACTGATAGATTGTATTAAACTGTGTTACGTTGGTCTCGTAATAAAAATTGTAGTGATATTAAAACATAACATATAATAACAGAACCTTAAACAAATATCTTAATTTGAAGAAATGTTGCTAATTATAATTTTTGTAAAGTAGTTCTGAAATCTACAAGTAGTATTGGAAATTATGTCTAATTCCATATGCATTATTGTAGGCAATTAGTTGGTCAGTCAATAGACCAGGGTAATAAGGAAGAAAAAGTCCCGTTTGAGGTCAGTTGCGGAGACAAATATCCGATAGCTTCTCTACCATTTAGTTACTCCGTGAAGAGATGAGTTTTATAATACTCAAGATGTGGTAAAAACTTTAGATCGATTCATGAAATAGTTTTTGTAAAATTGCATTGTTTATCCCAGACAACTTTTTTGGCAACAATATTATGCGCTTAGTAATGAATTAAGACACAATGATTTTTTTGGTATTTCGTGAAAGGCAAAGAGTTGTTCTAAAGTAATTCTAATCCAATTTGCCAAAAATTTTAATTTTCAGTACCGTTAAATCTCTTTGCAAAAGTACTGTATTCCTACCTTATAAACAAATAGATTAGCTTTGTTACATTTGCTCGTAAAAGAATTATTTCATTTTAATCGAAAAGCTGGCATTTTAAGACGTATAATAATAAAAAAAGAAATATTCTAAGGCAATCTGGGGAAAAGTTAACTTTTTTTATTTCGCAGCTACTTTGTTTATAATTATTAAGAAACTTAATAAGCGCCATTGTAAAGATGCAGAGATAAGCCTGTAGTGGAAAAAATTTAAAAACAATTGCATTTGAATGGAATCGTTGGTGAAACTTCAAACATATAGCTCAAATGCCGGTTGCTCAGTGTGAGTGAGTGAGTGTGAGTTACCTTCAAATCCATGTTTTATACAAAAGTTGTAGAGAAATAAAAAAGAAGGGCGATGCCGACTTGCAGAGTAGAAATCCGAGCCGTATTTTATTTAAAAAAAATGGAGATGCCGGGGATCAAACCCGGGGCCTTCACATACAAAACGAACGCACATTTAAACATGTTTAAATTCGCGTTCGATTAAAAAAAAAGAATTCTTTTACGAGCAAATGCAACAAAGCTAATCTATTTGTTTATAAGGTAAAAATGACAGTACTTTCGCAAAGAGATTTAACGGTACTGAAAACTAAAAATTTTGCAAATAATAAATTACTTTAATAGAACAACTCTTTGCCTTCCACAAAATACCATTACTAAGCGCATAATATTGTGGAAAAAAAATGGGATAAACAATTGTAATTTTGTAAAAACTATTTCATGAATCGATCTAAAATTTTTACCACATCTTAAGTATTATAATTATTATAAGTATTATATCTGTTTACGGAGTAACTAAGTCGTAGAGCGATGTTTGCGGTTGCAGTTTTCTAGGCAAAAAATAATCGACTTTTCGAAACCGCCATTTTATAAGTTTATTCATTTCCTACAAGATGATTATTTCAATTTTTGGTCGAATATGTAAACGAAAATGCGGAAAAATAAGCATTTTTGGCCCTTTAATTGTTAACTAGAAAACCTTAACGAATCCTACGCATATTTTATATAGATTTTGTGACTATATACCTACCTATAATATACCTGAAGCACCTATCAGATATCTAGATATTAGATATGTATTTAAATTTTAATTAAGTACCTTGAAAATTTATTCCTATGCGTATAAAAAATACTATTATTAACTAATTGAGCAGCATTCTATATTGCAGATTAACGGAGAGTGCCTATCAGACTGCAAAAGTGGCGAAAGTCTTGATTCTGTTAAATGAGGGAAAGGGAGACCAGTTTAAGGGTAAAAGTCTAAACGAAATCGAATTAGAACAGGATGGAACAGATATCTTCAATGACAATAGGCGTCTGAATTTAAGATGCCAGCGCCAAAGTGGAGAACTCGTGAACTAATTATAGGCTTTTTGTTTGTTTATATGGCGAATACTTATATTGATTTTGTTCTGTTTATTGTTGTTTTTGGCGTTAAAAATAATAACATTAATAATATATGACCTAAAGGTTTGCAAGATTTTGTTGTAAGTGATTTGCAAGATGTTAATGGCATTATTCAGCAAAATTCATATTTTTTTAGGTTATCTAGTTTTTCCCTTGAAAAGTACAGTTTCTTCGACATTAACGGTGTCTGGCTAGTTAAATATTAATAAACTTAAATATTTCTCTAAATTTATATACAGTTGTAGTTTAAATCACTTTTTTTTTCAGGAAACATGAGTGACATTTAGGTTAAGCATATTGCAATGTATGGGACATTTGTAAAGCACTAAAAATGTAAAAATTCTAAGTGTGTGTATGAAGGGGAATATGTTTTAAATGCAGGACATATTATTTTGTGTGGTACAACCCATATTCAACACAAAACTTAAATTGTATATGCTCTATGTTTACAAACAAGTGTCTCAGATTCAAATACCCATGAAATTAGTGGTACATTGAATATAAGTGAAAAGATATTTATTAATTCTTTAAGTAAAATAAATGAAACAGTATTTTGTAAAATATGAAACAGAAATATTCAGGGGTATAATAGTGCATGGTGCAATAGTATATATTACTTTTAAATATACTGGAATTACATATATTTACTTATTTCAAAAATTTCACTTACAATGTGTGATTGTCTAGGACATTATTATTGCTACTCGGGCCACGGTTATTTGCACTAGCTTTTCCCCCTCTCAATGCCTGGTTAAAGGTGTCTACATTAAAGAGGGTATGCTTTGAACATTGCAGTGCAACTCAACTTTCACGAGTTGTCCCTACAATCTACAAAGGATACCGACTAGGTTGGCGTCAGCCAATTGTAGCCCCTTTAAATGCTATCATATTTTTAATAACTTAGCATCTCAGTTTATCATTTACTTATTGTTGATATCATCGTACACTAAAGAGACAATGACATAAAAGCCCATAATTAGTTTAACTATAGACCACCAGGTGGCGTACTCCTTATTTTCAGACGCCTATAGTCATTCAGAAAAAGATAATTGTAACTCTAATGAAAAAATAATATCTTGTTGTGCAGCAGACACTCAATATAACACATTAGAAGTGACTGCCGAAGCTACTAAGGAAAAGGACTGTTCACGAGAAAAAAATATTATAAATTCAAAAATACATGGACGCTGTCGTTGGTAGCAAGATGATAAGAAACTTGTTTTAAAGTTTTTCAACAAACACATTCAGAAGAGAAAAGTGCCTAAAAAAGACGAATGTCTTAATTTTATTCGTCAAAATAACACATTTTCGGAGAGCGATTGGGTTAGGATTAAAACCTTAGTTTATAATAGTTATCGTTTAAAGCAGTAGTTTTTTATGTATGTTCATATTGTATCTGATTAGACCAATAAACGAATCATATGCAGTGTTTCAAAAAATTCTACAGGAATTTAAAATATGTTTTTTTTAATGGGACACGGTGTATATTTAATTTTTTTATTAGATGTACATGGCGACATATGTATCCTTAATTGTTTTTCAGTTACAGTGTTTCAAAAAGTGATTTTGGGAACTTATCTATATATTTAAACGGCTTAACTTTCACTTCACTGACCACTTTCATATTTCTATCTTGAGGCTAGGATTTTGCAGAGTGAGAGGGAAATATGCGTTTATTTTCGATTTATTGTAAATATTTAAAAAACTACACATAGTGTAATCTTAAAACTGCTTTAGATACTTGCTATTGATCTAACGAATACAACTATATATATTTTTTATTATAAATTTCTGTTATATTTAAATATCATAGTTTGTCAATGAAAATAGTGCCTAATTTCATTATTAAAGTATGGCATTTGCCTATATACAAAATTAATGATAAAAACTATATATGGTTGTATTCCTTAGAGCAATAGGAAGTATCTGAAATTATTTTAAAGATTATATCATTTATGATTTTTTAAATATTTATAATAAAACGAAAATAAACGCATATTTCCCTCTCACTCTGCAAAATCCTAGCCTTAACTTTTAATAAAACTTCCACAAAGTTATTAAACTTTAGGTTAACCCAAAAATGGGTATAGTTTGATGGCTTATTAAAAACCTTCTGCAAGTAAGAAAGTAAAAAGTAAGAAATCTGCAAGTAACCCTGCTCTGTCCCAACAAGTTTCCCTAGAATTAAGAAAATCATAATATGCTATATTATAATTTAAAAATATTTTTCAAAAATAATTTGTAATAAACAGGCCACTCCGAAGTTCAGTAAATTAAAATGTTATAATTATTTTAATTTCAATAAAAGGTTTCTAAACTGATTTAAATGCTTTAATAAGACAGTTAAAAGTAATTTATTAATAAGGCCGCACTAATAACTGGAATAACTTTTGGAAGTTTGGTATTTACAGTTTTTATTTCTCATATATTCTACTTAATAGAGATTGAATATTGTTATACCATGTTAATGTAAATTTAATTTTAAATATAAATCGTTATAGTATAATAAAAAAATTAGTTTTTTTTACCACTAGGTACCACTAGGTAACTATTTTTGCAGAAAACACTTCTATTTAGTTCCAACAAAAAGTAATTAAAAATTCAATAAGTAATGTATACTCACCTTACTACTCAGCCGTGGCTGTTGTTATAGGTCATAAAGATACTTGTGAAGAGGCGCAGTATTAACAAAAAAAAAATACATTTTTGAAGAAACAACTTTCTAAACGAAGTCGACAACTAAGGAAAATTCGTTTAGCTGCACTTAAAGGTAACCCATGGCCTATATTTTATCGTACTTATACTTATACAACAAAATATTGATCCAAGTCTCTAAAATTCGCGTTAAAACTAATAACATGCAATGTAAAATCGATCTAAGTCACCGCAATGAATAAAAGTACGAACTAAGTCTGCTGTATTTATTAAATTGTTTGCGATTCTGCAATACCCACCTCCCTTTGTGAAAATCTGTGTTTTTTTCTCTGAAGAGGACTGAGTATATTAGACAAAATGTCGGCAAAAAATAAGTGCATTATTGTTGTCCAAAATTTGTCCAAAATTTATTTTTTTAATTTGTGAAAACTTGACACTAATAATAACCATTTTTGATTGCTAATAATAGGTATATTTTTATTCTAACAAAAACGGTTTCATTTGCTTGCTTCCCATTACTCTAAGTTTCATAAATTTTAATTTAACCTAGTTAACATTAAATAATATATTTTTTGGCGCATACCTAATTAGACTGAAATAACCTTTTGTTTGTTTCATTTAAGACACCTAATTAAATAATATTTAACAATATATATTTTCACTTTGCCACTGAAGTGATAGGTACTTTTTAGTAGTTTCTATATGATTTTAAAATTAAACTCGGCCGTTTTATATTCTTCATCATATGGAGTGTATGAAAATTCGAATTTAAATAACGCGCCTTGCTTTAGGGTATTCGCGCATGTGAAGTTTTTTTGGCACACATGCATCCACTGACTGTATTTTCACTATTTTCGTACCTCGCTAGCTGCTTCATAATTATTTAGTTGTCTAATAGGTAGGTATGACAAATACAGGATACAGATTAAATATATCAAATACCATCATAATTTTCCAGTGAACTGTGACAATACGAGTGCCTACTAACTGCTGATTATAGTGTTTGTTTGTCTATGGTGTTTATGATTGCAGCTGTACCTAATGGAAGCTTATTGGTATGTACCTATTTAGTAAATTTAATATTACGACGATTTCGTCGGTTGCCAGTTGTGTTGTGATTATTGGATGTGTGAAAGAATGCGATATCAAAACACGTTTAGCCGGAAGAACATATTATCCCAAAAATATTTAGTTTATTAAATTGTTAATGAGAGTATTAAAAAAGAATAGGTAGGTAGGTACTAATAACTGACTATTAAATTCCTTTGGAATAAATTAGTCTCAGATTTATACAGGGTGTTGCACATGAGAGGGACATAGCTTAATAGGACGTAGAGAACTTTAGTGGTAATAAGAACCTCCCATAAAAATGTCTCATTTGGCCTTTCCTACGAAGTTACAGGGTGTTTTTATATTTCGCGAAAACTGCTCTTTGTCATAACTTTGACAGCGAATGGAATACTTAATGGGTCTATATTAGGTACAGGCGGTACAGCTAATACACTAACGACCCTTTAGAAGTACGTGTAAGACATGAAAAGATATCCAGGTCCAGAGTCACTAAAATTTACGTTTCTTTTTTACATCTAAAACATGACCCTGTACTTAAATATTTTTCTACAATTTCTATACGATATTCGAAAAGAACTAACAAAAATAAGCAGCTAAATGGCCTATTTCATTTTTTTGTTAGATACACCTTTGTGGTTATTTTAATACGGTGAGAAATGTACAAGAAAAAGGATTCCAGAACGATACTAAATGAAACGTTACGTGAAATAAATAATTTGGTAACAAAAATTTGCAAAAATTTTATTTAGGCTAAATGGTCTGGGTGAATCCTAATTATGATACGTTTTAATATTCTGGCTGAATCCGATGGTCTGGGTGAATCCTAATTCCGATACGTTTTAAATTAAAACATCGGAATTAGGATTCACCCAGACCATCTAGCCTAAATAGAATTTTTGCAAATTATAATTACAACATTATTTATTTCACGTGACTTTCATTTAATATTGTTCTTTTTATCCGTATTCTGTAATTTAATCGATATTCTTATTCTTGTACATTTATCACCATATTTAAAATAACTACAAAGGTGTAGAGTGAAATTGCTTAGAAAAGATAACATCGTCATAGAATGCGCAGAAACCGATATCGGTACCGCAGCTGGTTACCTAGGTAACGATCCTATTTTTACAGCTGCATGGGCGGCGCACTGCCTATCACCATTAATATTTAAATAAAAAGTGGATAGGACGGCACTGAAATTATGCCAACTGTTATACGGAATGCGCGAAGCCGTGACGTATGTTATCTTTTCTAAGCAATTTCACTCTAACAAAAAAGTGAAATAGCCCATTTCGCTTATTTTTGTTAGTTCTTTTCGAATATCGTATAGAAATTTCAATTTACAGGGTCACGTTCTTTAGATGTAAAAAAGAAACGTAAATTGTAGTGACTTCGAACCTGAATATTTTTACATGTCTTACATCTTACATGTACTTCTAAGGGGTCGCTAGTGTTTTAGCTGTACCAAACATTATTCCATATCAAAGTTATGACAAAAAGCAGTTTTTGCGAAAAATTATAAAATATCCTGTAACATCGTAGTGTAGGCCCAGTGAGACATTCTTATGGGAGGTTCTTATTAACTGATGTTCTTTACTTCCTATTAGGCTATGTCCTTCTCATGACGCAACAGCCTGTACATTAGGGTGGAGTGAAAAAGTGAGAGTTGGAAATTTTAAATCTAATAGCGCGCAAAAGTTGCCTGTGTTATTTGTTAGTATTTCCATTTTTTTCCTTTTTAATTTCTAAAGTTTTTTTCTGCCCCCCCAGCGGTCTTCATTTTTTTTAAATGTCCGATTTTTAGTTACACATAATATATATTTTTTGATAAACAAAAGTTACAGTAACTTGATCTAATACCGCCCAAAAGTAACCTGGTACATTACTTATTAACTGGGTAAAATATCTTTGAATCCTGATAACTTCTTTGGCCTCCCCAACGTCTTTAAATTTATCAAAAAAATGTGTATTTCACATAATTAAAAGGTTAATATATATTACACTAAATTCAAATTATCTAGGTAGGTCACCAACTGACCAAGCGCGTTTGCACACGCGTTAATTTATTTAGACTTGTCTGTGCGAGTCTGCGACGTGCTTCCACCGCTTTGCTTCAGTCTACGCCAGATATTAGTGCCGTCCAGTGGTTTCGTGTTGTTAATGCGTGCTGTGTTTGTATTTTTAATTATTTACGTGTTTAAGAATGGCGAAAGCAGTTAATATCCTATCACCAGGACCATCAGGAGTGAAAACAAGATGTGCCGTGAGCTGCCCCGTGTTCGGACAACCGTCGGAACTACCTGAAAATGTGTTGCCAACTTATGAACAAGTCATGAAATTTTGTGCGTGGATTAGGTTTAATAAGAAAGTTACCAAAAAAGAGCCCACATTTTCTGAAATATCCGAGGAAGTGGCAGTTAAGTTAGAACAAATTTGGCATAAAGCATCTATTCCTATAGTTTCCCATACCAGAGTTTTACAGCTTTTGGAAGCATACCATGCCAAATACATGAAACTTATGAAGCCATTTAAGAGCAGACAAAACAGTGAAACTTACAAGTCCAAGATTCAGTGTTTCAAAGAGGAAAGTAAAATCACTCTTTTTGATATCGCAGCGTGCAAATGTGATTTATCTTCTACTTGCATTTGTGAAAAATCCCGCAAAGTGCCTCTTGACGAACAAAAGTTCCTATTAGATCAAAGAGGACCGAGAAAAATGGCAGTAAGCAGCGTCGATGTGAAAAAAACAAAACAACTCAAACAGAAAGAACAAAGACAAGAGAAAGAAGTATCTCGAAATGTTAACTACCTAATGCATTCCGCAAAAGAAACCGTCGATTCAAAAGCTTTATTTGACTGTGACTCGTCTTCCACTTCAGAGTCAAATAATTGTTCTGACAGCGAAATTAAATTCCTGGAAGCAGTTCCTGGACCTTCAACTTCCACCGACGTCGAAAAAAACCAGCAAATGCGAATTCAACTCACGGCTTTTGCAAAAACATGCGACAGACACGGCATATCGGATAGATCTGCAGCTGCTCTTGCATCCGCCGTTTTACATGACATTGGAATAGTAACACCAGAAGACCCTTCTAAAGTTATTGATAGAAGTAAAGTCAGAAGAGAAAGGAAAAAAAGCCGTTCTACTCTCCAGCTGCAAGAACTTTCTGAAATAAGCTTACATGGTCTGTATTTCGACGGGCGTAGAGATAAAACCCTAGTCCAAGTAAAAAAGGGAAACAAATTTCATCGACAAACGGTTGTGGAAGAACACATAACTTTGGTACAAGAGCCAGAATGTAAGTACATCGGACATGTTTCACCGTCCTCTGGTACATCCCAAAGTATCAAAACAAGTATCGTACGGTTGTTAGAAGAAAATGCGATTGCGACTAAAG
Source organism: Rutpela maculata (assembly GCA_936432065.2). Classification (NCBI taxonomy): domain Eukaryota; kingdom Metazoa; phylum Arthropoda; class Insecta; order Coleoptera; family Cerambycidae; genus Rutpela; species Rutpela maculata. The sequence continues at coordinate 125,281,072 of OW386292.2, read as the reverse complement.
ATCTGGAAGCTGTTGGCTGTGATGGAACCGTTGTAAATACTGGCATTAAAGGCGGTATAATAAGACTACTGGAAGAACACTTTCGAAAACCTCTTCACTGGTTTGTGTGTATGCTACACACAAATGAACTTCCTCTTCGGCATCTCTTTATCCATTTAGATGGCGACACTTCCGGGCCTCGTGGATTTGCAGGCCCTATTGGCAAGCAGTTGGAGAATTGTGAGAAGCTGCCGATAGTTGAGTTCAAACCTATTAAGGGCAATTTGCCCTCAATGCCCGAAGATATTATAAAGGAACTTAGTACGGATCAGAAATATCTGTTTGAAATGTGTCAAGCTATTGCTAGTGGCCAGTGTAATACCAGTCTTTCAAATCGGAATCCAGGAAAACTAGCGCACTCGAGGTGGGTCACAACGGCCAATCGCCTTCTTCGACTGTATATTTGCAGCAAAAATCCATCGCCAAGTTTGAACACGCTGACAGAATATATTATGAAAGTATACGCTCCCATGTGGTTTAATATAAAATCCTACCCCACATGTAAAAGTGGTGCAAAACACCTATTGCTTACCATACAGTTGTCCCGCTACCTGGACAAGGAATTGAGAGATATTGTTGACGCTGTAATTCAACGAAATGGATTCTTCGGTCACCACGAAAATATTCTTCTCAGTATGATATCGAACGACAGGATCCATATCCGAGAACTTGGGCTTCGCCGTATTCTAAAGGCAAGAAGTTTATCCGCACTTGCATCCTCCAAGAATGTTAGGGTGTTCAAAATATCTCCTCTGAATTTTGAAGCAAGCGAGTACTTTCAACTTATCAACTGGCAAGAATGTGAGCTAACAGAACCACCTATTACATCCCGTATTTCCAATGAAGATCTACAAGAATTTATTAACAATCCTGACGTACTTACAATAAATTTTGGAAAGTATCCTTGTCACACACAGTGTGTTGAACGATGTGTAAAGCTTGTCACAGAAGCTTCTGCAGCAGTTTGCGGTGTCGACGCAAGGGATGGTTTCATAAGAGCGCGAGTTGATTCCAGGAAAAGCATGCCTTGCTTTAACACGAAATCAGAATACGTCCTGAGGAAGTAAAATATTTAAGGAAATACTCTATGTAGTACTCTAAAGTACAGATTTATTATAGTTTTCTGTGTTACTTGTACTAGTATTTTTCATTTTTGATACATATAATATACCGTCTTCAAACCATTTCTACCATTTTTTAAATAAGTTTTGATGAAACCAAATGAAGAGAAACTTATTTAGGACAAACTGAGTATGGTATGTATCGTCTAAAGTAGATATATAGTTATATTTTAGTGCTACAGAAGTATACTATGAAATTTGATTCTTGGTAATACCGTGAAAAAAAACGTAATATTTGGGAATATTCAATGTTGTTGGGGAGGCAGATAATAATAATAATAATAATAATTTATTGGTCCGTTCGATCAATATACATGATATTGGACAGGTCAAAGAAATACATTACATTAATGCACAATTAAATAGGTATTAAATTAGTAATTTTTAAAAACATCCATTATTTAAAATATTAATATGCGAATGACAATTTTACACACTAAACAAAATTTTACACAGAACTATATTAACATGTAAATATATTAGTAAAACTGAATTATCTAAAAATCTGCTGATCACACATCATCCAGTGTGATAGTGATAGTGTTGACGTAATTTAATCACCTTTTTCCACAGTACTAAGTAGTACATAGGATAGCTTTCCTTCAATATTAGATTTATATTTCTCCATCAGAAATATTTTTTACGGTTTGTATAATATTATCAAAAATTTTAAATATTGCAAAAATTCAAGGTCGTTGGGGAGGCAGAAGATGTTCACCGATTTCAACCAATTTTCACCACAATACTAGGTGGTACAAAAGACAACTTTTTTGCGGTATTACATTTTAAAATTGAAAAAAAAAATTAAATTGATTGTTTTCGCTCCACCCTACTGTACATCTATCCAAGATGAAAAGTTAATGGTGAATTTAAATATTTCAGTTACTTACTTAACTTACCTATTACTTTCCAAACTGATAGTTTTTTCACAAAATATTAGGTGTCTAGGTATGTGTTAAAAAAGTCCCAGACAAATAATTTTGTAAAAAAAAATCACATTTCTTTACCACACTTAATATGAATTTCAGTTCCTGCCATAGTTCTACTACTACCGACAGTAGTGACAGTACTACCGAAGAAGAATTCGTAAATGTAAATGAGGTGGAATTAACAATTAAACTAGACTTTCATTATTCAGAAGCCGAAATCAGCGTTCAGATCAACAGATATAATATACTTCAGGTAAGTGCACTAAATATATTTTCTCTGTTTAGCTTAAAACCAGCAAGTTGCAAGTTAATGTTTCGTTTAAATCGACTAATACTTAATTGTAAGTTCCAGAAAAATTATTTTTTTTAAATAAAATAAGTATTTGCATATTTTAAGGGTGGCGGTGCCGTGTATCAGAAAATGATTTCGTACTTCGAAAATTTCTCCTACATCCCTAAAACGATTGAAAAAATATTTTGAGGGCTTTTAGAAAACACTTGACAGAATGATACCAAACTATTGAAATCAACAAAAAAAATTTTTTTTGATTTTCACACAAAAAAAAAAAAAATTTTTTTCTTTAGTTTTCAATAGCCTAGTACCATTCTATAAGGCTGTCTCTAAAAGCTTATGAAAAATTTTTTTGAATCGGTTGAGGGATGTCGGAGAAATTTTCGAATTACATTCACGAAACCGCCCACCTAAAATCCATTGTAAACATGTTTTATACGGAGTTTTAAGCTTTATATTATTTGTATTATACCAATCATTATTTGAATTTCACATTTTAAAAATTAAGAGCTACACCTAAAATGGTGAAATCAAATTTGAAAAATGTTTTTAATTCGATAGGTATTTTTATTGGTAAGATTTAAATAGTGACCGTTTTATATCTTCTTGTAGGTATATGTATTTTTTTGTTTCAATTTTTAGGGTTGTAAGTAGTAAATGTTTTTATTTTAAAGGTCACAAATTCGTTTAAACGGGTAAAGTTGCTCCGATTTTAAAGGGAAATAGTAGAAAAGATCACGTCCAGATGGACTAAATTTTGCAAAAATATTTTTTTGAACCGGATCTGAATCATATTGAGTTAATATTTCTAGATTATCAGTTTTGTGGTGTCCCAATACTCCCAATTGTCTTGGACGATTATAGCAGGGACTACTCGGGTATACGACCGTCGCTCCCATCCAAATGGACTTCATCTTGAAAAAAAATTCCGACTGAAAAAGGACGATTTTTTAAAAAATAATTAAAAAAAAAATAAAAATAATAAAAAAAAATAAAAAATTTTTCACAAAAATAATTTTGGAGTCGGGGTTGAATCGGATGTCAATTACTATTTATTTAAGGTTTTAAAATACTCGATTGTGATTGGTCGATTAAAAAATTCCTGAAAATTCGAGCTCACCTTGATATTTCTTGACAATTATTTCAATCGGTGGATTTTCAGCCCAGAAAAAGTCATGGGTCTATTTTGGGTAAATTTGACAGTTCATTTGCGTGCCACATTTCCGCCCGCCTTTGTCGTCCAATTTATGAGATGGTCGCTTTAAAAAATCTGTAACTTTTTTATTTCTCGGGCTAGAAAGCTTGGAAAGCGACGACCTTCCCCTAAAACGACCCTATGACAATTGTCATGCAAAATTTTAGCAGGAATTCTAAATTTGGCCTCCTTCACGGTGAAGTTACTATTTATAATAATTATTTTTTTTAGTTTACTAATTATTATAAGTCCATAGAATATTATTTTATTCAGTGGTATAACAAATAGCTATTTGTTTGATATAAGTAGGTACACTATTGCAATTTCAATAATTTTATGATTTTTCGCATAATGAAAGGAGATAAACATACAGATATTTATATTGGTGACATCGGAAAGAATAAGGTTTATTTAATCACACAATTTTACATAAAAACATCTGTTTACATCAGACTATATAATTATTCAGAAAACTAATCGTTTTTTGACAACTCAGAAAATTGAGGACAATATATTAAAGGAAATACCAATAATTTTATAAAAAATTCTAATCAATTTTGTCCATTTAAATATTTCTGTAATTTTAAAAGCGTTACCTACAAGAAGATAAAAAATTACTACCTCATATAGGTAGGTTATTAATGTAATTAAAACGAGTAATAAATGGCATATTCTAGGTGAAGGCAGAACATGCATCTCACATTGGGGTTAATACATTTAATTTCAACAAGACTTTACCTGATTTTGCATATGACCATGCAAATATTAGATGGAATATTACAAATGACTGCCTTAGAATTGTTATTCCTAGGATACAGTAGGAATAATAATTTTCAGACATTCATTAGGAGATACTGGAGATACTACTTCGTAAGTAAGTACTAAAAAAAGATCAGCTTATACAACTTCTGTTGGACTTTTTTTCTATATTCAAAAATAAGGGAGTTAAGGGAGCACTTATAGCCAATCACCCTGTATATGGTTCAGGTATATGCTATAATACAAAATCTCGGATTAAAAAAATACCTGTGGGCCTTGTGAAGTTGTACCTAATTAATTTTCAAAAGAACTTTTTGTACTTTGAAAACTAATAAAGATAGGTAGTTAGGTACCTACAGGCATAGTTGAGAAAATCTTTAAGAAGCACGATTTTTAAAATTATGTTAATAATTTAAATTATGATTATTCATTAGTTGGTCACAGTTTTACCAGTTTTACCATTGCTGATCACTGCAATGTTATGTCTGCATGACAGTATTGTATACTATATACTATACCCAAATTAGTCCTTGAATATTACAGATAATGCTAATATAAATACCTTTTTAACATTAGCAAAATATGAATCATTTTTCTAATGCAGAAAAGTTGACGTGGCAATTATTAATTTGTGTTATTAATTTGTCTTTATGTTAGGTCCAGTCGTTGTCAACCTCCAACACTACATAGATCAGCTCCAGCAGTCTCCATTTACTACTGTGAACATTATAAAATATAAATATACAAAAAATATGGTAGGTAATGTTTTTGTAGAAACCTGTTTTTATAGGTAATAATCATTTTATTTCTATATTTAGGACAAAAAAGATGTTACCATTAAAACCTCGTCTTCCACGACGGCGAAAACGGTGTCGTGTGGAAAAGGGTATGCTGAAGCAGCGGCGAAATCATCATCCTCGTTCCAATACCAACATGGAAAATGTAAGTCAAATTGTTTATTCTATAAAAATATTTTTACTAATAATAACATATAATATTAAGCAGGCAGTCAACACAAAATTTAGGGGCCGTTTAATGTCTTATACTTAATGTTTATGTACGTATATAAAGTGAGAATATCCACTTTACATTCCTGCAGTCTAACCGACTGGAGAATAATTCTTTGTTAATTTGTGCTACCGGAAATAATTTTTTTTTCTCCAAAACATGTGCCCACCAGGAAGGTCTGTTTATTATTAATTTTTTGCAAAATTTTAACTATATTTATATAACATACGGTTTATGTAAAAATATAAATTCCAAAATAAATGTAACAAAAAAAAAATAATTGCTGGGATTAAATACAAATTCAACTTGCCATAACTTTAGCAGATCTAACTGTATTGCTGATCTACAAAACAAAATAATTTGAGAATGCCGAGAATCACTTCAATTAGTACTACAGCAGCTTGTACAAGGGAGGTTCTTTGAAGGTGCGAACTGTGTCAGTTGGGAAAAAGTAGCCAATTTTAAAATCATTTGTTGATTTGAATGAATCATTTTTGGTTTCTTCGCTATAGACATAAAAACGTAGGTACTCGTTAAAATATCCTATTCTTTTTTTTCATTAGTTACGGTAAATATGTATGTAAAATGTAATATATCATTGTGTTCGTACGCTTGCAAGCTATTCAATAATAAAAACAAAATAAGAGGGTGCCATTAAAAAAAAACTTGAGGCGTGGTCTAAAAGTTGGTTTGTCGGGGGAGTTGTTTTAATGACTACATTTTGTGCAAAACACTCTCCCATTTAAGAGAAAATTGATGGTGTTACCCGTTTTTCGAGAAAATGCTTGTAAAAATAGAGTTGGGACACCCTGTATATATTTTTTTAGAATTTTCAAATCAAGTAGGCGGTACTTCACATTATTAAAAGAAATATAATTTTTTTTTAGTGTGTTTATTGTTTAGTTTTAGTGTACTCTTAATTTTTTTTCCATGGTATCTAAAAAAACTTTTTTATATTTTCTGTTTTTCCAATTATGAGATACTTTTGGAATCATTCATAATTTGATGGCAAACTAGGTATAAGTATACCTATAACTTATTGTAAATACTAAAAAAGCATTGTGAATTCTAAATGAATAAAAAGGATTTCCATATACTTACTATGAATAACTTTCAAAAAGAACAATTTCAACAACAGTTTAAACATTTTTTTTTGATATTTTATTTAATGTGAAGTACTTAAGTACTTAATTTTAAAAATTTCAATAAATTGTAAAAAAATATGGAAACAATTTCAAAAGTGAACTATTGCAATAACTTAAGAAAAAAAATACAAAACCAATGGAAAACCCATTTTTTATTATTAATTTAAAAATTCCAAAAAATTATAAATTGTAAATAACTATATCTGTGTAAACAAACAAGTAGTGATAAAAATGTTCTGTTGAACATTAATTAATATTAATTAAACCGAATTAATGCTCTATTGGACAGAGGTATAAAATAAAAATTATTTTTTTTTAATGCAAAGCATCCATTGTAAACAGCTGCAAAAAATATATGTTGTAAAAATAGCTATCAAGATTTGATAAAAATAATTGTGAAAAAGAAAACGTACCTGGATGATAACTAATTTAAAAAAAAGTTATTTAATTATCCAACTATTTTTAAGATTATACTAACTTTATGGTCTTGAATTTGAATTTTTGTATGAATCTCTTAATATTTTGAGCTTTTGAGCTAAAATAGACCGAATTTGAGCGAGTCCCGATTACTTATTCTTAATCGACTATTAGTCCAGTGACTTTAGGCCAAAAAATAAATTAAAAGTGTTGTTGCTCTTAAGCACGCCGATTTTTTTTAATAAAAATAGTAAACTTAGCCGCATTACGGGAAAAATACTCTTGATGTAATTCACCCGCCGCTAAATTTTTTATTGCAAATTTACCGCAAAATTCATAATTGATTATAAGCATTTTTCTTACAACTTCCGTTCTAATCGTCCAATTTGAACTTTCCAAAACTCATTTTACTCGGGAATACACGTACTTTGGTACTTTGGAAATTGGTTCCATTATGCTTCAATAATAAATACTATTTTTACATGGCGAATTTTTGCATTTTTGAGTTCCGCATTCAAAGTTGCTATACAAATTCTTCAGTTAGATTACTCAATTTATTTTTACGTATACTTCAATGGTTACCAAATAGACTCAAGGTACCCATTTTATCATAAGTGTAAAATTTAGCAAAATATGACGTTTTGAAAAAAAAAATTAACTTGTTTATAACTTTGGACCAAGACAGTTTTTTATCGTGATTTTTTGCGGGAAATTGCATGGTTTGGTTAGTACTACCAATTCTTATTTAAAAAAAAATTTTTCAATAAATTAACAATATTTTTTTTTAAATATAAAATTTGCAAGTCTCAGTAGTGCCGAAACTAAATCGTTGATATTGACTTAAAATGGTCCAAAGAGGGCCCACAAAATGTGAAATCAACATATTTTTGTTCGACGAATCTAATTCCAGTTGAATCTCATTAAAATTTTGATAATTAAGTAATAAACTTATTGCAATTTTTTTTTACAAATGTTATTTTTCAAAAAAACATTGTTAATTTATTGAATTTTTTTAATAAGAATAGGTAGTACTAACCAAACTATGTAATTTCCCACAAAAATCATGATAAAAAGTGTCCTGGTCCAAAGTTATAAGCAAGTTATTTTTTTTTTCAAATCCTCATATTTTGCAAAATTTTGGACTTATGATAAAACGGGTACCGGGAGTCTATTTGGTAACTATTGAAGTGTATGTAAAAATAAATTGAGTAATATAACTAAAAAATTTGTATAGTTATGCAACTTTGAACACGGACCTCAAAATTTGCAAAAATTCGCCAGTTTTTGGTATGTAAAAATAGTATGTATTATTGAAGCATAATGGAACCAATTTCCTTTAAAAGTACATGTGTTCCCGAGTAAAGTGAGCTTTTGAAAGTTCAAATCGGACTACTAGAACGGAAGTTATCAAGAGAGAGGCTTATAAACAATTACAAATTTTGGGGTAAATTTGCAGTAACAAATTTAGCGGGGGGTGAATAACATAAAGAGTATTTTTCCCTTAATATGTCTAATTTTCTACTATTTTCACAAAAAAAATCTGCGTGATAAGAACAACACTTTTATAAATTAAAGTCACTGGTCTATAAGCCCTTTATAGAATAGTTGAACTAAAAATACTTACGAAGAAAAAATATTTTGCAAATGGGTATTTTGTAAACCGTTTCCAAGTTGCTTTTATTACAACATTCTGGCTACGTCTGGTAATCACTCCCTAAAATATGGTGTCGGTCCCATGCTTCCACACGAAAATACGAGCATTTACTGATTTTATCAACAGAAGATTTGCCTAATCTAATTTTAAAGAATAGTTTCTGTAAACAAAAAGTGAATAACCCGACATAAGTTTGAAGTCGGGGGTTTAGTAACTTTTTAATGTGTAAAAACATCACTAAATGTGTGTTTCCCAGTTTTTGTTATAATCAGATACTGCACGAAAATTTTTTGCTACGATTTCTTTCGAGGAATGTAGTTTTCATAACGTACGTATATTCTTCAACATTCGCTAGAGCATTTCTTGTAAGTAGATTTGCATATCCTTGGCAACATATTGTAAAAATATGTCGCCCTGGATATGAAAATCTCGCTACAAAAAATCGAGTTACAGTAACTACATAGCTCATATCTCGTTTTTTAAATAATCAATATCTCGTGTTAAAATATCTATGAATTCTGTTTTTTTTTTCTATCACGATTCGTGTTCACCGAGTGGCAGCTAATTTTACTGAAGTAGCAGACACATGTTTTTTCAATATTCCTCAACTTTTAACCCAAATACATTTTACCAGTTTTCCAGAAAACACCAAAACAGTTTCACTGCACCCGACGCGCGTTTCGCCAACTAAATTAATTAGTTGACATAATCGAGAGATGATAAAAAAAACGGCTTGATCTTTATCATCTCCCGATGAAATTGGTTGGCGGAGCGCGCGTCGAGTGCGAGTGCAGTGGAAAACTGGTAGTATCCTGTTTTTTCTGTCTACATGGAAGATTTCAACCTACCCCAGAACTAAATACATTTTATATTATTTTTTTGTTTGTTTCAGCTACGGGTCAAACCCATCAGCCTCTAAATCCACCTAATCGTAAATGAAGAAATCACCTACGAATATATTACATTACATAATACATTACCTATAAATCTTATCTTATACAAATGAATATCTTTTTAAATAATGTGTTTTGTTTATTTAAAATAGTAAGTTAATGCCGCACCTCATCACAAGTATATTTTTTATGCCTACGCACAGATATGTATCGTATAGCTGGTAAAAGCTAAATAAAATTACTAATAATAATATAATATTTTATTTACATAAATTATATTACAGGGAAATCAACATACATAAAGTCATAAATAAACAAAATACCTAAAATATCTATCCTAGATCTGGGCACTCACATATATATTATACAGAGTGTCCCAGGATGAATTTGCTAAACTTCGTCAATGTAATATTCAAATAAATTATTGATATACCCTTTCTTGAATTTTTTGCCTATCTTGCTAGTCCAATCAATCTACGAAAATTCAGTGTTTATTTTGCAAAGATTTTTAGTAGTATAAAAAAAATATGGTCATGTAGAAAAAGAAATTCTAAACTCAAGATATTTTATTTTTCCAAAATTTTAATGGTGCACTTAAAAAAAAATTCGTAAAAGTAAAAAAAAACGGTTTTTTGCTAATCAAAAAAAATTAAACTCGAATCGAAAAAAGTAAAATAAGAAAAATGTAGGGACTAAAATTATCTTGCGATTGATGCATAATAATTTACAGATTAGTGCATGGAGAAAAACAGAAAGAACCGTTAAAAAATACGTTTTTCAAATTTGTTAATAATTTTTTTTAACGTAACCTACAAATTTATTTTTTGGTTGTTGTTAGCTGAAAAAGTAGTTTTTTTTGCGAAATTTAGAAAGTTTTCTTGAAATTTTAGTTTTTGTATAAAAAATAGCGTTTTTCTCAATGTGATGCTCTTGGTCGGGAAATTATCGTGAAGCAAAGTCTTCCTTAAGACTTGTACTTCTATGTGCAATTAAATAAAAGATGACATTTCTTATTTTCTATATTCAAAATGGTGCTGATTTTGAGGTTTAGTTTTTCCGTTGTATTCTTTTTTTTTTTTTAATTCAATACTTATCGATACCGGACTACTGACAATCAATAGTCGTCATTTTTTTATTTAAAAAGAAAAAACGTATCGTACAACCATCTTGCCGAGACATTTTTTTTTCTAAAAATTCCTGAGTCGTTTTTATTTACTGCAGATGTTTCAACTTTGAAAATAAGAAAAAATCAACTTTTATTTATTTGCATATGGTAGTACAAGTCTTAAGAAAAACTTTGAGCTTTTAAGCGTTGCTCTACGATGATTCCTCGACCAAGAGCATCATTTTTAGAAAAACGCTTTTTTTTACTAAAATTAAACTAAAATTTCAAGAAAAACTCAAAATTTCGTAACAAAAAAATTGCTTCTTTAGCTAACAAGAAGCTATAGTTTTACCAAATAACAAATTTGTAAGTTGGGTTAAAAAAAGTTATTAACAAATTTAAAAAAAAATTTCTTTTAACGGTTTTTTCCATTTTTCTCTATGGTTTGTGCACTAATCTATATATAACTTATACATCAATCGAAAGATAATTTTAGTCCCTACAACTTCCTCATCTAAGTCTTCTCGATTCGAGCTAAATGTTTGTCTTTATTAGCGAAAAACCGTTTTTTTACTTTTACAAATTTTTTAGGTTAGGTTCGTCATTAAAATTTTGGAAAATAAAACGCTATCTTCCTTAGAATTCCTTTTTCTATATGACCATTTTTTTTTAGCCCACTAACAATTTTTGCAAGGATTTTTGTAGATTGATTGGGCTATGCTTTTTTAGAGCTTTCGGCCAATATCTTAAGGGAATAAATTATTCACTTAAGATTTTATATGCGTCTTATGTACAGTCATGCCAATATTATACACTATTTTCGTTGCATTTGATGCACTGTATGTTACTTTTCCCGAGTCCATGTACGGTTTCGCGTAGTGAAACTTTTTCGTAGTACGCCACTGTCATCCGTAGCTATAATATTCATAGAATGGCTCTTTTTCAACATTTTTATCTTTTGTAGCTTTTCAGTAGCTTCAACGGTTTTTGACATATGGACCATTATTTCATTTTATACACATCTGTTCTTAAGATATTTTTATTTACAGATGTTTTTAAGATAATCGTTTAATGAATGGTTAGGCCTGACAACCAGTAAACATAACCACCATCTTGGAAACAGATCTTACAAATAAACAAAAAAGCTCGATCATGCAAAAAAATTATTTATTGGTTTGGAGTCGTCTGACGTGAAGATGGATACATTTCAAAGTGTCCGAAACTAATTGTCAAAAAAACGAATTTGAGGGAAACTAGGACTTTCTTTTACTAAAAAACCTACATTACCATAAACCCACACAGAGCTTATGAAACTTTAAAATTTAGTAGGTAGGTACATAAATTACTAATAAATTTGTCCAAATGGACACACGTTAATTAATGATTACTGTTTTAAAAGTGGTGGGAGTGGAGACAATTCGTACAAAAACAATTCTTCCCTAAAAGCACATGATAATGGTTATTTTTTTTTTTTTGGAATTGACTAATTCTTAAATGGTCTTTTAATTTGGAGAGTGGTTGTTCAACTTCCACAAAATATCAACTTTTCATTTTTTCTGTTTCGAGCCAACAACTGTGTTGGGACAAGCTCTTATTTTTGAAATAACACATTTCCTGTAAAGGAACAAATAGTGGCGTCAAACTGGGAGGTCCTATAGCTGATAAATTTAACTCTTCTAGGTTTTGTTATTTTTTGCACCAAATAAGTACCTACCTATTTGTTTTGTGATATTTTCGTATAGGATGTTATCGAGTAAATAGTGTATGCCAAATGGATAATGTTTTTAAACAATTTTCAAACGTAATTTAAAGCATTTAATTTAGCTGTTATAAAGAAAATTTTTTATACTTATCAAGTTTAATACTATTAAATTATTAGTAATAAATTTTGTCTCTTTGGAAAACTAAAATTATTATATACATATTAAGTACTTATACATCCCAGTTTAATCAAATGCAAAATAAAAACGGCAACATAATAAAAGTTTAAATTAAGACAATTGCTCAAACTGTAGGCTACCAACTTCAAATTATTTTGGATACCGTTGAATTCACGAATTTCGTGATAATATTGCTGAATCCTTAAAACTAAATGGCCTCGTGTCAACACTGAGCTTCGTAAACTTTTTCTTTTAAATAACCAAACGTAAATATCAAGTAGGTTAACATCCGGTGACCTGAGTGGCCACTAATCCAATACCAGAAATCGCTTTATAATTTTTGTTTTTCTTTCTCCGGCCTGTCTAACGTTGCTGATAATTATTTTTCAGCCGATATCTAACATTGTTTCCAAAATGCGGGGACCACCATTCATTTTTATCCAACTTTCATACCTTAAGTTAACAGGTTAGGTTAGGAACATCCTCGATGTAGTCTTTTTTAGGTCATTATTAAGAAATTCAAGGAATTATTTCAAGTTTAAACTTAAAGATATAAAATGTGGACCACTAAGTTTATTAAGAAAAATTCCTGATTAAACATTGACATTGACGCTAAATTCGTTTGAACGAAGCCGAATTTTTCCAGGAATTTCGTGTGGCGAAAATTTAATATTGTAATTGTTTACTCTAGCTCTAGTAAATGTAGTAATGTATCATCTGTACGCAGAATTTTTAATTTAAATATATAAGTTATGCAAATACACTGTTGCCGAGTTTCGGGAATGGTAACGTCTGCTATATATGTGCCAGCCAAATGATGTGTTTGTCCCGTTTGTATAAGACAGCATTGCCCCCTAGGCGGCAAATGGTTGAACAAAATCTGTATTAAAACGCAAATATCGCCGACTTTTCATGCCCACCAAATTTTTGTTTCCCCTTTACTTCCCTGTTCCTCTTAATCTTCCCATATGGGGAAACGTTGTCAAGCCCACAGCCGGGTCTGGGAACGTCAATTTTGGCCCGGCAAGTCGGTACTGAATATCGTTTTGGGTCTGTATAGTTTGCTACATAAATCTATATATATTCTAATTCTAATAATACCCAGCGCTTGTAAAAACTCCATTTAAGATTTTTAAACTCGTAAGCAAAAATGTTTGATATATTCCTTTTCATATTTTATCAATATATTATTTCTATACATAAAAATAAAAACTATTCATAACATTTAAAAGAAACTACTTCATTAAATGTTTTTAAAAATATTGTTTATAATTCATTATTTGTGGCATAATCACTTCTTATGTTTGTGTGGTGATTTGCCCCTATAAAAATATTCTACTAGATAATTGTTTTTATCGTGTATCTAGCTATTAAATTATGCATTTTTAAATGTTCATACGTTTATGTATTTTATTCTCTTATGTAATTACTTTGCACTGTATATTGTGTTTTTAGTGTTATTTTATACCCAGAAATTTTTAATACTAATATTCGGTTAATTTTTGTATGATCTTGGATAATTTTTAAATACTGGTTGTATTATAAATAACCTGTTAAACATAAAAATAAAATGATTTAAATTGAATTTGTCTTTTCCATTTTGTAACGTTGCTATGAATTTAAAACATACCAAGGTTCTAACACTTATTTTCTATCCTTTGATTTAACAATGTATCTATTTTATTTCTATATAGAAATACAGACTAGATATACTAGATATGGGTAAAACTTTGAGAAAAGCGGCCTACGGACAAGTTTTAAGCCTAAGCTATTTAAAAGGTAAGTAAAGCTATTTTTTATTTAGCAGAGGTCGAGGCCTTAAAACTATTTCTGATGGTATCAACATCAAAAACTAATTTTGGGTGATTGTATATGATTTTATATATTTTTAGTGCTAGAAGTCTATAAATCAAGTTTAGTTACAAATAGATAGTCTTCAATAAAAATTTAATATTTTTATATTACTTTTGGCTCTTTAAGAATGTTGTAGACAAAAAGGAATATGCCTCATTATTATATCCACTAATTTTAAATGCGATTTAATAGTCCAAAAATATTTCTGTAAATGTTTTTTAATTTTAATGATTTTCTACAGAAGTGATATGTGACAGGATTTCTAACATTAATAATGTGGATTATCACAGAAACGTTATTTCGAAGAGTCATACATTTGATTATTGCTCAAATATGAGTCGTTTAATTTATATCAATTTTATTTCTTGACCTGAAACACAAAATCTTTTTAAATCGCCAGCGAACCTTTTTAATTTAGACTATTAGAAAATATTATTTACAGTTTAATCAATTTCAATTCAAAATCTCAAGTAGTAGCTTATTTATAAATTAACGCTTTTTAACACTTAAAACATGACAGTATATTTTTCATACAAGCTATTATCCGATTTACAATAGTTAATAGGTTAATATAATAGGTTAATACTTTATATGCTAATTAAGAGATCATCGCCCGGCGTAATCTACTTCAGCTAATGAAACAAAACGTTTATAATTAAGTAAGCATGTATGTTTTAAATAAGTGTAATGTAAACAACTACAAACTAAATAGTTGCGAAAATTAATGTGTACTTAATTGCATCTTGTTATTCCTAAAAACAGCGGGAATAGAGGTTTATTACTTCAATGAGAGAAAAATAAATTAACTTCACTTAGCTTTTAAGAATAAAGCATACAATGTGGTCATGCAGATGCCATTTTTTTTCTAATATGCACTGTTTTCCACATATATTATGTAACATATGCACATGAAAAATTATTTCCTAGAACTGTCTTAATTAGAATAACCCTCGTGATAACAATGTATACGAGGTTCTCATAGATTTTACAAAAAAAAAATTAATAGAGAGCTGTAATTAAAATTAAAGATGTAGAAAAGCTAGAATTAAAAACCCTCTCCAGATTAAATAGTAGGGAATATTTTTCAAAAAGAAAAAATGTTTTGTGATATAAAGTAGTAATCATCATCTAAAAATTCAGTTTGCGATAGCTGTTTTACTTATAACGGTTAAAATGAAAATTAAATTCCCTGTACCAGATAAAGCCATGCAGTCTATAAAATTGCATCAGCATTTTAAGAAACTACCACACCAGGAAGAATTCGTGGATGTTACTGCTCAAACAATTGAAAATCGCTCTAGTACATCGGCTGCTAATTTAGATGAAAGTTTAGAAGTTTTGGATGGTTCATTTTCAAAAATCAAGCCGATAGGTGCAGCAAGAATGGGGCCTCGGTTTACTACCTCAACACCGTTTAAATCAGAAAATTTCAAAATAGTGCAACCATTGTATGAAGATATATCAGAAAATAGTGAGAGCGATTCCGACATGAAAAATATAACGTTTGACTTCCAGAACGATATAGTGCAGGAAAATAAAACAACTGATTTATTTATTACTGAAGCTAAACAGTTCGTGAAAAGAAGCAATAATATACTTCAGCAAGAAACATTTAAAAAGAGTGACCTTAACAAGAAAAGGGTTACTTACGAAAACTCCATCGTATAGAGGATGCAATCACAAAAATTGACAATATAATAAACCTAAATTATATATATTTTAATCGAATTAATTTTAATTTTCAAGCAGCCATGTAATAGAGAATTTTATTAGTTAGATTATTGTTACTTTATAAAAACATTGAATTAACAAATATAGCCAGGGTTGGATAATTCTTTATGAAATAAACCCCATTTAAAATATTCACCTTATATATTGCAAAAACTATAATAAAGTGTAATATAAATCATTACATTTTACAACTGTGTTTTAAATGTATCTGACTGCCGAATGTTTTAATAAAAATTTATGCTCGAAAAATGATTCTTTTATTTTCTCTCAAGAATAACCAAATGTGCTTAAATAAAACCTAGAGCTTTGTCAGACTAGGTTATGTGTAAGTCAGAGGTAATTTTTCTAATGAATTTAAATATGTGTAAAATTGTCGTCTCAAAATATAAATTTATATTTTTTCTGTGATTAAATAAAAAGTTTAACACATTAGGATTTTTACAGTTTTAGACTTTTGAAATAGTTAATAATAAAGTCTGAAATTATTGAAAACATTTGTACTTACATTAATTTAGTTCTCTAGTAAACAAATGCAGGCACTGATAAATCCAACAACACATATAAACTGCAGGTAATTCAAAACGAGAAATGAATTATATACATCACATTACACGCTGTTATGATGTTTTTATAATTAGACAGGTCCTAAAAAGGTATAAAACTTTTACACTTTACCATTAGACTGTTAATAAATAAAAATCAATGAATAAATACATTGATATAGAGAGGTTAAAGCATCCAAAACTCTAACACATCTAGAAATAATAACTGTTAACGTAAACTAAAACACACAACGTGTAATATATTTCTATCAGCTGTGCGCTAAAAATAGCTTACTCGCTTATAAGGGAGTTATAAAGAACTAAATATTTTGCTAATAAATATAATAAACCAAAATGTCTATCCACATTACTAATAAAACAACAATAAATTTTTCAATCCTTTAATAGACATCTGAAAATAAAAAAGTAGAGTATTAGTACAAAAGTAAAATATTTTTTGTATCATATTGTAGGCTAACATTTTAAAAATTCAAAACTTAGTTTCCTAAACTAACATAATTAACGTCTTGATCACCTACTTTCATTCCTCTGGGGGATGAGACGTCTGGTCTGTCAGGCTGGGTCTCTAGAAGACGAAAATAAAAAGTCTTTTTATAATGGGTACTTACAACTATAAGGTGGGTAAATGTTAATTACAATATTACGACTTTATAAAGGCAAACCGAATATAAACGATTAGCTGAATACACCTAAACAAAACTCGTTTTAGGAGAAATTTTTATAAGCAGATATAATTACCAAAATTCAGCTAGAAAATTCATTTAAAAAACAAAATTTGACAGAGATAACTAGGTAGAAAAAGTATTGTTTGCACAAACATAGTAGTAACATTTAAGGGTATGAAACACTACCAGTAAATTTCAGAGCAAAATATGTCAAACTGTTCAACCATTAATGTTAAACATACGGAAATAATTAAGAATAGTGTGTTAATTTTAAAAATAATTATATTAAACAATTTACAGTCGTAAATTTCACAATAAATCTTGGTTACTGTGCGAGTTTTACTATTTCACAATTTAATATTTTTTGTTATTCTAGTCTAAATTACATGGAAAACATACCCTATGCGGAAATAAATTATTTTGGCGGCCTCGTCCGCCTTGGCCACAACCCAGCGGCCCCACACCTCATCCTCCCAGATATTCTCTAGCCCCTCGAGGGCCGGTGGCTCTCCCCCGCAAACAAATAGAAACTGAAAACAGAAAACACCAGATCAAAAATATTTTGAAACAAAAATTGAAAAATAAAAATACATACAACTTCCCCTGGGAAGAAATCCCCCGCAACGCTCCACACGAATTCTGCGATTTTCATGGTGACTAAAAGGTAAAATAAGTTAAGTTAAAAGCTAAGTAAATATTACGCGTCAAGTCTACGGGAGACGATAGTAGAGCTGAAATAAAAAACATTTTAGTTTCAATGAAAACTAGAAATATTCACTTTTAATTACATTGTTTCCGATATTAAGATTTTATTTTAAAAGTGTTTTAAAACCATGAAAAATGAATATCAAACCCTCAAAAATATTTTTATTAATTGAAGCAGAACACTTAACAAACTCTTTTAAAACAAAATTCAAATTAATTCCACGCACTTGGAAACTATAAAAATTAACACTTACTCAGTTGTTTCGAAATCATATTGAAACTGGAACTAAACGTTTAAAACCTTTTGCAAAGAAAATAGAGGCGTGTAATTATCAAAAAAATAAAAAGGCATTAATACATTGTAACACTGCAGTGTGCTTCTGTATTGTTATAATTAAACATGAAAAAGTCTTAACGAACGTTCTTGTTACCCGTCAGCCTATTTAAAAGCTTCATGTAATTGTATATCCAAAGCTTTATATAGCACGCTTCACAATTGAAAATAATAGTAATAATATTTCTCAGATAAAAAGTACTCTTATGCATATTGCATTTAATATTCGCCAATCTTATCTATATGAAAAAGTTAAGCCTTTTGCCTAAATGCAATTCTTAAAATATAATTCTTAATTAGTCTGGTAAAGTTTTGTTGAGAGTCATATAAAACCTGTACCATATGATCGTATACAGGATGTTAAATTTTAAATAGGTTTGATAAACTTTTTGTAATTTTGTACAAACTAATAATGGAATATAAAATTATTTAAACATATTTTAATGTATAAACCAAAAGCTACAGACCGGTAATATTATGAGGCTGCTAACATACACAGATAATATTATGAGACCTATATAGGGTCACAGAAGTATTCAAACATTCTGTTTTAGTGCTTGTGATATCCTGGACTTTTTATATCACCATTTTCCTGGTCTATATTACTTTTTTTAAAATATGTGAGAATTTAATAAACAATTAAAATCTATGCCTGTATTGTTCTTTATGCTTTACCTGTATTGTTCTTTATGCTTTACCTGTATATTGTGATATATTGAATATTTTTAACATGCGCGTTCTAATAAATTTAATTTGTATTTATAAAACAATTGTGTTTTAACTAGGGTATTACATTGAAAATATGTATGAGAATTTTAATAAACAGTTAAACGCCAGCCTGGATTTGATTTTTAACTTCTTGCCCCAGAACGCATTCGAAAACAATTTACAATTTATTTACCAGAACACTGCTTTGAATAAAACAAGAAATCAATAACAGCAAATAAAGTGGGGCTATAAAAACATCAATAATCGTTATTTTACTAAAAATAGTAGTTTTACAGTAATTGTCACAAACCCTTGTAATCTTGTAGGTATGTCCGAGATATATGTTTTTGAATCATTAGATTGTCATTTTAATGTAGAGATGGTTTATATTTTTTATTACGATTCATAAAGCGAGTATGCACGAAGGATAAAAATAGATTCTATATAGTATCTGTTTTAATACGAGTATATTATTTTATAAAAATTTTCATTAAAGATAACCTTTTATATATTTTTTATATATTTATATAAAAGTTTTACTGATGACTATATTATTTTAAAAATTATTTCATTAAGGTACATATGTACCTTATATATACAGGTAGCAAGGCATTCTTGAATGTTTGTTTTCCTAGTAATGTCACCTCAACGCTTTCTATATTGCACACATATGTCCGCGTTTGTTTTTCCGTCGAGTTAAGGAAGTATTATTTACAAAGACTAAAAATAGATTCTACATATGCACTGTTATAATGCCAGTATATTATTTTATATATTTCCCATCTTTTTATATTTTTACAAATAGGTCTTAGGTATTCTAACACATAATCATATTTCCTAAGTTTATCTCATGAGCCATCTCAGTCGGTCTGCGTTGACATCGACTGGGCCTCACTTCAGTCACCTGGTACCACTTGGGCGGACCTCAAGGCCTCGCCTCGGAATTATGTGTCGTCTCGAGGAGGGGCTATAACTACTGAATACTTTTGTATGGGCAGACATAAATTCGTAGACTGTTTCTATCTCTGTCAGACCTATACGGGCATATCCAAACATCTAATTCGTGACAACTGCAACTGTATAATATTATTCAAGCAGAATAAAATGAATTTACGACATGTATTCGACGATCATGTAACACCCGATATGACATTTGACAAATTTGAAAGTATATGCGGAGAATGTTGGAAAGATACATACGTATGGGGTGATGGTTATCGTAAAAGATTTTGATTTACATAATGGTCGTTATCGGAAAGGTTTTGATCAGTATATAAGTATATGATTTTCGAGAAAGATTTATTTTTAATCAGACACTTGACTAACAAAGACCTGTTCCAGACCTGTTTGAAAATACCTGTTCTCTGTTCCATACCTGTTCAGAACCTGTTTGAAATACCTGTTCTCTCTGTCCTGTTTAACAATGAAGTCTGGTAAAATAACGTTCGAAAAGTATAAGCAGACCAAAACAAAGCACCCACATGACTTGGAGAGAGAGAGCACTTAAAGAAAAAATAAATAAAGCATCGAAGGCTATCAGGAGGAAGTATCTCGCGTTAAAATTGGGAAAAGCCGAGGAGGATGAGACTATTAACTGACTATTGAAATCCGTTACCGATCCATTACAAGAACTGAAATCTATCGGCAAGAAATTACTTCCCAAGAAATATATTATTCCGCAGGTAGAAGAGAGCGACAGTAAGATATCTAAACCTGAAATGGCGACGGAATATTTGGAAGATGAAGCGACAAGTACGCTCGATTTAAACGAACAGTATCCTCCTCTAGCTATGAGCTACATAAAGGGGCTCTATATTAGAAATAGAAGTAAAGACTACGATGAGACCTATGGTGTAAGATTAGATGCTGAAATAAATAAATTATACATTGGTAATAAGGAACTACACATTGGCTCTAATGGGGGAATAAGTATTGATAACAAAATGTATGCCGGAAAACGAGGCTTATACGATCTGCAATTTATGAAAAATCCAACAGATTACGATGAACGGGATTTAGATGATTATAAGGAAATTCTAGAAACTAGTAGCGCACATAAAAGAAATTATGATTCCTCGTCAGTTAAATGGATCGCGATCCTTTAAATATACCAACATAATCAAACCGTTATTTAAGAATAGAGGTGGTAGTGGTACGCCAAGGAAAGCATCTCCTCAATCGCATAGTGGATCAGGAATAAGTAGTATGATTTACAACAAAAAACCCATTGAATACATTTATTGGGATGACGTAAACGAGCTTGTTGATAGACTGAAGCTCTTGAATGCGTCCAAGTCTGCAGGAAATACAGATTCTCACGATAATGAAATTTGAGCTATTATCAATGAACTACGTGAGGCTAGGTTTATCTATTAAATTATTAGACATCAAGTACTCTACATCATTTTCACAATGAGTCTCGATGAATTCGGACGGTCTATTCGCAGTAGCAGTAGCAGCCAAAAAAACAGTTCATACCTCTTCACATCAAGTCGTCGAGGCTTCATTTTTACTAAAGACGGAAATATCGATATTGAAAAATTGAAATTATGTAATATTCAATATCCCACTGAGGATGATGACGCTGCTAATAAAAAGTATGTAGATACTATTGTATCAAGCTTAAGAAATGATACATCTAGCCGTTTTGATGAACAGAAAATATTTATAACACGTTAAAAAATCTATTAAAAAACTTAAAACGCAAGTTCTGCACGTTGAAAAATTAAACAATGATGTAGCTAGTATGCAATCGAATATCACCTCTCTGTCTAATACAATAAAAGGTATTGAGAAGAAGATTAATCAGATCAAAGGAACAACAAACTTCGACGAGATAAAATAGAAAAAAAATTATATATAAGTGTATGTCAATTTACTATAGGTTAATTTACGCGAATAGCGTCATCAAGGTTATCTCGCTGAGCAACATGAATAATTCAGAGGAGAAAATTCAATTGGTTAATGAACTTCACAAGCCTGCACGTAAAAATGTCAATCGAGACGTACAATAATAAAAGGGATAGATGACTTGTGGCAAGCAGATTTAGCCGAAATGGGTAATTATGCCGTAAAAACAGATACATGTATGCTGGTAGTTATTGATTGTTTTTCAAAATTCGTATGGACCAAACCTATAAAAAGCAAAAGCGGTCCCGAAGTTACCCGAGCAATGGATGAAGTATTCAAGGAGAGTAAGAGGTCTTGTAAAAATTTAAATACAGATCAGGGTACCGAATTTTATAATGTGCATTTTAAAAACTTGATAAAAAAGCATAATATTAACCATTATAACACATACAGCGTTAAAAAAGCAGCAATAGTTGAAAGAGTCATAAGGACATTAAAGGAGAGGTTATACAAATACTTTAGTTTAAACGGCTCATATAAATGGATAGATATACTTGAGGATATCGTTAAGGAGTACAATAATCGACGACATCGGACAATTGGAATGAAGCCCAGCGATGTAACTAAAAGCAATGAAAAAAAAATTTTAAATTCGGTCTACAAGCACATTAAATTGGCAAAAAAGCGGCGCTTCAAGGTTGGCGACATTGTACGAATCAGTAAGAACAAGCACGTTTTTGAAAAAGGATACACACCTAATTGGACTACAGAGCTATTTAAAATAGTAAAAGTTCGCATTACTAACCCTACCACATATTTACTGGAAGATATGCAAGGTACGCCGATCAGTGGAGGCTTTTACAATGAAGAATTACAAAAAACGAAGAATTCCGATGTGTATCTCGTTGAGAAAGTCTTAAGAAAAAGAGGAAATAAGGTTTACGCCAAGTGGCTCGGCTTTGACTCCTCCCATAACAGCTGGGTTGATTCAGATAACATTCTTTAATCTGCATTATGTATTTCAAATGGGAAAAAATGTGTTTCACCTCCTTGCTCGAAATTACACTGTTTCTTATGGAAAATGGACACAAATTCCATCAGATTAGGGGCCCTTTTTAGAGTACCTGCTGCTGTTTCGATTCAATATATAAAAGGAACATGACTGACGATAAACAGTTAGTTAGTAATCTTTGTGCGTGCTGCAAATCATGGCATCTCCTTCACCAAGTCCTACCTTTTCATCAGATGATTCCGGTTATTGGGAAGAAGTCGATAGAATAAGTGAACAATATCGAGAGGCTGCACAGCACGAGGACCGATATATTTATGAAAATGCTATAAACATTAAAAATTCTACATACAAGATAGTTACAGGATTTAGTAGTGCAAGAGGTTATGTACCGGCGATAAGGATACTACTTAATGCATTAAACGTGTTTACGAAACTTGACAACATTTCTTTCAATAAAGAAGATTTGGATGATTTCATAACTTACCTTCAGCAATTCGTCATCGAGTACTTTGATAACAAAGTAGATTCTGAAGAAGAAGAAATTCAGTTCTGCGAATATTCAATACTAAAGTCACCTTTTCTTGGTAATAAGATGTTGAAAGTGACCAGTGGCTTTTCTACATTTTATTTTTCTGAAGAAACTGTTCGCGAAATAATAAATATTAATAATAACTTAATATCGTCTCATTTGGACTTAGGTTTTGAAATAAAATCATGAAATATTTTAAAATACATATTTATTATACACATAAAAGTAAAGAATACATATAAAATATTAAATATTAAAATTGTTTAAATAACAATAAATATAATACATACTAAATATAATACATACATATTAAATATAATAGACACAGATTTCAAGTTGATGGAATAAAATATTAGCAATGAAATTATTAGGTGTCTATGATGGAGTAGTGACCCCAAGGGAGAGTATCGTGAACGCCAGGAAGAGTGTACCCCTTATCGTCAAAAGGATTAAGAGCGATTTTTGTTTGCTCTACACTGTATACTTCATGTAATTTTGATTGTATACAGCGCTGAGTTTTATTTAGTAAACATTCTTCGCGAGATTTTTCTGCAGTAAATTTCTCTAGACAGTTGAGGTAATCTTCAAAAGTAATTTTATTTTTCACAACATTAGACTTTACACCCTTTGCTTTTTTAACTACTTTAGTAGATACACAAATAGAGTACGACGCCACTTTGCATGGGAAGCATAGTAATAGAGTACGAAGCCATTTAGTAGGGGGGTGAAAAGTTTTGAGATCACAGTGACAAGCTACGTCATTGTTTATTTAAATCAAGGTAGCAATGAATGCCTTATTGGGAAAAGTAGGTCGCAGTGACAATGTTCAGGGGAAAGTATTCTTTACGTAAATGATAACCATATTGAGAAAGGTCATGATGATAATGAGTCCGTTTATTGAATGCGGGGGAACAATGGATTTTTCTAGGTTACGGAATGAATAATGTTTTTATTAACAGATCTGTACAATAAAAATGTGTTTATGCATTATTTATTACATACGGATACCTAGGTCATCTAGAACAATGAATGACAAAGGAAAAGATCATTTATTGTTTACAGAGATCTAGCTGCTGCAATAGGGATATTGAGGGAATCAATTAAGGTCTAACTAAAAAATAATTATAAAGTTTTGTATATATACATATGTATTTTATTTATTTAATTTACAAATTCTATCACAAATCCAAGTATAAAGCTTAATACAATTTCTGAGCTGTTCATACGTATTTTTCATTATCATGGTAAATGCAGAAAGCATTTTAAGGAAAGTCAGTGGGTCACGTAATTTCATTAATCATGTAAGCAATGTAAGTCACGTATTCAATAGGTATTAAGTCAGTGGACCACTTAGTTTCATTATTCATGCAAGCAATGTAACTCACGTATTCAATAGGCACCAAAACATAAACTTTGTCGAATAATTCAAGAGAAATAATATGCTACATTGTCAGTGGTTTATAATTATTAGCAAGTATCCAGTGAAATAATAATATGACGTGTACTTGTGATTGTGTTGTGACTTTGTTTAGAAAAATATATGAGTTACCAATTTGATTTCTTAATAATGGATGTATAAATCACTGAATATTAATCTTAATAAATTGTTTTAGCAATTATTTTGAAAATGGGTAAGTAAAATTAGTAATAAACTGTAACCTAACATGAGTAAGGATTATTATAAATAGAAAGTATACAGGGGTTATTAGGTAGAAATTTATATAAGGTACCCCATAGAATAAAAAGTTATAATATAACTAACATATTAAAAAGAGAATTTTCCATGACATGAAATAAAATTATCACAAAAAGTCATTACCCGTGTTTGGTTAAGTAGACATATACATACGGTATTCCAAGATATATTTTCTGACATAAATTTATGTACAATATTTTTCTTTTCCATTGTAAAATAAATTGGCTCATGTTTCCTGATATTAAATAGAACTTTTGCAGTTGATTCAAAGACGATTTGATACCATGAGTCTGCTTCATCGTAACATCTTTTTATACAGGGAGATCATTGTAATGTAGATGGAATATTAAAAAGAATTTCAATGGTAGGATTTTCTACTGTTAGAAACATACTCATAAAACATAATGTCTTTAAACTAGGTACCTTTGCGATAAAATTATATTTATAATAGATACACATTATTAAAATAATTTAAATAATTATAATACAGTTGCAAAATAAATATGAATCTAACCATCTACTTTTAGCTTAAACACCGGTTTCCTTCTTCTCTTGATCCTGTAACAAATATGAAATATTTGCTCACACGTACTACACCACCTGGTGAATAGAGGAGTGAGTTTAGGTGGTGTTGTTAAATCACTAAAAAATGTTTCGTTTGATTATTATGAGTAAAAAATATATTTCGAATACTTACATAATTACTGATGCAGGTTTTTTAAATTGGGGCTCGGTTCTATCTGTTTCTCACACTTTAAGTCGATAGGTGGAATGCCTAAATCGCTAAAATTTTTCATATGGTTATAACTTGATGAATAACTATTTTATTTCACCTACTTTTCTTCAAAATACCTGTCGATGTTTATTGGGGGGTATATCTGTTTATAATAGATGCTAACTCCATATTGCTTATTTTATATATGAAATTTTACCGATATTGTAAGTTAATAAGTATTGTAAAATGAGTTCACTTGACTTTTAGAACCAAAAAGGAAAAGTTTAAAAATTGATTTGTAAATCATTTTGTTTTTCTTTGCGGTTAAGATGTCCTCAATAACTGAATTCATTTTAAACAATTGATTAAAAGTCGTCATTCACAATGGACAATTGCAGTTTATTTCTGTATAAAAGCTGAATTGTATGTATATAGTTGGCATATAACTTTTGAACAGCAAGTTAGCAGAGTATCTCAGTTTAACATTCGTCTCAAACAAAAAGTAAGTAATCTGTATGATTATTATTTAACAGTGGAGTTTGAAAATATTTTCCAAATTGTAGAAATGGACTTAAAACAGCTTAATCAATTTGGTCTTATAGAAAATAAACCTTTGGTAAAGTTATCAGAGCTGCCTCTGGATGTTCCTCACCCTATACTTACCTTAAAGCTGACAAAAGGAAAATTTGGAGAGAGCGTATTAGTAGAATTGGAAGCCAAAGCTGTGTTTTTACCAAAACGGGCAACCGACTGTTTGAAGTCCAACTTGAAAAAGTTCACGGCTCTGAAATATTCGCTAGTATACAAAGGGATGAAAGAAGTTGGTAAACCTCAACCTGCCCACCAGTTTGAAATAGTGGAAACAGTATAAAAATTATTTTACTTTAATATTTAACAAATCCCAAGGTATTGAAAATGTCATCTGAGGCAATAGCTGTGGTGAGTGATGAAATTATTAAAAATTTTAAATCAGCTTACAGTGTGTTATCATCAGATATTTATAATAAGGAAATTGTGATATGGACTAAACATGTTAATCGTCATATTAGACTATTTAATATAGCTGTTCGTGATGGTAACATTTGCAATGATACTCTTAGAAAATTACAAACTAATATTGGGCATCTCAAAAGATTTCGTATTCTGATGAAGGATTTAATTGAAAAACAAGAACGTGTAGGTTATGGTTTAGAATATCCAGGTAAAAAGGAAAAACGTAGTAATAGAGTAAAATGGGAGGACGTAGTTTCAGCTTTCTCGAATCATATACGTTCTGGTATTATTATAAATTTGAAACAAAGATATCATTCAATTTCTTGAAGACGCATTTTATCTCTTCAAAACTCGAATTACTAGAATCTTAATAACCATGCCGTTAATTAAAGTAAATGTTTGTGTTTGTGGAGAATTTGTTAAATATAATGCTGAGAAGAATATGATAGAATTTAAATATTTTAATACAAAAAATGCGAGTATTGATGCTAGCACAATTATAAGTGACTGGTTCAAAGAGCACGTGACTGATAAAATATTAACTAAATTAGAAGAGTTCCAAGAACGTGACAGTGGTTGGGCTTTAAAGAGAATTATTTCTTTAGAAATTAATATTAACAAATTTGAGTTGGGAAATTCTGCATCTTCTTATATCAAACTACCAAAACAAATTTCTCTGAAACAAGCATGCATAAATATTAAAAACACCGATCAAGCATGCTTCGCCTGGGCAGTAGTATCTGCACTCTATCCCGCTCATTTTAAAAATCATTCTGACAGAACTACTTCATATCCACAATATTCAACAGTTTTAAATTTAGCTGGTATAGAGTTTCCTATGACAATAAAACAAATATCCAAATTTGAAAAATTAAGCAATATTTCAATAAATGTATATGTTTTAGAATTAAATAAAGTAAACGGTAGAACATTTTTCACTACAGTTCCAGCTCGAGTAGCTAAAGCTAAATTAGAAAAACATGTTAATTTACTTCTGATTCAGAATAAATATTTCCCTAAATTAAACGATTATGAAGCGGTTAATGAAAATGAAGAGCAAATCAGTATTGAATATCACTATTGTTGGATTAAAGATTTGTCTAGGCTGGTATCTACCCAATTAAGAAAAGGTAATGGAAAATTGTTCATTTGTGACGGTTGCTTGAACTACTTTACAAATCAAGAAAAGCTCAATTTACATGCCACAGATTGTCAAAAATATAATCATTGTAAAATATCTTTCCCATCATATAAATTTATAGAATTCGAAAATTTCACTCACAAAGAAAAAGTACCCTTTATTTTATATTGTGATTTTGAAGCATTGTTACTTCCAATTGAAAAATCAAGTGAGAATATATTTTTAAAGACGAACCGATATCAAAAGCATAAAGCCTTTAGTGCAGGGTTTTACCTTAAATGTTCATATGATAATTTATCTCGTTTTGAAAGTTACCGGGGATTGGATTGTATTGAATGGTTTAATTTACAGCTACAAAATATTGCTAAATTTATTCAATCCAAAATAAAATATATTGAAAATATGATTTTTGATTTTGAGATTGAGGGTGACGACAAGTGCCATATATGTGAAAAGAAAATTCAACCTGGTGATAGAATAGTACGGGATCATAATCACTTTACTGGAGTTTTCAGGGGTTTTGTACATAATCAGTGTAATTTAAATTATCGTAAATCATACGTCATTCCGGTAGTCTTTCACAATTTATCTAATTACGACATTCATTTTATAATTAGAGATTTAGCAAAGAATGGAAAAGTAACTTTACTTCCGATTAATAAAGAAAAGTATATATCATTCACGAAATATGACCCCAATACTAAAATAAAATTTAGGTTTATCGATTCTTTTCGATTTATGAGTGCATCACTTGATGTCTTAGCAAGAACTTTAGATGAAAGTCTTTTAAAAAACTTAAAACGCGAATTTTCTACCTTAGATAATGATGCATTCAAATTGCTTACACGTAAAGGAATATTTCCATATGATTACATTGAATCGATGGATAAGCTTGAGGAAACAGAATTGCCAAAGCCTGAAAAATTTTATAATAAATTAACTGATTCTAATATTACCGAAGAAGATTATGCTCATGCCCAAAAGGTATGGTGTAAATTTAATATTAAAAATTTGGGTCACTACTCAGACTTATATTTGAAATCAGATATTATGCTCTTATCAGATATATTTGAAAATTTTCGTGATATAGGACTTGATACATACGGTTTGGATCCAGGGTGGTATTATACCATGCCTGGATACACTTGGGACCGCATGTTGAAATTTACAAAATGTCAATTAGAGACAATTCAGGATGTAGACGTATTGCTGTTTTTTAGAGCGAGGTATTCGTGGTGGTGTGAGTCGTTTTTCTGAAGCTAATAATAAATTCATGCCTAGTTATGATAAAGATAAACCATCTAAGTACATAATGTATCTTGACGTTAACAATTTATATGGGTGGGCAATGATGTCCTCATTACCATATGGAGCATTTGAGTTTCTCGAAAATTTTGAAAATTTTAATGTTTATAATATATCTGATGAAGCTGACGAGGGTTATATGTTGGAAGTAGATCTGCATTACCCTGAGCACCTACATGATAAACACAAGAATTTGCCTCTGTGTCCAGAACATTTAGTACCACCTGGATCAAAATTACCGAAACTGATGACCACACTTTATAACAAAACAAAGTACGTACTCCATTATAGAAATTTAAAGCAAGCTCTAGCAAATGGAGTTGTTCTCGTAAAAATTCACCGCATATTAAAATTCAAGCAATGTCCTTGGCTCAAACCATGCATTGATTTAAATACCAAATTGCGTGCTGAAGCAAAAACACCGTTCAAAAAAGATTATTATAAATTAGCAAATAATGCCGTGTTTGGCAAGACCATGGAAAATATAAGGAAACATAGAATAGTTAAATTAATAAGCAAATGGGAAGGTCGTTATGGTGCGCGAAATTTAATATCTAGTCCTAATTTTCATAATAGAATAATTTTTGGGGATAACCTGATGGCTATTGAATTAACTAAATCTGAAATAGTTTTTAATAAGCCTCTTTACATTGGTGTAGCCGTTCTTGATATATCAAAAACATGCGTATATGATTTTCACTATAAATATATGTTAAATAAATTTCCAATTGATAACTGTAAACTTTTATATACTGATACTGATTCGCTCATTTACGAAATTGCATGTGATGATGTATATAGAGAGGTAATTAAACAGGATATAACACAATTTGATACTAGCGATTATCCTCCAGATAACAAACATAATATTCCTTTGATGAATAAGAAGGTACCGGGTCGTATGAAAGATGAAAATAATTCGAAAATTATGACTCACTTCATTGGTCTAAGATAAAAAATGTACACTTACCTAATTGATGAAGGGAATTGTGATAAAAATACTAACTTTATTACCAATGAATGGTATGAAGGGAAAAAAATGCACTAAGAAGTCGAAGGGTGTTAAATATAATGTAGCTAAACAAAATATTTCTTTTGAAGATTATTTGAATTGTTTAAAATATCGAATCGAGAAATATGAAACACAGCGGTCTTTAAGATCTTATACTCATGAGATATACAGCATTGAACAAACAAAAGTTGTATTGAGTCCTTTTGATGATAAACGTTACCTTTTGAATAATAGCACTGATACTCTACCATGGAGGCATTATAAAATTATACAAAAATAACCTTGGAATTTATTAGAAAATTTGTATAAGCATTTATTATTGTATATACTTAGGTTCAATAAAACTGCAAATATTGTATATAAAAAGTATAATAAGTATTTTAACACTACCTGGGATTTGTTATAACATTTATATATAAAAATTTTTATGTAAAGTACTACTAGTACTAATATACTTATTTATAAAGTTACATCCATATAAATAAAAATATATAATAACAATTCGTTTTTTGTTTATTTATTTTTGCATTATATTATATTGTCCATAATAATACAATGAGTGGTAAAACTACTACAATTGAAATACATTTTTTAGTCCCAGAAGAAAATGTATTTGTATAATTATCATTATTATCTAAACTCATTAATTTCCAATCTGAATCATACATTTTCCTCCCAACTTTTGTCATAAATTTTACTTTATAATAAACATTACTACTATAAATTTCATTATTAAAATCATATACCAAAACATTCACATATGAGTAGGGTAGTACACCGGGAGTTAACCTTCTCCACATATCAGGCCAGGTATCGTTTTTAACTTGGTTTTCTGCTGCCGTTGAACATATAAATGCTTCTTCTATATGCTGATAATGATACATGTAAAAAACATTATTGGCAAGTGCTGTGAGCATAACAAATGTACTGTTCAAAAGCACCATCTTGAAAGGAATGATCAAGTTTTAAGTTAACACGTAATATTAATCGAAAGTAATATTCATATTTTTACGAGGTTCTCTCGATTACTGTATTACTACAATACATTTTTAAAAACATACATAGCGGGGCATGATGACTAATAAACTTATAATCGTTTTGCCATACAATATCAACATTTAATTTTACATCGCAATAAAAGCATGTAATCTTATTATCCATGGAGTAAAAGAATCCTGAATTTGCTATATCTCTTACTCTATTTTTCACACACTCTGGCCATAAACAAAATGATGGCAGTCGTCTTAGGTAAAATATATATTGTGGATTTGCAGGCTCAAATTTACGAATATAATTTTCATTCTCTGGAACGGAGTTTGGGAAAATTTCAATGTATGACATAATTCCAATCGATACAATGATAATTTTCCATTAACCACCCCGCTTGTTTTTGTAAGTGTGGCGGTAATTCATTTATTGAGAAAGGTGGTTTAAAAATATAATGACATATCCTATCGCCATCATAGGCAGCTAATTCCTTTACTATAAATTCATTATTTTCAATTTTAAAACCCTGCAGATCTATTACTAAATTCATGCTTATGCCTTCGAAATTATATTGATACTAAGGTGCAAATGCTTTACCTCTTCTGTTTTAAAGCTGTTTAACTATTTTCGTTAGAGGGTTATAACTTATCTATTTATCGTGTAAAATTAAACAATAAGCAGAGGTGTTCTTCGGAATATTTTCGCTGGACTCAAATTCCACTCTCATAACAATAGGGCCAGATTGAATCGATTCTTTTTGACGTGAGCAATCGATGTAAATTATTGGTGCTATATCCTTAAATTCTGTAGGTGTAAATATAGGCTCGCTTTGAAGCTCATAATATGATTGCCTAAATTTCGCAAACATTTCATATAAGGAGGCATATTTATTTGCTTTAAAGTCTAGATAGAGATCATTATGGGGATATCTCTCAGAATTAAGAAATACCTTAATATTTCTTAAATTACAATTATCAAATTTACTCATATCTTTAGTGACAGTATTCCTCCGAGAAGTTTGAAAGGCTATGATAACATGTCTAGGTGTTTCAAGCTTAGTGGTCGTTTTCACCGGCCAGTTATGTCTACCGGTTTCCGTTAATTCTGGAAATTCCACAAGTTCCCAACTTCTAAATCCTAATATTATATTAGTATTATTATCAATAAGCTTTGTTAATGCTAACTCTTGAGGGATACCTACGGAAATGTGAGGTATATTCCAAGACAATTTACTTATCTCTACTTTTGGTACATCAGCGGCTTCAGTGCTAATTACGGTATTTAAATCATCACTGCTACGTAGTAAAACTAATTCTTGTTTAACATTAATCAATATTTTTTTATAGTCTTCAAAGAACCCCATTAACATTTTAAGGGGGATGCAAATATTGAAACCTCCTTTGCCATCAACTAAAACACTATCTGCGCCTTTCGCTTTTGGAAACCATCCAGCATTTTGAAGTCTAACGCTATCGTTAGCATTGTATGATACACATGCCTTTAATGTCGACGTTATACCCACATCTCGTACTGAGTCTACTGTGTTTCCATTTAACAAATACCGAATTTCCTTAAACAGAAAGGGTATTCCATTATTTATGAATTTTAATTTATCACTGACGTTGCCATCACTTTTCGTTAATTTACCCTCAATATACAAAAAACTTTCGCATGGTAAAGTAAACTTATCGACTTCTTGTATAGGTATTATTATTTCATCATTATAGTTTAGTTTTGTGGGTAAATAAGGTTCATATGTATGTATTTCAGAGCTTACTATTGTATTATCCACATAAAGCTGTTCTGTTACATTTAATATATCCATTTTTTATGAGTTTAATTGATATCCAAGAGATTGTAAAAATAGACGATTTTCTGGTGTTAACTGTTTGGCGACAATTTTACTACTAATGTTTACTCTTTCTTTCTTCTTATTATAATGCCTATTTCTTAATGAGTTGTTTTTGTTACATACGACGTGCACTTTATCTTATAACCATGACTAAGAATTTATTGTTTTTATATGTAGTCTTACTGTGACAGTTTCACCTCTGAAATTGCCTAGATCTCCTTCTTGATCCAATATTTTAATGGTTATATTTGTGATAGTTTGAACACAAACTGGGAAATAAATGATATTTAGTGGTGATTCTACGATTTTATAACCAGGTGCTACTGTGGGGAAAAACTCATGAATTATATGTACAGGTTTTCCATTAAAATACGATCCAGTTGCAATATTACAATCAATACATAAAGCGTGTACTTTTATTATTTCCACTGGAGAATCCGAAGATGCTGATGTATTTGCTGACACTTCTTGATTTTTAAATCCTAATAATTTACCTATCGAATTTTCGTTAAAAATTACTTTCTCTGAACACTTAACCACCGACCTTAACGTATTATTATTAGCTTTAATACTTATAGATACACCTTCTACATGGAGATTAGATTCTAAATAATCAGCTATATCTGTAATTTCATATGATCCCGTAAGAATTTCTATATATCTATTATTATTACCATAATAAAATTTGTTATTTCTTTCATCTATATTAGGTATTACATTAAATGTTTCAAAATTTGTAAGACCTATACCATACTCTACATTATCTTCTAGATATATAGGAGGATTGAAATTTGCACTTAGTATTGATTGCTTTCCGGATAGAGCTAGAGTAAAGGACATGTCCTCTTCTTCAAACAAACACTTTTAAAATAAGAAAAATGTTTTATTTACAATTGTTATATAAAAATTTTAAACAGAGATGGCCACAGTTTGTGGAATTGAATGATTGTAATTGTTCATAATTATATTTAACATTATTATTGCTACCATCACTAAAAAAATAAGAAATTAATTCTAGTGGCGGTCTTAGGTTCCCATAACTATCGAAATATATGATATCATTTTTAGATTTACTGTATGCGGTCCAATGAGAACCATCATGGTCCTTATCATCAAGATTCACAATACCACATTCATGTTTATTAATCTTTTTCGGTAAATTATTTCGCATAAAAACGCCTCTAAAATTTTTCAATTTTAAAATTTTAACATACTTTATCAAATCTAAATTTGATAATGCTCGGTGAGGTAGCTTCATTGGAAGTTTTTTTATATGGAGCGAGAAATAGACCAAAACCTTGTTTGTATGGTTTCAAGTATAATCCATTTCCTATTGCTTTTGCCTTCATAGCTAGATTATGCCTCTTTTCTTCCTCCAATTTCTGCTTCGCAGCCTTAGCATCATTAACAGCCTTAGCTATACCGGCGGCACCACCCCCAATACTGCCCAATGCCCCTAGAGCAGCAAAGAGGGGTATTAGAGGTAAAAATCCTCCACTTTTAGGTAGAGGTAAAATTCTCTTCTTTGGTTCTACCACCTTCTTCTTAGCTTTTTTTATAGAGGAAAGTGCAATTTTTGATATATTATGTAGGTTTGAAGAATTGGCCCCTGTAACACCTCCACGAGCTCTTCTTACAGCCTCATTGAAATTCATACCTTTACCTTTTCGATTGCGGCGACGACGTAAACCCATACCTAACTTACTTTTTGCTCTCATAACTCCACTAACGCCCAGTGCTGCCATTTTTTCTCCAATACTCGCGTTAGAAGATTTAAACCTATCTGATGCCTTACTTGCCAGCACTCGGTCGGCTATATTTCTTCTCTCAGTATCGCTAAACTTTGAATATGCTATATCGTGTTCTTTACAGGCTTCGTCTAATGAATTTATTCCAGTATCGCCCCTAGCAATACGTTTAGCGAGCTTCGTTCCTGGTCCACAAAAGTTATAACCGGGTAGATGGTATTCTACTGGTAATTTATCTATAAGTTTGTTTAAAAAACCTGATCCTTTCTTCTTAACAATTTGACGTCGATTATGGTGAGAGCTGCCGTGCCGCAGCATTATATTCATTCACAATCAATTAATGACTGTAAAGTATGTTTCAAAGATAATGCTTAAATAGATATTTATTTGTGATTTTTAAACAGTCTCAGAGAAGAAAGCAAAGAGCTGAAATGAAAATAGAAAAGCAGAAATTCTCTACCTACCCATTAAAAATTTTGATAAATCAATTGTACCTACCTTCCTGAAACATGGAGATCTTTTTTGTGGTGGATCTAAACGTGCTTTAGTGGTTGGTGGGAGTGGGTGTGGTAAAACTAACGTGTTAATTAGTTTATTAGAACATTCTAATGGCTTGCGATTTGAAAATGTATACATATACTCCAAATCGTTATATCAGCCAATATATGAATATTTGAGAATTTTATTTAAACCACTGAAAGAAATTGGATATTACGAGTATGGAGATGGTGAAGAAATAATCCCCCCGCAAAATATAAAACCGAATTCAGTTATTATTTTCGATGACATTGTCTGCTGTAATCAAGACATTATGCGAAACTATTTTTGTTTTGGACGTCATAAAAATACAGATTGTTTTTATCTTTCTCAGACATATTCAGCCGTACCTAAACAATTGATTCGCGATAACACCAACCTACTAATTATATTCAGGCAAGACAATACAAATCTTAGACATATATATCATGATCATGTTAACACTGATATGAATTTTCAAGAATTTCTTGAAATTTGCTCAATCTGCTGGAATGATAAATTTGGATTTTTAGTTATAGATAAAGATTGTGATATAAAATCTGGGAGATATAGAAAAGGATTCGACAGTTTTATCATTCTTAACTAAAAAATAATATATTACCAAATACATCGTTGAAATAAACTAGTCTACTTTATGAAATTATCGTAAAAACATGGATAAGAAATTAGCTAAAGAGTTAGTAAAAACTAGACAAGCGGTAAGGAATAAGTATCGAGCGTTAAAAACTGAGTCCGCCCAATCCCAGTTGCAGTTGGAGAAGGGTTATAAACCAATAACAGAACCTTTAAAAAAATTTATTGAAAATTTAAAAACTGAAGTATCGGTAAAAAAGGAGCCTGCTGTCGTTCACCCGAAAGATGAATTGTCGAATAGAGATTCAAAAAGACATTCTTCTACTCCTAAAAGGACGGCGGTAAATCCCTATAATGCATATCTTCCAACTCATGGTGTTACATTTTTAGAGGATAATTTTTCATGTACTGGGATTCCAGGTATCTCGTTCATACAGGATAACTTTTTAAACGATGACACTTTAAATAGTGGAAATGCAAATAATAGTGGAAATGCAAATAGTAGTGATGAAATTAACGATGCCGTTGAACATAGTCGTCAAATTTTGCTGGATGAGTCAAGATTGCCAGGTTATTCTGAATATCTTGATACATTTGATGAGCTTCCAATATATTAATTAGACGCGTATATTAGAGATACTGAGGATGAATTTGATCATAAACATGGGATAATACATGATACATCAACAGATAAATTTAGAATAGGTGATTCTGAATTAAAAATAATAGGAAAGGATGTAGAGGTACACAATATAACTTACCCGGGAACAGTTGGAGTCTATGAATTATTATTTAAGAAGAAACCGCAGAGTTACAATTTAACTTATTTAGATCATTATATGGATATATTAAAACGAACAAATACCTACCGTAAAAATTATAATGCTGATGAACAAATTCAAGGATCCACATCTGTCAAGTATTTAACGATAATCAAACCGTATTTAATTAAAAAAGGTCTTTTAAAAAAATCTGAAACTGCTAAGGTGATAAGAACTGCTTCATTTAATAAACCTCCTCCCCCCCAAACTACGAATCATGATTCGATCGACTTCGTCATGATCCGGAATCGATTCATGTATTTAAGGTCACCCGGTCGGGTTCCCCCACCTCGCAGCCGCCGCGTGCGAGGGTCTAGGAAAAGAATCCTAAGGATTCCTTTCTCCTTTACCTGCGTGTTTATAAGTCAGGGTCGCGCGGTGAAAGTATGTTATTTCCGTGGCACAACTATTTGGGTCCGGGTAACGAGGTCGGGCTCGAGGCGCCGGTTGACCGTGATGACTTAATCGCGTTACATCACGACTTAGCATACTTAAATGCCAAGGTTCCGCTAGACGTTGTGAAAGCTGATCAAGCGGCTATTTGGGATTTTTTAAGTGTGTATGCTGAAGGTAACGAACATTCTCTAGTAGGTGCGGTTGGGTTATTTTTAAAAAACGTGTATGAAACATATATCGCGGGAAACGTGGTATATCCGCCTATGGCACCTACTACGCCGAAAATTGACAAAACTACGCATCGAGGTCAAAAACGGTTTGGAGATCGGCAGAGAGCCCTTGGTGCGGCCTACAAGAAGGCTAAACAAAATCAAGTTGTGAAATTCGACGAATTTCGAAAGCAGTGGTACGGAACATCAACTGTATCAGGTAATGTCTTATCGTTCTTGGCGCGATGATCCAGATGGTCGTCCCGGCCGTCGTCGCAATCCGACGCTCGAAGAACGTCTTCGCGAAGATAGATTAGACGAAATAGAAATATTTCCTTACTTGCCTTAATTATGGCGACATGCTTCTAATGCTAAAAAAAGAGAATTAGCCGCCGCTTTTGTTCCAGGTGCTGAAGATCAAGTAGAGCCGCAACCGGGACCTTCCAGAGTACGTTCCCACACCACAACAACAGAACCAAGTGTAGATAGTCCACCCGAGAGTGCCATCAATTCACCAGACATGTTTGCCGGGGACATGGAGACAGAAGTAATGGATCAACGTACTGGCGGTGGCGGTGCACATGCGAATCCAGTGGGCGCCGTTAGTAATGTCCAAAAAAAATTCGATATTCCACGATCGTTGGGTCAAAAGAAATTTTATTTAACATATAGTCATTCACGAATATTTTATTCGTATGGATTCGCTTTTCGAACTTTAATTGTTAAACAAGGTGGGACAACTGATAAAGGTGACTCCGTATATTATACGACTTCTCTTAGTGTCATACCTAATAATTCCATATTTTTTTACTTGAGTCCCCATGAATATATGAAGTTGACGCAATATCTTGCCGGAATTGAAGAAGTAAATGTAAAAGTAACACCACAAGGTATTCGAACTGCTTTTGATACTGGTACGACATTATCCGGAACCGCAACTTCCGAACACTGTGCTATAGGATTAACAGCTGTCGGTTTGAATAATAAAATTTATACTTCCAATCATAAATATACCCTACAAGCGGATTCTCCGATGACGCCAATGGCTGTAATAAGTCCAGATACTAATGAAATGATACGCAAATATTGGGGATCAGAAAAGCTAGATTTGCACGCTCCCATGTGCTTGGGTGTGCCGCGACATGTTGATATGTACATGTGTTTGAGAACCAACAGTAAGCGGACTGTCGCTAACTATGCAAGTCATGATGAAGGTTTCTATTTACTTGATCGATACATCGATCGATTCCACTTTATGCCGAAAGTTGGTAACACAGTTATCGATTGGACGTACAAACCACGTAGTGGTTATATTCAAACCAAATCACACGACATTCCTTACCTCGACGGTGGATCTGATACTGTTAAATCTACAGGGTGGACATCAAACTTCGAAGTTACAATGGGTGTGTCTAGTAAAAAAGATGGTGTTTTTTCATTTAAGCCTACAATGAATACGCCCGAAACCGAAGTAGGTAATAGGGAAGTTAATTTGGATACTTCCTATAAATATCAAATAGACAGTGCGGCAGTTATGCATGTTAATAGAACTGTTTCGAATTACGTGCATACACAAATACCACAAATTAGTTTTGGTATAATTCCTACACCTCAATTGAATCCAGCTCATGATAATGAAAATTTTCAAAATAGTGCAGCGTACTGGGCTGTTGAGTGTAGTATGGTTGTCTCTGTTGACATTGACAATACTTTTACTCATACCGGCGACTGTCATGCGGAAAATGATGATATTATTGCTTTTGGAAAACGTAGTGCACATGTCTACGATGATTTTTATCCTGCAAATTTAATTAGTTATGGAGCTTAAATAAAACATATATTATAAAATATTTTTTATTTTCAATAAATCATATACAGCGATTGGATGTAGTTTTTTTTGATAATTTTTGAGGAATGCGGCTTGTTGCCATTGATATGTAATCATGCGACATGTGAAAGCCGGATCCCTCGGAAAGACATTTTTATTGCTTAAAACTATAACAGGTGTACGAGATATAACACAATCATTTTGGTATTTAACCTTGACATTAAGCGTATCACCCCCAAATAACATTTTTAACGTGTCGAATGATCCTGGTTCACAATTAGGTTCATTCCACAATAAAATTCGTTTATTTACAGCTTCCATTAACGGAAAAGTAACATATTTATTAAAATTACCTATTTGACCAAAATTAAAAAAATAATGAATAATTGCATCAAAAAAAAAATTTTTTCCAGAACTAGGTGGCGCGATAATTTGTAAACAATTTATTTTAGGCAATTTACGATCAATAATATTGTAAGTATCATTTAAAAATTGTAAAATATCTGTTTCACTATGTGCGAATTGAAAATCTAATAATTCTAACATAATGGTAACAGATTCATCTCGCGTAAAATAATATTGTTCAACGCTGATGCGTCCTGCACTGTACAATGGATAAACATTACTAGCATACAAATAAATTTCTTCGAACGATTGATTTATAAATTCTAAAGCGAAAATGTCCAACACACGTTGAACAACATTGTCACTTTTTCGACAAAATTTCCATCGCGAATTCATCCATTGATTGGAATTACAGATACTTAATATGGGAAGTTCCGGACAAACTCCAAGAGGACTTCTTTCGTATTTCTTTTTTTACATTTTCCACTTGTGTTATCCGTCGCGTCGCTTGTGCCACCAGACGGTCCACCTGCATTTGCAACGGGTCCACTTTGCTCGCAGTTAAGAAATTCATGCGCAAAAGGGCGTGTCTCCACCAAAGGTTCTTCTCCACGTTCGAGATGCTCGTAACTGGGAAAATCTCCAATTTCATGAGGAACTGTCCTTTTTCGCCCGGCGTTTTCAAAATACAAAAGTTGTCTTGGCGGTTGTAACAGATATTTTGTGAGATTAAAGAGGTATCTTCCGGAAATATTATGCTGTCGTAGATGCTTTCGACATTCTCGTTTAATGGGCAGCTGGTGGATGCGGACGCATCGGCAGTAACCGCCGCTCCAAGAACAGTCGTGGACAACGTGCATGTGGTCTTCGTGGAAGACGGTCCAGAAGAGTCCACCGAAAAATTTTTTTCCCAGACATCGATCAAGAAGTCCTTGAGCTTGACTTCGATTGAGGTTTGGCACCACGTCGTGAATAAGTCGGCTTCCTTTAATATCTCCTTGTACTCCTCGAATGAAATTTGATCCGATTCGTCGTTTTTCTTCGTCGGTTTTAATTTCATCAATTGGATTAAATGTACTGAAAAAATTTTCAATTGTCGTTTGCCAGAGAGGAACCTGTTTTTTTGACAAATTATTATCGTCATCTCGAACCACTGTTTCAGAAGCCGTAACGTCATCATCTCCATCGGCCAGATTAATTCCAGCACATTCAGAAGACAATCCTGTGGGCACTGGGGAAGTTCTTGGGGAAATTCTTGTGTCGACTCCATGATCCTCGGCCAAATGTTCGCACAGATCGTCCAACCACTATAAATAATTTATAAAAATTTAGTTATGACATTTTCAATTGTTATCAATTTCCGCCTGCTCCTCCGGACTTATTGTTAATTCCAATATTTCGTCAGCCAAAGGAATTTCTTGGGCTGGCGGAGTTGGAAAGGGCTCAAATGTTCCCACCTCTACCACTGCGGCGAAATTTACAACCATCGGGAAATAGATACATGGTCGGTACTCAATCTTATCGAAACCGCAATAATCGCAATGGTTGTGACCACCGCCGTGAATATGCAAAGCGTAAACCGCCGCACGTTGATACAAACTACCACCATGCTCGTCAATTAGCTGCTGCAATTTCCCAGACTGTAACTTTCTCATAAAACACCAATTACACAACAGGATGGATGGAAAGCAATGCATGTCCGATATGACTGTGAAGAATTGGTTACATGATTTTACTTCAGTTTCGCACAAAACGGTATCCATACAAGCCACCGTTGACGAATTTTGAACCAAATGAAAATTTTGACTTGGCACAAACTTGCACTTGTACGAATCCCCATGATACATTCTCAAGAATGTGGTCGACGCGTTCAGTGACGGCGTGAGGTGGCAACGTTCAAGACTCATTGTATAAACACTTACGTCGAAACTTGATGATTGTTGAGCACTGTCGGAACTCATTTTGAAAGCCCACGATTTCTCACTTATATTTAAACACGCAGGTAAAGGAGAAAGGAATCCTTAGGATTCTTTTCCTAGACCCTCGCACGCGGCGGCTGCGAGGTGGGGGAACCCGACCGGGTGACCTTTAAATACATGAATCGATTCATGATCATGACGAAGTCGATCGAATCATGATTCGTATTTAAAGGTCACCCGGTCGGGTTCCCCCACCTCGCAGCCGCCGCGTGCGAGGGTCTAGGAAAAGAATCCTAAGGATTCCTTTCTCCTTTACCTGCGTGTTTAAATATAAGTGAGAAATCGTGGGCTTTCAAAATGAGTTCCGACAGTGCTCAACAATCATCAAGTTTCGACGTAAGTGTTTATACAATGAGTCTTGAACGTTGCCACCTCACGCCGTCACTGAACGCGTCGACCACATTCTTGAGAATGTATCATGGGGATTCGTACAAGTGCAAGTTTGTGCCAAGTCAAAATTTTCATTTGGTTCAAAATTCGTCAACGGTGGCTTGTATGGATACCGTTTTGTGCGAAACTGAAGTAAAATCATGTAACCAATTCTTCACAGTCATATCGGACATGCATTGCTTTCCATCCATCCTGTTGTGTAATTGGTGTTTTATGAGAAAGTTACAGTCTGGGAAATTGCAGCAGCTAATTGACGAGCATGGTGGTAGTTTGTATCAACGTGCGGCGGTTTACGCTTTGCATATTCACGGCGGTGGTCACAACCATTGCGATTATTGCGGTTTCGATACGATTGAGTACCGACCATGTATCTATTTCCCGATGGTTGTAAATTTCGCCGCAGTGGTAGAGGTGGGAACATTTGAGCCCTTTCCAACTCCGCGAGCCCAAGAAATTCCTTTGGCTGACGAAATATTGGAATTAACAATAAGTCCGGAGGAGCAGGCGGAAATTGATAACAATTGAAAATGTCATAACTAAATTTTTATAAATTATTTATAGTGGTTGGACGATCTGTGCGAACATTTGGCCGAGGATCATGGAGTCGACACAAGAATTTCCCCAAGAACTTCCCCAGTGCCCACAGGATTGTCTTCTGAATGTGCTGGAATTAATCTGGCCGATGGAGATGATGACGTTACGGCTTCTGAAACAGTGGTTCGAGATGACGATAATAATTTGTCAAAAAAACAGGTTCCTCTCTGGCAAACGACAATTGAAAATTTTTTCAGTACATTTAATCCAATTGATGAAATTAAAACCGACGAAGAAAAACGACGAATCGGATCAAATTTCATTCGAGGAGTACAAGGAGATATTAAAGGAAGCCGACTTATTCACGACGTGGTGCCAAACCTCAATCGAAGTCAAGCTCAAGGACTTCTTGATCGATGTCTGGGAAAAAAATTTTTCGGTGGACTCTTCTGGACCGTCTTCCACGAAGACCACATGCACGTTGTCCACGACTGTTCTTGGAGCGGCGGTTACTGCCGATGCGTCCGCATCCACCAGCTGCCCATTAAACGAGAATGTCGCGATTTAATATTAACCATTACAGTTCTTATTCAAATTTAAAAGCTAGCATCGTCGAGAGAGTAAATAGAACTTTGAAAAACATGATGTGGAAACAATTCAGTTTACAAGGAAATTATAAGTGGTTAAGTATTTTACCGATCATCGTTTCCAAATATAACGATACAAAACATCGTACAACTGGATTTAAACCTAAAGATGTAACAAAAAAGTATGAAAAAAAAATACTTATTTCTGCGTATAGTCATCTAAAGTCAATTGATCCGATTCAGAAGTTTAAACTTAACGACTTTGTTCGGGTAAGCAAACATCGTACAATATTTACAAAAGGATATACTCCAAACTGGTCTAATGAAATTTTTAAAATTAAGAAAATTAACTTAACTCTTCCAACTACATATATACTAGAAGATGAAAATAAAGAAGAAATTAGCGGTGCCTTCTACGAAAATGAACTATTGAAAGTTAAATATCCAGATATGTATTTAGTTGAAAAAGTGTTAAGAAGGAAGGGGGGTAAGGTTTTAGTTAAATGGCTTGGTCTAGATAAATCACATAATTCATGGATAAATAAAGAGGAAATAGTGTAATATTACTCTCTCACATAAATTTTGTCAATTAGTATATGCTAAGTAGCAGTGAAGACAGTCATAATGTCAGATTCTGGTATTGAAAATGAGTCATCATGCTCATCGCCTTATTGGAAATACGTGGATAGTATTCTTTTAAAGTATGCAGAACAAATTAAACAGGAGAAACAGCTGATTAATGAAGTGAAATATTTATTACCAAAGTCTACATTGCAGGTCTCGACAGGTATAAGTGCTGCTAGAGGTTTCGAACCATCTGTTATACTTAACAGTTCAACGGATGTCATTTCGCTTCTAGATTTGGGTTGGTATGACTTCATTGCAAATATTGATATTATACCCGATAATGATAAAGAAAAGACGTTTATTGAAACTGTAGTGGAGTTTGAAAATTTCAAATTATCAAGTCAACTTTTTATGGATAAACACGTATTATTACTGAAAAGTGGTGATAGTGTTATTTATATGGACGATGAATGTATTCAAGAACTTATTACCATTAAACGTTTAATTAATTATACGTTAGAATTTTTACCTCATCTAGATTTTAAGAACTTTTATAATAATACTATACTTTATATTAGTAATTTCGATAATTGTAACGAGGAGACATATATTGATAAATTAAAAAGTTTATGTCATTTAAATAAGTGTGAGCAAAGTTACTGTTTTCTAGAGTTTTTAGAGTTTAATAAGGATGCAGTTATTATTGATATTGATAAAGTACAGATGAATAACTCAACTTAAAATAAAATATATTATGCATAAACACATTGTTTTATTTATTATACAGATCTGTTAATAGAAACATTATTCATTCCGTAACCTAGAAAAATCCATTGTTCTCCCGCATTCAATAAACGGACTCATTATCATCATGACCTTTCTCAATATGGTTATCATTTACGTAAAGAATACTTTCCCCTGAACATTGTCACTGCGACCTACTTTTCCCAATAAGGCATTCATTGCTACCTTGATTTAAATAAACAATGACGTAGCTTGTCACTGTGATCTCAAAACTTTTCACCCCCCTACTAAATGGCTTCGTACTCTATTATTATGCTTCCCATGCAAAGTGGCGTCGTACTCTATTTATGTATCTACTTACTTTATCTGATTCAACTTTATAGGTGTACTGTTTAGAACGTAACCCTACGAAATGTGCCATTATTTTCCCATTGTTCTCATACTTCA
Organism: Rutpela maculata; assembly: GCA_936432065.2. Lineage (NCBI taxonomy): Eukaryota > Metazoa > Arthropoda > Insecta > Coleoptera > Cerambycidae > Rutpela > Rutpela maculata. The sequence continues at coordinate 125,236,278 of OW386292.2, read as the reverse complement.
TTAAGCCAGGGACTTTTTTATTTACCAGAGGGATGTTCTATGGATTGTTTTCCAGGTAATCGCTGGTATCAAATCTATGAATATCTTGTTTGATAACTTCTTCATATACGTCATCGCACTGAATTTCGTATTTGAGGCTGTCTGTATCACTATATAAAAGTTTACATTTATCTATAGGGAAATTATTTAACATGTAATCATAGTGAAATTCATATAGGCAAACTTTTGAAATATCAAAATAGCCATTCCGATGTAAAGTGGTTTGTCGAAAAGGCGAGATTTTTTCAATTCAATCGCTATAAGATTATCACTGAAAATGGATCTGCTTTGGAAATTAGGACTCGCAATAAAATTCTTAGCGCCATACCTGCCGTCCCATTTATTTATTAGCTTAACGATCCTGTTTTCGAACATTCTGCATAGTTTTTCCGAACACGGCGTTATTCATTAATTTATAGTTATTTTTTTCGAAATTCGACTTTGCTTGAGTCCTTAAGATCGTGTTTAAGGAAATGTAGGGTTTAAGCCATGCAGACTGTTTGAATTGTAGAACCCGGTGGATACGTGTTAACTTTACTCCATGCTGTAGAGCTTGTTTAAGATTTCTATAGTGAATAACGTATTTTTGCTTACTGTAAAAGTTGGTCATTAATTTGGGAAATTTCGAATTTGGCGGGGTTTGGTGTTCCGGACAGAATGGGAAATCCTTATGCAAGTCATGTAAAGATTCAGGATATTCGAGATCAACTTCTAAAATATACCCGATTTCAGCGTCGTCGGGGATATTAGTGACGTCAATGTTGCAATCAGTCCACTTGAATCCTTCGTATGGTAAATAGCTCCCCATGGCCCATCCATATAAATTGTTTAAATCTAAATAAAGAATGTACGTGGATGGTTTGCTGTCATCATAACTGTCTAAGTACTTGTTATTAGCCTGTGAGAACCGATTACAGCATTGACTCACTCCACCCCCGATACCTTTTTCTATAAACATTAAAATATCCACATCCTGAACGGTTTCCAGCCTACACCCTATATATTTTAGCATACAAGTATATCCTGGTATAGTGTAATAGTGACCTGGGTCGAAACCGTACGTCTTGTGACATGTCTCGCGGAAGGATTCGAAAATACACGTTAATAACATGATATCTGTTTTCATGTACAAGTCGCTATAATCGCCCAGAGTTCTCATATCAAATTTCTCCCATACGATTTGCGCATGTACATAATCCGTCTCATCGATGCTTTTGTCATTAGTTTATTGTAAAAGTATTTTATGTCAGGTAATGATGTTTCGTCCAGTTTTTCCAAACTGTCTAAATAGTCATAAAAGAATACACCTTTTCGTGTTAATAAGTGAAATTTTTCATCGTCTAGGTCTGGAAATTCACGTTTAAGATTTTCAAAGTTTTCATCTTTCAATGTAGAAGCCAATTCTTCCAAGGAGCACCCCATAAATCTGAAGGAGTCTATAAATCTAAATTTCAATTTAGTTTCTTTCTCGTGAACCGTGAAACTAATGTATTTTTCCTTATTTTCAGGTAATAATGTAACATGATTTCGTTCGGCCAAATATCTTATCGTGAAATGAGCATCGTAACCTCCGAGGTTATGGAATACAACAGGAATAACAAAGGACTTTTATAATTTAAATTTTAAATTGCATTTATTATGAGAAAACCTCTAAAATTTCCTGTGAGGTGACAATGATCTCTAACAATTTTATCTTTTTCTCCAAATTCCTGTTCGCAGATATGGCAAGTTTTACTGACATCCCGTAAACTATCTTCAGTATTCATGGGCTCCACATGTTTCAATTTCGAAAAGACAAATTTCGCTATATTATGCAATTCTTCCTCGAACCAAGACATACAGTCTAAACCTCGAGCACTTTTATAATATGACCAATCATTGTTATAATTACATTTAAAATAATACCCGGGACTGTACGCTATGTGTTTTTGATACCTGCTGCTTTTACAATGATTATCATCATTAAATGGTTCAAGCAGCGATTCGAAATCTGCATAAATAATAAACGGAACCTTTTCCTTGTAAACAAAATTTTTAAATGTAATGTAGCGTTCTCTAGAAAATTCAATTTTGCAATCGTTAAGTTTCTCACACTCTACAGCATGATCATTTAATTTATCCTGCAAATTAAAATAATTTAGACATCTATCGCAGAAAAATTTTTTATGATCATTTTTAGAAAGCTGAAAACTTAAAAGTCTAGATAAATTTATAACATAACAATAGTGGTATTTAATTTCTACTTGCTCATCTTCATTATCTGACATCGGTTCAAATTCATTTACTGTCGGAAAATATTTATCTTGAATAATTAATAAATTTACATGTTTTTCTAATTTTTGTTTGGTAACACGGACGGGAACGACAGAGAAATTTGATTTTGAATCCATTTCCAAACCAAATACATTCACGGATATGACGTTATTTTTTTCAAATTTGGATATTTGCGGTAATGTTATAGGAAATTCAATTCCTTTTAGGTTCAGTACTTTTGCGTAATCAGGATATGATGTTCTATCGGAATGATTAGCAGCAGGATACAGGGCACTAACAATGCTCCATGCGAAACATGCCTCATCATCATTTTTGACATTAATGCAAGCATGTCTTTTTGAAATTTTTTCCGGTAGCTTAATGTAGGATGAGGCTCCATTCCCCACTTCATATTTATTTATATTTACTTCTAAACTAATAATTTCACTTAAACCCCACCCACTGCCTGATTCTGAAAATTCCGATAAAGCGTTAAAAATATCATCGATCCAGGTCCGTCCCTCCATCAATTACCTTATTTTTCGTATTAAAATATTTTTTTTCGGTAATCTCCATGTCTCCCGACTTTCTTATAAACTCACCACAGAAACAAGTATTAACTTTAAGCGTGGGTACTTTTTTTATGACATTCCTTATTCTGATTTTAAAAAGGTGAAAAGCGTCATTAAAGAATTCATTTAAAATTTTGCGTTTTAAATTTATAATTACCCCAGTACGAATTCTACTATTAAAAGCCGATGCTAAATCCTCCCATTTGACCCGATTACTACGTTTTTCTTTTACCGATCCCGCCCCGATATAATTTGATTCCCCGATGATATTTTTAAATCTTTTCAAATGTCCTAAATTAGTTTGAAGGTTGCGAAGTGCATCTATAGATAGATCAGAATCAGATTTCCTAATAGCTCTATTTAAAAGTCTAATGTATGATTTTACCTGTTTCATCCACGTTATTCTCTCCTGGGGGGTGCCGCCATTTGCTAAAAGCGTTTCCGCATATTTGAACCTTCTAACAATTTCATTGCTAATATGTTTGATTTCTTCATAGTCCATAGTACTCGTACTCGATATCTTCGAAGTTCCTGAGATAAATGAAAATATCTATCTGTGTCTATGATATTTATAATAAATACTGGCCACGGGCTTATTCCTTATTCTCATCTTAAAATTAAAAATAAACTTAGTATTATTTAAAAATTTATGTATGTTTTACTTACTTTCCACAAACTTGAATAATACACCCATAGAAGGCTTATTTACATCCTTTAATCCTTCGTAAAGTATACTGTATTTGCCTCCAGTAAATTGTGCCAAATTGTCTTTTATAATAGGTAAGACTCTCTTTGGTAGGAAAATCTTGTTCTTTTTCAATTCTAATAGAACGGTTTCCCCATATTTAGTTTTTATTATTTCAGCACCGTATATGGACGGTGGGATATTTTGAGGTAAATCCCCCAATTTCATCATTTGCTTATTCTCTAAAAGCGAAACTTGATTTAATTTCTCTAAATCCATCTAAAAATAATTTTGTTTTAAATTCGATTGAAAATGATAAAAAATAGATTTACTCACGTTTTTGTTTTTGTTAAAATCACAATCACAATATTATATAAAGTTTAGCTATTTGATTTACTTAATAGCGCACCAGTTTACATATACAAACTATTCAATTATGACAAATCACGCTGACAGTGAACCTTTTATATGATCTGTGATGTCACCTTTTCATACGTCACACAAGTGTGCGCGTTCAGACAATCTTTGCACACGTGCGCTGACTGCTATTTTTTTTATCGTGGGATTGTTTACATTACTCAATATCGTACGTGACTAATAGCTTATTTCTTTTAAGTTCTCACGAAGCGACATCCAGTTTTTATTGCTCCATTACAATCATTTTAATAAACACATATACCTTGAATTTGCAGATTCTCACTTCTTTTATGTTTATATTCAATATATATATATATATATATAATCCTATTCGTACGTGATTAATTGCTTATTTCATTTAATCTCTCACCGATTGATATTTTTAAGAAATTCTAGCTGATTTGCGATCTATATTTAACATTTATATATTTTTTCGCTTACTTATATGTACCTATACAGAGAATAAAATGTAAATGAAAATGATTAAATTATGCATAAAAAACATCAGATAGCCGCGCCGCTCCCTCATTTTATACTGCACGTGTGTAGATATGACGTCATTGTTTATTCTTACAACCAGAAATAATATCAAATTACACCTCACATAGCCACGCCGCTCCGTCGTCGTCATTTGTTTACAATAAAGCCAGACAAGTCTCGACAGGTCTGTGAGCAGCGTATACATCTAACGAAGCCTAGCCCCCCGCCCGCCGGCCTCGTGCTTGTCTCCTCTCAGCCGCCGCAACCATCTTGTTTTTGTAATAATAATAAATCATCATCTCTGATGTCAGCGTCACGTCTCAGCCATTATTTCTTTGTTTTCTATTCCAACCGCCATTCTCTCTTCTCCTCAGCAGCCATCTTGTTTCCAGCGCCCCCCTTGTCTTCAGCTGCCATCTTCTCTTCACCAGCCTCTGGTCATTGTCTTCACCACTTCTTCTCCTTCGCACCCAAGAACTCTCCTCCCCACCCACTTTAGTGGTCGCTCCGGATGGACACATGCCATCGAGTTCTAAAGTGGTCCAGAACCGGCATATTATACCTACTCCAGTATAGTTCCTTGTATGCCACTTGTATGCCTATGTGTTCGCGATAACTAGAAAGGCAATGCGTGTGGCCATAAAAACAGTAGGGTTCAAAGGACGACCATACTATGCCAATATATTTTAATTTATAACCATATTATTTTTCAGAGGTTATAGATTATTGGGGGCGTTAAAATTGATTGATTATTAAGAAATAATCTACACATACCCGCAAATGTCTGAAAATTTCTCTAAACGCACCTAAACCGATGAACTATATCGGCAAACATTGAAGAAACGAGTGAGACCAGTACATTCTCGACCGAATGAATACTTTGCTCTATACGATGTATCATAAAAATATAGCCAGCCGAAAATAAAAATTAATATTTTCGAACAAATTCATGTGTAGGCTTTATACAGGGGAAGTTAATTTTCTCAGACGAAAAAATTTGACATATGTCTCGTTATAACCATATTATTTTCCAATAGGTTATTGATTATCGAGAAGTTAAAATCGAATGATTATTATGAAGTATGTAGGTAGATCTAAAATAGAAACAGGGCCCAATGAAAAACAACTTGTCCAGACCAGTGGGTATTACGATATGTCACCATGTGTGAAGCAGATCTCTAAATCTAAAAAAATGGACACCAAGGAGGTCAGCCAGGTCACTCAACCCGCGTATGTCAGGCGTCACCAGCCTGTTCAAACAAGCTCTTTATGCAGTACAAATGGTTTAAATGTGTACGGATCGCTGTGGACGAATTAAGCGAAAATTACCGGTAAATTATCACACATACACAACGGTCTAATATCTATACCACCCCGAAATAATTTTATAAAAAATATATTGAAATTATTCCGACTCATTAAAAAATAATACATCGCCGTGATTATTTCGATTTATTAAAACAGTCTACTCGCGAATGATCTAATAATGAAGTAACGCAGCCAAACCTATATCCCCTGTATATAGTGATATGCAATAAACTTTAATTGAAAATTATATTAAAAAAAAAAAAGTTCATTGAAAGATTTATCTGATCTGAATTAAAACGTATATTTTGAACACCAACATTAGACATCCTCGTCTATAATGAAATTATAATTAGAATATAATACATGTTTGAATTCCCTGTTATCAGCATCGCTATAGTATTTTAAGCAGAATAACGCGTGTTATTATTTCCATTTACACAATAAAGTTGGCGTCAACGAGCCAAATTACCAATATTTGTGGTAATAAACATACTTATATTGTTCTTTCAAAACATCAGGCCTAAGAAAATTATAATGCGTTATTATTTTCATTTACACAATAAAGCTAACACACTGTATTTAAAGCGGTTTTGTACAGGAACTTAATATTCATAAGATACGCACACAGAGATAAAATAAAAACCCGCAATCTCGCATATTATGGCGTTGCAAATACGAGTCTTAATAAATAATCAAACGCGTGCTATTTATGCATGTCCTAATTAAATCATCCTATAACGCGTCATGTATAATATGTATACAGGCCTCTACTATATTTCTTAACTCTTGTTAACAAACAGACGAGACTCGCACACACCGCTCTTACAGTTTATGAAAAGATGCTCGAGAGGTCATTTATTGTGTGAAACTATTTTCACATAAACCGAAACCAAAAAACATTCGCGACGAGAGTCTAGAGACGCCTATACCTAGGCGAACAGAATTAAAGTAATACAGATGTGTCGCATATAATGACGAAAGGTGTAGTTACAGCCATGATCACTACCACAGCAAGCCCACAGTCTATGGTGTGTTAATATTTATGTGTCGCCGAATTACGATTGGCATTTTTATATCTTCAAATGATTAACGAGTCAGTAAATCAGGACAGTGTAGGCATATTTCCATGCAGAGAAAATAAAACACAACTATTTGTAAAAGAACAGTATTTAAAGTCTAGGAATTGTTTTGATACAAGTTAGTATACCACGCATTAACGTATTTTTCGAGCCAACGAGTTCGAATATTTACAAAATAGTACCCGCAATAGCTTTAATTCGTAAACACTAACATTGATGCATTTAATAAACAAGAGCCTTTATTTCGAAACCATAGGTCCCAAGCATCTAGTATATATTGCTAATGTTTAGTTACAAAACACCACACGCAGCAAACAGACCAAAATGTTCGCCCAACTAGCTATAATAGCTTTAATTTTTATATCCTCTGTTTCGGGTGTGCCTGGAGATTTTAGATGTTGCGACGACCTAGTGAAATGTGAAAATGAACGAGTGTTGGTATCTAGCGAGGTGTACAGAATACAAAAAACAGTCATACCCCGGTTGATTAAAAATACTACAACTCAAAGATTTATTTGTGAGAGCGAGATATTAAACAAAAAGAAAACTCTCGCCCAGTGTGAATTAAGTGTGGCGTATTTGAGAAAAACTGGGGAAGCTGAAAAATTTTTATATGCATCCATCTACGGCGAGTGCGACCACAAGCTAATAAATGTGACTATGAAGAATAAGAATTTAGCGGAAAAAATAATCAAACTAGAGAGCGCCAACGAAGTAATAAAAATAGAACTAAATAAAACAGAGGCCTATCTAGAGGATATGCAGCTAGAGAATGTGGCCGCGGAAGGACAACTAGAAAAATTTAAAAAAGCGCATCAGAGGGTTACGACAAAACTAAGTAAGAAGAAAAAAATAAATCAAGATTTTAGAACGAAACTAAAACAATGTATGGAAAAAGTAAAAACATGTGATGAAACGTGTTAGTGAACCAGCCTATAGGGTTTTAGTATAGCTATACTACGGTGTTTGTATTGTGTTATTTGTGTAAAAGCTAAAATTATTTCTAACCAACATTACGTATTCAAGCGAGCAAGGATTTCCACTAAAAATATAACCATACACACACTAAATGCTTTATTTAGGATCAGGCAATATTTTTTAAATTTCCCCCCAGCACGCAGCTTTATGTAATTCAAAGAAATTCATATATCAAACTAACAGAGCAGAAATAAAAGTGATAAACATTTTCAATGGTTATTTTAGGAAACAAGTGTAAAAGACAATAATATTTTTCCGGATTAGACATCCATGTCTGTATTACAGCATAAAAACAGTTTCACACACAACCATGCGATTTTATAATAAAGCGTATTTCTCATCATACAACAGCTTGGGGGTCTTTAACATATGTGTAATGTCGTTGTGAAGTATGATACAAAAAGAGACGGCTCCCACACATTTACGAAAAAATGACAGTTCATGGAGGGGCATTTTGCCAGCGTCTTTATACTAAAGCCTTACGGGTTTCTTGGGCCGACCTTTAAAATAAAAGACACTGGTCGTGGTGGGGAAATTTTTATCAAACACAATGAAATAATAAATACCCCCCAAACACACATATAATTCAGTTAAAACAAATTTAGTATCTGTAAACATAAAGATGAAAGTTGCATTAGCAGTGCCCAAGTGTTCTACAAAATCTATTAAGTTACAACAATATTTTATAAAACCACCCGGTGAGGAAAAATTTGAAGAAGTCAACACAGCGCAGCCAGAAAACAGTGATGCATCAAACACATCAGGAGATATTTACGAGCACAGTTTGGAGGTGTTAGACGGATCATTTTCAAAATTAAAGCCCATCGGTGTGGGCCAAGAATGGTGACTCCATACACATCAACGCCAAAGCACAGAGACACACCTGTGGAAGGAGAGTTAATAACCACGCCTATTCCAAAACCTGAAGACACCTGTCCAACGACTAGTGACGGAGTGACCGACTCAGAGACGCCACGCAAGACAGGTATGCCTAAGTATGAGGATATATCCGAGACCGAGGACGAAGAAGAAAATATATCGTTTAATCTTCGAACGGACGTTTTACAGGAAAATGAGCGTTCTAACTTATATATGCAAGAGGCTGAGAGGTTTGTTATAAAAAGCTGCGAAATCCTGGAAGAAAAAACAAGAAAACTAGATGAACTTTTCAGAGAACGCGCTAAATATTTGCGTAAAGCAAGACGCGTGGAAGCGGCTATTAGAAAGGTCAGCGCTGTGGCACAATTAGCTAAAAATTTGCGCACATGCTTGAATAAAGTAGGTTTTGTTTATGCACGAATGTGTGAAATTTAAAAATATTGTTTTACCCACAGAGAAGAATCAAATTCATTACAACGATAACAAACATCTCACAAACATTCCAACAGCACGGACAGTTTATTAAAGTACAATTTTTCTACAAAACAATACACGACTTTTTAAAAATGTGAAAAATAATTCTCATGGCGTTAAGCCTTTTTATGTGAAAATCCGCAGCATAATGTGTAATTTACGGGGGCCACCGTTGTTAAACGGTGAAAGGAGATTTTTAGTGCGGATGGCTCAATGTGTCCGGGAAACATAACAATTTCAACAGCTTATGCAGAAGAAAAAGGATATTAATATCAGCATTGAAAGTGGTGTCTGCAAACACAACTGTTTTATCATCAAATTTCTTATTATTAATTTCCAGCGTGTGTCCTTAAGGACAGAGACCCTTGCCCTCCACTTTTTTCCACCTCCAATCAGAGAGCAGGAGAGTACTCCACTTTTCCACCAGAGCAGGAGAGCCTCGAAGAGTCTGCGCAAGATCAAACTGACAATAACGCGCCGATATTTCGATGTAGGTGATAAGACCATGTACCTAGATGAACCTCAATTAGGGGATAATATATATAATATGAATTTCGGCTAGGAAATAGATCTATATACAGTTATTCTTGCTTAGTGTAGATGAGGCTCAACTAAGTGAATATACACTATGCTAGTTAGTACAGATAAATTTCAACTAGGGGATAATAAAAAATATAGAAATTTTTTATCTCCAATTGGGTAATATTTTGAAAAAAAACAAAAACGAATTTTTATGTACCGCTACTGCTACCCCTACTGCTACTGCTACCCCTACTGCTACTGCTACCCCTACTGCTACTGCTACTGCTACCCCTACTGCTACTGCTACTGATGCTGCTACTGCTACCCCTACTGCTGCTGCTACCTCTACTGCTACCCCTACTGCTACTCCTACCGCTACTGCTACTGCTACTGATCATCACTGAGAGATGTCATCTCCATCATCTTGACAGCCTCCCATACACCTCGTGGACCACATTAAAAAAAAAAAAGACGTAGTATCTTTGCCAGAAAATATCTCTGAGAGATCTGTCATCTTGAGAGCGCCCCCACAAACCTCGTGCACTATATCCCTGCTTGTGATTAATCCACCTTTATCTCTATAGAAAAAGTTCGGCTAATCGTCTGTACACATATTGTCAAATTTCGATATTAGAGTAAGCATCATCAGGCAAAAATAATGAGACATTTAAGATAGTACACCTAATGATGGGTAAATATAGAGGAAGTAATTAAAATATTGCAAAATATTCATATTTAAAAAAAATGCTGGTCGAAAATCTTAAAGAATATTTAAGTAGACACCTAACGATTCCTACTGTATTAGCAAAATCGATCAAATCATAAATAGTTTTAATATTTGTTTTCCTCATGGACATCAAATCGATCTAAAAAATTTTACGTGAGGCGTCAAATATGATCGTTTGCTGTAATGTCAATTATTCCATCTGGCCAAGATGAAAATCAATGATGTCGACAATCCGCTTTATTGCCACAAGTATACCTGTTACTGTTATCTCTATTATATTATTTAGTACAGATGAATCTCAATAAGGTAATATTTGAAAAACAGAATTTTTATATCCATTATGTTAATTAGTATGAATCTCGATAAGGAAATATTTATGATCGACCTGCATTATGTTAATTAGTATGAACCCTGATTGGGGAATATTTAAGAAAATGACATTTTTATTTTCATTATGTTAATTAGTGTGTGGAAATTAAAATATCGATATTAAAGTATCATTTTGTTGTGTTAATTAGCACAGATGAATTTCAAGTAGAGGGATATTAAATTAAGAATGATGAATCTCGATTAGGGGAAATTTTTTTATCTTAGATGAATCTCAGCTAGGCGAAATTTTTAAATTACCATTATGTTAGTACACGTGATAAGTAAAAAACTCCTTATTCCCCCCGCTAGTACGGTGGTTCAATAGCATACATTTAAAAGAGCCGTAATAATGTGATGAACAAAAATTTATATAAAGCAACAATAAATCGTATCTACTACTGTTACTATTACACGTATACAAAATTTTCTTACCTCCACATACACCACTCACGGGTAGCTAAAATCACTGGAAAAACTATGTGGAAACACAATTGTCAATGCACATGATGGCAATTAAGTACTAGGTATGTTATACCAAATCACATGTTTTTATCAGAAGTATTTAGTTCACGTTTTAACATATTCTCCCCTGATAGGAAACTAATTTGCATAAAAATAACGTCGCTGCATTTTAGACATTTTGCTTCGGGTATTTAACATTAAAAGTATTTGGTTCATGCTATCTAATATATTCTTTTTTGTAAAACTAATTATCGCATAAAATAACGCACCATGTTTTTAAGCATCTCTGTGATAATATTTAAAAGTGAATTATTATTTTAACAGACAGATTCAAAATATTTAAATAATGAATAAATTAAAAATAGGGGAAAAATTTGAATCTCGGCTAGAAAATATTTTTTGATCTCCATTATGTTAGTACGGGGTGAATCTCAATCAGGAAATATTTAAAAACAGAATTTTATTTTTATCATGTTAATTAGTGTAGATTATATATATTTGCACCTATACTATTGTTTTTTGGTATAATTTTTAAAGTAAGCATCATTAGACAAAATAATGGGACAGAAGTAGGTATAGCCCCTCCTCGAGACGACACATAATTCCGAGGCGAGGCCTTGAGGTCCGCCCAAGTGGTACCAGGTGACTGAAGTGAGGCCCGGTGTCAATGCAGACCGACTGAGATGGCTCATGAGATAAAACGTAGGGAAGCCGCCCAAGTGGTACCAGGTGACTAAGGTGAGGCCCGGTGTCAATATAGACGGACTGAAGTGGTCCATGAGATAAACGTAGGAAAAATATAAAAGGTTATCTTTAATGAAAATTTTTATAAAATAATATAATCGTATTAAAACAGATACTATATAGAATCTATTTTTATCCTTCGTGCATACTCGCTTTATGCATCGTAATAAAAAATATAAACCATCTCTACATTAAAACGACAATCTAATGATTCAAAAACATGTACCTCTGACATACTTGGGGCTTGTGACAATTACTGTAAAACTACTGCTTTTAATGTTATATTAAAGAATCACTGAGTATTGATGTTTTTATAGCCCCACTTTATATTCAGTTATTGATTTTTGTTTTATTCAAAGCAAAATGTTCTGGTAAATAAATTGTAAATTGTTTTCGAATACGTTCTGGGGCAAGAAGTTAAAATAAAATCCAGGCTGGCGTTTAACTGTTTATTAAATTCTTATACTTATTTTCAATGTAATACCCTAGTTAAAACACAACTGTTAAATACAAATTAAATTTATTGTGCATGTTAAAAATATTCAATATACCACAATATACAGGTAAAGCATAAAGAACAATACAGGCAGAGATTTTAATTGTTTATTAAATTCTCACATATTTTAAAAAAGGTAATATAGACCGGGAAAATGGTGATATAAAAAGTCCAAGATATCACAAGCACTAAAACAAAATGTTTGAATACTTCTGTGACCCTATAGAGGACTCATAATATTACCTGTTTATGTTAGCAACCTCATATTACCAGTCTGTACCTTTTGGTTTATACATTAAAATAATTTTATATACCATTATTAGCTTGAACAAAATTACAAAAAGTTTATCAAACCTATTTAAAATTTAACATCCTGTACACGATCATATGGTACAGGTTTTATATGGCTCTCACTAAAAAACTTTACCAGACTAATTAAGAATTATATTTTAAGAATTGCATTTAGGCAAAAGACTTATAACTTTTTCATATAGATAAGTTTGGCGATTGTTAAATGCAATATGCATAAGAGTACTTTTTATCTGAGCAATATTATTATTTTCAATTGTGAAGCGTGCTATATTAAGCTTTGGATATACAATTACTTGAAGCTTTTAAATAGGCTAGCGGGTAAACAAGAACGTTCGTTAAGACTTTTTCATGTTTAATTATAACAATACAGAAGCACACTGCGGTGTTACAATGTATTAATGCCTTTTTATTTTTCTAATAATTACACGCCTCTATTTTCTTTGCAAAAGGTTTCAAACGTTTAGTTCCAGTTTCAATATGACTTCGAAACAGCTAAGTAAGTGTTAATTTTTATAGTTTCCAAGTGCGTAGAATTAATTTTGAATTTTGTTTTAAAAGAGTTTGTTAAGTGTTCTGCTTCAATTAATAAAAATATTTTGAGGGTTTGATATTCATTTTTCATGGTTTAAAACACTTTTAAAATAAAATCTTAATAGCGGAAACAATGTAATTAAAAGTGAATATTTCTAGTTTTCATTGAAACTAAAATGTTTTTTATTTCAGCTCTACTTTCGTCCCCCGTGGATCGAGCGTGTAAGTTTTATTTAATATTTATTTAACTTTAGACTTAAGTTATTTTACCTTTTAGTGACCATGAAAATCGCAGAGTTTGTCTGGAGCGTCGCGGGGGATTTCTTCCCCGGGGAAGTTGTATGTATTATTATTGTTTTTTTTTTTTTGTTTTCAAATATTTTAAGCTGGTGTTTTCTGTTTTCAGTTTCAATTTGTTTGCGGGGGCAATCCACCGGCCATCGAGGGGAAGAGTATCTGGGAGGATGAGGTGTGGGGCCGCTGGGTTGTGGCCAAGGCGGACGAGGCCGCCAAAATAATTTATTTTCGTATAGGGTATGTTTTCCATGTAATTTAGACTAGAATAACAAAAAATATTAAATGTGAAATAGTAAAACTCGCGCAGTAACCATGATTTATTGTGAAATTTATCATTATAAATTGTTTAATATAATTAAAATTAACACACTATTCTTAACTATTTCCGTATGTTTAACGTTAATGATTGAACAGTTTGACATATTTTGCTCTGAAATTTACCCTTAAATGTTACTACTATAGGTAAACTGGTTGTGTAAACAATACTTTTTCTACCTAGTTATCTCTGTCAAATTTTGTTTTTAAATGAATTTTCTAGCAGAATATTGGAAATTATATCTGCTTTAAAAACTTCCCCTAAAACGAGTTTTTGTGTATTCAGCTAATTGTTTATATTCTGTTTGCCTTTATAAAGTTGTAATATTTTAATTAACATTTACCAGCCTTATAGTTGTAAGTACACATTATAAAAAGACTTTTTCTTTTCGCCTTCTAGAGACGCTGCCTGACGCCTGCCCCCCCCCCCCCACAGCAGCCTCCGATGCCCTCTGCATGTGAAAGTAGGCGATCAAGACGTTAATTATGTTAGATTACGAAACAGACTTAGTTTTGAAAAATTTTTAAAATATTAGCCTACAATACAATACAAAAATATTTTACTTTTGTACTAATACTCTACTTTTTATTTTCAGATTTTTTATTAAAGGATTTAAAAATTTATTGTTGTTTTATTAGTAAATAATGTGGATAGACATTTGGTTTATTATATTTATTAGCAAAATATTTAGTTCTTTATAACTCCCTTATAACCGAGTAAGCTATTTTTAGCACACAGCTGACAGAAATATATTACACGTTGTGTGTTTTAGTTTACGTTAGCAGTTATTATTTCTAGATGTGTTTGAGTTTTGGATGCTTTAACCTCTGTATATCAATGTGTTTATTTTTTAACAGTCTAACGGTAAAGTGTAAAAAGTTTTATACCTTTAAAGATCTGTCTAATTATAGAGCATCATAAAAACGTGTAAAGTGATGTATATAATTTATTGTTCGTTTCCAGTTACCTGTAGTTTATATGTGTTGTTGGATTTATCAGTGCCTGCATTTGTTTACTAGAGAACTAAATTAATGTAAGTAAAGTATTTATTATTAACTATTTCAAAAAACTGTCAAAATCCTAACGTGTTAAACTTTTCATTTAATCACAGAAAAAAATATAAATTTCTATTTTGAGACGACTATTTTTACACATACTTAAATTCATTAGAAAAATTACTTCTTATTTACACATAACCTAATTTGGCAAAGCTCTAAGTATTATTTAAACACATTTGGTTATTCTTGAGAGAAAATAAAAGAATCATTTTTCGAGCATAAATTTTTATTAAAACGTTCAGCAGTCAAATACATTTAAAACATAATTGTAAAATGTAATGATATTACACTTTATTATAGTTTTTGCAATATATAAGGTGGATATTTTAAAATGGTGTTTATTTCATAAAGAATTAGCCAACCCTGGCTATATTTGTTAATTCAATGTTTTCATAAAGTAACAATAATCTAACTAATAAAATTCTCTAATACATGACTGCTTGAAAATTAAAATTAATTCGATTAAAGTATATATAATTTAAGTTTGATGTAAATAATCAATCCTAGCTTTAGACATATTAATTCAAACACTGTATGTATATCTAAATTAAAGATCAACCTAGTTATGTGAGCATCATCCCTATCTTTGCTGACTATGCCTAATGACCTATTTCTAGTTAATAAGATAAGACGAAGTTTATAAATACTGGTACTGTGGGAACGCTCACCAGATTTTTATCCACGCTTGAGCTTATAACTTGTATTCGTGTAACGTTTTTGAATAAAATTGTTTTTTGTGAATCTAAAAGTTTTTTGGATTTTTTTTAAAAACGCGTCTTCTAGTATCGAAGACTTATTTGGCGCAGTCGTGCAGATTTAAGTCAGTTGATTAGTAGTGCATCGTGCAAGAATAATCAACGTGAAATTTCAGTTTCTTAGGACTTAAAGAAAAGAACTCTACGTGTCGTGTAGTGCACAGTGAAGAAAATAGACAAAAGACTCACTGCAAATTGAACCGAGTAGATTTGCAATAAAAAGTGCGAAAAAGACAAAGTTCGAGCAAGTGTAGTTCCAGCTGGTAAACTTCTCCAGAGGCGCAGCAAACGCATCTTCCAATCAGGGTAAGTCGAGTTTGTTTCCCTTTGTCCACTTCCTGGGTATATATCGTATAAACTCAAGAAATTTAATTATTAGGTAAGAACATTTTTGTTCAGCTGCCGAGTTTTTACAATCAGTGTAAAATATCTTGCAGATTCACTATCGTGTGAAACGTAGTTAAGAAAGTAAGTTAGGAAAAAGAAATCAATTCGAGACTAAGAAATTTTTTTTTTGAAAATACAATTCCGAAAATTTTACTAATTTTTATTCACTTTATTATAGTTTATCATATAGAAAATTTCCGTTACCTTACAGTTTGTAAAATAAACTAATTTACAAAATTCAAAAGTACCAATAGACATAAATTACTTATTACCAATAACCTTTGCTAATAGTCTGGTCAAATTCAAAATTTCCCAGGTTAAAATAATTATTTGGGAAATCATTATTTTATTTATGATTCATGAACGATAACTCAATAGACTCAGTACTTTGTTCACTCAGCTCTTTATCTTTAAATAACTCTGATTTAAACGAACGTTTAAATAATTCTGATTTAAACGAATCTTCAAACAATCCGGATTTAAACGAAATACAAACTCCCAAAATGCCCGAGGTAATTAATATTAATGTTCTAAAACTGTATGCCGACTCAATACCACCTTATGATGGGTCCGAACTCGAATTAGAACCCTTCATCAACGCCGTTGACGAGTTTTATGAACTATACTTTAGTACGGACCTAGCACTAAATAAATGCATTGAGCGCATTATAGCCGGTAAACTAAGAGACAGAGCCCGTATGCTAATAGGCGCTCGCCCCGAGTTGAATACTTGGTTATTAATAAGAAAAAATCTTAGAGAGACGTTCGGAGACAACCGATCAATAGACATTTTAGAACAAACCTTATTTACTATGACAATGCAACGTAACGAAAGTCCCCTTGAATTTGCTAGACGAATTCAGACAAACCGCAGCAAACTTTGCTTCAAACTAAATTCAAAACCTGCCACAGAAATGACCAACGAGAAAAAATTAATTTATATTGACCAATACGAATCCCAAAGTCTAAAAGTCTTTTTACGTAATTTAAATATGCGAACCTGTGACTTTATTAGGTCCAGAAACCCCAAGGTTTTAGAAGAAGCCATAAACCTGTATCTCGAAAACGAAAACTTTGTGCAATCTCAAATCCAGACTCAAAATTTAATTAGCAAACAACCCTATAATACTCAAATAGCGCAACAGAATATTAATAAATTTCAGAATCAAAACCCATTTGTAGCGCAACAGAACATTAACAAATTTCAGAATCAAAACCCATTTAAACAAAACTTCCAAAATCAATTTTTGCAATTTCCACCACAACAGAGCTTCCCCACTCAACCCATACCGATTCAACCTAGACCAAATACAAATTATAGATTCCCCACAAATAATCAAGTTTTTGGAAATCAACAAAAACAAAATGTGTTCAGGCCAAATCAACATGCACCAGAACCAATGTCAATACAGTCGCGACAAAACTTTACCACGAATAAAAATTTCCAAAACCAACCACAACCCAGACTAACCTCTGCCCAAGTGAGACAACAATTTCCATGGGTACAACGCACCCAAACCCCTAAATATACTGTACAAGAGTTACACGCAATAAACGACGAATCATCCGATTTCGCAAATGATATTGAAAACACAGGTTACTTTTATCCTGAATATCAAGACAATGCCAATTTTGACAATCATCAATTAATTACAGAAGACGAAACAAATCAAAAAATCGATCAATACTACAATCTGTATAACCAAGAATTTACAGAAGCCCCAGTAGACAACGCGAATTATGACCCAAACCTCGATAACCCAAATTTTCTCAAACTTCCTCAAACAGACAGACAGACATAACATTTAATGCATATATAAACGCCCTACCATACATCCAAACTACCAATCCTGATCTAAAACTACTAATTGATACTGGCTGTAACGTTTCCATGCTAAGGCCAATCGTAGCCGAATTATATTTTCCAAATTTTATGTATAAAGCACCTTCACTATTACAGTCAATAGGCCAAGCACGTGAGGCCGTGTATAAGGCAAAAATACCAGCCTTTAAGGAATTGCAAACGAATGAAGTAATAGAATTTACACTATATCCCTTTTCAGATTATTTCGACGGAATTATAGGCCTAGATGAATTAAGAAAACTAAAATTACAGATGGATTTTACAAATCAAATCCTATATAATGAAAAAATCAAAATACCGTTTAAGTATCGCGAAAAACACACGCAAACGCACATGAAAATCGAAATACCACCCTACCAAACTATCAATAAATTATTTTATGTAAATAAACGAGAAGAAAATATTTTAATTCCTGAACAAAACCTTTTAGGACTATACATTCCTGAAACTTTAACGTATGCAGAGAACTTTCGCGCTAGATTCGAAATTCAAAACAATACCGATCAGGCATTATGTGTAGAAATTAGAACACCTTTTGACGTTTCATTGTATGATCCCGAGCATTTCGAAATGTACAATATTGAAGACGCGCTACCCTTCTATTCTAACCAGATAAACCAACATAAAAATCTAAACGATTTAATTCGAACCGACCACATGAACAAAGAGGAACGTGACGAAATATTAAAACTTATAAATAAATTCCCCGATATCTTTTATCACGCCGATCAAAAATTGTCATTTACCAATAAAATAAAACACGAAATAAAGACGTCCGATGAAATCCCCATCCACGTAAAAACCTATCGCTTTCCACACTTCCATAAAACCGAAGTAAACACACAAATAAATAAAATGTTAAATGACGGCATTATCAGACCGAGTCAGTCACCCTGGTCCAGCCCAATTTGGATAGTCCCAAAAAAGGCAGACGCGTCCGGAAAGAAAAAATGGCGCATCGTGGTCGATTACAGACGACTGAACGAAAAAACAATAGACGACAGATACCCAATACCAAACATAGATGACATACTCGACAAGTTAGGGAAGTGTAATTACTTCACAACCTTAGATTTGGCCAGCGGATTTCATCAAATTGAGATGCAACAAAGTAGCATCGAAAAAACAGCATTTAATGTTGAAAACGGCCATTATGAGTATCTGCGCATGCCGTTTGGCCTTAAAAATGCTCCAGCCACCTTTCAACGTGTGATGGACCATGTTTTGCGTGAACTTCAAAACAAAATATGCCTCGTCTATATGGACGACATAATTATATTCAGTACCTCCCTTCAGGAGCACATTCAAAATCTGAAACAAGTGTTTTCCAAACTGAGAGATGCCAAACTAAAAATACAACTCGACAAGTCGGAATTCCTAAAGCAAAATGTCGAATTTTTAGGCCATGTTATCACACCGCAAGGTATAAAACCTAATCCTAACAAAATCCGCGCAATCAAAAGCTTCCCCATACCCAAGACGGCACGCGAAATAAAATCCTTTTTAGGCCTACTTGGATTTTATAGAAAATTTATAAAAGATTTTGCGAAGATTACAAAACCGTTTACGAAATGTTTGAAAAAAGGAGAAAAAGTTATTCATTCACCGGAATTTTTATCAGCATTCGAGACCTGCAAAAATATACTTACCAATGAACCATTACTACAACATCCCGACTTCACAAAACCCTTCATATTGACAACCGATGCTAGCAACTATGCCATCGGGGCGGTACTATCACAGGGGCCCATAGGTAGCGATAAACCAATAGCATACGCCAGTCGCACCCTTAACGCCGCTGAAATAAACTACAGCACGATAGAAAAAGAGCTTTTATCAATTGTAAATTTTACCAAATATTTCCGACCAATATTATTCGGCCATAAATTCACTATAATTACAGATCATAAACCCCTACAATGGGTCAATAATTTAAAAGAGCCTAACAGTCGCCTTATGCGCTGGCGTCTGAAATTAATGGAATATGACTACGACATAATGTACAAAAAAGGAAAAGAAAATAAAGTGGCAGACGCTCTTTCGCGTATTGAAATTCAACCCGAAATACATCCAATAGAAAACGAATCTATTGCCGGAAATCTAGATGAATCGGAACAAAACAAATTAGGAACCGACTTCCCCGAATTAACATATGATGACTTAATTGACCTAGATAATGCGTCGGATAATGAAGTCTCCCCCCAAGATTTAATTAGGAACAACACTTCAAAAATTAATATAATTTCGGACACACAAATTTGCCCACCTAGACCCCAAATGTCAAACGAAACAGTACATTCCGCGATCGAAAACCCCGTACTAGATATCCCTATCTCAGAAAACGCAATTAACACATTTAAAAATCAATTAATGATGACAGCCAGTGAAGACACTACTCGTACTCATGTAAAACTTACAAAACCCTTTGGAATAAAAACTAGATATCAAATAACCTTTCCATATAGAGATAAAGACTCATTCGAAAATGAGGTAGTAAAAACATTTAAAGAATATGTAAAACCTAAAACACTACACGGAATGCTAGTCGACGAACGAGTCATAAAAGGAATAATCCCTATGTTACAACGACATTTCCAACATTCAGCTTTCAAACTAGTACAAACAAATAATTACCTCGACGATATCGAAAAACCAGAACTACAGCAACAAAAAATTAAATACCATCACGAACAAAAAACTGTACATAGAGGCATTAACGAAACCATTCTTGCTTTGCGAAAATTATATTTTTGGCCCAACCTAAGCAATGACGTAATAAATTATATAAATACCTGTGTTACCTGCCAAAAAAACAAATATGAAAGGCACCCACACAAAATAATATTTCAACCAACCCCTATTGGGCATCGCCCTTTTGAACACATATACATAGACACATTTGTTATAAATAAACAAAAATTCCTAACCGTAATAGACAGTTTTAGTCGTTTCGGACAAGCCTACCCTATTTGCCTTACATCTATCCATGTTTGTGAAGCTTTATTAAAATTTATGTCACACTTTGGCATCCCCCGAAAAATCACTTGCGACTTAGGGACCGAATTCAAAAATAATCTATTCGAAGAATTTTGCAATAAACATAGCATCGAACTACACTTCATAACTGTAAGGAACCCTAATAGTAACTCCCCAATAGAAAGGTTCCATTCAACTCTACTAGAAGGATTACGTATATTAAAATCAGGGTTAACAAAATCAGAAACGATCGAAACATTAATGAGCTACGCTATTCTAGGATACAATAACAGTATACACTCAGCAACAAAATTTACACCTTTCCAAATCATAAAGGGGGACTTTGAAAATAAAACGGCATTCGAAATGTCGGAACATGATATTATTAACGATTACCTAAATAAACATAACACAAACTTAAAAGTGATGGAAAAGATTATAAACGAAAACAACGAAAAAAGTAAAGACCTTTCGAAAGCTAATGAAAATAGAAACGAACCAGAACCGGTTACCACACACGAAATCGCGTACGGAAAACTAAACCTCAGAAATAAAATCGCAACTCCCTATGAATCAATTTATGTCATAAAAGACCAACAAAATAAAGTATTAACGACGAAAGGCACACGCCATAAATCTACGCTTAAACCAGCTAGAAATTTAAAAGGGAAATTACCTGTTTCAGATGCTGAGACAACTAGCCATCCTATCGCTGATGACGCTAGCGCATGCACAAATCAAGATTGCTAAAATTTCCAATCCCATTCTCCCCTTTTCCTTAGGCAAAGCTCGAATTACATCACAAAAACATTCGTTTATAAAGTATATTGACCTAACAAACTTTGACACCCCCATATTAAGCATAAAAATAAATATGAAAACAATAACACCTCTTATCAAGACGAAAGACGAATTATATCCGCAATTAAGCAATATACACGAACATTTAGAATACCTACTAAATCAAGTCGAAAATAAACTAAAAAATGTAAAACCTCTAGGAAATACGCGCACCAAGAGAGCCCTATTTAATGCAGTGGGAAAAGCCTCGAAATGGGCCTTCGGCACTTTAGATTCGGACGACGCAAAACGATATGATAACGCCATATTTACCCTAGAGTCAAACCAAAAAGAAATGCATACAGATCTAGAAAATTACTTAACAATTACAAAAAATTTTATGAATGAAACAATATTAACTTTCGAAAAAATCACTCTTAACCAAAATCAAATAAATGCCAGATTAAGAACTATTGAACAAAGTTTGAATAAATTCACGCTATTCTTAAGACTACAAAATTTCTTAGACAATATGATAGTAGACTGCCTATCATTAATTACCATACTAGACAACATACAAAATGCAATACTGTTTGCTCACTTAGAATCAGTACATAGTGCTATTCTACCTATTAACGAGCTAATTGAATTAACACGAATAATGAACACACTATATATCGAAGGAACCCCAGAATTCAAAAATATTCAGAGCTATTATGAACTAATAAAAACAGAAATTTACTATATACAACAAACTGTTTGTTTCATATTTCACTTTCCTATTTTGAGCGAAAGTTTATACGATTATTACCACTTGTTCCCTATACCCACGTTAAATAAAACCATAATTCCCTTAAATCCTTTTATCCTTTTAAACTCGACTTATCACCACTATGAAGAACTACCATGCCCACGCATCGAAGACCTGTGTTTATACCATGTAACACAGACCGTTTCACAAAGAGATTGCCTACCCCAAGTACTTAGCGGCACCGGATCCATGTCCTGCCAAACCACGGATGTTACCATAAAAAACGACATTCTTGAACAAATAAACAACGCTTACGTAGTAGCAATACCAGCTGTCAACATGACCATAGAAAAACAATGCGGAGGACACGGTTATACTACTATTAACCAACCCCATCTGATATACATACCACAAAAATGTAGCATATCTATCAACGGACACGAATTCCACAATGTTGTCGGACTTATTCCAGGAACACCCTTGGAGATCCTACCAATAAGAGCGTTGACCACGGAAGACAACAACCCAGAAGTCACCCCCTACAAACAAGTAGATATGGACCGACTCGCAGATATCAGAAGCATGGCTGACGAAACCCATCTACATAAACTAAAAACACTCAGTGACATCAACGGAAGTGATCACACTGATCTTTATATATGTTTAGCCATAATTACTTTTATTTTGCTAATTTTATTTCTAAAATTTATATACTTTAAGAAACCTAGAATGCTTCATGCATTGCTTAACTTTAGGAAAGATGCCGGACAAGGAAACCAAGAAGTACCCTTGGAGAAAATGTCAAAAAATACTGAAAAAACAAACTCCCTTATTTTTTCAGCTTAGGGATGGAGGAGTTATGTGAGCATCATCCCTATCTTTGCTGACTATGCCTAATGACCTATTTCTAGTTAATAAGATAAGACGAAGTTTATAAATACTGGTACTGTGGGAACGCTCACCAGATTTTTATCCACGCTTGAGCTTATAACTTGTATTCGTGTAACGTTTTTGAATAAAATTGTTTTTTGTGAATCTAAAAGTTTTTTGGATTTTTTTTAAAAACGCGTCTTCTAGTATCGAAGACTTATTTACCTTTATTTAAAAGAAATTTTTTGTTCCAATATTATTTAATATTTACATAACATTACTTTTTACAAGATAATTTAGTACACAATAACTATGGGTGTTAAATTCACACTGTTTTGAGAAATGCACTTTTTTGTCTAAATCTTCCCCGCTATTTTCTGAACATTAAATTAACATAAAATTTACTCCATTTCTTCTGCTATACTAGAAAACCTCGATGCTAGGTTTATTATATTGTCAATTTTTGTGATTGCATCCTCTATACGATGAAGTTTTCGTAAGTATTTAACCCTTTTCTTGTTAAGGTCACCCTTTTTTAATGTTTTTTGCTGAAGTATATCATTGCTTCTTTTCACGAACTGTTTAGCTTCAGTAATAAATAAATCAGTTGTTTTATTTTCCTGCACTATATCGTTCTGGAAGTCAAACGTGATATTTTTCATGTCGGAATCGCTCTCACTATTTTCTGATATATCTTCATACAATGGTTGCACTATTTTGAAATTTTCTGATTTAAACGCAGGTGTTGAGGTAGTAAACCGAGGCCCCGTTCTTGCTGCACCTATCGGCTTGATTTTTGAAAATGAACCATCCAAAACTTCTAAACTTTCATCTAAATTAGCAGCCGATGTACTAGAGCGATTTTCAATTGTTTGAGCAGTAACATCCACGAATTCTTCCTGGTGTGGTAGTTTCTTAAAATGCTGATGCAATTTCATAGACTGCACGGCTTTATCTGGTACAGGGAATTTAATTTTCATTTTAACCGTTATAAGTAAAACAGCTATCGCAAACTGAATTTTTAGATGATGATTACTACTTTATATCACAAAACATTTTTTCTATTTGAAAAATATTCCCTACTATTCAATCTGGATTGGGTTTTTAATTCTAGCTTTTCTACATCTTTAATTTTAATTACAGCTCTATTTAATTTTTTTTGTAAAATCTATGAGAACCTCGTATACATTGGTATCACGAGGGTTATCCCAATTAAGACAGTTCTAGGAAATAATTTTTCATGTGCATATGTTACATAATATATGTGGAAAACAGTGCATATTACAAAAAATGGCATCTGCATGACCACATTGTATGCTTTATTCTTAAAAGCTAAGTGAAGTTAATTTATTTTTCTCTCATTAAAGTAATAAACCTCTATTCCCGCTGTTTTTAGGAATAACAAGATGCAGTTAAGTAGACATTAATTTTCGCAACTATGTAGTTTGTAGTTGTTTACATTACACTTATTTAAAACATACATGCTTACTTAATTATAAACGTTTTGTTTCATTAGCTGAAGTAGATTACGCCGGGCGATGATCTCTTAATTAGCATATAAAGTATTAATCCGTTAACTATTGTAAACCGGAGAATAGCTTGTATGAAAAATATACTGTCATGTTTTAAGTGTTTTAAAAAGCGTTAATTTATAAATAAGCTACTACTTGAGATTTTGAATTGAAATTGATTAAACTGTAAATAATATTTTCTAATAGTCTAAATTAAAAAGGTTCGCTGGCGATTTAAAAATATTTTGTGTTTCAGGTCAAGAAATAAAATTGATATAAATAAAACGACTCATATTTGAGCAATAATCAAATGTATGACTCTTCGAAATAACGTTTCTGTGATAAAACCACATTATTAATGTTAGAAATCCTGCCACAAATTACTTCTGTAGAAAATCATTAAAATTAAAAATATTTACAGAAATATTTTTGGACTATTAAATCGCATTTAAAATTAGTGGATATAATAATGAGGCATATTCCTTGTAATTTGTTATATTTTTTGTCTACAACATTCTTAAAGAGCCAAAAGTATTATAAAAATATTAAATTTTTATTGAAGACTATCTATTTGTAACTAAACTTGATTTATAGACTTCTAGCACTAAAAATATATAAAATCATATACAATCACCCCAAAAATTAGTTTTGACGAATTTATGTTGATACCATCAGAAATAGTTTTAAGGTCTCGACCTTTGCTAAATAAAAAATGGCTTTACTTACCTTCTAAATAGCTTAGGCTTAAAACTTGTCCGCAGGCCGCTTTTCTCAAAGTTTTACCCATATATCTAGTCTGTATTTCTATATAGAAATAAAATAGATACATTGTTAAATGTAAGGATAGAAAAATAAATGTTAGAACCTAGCAACGTTACAAATAAAAAAACAAATATTTAAATGATTTATTTTTATATTTCACAAATAGTACAGTTTTATCCAAGAAGACTATACAAAGAATGATAAGAGTGAACAATATTAGAAATAAAATTTTTGGTATAAAAATAAAAACACAGTACTTACACTGTATTTACATAGGAGAGCGAATAGAACACACTCTAAATAAAAACAGCTGTTTTATGTATTGAGTTTATACGTAATAGTAAATATTTATTATTGTCTTTATAATTAGAGTGTATATTTTAAATATTCGTAACATGTACATATTAAAAGATGTTTATATTATGTAAAAACGATAATTTAGGGTCTTTGAAATAAATTATTAAACTTTTCAGATCATAGTAGAAAACACTGACACTTAAAAAATAAAAAGCTATACTAAATTGGCTTGCATAAGGAAACTCAAATCACAGCTCTCTATAAAGCACTGATTATAGCCAATTTTAAACATTGCTTAAACCAAAGCATAACGTCTGAAGGCAATAAATGATAATAATAACAAACATATTTTACTCGTTTGATAAGTATGGTAATATTGTTAGAATTCCAAAGCATGAAACGACAAGGGTTTACAGACCGTTGTGTTGATGTATATATATATATATATTGAATAGTTACATACTGCCTGTGTTAAATACAGTTTTCTTTACCTCCAATTTCTCGAAATTTTCTCAACCAATTAATCTGTTTTTTCCTAGTTGCTAATATAATTCATAAATCCTTTCTAAAATAACGATTGAAATTATTTTATAGAGTTTTAATTTTCTAGCCGGCATTTAACGCTTAAAACAAAATTATTACAGTTTATTTATATAAACTCGCGCAAAACACCTACCTAGCTACACTAAATTCTATGATTTTCACTCAATTGTGCAACCTGCACTCAGGGCACTGTCTTTGTTATTACTTTTTATTTTCGCCCTCAACACTTCATTTATTTTTTTCGCCTTGCGTATTTTTTTCGCATCTTGCACATGTCTCTTTCTAAAAAGGTTTTTTGCCTGCATTAACTCCAGATTGTTCGATGCACTGTGTAGCTCCTCTTTTATTTTTTCGTTTTTATCTTTTAGTTGTGTTAGTGTCTCCATTAGGTTCTTGTTTTTCACTGTTTCGTTCTTTAAACCTTCGGCACAATCACCATAAATGTTAGAATATATTGCTTCCTTGTTTTCTATCTTTTTTTTTAAGAAGATCACAGTTAGCTCGCACTGAGTTAGTGTCTTCGCTTTATGTAATATCTCGCCCTCGCAAATAAATTTTTCTTCTGTAGCGTTTTTCAAATACCGGGGTATGATAACATACTGTAATCTACGCACCTCACCAGATATTAGTACCCTTTCATTTTCACACCTGACTAGATCATTACAACATCTTAAATTAGTCTGCCCCTTTGAAACTAAAGGCATAATAATTAAAAACAAAATTACTAGTGATCCCCACATCTGTACTGTTTGCTATCAAGACTTTTACTAACCAAAACACTTCGCACTAGTTGTCCCGATTCGTTTTGTTTTGAAATAAAAAGCAAACTCTAGGAATATATAGGTTTAATTGATACTGGTAATTTTCATTTAATAAACATCTTCAAATACGGTTATAGAGTATTTTCCGGGGAACTAGATTTGTTGCGTAGTATAATGGCTTTACAAACAAGAAGTTACTTTGTAGCTGATTTAAAAACAACAGTTAATTTAACCTTTTCTCAAAAATACATTATGCACAAATTGTTAAATATTGTGGAAACTAGTTTAATTGTTATTAATTTAAAACATCAAGCAGAAAAATCAATGAATTAAAGATATCATTTTAAATATATGGTCAGACAATATATTGGTTAATTCGTTATAAATACAAGGTCCTCATAACATCTGCTTAATCATTGAGACGTACAATTATATTTATTTTACAAACTTAAAGTACCACTTTACAAATATACGAGGTGTTCTTGTAATTTAACACAATTAGTCGGGAAGTATATTAATAAAATTTAAAATATAAGATAGAATATTATTATATGTTTGAATACCCGATACAAACATTATGTAAGGTGCTCCTTTTAGTTCTTATTTTCACGAGCCCTGAAAATTTTAAAATCAAATTCACTTATTATTTCAATTATTCACTTATTCGTTACCTACTTTGCGACCTTGCTCGTACTTTCTATTTATAATATAATAAAATAAAAAGAGTACCAAGTATATTTAAAATTATAAAAATAATTAAAATTAAAAATATAAAAATAATTAACACCTTTTCTAAAAACATGCGTACCAATGTTAAATAATATATTCCGTACCATGTCGCTGTAGTTTTATCATTTTGTGCACAAATGGAGTTTGCTTTGACGAATATTTGGTTTCGCATTTGTTAAATGCGCTGCGAATACCGCTTGATACTTTAAATAAGCACAGATGCTTTACGTACGAGATCCATATACAAGGCGCTATTTATTTCTATCAGCAAACCTACCTGTTTCGATAATGGGTAATCTTAGCAATCAAATACTGATTTATTTTATGAAATTAATGTATATTATATGAAAATTAAGGAAAAATATGCTGAAACCAGGGATTGAGCCTGAGACCTCCTATAGAACAACTTACACAAATATTAATAAAAAGTTCTTATAGACTAGGAATAAAAACAAAAAAAAAGTCCATAAAATGTCTATGCATGCGGAAAAGCTACCTTACGTTATGTTCGAATAGGTTCTGTCTAACAAAAGTAATTATACATACCATACCAGGTAGTTCAATACGAAACAGGATAATTTTATATTCTAGACCAGGTAATTATACATACCATACCATACTATATCATACCATACTATACCATACCATACTATACCAAACAGGATAATTATATATACCATACCATACTATACCATACCATACTGTGCCATACCATACTATGCCATACCATACTATACCAAACAGGATAATTTTATATTCTAGACCAGGTAATTATACATACCATACCATACTATACCATACCATACTATGCCATACCATACTATACCATACCATACTATGCCATACCATACTATTCCATACCATACTATGCCATACCAAACTATACCATACCATACTATGCCATACTATACCAAACAGGATAATTTGAAACAATAGACCTTTAGTGTGAACAAATATTAAATAGGTGTACACTACTACAACCTAATAATTTGACACCATACAGCTGCAGAGTAAAGATGCACGCCTGTAAATTTTGCGAGAAGATATTCGTTTGGCCCAGCGGCTTAAGTCGCCACTTATTTAGCCACACAAACCGTCGTTTCCACTGTGTCTCATGTAATAAGCTATTTAAAAGAAAAGACTATCTAAAAGATCATATACGAAGAACACATGAAAGGTTATTCAGTGACAGGGAAACAGGCTCAAAAAGCACCAAGCAGCCAACCAAGACAGCTGAAGAAAAGGAAAGAGAAAGGCGTAATAAAAATATTCTGGCAGTACCTAAAGCAAGACAATTATCTCAAACACAAACTAAGAATTGAAAACCTTGGTATGACATATGCAACACCTCTGATGAAGCAAATTCTAGATGTTCTACGTATTTGATAGTTGTTTGGGAAGATGTATTGAAATAAGACATTCCATCGACAGACATGCCCAGTGTCTAGGTGTCAAACAATATAGTTTATATAAAATACTTTTATACAATGTATTCATTACTTAATAAATTTTTGGTGGTTATATTTCTACTTGTTTTATTACTACCTCACATGCAGGCAGCTCCGGTATCATCTAATCCTATATCGATATATTTTAGTTTCGTAAAACTCTACTTATGCTATATTTCGTTATTGAAATTTTAAGCCATAAATTTGACCAGACTACTTAATGACTGTTCTATAAAGCATTTTATATACGCTGTTTAATGAAATTGTCGTTAAAAATACAGTTAATACACATAACCGTATACTTTTATTTAAACCTATAAAGTATTTACCATGTCCAGGTATAAATACCCAATATATATTAACCCAATTTTTATTATACCATACTTGCTAATGTCTCCGGTACCATCTAATCCTATATCAATATATTTTAGTTTTGTAAAATTTCACTTATGCTGTGTTTTGTTATTGAAATTTTAAGCCGTAAATTTGGCAGGGCTGATTAAACTTTTCCATTTTCTCTATTTCCATAAACTGTTTTTAGAAAATAAAATCATTCTCTAGCATAATTTTGTATCATTTCTGCTAAGAAAAGATGACTGGTTTATTCTTCATAAGCTGCTATAGAAACGGCTTGTTTTTTCAAAAAAGGAACATTTAAAAAGACATATTAAGAAATGCATTACTGTTTTCACTTTCCACTGAAGAAATTATTCCAGCAAATAAAATAAATATGGAACAAGTAGAAGACTTGTTAGTGGAAAAAGGATATGAATTTTTAATGCGCTAGGAAATACAGACTTTTATTTCTCATTAACTCCTAATGAAATTCTCTAAATAAGAAGTAAAAATTCATAAGTATGTATCAGTCGTCCGTGATGCTTACAATAAAAATAGAACTGTATCAAAACCTTTTTATATTTTTTATCTTTTTGTGTAATAACCTTCTGAAAACAAAAATTAAAATGTATCGAGTATTATGTTTTTTTTTGGGAGATGAAAAACACAGCTTCTGAAATAACGTACAAATAGAACAAAAATGTATATTATTATATTTCTTATAATCGTATGGTAAAACTGTTCTGTAACGCTCTTTACGTTCCTTATTAAATGAAATTACCATTAAAAATATACTTTTATTTAAAAAACATAATAAGTATTTATCATGTCCTGATATAAAAATCAATTAATCTAATTGTACTGTAATAGAAAATACGTTTTGCATTTTAGTTTCACACCGTTATTATTAACGTACATTGTATAGACATTGTGAGATAAGGAGAAATGACGTTACTTTACATTAGGAACAAAAACTATTTAATTATATGCTCATCTGTTAGATAATTGTACACACTTTGTCTGCAAACACTGAAACAAGTGTTCATTTATTTATTATTATTATTTTTTCAGCGAGCAGTATAATAACATCCGGTAATCCGAGTTGTATGCGTGTTTTTATTTTGTATCGCACATTTAATTCGAACGATTTTGTTTTTCTGTTATAAATAAATATTATCTGCATTCTGCATACAGGGTAATAGAAATATGGGGGTCATACTAATTTATATCTTGTATCGCTGATTTAATGCGACCGAGTTGTTTTCTGTAATAAAATATATCGTTGTTTGCATACAGGGACAGTAGAAATCATACTAATTTAATTACAATTCTTTTGTTCAACTCTGCACATTTGTATACGGGGTGTTATTTCACAAATTCTCTTAATGACATCAATTAAATTGTTTTAAATATTTTCATTATGAGTCATTGACCTATACAGGATGTGCGCGCCAGCTGTTCGCCAGATATGGCGAGTCATCCATCCGTTAACTTGTTCAGACAAGTATGTTTATCTAAAAATAGATTATGTAAAGACAGGATATGAGTCATTGTCAGATGTTGTCGTGAGAACAGTAGTTTTAATTGGTTCCCCCAGACCTAGGTCATTCACCTTTCACCAGATGTCATGAGTCATAATCTATTTTTAGATGTGAATCACTGGCAGATGTTCACGAGTCATCGATTTATGCCAGATGTTTTCATATCGTGAGACTTTACAAAACAGGATGTTCCCACGTTTTAGCATTTATATACGAGGGATCGAATTAATAACACGTGATCCCCCATATGTTATTTCTATCGAATATAAGACGAGGATTGCGATCTATCTAGTCAGTCTTTTGACGTTTGTTGTTGGCGTTACTAGTATAAGCTGTTTTCGACGCGGTCTTTTAAGTTAGTTAAAATGGAAAAGTTTATCCTGGCAAAATATAGTGTTAAGGAAGTTAAACGTTTCAATTTAACTGGACGTACCCTCGAATTTAAAATTAAGCCCATACCAGCTAATGAAGAACCAGTGTCCTGGGTGAAGAGTGCAGTTAACCAAATTATTGAAAAAGGTACCGAGGGTCTTCAGCCTGGTGATCAAGTTGGTTTCAACTTCTGTAGTAGAGATTTTCAACGGGGAGATGGCTGGTTTGCTTTTCGTGAGGCCAGCAAGGTTACATACGATGATATCTGGAATGTCATCAGTAGCATATACCAGTCCAATTCAGCTGGTTTGAACACCGAGACTTTCTGTTTAGGTGTAACAAGTGTCAGAATGCCTTATGGAAAAGGAAGAGGTCGTAAATAATGTCTTAAGCGAAGTGGAATTATTACTATAAACAATCAGGATAACATGTGCCTACCTCGAGCTTTAATGGTGGCTATTGCCTACGTAAACAAGGAGGAACAGAGTTCGTCGTAATACTGGGGATTTACAGACTCAGAGAGCAATTAATCCGCTGGAAGAGACTGAACTTACTATTCCCTCGGAAGGTTATGGCATTCCTGAATTGGAGCAGTTTCAACGTGAACTACAAAATTATAAAATTGTGGTTTACATGTATGGTAACAAAGGCAGAGATGTTATGTTTGAAGGCGTTAATGAAGGGAAGAAACTTAATTTACTTTATCATGAAGGACATTATAACGTGATCTTTAACATCTGCCTTCTGTGCGAAATATTATTGTGAAGAATGCCATATACCCTATGACCATAAAAACAAACATAGGTGTCCTGCTGCTTACAACAACCGGCTTGTCCACAGACTTTGAATGTAAAATGCCCTGAATGTAAAAGATCGTTCAGAGGCATGAATTGTTGCGATAATCACCGGAGAGAAGGATCATTAGGAAAAGGCAGCGTTTGCGGACAGATTAAGCTTTGTATGAATTGCCTTAAAACGGTAAAAAGCGATAGGAAACATACGTGTGGCGAGATATTTTGCAAGATTTGTAATAGCCATATGCCCCAAGACCATCTTTGTTATATACAAGTTGATAAAGGAACACCGAAAACGACAGATACTCTATTTATTTTCTATGATTTTGAAACAAGGCAGGAGAAAGTTTTGGAAGATGGATCTCTTCTACACGAACCAAATTTATGTGTTTTTAGTCAATGTTGCGATAGCTGTTTTGAAGAGGACATAAAAATTTGTGACAGATGTGGTGTAAAACGGCAGGTGCTAAAAGTGAATCCTGTTAATAACTTCACAGAGTATGTCCTCAATCAACGAAAACTATTCAAGCAGCTTATATGTTTAGCTCACAATTTCCAATCATTCGACGGTCAGTTCATTCTCAATTATATATTGACAAAAACGGATCTTAAACCAGAATTAATTATGAGAGGTACAAAGATTATTTCGATGGTGGTTGGAAATGTAAAATTCATAGACTCTCTTAACTACTTCCCAATGGCTCTCTCCAAACTACCAAAAGCTTTTGACCTCAGTCCAGAACTTAGAAAAGGTTATTTTCCTCATCTGTTCAACACCCTGGAAAATGAAAAGTACGTTGGTCCTTTGCCTGCTCTGGAATTTTATAGTCCTGACACAATGAGATCAGAAGATCGCGAAAAATTTCTACAGTGGTATGAGGAACATAAAAACGATATTTTTGATATGCAGCGTGATCTGGCGGAATATTGTGTATCAGATGTTGAAATATTGAAAAATTCCTGCCTGAAATTTCGTGGGCAGTTACTCGAGACCACTAATGTTTGTCCGTTCACTGAAGGCTGTACGCTTGCTAGTACATGCAACAAGGTGTTTAGAAGAAATTTCCTGAAGCCAAACACAATAGGCATTATTCCGAAAAATGGCTATCGGTGGAGAGACAATCAAAGCAAAATTGCTATCCAGTGGCTTGTTTGGGAAGAAAAACAGAGAGGCATAAATATTATTCACACAGCTAAGCAGTGCGAGGCCACTATACATGGTGTCAAAGTGGATGGATATTGTGAAGAAACAAGGCAGGTGTTTGAGTTTCATGGCTGTTATTACCATGGATGCCCTGACTGTTTCAAACGTAACAGAGATGAACCGCTGTATGACAATCCTACAGAAACTATGAACCTAAGATATGAGGCTACTATTGCTAAGGCGGAAAGACTTAGAGGTTTAGGCTATCAGGTAATAGAGTCGTGGTGTTGTCGGTTTAGGAGGCAGCTTAAAGAAAATGAAGAACTTAGAAATTATAGCGAAAATCATCCTTTAGTTAATCTTGCCCCGCTTAACGCTCGTGATGCTTTTTACGGTGGAAGGACTGGAAATACTTATGAATATTATAAGTGTGGTCCTGGTGAAAAAATAAATTATATCGATATACGTAGTATGTACCCTTACGTTTGCATGTATGGAAAATTCCCTATAGGCCATCCAGAAGTCTACGTAGGAACGGATTGTGATCAGTTAACCTTAGAGAGAACAGATGGCGTAATCAAATGTAAAATATTGCCACCGACTGACTTGTATCACCCAATTTTGCCTATGAAAATGAACAATAAATTAATTTTCGCTTTGTGTTATTCATGCGCAAGAGATGCGTGGTAGTATATGTACACATAATAATGAGGAAAGATGCTTAATGGGGACCTGGATTATCGATGAAGTATTGAAGGCTGTGGAAAAAGGTTATGAAATACTAGAAGTTTATGAAATTTGGAAGTATGGCATTCAGCGGTATGACAAAGCGGCAAGTGTTTCGGGTCTGTTTACAGGTATGACGAATAAGTTTATAAAAATAAAACAACAGGCATCCGGTTGGCCTGCAAGCTGTGTTACTCAAGAGCAAAAAGACCAATACATCGAAGACTTTTTAAGTAACGAGGATGTGTTGCTAGAACCTGGTGAAGTTGTAAATAACCCGGGGCTTCGTTCTTTGGCTAAGTTAATATTAAACAGTTTCTGGGGAAAGTTCGGGCAGAGGGAAAACCAGCCCAAAACTAAGATTGTCAGAGATCCAGGCGCGCGCTATTTGGTATGTTTGCGAACCCCTGTATTGATGTTAATGCTTTGGTTCCTGTTGGTGATGAGGCGGTTATTGTTAATTACGAGCATAGAGAAGAAGTATACCAGCCTTTATCTACCGTTAATGTGGTGATAGCCTCGTATGTCACGGCACAGGCTAGATTAAAATTGTATAGCTACCTTGAACAATTGGGAGAAAGAGTATTGTATTACGACACAGATAGTGTCATATATGTGTCAAGACCTGGCGATATTGATATCGCTATCGGAGAGGCTGTCGGTTCTATGACCAATGAACTCGAAGGATATGGACCTGGCAGCTACATTACAGAGTTTGTGTCCGGTGGTCCAAAGAACTATGTGTATAAAGTGTATTCCACCAGTGATAATGATGAAAAAGTTGTATGTAAAGTAAAGGGCATGTGTTTGAACTATTCGGCTTCTCAGCTGATACATTTTCAAAGTATAAAAAACATGGTTCTTGAGGACTCAGACCCTGTATACATAGTGTCGAATAATATACGGAGGACCAAAGAACACGAGGTAGTGACTCGAACAGAGACTAAAATATATAGACCTCACTCTACTAAAAGAAAGTTTCCAGAAGACCACAGCTCGGTTCCTTACGGATTTAAACCCCCAAAAATTTAAAAGTATTATTCTTTGTTTTTACCTGTATATTGTATATATTAAATATTTAAACCTAAATACTCTTTTTTTTGTAAAAATTTCAGTATTATGTTTAGGGTATTATCTTCACATTACAGTCTATGAAAACTATTGGGCACATATTTGTTTTTAAAATATTATTATATAGTTTAGAGTTACATATTACTTTTTTTTGAAAATATGAAAGAATTTAATAAACAATTAAAATCTCTGCCTCTATTGTTCTTTATGCTTTACCTGTATATTGTGGTATATTGAATATTTTTAACATGCACAATAAATTTAATTTGTATTTAACAGTTGTGTTTTAAAGTTTTTGTTGTGTCATATAAAACAAAACCTCTGTACCATATGATCGTGTACAGGATGTTAAATTTTAAATAGGTTTGATAAACTTTTTGTAATTTTGTTCAAGCTAATAATGGTATATAAAATTATTTTAATGTATAAACCAAAAGGTACAGACTGGTAATATTATGAGGTTGCTAACATAAACAGGTAATATTATGAGTCCTCTATAGGGTCACAGAAGTATTCAAACATTTTGTTTTAGTGCTTGTGATATCTTGGACTTTTTATATCACCATTTTCCCGGTCTATATTACCTTTTTTAAAATATGTGAGAATTTAATAAATAATTAAAATCTCTGCCTGTATTGTTCTTTATGCTTTACCTGTATATTGTGGTATATTGAATATTTTTAACATGCACAATAAATTTAATTTGTATTTAACAGTTGTGTTTTAACTAGGGTATTACATTGAAAATATGTATAAGAATTTAATAAACAGTTAAACGCCAGCCTGGATTTTATTTTAACTTCTTGCCCCAGAACGTATTCGAAAACAATTTACAATTTATTTACCAGAACATTTTGCTTTGAATAAAACAAAAAATCAATAACTGAATATAAAGTGGGACTATAAAAACATCAATACTCAGTGATTCTTTAATATAACATTAAAAGCAGTAGTTTTACAGTAATTGTCACAAGCCTCAAGTATGTCAGAGGTATATGTTTTTGAATCATTAGATTGTCGTTTTAATGTAGAGATGATTTATATTTTTTATTACGATGCATAAAGCGAGTATGCACGAAGGATAAAAATAGATTCTATATAGTATCTGTTTTAATACGAGT
The DNA here is from genome assembly GCA_936432065.2 of Rutpela maculata. Taxonomy (NCBI): domain Eukaryota; kingdom Metazoa; phylum Arthropoda; class Insecta; order Coleoptera; family Cerambycidae; genus Rutpela; species Rutpela maculata. Next base: position 125,199,741 of record OW386292.2, on the reverse strand, counting down.
ATATTATTTTATAAAAATTTTCATTAAAGATAACCTTTTATATTTTTCCTACGTTTATCTCATGGACCACTTCAGTCAGTCTATATTGACACCGGGCCTCACCTTAGTCACCTGGTACCACTTGGGCGGCTTCCCTACGTTTTATCTCATGAGCCATCTCAGTCGGTCTGCATTGACACCGGGCCTCACTTCAGTCACCTGGTACCACTTGGGCGGACCTCAAGGCCTCGCCTCGGAATTATGTGTCGTCTCGAGGAGGGGCTATACCTACTGGCAGACATAGGATGAGGGTGAATCTCCGCTAAGGAAGGGAGTATCATGCCTCTTTCTCTGTCTCTCTTGAGGGTTTTTATAAAACGAAATGTGGCGCAATTCTGCAATAAGAAATATTTTCCTACCGCCCCTACGCAACACAAAACATAAAAACACACACACACACACACACCAGTCACGACCACCACCTCCCCTCAGACCGAAGTAAAAAGAATAATATTGGTCATTGCCAGAAGACCGTATGCAAAATTATTGGCGGGATTAAATATATGCATTGGGTAAAAACACTATGGAAGTGCATTTTTTAAAAATTAAGCGACACCCAATAGCATATTAGAAAACGTAAAATAGAGGATCCTAGTTAAGTCTTTTAATTTAAATATTAGAAGAGTTCTTGTGTATAAAAATTGTAGGATAAATACTAACAATAATTAAAAAATTTATTTTTATAAAAAACTACGGAAAACACAAACGATATTACATATGAATTTATGTCAAAGTATTTAACTCATAATTTTTAACATTCTTTGATAGGAAAGAGTATTATCACATTTTCACGACAATGCTTAAGGACATACATAAATTAAAATCTAATTTTACAAAAAACTACGGAAACGCAGCCGATATTACATTTGAATTTATGCCGGCGTATTTAACTCATAATATTTAACGTTCTTTTTGATAGGAATAAATTAAAAAATATTTGTATGATGAAAAATAAAATGATTTTGTTTCCACTCGTTCACATAATAATAACTTATGATCTTAAAATTACACAAATTTTATTTATAAAATATCTTCAAGCATTAGAGGCATTTTAATGTGAAAACTGTTTTGTGTATGAATACAAAACTAGTTAAATATAACACGTTTTACCATTACTGTTATAAGAACCCCAATAGAAAGTATTTAAGCGGAAATAGAAGCATGTTATTGAAATTAAACTACTACTAGCGCCTATTACGTTTCATGTCGAGGAAGTATAAATATTTTAACTTATTCACCATTCAACAATGTAATATGACTTTTTGATTCAAAAACAGTGCATATTTTAAAACAAAATCGACAATGATATTTGCAAGAACATTGTTAGTATTGTTCTGTGCTTTGAACCGCTTAGATATAGATTATCGTGCCACACAAAAATGATACAGCCGACAATGTTTAAATTTCTTATTTTTGTTGTTCGCGTTACAGTGGTGACCGCCAGCACCTACCAAACCTATTGTAGGTATGAAGAACTGAAAACGTGTATACACGATAAAGACATAGCTTTTAAAGAAATTGCCCTATTGAGAAACTCATCGGATGATTTTAAAATTTGTTCGCAAGAAAAGAAAATAATATCTACCGCGTTTCACGATCTTCAAAAATATATGACATCGCATTGTGAAAAGAACTTATCCGAGGATTATTTAAATTGTAAGGATGAATTTTCAAATAAAAATAAAATTATCGGGGTGTATCGACTGAGATTATCATCAGCTATTGAAAGTCAAAACGCTGAAAAAAAAAATGTATGCAGAAGTTTTTAATGACTGTGAAAAAGAGCGCGATATTTTATCGGAAAAGTTTAAAAACTCAACCGAAGAAATATTGGCGCTCCGGATCAATATGACGCTTTTAAACATTGAGTTAAATAATACTAAGGCCGGGCTAGATTACATGCAGCTGGAAAATATTGAAAAAGACAAACTTATAATCGCTTTTAAATCGGCACACGTCAGGGACACAACAAATATAATTAAAAATTAACAAAAACAGCAGATTTAAAAAGACGTATCAAATTAATAAACAAAAAAATTAAAAAACAGGAAAAAAAATAAATGTGGGTAATAAACTTTTAAAAATTTGGTTCTGCGTATAAATATAGTTTTGTAGTGTTAAATAACTTAAAATAATAATTTTAGTTTAGTGTAGTTATAGTTATTTAGTGTTTATGAACTATTTTCCCCTATGTGTACCGGCAACGGCAACTCTATGTAAGTATTTGAAAAACCCCCTAGAATCCGACTATAAAATTTTCATTATGCGTGTTTTAAAAAACTAAAATAAAACTCTAATAAAATTTTAAAATAATATAGAGCCGAGGGTTCTTAAGTTTAGCATGAAATATTTCCTAGCAGAATAAAAGAGTTTAGGGTTTGAACAGATACTAAAGTGTTTACCATGAAAGCAGAACTAAATCGAACTTATATGACAGAATCAAAACAGCCTATTAGTGCTATTTACTATTCCGGTACGCTTGCTGAAAATATACATGTGTTGTTAATATATATCTAAGCAGTTCAAGTCTGTGGTTCAACCAAAACATCATAACAGTTGCCGTTTATCGCCTACATTACTACAATGTTATGCAAATTAAAAGTTGTGATATATGTTGTGATATATATGATATATTTGAAATAAAATGAAGGTTTATTTATCTAAATTTGTATTGTTAAGCCTAGCATTCGCGGTTATTATTATATCACCCCCTCTCCCATTTTGCGAATAAACCCTCGTGAATATTATACCATGAAGTAAAATAACTTTAGTTTCGTGTAAAATGCAGAACGATAAGAGGGGTATGTTTTAGTTATATATTGTTCGTGAATTATTTATACGGGGTAGTATAAATCGGGGGTGTGCACTATGGTTTCTACAAACCATTTTTATAGCCAAAATTGAAATTTTGCAAGCACCGTAAATAAATAATTGGCCCTATTGGTATGTATATATTATATTTCTAATGCAATTCCTTACATACTATTTTGGGCCCGATGCTTTACCTTTTTATTCACAACCCCCTATTGACATAGGTATCAAATGCAAGATTTTCAATTTTGTAAATATAAAGCCATATGAGCGGTCATAAAATACTACTTCGTCTAATCATTTTATGAGCTCCCTATGATTTTATATTTACAGAGTTGAAAATTATTCTAACCAGTTTATAATAAAAAGACCCGAAGCGGAAATAATATTATTATTTAGTCTTCATTTAAAAAATTAATAATTTTTTAAAAACAATGGTTTTATTTTTAATAAATTCGACTAAAAGTAGAAAATAATTTATTTTCACTGATTATAAGCTGGTCAGAATAATTTTCAATTTTGTAAATATAAAGCCAAATGAGCGGTCATAAAATACTACTTTATAGTGGATGTTGTTAATCTCGCTTATGTAAGTATATTAATGATCTCCTAAATGAAAATCGTGATTTATCTATATACGAGGTAGTATAAAAACGGTATTGAGAACAAAAAAAAGCAATCATTTTCCTGTTTTTAATAGCGTCAAAAACCTAAAATTGTTCTAAAGCTCAAAAAAAAACACCCCCGATTTTAGTATACATATAAATTTATAATAAATCGCTAGATTGAAAATTTATAATAGAATGCTAGATTGAAGCTTAAAACCTCCCAAATAGCAATATTATTATTATATATTGAAGAGCCGTCTTATTATAACATTATAAAAGCCGTACAAAAACTAGCATTATTATTATTTTTACAAATATTAAAACGCAATATAAATCAAACAGTGCTCATAAGAGAAAAGTAAAATGAATTATTTATTGAGAAAAGCATAGCCCCCGCTATGTGGGTTCCAACAGAAATATTATAGCTAAAACACATTTCAACGCGCTTTATTCTGATGTTGTATATTTTAGTTAAGCCTGAAATATAACTTTAATTAAAAGCTTTTTATTAAAACATTTTAGGAGAAATTTTATTTTAGTTTGTTTAAAAACACCCCACTAAATATGAAACAACTCCTCTTTTCGTTTTTTGATTTTTTAAAAACCTCATAAAAACCGTTTTGTAAATATTAGCGATACAGGCACACAGTGTGCTTGAAGGTGGAAAAATGATGATGAAAATGAGTCCAATCTTTACTCTCTTCTATAGATGAAATCAGCAGGCTATCTATTGCTGAACGCCCATAAAGTCCTGTAGAAACATCAATTTTGTTTTCTAAATCTCTTTTATGTCCTTCACCTTTTATCAATTTAACGGGGGCCTTTTGAAACGACCAGCCAAACATATATATATATATATAACAGTTGCATGTATTTTGTGATGTACGAGTATCCTTTAGTAATAAAATATGACATCTGTATAATTAGGCATTTTCTGAAATGGTCTTTGAAATTTACCCTTGTTAGCATCAAGTAGTGTGAGAGAACAAGTTGTACATATACTTTTCATTTTTTTTAGATCAAAGTCCTCAAATATAAATTTTTAATCATTTTTCAGTAAGTTTATCGATTTTGGACTCATTTTCATCATAATCAAAATATTTTTGATTGTTTTATTTAGAAAAATTTATGCAGTCGGCGCGGGAGCGCCTGCGACAGTTCCGGTCACCTCCGTTCCCTCTCCGCCGCCCCCTACCCGAGGAGCTCTCGTTCGAGATACTTTGCTTTACTAAAACGATGGAATATAGGCAAGCCTCATTGGGGACAAGATGGGCAAGGGGTCGTATCATAATTTTAAAAAATACAGCGTAAGTAAATTATTATTTTAATTTTTCTTATTTTTATCATTTGAAAATTACGGTTTTAATCATAAACTCGTACAGAAAAACTTTCACCACACACACCCGTCATGCAAATATCTCATTTATTTATTGTTTAAGGTCCGACGCGCCAGAGCCCGCAAACACCTTCACCCCCACCACCGCCGCCACCACCACCATCGTCGCCATCAACACCGTCATCATCGTCTGCTGTAGAGTAAGTCTGCTGTAGAGTAGATTGAATCTTTGGCTATTTAATAATCATTTATGTTTTTTAGCTTAAACCAGCTCGTAGTGATTACCGACACCGATATGTTGGAATAGCGACACCAAAAAAGGGTAACTATTATTTTAATTATTTAGCAAGGTACTTTTCTATGTTATTTTAATGTGTTAATTCCTAAATAGAAAGCGATAAAATTTTTCTATAAAAAAACTTTTACCCATAAATATTGTGTGTATTCATAAAATTTTTCAATGAAAGCACAATATATTATCATAGAAATAAATTTCGGCTGTAATTTTTTGTACACTGACATGTACACTCGCGCACGCGCGCGCGCACACGCGTGTACAGACACAAAATGTTTTTACCATGGGAAACAAAAAACACATTAGTAACTAAAAGTTTATTAATAATACGTGCATATAAAAAAATGCTTGTAAAGCAGCCTATTATTGTTATTTTAAACCACCCTTAAGGGTGGATCTTTAAGAGAACTTTTTCTTTTGGATGGATTATTTTAGTTTTCAGTCCTCTTCGATATAGAAATAAACAGATTAGTAACTAAATGTTTATTAATAATACATGCATATAAAAAAAATGCTTGTAAAGCCATCTATTATTATTTTAAACCACCCTTAAGGGTGGATCTTTAAGAAAACTTTTTCTTTTGGGTGGATTATTTTAGTTTTCTGTCCTCATCGCTGAAGGTGTCTGTAACGAAAACGGATAATAATCATAAATATTTAGTGCAATATTACAAAGACATTTATGTTTACCCTCCCCCGAATTAATGTAAAAAAAAAACAGTTCAAATGCATTTTTGTTGAATGCCAAAACCGCAAATGAATGTGCTAATTTTCTAAATACAATGGTGGCTAGATGCATATTGTATATTGTCATCAGTGGTTGTAGAAACCGCTTAATATTTTTGTTTTTTAAAACCGTAGGGAACCGAAGTGTAATCTTCAAAGAACTTTCTTTTGGTTGAATTTGGACGATAAATTTTAGTTTCTGTCCTCGTTACCACCTCGTGTTCCTTAGTTGTCCTGATATGGGAACCTATAATGGAAACAGGTTCTGAGTGTTGTAGCACCATGCCTTTAATCAAATCGAAATTTATTACCCTGGCTGTAGCATAATTGAGAGAAATGCCCTTAACTTTACACACGATTTCTTCCCTTTGCTTTTTAGTGGAGAGCACCTTGTATGCGTAGTTTTTAGGCACTCCAGATACAAATTCTGTTATATAACTTTCGGGGCCATATGATTCCAGCTCATCGGTCATATTCCCTAAAAACTCAGCCGAAGGAACATTATATTCCCCCTCCCTAGACACATATATAACAGAGTCCGTATCGTAATAAAGAACTCTTTCACCTAACTGCTCCAGGTAGCTATAAAGTTTAAGTCGAGCCTGGGTGGTAACATAAGCAGCTATAACAACATTCACCGTGGAAAGGCGGTTACAGGATTCATCCCGCTCTTCATAATTTACTATTAGCGTGTTTTCATTTATTTGCAGTGTAGATTTAACATGTAACGCTGGGTGTACCAGTATGTCGAAAAATTCTTCAGGGGTATTAATTATTTTTGTTTTAGGCTGGGTTTCGCGCTGGCCTAGTTTACCCCAGAAAGAATTTAGCATTAATTTGGTTAACGATCGAAGGCCGGGGTTTTCTAGAATCTCTTCGGCCTCTAATTTTATGTCCTCTCTAGCGAAAAATTCTTCGATATATTTATCTTTTCGAGCTTGAGTATCACAGTTCGCAGGCCAGCCAGATGCCTCTTGCTTCACTCCAATAAACCTGTTCATCATCCCCTGTAAATAGACCGTCTATTTTCTTGGCTTTATCAAATTGAACTGTTTGATACTCTCAAATTTCATACGTCTTGATTATTTCATAACCTTTTTCAATCGCCTTTATTACCTCGTCAATAACCCAGGTACATATTAAAGCTCTTTCTTCCGGCGTGTGGTTACAGACCCCCTGGTTCATCGTTAGGCCACAAGTTCTACAAAGAACGAAAAGGAGCTTGCTGTTCATCTTCTTAGGTAACACGGGGTGGTAGAGATTAATGGGCGGTAATATTTTACATTTTATTACTTCCTCAATTTTGGTGATGTCTTTTGGGCACTCATCCCCTACGTGAACTTTGGGGTAGAGAAGCGGAAATTTTCCAAACTTACACACCCAAGGGTACAGGGAACAAATATCCATATATTTTATTTTCTGACCCTCCAAAGCCTTATAATATTCATAAACGTTGCCTGTACGGCCCCCATAAAATGCGTCCCGAGGGTTTAAAGGGGTTAGAGTTACTAGAGGATGTTCTTCAGTATATTTTAGTATTTCTTCATTTTCATTCATTATTCTTCGAAACTGACACTCCCACATCTCACATACTTCATATCCTAGTTCTGTAAGCCTTTCTGATTTGGCTATTGTAGATTCATACCTTAAATTCATATTTTCTGTCGGATTGTCGTGCAGAGGTTTATCTCGATTGAGTTTAAAGCAAATCGGGCATCCATGATAGTAGCAACCGTGGAACTCAAAGATCTGCCGGGTTTCAAAGCAAAATCCGTCGACTTTAACACCCTGTACCACCGCCTCTTGTTGTTTTGCAGCATGCAGAATATAAATATTCCGTAGATTTTCCTCCCAAACAAGCCACTGGATGGCGATTTTTGATTGATTATCCCTCCATCTGTAGCCTCCTTTGGGAATAACGCCAATGGTGTTTGGTTTTAGAAAATTCCTGCGGTATACTTTATTGCATGCTGCTGCTAAAGTACAAGCCTCTGTGAACGGGCAGACGTTTCCAGTTTCCATTAGTTGTTCTCTGAATTTCAAACAGGCTGCTGTTAAAATATCTACATCAGATATACAGTATTCCACAAGATCTCGCTGCATGTCAAAGTTGCCTTCTTTATGTTCAGCGTGCCATTTGAGAAACGCTTCCCGGGCGTCATCTTTCATGTTATCGGGATCATAATATTTTACATTTGGTAAAGGACCGACATAGTAGGCATTGGCATTGGTGTTAAAAAGGTGAGGGAAGTATTCTTTCTTAAAACGGTCACCTAATCCAAATGTTTTGGGTAACTTTGAAAGGGCCATTGGAAAGTAATTGATGGAATCTAGGAATTTCACATTTGCCAACGTCATTAAAATAATCTTTGTACCTCTCATGAGCAGTTCGGGTTTGAGATCGGTGCCTGTAAGTAGTCGATTTACGATAAACTGGTGGTCAAACGCCTGCCCATTGTGCGCAATGACTACCACCTGCTTAAATTTTTTTCTTATGGCCAGGAGATGATGTATAAATGGAGATATAGGATCGGCGCATTTTAGGACCTGTAAGCGAACCCCGCATTTTTTACAAATCTGTCCCTCTGTAGTTAGGCAATCGTCACATCGTTGGTTAAATACACAGAGGTTTGGTTCGTGCAGAAGATCTCCGTTTTCCAGAATATTCTCTTGTCTTGTTTCAATGTCGTAAAACACAAAAAGTGCATCTTTGGTTTTAGGTTTTCTAGTGTTGGGCCGTATGTAACATAAATGGCCTGCGGGCGTATGAGTTTTACAAATCTTGCAAAATACTTCGCCGCAGACATGTTTTCTCCCGCTCTTCACCACTTTCCAACACTGCTCACATTTTCTTATTTCCTTACACCTAGAACTTTTTCCCATAGTCCCATCCTTTCTATGATTATCATAACAGGACTGCCCTCTAAACAATCTCATGCAGTCGGCACATTTCACTTTTAATGCTTCGTAGGGGCACGCGGGTGATTGTCGGCATGCATAACATGTTTTATTACATCTATGCTTGTTTTTACTATAATAAGGAATATGACATTGTTCGTAATAATATCCGCAAGCGAAAGCAGCTGTAAGCGATGTTATAACGTTGAAATGTCCCTCATGGTATAGCAGATTTAGTGTAGGACCTTCCGCAGCCCCTTTGAATATAGTATCGCATCCCTTGGTACCGTATCTGTAGACCACTAGCTTAACATCTTGTAGGTGTTGGAATTGTTGTAGTTCGCGGATGCCACAACCATCGATCGGTATAACGACACCTGCCATATCCCGTAATTTGATGGCTTGTAACGTCTGTAGTTGACCCACATTGCGACGAATATTGTCCCAAACCGGGTCCTTTTTGGCGTGGGCAATATCCACCACCAGTGCGCAAGGGAGACACATATTGTCCTTGTTATTTATCATTATAATCTTCTCAAGCAGGATTCTTCTTCGAAACTATTATATGCCGATGTAGTGTGCTTTCCTGTACCTACCGGGATTTTAACGGTTGTCACAGCGAGGCAGAACGTCTCTGTGTTAAGCCCTGTAGAGTTGGATTGATGGATGGCGGATATCATACCCCAGAGGTCGTTGTAAGTAACCTCGCTGGCTGAGCGAAAACTAAGCCATCTCTGGTTCTGGGTAAAATCCTTTGAGCAGAAAGTAAACCCAACCTTGTCGATCGCTTGAAGATTTTGGGTAGCCTTTTCGAATATTTGGTTTATAGCGTCTCTGAGCCAGGACACGGGTTCTTCCCTCTCAGGAATGGACTTAATCCTGAATTCTATAGTGCGAGCCGAAAGGTTAAAACGATTAACCTTTTTTACAGTATTCGTCAGGATAATAAATTTTTCCATTTTTCTCCTTTGCAAAAAAAATAGTTCTTTTGGGAAATACTAATTGGGCTGTTAGCTGAATGCTTAACTGCTTGTTATATATGAGATAGGCTGGTCCGTCCAGCGATGTAGAGGTAAGGTTTCTATGGCTATTCACCCCCCTAAAATCGAATAATGTGATCATACTTATTTACATTGAATTACCCGCTACATACCCTTTTTATTGGAAGAATAACAAAATATTGTGTATAAAATCACACCAAAATAAACTTTCTCAGATAAACACTAATAGAAATTTCACCATCACAAACTGGTAAGCACACATACATATATTCGTTACTCGTTTTATAGGTGATCGTTTTGTGATAAGAACCACGCTCAAACGCATTATTCAACACACTTATTTTTATCGCATACCGAATGGTGGATAAGGAACGACCTCGTTTTATTTTTAGCGATAATGGTTTGTCATAAGAATGCAGGAAAAAGGTAGTTAGCTTATAATTTTCTTCTTTGTCTCTCTATCTCTCTCTCTCTCTATCTCTCTCTCTCTCTTTAATTCATGTTTTAGTGTTGTAAAGTTATATCTTTTATTTTGTTATAGTATATGACTGTCCTCAACACCCTCCCCGCCCCTCCCCCCTCGAAGCTGGTACCATCAGTTGCTGAGGCCAAGAGCAACATTCCGCCGTCGTTTATACCGTTCTTTTTAATAAATATTTTCAAATAAATATTTTCTTTAATCATTTTTTGTTTTCTTGTGTATGTAGTACATTTTAATTAGAAATAAATACGTACTTATGATCTTGAAAATCGGTATTTATCGTGTAAAATAAATAATTAACTATCATATGCACCGACAACACATTTCATGAATTTATTGTACTTAAAGAAATCCTATAAGAGAAAACATTAATTTATCTTTCCTTTTTATGAATATGTAAATTTCAAATAAGTTTTAAATTTTTCTAATAGTTTTTCACAAATGAAACACATTGATATTATTCCTGATATTTTCACTGTGTCCATTTCAATTAGAAAATAAATGTCGTTATCACCCATATGCAATTTATGAAATTTTGTAATTAGTAAGGTAGTCTGACACAATAAATTTGAAACAAGTTTTCGATAAGTCCCAATTTGGTCCACACGGCGATAATTTTACGGATTTACAGTAAGTTATAATTTCACTTAATAGTGTTTTGCTGTATTTTATTATATATTTGAGAAAAAATATTTTGCATCATCTGCGTATTATAACGAAAGTAATTAATTTTATACATGTACAAGACGTGGCATCGTTAAGTTCGGTAAAAATAAACATAAGTTATCCACTGTGGTTGTAATTTCTTGACTACTAATTAACAACATGCAAATATGCTGCATAATAATAAGATCTTAGCATCGAAAGAAGAATGTTAATAGCCTATATCTAAAGCGAAACTATACATCAATTTTTGTCTGGGTAACAGGTACCAGGTAGACGGTGGTACGGTGACCACTCTCTCAGTTTGTTTTGTATTTATTTCAAACACAAAACACGAAAGTCGTTAAGAATATAGAATGCGAATACCCTATGTTAGCCTCTAAAGCCTTGCATGAATTCTTTATTTTTGTCTGGTTACAAGGTACCACTATAACATAACCAGTCTTTCGAGGGAATAAAGAATGTTGCCAGCGCTTAAAGCGAAGTCTGTATTTTTTATTTTTGTCTACATAACCATGAACCGGCACCCGAGTTGATGTGACTATAACGAGTTTGAAATAATCACGATACCTGGTTACGATGAAGTTTTTAATAAAAACTGGTCCCGCGGTGGGGTGTCGCTTCGACGGGTTTGCAATAGGGTTTAATTTGGCATGCATAGTGTGGGTTGCAATAAGATGCAGTTTAGTTTACAGGACTCGATCTGCTACATTCATAACCTTATAAGGTAATGAAAAGATGTGGTGGAAATACAATTAAAACATGTTTGCTGTAAGGTTCAATTTTACCTGCATGACGTGGGTCAGCTATTGCTAGTCTCCCACCGCATCAGTTTCAGATCGATTATTTAAGGACGATCCCGCGTCTGCAGCATCACAGTTTGTTTCGAAAAGTAAAGTAAAAAGTTCAAGTATGAATTCAAAAATTGTTAATAAGATGGTGTACTCTACAAAAAAGCCAAGTAGGCTAAGTTGTAAAAAATTGCCAATAGTGAATTATATTAGGATATCTCCTTCGAAGAAAAAGTCGTGAGGGAGTTAAACACTGCCAGGTTGGACGACACCATCATGTCCAATATCGTTGTGTTGAATAGTACCTTCTCGGAGGTGAAACCGATAACGGGGCCTCCAACTACAACTACCGAGGAGTCAACATCTTCGAAGACTCCATTTAATGTTATGGCAGGATCTTCGAGGGGGGCGCAACTGGTATCGGAGGTACCAAAATATATAGCCGACAACTATGTCGACACCTGTAAGAGATGCAGAAGAAGCTGCGTTGCTATCTATGGATGTAGCAGCACACCTGAAGAATATGGAGGAAGTTGCATGTAAGAAAAAAACAGAACTTCGCGTAAGAAAGGAGGTTTTCATGGACGACGTGCGCGGATGCCTCAAGGAGAAATGTGGTAGACACATCAGCAGCTTAAAAATATCCAAAAAAAGTGTCGCCACTAAGATTGCGCAGTTGAGGCAGCAGCGCAAGATGTTTGACCAAATGATAGCCTCCTTAACCATTCAAGAGGAACACATCGATACGGAAATTGAAAACGTCGGTTATTTCTGGGAACACCATCCGTTCACCGATTGTAAATTGCCTAGACAATTTTAATTTTAATTCTTGTATGTATATTTTTAGTATGTAAGTATAAATATTAATTTTAGTGCTTTGTACACCGCCATATTTTTATATTATTAATAAATGTTTTATATTTGTTTTATACAGTGTGTTTCACTTCTCGTGAAGACACCCCTGTATCTTTTTTATTTGTTGCCGAATTAATTTCAAATTTTTATCAGCCATACAAGTCCATAAGGTGACTTTATTCAACACATAAATGCCGTCTAAATCTAAAACGCCGGCCTACTGCGATAAAAAGAAAATGTCAGTTTTCGAGAAATCATAGTAGGCTTAGAGATAGACAAAAATTTTGTTAACAAAAGTTGTTCAGAATCACTTGATATGCCCCCCTGTAAAATTTTGTGAAAATCGGAATATTTTCAAAAAATAATTTTTTGTTTCACTTCTCGTGAAGACACCCCTGTATCTTTTTTATTTGTGGCCGAATTAATTTCAAATTTTTATCAGCCATACAAGTCCATAAAGTGACTTTATTCAATACATAAATGCCGTTTAAATCTAAAACGCCGGCCTACTGCGATAAAAAGAAAATGTCAATTTTCGAGAAATCATAGTAGGCTTAGAGATAGACAAAAATTTTGTTAACAAAAGTTGTTCGGAATCACTTGATATGCTCCCCTGTAAAATTTTGTGAAAATCGGAATATTTTCAAAAAAAAAATTTTTGTTTCACTTCTCGTGAAGACACCCCTGTATCTTTTTTATTTGTGGCCGGATAAATTTCAAATTTTTGTCAGCCATACAACTCCATAAGGTGACTTTATTTAACACATAAATGCCGTCTAAATCTAAAACGCCTGCCTACTGCGATAAAAAGAAAATGTTAATTTTCGAGAAATCATAGTAGGCTTAGAGATAGACAAAAATTTTGTTAATGAAAGTTGTTCAGGATCACTTCATACGCCCCATGTCGTCTAAATCTAAAATGCCGGCCTTGGAATAATTAAAATTAAAATCTAATTACTTTAATGAGTTTTAACATCTGTCAACAATATGTAGGTTGGTAGGATGTTGTCATATAACGAATTCTTTTTGAATTAAATTGGTGGCCCTGAAAAGGGCCGTTGTTTTTACAGAGAAGACTACTAATAATGAATGATAATATTGTCGGAAAAAAAAATACAGATAAAGCAAAAGCCGCAGTGTTAGAATAGTTCAAAAATAAAAGAAGTTAATGGTTTTTTTTACTTATTTATTATATTGCGCCCCTTTCCACTAACCCACCCTCAAGTGTAATACACTTCTCAATCCGTTTTCTGTTATTTTTTACAACTCTTCGCAGTTCTTGAGCTGTAACTTCTAAACATGCTTGCCTTATCCTCTCACAAAGCTGCTCTATATTTTGAGGTCTGGTCATATAAACTTTGTTTTTAATGTGACCCCAAAAATAAAAATCCATTGGAGTGAGATCAGGTGATCTGGGTGGCCAATGTATTAAAGGGCTATTTCGTCCTATCCATCTTTGGGGAAAATGTTCATTCATCCATGCTCTCACTACTACGGAATTGTGGATAGATGCTCCGTCGAGTTGAAAATACAATTGTTCCAAAGGAAAATCAACAATTGCATTCCAAAGATCATTATTTAAAAATTCTAGCAAATTTAACGCATTTATATTTTGAAAAAAGAAAAACGGCCCTATTATTGTTTCGTTAAAAATTCCGCACCACACATTTACTTTCTGGGAATATTGCCTTTTACAATTTATTATCCAATCAGGATTTTCTACTGCCCAGAACCTAGAGTTTTGTGATGACACTACCCCGTTGGTGGAGAAAGTTGCCTCGTCCGTGAAAATTACTTTCTTCAAGAAGTCTCTATTGTTTAAATAATTACCTTGGATCCATAAACAATATTCTAATCTTCTCTCTTCATCACCTTCCTCCAAGGTATGTAAAAATTTTGGTTTAAACGGTTGTAGCTTATGGCGTTTTAAACATCTCCAAATTTTTGATGCCGACAAATTAAGGTCACGAGCCATATTTCGAAGACTGGTAGTGGGATTGGCGTTAAACGCCGCTAATATAACATTATCATCTCCGTGATTTCGATTAAGATGTACTCTCGGTTTAAGCACATTGCCAGTTGTATTGAACAAGTGACATATTCTTGCTACGGTACCATGGTGTATTGGTTGTCTTAGAGGATGTCTTAAATTAAATTCTTCTGCTGCTTCTCTTGACCGACTATCTTTATTATTTCAATTTTTTCATCAGTAGTTAAAAGTATTCTAACCATTATGAGAAAAGATATGAAATAAGGAAACTTTAGTATGAATAAAATTATTAAAACAAGAAAAACTAACAAACTCCACAGAAAATAACAACAATCACTTCTGTCATGAAAGCAATGACGAAATAAATAAAACAATACATATTGACAGTTAATTTCACGGCACTCTTTACATTCAACGCAATAAAACCGTCCATGTTCCTAAATTTCTGAGCCGATAAGGAGGAAGGATATGATGGAGAGTTACTCCTCCAGAAGAGAGATAACAAAAAGAAAAAAGAAAAGATATTACATTCAACTTGATATGTAAAAATAAAAAGCCCTTTTAGTGTTTATTGAATGCTGATTTTTGTTCACAACTTTCATTTGTTGGAAAAAGTTCTCTTTATGTGTTCTCTTTTTTTGAAAATATTCCGATTTTCATAAAATTTTACAGAGGGGCATATGAAGTGATTCTGAACAACTTTTATTAACAAAATTTTTGTCTATCTCTAAGTCTACTATGATTTCTCGAAAATTAACATTTTATTTTTATCGCAGTAGGCAGGGGTTTTAGATTTAGACGGCATTTATGTATTGAATAAAGTCACCTTATGGATTTGTTTGGCTGATAAAAATTTGAAATTAATTCGGCTGCAAATAAAAAAGATACAGGGGTGTCTTCACGAGAAGTGAAACAAAATTTTTTTTTTTGAAAATATTCCGATTTTCACAAAATTTTACAGAGGGACATAACAAGTGATTCCGAACTACTTTTGTTAACAAAATTTTTGTCTATCTCTAAGCCTACTATGATTTCTCGAAAATTAACATTTTCTTTTTATCACAGTAGGCCGGCGTTTTAGATTTAGACGGCATTTATGTGTTGAATAAAGTCACCTTATGGACTTGTATGGCTTAAAAAAAATTTGAAATTAATTCGGCCACAAATAAAAAAGATACAGGGGTGTCTTCACGAGAAGTGAAACAAAAAATTTTTTTTTGAAAATATTCCGATTTTCACAAAATTTTACAGGGGGACATATCAAGTGATTCCGAACAACTTTTGTTAACAAAATTTTTGTCTATCTCTAAGCCTACTATGATTTCTCGAAAATTGACATTTTCTTTTTATCGCAGTAGGCCGGCGTTTTAGATTTAGACGGCATTTATATGTTGAATAAAGTCAGCTTATGGACTTGCATGGCTGATAAAAATTTGAAATTAATTCGGCAACAAATAAAAAAGATACAGGGTGTCTTCACGAGAAGTGAAACACACTGTATATGTCATATAAACGACACGCAAACCACCGTAGGGGTGGCGCCCTCTACAAATTACAGCAAAATTATGAATAGATTTGAAACCCTCACCTCAAAAAATCCCCAATCACCAAATTTTGTTAAAATATTTCGATTTTCAAAGAAATTATTTTAAAAAACCAAAACAAAAATTTGACTTTGACACCCTGTATCTCTGTCAATATCAACTTTTGGACTAAGGTAAGTTTTCTTGGTGCCAAGGCTTTCGCGGAGCTGGTGATCTGGCTGCTGGTTTCCGGGTCTTCTTCCGCGTAAACTTGGTTGAGTGCTTGACGTTTCGATCATCTTGTCGTGGTCTTCTTCAGAACAACATTTCAAGTTTACATACATACACATTATGCATATACACCTATAGATGAGTGAGGTTTTATAAAAGCTCGGAAAGTAGATCAAAAATTGTATAACTGGAAATTATTTTTGAATATACGGGGCACGCTAGAATGAAATTGCAGACTCGCAATTTTCTCTTTTTTAAATGGAATGTCACGCACATCAGAACATTTTTTGAGGAGGCCTCTTTCTAGACGACTTCATTTCTCGATTATTATTGTCTATCGGTCAACTGGATGTAATGAATTTTCTTGTTCAAATAATTCTATTTAAGACGACTTGGATGGAAAGATTTTTTTTAAATGTGTCGTCTGCTCTTTTATTTAGAAACAATTGTTTAAATTTTTTCTCATGTATTTTTCGAAGGAAGAATCATCAACAAATAATTTCTCTTAATTTATAGAGAAGATGTCAGACGAAGATTTATCCGCGACGATGGAAGCTCTAGTGAGTATTAAATTTTTTTAAAATGTACCGTCAAAAAAATTGTGTTCGTCGTTGGTGCCGAAATTTTTGTTTCTTTTCGCGAAACTAGGCGTGCCACAAAACGATTTTTCCACATTCGTTATCACGTTTTATCAAGACGGTTGAATATTTATTTCTTTTTTTTTGGGAGGGTTAATTAGATCGGTTGTTGTAATACAAGTCATTTATTGGTTTAATTATCATTAACTTGTTTATAATATAGTTTTATTTTCGTCTTTTATTAAAAAAAAAAGTTCGGTACCAACCAAAAAAGTCTTCGTAAAAAGTCATTTTGCATTGATAATGATAAATTCAACAAGAAAGAATCAGTTTAACCTGGTTCTATGACGAAATTTTTTTTTTCGGGAGCGTCTTTTCGCGTGAAATTCATTCCACCAAATGTTTTTTGAAAAAAAGAATCCATTATTTGTAGCAGCGTTCTGGCGATATGTGATTTAATTTTAGTTTTCAACATTTACAGGCGAGTTGGAAAAGGATGACGGAGGCCTCCGAACTCGCGGTCAGGAACGAGCGACAACAGGAAGAGGAGGCGAGGAAAGCTGTCGTAAAAGCGATGATAAACGATGCGATAGAAATATGTGAGGAGCGCATGAACGCCCTCTGGGAAAACCGGTTAAAGCAGGCAATTTCGAGCATCAAGGCGGAGAGGTGCGCTTGCGGCGAGCATTTTCAGCAGGCAATTAAGGAATTGGTAGGTATATCTTCATTTTCCGTTGATTGTCAAAAAATTAGATTTGTTCTCAGAATGATGGTTCTGTCGCCAACTTGTTAACACAAAACTATTTCAAAACGATTATCTATAAATGTATGTACAATCACCCCAAAATGTAATTAGTCGTCAAATAATTACATTCGTTCAAAGAATGATAGATCTGTCATAACTTGTTAACACCAAACAATTTCAAAACTCGTGATAAGGTTCTGAAACTTTTTATTTGGTGACAGATCTATTATTTTGAGAACGTAGTTATAATTCCAAACATAAAACAGATCAATTGGACATGAGTTACGATGATTATTCGTTTATTTTGGATAAAAGATGTTATAAATTTGGATACGTATATTTGGAGACATTTATGTTAATCTGAGATAAAAAATAGTTTCTGGGATTGAATTTCACAATTAGAGGATTTCGTTTGATGACAAATATTTATTATGGCGACAAGTAAATTTATCCTCATTTTTTATCTTTTAAAGGTTAGAATTGGTACCGCCAATTGTGCCTGCCCAGCAGCCAAGGCTGCAGCAGCTGCTGCTACAGCCGCCGGAACTTCCGCCGGTTTTGCTGCCGCCGCATCGAATAATGAGTCGGAAGTTTCGTTCGGCGAATGGGAACAGAGGAGGGAGGAGGAGAGGATTGAAGAGGAGAGGGACGAGCAAGAGGAGGTGGAGGACCAGTCAATGGTGATCGACGAAAGTGAGGACGACGAAGATTGGAGGAGGGCCTCTGTTAGCATGCCAAGAAAACGGGTAGTCAAGTTCACGACGTTTTCAAATAAATTTAACCAAAAGTTATCAATTCAAATTTTGTTCGCGTACGATTAAATTGATATTTGTAAATTTAGATGGAATATTTGCAGTTCTGTGTGTGTGTGTGTGTGTGTGTGTGTGTGTGTGTGTGTGTGTGTGTGTGTGTGTGTGTGTGTGTGGGTGCGTGCGTGCGTGCGTGCGTGCGTGCGTGCGTGCGTGCGTGCGTGCGTGCGTGCGTGCGTGCGTGCGTGCGTGCGTGCGTGCGTGCAGTTCTGTGTGTGTGTGTGTGTGTGTGTGTGTGTGTGTGTGTGTGTGTGTGCGTGCGTGCGTGCGTGCGTGCGTGCGTGCGTGCGTGCGTGCGTGCGTGCGTGCGTGCGTGCGTGCGTGCGTGCGTGCGTGCGTGCGTGCGTGCGTGCGTGAGTGTGTGTGTGTGTGTGTGTGTGTGTGTGTGTGTGTGTGTGTGTGTGTGTGTGTGTGTGTGTGTGTGTGTGTGTGTGTGTGTGAGTGTGTGTGTGTGTGTGTGTGTGTGTGTGTGTGTGTGTGTGTGTGTGTGTGTGTGTGTGTGTGTGTGTGAGTGTGTGTGTGTGTGTGTGTGTGTGTGTGTGTGTGTGTGTGTGTGTAATCGGGGTTTGAAAATCTAAACAGTAATGTGTTTAAATGACATTACGGAAAGTGCGCGATATTATCTTACGAATTATTTGGATGACAATTTGAAAACTTTCCATGCCTACCACACAGGATGGGAAGGCGAATTTAATTCGTGATAATTTTGCTAGTGGAGACTACTTTCAAAAATAATTACTTTTCTCATATATATACAGTGTGTCCACGGATGGACTTAACTATACTTATAAAACTGGTTATTTTCATTTTTTCGAAAAAAACTTATTCTTCATAATTTCTTTTGCTTATTATATAAAAACGATTCACATTAAGAAAATTTGTTTTTGTTGTACAGGGCGCGCAAAAATTATAAAAATTTAGACTTTCAAAATGAAAATTTTTAAAATCAAACTTTTTGAGGCAATGGCATAAAGGATCTTAAAAGCAGTAATCGCAAAGCCAAATAATTTTTTTTCATGGGAGTTAGTGTTACTAAGTTATTTGATATAAAAAATTAAATCTATTATTCCCCATATCTTATTATCGATTAATATGTTTTAAAGACTATGCATTACTTGTAATAAAACGTTGTTTCTAACTATTATTATTCAGTTTGAGTGTAAATGTTGTTTCATAGTTTTTCAACTCAGGTCCTACTTCATCAAATTAGCTTTTAGTAGAAGTGGACCGCTATCTCATTTGCATTCGAATTTCGAAAAAGGAAGGAGAAATGCGTTGACGTAGGAGGAGGGTTTCATGTTGAGTAAGGACGTTACTCTTTGTTTTTTATCTCACTGTATAAATACTTAAAGTTAAATAAATACTTATTGATATTGATTATTTTCTCATAAATTAAAAAAAAAATTGTTCTGTCTATTTTCAATATCAAATAACTTAGTAACAATAACTCTCATGAAAAAAATTTATTTGGCTTTGCGATTACTGCTTTTAATCTCTTTCATCCCAATGTCTCAAAAAGTTTGATTTTAAAATTTTTTATTTTGAAAATCCAAATTTTTATAGATTTGGCGCGCCCTATACAACAAAATCAAATTTTCTCAACTTGAATTATATTTATATAACAAGCAAAAGAAATTATGAAGAATAAGTTTTTTTCGAAAAATTGAAA
Source organism: Rutpela maculata (assembly GCA_936432065.2). Lineage (NCBI taxonomy): Eukaryota > Metazoa > Arthropoda > Insecta > Coleoptera > Cerambycidae > Rutpela > Rutpela maculata. Next base: position 125,179,692 of record OW386292.2, on the reverse strand, counting down.
ATAACCATTTTTATAAGTATAGTTAAGTCCATCCGTGGACACACTGTATATATGTATCGAAAAACGAATGGATTTCAAAATACAAGGTGTTAAAGTTATCGAAAAATAAATTTTTTTTTCAATATCTCAATAACGAGGAAAGATTTTTTCTTGAAACTCGTTATAGGTACAGATAAAATTAAGGCAAGCACATTAGTTGTAATATATCTTTTTCGAAAAATTACAGTGGGTGAAAATTTTTTTTTTTTTTTCGATTAGCTCAGAAACCACAAGAATATATTATTTCGACGCCACAGGTCAAATTTAGTAGCAAAACACGTTTCTTTCGAAGCAGAAAAATATTTTTGGTTTTTCCAAAATCTCATGGTTTTTCATAACATTGACATTTTTACAAAGATGCTTTTTTACAGCACTAAATTTGATAGTAGTATAAACTTGTTTTTTACACTTTTATATTAGCGTTGTAGTCGGATAGGCACATCAGAATCAATTAATTGGCTACCCCGTGTAGATCCCCAGATCTTACTGTTTTTATACTTTTTTATATGGGATTTAGATCGTGGATTCGGGGAGCTTGCAATAATTTGTGTAATAATCGCGACAAAATTTAAAGTGCCGTAAATTCAACGCTTTTGAGGATGTCAGAAATGTCTCGAAGTGAATGGTGTGCATTTACACTAATTCCTTTCATTGAAATTATCAAAAAAAAAAATTATTTCTGATAAATAACAGATTTTAATATTTCAACGCTTCACTTTCGATGCCAAACACATTTCTTGCTCGATAAATTCCAGGAACATTATATGAAAGAATTGCCTCAGGTAAATATTATTCAATAATTAGGATAAAAAACTACTTACATCATTAAAAAAAAAACAAGCGAAGGTGCAATTTGAAAAGTCGATACAAATTTTCTATTTTCAAATCAATCAAGTCTGTGTGTATAAAGGGGGGGGGGGGGGGGGGGTGGGGGGTAGGAAGAAGAGGACACACAATAATTTTGTATATCTTTCCAGTTGGGCGATGACGAGACTTTACAAGTTCGCGTCGCCGTCAATGCAGGACAAAAACGTGCTCGAGGCGGATTCACTCCAGAAATGGACAAACTATTATTAGAAATAACCATGGAAAATTTCACAAGATGTAAGAGTCATACCATTTACGAGGAGTTTTTAGGGAAGCCCGAGTTTTCCGAAATTAGTAAGGGAGCCAAACTAAAGAGCAGAGTGAGGAGCCTCGTGGGTAGAGGTACGGCCAGGACCATAATAGGCGAACAAGACGCACAGATATTGGAGATAATGTTGACGGAGCAAATAGCCACAATGGGAGGCCAAGTCCCCACAATATTCAAGGAATTGCCTCCAATGTCGCCAGAAGTGCGGAGAATGGCGATATTGAAAATGGAAAGCTCGGTGCGTATGCACAAAAAGAGAGTGAAAAAAATTAAATTTTAAGTTTATTTGATGGAAAAGTTAGAAAATTTACAACTATATTATTGGGTTTCTGCATTAAAAAATAGCGTAAACAAATTTTTCACTACAAAGGACCCCGTACCAAATGCATGGGTAATTTCTTGTCGACAGAATCGTTTCAAATTCAAGGCGTAGAATTCTTAGATCATTGTCAACGAAAACTGTCAAACGAATAAAGTTCCAAAATGTCTTTATTTTAAAAATATAGCAGGACGAAGCTCTATAATTGAAAATTTGAAAAATGCGATTTTATGTGCTTTTTATCGTAACGGACGTACGTATTGATTTATATGAAGCAGTTACATGAATAATATATTGTGCATTTTTGTCCTTATTAATTTACAAGTAGGATACAATAGACGCAAAAGTTATTAGTATGCAAAAGCTTACCTTTACTTTTGTTATTTAGCTTGCGTTAAGAATAAAATACTGATATTCAGTGCAATACAAGAAAAAATATTATTACAGCACTTTTAGAAAAAAAAAAATATATATATATATATATATATATATATATATATATATATATATATATATATATATATATATATATATATATATATTTTTATATATATATATATATATATATATATTTATATATATATATATATATATATATATATATATATATATATATATATATATATATATATATATATATATACAATACATACAGGGTGTTTTATGTAAAAGTTCTCGGGTCATTATGTTGTAAAATAATAAAGATATTTAAAACTTGAAAATCGCGGACAATTAACGCAGAAAAAGGTCTTAAGTAACTGTAGTTAGAATTGTTCCTTCGCAGTGCACAGAGATGGCGCTGCGATGAGAAATAAATTTTCGATGGCTGGAATCTTGAAATACGATTCATACGATTAATGAACAAATTTCGAATATTTTAGAATGCGTAAAAAATTTTGAAAATACCAGCCGTTTTAGAGCTACATGAATTTTTTACTCCATTTTTTGTTCGTAAATTTTGAAAACTCCGGTAACTTTTCTGATTATTGTTTTAGAACACCAATTATTTAGAACTTTTATCTTATCTATGTATTTTCAGAGGGTCCAAATAAATAAGGATACACTGGTCTGTCCGCCGGACAGACCACTTTTTTGTTTTGGGGTTTTTTGGGGGTTGGGGGTGAAACACGAGCTAATCTGACAATTCTGACTTCAGATTCGATTTCAGCGGGATCAAATACATAAGGATACACTGGTCTGGTCCGTAGGCCAGATAACTATTTTTTTGGTTTGGAGGTGTTTTTTGGGGCTGGGGGTGAAAAACGAGCGATTCTGACAATTCCGACTGCGGATTCGGTTTCAGAAGGTCCAGATACATGAGCATAAACTAGTATGATCCACAGGCCAGACCACTTTTTGGGGGGGTGTTTTCCTGGGATTGGAGGTGGAAAACGAACCAATCTGACAATTTTGACTTCGGATTCAGTTTCAGCGGGTCAAAATACATGAGGATACACTGGTATGGTCCGCAGGCCAGTCCACTTTTTTTTGTGTGGCTGTGAAAGTAGTGGGGGGAGTCGGTTCTAAATCCCCCCACCCTGCCCACTCCAACGGTGTGCAAAAAAGAAAGGTTGCCTCTGATTGGCCGACCTAAGAGTTCCTATAACTTTTAAACGGGAAGAAATATCTGTATTTTTTAAAAAGATTTCTTCTCGAGGTTCATCATTAGCCACGCCGGCCCACTCTAACAGTGTACGAAAAATTAAGGTTGCCTCTGATTGGTTGAGCTAAGAGTTCCTGTAACTTTTAAACGGGAAGAGATATCTGAATTTTTTAAAAAGATTTCTTCTCAAAACTCATAATTAGTCAACCTGACAATAATCAAAAAAGAAAGATTCTCTGATTAGTCGATCATCAATCGTTTCAGCTCACGTTGTATCATGTAAATTTAATTTGATTCTTTTATTTCACCTTGTATAATTTATCACATATGCTTATTAAAAAGTATTGAACATATTCACATAGGAATAAATATTTTAACTTATGAGTTTCTGCAAGTGTAAGCAATCATTTAGTTCAACCCTGTATGATATGTTGAATCAATGTTGAAACGATTAAAAGAAAATATTGAATACATTCACATATAAATAAAAATTTTCACTAATAGTATAAGGTGATGTGTATATATGTTCTTTAGCCCCCGTATATTAAGAAAAAATATAACTTTTAAAAAATATTTCGTGTAATTGAGGAACAATAATTATATTTTAATTTATGAAAATTCAATGTTCATATTTTTTCTTAAGCCGATACTGTCTAAATGCATTGAAACTGCATTCCTGTTTTTAATTATGCATATACATTCTACAATTACATTTTTACAGATAGATAAGTTGATTCTGAAATCATTACCTTTCCCTGTTATGCAAGTTGGTTTATTGTTGTCACCTTGATATTTTGCATACATTCAATTTACATAATTTACTTACTTTGTAAGATACGAGAGTGTAACATATTTCATAGATTTTTAATTTAACTACTCATTTCCTTTCGCTTGAATTTTGTATATAAACTATGTTTCTCTCTGAATTATCAGAAGAAATCTAAGTTTTCTAATATGTTTACTGTGTTATACGTTAGGGTGATTATATTTTATGTATCTATATATCTTATATATATTTTATTTGATTTATCATCCATATTAAAAATATTTTATTACATTGCATGTTGAATATAAGTAGGTATAGCCCCTCCTCGAGACGACACATAATTCCGAGGCGAGGCCTTGAGGTCCGCCCAAGTGGTACCAGGTGACTGAAGTGAGGCCCGGTGTCAATGCAGACCGACTGAGATGACTCATGAGATAAAACGTAGGGAAGCCGCCCAAGTGGTACCAGGTGACTAAGGTGAGGCCCGGTGTCAATATAGACTGACTGAAGCGGTCCATGAGATAAACGTAGGAAAAATATAAAAGGTTATCTTTAATGAAAATTTTTATAAAATAATATACTCGTATTAAAACAGATACTATATAGAATCTATTTTTATCCTTCGTGCATACTCGCTTTATGCATCGTAATAAAAAATATAAACCATCTCTACATTAAAACGATAATCTAATGATTCAAAAACATATACCTCTGACACACTTGGGGCTTGTGGCAATTACTGTAAAACCACTGCTTTTAATGTTATATTAAAGAATCACTGAGTATTGATGTTTTTATAGCTTTCATTATTCCGCTTTTATATTCAGTTATTGATTTCTTGTTTTATTCAAAGCAAAATGTTCTGGTAAATAAATTGTAAATTGTTTTCGAATACGTTCTGGGGCAAGAAGTTAAAAATAAAATCCAGGCTGGCGTTTAACTGTTTATTAAATTCTCATACATATTTTCAATGTAATACCCTAGCTAAAACACAACTGTTAAATACAAATTAAATTTATTGTGCATGTTAAAAATATTCAATACACCACAATATACAGATAAAGCATAAAGAACAATACAGGCAGAGATTTTAATTGATTATTAAATTCTCACATATTTTAAAAAAGGTAATATAGTCCGGGAAAATGGTGATATAAAAAGTCCAAGATCAAATACAAATTAAATTTATTGTGCATGTTAAAAATATTCAATATACCACAATATACAGGTAAAGCATAAAGAACAATACAGGCAGAGATTTTAATTGTTTATTAAATTCTCACATATTTTAAAAAAGGTAATATGTAACTCTAAACTACATAACAATATTTTAAAAACAAATATGTGCCCAATAGTTTTCATAGACTGTAATGTGAAGATAATACCCTAAACATAATACTGAAATTTTTACAAAAAAAAAAAAGTATTTAGGTTTTAAATATTTAATATACAGTATCGGAAGATTTTGGATTTGGGTGGCTTGAGAGACCGCCTACAATAAAGGCGTGTACCAGTGCTCTAGTAGAGGGAGGAAATAATGACGCGCTATCAAGAAAACACGTACATCATTGCTATTAAAAATTTCAGTACCATTTATTCAAAGAAAGGATGTAGTTGGCTCTGTTCAGTATAGGTAATATTATGACGTGCTTTAATAACTGAAATTATTTAACCCGTTTTACTTTCAAAACGAGTCAAATAACTCTTTACATTTCCCGCAGACAGAGCTGCCCACGCACATGTGGTGGGGAAAGCAGGTGGCACAAGTAGGATGTGTTATACGATAAAAAAGAATAGCCTAGTTGCTTCGCTCTGGCTTGCTCTCATTGCCGACCCAAATGAAACATTTTCTGACACTGTATACAATATACAGGTAAAAAACAAAGAATAATACTTTTAAATTTTTGGGGGTTTAAATCCGTAAGGAACCGAGCTGTGGTCTTCTGCAAACTTTCTTTTAGTAGAGTGAGGTCTATATATTTTAGTCTCTGTTCGAGTCACTACCTTGTGTTCTTTGGTCCAACGTATATTATTCGACACTATGTATACAAAGTCTGAGTCCTCAAGAACCATGTTTTTTATACTTTGAAAATTTATCAGCTGAGAAGCCGAATAGTTCAAACAGATGCCCTTTACTTTACATACAACTTTTTCATCGTTATCACTGGTGGAATACACTTTATACACATAGTTCTTTGAACCACCGGACACAAACTCTGTAATGTAGCTGCCAGGTCCATATCCTTCAAGTTCATTGGTCATAGAACCGACAGCCTCTCCGATAGCGATATCAATATCGCCAGGTCTTGACACATATATGACACTATCTGTGTCGTAATACAATACTCTTTCCCCCAATTGTTCAAGGTAGCTATACAATTTTAATCTAGCCTGTGCCGTGACATACGAGGCTATCACCACATTAACGGTACATAAAGGCTGGTATACTTCTTCTTTTTGCTGGTAATTAACAATAACCGCCTCATCACCAACAGGAACCAAAGCATTAACATCAATACAGGGGTTCACAAACATACCAAATAGCTCGCCTGGATCTCTGACAATCTTAGTTTTGGGCTGGTTTTCCCTCTGCCCGAACTTTCCCCAGAAACTGTTTAATATTAATTTAGCCAAAGAACGAAGTCCTGGGTTATTTACAACTTCACCAAGTTCTAGCAACACATCCTCGTTATTTAAAAAGTCTTCGATGTATTGGTCTTTTTGTTCTTGAGTAACACAGCTTGCAGGCCAACCGGATGCCTGTTGTTTTATTTTTATAAACTTATTCAGCATACCTGTAAACGGACCCGAAACACTTGCCGCCTTGTCATACCGCTGGATGCCATACTTCCAAATTTCATAAACTTCTAGTATTTCATAATCTTTTTCCACAGCCTTCAATACTTCATCGATAATCCAGGTCCCCGTTAAGCATCTTTCCTCATTATTATGTGTACATATACTACCACGCATCTCTCTTGCGCATGAATAACACAAAGCGAAAATTAATTTATTGTTCATTTTCATAGGCAAAATTGGGTGATACAAGTCAGTCGGTGGCAATATTTTACATTTGATTGCGCCATCTGTTCTCTCTAAGGTTAACTGATCACAAGCCGTTCCTACGTAGACTTCTGGATGGCCTATAGGGAATTTTCCATACATGCAAACGTAAGGGTACATACTACATATATCGATATAATTTATTTTTTCACCAGGACCACACTTATAATATTCAAAAGTATTTCCAGTCCTTCCACCGTAAAAAGCATCACGCGCGTTAAGCGGGGCAAGATTAACTAAAGGATGATTTTCGCTATAATTTCTAAGTTCTTCATTTTCTTTAAGCTGCCTCCTAAACCGACAACACCACGATTCTATTACCTGATAGCCTAAACCTTTAAGTCTTTCCGCCTTAGCAATAGTAGCCTCATATCTTAGGTTCATAGTTTCTGTAGGATTGTCATACAGCGGTTCATCTCTGTTACGTTTGAAACAGTCAGGGCATCCATGGTAATAACAGCCATGAAACTCAAACACCTGCCTTGTTTCTTCACAAGATCCATCCACTTTGACACCATGTATAGTGGCCTCACACTGCTTAGCTGTGTGAATAATATTTATGCCTCTCTGTTTTTCTTCCCAAATAAGCCACTGGATAGCAATTTTGCTTTGATTGTCTCTCCACCGATTTTTCGGAATAATGCCTATTGTGTTTGGCTTCAGGAAATTTCTTCTAAACACCTTGTTGCATGTACTAGCAAGCGTAAAGCCTTCAGTGAACGGACAAACATTAGTGGTCTCGAGTAACTGCCCCCGAAATTTCAAGCAGGCATTTTTCAATATTTCAACATCTGATACACAATATTTCGCCAGATCACGCTGCATATCAAAAATATCGTTTTTATGTTCCTCATACCACTGTAGAAATTTTTCGCGATCTTCTGATCTCATTGTGTCAGGACTATGAAATTCCAGAGCGGGCAAAGGACCAACGTACTTTTCATTTTCCTTGCTGTTAAACAGATGAGGAAAATATCCTTTTCTATGTTCCGGACTGTCAAAAGCTTTTGGTAGTTTGGAGAGAGCCATTGGGAAGTAGTTAAGAGGAGTCTATGAATTTTACATTTCCAACCACCATCGAAATAATCTTTGTACCTCTCATAATTAATTCTGGTTTAAGATCCGTTTTTGTCAATATATAATTAAGAATGAACTGTCCGTCGAATGATTGGAAATTGTGAGCTAAACATATAAATTGCTTGAATAGTTTTCGTTGATTGAGGACATACTCTGTGAAGTTATTAACAGGATTCACTTTTAGCACCTGCCGTTTTACACCACACTTGTCACAAATTTTTATGTCCTCTTCAAAACAGCTATCGCAACATTGACTAAAAACACATAAATTTGGTTCGTGTAGAAGAGAACCATCTTCCAAAACTTTCTCCTGCCTTGTTTCAAAATCATAGAAAATAAATAGAGTATCTGTCGTTTTCGGTGTTCCTTTATCAACTTGTATATAACAAAGATGGTCTTGGGGCATATGGCTATTACAAATCTTGCAAAATATCTCGCCACACGTATGTTTCCTATCGCTTTTTACCGTTTTAAGGCAATTCATACAAAGCTTAATCTGTCCGCAAACGCTGCCTTTTCCTAATGATCCTTCTCTCCGGTGATTATCGCAACAATTCATGCCTCTGAACGATCTTTTACATTCAGGGCATTTTACATTCAAAGTCTGTGGACAAGCCGGTTATTGTAAGCAGCAGGGACAGGTACCGCCACCCCCATGTTTGTTTTTATGGTCATAGGGTATATGGCATTCTTCACAATAATATTTTGCACAGAAGGCAGATGTTAAAGATGTAATCACGTTATAATGTCCTTCATGATAAAGTAAATTAAGTTTCTTCCCTTCATTAACGCCTTCAAACATAACATCTCTGCCTTTGTTACCATACATGTAAACCACAATTTTATAATTTTGTAGTTCACGTTGAAACCTCTCCAATTCAGGAATACCATAACTTTCCGAGGGAATATTAAGTTCAGTCTCTTCCAGCAGATTAATTGCTCTCTGGGTCTGTAAATTCTCAAATATTACGAGGAACTCTGTTCCACAAAGGATCCTTGTTTACGTAGGCAATAGCCACCATTAAAGCTCGAGGTAGGCACATGTTATCCTGATTGTTTATAGTAATAATTCCACTTCGCTTACGACATTCTTCTTCGAAATTATTATATTTACCTTTTCCTTTTCCAGAAGGCATTCTGACACTTGTTACACCTAAACAGAAAGTCTCGGTGTTCAAACCAGCTGAATTGGACTGGTATATGCTACTGATGACATTCCAGATATCATCGTATGTAACCTTGCTGGCCTCACGAAAAGCAAACCAGCCATCTCCCCGTTGAAAATCTCTACTACAGAAGTTGAAACCAACTTGATCACCAGGCTGAAGACCCTCGGTACCTTTTTCAATAATTTGGTTAACTGCACTCTTCACCCAGGACACTGGTTCTTCATTAGCTGGTATGGGCTTAATTTTAAATTCGAGAGTACGTCCAGTTAAATTGAAACGTTTAACTTTATTAACACTATCTTTTGCCAGGATAAACTTTTCCATTTTAACTAACTTAAAAACCGCGTCGAAAACAGCTTATACTAGTAACGCCAACAACAAACGTCAAAAGACTGACTAGATAGATCGCAATCCTCGTCTTATATTCGATAGAAGTAACATATGGGGGATCACGTGTTATTAATTCGATCCCTCGTATATAAATGCTAAAACGTGGGAACATACTGTTTTGTAAAGTCTCACGATATGAAAACATCTGGCATAAATCGATGACTCGTGAACATCTGGCGAACAGCTGACTGTTTGGCACACAATCTAAAAATAGATTATGACTCATGACATCTGGTGAAAGGTGAATGACCTATGTCAATGTCTTGTCTGGGGGAACCAATTAAAACTACTGTTCTCACGACAACATCTGACAATGACTCATATCCTGTCTTTACATAATCTATTTTTAGATAAACATACTTGTCTGATCAAGTTAACGGATGGATGATGTAGTGTATCTAACGTTGTAAGTGAAGTGTCTTATTCTAACAGTATAAGCGAAGCGAGACATAATCGGGCATATTACAGATAACTCGCCATATCTGACGAACAGCTGACACACATCCTGTATAGATCAATGACTCATAATGAAAATATTTAAAACAATTTAATTGATGTCATTAAGAGAATTTGTGAAATAACACCCTGTATACAAATGTGCAGAGCTGAACAAAAGAATTGTAATTAAATTAGCATGATTTCTACTGCCCCTGTATGCAAACAATGATATATTTTATAACAGAAAACAACTCGGTCGCATTAAATCAGCGATACAAGATATAAATTAGTATGACCCCATATTTCTATTACCCTGTATGCAGATAATATTTATTTATAACAGAAAAACAAAATCGTTCGAATTAAATGTGCGATACAAAATAAAAACACGCATAGAACTCGGATGACCGGATGTTATTATACTGCTCGCTGAAAAAATAATAATAATAAATAAATGAACACTTGTCTCAGTGTTTGCAGACAAAGTGTATACAGACAATTATCTAACAGATGAGCATATAATTAAATAGTTTTTGTTCCTAATGTAAAGTAACGTTATTTCTCCTTATCTCACAATGTCTATACAATGTACGTTAATAATAACGGTGTGAAACTAAAATACAAAACGTTTTCTATTACAGTACCTACAATTAGATTAATTGATTTTTATATCAGGCCAGGATAAATACTTAATATGTTTTTTAAATAAAAGTATATTTTTAATGGTAATTTCATTTAATAAGGAACGTAAAGAGCGTTACAGACCAGTTTTACCATACGATTATAAGAAATATAATTATATACATTTTTGTTCTATTTGTACGTTATTTCAGAAGCTGTGTTTTTCATCTGCCAAGAAAACATAATACACGATACATTTAATTTTTGTTTTCAGGAGGTTATTGCACAAAAGGATAAAAAATATAAAAAGGTTTTGATACAGTTCTATTTTTATTGTAAGCATCGTGGACGACTGATACATACTTATTTTGAGAATTTCATTAGGAGTTAATGAGAAATAAAAGTCTGTATTTCCTAGCGCATTAAAAATTCATATCCTTTTTCCATTAACAAGTCTTCTACTTGTTCCATATTTATTTTATTTGCAGTAATAATTTCTTCACGGGGAAGTGAAAACAGTGATGTATTTCTTAATATGTCTCTATAAATATTTCTTGTTTGTAAAAGATTTTTATAAAAACTACAGCAAACTATTTTTATAGTAACTTATCAAGAATAAACCAGTCGTCTTTTCTTAGCACAAATGATAATAAAATTATGCTAGAGAATGGTTTTATTTTCTAAAAATAGTTTATGGAAATAGAGAAAATGGAAAAGTTTAATCAGTCCTGCCAAATTTACAGCCTTAAATTTCAATAACGAAACATAGCATAAGTAAAGTTTTACGAAGCCAAAATATGTCGACATAGGAATAGATGGTACCGGAGACGTTAGCAAGTATGGTATAATAAAAAATTAGGTTAATATATATTGGGTATTTATACCAGGGCATGGTAAACACTTTATAGGTTTAAATGAAAGTATGCGGTTATGTGTATTAATTGTATTTTTAACGATAATTTCATTAAACAGCGTATATAAAATGCTTTATAGAACAGTCATTAAGCAGTCTGGTCAAATTTATGGCTTAAAATTTCAATAACGAAATATAGCATAAGTCTTACGAAACTAAAATATATCGATATAGGATTAGATGATACCGGAGACACCTGCAACTAAAGGTAGTAATAAAACATATTGAAATATAACCAGCAAAATTTATTAAGTAATTAATATATTGTATAAAAGTATTTTATATAAAATATGTTGTTTGACGCTGGGCATGTCTATCGATGGAATGTCTTATTTCAGTACATCTTCCCAAACAACTATCAAATACGTAGAATATCTAGAATTTGCTTCATACCAAGGTTTTCAATTCTTAGTTTGTGTTTGAGATAACTGTCTTGCTTTAAGTACTGCCAGAATATTTTTATCTTTCTCTTTCCTTTTCTTCGGCTGTCTTGGATGTCTGCTTGGTGTTTTTCGAGGCAGTCTCCCAACCATTGGGTAACTCTTCATGTATTCTTCGTATTTGTCTTGCTTCAAGTACTGCCAGAATATTTTTATTACACCTTTCTCTTTCCTTTTCTTCAGCTGTCTTGGATGACTGCTTGGTGCTTTTTGAGCCTGTTTCCCTGTCACTGAATAACTTCATGTGTTCTTCGTATATGATCTTTTAGATAGTCTTTTCTTTTAAATAATTTATTGCATGAACTACAGTGGAAACGACGGTTTGTGTGACTAAATCAGTGGCGACTTAAACCGCTGGACCAAACGAATACCTTGTCACAAAATTTACAGGTGTGCGTCTTTACTCTGCAGCTGTATGGCATCAAATGATTAGGTTGTAGTAATGTACACCTATTTAATATTTGTTCACACTAAAGTGTGAATTATCCTGCCTAGCCTGTTTCATTATCCTGTTTCGTATTCAATTATCCTGCCTAGCCTGTTTCATTATCCTGCCTAGCCTGTTTCATTATCCTGTCTAGCCTGTTTCGTTATCCTGTCTAGCCTGTTTCATTATCCTGTCTAGCCTGTTTCATTATCCTGTTTTGTATTGAATTACCTGGTATGGTATGTATAATTACTTTTGTTAGACAGAACCTATACAAGGATAACGTAAGGTGGCTTTTCCGTATGCATAAACATTTTATTGAACTTTTTCTGTTGTATTCCTAGTCTATAAGAACTTTTTATTAATATTTGTGTAAGTTGTTCTATAGGAGGCTGAAGTCCTAGAGGCTCGATCCCTGGTTTCAGCATATTTTTCCTTAATTTGCATATAATATACATTGATTTCATAAAATAAATCAGTATTTGATTGCTAAGATTACCCATTATCGAAACAGGCACATTAATTGATGTCAAGAAAATACATATATTGGACTGGTGATAGAAATAAATAGCGTCTTGTATGTGGGTCTCGTATGTAAAGCATCTGTGCTTATTTATTTTATTATATCATAAATAGAAATTATGGGCCATAAAATAATTAACAACACTCTGTCGTGAATTTTAATTTTAGGATCTAAGAACTTCCTCAAGACCTCGTGAGAAATAAAAAACTAAACTTTTACATAATGCTTTGTACCAGGTATTCAAAACATGTAATAAAAATGTTCTATCTTATAAAAGTTTATTTATATATTTACTTCCCAATTAATTGTGTTAAATTACAAGAACACCTTGTATATTTGTAAAATGGTATCTATTTTTAATTCATTAATTTTTCTGCTTGATGCTTTAAATTAATAACAATTAAACTAGTTTCCACAATATTTAACAATTCGTGCATAATGTATTTTTGAGAAAAGGTTAAATTAACTGTTGTTTTTAAATCAGCTACAAAATAACTTCTTGTTTGTAAAGCCATTATACTACGCAACAAATCTAGTTCCCCGGAAAATACTCTATAACCGTATTTGAAGATGTTTATTAAATGAAAATTACCAGTATCAATTAAACCTATATATTCCTAGAGTTTGCTTTTTATTTCAAAACAAAACGAATCGGGACAACTAGTACGAAGTGTTTGGTTAGTAAAAGTCTTGATAGCAAACAGATGTGGGGATCACTAGTAATTTTGTTTTTAATTATTATGTTTTTAGTTTCAAAGGGGCAGACTAATTTAAGATGTTGTAATGATCTAGTCAGGTGTGAAAATGAAAGGGTACTAATATCTGATGAGGTGCGTAGATTACAGAATGTTATCATACCCCGGTATTTGAAAAACGCTACAGAAGAAAAATTTATTTGCGAGGGCGAGATATTACATAAAGCGAAGACACTAACTCAGTGCGAGCTAACTGTGATCTTCTTAAAAAAAAAGATAGAAAACAAGGAAGCAATATATTCTAACATTTATGGTGATTGTGCCGAAGGTTTAAAGAACGAAACAGTGAAAAACAAGAACCTAACGGAGACACTAACACAACTAAAAGATAAAAACGAAAAAATAAAAGAGGAGCTACACAGTGCATCGAACAATCTGGATAATGCAGGCGGAAAACTTAGATTTGGAGAGGATGTTAACCCTTTTTAGAAAGAGACATGTGCAAGATGCGAAAAAAATATGCAAGGCGAAAAAAATAAATAAAGTGTTGAGGGCGAAAATAAAAAGTAATAACAAAGACAGTTCCCTGAGTGCAGATTGCACAATTGAGTGAAAAATCACAGAATTTAGTGTAGCTAGGTAGGTGTTTTGCGCGCGTTTATATAAATAAACTGTAATAATTTTGTTTCAAGCGTTAAATGCAGGCTAGAAAATTAAAACTCTATAAAATAATTTCAATAGTTATTTTAGAAAGGATTTATGAATTATATTAGCAACTAGGAAAAACAGATTAATTGGTTGAGAAAATTTTGAGAAATTAGAGGTAAAGAAAACTGTATTTAACACAGGCAGTATATAACTATTCAATATATATATACATCAACACAACGGTCTGTAAAACCTTGTCGTTTCATGCTTTGGAATTCTAACAATATTACCATACTTATCAAACGAATAAAATATGTTTGTTATTATTATCATTTATCGTCCTCAGACGTTATGCTTTGGTTTAAGCAATGTTTAAAACTGGCTATAATCAGTGCTTTATAGAGAGCTGTGATTTGAGTTTCCTTATGCAAGCCAATTTAGTATAGCGTTTTATTTTTTAAGTGTCAGTGTTTTCTACTATGATCTGAAAAGTTTAATAATTTATTTCAAAAACCCTAAATTATCGTTTCTACATAATATAAACATATTTTAATATGTACATGTTACGAATATTTAAAATATACACTCTAATTATAAAGATATAATAATAAATATTTATTATTACGTATAAACTCAATACATAAAACAGCTATGTTCTTATTTAGAGTGTGTTCTATTCGCTCTCCTATGTAGATACAGTGTAAGTACTGTGTTTTTATTTTTATACCAAAAATTTTAATTCTAATATTGTTCACTCTTATCATTCTTTGTATAGTCTTCTTGGATAAAACTGTACTATTTGTGAAATATAAAAATAAATCATTTAAATAATATTTGTTTTTTTATTTGTAACGTTGCTAGGTTCTAACATTTATTTTTCTATCCTTACATTTAACAATGTATCTATTTTATTTCTATATAGAAATACAGACTAGATATATGGGTAAAACTTTGAGAAAAGCGGCCTGCGGACAAGTTTTAAGCCTAAGCTATTTAGAAGGTAAGTAAAGCTATTTTTTATTTAGCAGAGGTCGAGACCTTAAAACTATTTCTGATGGTATCAACATAAATTCGTCAAAATTAATTTTTTGGGGTGATTGTATATAAACACACCACAGATAGTTGACAACCCCCAAATCCAAAGCCAAGGCTGTCCGGAAGGGGGTTACACATTCGGAAAAACGCAGACATACATCCACACCCACCGGTGTTGTCAATACCAGGGCTGGGGGTCGAACCCAGAGCGCGGTAGCGAGTCGATCAGCGTATTCGCCACTCAATACGCCTTAACCGATTGAGCTACCGTGCCGTATGATTTTATATTTTTTAGTGCTAGAAGTCTATAAAGCAAGTTTAGTTACAAATAGATAGTCTTCAATAAAAATGTAATATTTTTATAATACTTTCGGCTCTTTAAGAATGTTGTAGACAAAAAATATAACAAATTGCAAGGAATATGCCTCATTATTACAGTCACTCATTTAAATGCGATTTAATAGTCCAAAAATTTTTCTGTAAATATTTTTAATTTTAATGATTTTCTACAGAAGTGATATGTGGCAGGATTTCTAACATTAATAATGTGGTTTATCACAGAAACGTTATTTCGAAGAGTCATACATTTGATTATTGCTCAAATATGAGTCGTTTTATTTATATCAATTTTATTTCTTGACCTGAAACACAAAATCTTTTTAAATCGCCAGCGAACCTTTTTAATTAAGACTATTAGAAAATATTATTTACAGTTTAATCAATTTCATTTCAAAATCTCAAGTAGTAGCTTATTTATAAATTAACGCTTTTTAACACTTAAAACATGACAGTATATTTTTCATACAAGCTATTCTTTGCAATAGTTAATAGGTTAATACTTTATATGCTAATTAAGAGATCATCGCCCGGCGTAATCTACTTCAGCTAATGAAACAAAACGTTTATAATTAAGTAAGCATGTATGTTTTAAATAAGTGTAATGTAAACAATTACAAACTAAATAGTTGCGAAAATTAATGTCTACTTAACTGCATCTTGTGATTCCTAAAAACAGCGGGAATAGAGGTTTATTACTTTAATGAGAGAAAAATAAATTAACTTCACTTAGCTTTTAAGAATAAAGCATACAATGTGGGCATGCAGATGCCATTTTTTTTGTTGTAATATGCACTGTTTTCCACATATATTATGTAACATATGCACATGAAAAATTATTTCCTAGAACTGTCTTGATTAAGATAACCCTCGTGATAACAATGTATATACGAGGTTCAGATAGATTTTACAAAAAAATTAAATAGAGAGTTGTAATTAAAATTAAGATGTAGACAAGCTGGAATTAACAAAACCCCTCCAGATTAAATAGTAGGGAGTATTTTTCAAAGACAAAAAAATTGTTTTGTGATATAAAAATAGTAATCATCATCTAAAAATTCAGTTTTCGATAGCTGTCTTACTTAAACGGTTAAAATGAAAAAAATATCACGTTTGACTTCCAGAACGATATAGTGCAGGAAAATAAAACAACTGATTTATTTATTACTGAAGCTAAACAGTTCGTGAAAAGAAGCAATAATATACTTCAGCAAAAAACTTTAAAAAAGAGTGACCTTAACAAGAAAAGGGTTAAATACTTACGAAAACTTCAACGTATAGAGGATGCAATCACGAAAATTGACAATATAATAAACCTAGCATCGAGGTTTTCTAGTATAGCAGAAGAAATGGAGTAAATTTTATGTTAATTTAATGTTCAGAGAATAGCGGGAAGATTTAGACAAAAAGGAACATTTCTCAAAACAGTGTGAATTTAACATCCGTGGTTATTGTGTACTGAATTATCTTGTAAAAGTAATGTTATGTACATATTAAATAATTGTGAAACAAAAAATTCTTTTAAAGGTTGGCTTTTAATTTAAAATCCATACAGTGTTTGAATTAATATGTCTAAAGCTGGGATTGATTATTTACATCAAACTTAAATTATATATATTTTAATCGAATTAATTTTAATTTTCAAGCAGACATATATTAGAGAATTTTATTAGTTAGATTATTGTTACTTTATGAAAACATTGAATTAACAAATATAGCCAGGGGTGGATAATTCTTTATGAAATAAACACCATTTAAAATATTCACCTTATATATTGCAAAAACTATAATAAAGTGTAATATCATTACATTTTACAATTATGTTTTAAATGTATTTGACTGCTGAACGTTTTAATAAAAATTTATGCTCGAAAAATGATTATTTTATTTTCTCTCAAGAATAACCAAATGTGCTTAAATAAAACCTAGAGCTTTGTCAGACTAGGTTATGTGTAAGCTAGAAGTAATTTTTTAATGAATTTAAGTATGTGTAAAAATCGTCGTCTCAAAATAGAAATTTATATTTTTTCTGTAATTAAATAAAAAGTTTAACGCGTTAGGATTTTGACAGTTTTTGAAATAGTTAATAATAAATACTTTACTTACATTAATTTAGTTCTCTAGTAAACAAATGCAGGCACTGATAAATCCAACAACACATATAAACTACAGGTAATTGGAAACGAACAATAAATTATATACATCACTTTACACGCTCTTATGATGCTTTATAATTAGACAGATCTTAAAAAGGTATAAAACTTTTTACACTTTACCGTTAGACTGTTAAAAAATAAACACATTGATATACAGAGGTTAAAGCATCCAAAACTCAAACACATCTAGAAATAGTAACTGCTAACGTAAACTAAAACACACAACGTGTAACATATTTCTGTCAGCTGTGTGCTAAAAATAGCTTACTCGGTTATAAGGGAGTTATAAAGAACTAAATATTTTGCTAATAAATATAATAAACCAAATGTCTATCCACATTATTTACTAATAAAACAACAATAAATTTTTAAATCTTTTAATAAAAATCTTAAAATAAAAAGTAGAGTATTAGTACAAAAGTAAAATATTTTTGTATTGTATTGTAGGTTAATATTTTAAAAAATTTTCAAAACTAAGTCTGTTTCGTAAACTAACATAATTAACGTCTTGATCGCCTACTTTCACATGCAGAGAGCATCGGAGGCTGCTGTGGGGGTGGGCGTCAGGCAGCGTCTCTAGAAGGCGAAAAGAAAAAGTCTTTTTATAATGTGTACTTACAACTATAAGGCTGGTAAATGTTAATTAAAATATTACAACTTTATAAAGGCAAACAGAATATAAACAATTAGCTGAATACACAAAAACTCGTTTTAGGGGAAGTTTTTAAAAGCAGATAATTGATATACAGAGGTTAAAGCATCCAAAACTCAAACACATCTAGAAATAATAACTGCTAACGTAAACTAAAACACACAACGTGTAACATATTTCTGTCAGCTGTGTGCTAAAAATAGCTTACTCGGTTATAAGGGAGTTATAAAGAACTAAATATTTTGCTAATAAATATAATAAACCAAATGTCTATCCACATTATTTACTAATAAAACAACAATAAATTTTTAAATCTTTTAATAAAAATCTTAAAATAAAAAGTAGAGTATTAGTACAAAAGTAAAATATTTTTGTATTGTATTGTAGGTTAATATTTTAAAAAATTTTCAAAACTAAGTCTGTTTCGTAAACTAACATGATTAACGTCTTGATCGCCTACTTTCACATGCAGAGAGCATCGGAGGCTGCTGTGGGGGTGGGCGTCAGGCAGCGTCTCTAGAAGGCGAAAAGAAAAAGTCTTTTTATAATGTGTACTTACAACTATAAGGCTGGTAAATGTTAATTAAAATATTACAACTTTATAAAGGCAAACAGAATATAAACAATTAGCTGAATACACAAAAACTCGTTTTAGGGGAAGTTTTTAAAAGCAGATATGTAATATTCAGCTAGAAAATTCATTTAAAAACAAAATTTGACAGAGCTAACTAGGTAGAAAAAGTATTGTTTACACAACCAGTTTACCTATAGTAGTAACATTTAAGGATAAATTTCAGAGCAAAATATGTCAAACTGTTCAATCATTAACGTTAAACATACGGAAATAGTTAAGAATAGTGTGTTAATTTTAATTATATTAAACAATTTATAATGATAAATTTCACAATAAATCTTGGTTACTGTGCGAGTTTTACTATTTCACATTTAATATTTTATGTTATTCTAGTCTAAATTACATGGAAAACATACCCTATACGAAAATAAATTATTTTGGCGGCCTCGTCCGCCTTGGCCACAACCCAGCGGCCCCACACCTCGTCCTCCCAGATACTCGCCCCCACGAGGGCCGGTGGTTCGCCCCCACAAACAAATTGAAACTGAAAACAGAAAACACCAGCTTAAAATATTTGAAAACAAAAAAAAACAATAATAATACATACAACTTCCCCGGGGAAGAAATCCCCCGCGACGCTCCAAATAAACTCGGCGATTTTCATGGTCACTAAAAGGTAAAATAACTTAAGTTAAAAGTTAAATAAATATTAAATAAAACTTACACGCTAGATCCACGGGGGACGAAAGTAAAGCTGAAATAAAAAACATTTTAGTTTCAATGAAAACTAGAAATATTCACTTTTAATTACATTGTTTCCACTATTAAGATTTTATTTTAAAAGTGTTTTAAACCATGAAAAATGAATATCAAACCCTCAAAATATTTTTATTAATTGAAGCAGAACACTTAACAGACTCTTTTAAAACAAAATTCAAAATTAATTCTACGCACTTGGAAACTAAAAAAATTAACACTTACTTAGCCATTTCGAAGTCATATTGAAACTGAAACTAAACGTTTGAAACCTTTTGCAAAGAAAATAGAGGCGTGTAATTATTAGAAAAATAAAAAGGCATTAATACATTGAACACTGCAGTGTGCTTCTGTATTGTTATAATTAAACATGAAAAAGTCTTAACGAACGTTCTTGTTTACCCGCTAACCTATTTAAAAGCTTCAAGTAATTGTATATCCAAAGCTTAATATAGCACGCTTCACAATTGAAAATAATAATATTGCTCAGATAAAAAGTACTCTTATGCATATTGCATTTAACAATCGCCAAACTTATCTATATGAAAAAGTTATGTCTTTTGCCTAAATGCAATTCTTAAAATATAATTCTTAATTAGTCTGGTAAAGTTTTCTAGCGAGAGCCATATAAAACCTGTACCATATGATCGTATACAGGATGTTAAATTTAAAATAGGTTTGATAAACTTTTTGTAATTTTGTACAAACTAATAATGGAATATAAAATTATTTTAATGTATAAACCAAAAGGTACAGACCGGTAATATTGTAAGGTTGCTAACATACACAGATAATATTGAGTCCTATATAGGGTCACAGAAGTATTCAAACATTTTGTTTTAGTGCTTGTGATATCTTGGACTTTTTATATCACCATTTTCCCGGGCTATATTACCTTTTTTAAAATATGTGAGAATTTAATAAACAATTAAAATCTCTGCCTGTATTGTTCTTTATGCTTTACCTGTATATTGTGGTATATTGAATATTTTTAACATGCACAATAAATTTAATTTGTATTTAACAGTTGTGTTTTAGCTAGGGTATTACATTGAAAATATGTATGAGAATTTAATAAACAGTTAAACGCCAGCCTGGATTTTATTTTTAACTTCTTACCGCAGAACGTATTAGAAAACAATTTACAATTTATTTACCAGAACATTTTGCTTTGAATAAAACAAGAAATCAATAACTGAATATAAAAGCGGAATAATGAAAGCTATAAAAACATCAATACTCAGTGATTCTTTAATATAACATTAAAAGCAGTAGTTTTACAGCAATTGTCACAAGCCCCAAGTATGTCAGAGGTATATGTTTTTGAATCATTAGATTGTCGTATTGTCACGGCCCTCGGGCCGCTGTGACGGGATTCCTTTAAAATACTCGCTTGCTTGCAAGAGGATTTGAATTTAATGAATTAAATGAATACTTGTAAATAAAACATTGTGGTAGAAAACAAGTTACCGGTTTATTAACAAAGAAACAACACAACAAAACAGAATAATTAGTACTTACATTAAATACCCCCTGGGGCTCACCCCTGAGGGGGGAGTTGGGCCACGCACCAAGCCACCACCAGTTCGTACCAAAATCTAGAACCCAACTAAATTTTGAAACTGAAATATTTTCTAGCTATTCTTTTTGCAATTCAGCAGTTACCTAGATAACAAGTAACTCGGGTGAATGCACCAGCTTGCTGCTGTCTCAACAATTTCTGTTTGCAAATATTTTAATAATAATTTCTAGCTAACAATAACCTGATGTACTGGGTGTCTCAAATAACTTTTATATAAATTATAATTACTGCGTGACACATCTCCCCCACCTAGGAAAGCTGGCCTCCAGCTTTAAAACTAGTGTTTAATGAACAACAAAAAAAAATTCTAAAGTGAATGGCATTAACCTCATAAACATAACATACATTGGGGAAGTGTTAAATTCCAAAAAAAAAATTGAAAATATATCATATGGAGCAAAGTAAAAAAAATAAAATCCAGATAGATTATAATCTTATCACTTGCAAGTCGTTAAGTCTCTACTTGAAGTTGTATTGTATCTCAGTTAAATCCATTAAATGCAGTGACAAATTATAAACTAACGGACGCAATATTATTATCAAACAACAATTTCATTGTCAGTTTCAAAAAAAAATATATCATTTTAAAATAAATAAGAAAAAACATTAACTCTCCTCTTTTACTTTAGTACTGCAAGCCCCTTTACCGCGTAACTATAATAAATCGTTCTTGATTTAACAAAAAAAAAAATACGGAAATATCTAAAAAGACAAAAAAAATAAATCTTTGCAGTAATAAACTAAAGCAGGTTTTGAATAAAATGAACAAAACAACATTAACTGAAAATCTAGGATGAACCAAAAATTTCTAACTAGGGCACGCGAAAATGTCTCGCACTGTATAACTTTAAGTCAGCACACGACTGTTATAGCACACAATTTTGAGTCCGGCTCTGTTCGATAAATTCAATTCTTAGATCACACTTACACTATTGTCCTCCCACGGTTCCAATGTGTTCCAAATGTCTATTATTCCCCCGGGGCTAGTTTGAGGAATTATCATTTTCACATCTAGACTCGTGATGTGTAACCTGTGGCTTCTCAGAATTGAGGGAAGAACATCCACACCCGCATACTATGACCGCTGGCTCTCATCCTGACCATCCTTCCTTTACGTAGGGTTGCTGGGGCTCCCTTTTCCCTTCTTCCATAGCTGCCACCATTTTTCAGGAATGTGCTGTCTGCTTGTCATCCCGCCATTATTTGATCCTTACATCTGGATCTGACTATCAATCAGGTTAAGGCTAGGAAAGATTTAGGCGAAGAGGAACCACTCGCAATGTGGATCTGAAAAAATTGCCTTTTTGACATGTGCCTTTTTATTGCCTGACTGATAAGGGTACTCGTTCAAGAAACAGTTACCATTTTCATTATGATTGGTTTCGGGAAAATTGGGAAAGAAATTATAGAAAATTTAACAATGGATGGGCCTCAGTCGCTACGTCTAACAGGTGGAGTTCCAAATCCAGTTCTATTCTAATCCTGGGGCCTTCGAATAGGGTTGTCTGCCTGTGCTATGTGTGCCTCGTTGCCATGGTGCGATTACATAAAACAAATACACCCAAGTAAATTCTTATATAGTGAAAAAAATAAATAAATAAACAGAACATTCGTAAAATTTTGAAAAAATAATCCTTACAAGTGGTTCACCTAGTCAAGTTATTATTATTATTATTATTATCATTTGATAAAAGAACATCATCTACCGGGTAGCACAAAAAAAATTAAAAATTAACTAAAACTAATTACCAAAAAAAATTATTTTTTTTCCTGCTCATTTAAACGTAATATGCGGTTCATACGTTATGCTAACATACAATGTTACTATTAAAATTTTTAGAAAAATTTTTTACCCATGTAATTCAACAAAACACTTTAATTTGTTTCCCATCTTTTAAAACATTTTAGTTAGAGTTATTTAGGGCTTGCGAAACAAAATCACCAACGTATGCCTTGACAATTATGTCCAAAAGAAAAAATATATCTGTTATTTTTTACTCCATAGACTCCATATCATTAAAAAAAAATTAAAAAAAAAAAATCATGATGCTACAAGCAATTATTCCTTATTCTTTTATCTCTCTTTTTTTAAAAAAATTGAACAATCAACTCATATAAATAATTCATTAGTTCTTTGATAACTTTTTCTCACTTCCACTATTTAATAAAACTCATCGGCGTTAAAAGCAATTCATATTTCAAACGCCATTATTTCTTTTTACGCAAAACTTAGACAATTGTGATTATAGAAAAAATAAAATGTTCCTAACCTTGTGAAAAATTTACTAAGAAAATATTACTTTGCTTTTAAAACAGGGCATTTTTCTAGGAGGACCTCTTCACTAATCATAAATCACATAACTAATTATTACTCTGATTTCTGCCCTCTGGGGGAACAGGGTAAAGAAAATACTTTATGTAATAGAAAATATTACTCTCGCGCGCTTTTCCCAAAAATTTTGCCATTTTTCTAACGAGTATTCAGGGTTTTAATATACCGTGGGTTGCAAATACTATGGTCATTTATTTATATAAATGATTATCTATCACAGGCTCCAAGCAAAAAATAAATTTTTTATACTTTCAGTATACCGCGGGTGTTTAAATGTCAGTTTGTTGTGGTTATTGTGTGATCAACGTTAATTTTGCTTGAACAAGGGCAGTGTTGAGTCGTCAGCTATTTACTCTGCCATTTATCTAGTCACCTCGACGTAGCAACTAGCTTAAATCGCCTAGCAACATCGCATCGTAGCTCAACCGTCTGCTCTGGTTCAATTGAAATTGTCCGAGAAAAACCAAATTTTACACACCCGATTCGGCACTGTGGCCTTCATCTGAGGACCCCACAATTCCCTACAGGACACACTCTAGACTGTGTCCTGGTTCAAATTTATTAAGGTCCAACAACCGATCTTACTACTTAGAATTCGCAAAAGAAAAATTTCTTTTGCACACCCCACACGGTATTATACCTCTCGATTCCTCGGTTTGCTGGCCACCTAGGCTTTAACTACATATCAAAAACAACTCTTTCCTCTACCTATGTTCCAAGAATGGTTTACTACTCCAGGAATATTGACCGTACACACATTTCTTACTTATGTTCTAGTGCGAATTATAAATTAGAGTTAACTTTCATGTACCATTAGTAGTTGAACCTTATTTGTCTCAACTCACGTACAGATTATTTATTTTTCTCGCGTCTCTCACCCCCGACGCTTCATCCAACCTCATTCACTAAACTGAGGAACTTTGGTACCAATACTCATAATGAATCATCACCCATTCATTATCAACTTTCTTTGTACTCCTTGTCACATCGCTCCCTTCTCAAAACAACTACTCTCCTGGCTATATGCCTCGACGAACATTGAATTACAAAAGAAGGGATATACTGCTCTACCATGAACAGCCGCGTAACGGTACTTATGCTTTTTCATTTCAAGCATTTGTGCCTATTCAAAGGCTGTGGTACCAATTAATAATCAAAGTATCACTTTCAATATTTCAAAAAATATCTCCCGAAACTCAAATCAACTCTTTACTCAATGTAGACCTCAAAAAATATATATATCTCTCACTAACTTCTCATAAAACTCATAAACTCCTTTGGACCCTCCAATGACACATTATTCAAAAAAATAAAGTCCCACCGTCGGCGTACTCTATGTCACATCGCTCCCTTCTTTCAACAACTACTTCCCCAGCTATATGCCTCGATGGACATTGAATTACGAAAGAAGAGGTTAACTGTTCTACTATGAACAGTCGCGTGACAGTACTTATGCTACTTTTGACCGGACTAACTTTCATCTCATTCTCGTTCCCGTCGTCTCAAGCATTTGTCCACCCTACAAGGCTTTTGAAAGCTATGTATATCCGTATCAACTCCTGATAACGCGATATAAGCCTCGTTACAAAAAACAACATACTTCAGTAACTCATCATAAATCTCACAACTCAACAAAACTCAAGGTACCCTTCAATAACTCATTGTACGTCTCATTGTCCACAACACAACTTTTGTGCTAAAATATCACATCACAAATCTAATTCTCGATATTCCTTATTGCTCATTATTTCATATTCACCAATTAAAAGAAAGAATCTCAATTAAATCTCTATCACCCATTCTTCGTTATACGTAAAAATATTTGAATGTCCACACTGTAGCCTAGGTATTTCTTTCATTCTAATAAAAACATTACCTTTGTAGCATTTCACTGATTCTAATTATATTCTATCATTCACGAGATGTGGCTTGCACTCAACCAATGACCACAATCACCCTGTATAATCCAGTTATTTTTTATAAGTTTTCTCCCCCCGTCTTACTTCAAACTCAATTAAAAAAATACAATCATTCAAGCTAAATTTAATATTCCTAGTCAAACTTAAAAAATTTACTAATAGTCTGGTCCCTCCTTTATGTAAATTTAAATAAAAATTTTCACCCCGACGTAAAATTTCCTGTGGTAGGCCTTACTGGTGCGTGGTTTTTCTAAAATGTACTTTTTTAGGGGCATTTGAATTTACGCGGTCAAAAAAATTTAACTTAAAAAACAAGAGATTTACACAAACGAAGACTTTCGCAAAGAATGTAGGTTTATTATTAATTTCTAGAGATAAGAGATGACTTCAAACAGTCGAGTTCCAATCGACTTTTCACCGCAAATTCACAAAGGCTTACAAAATAACGCCTATGGATTTGTCATTATATTCACCCTCAAATCAATTTTTTGCAAATAAAACTAACTGCAACAAAAATAACTGTTTTCTCACAACATAAAATATGGTGGTACATACTAAAAAAATAAAAATTCACATGTGGCATATTTGATCGACGCGACGGCGACAAGTTATTTAACTTTGTATATTAAAAAAAATAATTACAAACTTTCCTAAGATGGGAGAAAAAGCAAAAAAAAAATCGCGAATTCACTTATCAGCAGGTAAATTTATTTATAACCCCACCATTGCAAATAGCCCTTGTAAAAATTAAGTATAAAAACCACATTTATTATTCAAAATTGCAATCACCGTCCAGCTATAAATTTTTCAAAGATTAAAACCATTGTTGTTTTCATCGCTACCACCAAAAAAAAATTAGTACGTCACCCCTCATCTACGTGATGCCCCTAAATCAGTTTATTTACCTACTTTTGTAGTACCCTGTGATTTCTACCACCGTATAATTGTCAATAACACGAAAAAATAAATTATTTAATTAAAACCTCCAAATATAATCACAAAATTCAACAATATGTATGAAAATTTAACCAGTATTCATTTAAAACTTTTTAAAATAAAAAAATTGTCAAATTTAATCATGAAAACGAACACGTAACATAAAAAAAACTTAGGCAAGTAAAATATGATTTCACACTTAAAAAAAAAATACATTTTACATTAAAGAAATTTAAATAAAATGGGAGGATTGTGAAGAACCACCCCCTAGGAACGAGGCTAGGCGCCTCCACCACGTGTCACGGGGCTGGTTAATAATTACTCCGACACGTGTTATGCCCGGCGCCTCCACCACGTGTCACGGCCCTCGGGCCGCTGTGACGGGATTCCTTTAAAATACTCGCTTGCTTGCAAGAGGATTTGAATTTAATGAATTAAATGAATACTTGTAAATAAAACATTGTGGTAGAAAACAAGTTACCGGTTTATTAACAAAGAAACAACACAACAAAACAGAATAATTAGTACTTACATTAAATACCCCCTGGGGCTCACCCCTGAGGGGGGAGTTGGGCCACGCACCAAGCCACCACCAGTTCGTACCAAAATCTAGAACCCAACTAAATTTTGAAACTGAAATATTTTCTAGCTATTCTTTTTGCAATTCAGCAGTTACCTAGATAACAAGTAACTCGGGTGAATGCACCAGCTTGCTGCTGTCTCAACAATTTCTGTTTGCAAATATTTTAATAATAATTTCTAGCTAACAATAACCTGATGTACTGGGTGTCTCAAATAACTTTTATATAAATTATAATTACTGCGTGACAGTATAACGCCCTGTCTCTCTTGGGGTTATTTAAAATGAATTCTAAATAAATAAAAATACGAAATTAACAATAAACTAATTTATTAACAAAGTGGTAGAGCAAATGAGAATAACACTACAGGGTATGGGCGAATAAATTTGTGCTAACGAATAAAGAAGTACAAACAAATAATCAAACAAATGCACAGATATACGGAGAGACAGACATAATGGTATAAAATACAAAAGATAAATAGGTAAAACGTAATAAAGGGAGATTGGCCAATTCCGCAAGAAAAAAACTATTAATAATAAATAAATGATTGTTCATTCACTTATCAGAATTATTTTCCGAGCAAATTATCCAAGAATGAGCAATTAAATATTTATTTAAGATTAAATGCAAAAACAAGCTAGAAGACTTAACTAAAAGGTACAAATGGGAGTATTTATACACCCACAAAAATTTACATAATTCCTCGAACGAAATACGTAAAGATAAATTTTAATATTAAACATATAGCACTCCAAAAGTAAATTTGAGTGTTTAGTCGAGATAAAAAATTAGCAAGTACAAATTAAGCTTGCTTGCAGTGTTCATGAAAACGTAAAGGTAACGAACACGCACTACACTGTGATCAACTTGATAAACTACTGGCTCAAATCTTCCCAAATTGATGACTCGTGCATAAACAGGAAAATATAAAGTTCAGATCGGTACTTACATAAGTTCACTTTGGACATTACCGATAAAACTGCAATCCTATTTAAAGTTGAAAACGTAGATTGAACGCACTATTATTTAGACACTTTTAGGTAGATATTACACATAACAATACTTATTTCGAATGTACAGCTCGCAAAAGCACACATAATCTGGCTGTCAAATTCCTTAACCAGCTTAAACGAAGGAAAGAGACTAAATAAATAATTAATTTATAATTTTTATGGTTTAACTAAACCATTTAAATTCTGGAACTTTTAATATCTTCACTCAAATTTGGTTAAAAGATTGACTGTGTCTCGCTCAAGGCGGCCGTAGAAGTCCTTCTCTGTCATGTCTGCCGCTTAGTTCGGTATTTATCTCTTCCCCCACTAGTAGTCGAAATACCTCTAGTTCTTAAACCCGCGAATTTAAACTATGGTTTCTCATTGGAGGAAAGGCATTATTTTCAAATATTTACCAGTAAAGCCGAGAACTAGGCGACGGTTACGTTACCTTCTAGAACCTTACAGTAGCGGCGATAATTTATTTTTTAAGAGGTAACAAAATAGGTAATTTATGTACGGAAAATACGAAATAATGTAATTTAAGGGCTTTTATGCCTATGAATAAAAATGACCGTTACAGTCGTTTTAATGTAGAGATGGTTTATATTTTTTATTACGATGCATAAAGCGAGTATGCACGAAGGATAAAAATAGATTCTATATAGTATCTGTTTTAATACGAGTATATTATTTTATAAAAATTTTCATTAAAGATAACCTTTTATATTTTTCCTACGTTTATCTCATGGACCACTTCAGTCAGTCTATATTGACACCGGGCCTCACCTTAGTCACCTGGTACCACTTGGGCGGCTTCCCTACGTTTTATCTCATGAGCCATCTCAGTCGGTCTGCATTGACACCGGGCCTCACTTCAGTCACCTGGTACCACTTGGGCGGACCTCAAGGCCTCGCCTCGGAATTATGTGTCGTCTCGAGGAGGGGCTATACCTACTAATATAACAAGAGTATCTATGATGCTCGTAAAGTATATTTTTAAAAGTTCACTTAACAACTTTAGGTTTCTTTAAAACTTTCAGCTTTACCTTATATGAGGTAAATAAATAAAACACAGATGAAATTTTAAGTATGTTTATTTCACATTTTCAATTCAAATTTTATAAATTTTAACAGCAGCAATTCTAGTAGTGGTAGCAGTAGTAGTAGTAAATTTGTTTAATGTCTTTATTCTATAAATAATGATATTTTACAATATTCATTTAGATTATGATTTTTTTATATAATTCAATGCAGGAACTTAATTTTTAGGTTTTAAATAATTCATATGTACAATACTAATATACTCTACTCTATCCTGCAAATAATGACATTTTACAATATTTATTTAGATTATGATATTTTTATCATCATTTATTTTGTTTGAAAGCTTTTTCTTTTTTGTATAATTGAATGTAGGAACATAAACTCAATTTTTTAGGGTTAAAGTAATTGATATGCACAATACGTTGTAAATATTTTTCATAACGAAATTTAGTGTCTGCATATAATAGATCCTCCTTAATACGGGGAAATCTAATAATTCGCAAGTTATCATATTCACTAACATAAATTGCAACTTTACAAATGTTCATATCAAAACTAGCTATAATACTAAAAGCAAAATGTTCACAATTTCCTCCAATACTTCCAGTGGAAATATAATTAAACACTTGTCCTTGTGTATGGTTTACAATTCATATCCTCCTCACATATATCGATGTCACTGAAACTGTTCGTTCTACCTTCGATAAAAGATGCATACCCTCCAGCGATGTATCATTTCTTATTGGTAGTTCTTGTAACAAGGGTTTTAATGGCACTTTTAAATGTAGGTAACTTAATAGGATCTATAAGGTCTAATGAAAAGGGTTCACTTATATAATTAATATGATTCGGTAAATATGACTCCATTTCTATAACATAAAAAATTAACTGTTGTAAATTAATATTAGAATAATGATTGAATAAAATGGTTCTATTTTGATTACAACATAATGATAATCATGATAGAATACTTATAATTTAATATATGGAAGACATTTCAC
Organism: Rutpela maculata; assembly: GCA_936432065.2. NCBI lineage: Eukaryota > Metazoa > Arthropoda > Insecta > Coleoptera > Cerambycidae > Rutpela > Rutpela maculata. The sequence continues at coordinate 125,149,524 of OW386292.2, read as the reverse complement.
ATAGATATAAAAAAATAAACATTAAACTAATTTTCTAGAACAATGGTGTTAAGAGACCTCACTGATTATTAAACCATAATCCCATTTTAAACTTAAAATTATTGATATTTTCCCATCTGCACGTAAGTGATGGTTTCTTGCAATCTTTACAACAAAGTGCACAGTAAAATATAAGTGGACCATGATAATGCCAGAAACATGCAGCTATTTTTGGGAAATGTATTATTAAGTTCACTATTTTATTTTCTTCCACGATTCCTCGATAGCAGGGTTCACATATTATATATTGATACAAACACGCAAGTCGATTAGCACAATAAAAGTACTACAGGCACTGTACTCGACTGCTGTAGATGATGCCAACAATAAGTTGAATGCAGATCCTATAATGTTTGTGTGTTGGTATGCCCCATCATATTTTATAATGGATTGTGCACAAAGTTTTAATTCAGGTAATAAATCCTCTTTAAAAGCAGCATGTAACACTAAATTTTTCTTCTTTAAGCCAGTATTATCTCTATTTTCATCAAAGATCAACCAATTTTCAACAATATTAAAAATTGAATGCTCACTTACAGTAAACAGATCTGATTTTCTAAATTCAGTAACTTCACCCTCGATTACAACGAATTCACTACTACTACTACTGTTAGAACTGCTGCTGGAAAACATGTTTGTTTTCGAATGCTGCCATCAAGTGTATATATACCTAAGTAGAATTACTTATTTTCTGATACAATGCTAAATATGCAATTCCTTTCAGTTAGAGAGCATAACATTATATTTATCTTTAGTGGGGCTGATTTCTATAGCGATAAATGCATATAAATATCATGTTTTCTATGATTTAATTCAGTTCCAGTTCCAAAATCTTGGTGACTTACATACTAGTAGGTAAGATACTATTTCTTGCTATTTATTTTTATATCTTCTTTGTGGGCTTCTTATAAACGAAATAATTAAAAAGCTACAGCTGTTGAGTACATTATACATATGTATACAAGAAACCATTGATATAACACTATATATTTGTTTAAACAGATTTCCTACGATATAATTTCATTTGAAGTAAATGTTTCGATACATCTTTAAAAAATGTTAAATTTGAAACTCAGAATTATATTTTGGATTATTCTATTAGTTTGAAATATTTTTTATTTTATTTCTAGAGATGAGTCAAAATCCGCTAAAAAATTTAAATGCAATGGGCTCGTTTGAGTTCCAGACTATTAAATTGAGTGAGCTGACATTGAATAATCCTTACAAAATAGGTGTTTTCAGAAGTATAGATACAGTATTCGGAAGAAGAATTTTAGTGGAGCTTACAGATTTAGGAAAACATGTTTCCTACCTGAACGCTTCAAAAATATGACAGATTCAGAAATTGAAGCAACCAATAAAAAGAAAATAGCGTTAATGTTCAAAGGACAAAAGGAGCTAGAGAACGGAAGAAAATCTAACCATTTAGAATTTACGGAAATTTAAAACATTATATATTAATAGAATTTAAGTTGTGATTAAATTATTAAACTATTAATTATTAAACTATGAGTAAGCGTCAAAAATTAAATTGGGAGATGAAAGTAACTAAAACGGCTTTTAAGGGGAGAGTAACAACCCTAACAGTCTCTAACAGTTTGAATTAAAGATCCCAACGAGAAGTCTCTTACATTTTTCCAGATATTGTTCAAAAAGTTAAATTATTTCCATGTAATATTAATGCTACATTTATTGCTAACTTTACATGTCCTAAAGGTAATGATGAGAGTGAACGACTATCACAGCTATTCTATATTAATACAAAAATACAAAATTATTATGAAACCACCAATGCTGAGGCTTGGTATGAAGAGTATATTTCTGACAAATTATTAAAAAAACTTAGTGAATTTTGTGAACGTGGTTCAGGTTGGGCATTACAAGAAATTATAGGATTAGACATAAATTTTAATAAACATTCCCTTATTTCTGTAGGGGCAACTTTTATTGACTTACCTAAGGAAATTATCAATGTTATTAATATTCAGTGTTTTGATCAGTGCTGCTTCGCGTGGGCGGTTAACTGTCCATTTCAAAATGTTCAAAGAAATGCTAATAGAATTTCTTCTTATAGGCATTTTTCAGAATATTTAAATACCGATGGTATAAATTTCCCTTTTTCTTTAAAGCAGTTACCTAAATTTGAGCGGCAAAACAATACATCTATTAACATTTATTGCTTAAAGAAAAAGCAATCTAAAGACAACTGGATCTTAGGCAAAGAAATTAACATATTAGATGAGGATGAAATTAGTGATGGAAATGATAATGTTGATGATGACGATGATATAGATACTGTTAGTAATATTAAAACAAAATATGAAATTATTCCTACTAGAGTTTCGGATGATGTTAAAAATACTCATGTAAATTTACTACTCATTCAAAAAGAAAACGAATTGGATAATGTAGATGAATTAGACACGTCCTATCATTATTGTTATATCAAATCTTTATCTAGATTAATCTCCAATCAAATTTCAAAGAAGGAAAAGAGAAAGTTTATTTGTAATAGATGCTTAAGTTTCTTTTATTCTAAAGAAAAACTAGATAGTCATGAAGTAGATTGTCTGAAATTTAAGGGGGTAAAATCCGTTTTTCCAAATTCAGAAAGTAAGTGGATTAAATTTGAAAATTACAGATATAAAGAACGAGGTCCATTCATTATATATTTTGATTTAGAAACTTACTTATTGCCTATAGAAAACGCTACGCCATCCTTATCAACTTCCTATACTATGGCTTATGAAAAACATATACCATATAGTGTAGGTTATTATTTTCACTGTAGTTTCGATGACAGTCTATCCATATACAATTTTAAAAGGGGAGAAAATTGTATAGAATGGTTTATTAATGAGTTAAATGAAATAGCCAAAAATGTTGCCGATTTTTTTAACACACCTTTTCAAATGCTACCTCTTAGCCAAGAGCAAATGAAAAATTTTAATCAAGCTACATTATGTCATATTTGTGAACGTCCTTTCTCAGAGGAGGACTGTAAAATTGGAGATCACTGCCACGTTTCTGGTATTTTCCGAGGAGCTGCTCACAATTCCTGTAATCTTAATTTTTTACCCTTTAATAAGGAAAAATATAAATCTTTTACTAAGTCACTTAAATTTGAATATGAAAATGAAGGTAATATATATTATCGAACAATTCGATTACGTTTCATAGACTCTTTTAATTTTATGGCAAAACCATTAGATCAGTTAGCTTCTTACTTAGATGAGTTTAAAATAGTTAAAAAAAACTTTCCTCTGTTTTCTCTAGAACAAGTTCAGCTGTTACTTAGAAAAGGAGTGTTTCCATATAATTATGTAAATTCACTTAACCGATTAAAGGAAACGGAATTACCAAGTAAAGAAAATTTTTACAATAAGCTAAAATATCAACACATTTCTAATGAGGACTACACTCACGCAAGAAAAGTGTGGAACGCTTTTAATTGTCAAAATTTAGGAGAGTATTCAGATATTTACTGAAAAACTGATGTACTTCTTTTAGCTGACGTTTTTGAATCTTTTCGTGAATTTTGTTTACAAACATAATTTGGATAGTGTCCATTACGTCACTAGTCCTAGTTTATCATGGGATGCTTTACTAAAAGTGGCTAAAATAGAAATGGAACTCTTTACAGATGTAGATATGCATCTCTTTATCGAAAGAGGAATCAGAGGTGGACTTTCTACCTGTATTCATAGACATGCTAAAGCAAACAACAAATACATGGACAATTATAATCAAAATAAAGATGGCATTTTTCTAGCCTATTTAGACGTTAATAACCTCTATGGATTTGCTATGTCTTTTTCAATCCCCGAATCAAATTTTGAATGGATGAGTATCGAAGAAATAAAAAAATTGGAAATTGAAAAAGTTGAAGTCGACTCCTCATGCGGTTATATTTTGGAGGTGAATTTAGACTATCCTGATGAAATTCATGACTCGCATTCGGATCGTCCATTTTGCCCCCAAAAACTTGTACCACCAGATAGTAAATATAAAAAATTAATGGCTACTCTTTACAATAAAGAAAAATATGTCACTCATTATATTTATTTGCAACAATGTCTAAAACAGGGCTTAAAGTTAGACAAAATTCATAGTTTTAAAATTTCGTCAGTCACCTTGCATGAGAGCGTACATTATGTTAAACACTGAATTGCGTAAGTCTGCCACAAATGATTTTCAAGTTGAATTTTATAAATTACTGAATAATTCTGTGTTTGGAAAATCAATGCAAAATGTTAGAAATATGAGGGACGTAAAACTAGTAAATTCTTTTGACACCGCACTTGGAATTATTATGCTTCTAAGCCGAATTTTAAAGATCGATTAATATTTGATGAAGATTGTGTTGCTGTGGAAATGAAAAGATGTAAGATATTTTTTAATAAACCTATTGTCGTAGGCTTCTCCGTTTTGGATATCTCGAAAACTCAAGTACACAAATTTCATTATGAATATATGAAAAAAAAAATTCTCAGCAATGCCTTAAGTTATGTTATACAGATACAGATAACTTACTGTATGAAATTAAAACTAATGATTTTTATAATGATATCAAAAATGACTTAAATGAATGGTTTGATACCTCTAATTATAAGTTAGATAATCCGTTTGGTTTTCCGAGAGTTAATAAGAAAGTTATGGGTGTACTAAAAGATGAATTAGGAGGAGAAATATTCGAAGAATTTGTTGGTTTACGATCAAAAATGTATGCTATTGGAGCTTATAAATCTAAAAATGATACATGTAAGGCCAAAGGTGTTATAAGCAGCGTTACTAAATCGTTAACCTTAGACGATTATCGCCACTGCTTAGAAACAGCTATAAGAAAAAAACAAAATTTAATTAGATCAGACCGTCACAACGTTTATACTTATGAGCAGAATAAATTAGCATTAGATTTATCAGATGACAAACGATATATATGTCAGTCGGGGATAGATACATTAGCTCTAGGACATTATTCGTTACATGAAGTTATACTCTAGAGACTGTTTTTAAATTTGCTTTATCCATTATTTCAATTAATTTACTGTTTCTAATTGAATATTTATTTTTATGTTCATGTAGCATTAAGAAATGATATTTTAACTTAAATATGCAATTGTATTTTATATTTAGAATTTATGTAAATTTTTAGAATTTAGCTATTCTTTATTAGCACTAATTTGTACTAACATTTATTGTAATAAATATTAGAACGTGAATGTGGGATGCTATTTTTTATAATATAAATAAAGGACATTTTTTCATTGATATTTTTATTTCTCATAAAACAAATATTTACAATAAATCTTTTGAATCTATCCAAGCGTTTTTCTTTAATCCTAGAATTTTTCTTTTTTCCTCAAAATCTTCTCCACCAAATAGACATTAGAATACTTTGCTTTTTGTAATTCATGTTCGTAAAATCCTCCCGCTATATCTAATCCGTCCATATCAGATAAAAGATACGTGACAGGATTAGTTCGTTGAGTTTTTCTAATAGTGAAAAGTTCTGTACTCCAATTAGGGTCATAGCCCTTATCAAAAATACTTTTATACTTGCTTATACGAACTACGTTTCCAACCTTAAATTTCCCACTACCGAAAATTTTAATATTAGTGTATGCGTTTTGAAGCAGGTGTTTTCATTCTTTTTCCGTCTAGCGTCAACTGGTCGCATTCCAATAGTTCTATGTACAGTCTCATTATATTTTTTAGTTATCTCTTAAAATATCAATCCACTTATATTTTTCTCTTACATTGAATTCAAAGTATAATTTACTTTTCAACGTACGAATAACTCGTTCAGCTATTGCAGCTTTTATCGGACTGAAAGTAGAATACATATTTACGGAATTTTTTTCACAAATCTTGAAACTGTTTATTTCAAAATTCTCCTCCATCATCTACTTGAAGATTTTTCGGTAATTCCTCCTTAAAATTTTTTTCATAGCTGTAGTAACTTCTTTTCCAGTTTTATTTTTAAGAGGTTCAGTCCATAGAAATTTACTAAAACAGTCAATCGCCACTAAAATGTATTTATAACCCTTATTTTGTTTTGAAAATCCGCCAAATCCGCCTGCATTAAATCATGCAGACCTCGAATAATCACCCTTCGTCTAGGAAAATTTTTACTAGCAGGCTTATGCAATTCATGAACAACTTGCAGTTTTTCCATGTTAACACACTTCTTTAACTAATGATACCTTCTTCCCATAATTCTTCTAATATACTAGTAATTTGATTGTCCACCGAATTATTACCAACATTTTTCTCGGTATAGAGAAGTCTAAGTCGATCAACTAATTCATTTACGGAGTACAGTACCTGGTACTGAGAAGAACCTGTCTCTTAATCTAATTTCAACAGGAAATAGTTTCTTAATTATGTTTCTGTATTTATTCGATTTATTTCCATTTATCTGACCGTCTGGTTTATACCCTCTTCTATGACCATTGGTTTGACGTAAAATATCACCATACCTCTGCAAATCTTCCCGAGTATGACCTTCCGGATTTTTCATAAAAAGTAACTGATACAATCCGTTCGTACCTTGATATTTCCTATCTTTTACAATTATATCGTTCCCGACTATTTCAACATTACTATCACCGATCATCCATTCCTGAGTGTCAGGATTAAAACGTATTTCAAATATATTGTCTGTCACCTCAGTCGTATCGCTTACGAGCATTTGTAAATATCTTTTCGGTAGTTCATCAAATTGATTTAGGGAAGTATTTATTTCCTCTCGTGATTCGGGGAGATTATAAAGTTGTTGCATAAGCTCAGTAGAGAGGCGAGGTGGGGGTGTTTCAGCTACTGTTTCTGTTTGAAGAAAAGCAGGACCCGAGCCGTCCTGGCTCTGTCGGGGGGTTGACTGAGAACTCTTTCCCCATTTAAAAATTTTAAAATCCTTACTAACACCAGAAAACCTTTTATTTCTCAAATCGTTAGGTTATAAAGTGAAGGATGAGTATTAATCAGTTAAATGTGTTTGAGGACATCCCTTTCGCTGATGTAATCACGAAAAATTTCACACCTATTTACCATATAACAGTACAACCTTTAATCAAAACGATGAAATTCGCATCCACATACAATCACAAGACATCTATACTCTTCCCAGTGAAAGTTTTATTAACATAGAAGGCACCTTTAATCACGCCATAGATAAAGACTGTAAGCTAGTTAATAACGCCTATGCCTATCTTTTCGATGAAATACGTTTAGAACTTAACGGAGTTGAAGTTGATAAAGTTAGAGATGTTGGTTACACATCAACGATAAAAGTTTTGGCTTCGCTGGATAAAGCAGAGAGTGAATCATTGGAGATGGCCGGATGGTGTCCCTTTAAAGAAAACAAGACTTTATCAGCAACACTGTTTAATGCTTGTATCCCGCTAAATTTTCTGATGGGATTTGCAGAATTCTACACCAAAATTTTTGTGAATTGTAAATTGGAATTAATTCTCATAAGATCACACACCGATGATAACTGTTTCAAGGGTAAAGCAGGTGAAATTTAAATTACTAAACTGCAATGGCACGTAAGCGTTAATGATGAAGCAAAATTAAAAATTATGAATTCTCTAAAAAAGGATCGCCCTATACGAGTAGCATTTCATAGGTGGGAGCTTCACGAATTACCTTCTCTTCGTTCGAACACATCAGATAAATGGACAATCAGGACATCTTCTCAGTTAGAAAAACCTCGATGCGTACTAGCAGCATTTCAAACTAATAGGAAAAATGTCAAAGAGGCCGATGTCACAGATTTCGATCATGTACGAACAAGAAATATTAAATTATATTTGAATTCTGAAAGCTATCCTTATGACAAACAGAACCTTGATTTTGGACTGGGGCGCTACGCGGTGACTTATTACATGTACAAAATATTTCAGAAAGACTATTACAACAGAGAAAGCAGCCAGCCTATATTATCATTCGAACAATTTAAAAACCGTCCTATCTTTGTAATAGACTGCAGTAAACAGGTCGAATCAATCGTCACGTCCACGGTTGACATACAATTGGAATTTGAAGGAGATGAACCCTTCCGCGCCAAAACAAGTTTATTCGCACTTATTCTCCATGATGCACTTGTGGAATACATCCCTATTACAGGAATTGTTCACAAATTGATTTAAATAAGTGGGAGGCTATATATAAGAATAAAAATAAAAACCTATTGGTTAGTATTGTTTAACTTTCACATGGTAATATGAAGTTTTTGGTGCTAGATTTACAATTTTACCCCTCACCTCATCCTACTGTAAAAGAACTCTGTGTCTATGATGGGGAAAAAATAGGACATTTCGTTTTTCAACCCCAGAAATTAATTTTTCTTCCTTACCTGACGACTGTAAAAAACAGGTTAGATGGCTTCAATATAATCATTTATGTATTGAGTATAACAGTGGTTACGTAAACATTTCGAAAATTTCCAATATATTAACAAGCTTAACCAAGTAGGTGGATCGACTATACGTTAAAGGGCAGATAAAGGAAAATTTTCTGAAGGAACACTTACCAAACATAGAAATCATAAATATGGAATATATGTGGGACTGCCCTACTATAGAAAAAAGTGTACCGTCATGTCTATTTCACACCTCTCCATCTTGTTATTGTAGCATTACTATATCTAAACAAATGTTTCAATTTTTATTGTCAAAAATGTCATAATATGTATATGTTTATGAATAAAACTCGATATTAAAATACATTAGATTTTTATTTCATCATCTTATAAATTACACACACACCTTCATAACGACTTCTACATTTAACAGTTAATAAAAATGTTAGAAATAAAAACAACAGTAAACAAAACATAATTAGAGAAATCAAATACAAAGAATAATACGTATCCGGATACACGTCACAGTTCCATAAAACAGGTATCCAATCCAAGTCAAGGACAGTTATTTGTGAAAATAAAACGTAATTTATAATATAAAATGGGACTGTCAAAGTTTTTTAAAAATGTATCAGATTCATCCACAAATACTCTTGTCTCATTAATACTTTGCAGACACATTCTTCTCCAGTCTCTGGGCCATTCCGGCTTATAACGAGTAATTTTAATGGTTGAAGTAAAATCAGTGGCTATGAAGGCTTCTGGTTGTAGAATAACTAGTTTATTATGAAAAAACGCAATTAACTGGAAAACTGACACTACACTATTAAATTGCATTGTTCTTTCAGACAACGTGGACAGTCAACAATTCGTGGACCAGGACCATCGATCACATCACATCCGAGTCCTGAAGGTTTATGCTTGCGACATTCCATGTAGCACTTCATAAGAGGATCGTTTCGTATATAATCGGGCAATATATTCCATCCCTCCTCCAAATCCCAAACGCTTAACGTTTTAATAAAATTTTTTGGTAAATAATTAACATCTGCCGGATTTATTTTTAATAATCTACGTAGATTCTTGTGTGACGTGATTGAATCCCACACCTTGTTTGCGATAATTTGCTCATTCGTATTCATGTTGAAATGAACAGATTCTTTTAACGAGCTACACAACCTACTTATATATTTAATAGAGAGGGGGAAAGAGCATATAATTAATGAGAAAGAAAAGATAAAGCAGTTTTAACAAACCATTCAAGATGAATAAATCAAAGTTACTTCTAGAATCCCGCTACTTTTTAAACAAGTCTTATTCGCTATGTTTATCCATTGGGATTGATGTTGAAAATAATTTTGAACCATCTGTTTTAATTTTAAAGAAATCAGTGTCTAGTGCCGTCTCGTTTTCAAGTTGTAAATTTTTTGAATTTTTAAAATTGAAAACTATTCTGCTGGATTATTTTTCATCAATAAATAGTGTAGAAGGATGTCAAAACCAAAACATCCAATTTGACAATTATATCTTGAAGTTCACAGAAGAATCAGGTGAAAGACTATTAAAAATTACTGGTAGAAAAGGGAGCGTTAATGTTAACTTAAATGCGGAAAGTTTTAGCAGTTTACTGCTCCTAGAAACGTTAATTAATCATAAAATAGAACAGCTTAACCAGATTGACGTAAAATGGTACTACAGTTCATGTCTCCATAGATATTTAGACACGTTATCATCGCAAACTCATCTTACTCTGCAAGAATTCATCCAGAAGGAGAAATTGGAAAACAAAGCTTCTGACGATTTAATAACGGCTATGTTTGAAATTGTATTGTTTCACGAGAAAGACATTTACAAGGATATTTCATTAATTAAAATATATAAAATTTGAATTAGAAATGTGAAATAAACATACTTGAAATGTTACCTGTGTTTTATTTACCTCATATAAGACAAATCTGAAGTTTTAAGGAAACTTAAGTTTGTTAAGTAAACCTTTAAAAACATACTTTACGAACAACCAATATACTCTTATTATATTCAACATAAAAATGTAATCAAATATTTTTAATATATATATAATAAATCAAATTAAAAAAGATATTATAATAATATACAAGGTCAGATCAGGTTGACTATTGATGAGTCTCGAGAAAAAATCTTTTTAAAAAATTCAGATATCTCTTCCCGTTTAAAAGTTATAGGAACTCTTAGGTCGGCCAACCAAAGGCAACCTTTCTTTTTTGCACACCGTTGGAATGGGCAGGGTGGGGGGATTTAGAACCGACTCCCCCCACTACTTGTGAAATCCATTTCAGATTACAACTTCATTCTCAGGGTTATGGGATTAACTGGGTTATGAGGTTATGGGGTTTAAGAGCTTGGGTTTTCAGATTACAACTTCATTCTTAGAGTTATGCATTTAATAACTTAAATGATGGGTTTTTTGAGGTTATGGCAAAATCCTGAGGTGATGGGGTTAAATAAACTTCGGATTCGGATTCAGCGACCCCAAAAACATATGGTAAACATAGTCAGACCCCCCAGATCAGAACAATTTTTTTTTTGTGCGGTGTGTAATTGGTCAAGGAGTTTGATATTTTTGTGCCACGGAGTTATCTCGGTAGAGAAAGTGGTTTCGTTGGAGCGAGTGGAGATATATACTAAACCTGATGAGGGCTTAGCAGCATACTTTTATTTCAGTGAGAAGTCCAGAACACCTTCCACCACAATTATGATATTTATTTATCAACGAGAGAACTAGAGCATTTATTTAACAATGAGAGAACTAGAACCCCCACCACATCGTCGACAAAAGCCCCCACCACACCACCCCCACTTACCATATTAATAATTAGAGAACTAGAACTCCCACCACATCGCCGGCAAAACCCCCCACCACACCACTCCCACTTGTCAATCTGCGATTGGTGGGGGGTGGAAGTCACTACTACAAACGTAATACGAGATGCAACCCCACCGGGTTACGTTCTTGATGTTCTCGAGCCGGATGTAACAATGGGGAGAAATCCCCATAGAATAGATAGGTGGACTTAATTACACGTAATAACAACCATTACGAGACTGGCTGTGGATACCCGAGAGCAGTCAAACATTACTTCAAAAGATTGTGCCCAGAAGGACGCGAAATCAGGATTATTAGCTTAAGGAAAGCGCCTACTAACGAACCTATCGAAGTGGAATACCTTACCCCCGTAAATTGTTACTGTGTCAATGTGGCCTGAAGATCTGTTCATACTTTATTTAATTCTTTTCGGCCTGGGGGGAGGGGAGGGGTTTCGTCATTTATGCGTTCTATTTCCTTCCGGCCTGGAGGTGCGTGGAGGTGACGAAACTCTCTTCCTTTGTTGTTGTTGAGGAAGAGCTCATTGCGGACCAGGTTTGGGCCGAACCCCTCCCCTCTGTTCGATACAAAATAAAATTGCTTTTTACTTTTATCTAGACAAATGTAATTTTAAAACAACTTCTCCGGCTACATGCCACGATGTGATATTGAATTGCAAAAAACGTTACGTTCATTATTATACAGGGTGTTTCATAATTGAATGCTGATCGTAAAGGGCGATAATCCTTGGGTGATTTTAAGAAAAATTCTTTATATGAACATAGGTCCGCAACTGCTTTATTTCTGAGATACAGGGTGTTGAAATTTAACAAAAAAATCAGTTTTTCCCCAATATCTCTAAAATGTTTTTTTTTTCAATTTCGGTACATAAAAATACATTTTTTTCCAGAATAAATGTTTTTTAAATTTTCGTCAGTGGCGTCCCTGTCAACATGCCCTGCAATATTTTTAATAAAATAAAATGATACGCCACTTTTTTTTTTAAATAAATATTTTCATATTTGCGGTTATCTTGTCATAAAAATGGTCCCTTGACTTTTTTCGTCCGGCGGACGGTTCTCGATTTAAAAAATAAAATGCATTCATTTGCTTGTCCCTATGCGAATTCAGCCGTTAAAGAGTAGAATAATTATCTCGCATAATAGTTTCCTGTAAAGCTATAAGGAATACTCAAGGAATTTTCCAAAGAGTACGCGACTCAATGAGAAGGAGGGCTGAAGCGTGCATACTTGCAGGAGTCGGACATTTTCAACAATTAATTTATTTTTGGTATTTTTTGTCCAAAATAGTTATAAGTTATTGAAATTAAAAAAAATTCTTTTTATGCGCACTTTTTACAAAAATTAAATAATAGTACTAATAAAATTATAAAAATCTTGCCTAGATGCTTTGGTTAGCACAAATTATGTAATTGAGACTAATATAAAAAATCGCATAGGGACAAGCAAATGAATGCATTTTATTTTTTAAATCGAAAACCGTCCCCCGGACGAAAAAAGTCTAGCAACCATTTTTATGACAAGATATGAAAATAATATTTATTTAAAAAAAAAGTGGCGTATCATTTTTTTTATTAAAAATATTGCAGGGCATGTTGACAGGGACGCCACTGATGAAAATTTAAAAAACATTTATCCTGGAAAAAATGTATTTTTATGCGTACTTTGCATGTACCAAAATTGAAAAAAAAACCATTTTAGAGATATTGGGAAAAACTGATTTTTTTGTTAAATTTCAACACCCTGTATCACAAAAATAAAGCGTTTGCGGACCTATGTTCATATTAAGAATTTTTCTTAAAATCATCCAGGGATTATTGCCCTTTAGGATCAGCATTAAATTATAGAACACCCTGTGTAATGACATAATAAATAATTTATTTTCCCCGTGCAATAGAATCCTAAAATAAAACAACAGAAACCCAAAAAACATCATAATATACACACAAAAAATGCAAAAATCATCCACATATACCTACCTACGTATCATCAGTATGTCTTTGTTTATGCAGTTCACTTAACAAATTGAAATTTAATAGCGAGTTTGTTTTAAATATAAGTGAAGGTATACAGGTATATTTTACAGTGGGGCCTTCTGTTGTGAATTGAAACAGAGGTTTTCAAAAATGTTTACTTTTGAAATTAGCTTTAAATAATATTGCCACGTCGAGATTTCATGTCAAAACGAAAAACAAATGCTGTTTCGCCGTTCGTTGACAATTTTTTTGTACATGTGTCTTTCGGTTGTGCTGAAATTTCAACTTACAATCTTATACGCGTGTTATAACTTATGACGAGATCTGGAGCTGAGTCAACCAAACATGTTATATTATGTAGATATTGTCTATATATAGTTGATACAATCGATTCTTCTTTTTTGATTGGAATTTAAGCCAATGGGAAAATATTTAAAATTTAATAAACAAACCTTTTGTCATTTAAATAACAGAAGGTTTATTTTTCTATATTATAAAAGTTGCCAAATAGAAATTATCTCACACCCGAATGTTATTAAAGTTATGGTTATTTATTCATTTTTAAATATTTTCCCTCTACCGTAAATCCCAATCAAAGAAGAAGGACTACCTATATACATATCTACTTAAATTGTACACAGAGGCGGGCCCGGGGGGGGGGGTTGTTAAATTTAACATTTAATCTTGCCATTTCTATTAAAACCATGTCTTTTAAAAATTGTGCAACTGTGAAAATTTTGTTTTGATATGTAATAACTTGCACCATATCTACCTGCCCATTTCGTAACCAATTTTACGTCTCTGCATTTTCGGACGTTTTCAATCGTCTTACCAAAGACGGCATTATTCATAAGCTTAAAAAAGTTTTTTCAAACTCATTTTTACTTTTCTTTCTTAATTCAGTATTTAGTTCAATGTATTTTTTCATCCAAATAGATTGTTTAAATTTTAATATTCTATTTTAATAGCTTTAATACCTAGTTCTAGAGCTTGTTTTAAATTTTTGTAATGAACAATATAATATATTTCTCCTTGTTAAACAATGTTGTTAATAATTTTAGTGTTTTAGAAGTTGGTGGAATTAAATGCTGAGGGCATAAAGGAAGGTATTTATGATAATCAAACTGGTTTTTAGGATATTCAAGATCAACTTCAAATATATAACCAGTGTCATTATCGTCTGAAATATCCATAATATTTTTTTCTTTGTAAATATCAACCCATTCAAATTTACAGTAGGTAATGATAATCCCATTGCAGTCCCATATAGGTTATTAACATCCCAATACATGAGATAAGACGAAGGAAGACTTGGATTATATCCATTACCCATATATTTGTTATTAGCTTTACCATATCGATTGGAACATTGTGAAATGCCTTCTCTTACACCTCGTTCAATAAACATAATCATATCTATATCAGTTAATAATTCTAATTCAACCCCAGTTATTCTTAAACATGCATCAAATGCTAATACCGGTGCCGTATAGTAATCAAGGCTATCTAACCCATACGTTTTTAAACAGGTTGCTCTAAAGTTTTCGAAAATATCGGCTAGCAGTAAGTCTTAAGATACATTTCTGCATAATCTTGTAATGTTTTTATATTAAAAGTTTCCCACACATTACAAGCATGTTTATAATCTTTTTCTAAAATTCCTTGTTTTTGAATATAAAATAATTCTATTGGAGGTAAATTACGTGACAAATCTTTAATTAAAGCAAAATGAAATAGATTTTTTTCTGAATTTAAATCCCAATCCATATTATCATCACAATCATAATAATTACATGGTAGCATAAGTATATTTATATTAGGACTAAAATCATTTTTACTAAGGCTTAATGGTAATGCTTCCTTTTATCAATTGTAAACACATTGATATTTATTTGATTGAGTTTTTCAAATTTTGGAATATCTTTAAGTCCAATAGGAAAATCTACACCATCGTATTTTAATACCTCACTAAAATGAGGGTAACTAGAAATACGAAGAACATTTTTTTTATTATTATCAACTGGATATAAAGCACAAACTATCGAATGCACAAAACAGTATTCATCGTTATTTTTTATATTAATTACACTTTTAGTCTTTTTTATGAAAGAGGTAAATCTATATAAGTCGATATACCACAGTTTATGGGGGAATAATTATTAATATTTACTTTTAAATTTAAAATTTCATACAAGGCCCATCCACTATCTTTTTCTTGAAATTCTTCTAATTTTGTTAAAATTTTATCTATTACATGTTCGACATACCAATCTTTTAAAATAGTATTTCGATCAATTATGCTATTTTTTGTGGAAAAATGTTTTATATCTGTTTCTTCATTTTGAGGTTTTATAAAATTTCCATAGAATGTTGTGTTAACATTTAATAACGATGTCTTCAATTCGTTATTAATTTTGATAGAAAAACTTTTAAATGCCTTTTCAAAAAATATTTTTGGATCCTTTATATCAAGATTTGTTATTACACCTGTTCTTAATCTTCCGTTAAAACATGATTCAACATCTTGCCAAACCAAATTATTTGTAAATTTTCTTTTTGATTTACTAAAGTGTAATATTTTTAAATTTTCTAAATTTCTTTTATATTTTAAAAGAGATAAACCTGATGCAATTTTGGAAATTTTTTTTACACAATCTGATTTATTTATTACCCATTTCTTAACTATTGCAATGGTTTTTTTTTTAAATTTGTATCCACTTAGAATACTTCTCTCTTGTCTTAATTATCATACATACATTCTCAAATTTTTTTATTGTGTCACAAACAATGACATCCATAGATCCTCTACTCATGGGTATTAACTTTTACACTAAACTCGCTTATTGTAATCAACAAATAACTTGTTTGTGAACAAATGATAAATGTTACTAGGTTGCCTATGTTTTTTATACTGTTTGAAATACGTCATCAAATACTTATACAACATATTATTTGGTTATAAGTGAATATTGGTTTAATTGAAGGTCTATGAAAACGAAAGTAAGTGCATTTCGAGCAGTATAAAATGCAGCACAGCTGTTGCAGTTTTATAGTTACAAAACAACAAACATGGCTACTACTCCTTCAACATTAATCGGTATGTTAGAGGATAAACTTAATTTTACTATGAAAGTTAGTGATGATGAAGCAAATCTTCAGGTAAGTAATTTTTTTACTTGTGTGTGTTCAATCTCTGTTTAATTAATATGTGTATTGGTAACTTGTTTTCAGAATAGTCAAATATTAAAGACAGATTGAATGTTATTTTTTATTTCTAGCTATGGTGTGAAAGAGATATTTCCCAAAGGGGATAAAATTTTAATCAATTCATCGTATTCTCCAAAATTGTCAACTCTTTTGAGGAAATTTGGGAATCTTCCTATAAAATACATAAGAACTAAACTTGATGCGGATGAAGAGTTGATGATTTTTGAAAAGGCTGTGAAGCGTTATCATTTTGATCTTAATGACGATGGTCAAGAACAAATTGAAGAGGTTGTGGAAAGGTTAGAGATTCAAGAACCGACTCGTAAGAAAAAGCGAATGTCACCAAAGGCTCTTCCATCCACTTCTTCTGCTTGCTCTAACATGGAACCCTACGAAGATTTTACAGAATCACAAATATTTTAAATATATTTTTTTAATTTTTAGATTCTAATACACTATGGTCAAGACAAATTTAGATCAGAAGACATGCGTATTTGAAAAATGGAAAAGATACATACATCGTACTCCCAGACTGTATAATAATTTATGTGTATTGAGAAGCGTTTGCGGCAGTCCAGGAATATTATCAAAAAATGAAATAACAAGACTAATAAATTGTTACAATTTACCACGTATTTATAAAACTTATTTTACAGCAACATATCGAATCGATTGCTATGGGTGCTTGAAGAGTCTGATTACGACTCCGATGAGACTATTTATTATGAATGATCAAGCCCCATATTGACTAGTGTTGTGTGTGTTAACGTGACAATGAACAGACCCTCAGAAACAAAGGATGCTACAACATCCACCACCACCACTATGGAAACTTTACCTATGTTAATTTGTCATATTAATTTTTGTTTTTGCAAGTGGTCTTTAAATGTACATACTTTAAAAATACATTTTTTAACTTGTAATGAAACTACGTTAGATAGCCCCTAGGTTAATGTTTTAAAGCGTATTGAATATATAAGTAATTTGATTAATCAGTTGGTAAATAAAAAACATAAACAAAAAAAATTTGTTTTATTTCTATAATTTCTATAAAATACAAATACTTATGCTTGCCTTCAAAATTCTGACATGTTTTAAAGTTGTTTAACAATTTTAGTTAAGGGATTATAGCTAATCAGTTTATCATGTAAAGTTAAACAATAAGCAGATGTATTCTTAGGAATATTATCACCAGACTCAAATTCTACTCTCATCACAATAGGACCAGTTTGAATTGATTCTTTTTGATGTGAGCAGTCTAGTAAGTTATTGGCACTGTATTCTTAAATTCTGTTGGTGTGAATATAGGCTCATTTTGAAGTTCGTAACATGATTGTCTGAATTTTGAAAACATTTCATATAAGGAAGCAATTTTATTTTCTTTAAAATCTAGATAAAGGTCATTATATGGATATCTTTCAGAATTAAGAAATACCTTGATATTTCTCAAATTACAATGATCAAATTTACTCATCCTTAATTACATTATTTCTTCTAGATGTTTGAAAGGCTACGACAACAAGTGTAGGTGTTTCAAGTTTAGTTGTTGTTTTCACCGGCCAATTATGTCTATTGGTTTCACTTAATTCGGGAAATTCAACCAGTTCCCAGCTTCTAAATCCTAATATTATATCGGCATTCTTATCTATAAGTTTTGTTAGCGCCAACTCTTGCGGAATACCTACCGAAATATGAGGTATATTCCAAGATAATTTATTTATTTCCACTTTTGGTACCTGTGGCTTCAGTGCTTATTACAGCATTTAAATCATCACTGCTGCGTAGTAAAATTAATTCTTGTTTAACATTAACTAAAATTTTTTTATATTCTTCGAAAAATCCCATTATCATTTTAAGGGGGATGCAAATATTAAATACTCCTTTATCATCAACTAATATATCATCAGCAGCTTTTAATTTTGGAAACCACCCAGCATTTTGAAGTCTAATACAATCACCAGAGTTGTATGATAAATAAGCCTTTAAGGTTGA
Source organism: Rutpela maculata (assembly GCA_936432065.2). Classification (NCBI taxonomy): domain Eukaryota; kingdom Metazoa; phylum Arthropoda; class Insecta; order Coleoptera; family Cerambycidae; genus Rutpela; species Rutpela maculata. The sequence continues at coordinate 125,131,083 of OW386292.2, read as the reverse complement.
TGTTAAACCCACATCACACACCGAGTCCACCGTGATTCCATTCAACTGATCGAATCTCTTTAAAAAGAAAGGCTACACCATTATTTATTAATTTTAGTTTGTTGCTCACTGTACCATCACTTTTTGTTAATTTTCCCTCAATATACAAGAAACTTTCACAAGGTAATGTAATCTTGTCAACTTCCTGTATGGGTATTATTATTTCAGCATTGTATCTTAATTTTGTAGGCAAGTATGGTTCATATGTATGTATTTCTGAACTTACTATAATATTATCCACATAAAGCTGTTCCGTTACGTTTAATATATCCATTTTATTGGATCAGTTGAAATCCAAGAGATTGGAGAAAAATACGATTTTCAAGTGTTATCTGCTTGACTGTAGTTTTTCTACTAACCCGCACTTTGTTTTTAATCGTCTTATATATAATAAGGATTGTACCTTAGAGTGTTATTATTGGAAATAGTAATTTTATTGTATTATATCACCATGACTAATATATATTTTTTATAAGTAGTCTCATCGTAATAGCTTCACCTCTGAAATTGACTAGATCTCCTTGTTGATCTAATATTTTAATGGTTATTTGCGATAACATGAACGCAAACGGGGAAATATAGAATATTTTGTGGGGATTCCACTATTTTATAACCAGGTGCAACTGTAGGAAAAAATTGATGAATAATATGAACAGGTTTTCCGTTGAAACAAGATCCAACTGCAATATTACTATCTATACACAGAGAGTTTACTTTGATGATTTCTGCCGGAAAGTCTGAAGATACTGATTTATTTGCTGGTATTTCTTGATTTTTAAATCCTAATAATTTGCCTATTGAATTTTCAGTAAATATAATTTTTTCTGAACACTTCACCACAGATCTTAATGTATTATTATTAGCTTTAATGCTTATGGATATACCACAGGAACGGAGATGAGATTCCAGATAATCATTAATATCATTTATTTCATAAGATCCTGTGGGAATTTCTACATATAGATTATTTTTACCATAATAAAATTTATTATTTTTTTCATCTATATTAGGTATTGCGTTAAAGGATTCAAAATTTATTAATCCTATGACATATTCTGCATTATCTTCTAAATATATAGGTGAATTAAAATTAGCACTTAAAAATTGATTGATTTCCAGTTAAAGCTAGAGTAAACGACATGTTCTCCTAAACAAACACATTTATAATAACAAAAATATTTTATTTACATTCATTATATAGAAATTTTAAACAGAGGTGACCACAGTTTGTGGAATTAAATTTTTAATTGTTCATAATTATATTGAACATTATTGTTGCTACCATCACTGAAAAAGTATTCAATTCTAGAGGCGGTCTTAAGTTTCCGTAACTATCAAAATATATTATATCATTTATACTGTAAGCAGTCCAGTGGGAACCATCATTGGTCCTCATCATCAAGGTTCACAATGTCGCACTCGTTTTTATTAATTTTTTTAGGTAAATTATTTCGCATAAAAACAGCTCTAAAATTTTTTGATTTTAATACTGTTGCATATTTTATCAAATCTAAATTGGTTAATGCACGGCAAGGTAGCTTTATTGGAAGTTTTTTTTATAAGGGGCAAGGTAAAGACCAAAACCCTTTTGTATGGTTTCAAATATAAGCCATTTCCTATCGCTTTTCCCTCCATAGCCAGATTATGTCTCTTCTGTTCCTCCAATTGTTGTTTCGCGCCCTTGGCATCTTTTACAGCTTTTGCTATTCCCGCCGCTCCGCACCCAATGCTTCCCAACGCTCCCAAAGCTGCGAAGAGGTAAAAATCCTCCACTTTCAGAAGAGGTAAAATTCTCTTCTTTGATTCAACCACCTTTTTCTTAGCTTTTTTTTTATTGAGGAAAGTGCAATTTTTGATATGCCATGCAGGTTTAAAGAAGAAGAATTGGCTTCTTTAACACCCGTATGAGCTCTTCTCTCTTCTTACCTTTTTGATTGTGATGGCGACGATGATGACGTAAACCCATACCTAACTTACTTTTTGCACTCATAACCCCACTCAACCTAATGCTGCCAACTTTTCTCCAATATTAGCGTTCGAAGATTTAAACCTCTCTGTTGCCTTACTTGCTAGCACTCACTCGGTCGGCTATATTTCTTCTTTCAGTATCGCTAAACTTTGAATATGCTATGTCATGTTCTTTACAGGCTTCATCTAATAGATTTATCCCCCTGTCACCTCTAGCAATACGTTTATCGAGCGTCGTTCCGGGTCCACAAAAGTTGTAACCAGGCAGATGTAGTTCTACTGACAATTTATCAAGCTTATAGCTTGTTTAAAAAACCTGACCCTTTCTTCTTCACAATTCGCTTAGATTTACTGTTGTAGTGCTGCAGCATTATATCCTATTAACGGTGAAATAATGACTGATAAATGTTTCTTAAATAATAAGGTTTAGAAACATGGAAATCTTTTTTGTGGTGGTTCAAAACGTTGTCTAGTAATAGGGGGTGGGGGGTGGGTGTGGAAAGGTAAATGTAATAATTAGTTTGCTATAACACCCAAATGGCTTAAGATTTGAAAATATATACATCTACTCCGAGCCTCTGTATCAACCAAAATATGAATATCTGAGACGTTTATTTAATACCATTAAAAGAAATCGGTTATTACGAGTATGAGGGTGAGGATGATAAAATAGTGCCTCCCAATTAAATAAAACCAAATGCAGTCGTTATTTTTGATGATTGTGTATGTTCAGATCAAACGCAGATGCGAAGTTATTTTTGTTTTGGTCGTCATAAAAATACAGATTGCTCTTATCTATCTCAGACGTATTCAGCTGTACCAAAGCAATTGATTAGAGACAACACGAATCTATTAATTATATTCAAACAGGATAATACAAATCTTAAACACGTTTCACGATCACGTAAGCACGGATGTGAAAAATTTCAAGAAATGTGTTCAATGTGCTGGTGTGAAGAATTCGGTTTTTTCGTAATCGATAAGGATTGTGGTGTAAAAACGGGCAGGTTCCGGAAAGGTTTCGATACATTTATAATCCTAGAATAAAAAATAATATATTAGTACTTGCACTGATAAAATAAAGTAGTTTACTCTATGAAATTATAGCAGAAACATGGATAAGAAATTAGCTAAAGAGTTAGTAAAAACTAGACAAGCTGTAAGAAAGAAGTATCGAGCGTTAAAAACTGAGTCCGTCCAATTCCAGTTGCAGTTGGAGAAGGATATAAACCAATAACAGAACCTCTACAAAAATTTATTGAAAATTTAAAAACTGAAGTATCGATCAAAAAGGAGCCTGCTGTCGTCCATGAATTGTCGAATAGAGATTCTAAAAGTCATTCTTCTACTCCTAAAAAGTTTCAGGTAAATCCGTATAATGCATATCTTCCAACTCATGGTGTTACATTTTTGGAGGATAATTTGTCAAATAGTCCAGGCGACTCGTTCATACAGGATAACTTTTTAAACGATGACACTTTAAATAATAGTGGAAATTTAAATAGTAGCGATGAAATTAATGATGCCGTTGAACACAGTCGTCAAATTTTGTTGGATGAATCAAGATTGCACAGTTATTCTGATTATCTTGATACATTTGATGCGCTTCCAAGGTATTATGTAGACGCGTCTATTAGAGATATTGAGGATGAATTTGATCATAAACATGATACTGCAACAGATAAATTTAGAATAGGTGATTCTGAATTAAAAATAATAGGAAAGGATGTAGAGGTGCACAATATAACTTACCCTGGAACTGTTGGGCTCTATGAATTATTATTTAAGAAAAACCCTCAGAGTTACGATTTAACCGATTTAGATCATTATATGGATTGTTATAGTCGGCCAGAAAAACTGGCTGACCAATCAAAACGCCGCATTTCAAGTCACGGACCTATAAAACTGATGGCCGCCATAAGCCGCTATCAGTTCCACGCAGTGCTTACTCCACGTCACTTCGGAGCTCGATCAACTTCTTATTTTCATCATTTCTGCCACCGAGGGAGCCCACAGCGGTAACCCCAATTGGTTCTTTCAACTTTACTTATTTCATTCTACACATGAGGAAGTAAATTTCACCCAAATCTCCAGCCAAACAGCTAGGACACCACTTAAAATCATTACAGACTGATGAAATTTCATGCAAAAGGAAACCACTACTGCAGCAGTGCTTTCAGTAATTGTTAATTTATTTTAAAACGCGAGTCGCGAAAAGTTAGGGAAAGTTGGCTACCTTAGTCAGGTGTTTTAAATTAATATAAGGTATTACTCGACACGAGCTTTAATTTAAAGTGCATCCTTTCTTTTCCCCTTTCCCTGCCGGAGCTGGGTTAAACCCCCTCAGCTCATAGGAGGACAAGCAGTTAGTTAGCAAGAAATAAAATATTCTAAAACGAGCATAAGGTCTCGCAACGTTTATTTTCTTTATCCTAAAGTGAGCTAAAACAAAGTGCCTTCAGAGACAGGACTTCTAAGATAATCTTATAAACTCTAACCTGGGTAGCGAGGCCGTCAGCCTGCAGCCCCAGTAAACAAAGTCAGACATTCAGTGCCATTGAACTCTCTGTGGAGGTTCAATCTAACAAACATTAACCTAGGTCGGGGCCATCTGCCTGCCGGCACCTAGTAACTTTATTATTGCAAGAACTCTCTGCTGAGGTTCTAAACAGGACAGAGACTTTCTTAGTTTGCTAGCCCTCTTCCAGGGAGTCCTCTAGTGTAACGTAGAGCCAGTGCCTAGACAATTAAGCCAGGAGAAGCCGGCCAGCTGAGCAGATAGTGAAATTTTGTATGTACTTTTCTTGCAGTCCAAGTTGCCGAGTTCCAGTCCTGCCGCAGGGTGTGATCGCTTGTGTGGCGTCGGTTTACTAGTTAGCTAGCATTCACCAGGCCCCTCCAGGTGCCTTGTAGAGGTTAATTCGTTTAAACAAGTAACACAAGCCGTCTCACCGAATGCACCACAAAATTCACCAAATTGCCTGTAATTTCTGTATTCGAAAAAAATTGTAACCTTCTGTAAAGTAAAAGTGCCGTTCTAACCCACGTGGAAAGCATCCCAGTGGTGCCCACAGTGCTAAAAGTATTATTAACGCCGTTCGCAAAAATTGCAACCTGAGTGCGACGTTACACACTTGTCATCAAAAATTGTGTCCGTTGGGGGCCAAAAGTTAAGTCCAGCCTTCGACAACCAAACTTCATTCAACGCAAGCCTCGCTTCGTAACAAGGGTACAAGCACCCCTACAAGCCAGGACGCTGCCCACAACATTCATTTCCGTGAGGTGCAAGTGAATTAATTTTCCTTGTACCTACAAAAACAAACTTCAGCGTACTTTCGAATTTCTTAAAGACAAATTTCGTGGCACTTTCGAATTTCACAGACAGATTTCAGCGTACTTTTGAATTTTTTCGTGGTACTTCTGAAAACTTCTCGGCTACAGTCTCCAAGTGCGGGCCGCGTTTCACAATATCTCGCGTCTCCAGCAGCACGGACACTGTCCTCACACATCTACAACGAGACTGGGAAAATTTACAACAGGATCCGGCGCTAAGATTCTTTTACCGCGACTGGACTCCAAGCTTGCAAAGCACTGTCGTGTCGAGCCCACGCTGCCGCTTTCATGTCATATTTTTATTCTTATCTATTCTGATTTAAATACTGATTAATTATTACCTAGATTTAATGTTCTGTGCAGACATTTAATTGTGTTTACCGGCATGCCTATAATGTATCATTTCTAAAAGATTAATAAATATCATTATTATTATTATTATTATTATATGATTCACTTTCACAGCATTACTACTGGAATTATTTGACCTATCCTTTGCGGTCTTAAATAGAATCAGGTGGTCATCTGAGAAGGAAAAATTCATTTCAGCCCTCAGAGTTAAAAAACTTTCTTATAATATGAGTTGTTTGAAGAATGGTGGCTTTCTGTATAACGGATATAAAGTAAGTTGGTAAATTCAATTTGACTAAGTTGGCCGTAATATTCTTTGTTACCATTCCGTCCGTCGAAATCACTATAGGCACTATTTTAACTTGTTTTAATTTCCATATGTGTTTTAACTCCAAAGCGAGGTTTTCATATTTTGTAATTTTATGGCTTTCAGTCCTAGACAGGTTTTGGCGTAAGGGGACCGCTATGTCAATGATAGTGCCAACGGCATTCTTTTTATCTATTAAGATTATGTCAGGCCTATTGTAATCGATGGTTCTGTCGGTTAATATGGGTCTATCCCAGTAGAGCAAAAAGTCTGAAGTCTCAAGTACAAGGGTTGGATTATATTTGTAGTATGGCGGCGGATTGTGTAAAAGCTTAAACTTTTGGCCCAATTGCTGGTGAATAATTTTCGCCACGGCGTTGTGACGGTTTAAGTAGGCATTATTAGCTAATGCGGGACATCCTGCCGAGATATGTTCTATAGACTCCCCTATCGTGTTGCACTTTCTGCATCGGTCTTCTTGATTGTTTTTAAGAATGTGTTTCTCAAAATTTCGAGTCTTAATTACACCATCCTGAATGGCTATCATGAAGCCTTCAGTTTCTGGGTGCAGATAACCTTTTTTCAACCATAAGACTGATGCATTTTTGTCAACTTCATTCTTTTCCAGATCGTTTGGATATTTTCCATGCAGTACTTTGCTTCTCCAAGACATCTTCTGGTCCGCTGCAGATCGTTTGGCATACTGTTGACGTGGTTCTTGCAATCGTAAAGGTGTTAAGGAATCATCGGCTGAAGCTAGCTGTCCATATAATGTGTTTCTCGAATTTTGGAAATAGGTCCTCAAATTATTTTCCTGGGATCGGCCAGCTGGCCGATGTTCAACAAACCTCTACCTCCTTCCTTTCTTGGTAAGTAGAGTCTATCTACTTATTATTATTATTATTATTATTTTTTTTTTTCCTCAAAACCAGTCGCCCTTCTCTCTGCCTCCGATACCAGAGAGGGTACGCTGGTAATACCAGTGACCACTCCCTACACCGTAGAGTTATTATTATTATTATTATTTTTTTTTCTCCTTTTTTAGGGTATTGTGATAAAGCAATTCGGGTTATCACCAAGAATTACTCCTTTTCAGAGGAACAATTAAGGAAACTTCTGACAATACTGCAAGTCTGTAGAGCTACTGCTTTTTGCATCGCCAGGTAGGTGTTTTCTGGTTATTATTGTTATTATTATTATTATTATTATTTTTTTTTTTTTTTTTTTTTTTTTTTTTTCGTGCACGCGATTCTGGACAGTTCTCCCGTGTCTCCGACATTCTCACGAGAGAAGCGCCAGCGAATTATTCACAGCCACTCCCCGCATCCCGCAGGGTCAGTGACTGTAAATTCCAGACTCATGTGCCCTAAGCAAACGGAGGGACCCCAGGATAACTGCCTTCTGCATTTGGCCTGCCAACCATTCGGCTGACTTTTGGCAGGCTGGTATGGCCTTTAATTCCGAGAGCAGCGTAGGTCTTATTCCACCGAGTACACCGATTATCAGGACGACCATCTTGACCGAGTAGTCTGGGTATAGCGCTCGGAGCTCATACCGGAGATCTCGGTATTTAGCCCGTTTTTCCCCCTCCTTCAAGATGATGTTTGTTTCGGCAGGTGCCGAGAATTCCATGACATACATCACCTTGGTTTGATGGTCGAGGAGGACTATGTCAGGCTTGTTTGCTTGTATCTGCCTGACCGTCGGAAATGAGTAGTTCCAATATATTCGGCACTTCTCGTTCTCGACAACGGACTCGATCTCTCCGGGGACGTAAGGCAGCACTGGTGTTTGGTCTACTTCGTACGAGTGCCGAAGATGGTAGTACAGCACTCGTAGAGCCGCGTTATGCCTGTGGATGTAGGCCGAAGTCGCATATACCGGACATGCAGATAGTAAGTGCATGAGCGACTCCGGCGCCTGACGGCAGGTCCTACAGGTAATGTCAGGGACCTCCACACCCATAACGCGACTGCGGTAGACCAAGGTGTTAATAACACCATCTTGGCAGGCCACAATGAATCCCTCAGTCTCCGACTTTAGCCCTGCTGACCGTAAGAAAGCGAAGGTCAGCTTTGTCGATAAACCCAGTGTCTCTATGTTGTTATAGAATACACCGTGCATGGGCTTATCGACGTGCTGCCTGAACAGATTTCTCTGTTCGGCAGCTTTAATTTGGGCTGTCAGGCGATTTGGCGCAAGCTCAGTTACTGATTCTAGCTCAGCACCTCGCCGGCCTCCTCGCCTGAAGTCGAATATGAGACCGAGATCATCTGCGGCCTTACGTGCTGCCTTAAATAAAAATGCGCCAACTCCTGCAGTTTCATGATCTCTCACAAAACGCAGGAGTGGGTCCGAGCTCCTAAGGACGTTGCATGCCACACCCAGTGCTACTCTGCCATGCGCACACTCCAGACTCAAGAGTCCTCGGCCCCCCCGTTGGCGTGGGAGGTACACTCGAGGAACGGACGACCTAGGATGGATGCTCCTGTGAACATGCATCATCTTACGGGTATCCCTATCCAATTGGCGCAGCTCATCTAATGTCCACTTAACTACTCCGAAGGAGTAGAGCAGAATCGGAACGGCAAGCATATTAGTTGCAGACACCTTGTTCTTCCCCGAAAGTTCGGAAGCCCAAATCTTTCGGAGCCGGTGTCTGTACTTGCCGCGGAGAGTATCCTTAATTTGTTTCACGTCCTGGATGTGATGTTGTTCCACACCCAGGTACGTGTAGGTCTCTCCGGAATCCAGATGTCGTAGGATGCTTCCGTCTGCGAGCTGCGCGTCTTCAAGGAATATCCCGCTTCGTCCTCTTTTGAGGTGGACGACTGCACACTTGTCCAGCCCGAATTCCATGCCAATGGCCCGTGTATACTCTTGGACCACCCTTAGAGAGTTCTGGAGTTCGCACTCTCCGGAGGCATAAAGTTTTAGGTCATCCATATAGAATAGATGGGTGACTTTATGCCTCCGATTGCTGGGTGGGCCACATTGGTATCCGCGGGTTTGGCGGAGCCTGACAGATAACGGCAGCAGTGAGATGCAAAATAGGAGAGGACTCAGGGAGTCACCCTGGAAAACTCCTCTCCTAAAAGTTACCAACTCTGTTGATACCCGCTGAGCACCAGATGTTATGGTGAAGCGGGTTCTCCAGAGTGGCATCAGTTGTTCGATGCATCTCACTAGTGGGGCAGGTACCACAAGGCATTGCAGCAAGTGTAATAATAGTGCATGAGATGTTGTATCAAATGCCTTGCGGTAATCAATCCACGCCATTGATAGATTACGCTTGTATTGCACAGAATCCTGTGTAATACAGCGGTCTATCAATAGGTTCTCTTTGCAGCCTGCCACACCTTTCTTGCCACCACGCTGTTCGTGTATCTGTCGGTAGACCGGCTCAACTGACCTCAATGTCCTGGCATACACGATACGTGTAAATATCTTGTAGCAGGAATTGAGGCAGGTGATCGGTCTATAATTCTTCGGGTTGGACAGATCTCCCTTTTTGGGGATCAGTACAGTACGCCCCTCGGCAAACCAGTCCGGAATCGGCTGCCCCTCGTTCAACCATGAGTTGAAAACTCGGGCCAGATGGCGGTGGGTAGAAGGGAATTTCTTCCACCACCAGTTGTTTATGCCGTCTGGACCCGGAGCAGCGAAGTTCTTAGTTCCAACAAGTGCTTGTTGAACTTCCTCGGTACTGATCGCCGGACACACTTCGTCTTGCTCTCCCATTATTATTATTATTATTATTATTATTATTATTATTATTATTATTTTTTTCCGCGTGTGCGATGCTGGACAGTTCTCCCGTGTCTCCGACATTCTCACGGGAGAAGCGCCAGCGGATTATCCACAGCCACTCCCCGCGTCCCGCAGGGTTAGTGACTGTAGATGCCAGATTCGTGTGCCCTAAGAAGACGAAGGGACCTCAGGATAACTGCCTTCTGCATTTGGCCTGCCAACCACTCGGCTGACTTTTGGCAGGCTGGTATGGCCTTTAATTCCGAGAGCAGCGTAGGCCTCATTCCACCAAGTACACCGATTATCAGGACGACCATCTTGACCGAGTAGTCTGGGTATAGCACTCGGAGCTCATACCGGAGATCTCGGTATTTAGTCCGTTTTTCGCCCTCCTTCAAGATGATGTTTGTCTCGGCAGGTGCCGAGAACTCGATGACATACATCATCTTGGTTTGGTGGTCTAGGAGGACTATGTCAGGCTTGTTTGCCTGAATTTGCCTGACCGTCGGAAACGAGTAGTTCCAATATATTCGGCACTTCTCGTTCTCGACAACGGACTCGATCTCTCCGGGGACGTAAGGCAGCACTGGTGTTTGGTCTACTTCGTACGAGTGCCGAAGGTGGTAGTACAGCACTCGTAGGGCCGCGTTTTGTCTATGGATGTAGGCCGAAGTCGCATATACCGTACATGCAGATAGTAAGTGCATGAGCGACTCCGGCGCCTGACGGCAGGTCCTACAATTAATGTCAGGGACCTCCACACCTATAACGCGACTGCGGTAGACCAAGGTGTTAATAACACCATCTTGGCAGGCCACAATGAATCCTTCGGTCTCCGACTTTAGCCCTGCTGGCCGTAAGAAAGCGAAGGTCAGCTTTGTCGATAAACCCAACGTCTCTATGTTGTTATAGAATACGCCGTGCATGGGTTTATCGACGTGCTGCCTGAACAGATTTCTCTGCTCGGCAGCTTTAATTTGGGCTATCAGACGATTTGGCGCAAGCTCAGTTACTGATTCTAGTTCAGCACCTCGCCGGCCTCCTCGCCTGAAGTCGAATACGAGACCGAGATCATCTGCGGCCTTACGTGCTGCCTTGAATAAAAATGCGCCAACTCCTGCAGTTTCATGATCTCTCACAAACCGCAGGAGTGGGTCCGAGCTCCTGAGGACGTTGCATGCCACACTCAGCGCTACTCTGCCATGCGCACACTCCAGACTCAAGAGTCCTCGGCCCCCCCGTTGGCGTGGGAGGTACACTCGAGGAACGGACGACCTAGGATGGATGCTCCTGTGAACATGCATCATCTTGCGGGTATCCCTATCCAATTGGCGCAACTCTTCTAGCGTCCACTTAACTACTCCGAAGGAGTAGAGCAGAATCGGAACGGCAAGCATATTAGTTGCAGACACCTTGTTCTTCCCCGAAAGTTCAGAGGACCAAATCTTTCGGAGCCGGTGTCTGTACTTGCCGCGGAGAGTATCCTTAACTTGTTTCACGTCCTGGATGTGATGTTGTTCCACACCCAGGTACGTGTAGGTCTCTCCGGCATCCAGATGTCGTAGGATGCTTCCGTCTGCGAGCTGCGCATCTTCAAGGAATATCCCGCTTCGTCCTCTCTTGAGGTGGACGACTGCACACTTGTCCAGCCCGAATTCCATGCCAATGGCCCGCGTATACTCTTGGACCACCCTTAGAGAGTTTTGGAGTTCGCACTCTCCGGAGGCATAAAGTTTTAGGTCATCCATATAAAATAGATGGGTGACCTTATGCCTCCGATTGCTGGGTGGACCACATTGGTATCCGCGGGTTTGGCGGAGCCTGACAGATAACGGCAGCAGTGAGATGCAAAATAGGAGAGGACTCAGGGAGTCACCCTGGAAAACTCCTCTCCTAAAAGTTACCAACTCTGTCGATACCCGCTGAGCACCAGATGTTATGGTGAAGCGGGTTCTCCAGAGTGGCAACAGTTGTTCAATGCATCTCACTAGTGGGGCAGGTACCACAAGGCATTGCAGCAAGTGTAATAATAGTGCATGAGATGTTGTATCAAATGCCTTGCGGTAATCGATCCACGCCATTGATAGATTACGCTTGTATTGTACAGAATCCTGTGTAATACAGCGGTCTATCAATAGGTTCTCTTTGCAACCTGCCACACCTTTCTTGCCACCACGCTGTTCGTGTATCTGTCGGTAGACCGGCTCAACTGACCTCAATGTCCTGGCATTCAAGATACGAGTAAATATCTTGTAGCAGGAATTGAGGCATGTGATCGGTCTATAATTCTTCGGGTCGGACAGATTTCCCTTTTTGGGGATCAGTACAGTACGCCCCTCGGCAAACCAGTCCGGAATCGGCTGCCCCTCGTTCAACCATGAGTTGAAAACTCGGGCCAGATGGCGGTGGGTGGAAGGGAATTTCTTCCACCACCAGTTGTTTATGCCATCTGGACCCGGGGCAGCAAAGTTCTTAGTACCAACAAGTGCTTGTTGGACTTATTATTATTATTATTATTATAATTATTATTATTATTATTATCTCTCGTAGGTTGAGTCCGCTTACCCCATACATCTTTACTAGCTTAATAACACTATGATGTATTAATAGGAATGGCTCGAAACTCCTTAATACTTTCAAGAAAATGTAAGGAAAATGAGTGTGAAATATCCCCTTAAGGTAAAATTTCAGTAATATATCAGACTCCTTTGATGAAATTTTTGTCTGAAGTAAGCCATTACTTTTTAAATGAATAAAAAGAATCTATTTTACAACAAATAAATATTCTTTTATATTACGAAAAATAACTCGGTGGATGATTTATATTTTATACTCTGCTGCAATAGAAAATGATGAATTTTCAATAAATTATGCTTCCCCATATTGAATTTTTAATGTGGTTTTTATCGAATAATTATTTCATCAAAGTCTGCAGATGTTTTATACATAGTCTATTGTTTGACATTCTGAATAAATTTTCTCCTTATTTTTTCATTTTTGAAAGAATAAAGGTGTAATATAATTTCTTAAATATTTGTTTGCAAACCACCCTGTATACCTAAAATGATATTCTCATATAGAGAGCTACATTGGGTGGTTTCTTCTCGAGCTGCAAAGTCTTCGGGCCACAGGACTGTTTGAGTGTTGAAAATATTATTTCAGGATATGCTGCAGATATAATGTTGTGTTTCTTAAAGTTTCTTATACAATATGTTGTTGTGTAGTCTAGCGCCATAAAACATATATAACTGGGGAGATTTAAAACAATTCCCGCGTTCAGCCGCTGTTTGTTGACCAGCTTCATATAATGTTACCAAAACGTTTGTTTTTACCCTATGTTTGTTGCAATATTATTTACAATTTTTTATAATTATACATACTGCAGCTATATAACGCATTTAACGCAGGTTTAAACCCACAGTTTCAGAATGACCATTGCCGTATTGAGTAAGTGTTTCCTATTACAATATATAAATCTAATCCGAAATTCTGTTTTTGTATTTTAACTTATTGAAGTGAACGCTCAAAATATTTTTTACCTTTAGATCGATTATGCTGTTTTACTCACGTGTTCCAGTGAATATCAAATAATTTTACTTCATTTTAAATTTGCTGTTAATTTAATAAATAATTAACGATAAACACCTCTAAAATAAGTGCTGATTATATTATTTTACCGCTAGATACCAATCTACATATATTAGCGGTTGACTGTTCGCGAGCAATCGGAATAAAATATTATATTGAAACATTACCTCCTGCTAAAAATACTAAAAATATTTTTTATTTCAGTTATCGAGAACACTCCCGTTAGTCTTCCATGTAAGTTCAGAAATTATCTATCCTTTTTTAAGTTATTTAAACTGTGCTTTTTAGTGACCATGCAGATATTTACTTTCCTTTGGGGGCTGATGCGCCAGAGGTACCCCGGGGAAGAAGTATGTACTATTTTTATTGTTTTAAATTTATTTACATATTTTTATGCCTTCCCTATTGTATATTCTTGTTTCTCTTTCTAGTTTACATATACATGTGGAGCAGGTCTGCTACCGGAGGCATATTACGAGTGCCCCTGGTCTGGTCCGGTTTGCGGGAGGGAGGTACTCCTACTATTTGACCGTGTCGGTGACCGGGCATATTTTGAAATTTCGTAAGTATATTTTCATTTTTAATTTTTTCTGTGGTTTCAATACATTTTAAATCCGTCATTCTGTATAAGTTGCTAATTATTTATCCCTTCAATAATTATAGTTATAATAGTTTAAATCTATTATTACTTCTGAGTGCTAAATTCGAAACATTTACTTATATTAAAGTGAATTTGAAATTTTATTCTTTTCCTGGTTTCCAATATCGTGTAGGAGGTTTACTTAACCGATAATAAATGGCCGTTGTTTGGATATTAGGGAATTTATTATTAATTAGTCTATACCTAATTATGTTTATAATTCTACAATGCTATAGTAGCACAGTTTAATAGAATAATTTGATCGCCCTTACATAGTTTACATTTCTAGATTATCTTTATGCTGTAACGAACATTTGCTTGTCTTCCTTAACTAGATATATTATTATAAATCTGGGAACGTTTTAAATATCGAGTGAATTATTTATACACACACTAATTTGCTTTTTCTTTATTCTACAGATGATGGCAGTCACCCCATAGTCGCTGCTAGTGTTTTGGCGTACGTTATTTACATTATTTATAGTTTTTTTATTTATCAATATATTTGAATATTTAATCTAATATTTGATAATATTTTATAATATAATGTTTTTTATGTTATTCTAATATCTGTTTTTTATTTACAGAAGCTGAATAAAAAATTATTTTTTATTATTGTTTTATTCTTAAACATGTGTCTAGGTCAGTAAATGATATATTCATAAAATATATTTTTCTTTGCGAAAACATTATTGATAAAAGCTTCTCATATCAGACCTCCGTGTTAAGTTTTTATTTTTAGCATACTGAAATATAATACCTATACACAACCAGTTTATATTTCCTCTTTCTTATGACACTGGCATAAACTTAGTTCTTTATAACAAATGCATTTGTAAGCTGGTTTTGATATCCATCTACTAATGTATTTATTTATTGATAGCTATCAATCACTGGATTAATTAATTGTAAAAGTGCTATTGTTTTAACTATTAAAAGCAGTTATAAACACAGCAAATAAATCTAAAGGTGTTTGATAGTGAATATGTGTCAGTTGTCTGCCTAAATTAGATGTTTATCGAGAGGTTTTATGAACCCTGAAGGATTATAATCAACAAGCAGTGCAAGTAAGTTCCCTTTTATAGTTTCAATCTTTTGATATTATTAGGTATTTTAAAAAATTAATTGGCTTTCATTAGATATGGAAGAAATTATCCTTCATCGATTACTTATCATACTAAAATTCTTTTTCATAATTATTGGTTGGGAATATTTTAGTGTTAGGTGAGTTATTCATCTACATCTTATATATATTTCTATCATTTTTGGGGTATGAAATAATAAAAGAGTTGAAGAGTTGAGCTAAATTTTATTGTCTGTACACATACAAATAAAAGTATACAAATAAAGGTATAGTAGATAGATATACATTTTCTTGCTCCTTTTTAATAAGGTATATAAAGGGATATATAAAACATCAAAAATATTAAGAGTAAAATAGCCAATATTAATTAAAAAGCACATAACAATAGATAATAAATTTAGGCGCTAGTGTAAATGAAAAGAAAAATGACAATAGTAAAAATATATGATAAATTGAAAACATTAATGATGTTTGGGCAAAAATATACCTTTTTCTTAAAATCTTAAAATATTTACAGAAATAGTAAAGTAGTGTGAAACAAAAAAAAAATAAAATTGAATTTTAAAATTATGTACATGACTTAATTTTGATTGCAATAATTGTTGAGACATTAAAAACAAAATTAAAAATTGCATATATCTAATCAAACGTATTTAATGATCTCTATATTTTTATTATTGTCACAATAAACTATTCTTAAAATCGTGGTATCGCACAATAGAGCTTTTACAATTTATATTATCGAATAAGTGGGTGAAAACACTATTTATTATTTTCTACACAAACATTTTTCGGTTCCTCTTTTATAGCACACATTTTGGTGTTATAACAATAATTCACGTTTGGGTAAAAATATACGTTTTCCTTAAAATCTTAAAATATTTACAAACTAGTAAAGTAGTGTGAAACAAAAAAAGATAAAATAGAATTTTAAAATTATGTACATGACTTAATTTTGATTGCAATAATTGTTGAGACATTAAAAACAAAATTAAAAAATTACATATATCTAATCAAACGTATTTAATGATCTCTATATTTTTATTATTGTCACAATAAACTATTCTTAAAATCGTGGTATCGCACAATAGAGCTTTTACAATTTATATTATCGAATAAGTGGGTGAAAACACTATTTATTATTTTCTACACAAACATTTTCCGATTCCTCATTTATAGCACACATTTTGATGTTATAACAATTCACGTTTGGGTAAAAATATACGTTTTCCTTAAAATCTTAAAATATTTACAAAATAGTAAAGTAGTGTGAAACAAAAAAAAAAGATAAAATAGAATTTTAAATTATGTACATGACTTAATTTTGATGGCAATAATTGTTGAGACTTTAAAAACAAAATTAAAAATTACATATATCTAACCAAACGTATTTAATGATCTCTATATTTTTATTATTGTCACAATAAACTATTCTTAAAATCGTGGTGTCGCACAATAGAGCTTTTACAATTTATATTATCGAATAAATGGGTGAAAACACTATTTATTATTTTCTACACAAACATTTTCCGGTTCCTCGTTTATAGCACACATTTTTGTTGTTATAACAATAATTCCGTCTAGTTTCCTAAACAATTTTTCTATTTCTCTCATTCTCTGTTGATATATCTCACGTTTTTTATAAAGTTTTTCGCGTTTTTTTGTTTTTTTACGAAGTATTTCTGCACTTTTTGCGATAAGATGTTTGACCTCTGTTATAAACGCCGCACAGCTGTCGTTTTCCTGTACAATGTCTACTTGAAAATTAAAAGTCCCGTCCTGGACGCTATTTTCCGTTTCAGGGCTATCGATGTTGTTCTCTGCTTCAGAAATATCCTCATACACAGGAACAGGTGTATACTGCGGCACTGTTTGATCATCCAGAGACGTGTTGGCGTGCTCGTGTTTCTGAGTTGCTGTGCATCGCGGGTCGGACCTTGATGCACCAATAGGTTGTATGCACGAAAATGACCCCTCAAGTACTTCTATGCTGCTACTGGAAATATCGCTTTCTGTATCGGGAAGGTCTCGAATATTTCTTGCCTGCTGAGTAATATCCATGAATTTTTCGTGGTTTGGTGAATGTTGTTGTATCTTGACGGACCTAATGGTTCCTTTAGGTGTGGCTAGCATGGTTCTCATGACTGTATGCGTTCGTGTAATAACTTAATTTCAAATAACGGCTTGTTTGAGGATGTTTACTGATAACATTACCCCTTTCAAGTGTATAGTCTTTTCTAGTTTGAGTCCCACGCTGCATCAGGTCGTTGGTTCTACCTCTCTTGCAGCAGTCATATTTTTGTCTTTTATTTTTCATAAATGTATGAGAACCGCCTTGTAATATCCGCTCAGGCATGTATCGAATGTTTTTTTTGCATCGTTTCTTGGTGAGAAGATAAACCCCTTTTCACGTTATACAGCATGTGTGAATTATAATACAGGAATCGCGTCCTTTGATTGTAAATATATGGTTCTATTTTCCGTTCTATTTTTATACTGTGTCTTATTGATTTTGGGGCGCGTTATATATCTACTAAACGGGGGTTTAAAGTTTTTCTAGGAGAAACCAGTTTACGTGGAGAACTTTTTACCTAATTTAAACTTTTAGGCACACATTTTTTTTTGCTCTTTGCAGGTTATATGTAAATTTCTTTTTTATTTCTTCAAGGCGTGTGATGAGGTCATTCATACCGGCAGAATTTTCGCTTTTCTTTCTTTACCTATTACTAGATGTTTTGAATGTATAAATGCTATTACTTCTGCGCGAAAGCACGCAACATATCATTTTATTTTTAACTTCTTGCTTACTATCAAATATAACTTATGATAAAGACCGATGTTAGTGTCGATTTTCTAAGTAGGCGCACCGAGATTTATATATTTCGAGCTACTGAAACACTTTGTTATTATTTATCTACATTTGATATCAGGTGTCAAGGTTGGCCGCAAGCTCTAGACTCATGTGTTTGTGCATTTGTTGTATTTAATTTTTATGCGCCTTAATTTTCTCTTACACATGCGGTAGTTTTTATACATCATTTTATTGACCTGTGTTTTTATATATTGCCAAAGTTCATCTATTCGAAATGTTGTATGCAGATTCTTAAATGTAATTATTAATTGGGGCTGGCAAGTTATCCAGTGTTGAGAGCCATATAAAATATGCTTTTGTACCATATGGATGTATATAATATCATGCCTGCTCAAGCGTACTCACTCATTATCTATTCCATAAAATTACTAAAATTAGAAAGGTGTCTACACTTTATAAACTAAGGCTGTATCATAACCCCATTACTTTACCATGTAAAAGTAATCTATACTTAGACGGAAGTCTAACAAAAGACGGCGGATCATCTGCAATCAGGTTGAATTGATAAATAGCGCCTTCAGTTATCTTTTTAGAGAAATTTGGTTTTTATAAAATTAAAGCACCTTATTGAAACCTTAACTATTTATTTTGGAAACATTTTTAAAATATACAGGGTAATACAAACCACGGCTAGTATTGGTATTATTTGTTTTAACACATCTATTTCCACATATGCATTAACTATCGAGCCCTTAATAACAATAATAACTTTAATATATTTAATCCTCGTATCATTTATAGCTCGTTATTAAATGCTGAACTAGCTGTCTAACACCTTTACGCCATATGTACATGCCCATTGGATGTATGACAGTATTCACTTTCGTTTTCGTTTTAAAAATATCCATTCTAAATTAATTTTATGTTTAGCTCTTGTTATATACAAGGTGGTGGAAAATATTGATGTTGAATACAATTTTCAATTAAGTGTTGCGGATGAAACTTCTACAATAAACATTTGCAATATTTTTTTTGATGAGATGTTTTCTGTAGCTTTCCTATACATAACATTTAAACCGTTTAACATGTTTTCCTGCACTATTTGACCATACCTATTTTACCACAACCTATTTAATATATAACTTACATGTTTTGGGTTTTGCGCATGCGCTTACACATTGAATTAATTATGGGCACTTCCGGTTATCATGTGTTAACCAGATGTCGTGAGAACAGTAGTTTTTAATTGATTCCCACACAGCCAGCTGTTCGCCAGATGTTCACATGAGTCATCGATTTATGCCGGATGTTTTTATATCGTGAGACTTAACGAAACAGGATGTTCCCACGTTTTAACACCTATACGAGGGATCGAATTAATAACACGTGATCGCCATATGTTACTTGTGTCGAATATAAGACGAGGATTGCGATCTATCTAGTCAGTCTTTTGACGTTTGTTGTTGGCGTTACTTGTATAAGCTGTTTTCGACGCGGTCTTTTAAGTTAGTTAAAATGGAAAAGTTTATCCTGGCAAAAGATAGTGTTAAGAAAGTTAAACGTTTCAATTTAACTGGACGTACCCTCGAATTTAAAATTAAGCCCATACCAGCTAATGAAGAACCGGTGTCTTCGGTGAAAAGCGCTGTTAATCAGATAATTGAAAAAGGTACCGAAGGTCTTCAGCCTAATGACCAGGTCGGTTTCAACTTCTGTAGTAAGAGTTTTCAACGCGGTAGCGGGTGGTTTGCTTTTCGTGAGGCCAGCAAGGTTACATACGATGATGTCTGAAGTGTCATCAGTAGCATATACCAGTCAAATTCAGCTGATTTGAACACCGAGACTTTCTGTTTAGGTGTAACAAGTGTCAGAATGCCTTCTGGAAAAGGAGGAAATTGGAAAGGTTGTTATAACAGTTTCGACGAAGAGTGTCGTATGCGTGGTGGAATTATTACTATAAATAATCAGGATAACATGTGCCTACCTCGAGCTTTAATGGTGGCTATCGCCTACGTAAACAAGGATCCTCTGTGGAACAAGGTGCGTAA
Source organism: Rutpela maculata (assembly GCA_936432065.2). NCBI lineage: Eukaryota > Metazoa > Arthropoda > Insecta > Coleoptera > Cerambycidae > Rutpela > Rutpela maculata. The sequence continues at coordinate 125,111,163 of OW386292.2, read as the reverse complement.
AGACGCTGGAAAACTTCAGACCCAAAGAGCAATTAATCTGCTGGAAGAGACTGAACTTACTATTCCCTCGGGAGGTTATGACATTCCTGAATTGGAGCAGTTTCAGCGTGAACTGCAAAATTATAAAATTGTGGTTTACATTTATGGTAACAAAAGCAGAGATGTTATGTTTGAAGGCGTTAATGAAGGGAAGAAACTTAATTTACTTTATCATGAAGGACATTATAATGTGATTACGTCTTTAACGTCTGCTTTTGCCTGCTCGTATTATTGTGAGGAATGTCATATACCTTATAACGACAAAAACAAACATCGCTGCGCAGGAAAATGTCCCTGCTGCTTTCAGTCATCTGCGTGTCCACAGACTTTGAATGTAAAATGCCCTGAATGTAAAAGATCGTTCAGAGGGATAAACTGTTGCGATAATCATAGGCGAGAAGGATCATTAGGAAAAGGCAGTGTTTGCGGGCAGATTAAGCTTTGTATGAATTGCCTTAAAACGGTAAAAAGCGATAGGAAACATACGTGTGGCGAGATATTTTGCAAGATTTGTCATAGCCATATGCCTCAGAACCATCTTTGTTATATACAGGTTGATCGAGGAACACCGAAAACGACAGATACTCTATTTATTTTCTATGATTTTGAAACAAGGCAGGAGAAAATTTTGGAGGATGGTTCTCTTCTACACGAGCCAAATGTATGTGCTTTTAGCCAATGTTGCGATAGCTGTTTTGAAGAGGACATAAAAATTTGTGACAGGTGTAGTGTAAAACGGCAGGTGCTAAAAGTGAATCCTGTCAATAACTTCGCAGAGTATGTCCTCAATCAACGAAAACTATTCAAGCAGCTTATATGTTTAGCTCACAATTTTCAATCATTCGACGGACAGTTCATTCTCAATTACATATTGACAAAAACGGACCTTAAACCAGAATTAATTATGAGGGGCACAAAGATTATTTTGCTGGTGGTTGGGAATGTAAAATTCATAGACTCGCTTAACTATTTCCCAATGCCCCTCTCCAAACTACCAAAAGCCTTTGACCTAAATCCGGAACTTAGAAAAGGATATTTTCCTCATCTGTTTAACACCAAGGAAAATGAAAAGTACGTTGGTCCTTTACCAGCTCTAGAGTTTTATAGTCCTGATACAATGAAATCAGAAGATCGTGAAAAATTTCTACAGTGGCATGAGGAACATAAAAACGATGTTTTTGATATGCAGCGTGATCTGGTATCAGATGTTGAAATATTGAAAAATGCCTGCTTGAAATTTCGGGGGCAGTTACTCGAGACCACCAATGTTTGCCCGTTCGCTGAAGCATGTACCATTGCTAGTACATGCAACAAGGTGTTTAGAAGAAATTTCCTGAAGCCAAACACAATAGGCATTATTCTGAAAAATGGATACAGATGGAGGGATAACCAAAGCAAAATTGCTATCCAGTGGCTTGTTTGGGAAGAAAACCAGAGAGGCATAAATATTATTCACGCTGCTAAAAAGCAGGAATTCAGAATACAGGGCTTAAAAGTAGATGGATATTGTGAAGAAACAAAGCAGGTGTTTGAGTTTCATGGCTGTTATTACCATGGATGCCCTAACTGTTTCAAACGTAACAGAGATGAAGCACTGTATGACAATCCTACAGAAACTATGAACTTAAGACACGAGTCTACTATTGCTAAGGCGGAAAGACTTAGAGAACGGGGCTATGAACTCATCGTGATATGGGAATGTGAGTTTAGAAGATAGCTTAAAGAAAATGAAGAACTTAGAAATTATAGCGAAAATCATCCTTTAGTTAATCTTGCGCCTCTTAATGCTCGAGATGATTTTTATGGTGGAAGGACTGGAAATACTTTTGAATATTATAGATGCGGCCCTGGTGAAAAAATAAACTATATCGATATCTGTTCTCTTTATCCTTATGTTTGCAAGTATTCAAAATTTCCTATAGGCCATCCAGAAGTCTACGTAGGCATGGATTGTGATCAATTAGCTTTAGAGAGTACAGATGGTGTAATCAAATGTAAAATACTGCCACCGACTGACTTGTATCACCCAATTTTGCCTATGAAAATGAACAATAAATTAATTTTCGCTTTGTGTTATTCGTGCGCAAGAGAGATGCGTAGTAGTATGTGTACACATAATAATGAGGAAAGATGCTTAACGGGGACCTGGATTATCGACGAGGTATTGAAGGCTGTGGAAAAAGGTTATGAAATACTAGAAGTTTATGAAATTTGGAAGTATGGCATCCAGAGGTATGACAAAGCGGCAAGTGTTTCGGGTCTGTTACAGGTATGATGAATAAGTTTATAAAAATAAAACAACAGGCCTCCGGTTGGCCTGCAAGCTGTGTTACTCAAGAACAAAAAGACCAATACATCGAAGACTTTTTAAATAACGAGGATGTGTTGCTAGAACCTGGTGAAGTTGTAAATAACCCGGGGCTTCGTTCTTTGGCTAAGTTAATATTAAACAGTTTCTGGGGAAAGTTCGGGCAGAGGGAAAACCAGCCCAAAACTAAGATTGTCAGAGATCCAGGCGAGCTATTTGGTATGTTTGCGAACCCCTGTATTGATGTTAATGCTTTGGTTCCTGTTGGTGATGAGGCGGTTATTGTTAATTACGAGCATAGAGAAGAAGTATACCAGCCTTTATCTACCGTTAATGTGGTGATAGCCTCATATGTCACGGCACAGGCCAAATTAAAATTGTATAGCTACCTTGAACAATTGGGGGAAAGAGTATTGTATTACGACACAGATAGTGTCATATATGTGTCAAGACCTGGCGATATTGATATCACTATCGGAGAGGCTGTCGGTTCTATGACCAATAAACTCGAAGGATACGGACCTGGCAGCTACATTACAGAGTTTGTGTCCGGTGGTCCAAAGAACTATGTGTATAAAGTGTATTCCACCAGTGATAATGATGAACAAGTTGTATGTAAAGTAAAGGGCATCTGTTTGAACTATTCGGCTTCTCAGCTGGTAAATTTTCAAAGTATAAAAAACATGGTTCTTGAGGACTCAGACCCTGTATACATAGTGTCGAATAATATACGGAGGACCAAAGAACACGAGGTAGTGACTCGAACAGAGACTAAAATATATAGACCTCACTCTACTAAAAGAAAGTTTGCAGAAGACCACAGCTCGGTTCCTTACGGATTTAAACCCCCAAAAATTTAAGAGTGTTATTCTTTATATTTTTACCTGTATATTGTATATATTAAAAATATTTAAAACCTAAATACTTTTTTTTTGTAAAAATTTCAGTATTATGTTTAGGGTGTTGCATTCACATTACAGTCTATGAAAACTATTGGGCAAATATTTGTTTTTAAATATTGCTATGTAGTTTAGAGTTACATATTACCTTTTTGAAATATGTGAGAATTTAATAAAAAATTAAAATCTCTGCCTGTATTGTTCTTTATGCTCTACCTGTATATTGTGGTATATTGAATATTTTTAATAAATTTAATTTGTATTTAACAATTGTGTTTTAGTTAAAGTATTACATTGAAACTGTGTATGAGAATTTTAATAAACTGTTAAACGCTAACCTGCATTTTATTTTTAACTTCTTACCCCAGAACGCATTCGAAAACAATTTTACAATTTATTTACCAAAACACTGTGCTTTACACAAAATGAAGAATCAATAACTGAATATAAAAGCGGGGTAATGAAAGCTATAAAAAAAAACATCAATACTCAGTTTTTTATTAAAACCTAATATAAAATTAAAACAGTAGTTTTACAGTAATTGTCACAAGCCCCCAAGTATGTCAAAGGTATATGTTTTTGAATCATTAGATTGTCGTTTTAATGTAGAGATGACTTATACTTTTTATTACGATGCATAAAGCGTTTTCTGCTTTTCGTGGAAAAATAGATTCTATATAGTATCTGCAGTGTTTTAAACAGCGAATATATTATTTTATGTATTTTCCATCTTTTTATATTTTTGGACATTTTATATGCTTAGGCTTTAGGTATTTAACACAATCATATTTTCCTACGTTCTCATGGACCACTTCAGTCGCCTGGAGGTATTTTGCGCCAGTCTTATTAGTCTGGAGGTACTTCAGTCACCTGGTGGTACTTGCGCCGGCCTTAGAGGGGCTACTCGGCTGTCGGCAGGCGGGCTGAGTCGCCCTAATAACTACTAAAATATAGTTATCATGTTAGTATTTAGTTAATCAGCAGTGAAGACAGACAGTGTTTTTTCACCCCATAATGTCAAAATCTGAAATTGGAAGTGACTCATTTTCATCCATATCATTTTCATCTCCCTATTGGAAATATGTAGATAGTGTTCTTTTAAAATATTCCGAACAAATTAAGCAAGAAAAGCAATTAATTAACGAAATCATATTCCCATTAGGTGAATTTCCACTACAAATTTCTACAGGTATTAGTGCAGCTCGAGGATTTGAACCAACTGTAAGACTTATATATTCATGTAATGTAATTTCGCTCATGGACTTGGATTGGTATGATTTCATTACAAATTTTAATATAATGCCCGAAAATGATAAAGAAAATTTTATTGTTATGGAATTTGAAAATTTTAAGATATCCAGTCAACTTTTTATGGACAAACATGTGTTGGTATTGAAAAGCGGCGATAATGTGATTTATTTGGATGACCACTGTATCAAAAACCTAAATAATATTAAACATTTAATTAATTAAGACTACAATATTTAAGACAATTAGATTTTAAGATGTTTTATAATAATAGTATACTTTACATTAGTAATTTTGAACATTGTGGTAAGGAAACATATATTGATAAATTGAAAAGCTTGTGTAATTTAAATAAGTGTGAACAGACCTATTGTTTACTAGAGTATTTAGAGTTTAACAAGAAAACTATTCTTCTTGATATTGATCAAATATAAATGTGTAAATACTAATTAAAATAAATTTTTTTATACCAAGTTTTTGTATTTTATTTTATGAAAATTTTTGAAAATTGAAAAATATATTTTTTTTTTCCAAGGGCAGAAACTTTTTTTAATAAAACCTTTCTAATATTTCTTTTTCCTAGTATGATCTACTAATTTGGCATAACTAAATAAATATTTTAAACAACAGCTTAAAAAATTAACTAAATAATTGTAACTTATTAATTTTTTATTTAAACAATATTATTCTAATTAACTAAAAAGAAAGTATTTGACAGTGCTTTTTATAAATCTGGTACAAAAAGTGCTATAATTTTACAGTACTATAAATCTGTCTTGGTACAAGAAGTTAATTTTGTTCACTAATGACCTTTTTGACCTATGTGTCAGTTAAACGACAACAAATTCAGTGCAAGAAGTGCTCAAGTCTGTCCAATCTTTAAAGCGCTTTTTCATAAAAATATAAATGTGTATGTCACTTCTTAAAATCTCGAATACTTCTGCAAGATCTGCCCAAGTATAGACATAAGTCTTTAGGTAACAACAAAGTTTGTGTGCAAGAAGTGTATAAGTAGACTTGCGGCTTTCTGTCTACATTATTTAAAAAAAAGATAATATTTCTAGAAAATATGTAAAACTGAAACAACTATAAAAGCATGAAGTTTCTAGCTGAACAAATTTCTCTATATTGAAAACCATTAAATATTAACTTAGTTACTTCTTGTACCACGACACAGAAATGTTTTGTGGAAAAAGTCATACAGAATAGTTTTTACTAAAAACTATTCTATTGAGATTTTCCCTTTCGGAAATATTGAAAACGAGCTTATTAAAAATTAAGTAAACAATTTTGTTAATTTTTGTTTTTAAACATTATTATTCTAATTTACAAAAACTAAAAAGGAAGTATTTGACAGAGCTTTTTATAAATCTGGTACAGAAAGTGCTATAATTTTACCTTTGTAGAAAAGTTATATCTGCCTAATTTGAGCCCCGAATTGAAAAGGTTGTATAGAATAGTTTCTTATCAGGAACTGGTCTCTAGAGTTTTGTAATTGTAATTTTATGGTGCTATAAATATTTTTCGGTCTATAACTATCGGTTATTTCAAATACAATTTTTCTACTTACTCGGTAAACATATATTGATAAAACACAAAACACCAATTTGGAGAATATTTTATGAACGAGACGAGACACATGATAGTGTCGGCTTATAGGGACTTAATAAGATTTCGCGAGTTTTGTATAACTTAATTTGCATAAAATTGCAATTATTATGAAACCACATTCTCAAACTTACTTTCATATCATTCTGACCTTTACATTAAGCATGGAACGCTTCTTTTATGTAAACAGGTGTGTCGACAACTTTCATTATCAATAGCCTCAGGCAAATAAACTGCAACAATGTACCCTCGGGTAATAAAGCATTTAGTCATTGATGGTGATGAGCTTTTTCGAGATGAGCACGTGATGGACCACATGATAGCCTCTAAAAGCCTTTGGTCATTGACAACTTCTTCGGGTGATGACGTATGTACAAGAATGGACGTAGTAGTTAAGTAATGAAAGAGCTGCTGAAGCGAAGAGATGCTCACTAGTGAGCAACCAATCAAAAGCTATGGAAAAGCATCTGGTGAACACGTGTTCGACATCTGGCAGTGATTCACATCTGGTGAAAGGTGAATGACCTGTTTATCTAAAAATAGATTATGATGAAAGGTGAATGACCTGTCTGGAAACCAATTAAAACTATTGTCCTCACGACGCCGTCTGGCATAAACCGTTATAATAAGCATCTGACGAACATCCGGTATAGATCGATGACTCATAATAAGCACTAACCGGCATAGATCGTTATTTCGGTAATTAATTCAATATAATAGTACATGTACCGGAAAAATTTTCACACACGGTATATACTTTCATAAATAAAATGTGGCTTTTAATTGCCCCAAACAACGTTTAATGCAGTCTCGCTAAAGTGTTTACGCCATAAAATTCTTTGAACACATGCAGACGCTTTGGTCTGTCGCACATTTATTTTTTTACCTTATGTAGTCTAATTTTAATATGCGTCAATTGCAGTCGTCTACGTGGGTTATCACAATGCAAGCTTAAAAAGTGGATCTCACACTCAACCAAAATTATAAAACAACATCATGCAGTGTTAAATATAGCGTCTAATAACCGAACATATGTCCAGAGGGAATAGTTTTTGGGCTCCCGCAGTCTACAGAGTATGTATTTCTGACCAACGCCAATAAAATGCATAAAGCTGCACATTTAATTTCTACATTTAAAAATAGGTACTCGCGTTTGATTGGTTCTAAAAAATTTAAGTAGGATCTGCAAATAATTTACACCAATAACACAGGCTGTTACGAAAAAATCTAAATTAGTGGGATCGACACTATATATGCTACTGAAAAAGCATTCAAACTCAGTTTATTAAAACAATCTTAATACATACGTCAAGATGAAAACGAAGATTTGCAGTGACGCGCCAAGTACTTCAAAAATAGTTGACAGACCGAGGAAGTCTATAAAGTTACTTTCTCATCTTAAGAAGGACGTGGAGGAATTCCAAGCAATTAATAAAGAGTTCAATACAAGTTTTGATAGCACTTATTCAATTCAAGTACTTGATGGATCGTTCAGCAAACTGAAGCCGATTGGATCTAAAAGAGGCGGAAAATTAGGCAGCTACTCCAGTCCAAGTAAAATATCCGACAATTCAACATCAAAACCAAGTAATAACCACTTTAGTCCTGGTAAAATGTCCACCCCCATGAGCAAATTAGTGAAGTCGAAGACAAAACGGACGAAGAGGAAGCCCAGAACACGACTTTTAATTATGAACAGGATGTTGTAGAAGAAAATTTAACAACCGAGCAGCATATGCAGCAAGTAGAGGGATTTGTGAAAACTACCAGGCAAATGGTTTCAGCAAAAACAACTAAAAAATCAGAGTTGTTAAAAAAACTCCACAAATACCAAAGAAAAATTAAGAGTGTGGAAACAGCCCTAAAACATTTGGACCGAATAATTTCCTTTGGAAACCAAGTTCCAACATTTATTGATAATTTACGCCTAGACTAATAGACATTTTTATAGATATTTTATTTATAGTGCTTGGTTTAATTGCAACATTTATTGATAATTTACGTCAAGACTAATAGACATTTTTATAGATATTTTATTTATAGTGCATGGTTTAATTGTATAATAAATATTTGAAACCTAAAATTGTTTGTTTCAATTTTATTTTAACTAAACATTTTCAAAAAGGTAGAAGTGACTAAAAAGATAAATGGAGTATAGAATCTAAGTGTGCAGATCAAAAATTTTCTTAAAAGAAAATTATACCTTGTAGTGTTCAAAAATTATTATATTTTTTCCACTTCGAATATTAGAAGAAATAAATAAAAACAGAAAAATCCACTAAATGTGTCTAAACAATTACAATGTCTAAAATGTGGCATCTTTCCTTTGATTTTACAAGATTATTTATATACCTAGTGATAATTTAAAAACACGCCTCACTAAGGTAATCCAATTCTTTAGTAAATAAGTATAATCATCATTAGCTCTGGTTTTCTTGTGATGTCAACATTATTCACAACAAAAAAATAACGAAAACAGGGAACTTTAACTATTTACCTCGAAAAATTTCAAGTGCTAAAAAAATTAGCTATTTTAGTCTTAATGTTTTTGATATGTTATATACCCTATTATATACGTCACATGTATTAAAAAGGAGCAAGAAAATGTATATCTATCTACCACACCTTTATTTGTATGTGTACAGACAATAAAGTTAAGCTCAACTCTTCAAAACCACCCGCTTTTATTATTCCACACCTCAAAAATATAAATAACCAGTATTTACAGGCAGATAGAATATATATATAAAAAAAGTCTTGTAGATGAATAACTCACCTAACACTAAAATGTGCCCAACCAATAATTATGAAAAATAATCTTAGAGAAAATATAGTCTAATGTGAGGCAACATATTTTGTTTGAAATTTAATATGATAAGTAATCGATAAAGGATAATTTCTTCCATATTTAATGAAAGCAAATTAAATTTTTTCAAAATACCTAATAATAACAAAAGATTGAAACTATAAAGGGAAATTACTTGTACTGCTTGTTGATTATAATCCTTCAGGGTTCATAAAACCTCTCGATAAACATCTAATTTAGGCACACAACAGGCACATATTCACTATCAAACACTTTTACATTTATTTGCAGTGTTTATAACTGCTTTTTAATAGTTAAAACGATAACCCTTTACAATTAATTAATCCAATGATAGCTATCAATAAATAAATACATTAGTAGATGGATATCAAAACCAACTTACAAAATGCATTTCTTATAAAGAACTAAGTTTATGACAGTGTCATAAGAAAGAGGAAATATAAAGTGGTTGTGTATAGGTATTATATTTCAGTATGCTAAAAATAAATTTAACACAGGTCAGATATGAGAAGCTTTTATCAATAATAGATTGGAACTCTAAACTTTTTATTTTGAAAATATTTTAAAATATACAGGTTAATAAAAAATATATTACGTTCAATAGATGAACAGGAATTATTTATTTTATCATATCTATTTCCACATATGCATTAACTTTTGAGTGTTTTAATAATAATAATAATAATTTGCAAATTAATAACAGAAACCCTACCATACTATAAATATCAGCCTAAAGATGTTCTTGACAATAACCAATATAAAGTGTACTGGGATAGGGAGATCAGAACAGATACAAAAATACAGGCCAATAGACCAGACATAGTAATTTACAACAAAAATAAGAAGCAGGTCACTCTCATTGATGTTGCTGTTCCACTATCTAATAACTTACAAACCACACATGCCAAATAAATAAATACATAGAACTTGCGGCGAAAATAAAACAAATGTGGAAGGTAGATAGGGTTGATATACGACTGATTATAATATCCACAACAGGAAAAATACCCCAAGCTACAGTGAAACAAATAGAAGAATTGGATATAAAATATTTAACATCTCATTTACAAAAAACTATTGTGCTAGGACACATGTCACATTGTAAGACGTTTCCTATCCATTTTAAATTCATATGTAGAAAGGCTTGACAATTGTCCGTCTGAAACAACCTACCATCAGAAAGACACCGTTGAAAAATAAGACTGTGAAAATAATAATAATAATATGCAAAATCGAACCGGCAGCCCTAGCGCATCCGGGAGGGGAGAGCGTCTTCCCCTCTGGTGTCGGTCGTGGGCTTGCTGGGCTAACCACCCACAAGCCCAAACCTCCGGTTCCTATTAGTCGATGACAGGGCCCCCACGATCGACCCCGTTCGGATAGGGGTCAAGGGCAAGGTGGTGGGGCCCAACAAGATCGACAGCCCATTGTTGACGGCCGCGACGAACAAGGGCGCTTTGTGTGGACAGATGAACTGAGGGACAACCTTATGCAGTGCTACGAAAGCACCTTCGTCGCAGGGGCTACGTGAAAACTGCTCCTCAGCTGATGAATGAGGTGGCCGAAGGTCCACCGAATGAACCGGTTGAAGTTGCAGTCCCAGTCGTTCCACCAGTACCAGAGGGCCTCAGTACCAGAAGGGGGTTGCACAACATAAAACCCCCCGGGCCACAAAATCTGGCCAGAGTGGATGCAGAACTTCGTGCAGCGCTACCAGAAGAGGCTGACATCTGGCACATAAATTGTGCCGTGTATGCTGCCGCTCAACGCTTGTCTCAGGTGGAGAGGCGGAACAGTGCTTCTCCACAAGAGAGAGCGAGGCAACACGCATACCGTATGCGGCGAGTAGCTGCCAACTTAAGACGCGTCCATCACACACTCAATGGGGCAGTGCTGCAAACCACCAAACAGCACTACCTCGACAGGATACGGATGCTAGTGTGTTGTAAGAAGTCACTAGTGAGGCGGGCGAGGGGGCTAGCGGAAAATCAACTTTTCCGCAAAAAGCCCTCTCGCCTTTTCGAACCGCCTCAGCATGTTGCTGAAAATCCGCCGACTGCAGATCAGGTGGAAAACTTCTGGAAAACGTTGTACGAGCAGAAGCTTCCACTCAACAGAGACTCTCCAGCCCTGGCACACTTTGAAACCTTTTGTCAAAGGTTTCAGCAACCACAACAGGTGTGCCAACCGATAACCCCAGAAGAGGTTCGAAGAGCTCTTGAGGGCTCCAAGAACTTTGCTGCTCCAGGTCCCGACAGGATCAATAACTTTTGGTGGAAAAAATTATCCAGTACCCACCACCATTTAGCCAGAATTTTCAATTCATGGCTAAATGGGGAGCAGCAAATTCCTTCTTGGGTTGTCGAGGGGCGGACAGTGCTGATCCCGAAGAACGCAGATTTGTCTAACCCAAAGAACTACTGGCCGATAACCTGTTTAAACGCATGTTACAAGGTGTTTACGCGCATCTTGTACATGCGAGTGCTCCACGCAGTTGAACCGGTTTACAAGCGGATATATGAGCAACGAGGGTCAAATAGAGGTGTCGCTGGATGCAAGGAGAACCTGCTGATTGACAGGTGTGTCACGCAGGACTCCATGCAGTATAAGCGTAACCTCTCCATGGCCTGGATCGACTACCGCAAGGCATTTGACATGACATCGCACGAGCTTATTGTACACTTGCTCCGATGTCTTGCGGTACCTGGTACCGTAGTGAAATGCATCGAAGAACTGATGCCGCTCTGGAGGACTCGCTTTACCATTACATCGGGTAATGATAGAGTCCAGACGGAGTCGGTAACATTCAGAAGGGGAGTATTTCAGGGAGACTCCCTCAGCCCCCTTCTATTTTGCTTCTCACTACTGCCATTATCCGTTTCGCTCGGGAAAACCCGTGGATACAACTGCGGTACCCCTGGCGATAGGAGGCATAAGGTCACCCATCTGTTTTATATGGATGACCTTAAACTTTATGCCTCCGGAGAGAGGGACCTACACCAGTCCCTCAGGGTGGTACAGGAGTACACGCAGGCTGTCGGCATGGAGTTCGGGTTAGACAAATGTGCACTGGTCCATCTCAAGAGAGGACGATGCGGGAACTACGGAGAAGACGCGCAGCTCGTGGACGGAAGCATCTTACATCATCTAGATGCCGAAGAGTCGTACACTTACTTGGGTGTCGAGCAACGCTCCACCCAAGAAGTGAGTGTAGTGAAAAACGTTCTCCGCGGCAAGTATCAGCACCAACTCCGACAGATCTGGTCTTCAGAGCTGTCGGGGAAGAACAAGGTGTCTGCTACCAACATGCTTGCCGTTCCGATCCTTCTCTACTCCTTTGGAGTAGTGAAATGGACTCAAGAAGAGTTGCATCAACTCGACGTAGGAACCTGCAAGAAGATGTATCTCAATAGGAGTTTGCATCCTAAATCGTCCGTTCCACGGCTATACCTCCCACGATATCGGGTAGGCCGTGGACTCTTGAGTTTGGAGAGTCTCCATAATAGGATGGTTCTGGATGGAGCCTGTAAGGTCATCAGGAGTTCGGATCGCCTCCTCTGCATGGTCCGAGACCATGAAAATGCAGGGGTAGGAGCCTTTCTGTTTAAGGCAGCACAGAGAGCAGCCGATGAACTTGGTCTCTCCTTCGACGTCGAGCGGGTAAATCGCGACTCTGTCACCGACTTGGAACCTGCTCGGCGAAAAGCCCAAATTAAAGCTGCAGAACACAACTTTCTGCAGCTACACACGGATAAGCCAATGCATGGAGTCTTCTATAAAAATATAGAAAACCTTGGCTTATCCGAAAGGCTGACCTTTGCCTTCTTAAGGTCAGCCGGGCTGAAGTCTGAGACCGAGGGATTCATAATGGCTTGCCAGGATGGTGTATTTAACACCCTCGTCTATCGTAGTCGTGTCATGGGTATAGATGCCAGCTGTAGGGCCTGCCGCAGGGCGCCAGAGACTCTTATGCACTTGCTGTCGGCTTGCCCGACATATGCAGTCTCGGCCTATATCCAAAGGCACGACGGAGCATTACGAGTGCTTTATTACCATTTAAGGCACTCGTATGGGATAGACGAAACACCAGTGCTACCTTACGCTCCGGAGGATATTGAGTCCGTTGTGGGAAATGAGAAGTGTCTAATTTATTGGAACTACTCTTTTCCCACCGTCAGGCAAATACAAGCCAACAAGCCTGACGTAGTCCTCCTCGACCATCAACTCAAGACAATGTTCGTCGTGGAGTTCTCGGCTCCCGCGGAGAACAACATTGTCTTGAAGGAGGAGGAAAAACGGACAAAATATCGAGATCTGCTCTTCGAACTCCGCAGACTGTATCCAGACCATACTGTTAAGATAGTGGTATTGATTATAGGTGCCCACGGTGGAACGAGACACACACTGCTTTCGGAACTTAAGATCATACCGGCATGCCGAAATTCGGTCTTCGAAGAGGTCTTAGCCGGCAGAATGCAGAAGGCCGGCATTCTCGGTTCATTACGTCTGCTCATGGCACACGATTCCCGGACCCAGTAGTCACTCACCCCACGGGTGTGGGACGGGCTACCGGTACTACCAGCTCCCCTCTGTGAGGGTCGCAGCCACAGAGAAGGGTGGGTAGCTAGCTAAAAAATAATAATAATAATAATAATAATACTAATCTTGATTTATTTGTATTCATTTTATTAAACCAGGTAACACAAGGAAATATACTATTATATATAAAGCTGAATAAAAACACTCTCACGAAGAGTCTAATTGTAGAAGTCTGATCGTGAGAAATATTGTTATTATTTATATATACATTTCAAGAAGTGTAAAGGATATAAATGTTTTAAGTAATGCAAGCAACAACTTAAAATTATCTAGAATATAGATATATGTTTATAAATATATAAAAATAACACATATAAGATGATAATACTACACTATGATAAGTAGACATGGAAACAGCAGAGCAATATAACTCTTAACCTGAGAATCACTACACACATGCCGCCTTCTTAGAACATTGTTTTATCATAGATCGCATATCCTTATTTCTTTTTCTTAGTTCCTGCATCTATGCATCTATGTTTTTATTTTTGAACACTTCCCACTTATTATATAAACGTAAATTTTCTGCAGTTAACACCTCCACATGTCGGGTTTTATTTACACTATTTTTCAAGAAAGCACCTATTTCCTCCTCTAGCTTTTCTACTTTTGTATTTTTTGCTTGAAGGCTCCCCTCCAGAATAGTAATATGCATTTTAAGTTCTGCTATGTTTTTAGCACAAATGGCTGTTTTTTCCGAAAAATCTGTTTTAAGAGCATGTAAAGTCAATTCATTTAAATAAAGTTCTTCGTTTTTTTCTTTCTGGAGATATTTTAAGGTACTATTACAAATAGAGCACTGACGGTTTAATTCCGGAACCACTACACTATTTAAGTTATTTAAATTGATTCGACATATACGCAGATCGTCCTCTGTGTTACAAACATCATTAGTCATAGGCAACTTATGGAGAATTAAAACCAACATTACTAATTGGATTGAAAACATTTTAGACGGAATATTCACTGTGAAGTATATAACAGTAATATTAATATTCAGTAGGTCTGAAGCATTTAAATAGGTACTCTGAAACTTTGTATTTTTCTAATATGATATAGAATGTTTAATACAGTACAACACTGTTTATAAACACCTCCTCTCGGAAGTAATAATGCATTAGTCTAGATACTATTTTTGCTTTGTTTTGAAATAGTATAAACACTTTCGTTGTTTTGGTGATTTATACTCGACGTTAATGATTAATGACTTTTAAAACAGCAAGAAACAATACACACCCTGACTTACATATTTACAAACAGTATTCTAGTTTTAATGTGAAACGTAAAATTACATGTAATAATAACGGCTATTACTACAAAATATGAGAAGTTAAATGCATAACGCTATCACATATATACTTTTAAAAAGCATATTAAATCCTTTCCACTGTCTAAATATAGCAATGTATTAAACATTACCGACTTATAAAATATTTCGTATAATAGCTGTATTAATAAAAATTGTTTTCTATTTTTAAAAGTATAATGAGAACTATCTCATAATTTATCAAAAAAATAATGGTGTATATTATACACAGCGATGACAAGCAAAATACAATTTTCTGTCAGGATGCGAAAGATATTAAAACAGACTATGTATTCTATCAAACAATACGACCTGAACATTGAAAATCGTATTTAACCTATTTATTATGCGAACGGAAATTACAATTATTAAAGTAGTCTATGAAAATGACAAATTGATAAAAGAACACATTTCTTATACAAACTCGACGTAAAAGAATATAGACATTTTCAGTCTGCTTTGACGTTTTAACTTATTTTTAAGAAAAATTTAGTAAAAATGGTTTTATCATATGGAAAATAATACAGTACGTATATAAAGCACAATCAAAACTTGTATTATTACTAAAATTATTGTTTATGCACAATGTAACTAGTTAATTATCAGTCTAATAAAAACGTAAGAAAATATATTCAAATTTAAAATGAAAGCATCTCAAGTTAGGTATTATTTGTAATACAAGTTATAACAGCTTCAACTTCATCGAAGATAGAAGGAAAACCACAGAGACATACATAAGGGTACTAAACATAGCATGTGGAAATAGAATTTCTAAAAGTCGCCCTCAGTTACATTTTAATTTACATATCGTAATTAAATATACCACAAGAAGACTTTAATGGTATAGATTTAAAACATTCATATAATTAACGATTTTGTAGGATTACATAAATAAGGGCAAAAATGCCGGGGGGTAAATATATATTCACTCTCTATCATAAGCCATAAATTAAGGGTATCTAGTACAAATATCGAGTAAAAGTAAAAACGAAATTGTAAATATCTAGCAAAAGTGTAAATACCGAACAAATTGGAAAACAAAACTGTAGGCACCAAGTAAATTTAAAAATTAAAGCAAAAATACATACAAATTATTTTAAAATTTCAACTGTACACATTATTTGTCCGTACTTATGTTGTAAACAGCCCCTTTCCAGTGATATACGGCTCCTTTTCATTGATATATGCTCCTTTCCAGTGATATACGGCTCTTTTCCAGTAATATACGGCTCCTTTCCAGTGATATATGGCTCCCTTCCAGTGATATATGCCCCTTTCCAGTGATATACGACTCCTTTCCAGCGATATATGGCTCCTTTCCAGTGATATACGGCTCTTTTCCAATGATACGCAGCTCTCTTTCAATGATATGCAGCTCTTTTCCAGTGATGAGAACATCACAATAAAGTTATAAATTGGTTCGAGTAGATCATAAATAGGTATGATCAACTACAACTTAGTCATTTGGTGCTATACAGTTGCAGAGTAGAAATGCTTTTTTGCAAAATATGTAGCAAAGTATACTCCTGGCCAAGTTGCTTAAGCCGTCATTTATTTAGTCACACAAACCGCCGTTTCCACTGTAGTTTATGTAATAAGACATTTAAAAGAAAAGACAGTTTTAAAAATCATGTAAGGAAGGCACACGAAGAATCATCTAGTGGTCGGGAGACTGCTGCAAAAGATACAAAGCAGCCATCCAAGACACCTGAAGAAAAGGAAAGAGAAAAGCGCAATAAAAATATTCTGGCTGTACTTAAAGCAAGACAATTATCTCAAACACAAACCAAGAATTGAAAATCTGGCTACGGCTCCGTGTTATTAGAAGAACCAAGCATTTCAATTTTAATAATTTTACAACTACGAACCAGTGGAAACGATAAGAATTAACAATCATTTAGGTAAAAATGTATTATGTATATACTTTTATATAATTATTAAACAAACTGACAAACGCTTTAAACGTTTTATTGCAATTTAACACAAGCAGTCGAGAAGTATATAACAAAATATTGTAGATATCCCTTATAAATAATATAGTGTAATAATTCAAATTACGTTCTCAGCAT
The DNA here is from genome assembly GCA_936432065.2 of Rutpela maculata. Classification (NCBI taxonomy): domain Eukaryota; kingdom Metazoa; phylum Arthropoda; class Insecta; order Coleoptera; family Cerambycidae; genus Rutpela; species Rutpela maculata. Next base: position 125,094,260 of record OW386292.2, on the reverse strand, counting down.
AATAAATGGCGTTTGACTTTTTCTTCTGTTTAATGCTTTGAGCAGCTCTGGATCTGTCCTAATCTTCAATAACTACGATTGTTGTGTATATAGTGTGGATTCATAATATATTTTTATTATTTATCAATGACCGTTTTAATATTGACTTTAACTATCGATGTTTGTTTTTTGGTTACATGATGTTGGATATATGATCTCGTGCGCTCTTGCGATGCGTGTATAATTACAATAATATTTGCAGCACTTTTAGTCTTACAATGTATTCATTTTTTATGTTTCAATCCGAAAATAAATTAATAGAAATGGCTTTTAATCATGTTAGTAGCGAAATGAATGCCTCTATATGAAGTGTGTTATAGTTTTGTGGTTAGAGTGTGTTCAATTAAAATATATAAACTACTTAGTGTATTTTCTGTTTTAAAATTTAATAAAAGTTTTAGTATTTATTCAATTTAAAATATAAAACATTTAATATTCGATCAAATTTAAAATGGTTTTATTTTTAGTTATTTACAAGTCCTGCTTAAATGAAAATGGTGAGCTGAATAATTATTTAGTTATGAATTAGTCAGTATCGTTTTTTCAGAAACCTTCCGAATTGCTCAAATTTTGTTGGAGATAGCAGGGAATCTCTTCGAGGAAAACCTGGTATATTCCATTTATTAGCTTATATTATTTTTCTGGTTTTGGTTTACTATTTTAGTTCTCCTTCTTTTGTGTCGATGGCCAGAACCACCCCATGAATTATAGGTCATCTATAACGACGAACTCTTTGGGTGGCCTGTGTATGCCGTTGCTGATCCACTAACAGCTAGAGTTTATTTCAATATAGGGTAACTATTTTTAATTCAAGTTTTAAAATATCTTTAAATAAATATTTATCAGTAGTTATTAGGGCGACTCAGCCCGACAGCTGACAGCCGGCCGACAGCCGAGTAGCCCCAATAAAGCTGGCGCAAGTACCACCAGGTGACTGAAGTACCTCCAGACTAATAAGACTGACGCAAATACCAACAGGTGACTGAAGTGGTCCATGAGATAAACGTAGGAAATATGATTGTGTTAAAATACCTAAAGCCTAAGTATATAAAATGTGCAAAAATATAAAAAGATGGAAAATACATAAAATAATATATTCGCGGAGCTGTTTAAAACATTGCAGATACTATATATAATCTATTTTTATCCTTCGTGCATACTCGCGATCCCAACGAAAAGCAGGAAACGCTTTATACATCGCAATAAAAAGCATAAGTCATCTCTACATTAAAAACGACAATCTAATGATTCAAAAACATATACCTCTGACATACTTGGGGCTTTTATATTAGGTTTTAACAAAAAAAACACTGAGTTTTAAATTTTTTTTATTGCCTTCATTACCCCGCTTTTATATTCAGTTATTGATTCCTTGTTTTATTTAAAGCAAAACGGTTTGGTAATAAATCAACTAATGATTCAAAAAAAAACATATACCTTTAAATCTCGGACATACCTACAAGATTACAAGGGCTTGTGACAATTACTGTAAAACTATTGTTTTAATTTAGAGTCTTTTGTTTTAGTAAAATAACGATTATTGATACTTTTATTTATCGCTATCGCAAAGCTCTGTTATTGAAAAGGTAATATAGACCAGGAAATGGTGATATAAAAAGTCCAGGATACACAAGCACTAAAACAAAATGTTTGAATACCTCTGTGACCCTATAGAGGACTCATAATATTACCTGTGTATGTTAACAACCTCATAGTATTACCAGTCTGTACCTTTTGGTTTATACATTAAAATATGTTTAAATAATTTTATATACCATTATTGGTTTGAACAAAATTACAAAAAGTTTATCAAACCTATTTAAAATTTTAACATCCTGTACACGATCATATGGTACAGAGGTTTTGTTTTATATGACACAACAAAAACTTTACAGACTAATTAAGAATTACATTTTAGGAATTGCATTTAGGCAAAAGGTTTATAACTTTTTCATATAGATAAGTTTGGCAATATGTGGAAAACATAGGTTGTTAAATGCAACATGCATAAGAATACTTCGTATGTAGGCAATATTATTATTTTCAAATGTGAAGTGTGCTATATTAACCTTTGGTGTATACAATTACTTGAAGCTTTTAAATAGGCTGACGGGCAACAAGAACGTTAAGACTTTTTCATGTTTAATTATAACAATACAGAAGCACACTGCAGTGCTACAATGTATTAATGCCTTTTTTATTGTCAAATAGAAAATTAGTATTCAAAATTATTATTCAAAATTATTTTATAATTGGAAACATAATTCACATTTCATTAATTATAAAAATTATTTATATTTTGTCAGGTTATTGTACCGAGTTCAAATAATCGTTGACTCGGCAATTGGTTAATAGAGGATTGCACTAGGAATCCGCGAGTTCGCGATTATTGACAACTGGGTCACGGTAACGTGGGGATTCGGCGAACGTACCTCGGGGTAACGGGCGTCGAAGAGAGTTTAGGGTTCTGCAAGGGTTTTTTGGAGATTGTGTTTTTGGAGTACGAAGTGTGCAAGGGCAGGCCGATAAAATTATGTAAGTACAAACTTTGTATAATTGTTTTTGTGTGTATATAAATACACGTAATTTGTATTACATTTTTGGGAAAAAGTGTTTTATTTCTTATTGACAAGATAGGGCTAAGCGAGTGAGCTCTACTAGTGTCACGTCCGCTACGTTCCCATAGTTAAAAGTATTTTCTGAGGCCCTACGGTAGGGTTGGGCGTTCTCTGATAATTACATGCCTCTATTTTCTTTGCAAAAGGTTTCAAACGTTTAGTTCCAGTTCAACATGGCATCGAAAGAGTTAAGTAAGTGTTAGTTATAGTTCTCCAATTAAGTGTTTCGGGCTAGTGCGATTTTAATTATTTACACCCCGATTAGAGCTAACTATACATATTTGTTAGTTATTTTACTGTTTTAAATTTCCTACTGTTTCAATATTTACCACCAGTGCTAACGTTTGATTTTTATTCTTCATAAATGGAAAATAATTTATAGATGTAAAACGAATATTGTAATGTTTATGCGTTATTCCTTAACGAAATTCTAAAAATATGGTTTTATTTCAGCTGTACTATCGTCTCCTGTTGACTTAACGCGTAAGTTTATTTATTATTTATTTAGCTTTTAACTTAAGTTATTTTACCTTTTAGTGACCATGAAAATCGCCGAATTTGTATGGGATGTTACGGGGGATTTCTATCCTGGAGAGGTTGTATGTATTTTTATTTTTCAATTTTTGTTTTCAAATATTTTAAGCTGGTGTTTTTCTGTTTTCAGTTTCGGTTTATATGTGGAGGAGAGCCACCTCACTGGGTTGGAGAATATATGGGAGGATGAGGTGTGGGGCCGCTGGGTTGTGGCCAAGGCGAACACGTCCGCTAAAATAGTATATTTTCAAATAGGGTATGTTTTCTATTATGTAATTTTAGACTAGAACAACAAAAAAAACTGACAAATATTAAATTGTGAAATAAACCTCGCACAGTAACCAAGATTTATTGTGAAATTTGCAACTGTAAATTGTTTAATATTATTTTTAAAATTAACACATTATTCTTAATTCTTTCCGTATGTTTAACTTACGTTAATGATTGATCAGTTTGACATATTTTGCTCTGAAATTTACTGGTAATGTTTCATACCCTTAAATCTTAAATGTTACTACTACTATAGGTAAACTGGTTGTGTAAACGATACTTTTTACCTAGCTATCTCTATCAAATTTTGTTGTTTAAAATAAGTTTTCTAGTTGAATATTGGTAATTATATCTGCTTATAAAAAATTCCCCTAAAACGAGTTTTTGTTTAGGTGCATTCAGCTAATCGTTTATATTCTGTTTGCCTTTATACAGTTGTAATATTGTAATTAACATCTACCTACCTTATAGTTGTAAATACGCATTATAAAAAGACTTTTTCTTTTCGCCTTCTAGAGACGCAGCCTGACCTGACCTCTCATCACCCAGAGGAGTGAAAGTAGGTGATCAAGACGTTAATTATGTTAGTTTACGAAACAGACTTAGTTCTGAAAATTTTTTAAAAATGTTAGCCTACAATGATACAAAAAAATATATTTTACTTTTGTACTAATACTCTACTTTTTATTTTCATATGTCTATTAAAGGATTTAAAAATTTATTGTTGTTTTATTAGTAAATAATGTGTATAGACATTTTGGTTTATTATATTTATTAGCAAAATATTTAGTTCTTTATAACTGTATAAGCGAGTAAGCTATTTTTAGCACACAGCTTACAGAAATATATTACACGTTGTGTGTTTTAGTTATTGTTTCTAGATGTGTTTGAGTTTTGGCTGCTTTAACCTCTCTATATCAATGTGTTTATTCATTGATTTTTATTTTTTAACAGTCTAATGGTAAAGTGTAAAAAGTTTTATACCTTTTTTAAAGCCTGTCTAATTATAAAACATCATAACAACGTGTAAAGTGATGTATATAATTTATTGTTCGTTTTCAATTACCTGCAGTTTATATGTGTTGCTGGATTTATCAGTGCCTGCATTTGTTTACTAGAGAACTAAATTAATGTAAGTACAAATATTTTCAATAATTTCAGACGTTATTATTAACTATTTCAAAAGTCTAAAACTGTAAAAATCCTAATCATAATCTGTGTTAAACTTTTTATTTAAACACAGAAAAATATGAATTTCTATTTTGAGACGACTATTTACACATACTTAAATTCCTAAAAATTACTTCTAACTTACACATAACCTAGTCTGGTAAAGTTCTAGGTTTTATTTAAGCACATTTGGTTATTCTTGAGAGAAAATAAAAGAATCATTTTTCGAGCATAAATTTTTATTAAAACATTCAGCAGTCAAATACATTTAAAACACGGTTGTAAAATGTAATGATTTATACTACAGTTTATTATACATAAGGCGAATATTTTAAAATGGTGTATATTTCATAAAGAGTTATCCATCCCAGGGATATATTTGTTAATTCAGTGTTTTCATAAAGTAACAATAATATAAATAATAAAATTCTCTAATAAAAGGGCTGCTTGAAAATTAAAATTAATTCGATTAAAATATATATAATTTAAGTTTGATGTAAATAGTCAATCCTAGCTTTAGACATATTAATTCAAACACTGTATGTATATCTAAATTAAAAATCAACCTTTATTTAAAAGAAATTTTTTTCTTCCAATATTATTTAATATTTCCATAACATTACTTTTTACAAGATAATTTAGTACACAATAACTATCGATGTTAAATCCACACTGTTTTGAGAAATGTTCCTTTTTGTCTAAATCTTCCCCGCTATTTTCTGAACATTAAATTAACACAAAATTTACTCCATTTCTTCTGCTATACTAGAAAACCTCGACACTAGGTTTATTATATTGTCAATTTTTGTGATTGCATCCTCTATACGATGAAGTTTTCGTAAGTATTTAACCCTTTTCTTGTTAAGGTCACTCTTTTTTAATGTTTTTTGCTGAAGTATATTATTGCTTCTTTTCACGAACTGTCTAGCTTCAGTAATAAATAAATCAGTTGTTTTATTTTCCTGCACTATATCATTGTGGAAGTCAAACGTGATATTTTTCATGTCGGAATCGCTCTCACTATTTTCTGATATATCTTCATACACAGGCTGCACTATTTTGAAATTTTCTGATTTAAACACAGGTGTTGAGGTAGTAAACCGAGGCCCCATTCTTGCTGCACCTATCGGCTTTATTTTTGAAAATGAACCATCCAAAACTTCTGAACTTTCATCTAAATTAGCTGCCGATGTACCAGAGCGATTTTCAATTGTTTGAGCAGTAACATCCACGAATTATTCCTGGTGTGGTAGTTTTTTAAAATACTGATACAATTTTATAGACTGCATGGCTTTATCTGGTACAGGGAATTTAATTTTCATTTTAACAGTTATAAGTAAAACAGCTATCGCAAACTGAATTTTTAGATGATGATTACTACTTTATATCACAAAACATTTTTTCTTTTTGAAAAATATTCCCTACTATTTAATCTGGAGGGGGTTTTGTTAATTCTAGCTTTTCTACATCTTTAATTTTAATTACAGCTCTCTATTTAATTTTTTTTTTTGTAAAATCTATGAGAACCTCGTATATACATTGTTATCACGAGGGTTATCCTAATTAAGACAGTTCTAGGAAATAATTTTTCATGTGCATATGTTACATAATATATTATGTGGAAACAGTGCATATTACAAAAAAATAGCATCTGCATGACCACATTGTATACTTTATACTTAAAAGCTAAGTGAAGTTAATTTATTTTTTCTCTCATTAAAGTAATAAACCTCTATTTCCGCAGTTTTAGGAATAAAAAGATACAGTTAAGTACACATTAACCACCGCAACTATTTAGTTTGTTGTTTACATTACACTTATTTTAAACATACGTGCCTACTTAATTATAAACGTTTTGTTTCATTAGCTGAAGTAGATTACGTCGGGCGATGATCTCTTAATTAGCATATAGAGTATTAACTTATTAACTATTGTAACCGAAGAATAGCTTGTATGAAAAATATACTGTCATGTTTTAAGTGTTAAAAAGGCATTAATTTATAAATAAGTGTACTTGAGATATGAATTAAAATTGATTAAAAATAATATTTTCTAATAGTCTAAATTAAAAGGGTCCGCTAGCGCTTTTAAAAAGATTTTGTGTTTCAGGTCAAGAAATAAAAATGATATAAAATAAAATGACTCATATTTGAGCAATAATCAAATGTATGACTCTTCGAAATAACGTTTCTGTGGTAAACCACATTATCAATGTTACGAATCATACCCCCATATCACTGTACTTTTTGTAGAAAATCATTAAAATTAAAAATATTTACATAAATATTTTTCGACAATTAAATTGCATTTAAAATTGGTGGATATAATAATGAGGCACATTGCTTGTAATTTGTTATTTTTTTTTTGTCTACAGCATCCTTAAAGAGCCAAAAGTATTATAAAAATATTAAATTTTTATTGAAAACTATCTATTTGTAACTAAACTTGATTTATAGATTTCTAGAACTAAAAGTATATAAAATCATATACAATCACCCAAAATTAGTTTTTGATGTTGGTACCATCAGAAATAGTTTTAAGACCTCGGCCTCTGCTAAATAAAAAATAGCTTTACTTACCTTCTAAATAGCTTAAGCTTAAAACTTGTCCACAGACTTCTAGTCTGTATTTCTATATAGAAATAAAATAGATAGATACATTGTTAAATGTAAGGATGGAAAAATAAATGTTAGAACCTAGGTATGTTTTAAATTCATAGCATCGTTACAAAATGGAAAACACGAATTCAATTTAAATCATTTTATTTTTATGTTTCACCAGTTATTTACAATACAACCAGATTTTTATATATTATCCACGATCATACAAAAATTAAACGAATATTAACATTAAAATTTCAGGGTATAAAATAACACTAAAAACATAATATACAGTGCGAAGTAATTACATAAGAGAATAAAATACATAAACGTATGAACATTTAAAAATGCATAATTTAATAGCTAGATACACGATAAAAACAATTATCTAGTAGAATATTTTTACAGGGGCAAATCACCACACAAACATAAGAAATCATGATTATGCCTCAAATAATGAATTATAAACAATATTTTTAAAAACATTTAATGAAGTAGTTTCTTTTAAATGTTATGAATAGTTTTTATTTTTATGTATCTAGATATATTGATAAAATTTGGAAAGGAATATAACAAACATTTTTGCTTACAAGTTTAATAATCTTGGAAAATCTTAAATGGAGCTTTTACAAACGTTTTTCTTCTGTTATTACCACTATACACTATTTTCTGCTATCATCACCATACACTAGTTTCATCAGGCACTATTTTCTTGGCTAAGGGAGTTCCGGGCGTGGTTGCACATTTATTTTTTAACAATTTACGTTTGAGTCGTATGTTAGATCTTTTAAAAGCCCTTAACCGTTCCTCCTGTTTTATTCCTGTCGATAGTAAGACATTTACATCCTTATCCAGCTCAGCATTTATTTAAAAATAAAATTCGACTAATTCTGTCTTACAGATGTTGTTAGTAACGTTCAACCGAACAATACTCCCACTTAAATTTTTATTATTGTTTTTGAAATAATTTATAGAACTCTCACACAAACTTTCTTTTTCCGCGAATTGTTCTTGAAGAAATTTTATTTCCAAGTCCTTCAGGAATAGCTCCCGTCTTTTATTTTCAGATACTGTTTTTTCTTTATGTATATAGTTATTTATCCTTTCGTCTAGCTCAGGTACTACAAATTTGTTCAGTCTATGCAGTTCGATGTCACAGTGTCGCCACTTATTATACATCTGATTTAATTCGTCATCAACTTCTTCGGTTTTAGTTAATGAACAGAGCCCCAAAAGCAAAATAATTTTGAACATTTTTAATCACTGAGCTTATGTAGCTGTGGTGTACTAAGAACGACTAATCACATTAAAAAGCCTCGAGCTGATAAATACTCTAGGAATAAATCTAGGTTTAGTTGATACTAGAAATTTTCATTTAATAAACATCTTCAAATACGGTTGTAGAGTATAGTATAATGGCTTTACAAACAAGAAGTTACTTTGTAGCTGTTTAAAAACAACGACAAATAATACACGTTTCTCAAAACACATACAGGAGGGTAAAATGGTTCTTATTAATAATTTAAAGCATCAAGTAGAGAAATCAATGAATTAAAAATAGATATCATTTTATTTTAAATATATGGTCAGACAATATATTAGTTGGTAAATTCGTTATAACTACAGGGTCCTCATAACATCTGCTTAAACATTGAAATGTATAATTCGATTTATTTCCAAACCACGAAGGATAAAAATAGATTCTATATAGTATCTGCAATGTTTTAAACAGCTCCGCGAATATATTATTTTATGTATTTTCCATCTTTTTATGTTTTTGCACATTTTATATACTTAGGTTTTAGGTATTTTAACACAATCATATTTCCTACGTTTATCTCATGGACCACTTCAGTCACCTGGTGGTATTTGCGCCAGTCTTATTAGTCTGAAGGTACTTCAGTCACCTGGTGGTACTTGCGCCAGCCTTATTGGGGCTACTCGGCTGTCAGCTGTCGGGCTGAGTCGCCCTAATAACTACTTTTATCATTATTCTTTTAAACTTGTGGAGAGCTAAACATATAACTCCAAGACTCGTTTAACGTTTAGAAAATCAAAAGCCATAGTTAGAAATTTTTTTCAATCACTTTACTACAACTAATTGTAAAGAGGTATTAAAACTAACCGTCCTTTAATGTTTTTCTTTCTTTCAGAAGGTATTCCGAGTTAGGATTGGTCTGCAGAGGGCCTTCCATCTAGTTTATATATAGGCATGTAATTTGCTGTTTTTCATAAATTTTTACCGATATATTTTGTTTTATTGCTAACTTACTTTGCAAGTACCTCCGGTACAGTCAAATTTTGTATCATTTGTGTCAAGAAATTCTAGAAGACTGGATTGTTCATGTTGGAAACATATCCAACAAATTATTATATTCAAATAAATGCAAGTATTACTGGAGAGCGCTATGCGCATCTATTGGTAGTAAAAACATATTTTTATGCACTGTTGGTACTGTGGGATGATGTGTGACATTCGCACCCTCATCTCACCCTACCATCGTAGTCTTAAGTTAGCGTTCGCCTATATGCGACGCATACATTAGTCAATGCTGCTATTGAGCATTGTATTATTATAATTTTATGTTTTTGTGCTCTGCCTTATTGGCATCAATAATTGTAAGCTAAATTGTGCTCTGCCTTCTGGCATCATCGTGTAAATTAGTTATTTAGTGGCGTTAGTTGTATTATAGTGAATTGTAGATAGTGTAAATATACCTAAGTGTAAACAGACAACGACGCCGTATCATTTTAACATTTACAGTCCACTCTAAAAAACCTTTATGTAGTTTTTCCTACATAAAAAGGTCAATTCGAACCTGATGTGCAGTGAATAATTAATAAAAAAGTGACTAATTATTCGGAGTTAAAGTGAAAGTAAGAAATAAAGTACTATTCTTCAAGTGTTCAGTGGAAATTTCCATAACGATAGTGACGCCTTGCGCGGTCCTTGTCTAACAATTCAACGGACAGTTTCTGTCGATAATATCGATTGCTATTGGTGGTGTTGTGGCTGGTTAGCAATAGGTGGCGTACCAAGGGGTTGCAGATTTCTAACGCGCAAATACAGCCAATGTTCTAGGATTCGACAACAGGTTGCAGCACCAGCTTTACTGTCAACTGTATTCCCGTTACCGGCAGCCGATAGTGTGGTAGTGAACTTTAATTTCTGAGGACGGACAGAAGGTTATGTATATGTTTACACACTTTTGGTGATATTTCTATTTTATATTTCGAATCTTCAACTATTTTTACTTTCTCAATTTGATCTAACAACTGTATATAGTTTTAGTGTTTTATTTTTTGAATATTTTGTAAAAATAAAAAGGCAAAATGTCGAAGAAAGATTTGCCAAAGCTAAAAGAGAAAAGTAAACAATGCGTATCAACAATAACAAGGGTGCAGGAATTTGTTTTAGCACACAATAAAGATTCAGTTTCAGACATATTGTTAGAACAATTACAAGCCAGAAAAGAAAATCTGGTTCTAAGTTTTCAAAAATATCAAGATATACAGGTTGAAATTTCGTGTCTAGATAAGGATGATCCTGAAATATTGAATAGTAATTCGGTTGAAAATATGTATTATGACATTATTGCTGATATAAACGATATACTTGCAAAAGGTAATGTTAAGAAACCAGTACTAAGTCAAAGTATTTCGACTACGAAGTTACCGCATATCGATATACCAATTTTTGATGGAAAAAATTTAAATAATTTTAAGCCTTTTATTGATATGTTCTTTGCAGTCATTGATAAAAACCCTGATTTAACACCTGTAGAAAAATTGTTCTATTTAAGAAACTATTTGAGAGGCGAGGCTCTTGCGCTAATTGATACCTTACCTATTGTAAATAGTTCGTATACTGAAGCTCTTGCTTTATTACGTGATCGATATGACAGTGAAACAATGTTAATAAATTCGCATATTTATGCCCTTCTTGATATCCCAAACATGCAAAAAGGCACTACTGTTATTTTGAGAGATTTCGTTAGTAAAATAAAGCAACATATTGGTGCTCTAAAAAATTTAAAACAGCCAGTTGAAAGTTGGGATATGATTTTGATTTGTGTTTTATCAAAAAAGCTTGATCAGTATACGAACCGTGCTTATCAAATAGATAGAAACACAGCAGAGCTGCCTACGTTAAGTAAGTTTTTAATGTATTTAGAAAATAGAGCCACTGCTTTAGAAGCCGTTGCTCAACCTGAAAAGAAATATAAGGAAAAAGCACAGTTCAGTCATTTATTTAACGACAAAAAATAAGGTTGAAAGTAAATGCTCGTTCTGTTCCACAAATGGACATAAAATTTTTAGTTGTAAAAAATTTAAATCAATACCAGTTAATGAAAGAATTTCTTTTATTGATAAAAAAAGATTATGTAAAGTCTGTCTAAATAGTCACTTGGATAAATGTAGATTTTCATTTAAATGTCAAACATGTCATAAAGATCATAACACGTTGCTTCACTTGGATCCACAATTATTATCGGATAATTCAGAAAATTCTATTGTACTGTGGAACCATTGCAATATGAATAAAAATGTCTTATTACCTACAATAATGGTTAAGCTAATTGCGAATAATGGTGATAGGATTTGTGTTCGTGGGTTAATTGACAGTTGTTCTCAAACATCTTTTATCACAAATAATCTTGCTCAAAAATTAAGGCTAAAAACTTTTAATAATAATGTGAATGTTATGGGTATATCTGAAAACGCAGTCAAGATTCGAAAGTTTGTTAATGTTGACGTAGAGTCTTGTGCATATGATTATAAGATCGATGTTAATTGTGCAGTAGTGGAAAGAATTACAGATAATTTACCTCAATTTGAATTTACTACTACAACATTCAATATTCCAGACTACATTAAATTAGCCGATAATTCGTTTAATAAGCCTGAAAGAATTGATCTTCTCTTAGGAGCAGATGTATTTTTTGACGCATTGCTAACAGGTACAATAAAATTAGGTAAAGATAATTTAATTTTGCAAAATACTCATTTTGGTTATGTTGTTAGTGGTTCTATTCCTTCTAATTCGAGAGATGCTCGGTTATGTAATTTCTCTGAAGTTTCGTTATTTTGTAGTACTACATTTAACTTAGAACAGCTCGTTTCTCAATTTTGGGAAGCTGAAAAGGTACCTGAAATATTTCCTGAATATTCAAGTGAGCAGGAAGCCTGTGAGTCAATCTTTCAAGACACGGTAGAAATGGCTGATAATAAATTTCAAGTGTGTCTACCATTAAAACAAAATTTAACAGATTTATGTTTAGGGGATTCATATTCCATAGCATACAAAAGATTTGAAAATTTGGAGAAAAGATTTAAAATAAATCCTGAACTGTTTTTGCAATATAGTAAATTCATTAATGAATATATTGACCTTAACCATGCAAAAATTGTAGATATTAATAGTTATGATTTAAATAGTGGTTCTGTTTATTTCATGGCTCACCATCCTGTAATCAGGGAGGACAAAAAGACTACTAAACTTCGTGTTGTTTTTGATGGGAGTATGAAAACAAAAAATAAAAGGTCTATAAATGATTTAATGTATAATGGGGCTGTAGTTCAAAATGAATTGTTTGATGTATTGATACTTTTTAGGACATATAAATACGTAATTTCAACGGATATAAAACAAATGTACCGAATGATTTCAATTCACCCTAATCATAGACCTTTACAAAATATTTTGTGGAGAGAAAACCCTAATTCGCCAGTTCAATGTTTGCAGTTACAAACAGTTACATACGGTTTAAGAAGTTCTCCATTTTTGGCTACTAGATGCTTAGTAGAACTTGCACATAATGAACAGCATAATTATCCTTTAGCCACGAGAGCTCTATTAAACAATACCTACGTTGATGATATTCTTTCGGGAGGTGACACCATTGAAGAAACCATTCAGTTAAAGAATGAGTTGATTAATGTCCTAAAGAAAGGTTCTTTTCAGTTACACAAGTGGTGCTCAAATGACTCTTCGATATTAAATGATATTGCTCTTGAAAATCAACATTTTGATGACGTTGATATTAGCAAAGACAATTTAGTTGTGAAAACTTTGGGTTTGTCTTATAACATACGTTCAGATTCATTTAAAATATCGTCGCCAAAATGTGATGTCAATGCATGTGTTACAAAGAGGCAAGTTCTTAGCTTTATCTGTAAATTTTATGATCCATTAAGTTTAGCAGGACCGGTTCTAGTAGCAGCTAAGCTGATTATGCAAGAACTCTGGATCAACAAATTAAACTGGGATGATATTCTACCTGAAAAATTACTAAAGTTGTGGCAAGAGTTCGTTCAAAATTTAACAACTATGCCAGTAGTAAATGTAACTCGAAATTTAAATTTTGCTAATGCGGGTACAGTACAGTTAATAGGCTATTGTGATTCGTCTATGACGGCATATGGAGCTGTTCTCTATATTAGAGCAGTTTGTAATGACAAAGTGTATGTTAATTTGCTTTGTTCTAAGTCTAGGATTGCACCCATTAATAAGAAGTTAACTATTCCTAAATTAGAATTAAATAGTGCTTTGTTACTTGCTAGTTTAACAAGTAAAGTTTATAAACTATTAAAATCAAAAATACATCAAGTATTCTTGTACTCCGATTCGAGTATAGCATTAGCATGGATAAAAAAAGAGCCAATAAAATTAAATCCGTATGTTGCCAACAGAGTTAAAAAGATTCAAGACTTAAATTCAAATTTTAATTGGGGTTTCGTTAATACGAGTGAGAATCCCGCTGACTGTTTGTCAAGAGGCATAGAACCTCAAAATTTGGTAACAACTGAAATTTGGTTTCATGGTCCAAAAATGCTCTCAAATATAGAATTCTATCATACAAATTTTCAGTGTAACTTGCCAAGTCCGTTACCTGAAGAAAAGGTACAAACATTTACTCAAGTGTTGGAACCACAAAACCAATCATTTTTTGAACATTTTTCTGATATAACAAGATTACAAAGAATCGTAGCTTACATATTAAGGTTCATAAATAACATTAAAAATAAAAATAATAAAATTACTGGTAAATTAACTTTAACCGAGCTAGATAATGCACTCAAACGTATTATAAGGCATGAACAAAAATATAACTTTAAAGAAGAGATTAAATGCTTACTCTCTGGTGTGGAAATAAAAACGACATTAAAATATCTGTGTCCATTTATAGATAAAGAAGGTATTTTACGGGTAGCGGGTAGGTTGCAGAATGCAAATATTTCGTACAATCAAAAACACCCAATAATATTACCAAAAAATAATCACATAACTAATTTAATTGTTATGAGGGAACATTTAAGACTTCTGCATGCTGGGCAGAAGCAAATTTTAAGTAGTTTAAACTTAAAATATTGGCTAATAAGTGGCACTAGGGAAATTAAGCGAAACATACATAAATGTGTAACATGTTTTAAACTAAAAGCTCAGTGTTCACAACAATTAATGGGTTCTTTGCCAGAAAATAGAGTCAGTTTGGCCAGGCCTTTCCAGAATGTTGGAATAGATTTTTTTGGTCCGATATACATTAAACAGTCAAGAATAAGAAAACCAGTAATTACAAAATCTTATGTAGCTTTATTTGTTTGTTTCTCTGTCAAGGCCATACATATGGAACTCTTGTCTGATATGAGCACTGAAAATTTTTTAAGTGCATTCAAAAGATTTATTTATAGAAGAGGTAAACCAACGAATGTCTATTGTGACAATGGATCTACTTTTAAGGGGGTAAATAATCAGTTAAACGAATTTTATAAAATTCACAATTCAACAAACCATAAAAATAAAATTGATAAGTTGTGCCTTGAAGAACAAATTAAATTTAATTTTATCCCGAGCTACTCGCCTGTGTTTGGTGGATTGTGGGAGGCAGGAGTGAAAAGTGCTAAATATCATATAAAAAGAGTTATGGGCAACCACCAATTCACATATGAACAATTTAACACTTTAATAATTCAGGTCGAAGGGATTTTAAACTCTAGACCGATAACACAAATGTCGAATGATCCCTCAGATCTAACTTACTTAACTCCAGGTCATTTTTTAATAGGTGCTCCTATTACTAGCTTTCCTGAACCTGATTTAACCGCTGTCCCAGAAAATAGACTAAAGTTTTGGAGGTTGTGTACCCAAGTGAGGCAACACTTTTGGAAAAAGTGGTACAAAGATTATTTAGCGCAGCTACAAAGTAGGCCAAAATGGCATCGCAACTTCCCAAATGTGGAAGAAGGTATGTTAGTCCTATTAAAGGAAGATAATGTTCCTTCATTAAAATGGCCAATGGCTAGAATTGCAAAAGTAATATCTGGTAAAGACGGCAAAGTCAGAGTTGTCCAAGTAAAAACACAGAATGGAACTCACTTGCGATCAATTACTAAGATAGCTGTTTTACCGATTTATTAATTTTTTGTAAGTTATATTGTATTGTAATTTATGTATATAGTTTATATGATTATGTAGTTTATAATTTTTTGGAGAGACACTATGACAATTTAGTTTTTTATTATAGACACATAAACATTTTATATGTAAACATTTACGTTCCTATTATTATTATAGGCTTTTTATGAGTATTTTATTATTATAGACATTTGTAGTTTGCTTGCATACTTTTATAAATTATCAAAAAAAAAATTTTTTTTTTTTTAATTAACCTATTTTATCTTGTTTTTGCTTAAAAAGACTGGTTAAAGAGTTTTTCCATGAAAAACTGTCGAGGCCCCAGCATGTTGGAAACATATCCAACAAATTATTATATTCAAATAAATGCAAGTATTACTGGAGAGCGCTATGCGCATCTATTGGTAGTAAAAACATATTTTTATGCACTGTTGGTACTGTGGGATGATGTGTGACATTCGCACCCTCATCTCACCCTACCATCGTAGTCTTAAGTTAGCGTTCGCCTATATGCGACGCATACATTAGTCAATGCTGCTATTGAGCATTGTATTATTATAATTTTATGTTTTTGTACTCTGCCTTATTGGCATCAATAATTGTAAGCTAAATTGTGCTCTGCCTTCTGGCATCATCGTGTAAATTAGTTATTTAGTGGCGTTAGTTGTATTATAGTGAATTGTAGATAGTGTAAATGTACCTAAGTGTAAACAGACAACGACGCCGTATCATTTTAACATTTACAGTCCACTCTAAAAAACCTTTATGTAGTTTTTCCTACAGTTCTCGATAAGCTACCACAAATGGTTTACTCTAGTGGTTGGAAAATCTCTTTCAAACAAGAAACATTTAAAGAGAAAAATGCATTCTCCGTTCATGAAAAGACAATCCCACAGATAAAATAAATTAAATTATGGAACAGATATTTCTTAGATTTAAATATTATCCTTGTTGTTTGCACGTCAGAATGAATATTAAACCGTACGATCTGCTCGTAAAAAGGACTATACATTTGAAATGTAGTTAATAAAAATTGCGTGATCCTTCACAGGTAGTGGTGTATGTAGAATGTTCTAATGCTCTAACTTGCTAAAAAATATTATTAAATAAGTTGAATAAAAATTTTCAAAATAAATTAGAAAATGAAAAATACTTACATAGAATTAGTTGTCAGTTAACATGAAAAACTGATAAATTGCATTATACCATAACAGGCTTTTATACGATTAGCTTTTTCAGTGTTTTAAGTGGTATTATGAGGGAAAATTTCCTTTCTATTTCTATTTTTACAATGAAAATGTCAATGTCCACTGGTATGTAATTATTGTTTACATGATATATCCTTTCTAATGTGATATTATGCAGCCTTACGTTTGAGTCTGTTACTTTGTTGTTGATGCAAGTATATGGGGTAATTTTTACAACTAAAATTTATATAAATACATCATTCTCAGCGACATTCTAGTATTAGTATCTAATATATTCAGCAGCAGCTTATATTATCAATAGGTGAGTTGGTCTAATTCTTTTTTATCTATAAACATTTTATTGCAATGATCTTTCAGTCTCTTTTAGAGATGGCACATAATACCCTCAAACCTTAAAATGACCTACTCATTTGAATTTCAAGCCATCAAATTTAGAGAACTAGAGTTACATAAAGGTTATAAGGTTGGCATTTTTCGTAGCATTGAAACAACGTATGGACGCCGAATTTTGGTTGAATTAGTGGATCTGGGGAAATTTATATTTCTTCCGGGACGTTTCAAAAGCATGGGAGAGGCTGAACTTGAAAATGCCAATAAACGAAATTTGAAAATGATATTTAAAGGGTAGAAGGTGTTAGAGAACGGACGCAAGGCGAACGATATAGAATTTTTGGAAATTTAAGGCACAGACATAAGTCTTTTTATTTTTGTTCTCAATTATAGTAGTGTTATATCTAGATTCTGGCTCCCCCCACTCTGCTCACCCAGCTGATACGCAAAAAAGAAAGGTTGCCTCTGATTAGTCGGCTAGTAAAAGCCTTATAACTTTGGAACCAATTGATATATTTGAATTTTTTAAAATGACTTTTTCTCAAGATCATCGCCTTCTAGTCAATCTACAGACATCAAAAAAAAAAAGAATAAAAAAAAGAGAAAGAAAAGAGACGATTCATGAGTCTACAATAATACGATCATTTGATTTAAGTACTTAATATTTTATATAAACTGAAAGGTTTCTTCTGTAAACATACTGCAATAAAAATTATAATTATCTGTGTTTTAACCTTTAAATGTCAAATTACTATTACTGTTTAGATAATTGCATAATAAGATGGAGTAAATTGTAATATGTATATTAAGATTATCATTTGAAAATATAGGAAAGGAAAATTAAAAAAAGTAAATAGGATGTAGATATATATTTTACTGATGATAAAATTTGTAAAACATATTTAAAGAATGAAAGTTATAGTTACAAACCGTTGACATATAAAATCGATCAAATATAAAGAAGCATAACAGTTTTGAACTCTACAAAGTAATACAGCAACGAAAAGAGAAAAAAAAATTAGTCCGATAAACCTATTTCTTGGGCATTGTTGAATTCACTGAGTTTGTATACAGCGTAATCATACACTAAATGTAAATCACGATGTTGGAAAAACAAACACATGCCGAAATTTATCGTATCATAACCACACACCTCGCAGTGCATGTGGCCTTCGAGATGGGTGTGTAATGCGTTTATATGGATATCACCGTTAGGATAAGCGAGAGCAATTTCGCGTAATAAACCACTTCGATACGTGCGAAAAAAGCAGTTATACAAATTATATCATTAAATGCTCCTTCGCTATGAAATAGAACAAAATAAAGAGAGCAAGTGCTAAAGTCGCTACCACAAATATTTTCACTTGTAGGTCGCATAATCTGCTTGCCACTGGCACGGGGGGTCTGAGGCCTTACCGAGGTAAGGGAGGATACCTTCCGCTTCTGGGTTCCAGCCCTCGAAGGATTCGCAGGACATGACTGTCACTACCTAGACCTGTTAAGCATCGATCATACGAGTCACCAATAACTACATAGAAAAATACAAATTAACTTAAAATCAAATTTAGAAATTAGCTTACACTCACTGGTACTGCATCTTGCTGTTTCTACAATTTTCTCAGATATTATGTTAATGGTTTGTAACTATAACTTCAACTGTATTTCTTGAAGGAACTGATGTATTTCTTAAAGCTTTAGTCTGTATTATATCGTTCTCCCTTTCTCTATTTCAATTTTTCAAACGTAAATGTCAATACTCATATTACTCAGTTCTTACTTACCGTTTATACACTAGCTTTCTCTAATGATACAATAAGGATACTGTATTGCATCATTTACTAGTATGTTGCTGTATTTTCCATGACTTTACTGGGAAGTGATCTTTTAATTTTAATTTATATAAATAATCACTCACGTTCAATTCTTGGCAATAGTACTCTATACACAGCTACGATCATTAACAACAAGTTTATTAGCTAAGTTATATTGTTTTCTACATACATTTTTAGTTATAAGATTTTTGCATCACTTTTTAGAGATGGCACAAAACACATTAAAAAACTTAAATGCTTTAGGAAGTTTTGAATTCGAGACCATAAAATTATCAGAACTAGAAGTAGACAAGGCCTACAAGATAGGGATTATCGATACTGTTTACGGTCGAAGGATTCTGGCGGAGTTGTTGGGTCTGGGTAGATACGTTTTTCTACCGGAGAGGTTTAAATCTATGGGGGAGTCCGAGATCGAGAAAGCCAATAAGAAAAATTTAAAAATGATATTTAAGGGTCAGAAGGTTTTGGAAAATGGATGGAAGGCTAATGATATTGAATTCATAGAAAATTAAAACATGTAGTAATATTAAGTTTTCTCTGTTTTAATCATATATTATATTAAATGAGTAAACGACAAAAGTTAAGTTGGGACATAAAAATAACAAAGGCAGCTTTTAAAGGTAGAATAAGCACACTTGCTGTGTATAATAATTTAAATTTTAAAGATCCTAATATTTTTTTAAGGGAAGTTTCTCACATTTTTCCAGATATCCAAAAAGTTAAATTATTTCCATGTAAAATCAATGCTATTCATTATTTCAAGTATTTTATCTTACTACTAAAATTCAAAATTATTACGACACAACTAATGCTATAACTTGATATGAAGAACATATTCATGATAAATTGTTAAAAAAAACTCAGTAAATTTTGTGAAAGAGGTTCGGGTTGGGCTTTGGAAAAAATCTTAGAGTTAGACATAAATATTAATAAGTGTTCATTTTCCTCTGTTGGAGCAACATTTATTGATCTTCCTCAGGAAATTATTAACAAGAAAGCCGTTATAAATATTCAGTGTTTTGATGATGCATGCTTTGCTTGGTCAGTAAATTGTGCTTTTCAAAATATACCAAAAAAATCTCTTACAGACATTTTTCTGAACATTTAAATTTAGATGGAATAAATTTCTCATTTTCATTAAAACAGTTAGGAACATTTGAAAAACAAAATGATATATCAATTAACATTTATAGTTTAAAGAGAAAAAACTCTAGAGAGAAATGGTTTGTGGGTAAACAAATTAATATATCTAATGAGGGGGATTCTAGCGATGATAATAATGAGTCTGATGTTAGTGTTAAGTCAAAATATGAAATTATGCCCACCAGAGTTTCTGATAATATTAAACAAATACATGTAAATTTATTGTTGGTTCAAAAGGAAAATGAATTAAATAATATGAATGAAGAAACGTCTTATCATTTTTGTTATATAAAGTCGTTATCTAGATTGGCGAAGAGTCAACTTTCAAAAACAGAAAAACGAAAATTCATATGCAATAGATGTCTGACTTTTTTCTACAACGAAGAGAAGCTAAGAAATCATGAACTAGATTGTGTGAAATTTAAGGGGGTAAAATCAGTTTTTCCAAATTCAGAAAATAAGTGGATTAAATTTAAAAATTATAGATATGAAGAACGTATCCCTTTTATTGTATATTTCGATTTAGAGACCTATTTATTACCAATAGAAAATGTAATGCCATCGTCATCAACTTCCTATACAGCAGCATATGAAAAACATGTACCTTACAGCAACAGGTTACTATTTTCATTGTAGTTTTAATGATAGTTTATCCATATGCAACTTTAAAAGAGGAGAAAATTGTATTGAGTGGTTTATAAATGAATTAAATGACATTGCGAAAAATGTGTCAGATATGTTTAATACACCATTAACCATCATTTGCACCGACAACATATTTCATGAATTTATCGCACTTAAAGAAATCCTATAAGAGAAAATATTTATCTTTCCTTTTTATGAATATGTAAATTTCAAATAAGTTTTAAATTTTTCTAATAATTTTTCACTAATGAAACACATCTATGATTGAGTGGAAGAGCAAACCTCTGTCCTACGGATCGACTGTTTGAACTCTGCCATTTGACAGGCAATCACTGGTACAGTCACTAACATATTGGTTTCTTGAGTCCCGATCGACTTCGCATGACCATGAATCGATTCATGTATTTTAAGGTCACCCGATCGGGTTCCCCCACCTATCAGCCGCCGCGTGCGAGGGTCTAGGAAAAGAATCCTAAGGATTCCTTTCTTCGGTTTGTTTAAATATAAGTAGCGAGTAAACAGCAAATCAAAATGAGTTCAACAAGTGCAAATATCTCAACAAGTGCTAGTTTCGAAGTAAGTGATTTAAGTATGAATTATCAACGGTGCCATTTAACACCAATGAAAAATGCATCTACAACATTTTTGAACGTCTACCATGGTGATGATTATCATTGTCAGTTCGTTCCAGAAAAAAATTCAACTTATTGAAAATCAGTCGGAGGAGGCGGTCATGGACACGGTTTTGTGCGAGGCCGAGTACAAAACATGCAATCAATTTTTTACCGTTATTTCGGATATGCGATGTTTTCCTTCGCAACTGGTGCTTTCAACGGGCTCTACAAAGTGGTAAATTGCAGCAACTCGTTGACCATCATGGAATCAGCTTGTACCAAAAGGCAAGCATTTATGCAGTTCATATCCATGGTAATGGGCACAACCATTGCAATGAATGCGGTTTCGATACCGTCGAGTACTGCCCCTGTCTTTATTTCGTTATGGAGCATGATTTTTCATTGGAAGCGAAAATGGGATCGTTCGAGCCGACCAATAAACCCTCGGCCCAAGAGGTTTCTCTTGACGAGGAAATTATGGCACTGGCTTTGAAACGCGATGAAGTAACCAATTACATTTCGTTATAGTGGTTGGATGAACTTTGCGATAATCTTGGAATCGAACATGGAACCAGAACTTCCCCAGTGCCCACAGGACTGTCTGATAAATGTGCTGGAATTAATCTGGCCGATGGAGCTGATGACATTATGCCTTCTGAAACAATGGTTCGAGATGACGATCATCACATGCCAAAAAACAGGTTCCTCTCTGGCAAACGACAATAATTGAAAAGTTTTTCAGTACATTTAGTCCAATTGATGAAATTAAAACCGACGAAAAAAAACGACGAATCGGATCAAATTTCATTCGAGGAATTCAAGAGACATTAAAGTCGACTTATTCACGACGTGGTGCCAAACATCAATAGAAGCCAAGCTGAAGGACTTCTTGATCGATGTCTGGGAAAAAAAATTTCGGTGGACTCTTCTGGACCGTCTTCCACGAGGACCACATGCACGTTATCCACGACTGTTCCTGGAGCGGCGGTTACTGCCGATGCGTTCGCATCCACCAACTGCCAATTAAACGAGAATGTCGAGAGCATCTTCGACAGCATAATATTTCCGGAAGATACCCCTTTAATCTCACAAAATATTTGTTACAACCGCCAAGACAACTTCTGTATTTTGAAAATGCCGGGCGAAAAAGGACAGTTCCTAATGAAATTGGAGATTTTTCCAGTTACGATCATCTCGAACGTGGAGAAGAACCTTTGGTGGAGACACGCCCTTTTGCGCATGAATTTCTTAACTGCGAGCAAGGTGGACCCATTGCAAATGCAGGTGCACCCATTGCAAATGCAGGTGGACCGTCTAGTAGCGCAGACGAAGAATTCAAGGAGATATTAAAGGATCAAGACTTATTCACGACGTGGTGCCAAACGTCAATAGAAGTCAAGCTGATAGACTTCTTAATCGATGTTTGGGAAAAAAGTTTTTTGGTGGACTCTTTCACGAGGACCACATGCATGTCATCCACTACTGTTCCTGGAGCGCGGCGGTTACTGTCGATGCGTCCGCATCCACCAGCTCCCCATTAAAAGAAAATATCGAGTGCATCTTCGACAACATAATATTTCCGGAAGATACCTCTTCAATCTCAGAAAATATTTGTTACAACCGCCAAGACAACTTTTGTATTTTGAAAAAGCCGGTGGAAAATGTCAGTACCTGATGAAATTGGAGATTTTCCCGGTTACGAGCATCTCGAATGTGGAGAAGAACCTTTGGTGGAGATACGCCCTTTTGCGCATGAATTTCTTAACTGCGAGCAAAGTAGACCCATTGCAAATTCAGGTGGACCGTCTAGTAGCACAAGCGACACGTCGGATAACGCAAGTTGAAAATGTCAAAAAAGAAATACGAAGGAAGTCCTCCTAGAGTTCGTCAGGAACTTTCCGACAAGCCCCATATTAAATGTTTGCAATTCGAATCAATGGATGAACTCGCGTTGAAAATTTTGTCGTAAGTCGGATAATATTGTACAACGAGTCTTGGACATTTTTGCATTAGAATTTATTAATCAATCTGTGGAAGAAACTTATTTGTATGCTTCAAATGTGTTCCCGTTGTGCAGTGCGAGACGAATGAGTGACGAACATTATTGTTTTAATCGTGACGAATCTTGGAATATTTTAATTAAATTGTTAGAGTTTCAATTTGCAAATAATGAAACTGAAATTTTACAGTTTTTAACAGATGTCTATAATATTATCGATCGTAAAATACTGAAAGTTAATTGTTTGCAAATTATTGCTACACCTATTTCTGGTAAGAATTTTTTTTTTTCGAAGCAGTCAATTCATTATTTTTTTAAATTTTGGCCAAATCGGCAATTTTAATAAATATGTTTCATTTCCTTTAATGGAAGCCGGAAAACGGATTTTACTGGGAAATCAACTCAACTGTGAACCTGGGGCATTCGATACTTTGAAAATGTTGTTTGGGGGAGATACGCTTAATGTAAAAGTAAAGTACCAAAATGACTGTGTAATTTCAAGAACATCTGTAATAGTTTTAATAAAAATTTATTTCCCAGAGATCCGGCATTCACAGATGATCACATATCAATGGCAACAAGCTGATTTTTTGAAAGAATGTCACAAAAAAATACATCCATTATGTCTATATGATTTATTCAAAATAAATAATATTTTATAATATATTGTTTTATTTACACATATTATGCACCGTAAGTTATTAAATTGGCAGGATAGAAATCATCGTAAACATGCTGAATTCGTTTTCCAATAGCAATAATGTTGGCATTCTCAGAATGACATTGAACTGTATGTGTGAAAGGATTATCCATGTCGCTCTCTGTCATACTTTTAAATCTTTCAGGAAGAAATATGTATTTCTTCAATTCCACCAATTCAACTAGAATTCTGCAATCATACACAATCTCTAGGCTTCTAAAAATTCCAATTTTATAAGGCTTATCTTTTTCCAAATCTTTAAATTTTATAGTTTCGAACTCGAAAACCCCCAATGTGTTTAGATTTTGTAAAGTATTCATCTCTAAAAGAGATAAAATAATTTCCAATAAATAATAAAAATACGTAACAAAAATAAATATCTAATAAGAAATAAAAATAAAAAATGTATATCTTACTTGTTATTGAAGTTTTGTTTCGAAGAATTAAAAAATGTACTCCGCTCTAGTAAAACTTACTCACTTTGTTACAAATTCTGTAACGTTCCTCCAAGTTAGAAAGTCACCAACCTTCATCTAATGTATGTTAACTTTATTACACATTCAACAGAATACCACTATGAATTAGAAAGTCTCAGCCTGTATCTAATGCATGTAACCTTTATTTTTCATAAAAATTTGCGATATAATGTTAGTAAAGGGGAATGAGAATGTTAGTAAAAGGAGGTAATCTAATCATATAAATACATTTCCAGTAAAATGAACACTCACCGCTTATCTCTCAGTGAAACAAGTGTTCCATATACAGGTAAATATATTGTGTAATTTAATATTGTGACTGTTGATAACAATAAACTAACTTTATTATTTTTTAAGTTTAAAATAATTTCAATTCAAGAGAAAACATTTAAGATGAATTTTGATGATATATAGACATGTAAAATATAGTGAAGAGGAAACACTCTAACAACTGCATTTTTATAAATTTTTCAACAATTTGTTTGAGAAAGATAGTAATTAGCACTACGATCTGAGTAATTTTTTAAGAATACATTGAGTTAATATTTAAAAAATATAAACTTTGTTGTTGAGTGCTTAATTTTCAAATACTTCCGAATAACACTTCATATCATCATACAACTATACATAAATATATCTAGATATATGTAACTGTTCAGAAAACAATGCTAGCATTTTTTGTTTCTATAACTCAATTTGTTTTTGATTTCCATATCAACAAAAATAATAACGCTACAAAAAAATATATAAAGTCATTTTTTCGGTCAACTTAAAAAATAATAAAAACCGCTATTTATCACCACGCGAGTGTCTTGTGTACCTTGCCATATTCCCATACTGGAGACCTGGAGTTTGTTGGGCCCAACTAGAAGAGAACAACACCAGGAAGTGCCGCTAGTACACGAGGTCACAAGGTATTTCAAATTCAATTATTAATATTAGTTCAGTTTGTCAGCATTACGCTGAATGGTCCTTCGTCCGATTTATTTCCGCGTTAATAAACAGTAACGTTTCTTATATTTTGTATATTTATATATTGAGATAGCTCCTCTTAATACCTCATTATTTATTTTATTTTTTAATTACCTTATTTATATTATTCTTTTCAAAGAAACAATTATTAATTTTCAAATTATTTACAGATTTCTAAAATGTCCCAAGCCACACCCTCACATGTGAGAAATACTCAGTAAGTAAAAGTTTCATCCAATTTTTATATAAATCTACACGTGAGTTATCTACAAATAAATTGGAATACGAAGAATTAAAGGCAGATGGAGGAAATTCATTTCCTTATTTAAAAAAATGTTTGGCGGATAGCTTATTAGCTGAAATGACATGTTCAGATACTGAATTTAATTGTAATAGTGTTTTTATATTTGGAAATTTTGTTCAAGATTTAGTTTATATATGTTGTGAAAATTATTATCCTATGGTAAAGAAAAAGATATTTTCAATGTTTGATTTCGCGTTTGTTAATATTTTACATATACATAGTAATAATACACATACTCATTGTATGAAATGTAGAAAAGCATGTTTCAGTAAATCAACATGTAGTATGGACAAAATCCCATTAAAATAAAAAAATTGACTTTTCTTTAATAACAGAATTTCATAATTTCAAACGTTTGCTTTCACGAAAGTCAAATAAAAATTCAAAATTCAGAAACAAAAAGCAATAGAAATTTAAAACTTGTTAAAATAAGTTCGGCTTCCTCTCCGTCTATTAAGACAACACAAAAATCGGCGGGGTTTGATCTTCGAACACCATTGGATATAAAAATACAGGCTCAAAGTAGATTGCTTGTAAATTTAGGATTTAAAATTCAGCTCCTGAATGGGTGTTATGGACGAATTGCACCTCGATCTGGATTGGCCGTAAAACATTCTATTGATATAGGTGCCGGAGTTATCGATGAAGACTATAGAGGACCCATAAAAGTTCTGCTAATTAATAATTCAAATTTAGAAATAGAGTTCAAAAAAGGGGATTGTATATGTCAGTTTATATGTGAAAAAATTTATTATCCAGATATTGAAGAAGTGACAACTTTACCGGACGTGAAGGAGGAGAATATGGCTTTGGTTCCACCGAAAATAAGGAAATCAGGGACATTTAGAAAGAATGTACAACAATATTGTACCTAAAATTGTATTTATATAAAATAAATATTAACATATGTTAACAGTGTTTAATTCATTAGTATAAGGATATGTGATTTTTTATTAGTTATAGTTAAGGTCAACATAAAATAGCTTACGTTATTTCCATAAATATGTAAAGTGTATTATACCTTTCACTAGCAGTTTACCATATCTCAGATCTAAATATAAATTATCTGGTTTTATGTTATTTCCATAAATATGCAAAGTGCATTATACCTTTCACAAGCAGTTTACCACACCTTGGATCTAAATATAAATTGTCTGGTTTTGTATAGTGAGCAATAATTTAAACATCATAGTAAATTTAAGATTAAAACTTGAAGAAATCTTTACGTTTTTGTGTACTAAAAGATATATCAATTAAACAGAAAAGTTGTCATTCCCTGAATAGAAAATGAAAAAACGAGGTAGAAGGTGAAATTATGATTTTTCGCAATTATCAAATCTGAGTCATTAATAATAACAAACAAAAATATAACAATAAAATATTTAAAAAAATTCAAATATCTCTTTTCGTTCTCGAGTTATAGACATTTAAACGACAGCCAATCAGAGCCAACCTACCTTTTTTTGCTATATTTATAGTGTGAGCAGAGTGGGGGCATTTAAAAGGAATTCTAGACACTACTGAGACAACCATACTACATTCTACAGCCCAGTACGTTGCACTGTTTTAGAAATTTTCGTTGTCATTTGCCGGATTCAATTGTGGAGTAGGAATTATCTCAAAACTAATTTAAGGTATTTGAGTGTGTATGTAGTTGGAACCAGCTGTATTTACAGGAATGACTGTTGCACAGTCAGTCTATCTGTTATTTATAAGTGGTATCTATATCGATGGCTTGTCGACCTACTTCAACTTCTCCCGTGACCGACAAGGGTTTAAATATAAAGAGACCATCTTTCTTACTCGCGAATGCTAATGATATTGGAATGTTTGCTGCCCATCCTGTGGTTTTTGTTGTATCGGATCCGTCTTGTAAGTAAGAGATGTCGTGCACTTTCGTTTGAATGTAACCACTTCGAGGTTTGTAGGTTTCACCAATTTTCGGCATGAAATTGAAGCCATCGATATATCGATCCAGTAAGTAGAAACCTTTATCATGTTTAGCGTAATTATTGACAGTACGACTCCGTAAACAAACATACATATCTACGTGACGTGGTAATCCCAAACACATGGGTGCATGCAAATCCAATTTTTGCGAGCCCCAATATTTACGTATCATTTCTTTGGTGTCAGGACTCATGGGCATCATGGGTGTTTCCGCACCTAAGGTGTACTTATGATTTGAAGTATATAATTTATTATTCAAACCAACTGCTGTTATGCCTATTGCACAATGTTCGGACGTTGCAGTCCCAGATAATATGGTACCCATGTCGAAGGCAGTTCGAATACCCTGAGGCGTCACTTGGGCAAGTACCTCTTCTTAATTTAAGATACTCCTGAGGACTGAGATAAAAAAATATTGAATTGTTTGGTTAAACACTGAGAGAGAGGTCGTGTGATACACGGCATTACCCTTGTCCGTCGCTCCTTCTTGTTTCTGTATTAACGTGCGAAACGCATAGAAAATACGGGAATGCGGGAATGCTTGTACGTCAAATAAAATTTCTTCTGTCCCAGCGAACGAGGAATATCAATTTTTTTTGTACATTACTGGCGGCTCCCACTGGATTGGCACGAGCGCCTCCACCACCAACACGTTGACTCGCTACTTCTGTTTCCATTTCGCCGGCGAACATGTCGGGTGAGTTGATGGCACTTTCAGGTGGACTGTCGATAGTTGGTTCCGTGGTGGTCGTATGCGAACACATTCCTGACGGTCCGAGTTGAGGCTCCAATTGTTCGTCGATACCTGGAACAAAAGCGGCGGCTAATTCTCTTTTTTGCAGGAGAGGCATGACGCCATAATTCTTGCATGAATGGTGGCAAGTACGGAAAAATATGTATTTCATCTAATCTGTCTTCAACTCTGCGTTCTTCGAACGTTGGATTACACCGATGCCCTGGACGGCCGTCGGGATCATCTCGCCAAGAACGATAAGACATTACCTGCTTGTGTTGATATGCCGTACCATTCTCATCGGAAATCGTCAAATTTGATCGCTTGACCCTGCTTGGCTTTTTTGTAGACTGCACCAAGGGCTTGCTATCGATCTCCAAACCTTTGTGACCTCGGTGGGTAACTTTTTCAGTAAGTTACAATTTCTCTTTGCTATGTTTTATTATATATTTGAAAACAAATATTTTGCATCATCTGCGTATTATAACGAGAGTAATTAATTTTACAAGAAGTGACATTAAGTTCGGCAAGAATAAACATAAGTCATCCATTCTGGTTGTAATTTTTTGACTACTAATTAATAACTCGTAAATATGCTGCATATTAAGAAGTCCGAATATCGAAAGAGGAATGTTAACAGCCTATATCTAAAGCGAAACTAGAGATCTGTTTTTGTCTGGGTAACAGGTACGGTGACTCTCAGCTTGTCTTGTATTTATTTCAAACACAGAACACGAAAATCGTTAAGAATATAGAATGCGAATACCCTGTCTCAGCTTCTAAAGCCTTGCATGAATTCTTTACTTTTGTCTGGCTACATAGTACTACTATAACATAACCAGTCTTTCGAGGGAATAAAGAATGTTGCCAACGCTTAAAGCGAAGTCTGTCCTTTTTATTTTTGTCTACATAACCATGAACCGGCGCCCGAGTTGATGTGGGTATAACGAGTTTGAAGTAATCACGGTACCTGCTAACGATGAAATTTTTAATAAAAACTGGTCCCCCGGTGGGGTGACGCTTCGACGAGTTTGCAATAAGGTTTAATTTGGCTCGAACGGAGTGGGTTAGCTATGGTCAGAGTCTCCAACTAATTCCCGCATATGCTGACTCGTTTGCAATAAGGTTTAATTTGGCTTGAACGGCGTGGGTCATCTTTTGCTTTTCTCCCACCGCATCAGTTTCAGATCGATTATTTAAACACGATCCCGTGGCTGCAGCATCACAGTTTCTACATCATTTTAAATAGTTGAAAATGAACTTGAAAGTTAAGATGGTGTATCCATGCAAAAAGCCGAGCAGACAGCATGAAAAAAGAGAAAAGTGATATTAAGTGTTCCGATTTATACGAAGACATCTCCTTTGAAGATAAAGTTGTGAGGGAACTCAACACCGCAAGGATGGACGACTCCGTCACGTCGGAGATATGTGTTTTGAAGGGCACCTTCTCGGCGGTGCGTCCAATAGTGGATCCACCAGGTTCAGCGATAGCTGCAACATCCTCTACGGCTACAGCATCATCTTCAGCGGCGGGTGAAGTGCCGTTTTCTGTTATGACTGCGTCAGCTAAGGGTGATATCGGCATTATCTAAATATATGGCTTTCAACCCGAGTACCATGTCAACGCCTGAGGGGGATACCGAGAAGGATGCGCTGCTCTCAATCGAGACGGCAGCATACTTGAAAACCGTTAAAAGTGACGCGGTAGAAATAAAGGATAAAATGGCGGTACATAAGCACCAATTTTTAGATGAATTGCAGAACTATATCGAAACAAAGACCGATAATTACGAGGATAAGCTTAAAAACTCTAAGAATAAAATTACCCACAAACTGACGCAGTTGAGGCAGCACCGAAAAAATATAGACAATTTGATAAAAGTGCCATCGGCGCAAGAGGAAAAATATACGAGTGACATCGGCTACGTGGATTATTTTGTGAACAATTTCCCGTTTGAGAAATAATTTTTAAAATAATTTTAGGTTCGTAGTATATTTTAGCATGTAAATAATGTGAGTAGCATATGTTTGTAAATATTAGTTTTAGATCTTTGTAAAAATCGCCATATTTTTTATATTATTAATTAATGTTTTATATTTAATTCTATTTTATTTCTATATAAGCTATATTTTTCTGAACATTATCTGGGTCAGGCTAATGTAGCGGACGAAAGAATAAAAATGAAGCAGCAGAAAAACGCGTTTTTGGATGAAATCCGCGGGTATGTCAAAGAGAAATCTGAGAAATATGTGAGTATGTTAAAAATAGTCAAAAATAAACTCACACTCAAAATCACACAATTTAGGCACCAGCGGAAAGCCTTAGACGCACTCATTACATCGCTTGCGTGTGAAGAGGATTAAGTGAATAAGGACATCGTTTTGAAATACTCCACTTCAAAACGAATTTCCCATTCTCGGAGTGAATAGGTTTTTTATTTTGTAGTTTTAGTTTAAATTTTATTTTTTTGTATGTGCTCTAGTATGTAAGTATAGATATAAGTTTGTAAATATTAATTTTAAATCTTTGTACAAATCGCAATATTTTTTTATATTATTAATAAATGATTTATATTAAACTTTATTTTATTTCTATTTGAGCTGTTTTTTTATGAAAACTATGACCTAGCAAAGTGAATAACATATTTTATAAATATGCACTCAAATTTTAAAGTAATACATAACGAAAATATTCTGAAATTATATATTTGCAATAAGAATAATCTTATGACATGCTAATTAATTTTGAGATAATAATTCAATTAACGGATTTATTACTGTTGACAATTACTCGGTAACGATATGTATAGAGATAACATTAAAAGATTGTATAAGACACGATTGGTTTTCTTAGAACATCTAGCAGATATTGATTCGAGAGAAGACGTGTAACTACCGTCATTTTATTGGGATACGAAGGCATCATACCAGAGTCTACTATTCTTACTATATTTCAAATGATTTTTAATAGCCATGTCACCAATTATCCATCTATGAATTTTTACTTTACACCAGAAACATCGCACAATATCGCTTGCACCTGTGTGATAAAAACCTGCTAATGTAAGCTCAACAGGGGTAAAACACCAGCCTATCCATCGAATGAGAGTAAACGTTCATCAAATGTATTATATGAGAGATAACTATATATGCCTGTTAAATCTTCAAGGCACAAGGTTTATGTGAGAAGGGAATTTATTTGATATTAGGGGCCACTTTTGCCAGATAGTAATAAGAAGAAAAATAATTGTCTATAATTTCTTAACTGAGAATTGTTCAAAGATATTGATTTTTGTGTGAAAGAGATGTCTCGATGGAGAAAGCGGTCTGGCTAGAGAGAGTGAAGGTATATACTAAACCTGGTGGGAGCTTAGCAGCATAATTTTATTTCAGTGAGAATTCTAAAACACCTCCCACCACAATTTATCCCAATTTATCCCAATTAGGGTATTTGCTTATCAATGAGAGAACTAGAACACCTACGACCACATCACCGGCAAAACCCCCACGACCTTATCTCCTCCTTTCTCAAATATCTATCAATGAAAGTACTGGAGCACCTCCCACTACAATATATTCCCAATTAGGGCATTTATCTATCAATGAGAGAATTACAACATTTCCCCCACCACATTACCAGCACCCCCACATACCAAATCTCTGATTTGTGGGGGTAGTATGGTGGGGGGTACATTTTAGTTCTTTCATTCTTACCCTACTTGTTCGCATTGAAGGTTAAACAGGTTTGCAATGAAGATCAATTTAGCATGCATAGTGTTGGCAACAATAAGATGCAGTTTAGTGTACACGACTTGGTCTGCTACATTCATAATCTTATAAGGGTAATGGAAAAATGCTGCGGAAATATAATTAAAACATGTTTTTTGTAAGGTTCAATTTTGTCCATACGGCGTGGATCAGCTTTGGTTAGAGTCTTCCACCTATTCACTTTCAGATCGATTATTTATAAGCAAATCTCTGGCCCGGCCGTAATATCACAGTTTATACACAGTTTTAAACAGTAAACATGGATACTAAAATTACCAACAAAATGTGCTACCCAAGAAAAGCAAACCGGATGAGTCTAAATAAATGTGCGGAGTTGTACAAGGACATCTCATTCGATGAGAAAATCATTCAGCATCTATACACCGCAAGGCTGGACGATTCCATCATTTCGGAAATATGTGTCCTGAATGGCACCTTCTCGGAGGTGCGCCCCATACTTGATCCACCAGCTCGAACTACGGCTGCATCGTCTTCTGGTACGGCTGCAACATCTTCGACGATGGGAGAACAGTTCACTATTTAACTGCGTCGGCGAAGGGATCGAGGGTGATATCGCCGTTACCTAAATATAAATCATTCAAGCCGTGTATGATATCAACGCCGATGAGGGATGCCGAAGAAGATGCTCTGCTATCCATCGAGATGGCTGCCTTCCTAAAAAATGTAGAGAACAATGTCGCAGAAGAAAATGTAAAAATGCGCAACGACAAGGATGCCTTTCTGGTGGAAGTACGGTGGTGCCTTCGCGAGAAGTCGGAAACATATGTGGGTAAGTTTAAAGTGACCAAAAACGAACTTACCCACAAAATTCTACAACTAAAATAATATAGAAAACATATCTACACATTACTAGCTTCTTTAGTATGTCAAGAGGAGGAAATAAAAAATGATATAAGTGATGTGCAATATTTTGCAACCAATTTTCCATTCAAGGATGGAGAGTGACAGATACTAATTCCCTATTCGAGAATGGGGTGTGATATGAACAATTTTTAGTTTTAATTTTAATTTTTGTATATATGTTTTAGTATGTAAGTATAGATACAAGTTTGTAAATATTAATTTTAGAGCTTTGTACAAATCGCCATATTTTTATATTATTAATATATAATTTATATTTAACCCTATTTTATTTCTATTTAAGCTGCTATTTTCTGAAAATTATAACCTAACAAAATAAACACGTAATGTGATTAGCAAGAAAAAATTGGAGGAGAAAGGTTGCAAATTCAAGAACCCATTCGTAAAAGAAAACGAATGTCTGTGAAAACACATCCTGCTCCTTCTTGTTCTAACGTGAATCCCGATTATTTTCACTCATCAAGTAACTTAAAGTCTGATAAAGATTTTGTGGAGTCTCAAATGTTTTAAAAAAAAGGTCATGTGTTATTAATTTTTTAGTTAACTAGACGAGGAAGAGAAAGAAACATGGTGAACACAGTCTCATATCGGACGAGACTATTTCACAAAAAAAAAATTAAACAGAAGATACAACGTAACCCTAGACTTAAAAGTGATTTATTTTCAATAAAAAAGTGTATGTGGAAATCCAAGACTTTTATCAAAAGATTATTTATCTAGGACTTGTACATACTTATAACATCCCCTACATTTTTAAATCTTTTTTATAACAAAATTTCGGTTGCCAAAGGTCCCTGAAGACTCGGACTCTGATGGATGAGGCTGAGGCCTATGCAGAAAATTAATATATGAATTATGAACGTTCCTCTACGAGCAACAGACTCTACTAATGTGGAGAATGCAACCACCTGTACTGTTAAGAAAAAACAAAATTATAAGGATATAACACCGATATCGATGTTAATTCCTCCACAAACAATTTACCAAGCTCAAACGACTGGACTGGAACGATTCTCTGACCACATTATTGTATTAATTTTCATTTTTGCGGGTGGAATCAGGTTTATGTCTCTTAAAATATTATAAAGGATATTTATAACATTTATATTGTAGTAAATCGAAAAGAAAATTTTCAAAAAATTTAGTTTGGCAAGATGGTAATTCATATTTCAAAGGAAGATTGAGAACCGGTGTAGTAACAAATCTTAATATGAATGATTCAAAAGTATCTTTGGAAAAAGCATTTAAAAGTTTTTCAATAAAAATTAATGACGAATTAAAAAAGTCGTTACTAAAGGTTAACGTAACATTTTTGGAAATTTTATAAAACCTCAGAGCGGAAAAACAGATATAAAATATTTTTCACAACTAATAGAAATACTATTTTAAGAGCTTGGTATGTTGAACACATAAAAGATAACATTTTAACAAAATTAGAAGAATTTCAAGAACGTGACAGTGGTTGGGCCTTATATGAAATTTTACAACTAAAAGTAAATATTAATAACTATACACCTATAAATTGTGGTATAAACTTATATCGACTTACCACTTTTATAAAAAACTAAAAGTATAATTCATATAAAAAATAACGACGAATACGGTTTCTTGTATTCGATTTTATGTGCTTTATATCCAGTTAATAATAATAATATGAAGAAAAAATGTTTGTCGTATTTCTAGTTATCCACATTTTAGTGAAGTATTAAAATATGACGGCATCAATTTTTCTATTGATAAATCACTTTATAACGGGAAATGCCTTGCATAAACATTTGGTGGATTGCAAGAATTTAAATAAATAAAAAATAACTCCACCTTCAAGAAATGAAAAAATATTGAAATTTTCCATTTTCAAAAACACCAACAACTTTTGTTATCTATGCGGATATCAGAAGTATTTTGGAAAATATGATTAGAAATTAACTAATCGTACCAAAAAAATATCAAAAACATGAGGCCTTTAGTATTGCTTATTACCTTAAATGTGCCTATAATGGTTCGCTTTTATCATTTAATACTTACACAGGTAAAGATTGTCAAATGTGATTTGTTAAAGAGTTGGAAAAAATCCTAATAACTTACAATCAATTTTTTCCCAATCTATGCCAATGAAACCTCTAAAGACAAAGTTTCTTTTTATTTCCAGGTATGGAGTAAAAGACAGTCCATAAAGATGATAAAATCTTTATCGCTCGTATTGTCCAAAATCTTCAACTCTTAAACAAAGGAGGGGGTAAGTAGTGACTAGAGTCGGTCCTAACTCCCCCCGCCCTGCCAACTAGGAGTGTATGCAAAAAAGAGAGGTCGCCTCTGATTGGTCGACGTGCAAAACCCCCGTAACTTTGGAATGGAACGAGATATTTGAATTTTTTATAAAGATTTTGGATACGTTTACATCACTCTATCCACTATGTAAAGGAGAATGTTGCTTTTCACTTTTTACCTTCTATAAGTTGTTAGTGTACCTTGAAATTTAGTTTTAAATAAAACATGATTAAAATTATGTAATATTTTCATTAAACATTTTTTGTAATTTTTTATATTTTAATTAATACAATCAAAGTTAGTAACATATAAATTATCTTTTGAATAGTTTTACCTCATTTTTTATAAATTCTAGTTGTTCCTAATTTATACATATCTTATTAACTATTTTATAAATAATATTTTAAAATAACCATTTTGAGAGTAATCTATTCGCTATTGTAGTGGGAGTAGCTATCAATTACGTTTGAGAGATTTTTCTTTTTTATATAATTCAATATAAGAAGACAAACTTAATTTTTTAGGGTTAAAGCAATTTATTTGCACAAAACGTTGTAAATATTTCTTGTGGCGTATTTCAGTGTCTGCATACAATAGATCTCCCTTAATACGAGGAAATCTAATAATTCTTAAGTTATCATATTCATTGATATAAAATGCAACCTTACAAATATTCATATCAAAACTGCTTAAAATGCTAAAGGCGAAGTGTTCATAATTTCCATTAATACTTCCTGTTAAAACATGATTAAATTTTTCTCCACTAAAAGAAAAATATATTGACGGGTACTTAATTGTATAAGACTTACAATTAATATCCTCCTCGTAAATATCTATATCATTAAAACTGTTTGTTCTACCTTCAATGTATGCTGCATATCCTCCTGCAATACATCTTTTTTTATTCTTAGTTTTTGTAACAAGAGCTTTCAGAGCATTTTTAAATGTAGATAGTTTAATGGGATCAATGAAATCTATTGAAAATGGTTCGCTTATGTAATTAATATGATTCACTAAATACGGTTCCATTTATTAACTTGAAAGTTATGTTACAAGAAACATGTCTTTAAACTAGACACTTTCATGATAAAAGTATATTTATAATACATTATTAAAATAATTTGAATAATTATAATACAGTTACAATATACAATATAATATGAATATGAATATGGAATAGCATGGAATTAAATCATAGAGGGATTCTTTGATATTCTGTGATGTGTCGCTTAAAGTGTCCAATATCAAAAACCAAATGAAAATCTTCTTGAATCAGATGATGCAAACAAAGACCAAAATTTATGCAGTCCAAACCACAAAACTCACAGTGAACATGACCATGCAAATGAGAGTGAATTCCGGTTACATGAGTGGTAGCATACCCCTCTTCATAGTTCCTTGCTAAACGACCTAAATGTTCATTAGTTCTAAGACTCGAAAAACAGGAAGAGCACAAAAGGATTTCATTAAAGTTTAGCTTGCTGTTGTATATTAAGTAAAATATATTGCAAGAGTTAACATCGCTTGAACAAATATATAGATCTGGGTTTCTTTTCGGAGCAGGTGTAAAAGGAAATCCTTGTTTTAGATTAGTAATAAAAATATGAGCATCACTGCGATCAATTGTTATTGGACTTTTCAAAAATTTCACAGTTTTAGATTCGACGATGCCTGATACACATCGATCAAGAGCCACTAAAAATAAAAAAAACTAAAAAAACTTACACAAAAATCCACTTTTAAACATACTTACTTGTCTTTGTATCTATCGAGGTTGATGAGATAAAAAACTTATACAAAAATCCACTTTTAAACACACTTACTTGTCTTTGTATCTTTCGAGGTTGATGGGATGTAAAGAAGTATAATTTGATTAAATCGTAAGTTTCCATATATAGTTAAAGTAAAAGTAACTCATGGTTCGATCATAGTTTCTACTCTACATCACAAGTTTCTCATTTTCCATTCCCTACCAAACAATTTTTTAACCTGCAATGGTAAGCTCTCTTTCACTTTTAGTGAAAACGAGGTCACTTCGTTCAGTCTCCTCAACAAAATTCCTCCACATTTAGTAAAAGTAACAATCGTATGTAAGTTAATAAATAGCGTAAACTGAATTGTTATTATAAACATAAGTAAAACAAGTTTCTCATTTTCCATTCCCTTCCAAACAATTTTTTAACCTACAATGGTAAGCTGTCTTTCACTTTTAGTGAAAACGAGGTCACTTCGTTCAGTCTCCTCAACAAAATCCCTCCACATTTAGTAAAAGTAACAATCGTATGTAAGTTAATAAAAAGCGTAAACTGAATTGTTATTATAAACATAAGTAAAATATTCTCCTTACAAGTTACAAGTTACCATTCTGCAGGTGAGTTTAATTTTAAAAATTATTTAGAACATTATGTTATATATTATTTTATCTCTTTTAGAGATGTCTCAAAACACTTTACAAAATCTAAATGCTTTAGGGTCTTTTCAATTTGAAACAATTAAACTTAAGGATTTAGAGATAGATAGACCGTACAAAATTGGAATTTTTAGAAGTTTAGAGACGGTGTATGGTCGTAGAATTTTGGTTGAATTGGTGGAACTACAGAAATATGTATTTCTCCCAGAACGTTTTAAAAGCATGAAACAATAAATAAGAAGAATTTATCTTTGTTCTTTAAAGGGCAAAAGCAGTTGGATATTAAGTGGATGGCGAATAATATAGAATTCAAAGAAAATTGAATTTTTATGTATATATGATTTTTCATGTATTATTAGGTTTATAAGTGAGTTAAATTGTAATACTAAAATAATCATTTATTAGAATGCTATAAAATTGAAATATTTCCATGTAAAATAAATGCAAGTTTTATTGCTAATTTTATATGTCCAAAAGGTAATGATGAACTTGATGTAGAATCACAGATATTTTATATTAATACTAAGATTCAACATTTTTACCAAACTACGGATTCTGAGACATGGTATAAAGAGTACATTTTTGATAATCTTTTAAAAAAATTAAGTGAATTTTGTGAAAGAGGGTTTGGTTGGGCTTTAGAAAAAATTATTCAGTTAGATATTCAGGTTTTTCTATTGGTGCAACATTTCTTGATCTACCTAAAGAAATATCAGATAAGAAAGCATGTATTAATATTCAATGTTTTGATGATTGTTGTTTCGCATGGGCTGTCGGATGCGCCTTTCAAAATGTATGAAAAAATGTAAATAGAATTTCTTCTTATAGACATTTTTCAGAATTCTTAAATGTTGAAGGAATAAATTTTCCATTTTCCTTAAATCAGTTACCTAAATTTGAAAAGCAAAATAACTTATCTATCAATATTTATGGTCTAAAGAAAAAAAAATGTAAAAGATCAATGCTTTATTGGTAAACAAATAAATATATCGGATAGTGAGAGCACTGAAGACTCTGATGATGGAGTTAATAATGATGTTGTTAAAGATGATAAAACGAAATATGAAATTATACCTATTCGAGTTTCTGATAATATAAAAAATATTCATGTGAATTTATTATTAGTTCAAAAAGAAACCGAATTAAATAACGTAGATGAAAATGAAGTATCTTATCATTTTTGTTACATCAAGGCATTATCTAAGTTAGTTGCTCGTCAAGTTTCACGAAAAGAAGCAAAAAAATTTATTTGTGATAGATGTCTAAGCATGTTCTATAAAAATTAAATGCTTGAGTCGCATAAAATTGATTGCATTCAATTTAAAGGTTGTGTTTCCAAATTTAGACAATAAATGGATTAAATTTAAAAATTATAAACATAAAGAACGTGTTCCCTTTGTTATATATTTTGATTTGGAAACTTATTTATTACCTATAGAAAATGTTCCTCCATCACTTTCTACTCCATATACGATGTCATATGAAAAGCATGTACCATATAGTATAGGTTATTATTTTTATTGTAGTTTTGATGATACCTTATCCATGTATAATTATAATAGTGAAAATTGTATTGAATGGTTTATTAACGAGCTGAATGATATTGCAAAAAATGTCGTTGATATTTTTAACACACCTTTTCAAATGCTCACTCTCTAGTGAGCAAATTATGAATTTTAACCAAGCTATGGGATGTCACATATGTGAACTACCTTTTTCCATTGAAGATTATAAAGTTAAAGATCATTGTCACCTCTCAGGGCTCTTTCGAGGAGCTGCTCATAATTCCTGTAATCTTAATTATAAAATATTAAATTATATTCTATAATAAGTCACAATTTGACAGGTTATGACTCGAATTTCATTATTGATAAATTATGTATTTAATTAGAAGGACCTACTAAACTATTACCTCATAATAAAGAAAAATATAAATCTTTTACTAAAACACTTCGGTTTGAATATAATGAAGATGGGAATATGTATTATCGTAAAATACATTTACGATTTATAGATTCTTTTAACTTTATGACAAAGTCATTGGAGCAGTTAGCATCCTACTTGGAAGAATTGAAAATCACTAAAAAAAATTATTTTGAGCTATCGATTGAGCATATTTTTAACTTTTACTTAAAAAAGGTGTATTTCCTTATAATTACGTAAATTCTTTTCTAGGTTGAATGATACAAAATTACAAAGTAAAGAACATTTTTACAATAGATTGAAATATTAACACATTAGTGACATGGATTACACTCATGCAAAAAAGTATGGGACGTTTTTAATTGTCACACTGTTGGTGAATATTCCGATATTTATTTAAAAACCGATGTACTCCTTTTAGCTGATGTATTTGAATTTTTTCGAGAATTATGTATGCAAACGTATAATCTTGATGCTTGCCACAATATCACGACCCCTTCTTTATCGTGGGATGCTCTTTTACGCATTACTAAAGTAGAAATTGAACTTTTTACAGATGTAGACATGCTTCTTTTCATAGAACGTGGTATAAGGGGGGTCTTTCGACTTGTGTCCATAGACATGTAAAAGCTAACAATAAATACATGGAAAATTATAATCGAAATGAAAATGATATTTTTCTGACGTATCTTGATGTCAATAATCTTTACGGATATGCTATGACATCCTTTTTACCTCTCTCTCACTTTAAATGGATGGAGAAAAGAGAAATTGAGAAATTAGAAATTGAAAAAATTAAAATAGATTCACCTGAAGGGTATATTTTAGAGGTAGATTTGGACTATCCAAATGAAATTCATGATAGTCACTCAGATCTTTCATTCTGTCCTCAAAAATTTTCTCTAGAAGGTAGTAAATATAAAAAACTGATGGCAACTCTTTATAATAAAAAAAATGTTATTCATTATATGTATCTTCAACAATGTTGAAAACATGGTTTAAAATTGAGAAAAATTTTCAGAGTATTACAGTTTCTCCAATCATCTTGGATGAAACCTTATATTATGTTAAATACTAAGTTGCGTGTGACTGCAAAAAATCCATTTCAAGTTGAATGTTTTAAGTTACAAAACAATGCTTCTTTCGGTAAGACTATGCAAAACGTTCGTCATATGAGAGATGTTAGACTAGTACGTTGTTTTGATAATGCATTTGGAATGAATTACTATGCGTCAAAACCGAATTTTAAAGATCGACGTGCATTAAACATACTATTCATTTTTACTCGGATTATTTTATAAGTAGATGAAAGTATCGAGGCCTTTGCGGTATCTCCGCCGTGATTTAACATCCGCACATTTATCCACCAGTAAAAAATTTAATTTTTCCCTCCAACAAAGCCGACACATTTCTTTAAATTCGTCAGTGCCATCACTTACTACTGAAGAAAATTGGAATTTGGATTGTTATTCCACGTATAACCCCAACAGAATATTCTGGAGAAAGATATCCGTACTCCACCAATTGGGGGAAGTAAACAGGCTAAATACAAGTTTCGTGAGGCTGAGAGGAAGAGACATCAAAACTTAAGTCGCATCCGTCAAGATAACAACATGCTGCAACCATCAGGGCCATCACTTACCACTGGAGAAAATTGAGATTTGGATTGTTATCCCACGTATAACCCCCAACAGGATATTCTGGGGAAAGATATCATCCGTACTCCACCCATTGGGGGGAGTAAACAGGCTAAATACAAGTTTCGTGAGGCTGAGAGGAAGAGACATCAAAACTTAAGTCGCATCCGTCAAGATAACAACATGCTGCAACCATCAGGGCCATCACTTACCACTGAAGAAAATTGGGATTTGGATTGTTATCCCACTTATAACCATCAACAATATATTCTGGAGAAAGATATCATCCGTACTCCACCCATTGGGGGAAGTAAACAGGCTAAATACAAGTAACAGTATAATGCCACCATTAGTGTCATTACTTACTACTGAATATAACAGCACGCTGCCACCACTTCAACCACCAGTGTGTACAGATAACATAGAATAAGAGAGCGATAATAGTGATTCAGACATGACACAATATCAACCAGTATGCTTTCCTTTTAAGAAGATGAGTTCCGAAGAATTAGAGGAAGTCTGTGAAAGTACTGACACAAAGTTAGACTCATGTAAGTTAACTCAAAATATGAAAACGGCTATTGAGAAACTTACAAAATTTTGGTTTGAAAATACTTGTGTGGCTACAGAAAATGTGCTTAGAGTTGGTTCAGTTAATACAAATGCGTTAAATTTGTGTATGATGTATGACATTGTACGAGGATCAGATTTAGAAAATAAGAAGAAAATGAATAATGCTAAACAGTTATTAGTTAAAACGTTAAAACATGAGTCGTGGTCTGGATATTTGTTTATCGACAGATTATAATGCTGAGTATATTTTAGGTGACATTTTAGAAAAATTTCAACTGAGAAAATGTATGACATTACCATTTAAATGTTTCACAGAAACAATGTATCCATATGAAAAAGTTAAAATGTGTAGCACTGCAGGGGTAGTCACTGAAAAATTATTATAAATGTATGAACGTATTGTTAGTATATTTGTCACCGTAATTTCAATAATTATTTTTTTTCCTGTATACTTTTTTTGTGTATTTCAATGTATTATACCTTTTAAAACTTCTTAGGTTTAACTTGATAAATAAAATTATTGTGTCTATATCTGTCTATTTATTTTATTGGTTTTCGATACTCCACAGTACATTTTTTCATTAAAATATTATTAAATAAAATTATTATATTTTTGTCTTTTTATTTCATAACTACTTATATTAGTGGATTTTAATTTAATTCATATTTCTTTTTGATACTCCACAATATCTTTATTAAAATATTATTGTCTGCAGAGACTTCCTACCACAGAAAATGTTTTTGGTTGTATGCAATGTCTCCCTGACAATTAACTAGTGTTGGGAACATCAGCTGGTTTCACATCATGATTGATACAGTTCTGAAGTCAAGAGGTGACTGATGACTGGAATGTTTTGTGGGTGCGGTCGCTGGACCGTTTAAAAATAGGTGTGGTTTGTGGGTCAATCAGAAAAGTGGGTGTGGTTTGTGGGCCAATCAGAAAAGTAGGTCAAGTCTGTGGACCAATCAGAAAAGTGGTGGGGGGAGAAGCAGAGTGCACTGGCCACTTTCCTCTACTTAGACGTGGTAATTGTGCCACTTTAT
Organism: Rutpela maculata; assembly: GCA_936432065.2. NCBI lineage: Eukaryota > Metazoa > Arthropoda > Insecta > Coleoptera > Cerambycidae > Rutpela > Rutpela maculata. Next base: position 125,051,202 of record OW386292.2, on the reverse strand, counting down.
TCTCCGACAATGGTACCAACTTTGTCTGGGCTAAAAGAAAACTTAATGAAATTTACGAATTAACTAATTCTCGTGAATATAAGGATGCTTTTCACCGTGAGCTTTTTACTCATAAAATATAATGGAAATTCAACCCCCCTTCCTCGCCCCATTTCGGAGGTATTTGGGAGGCGAATATAAAAAGTGTAAAAACACATTTAACTAGTCATTAATACGCAAATTTTGACATATGAGGAGTTCAGTACCGTACTCGCGCAAATTGAAGCCCTACTGAACTCTCGATCTTTATGCATTTTAAGCAGTGACAGATACAAACTTTTAGATGCTATTGTGCAACACTACCGGAAAATATGGCACTTGGAGTCCCTACATACTTTTCAAACTCGTTTAAAATGGAACACTAATTCCAACCGAGGTAGGTACCTTAGTAGTTGTAATGCAAGATAATATTCCGCCCTTAAAGTGGCCACTAGCTATTACTGAAAAGGTGCATCCGGGCAAAGACGGTATTACACGTGTTGCGTCAATCAAAACCAAGAATGGTACGTATATTAGGCCAATCATTAAATTATGTCCATTGCGCACTCAATAATTCTAATTAGTTTTCATATTTTGTTGTATTTGTTTCAATTTTCCATTTTAATTTTTTTTATTAATATTAAGGTTTTTTTTTTATTATTATTACTCACTGTAATATAAATTTAATACAATTTAAAATCTAATCCGCGTCGCTCCCCCCCCCCCCGGGATGTTTAGGCGCCTTATTTTGGTTCCAATTAATGCCAACATATGACAATAGGCTGTGCTCCTTAAGATAGCATATGAGCACACGTGATTTTTTGTACAGATACATAGGCGGGAGAGCCGTGTGTAAAGATTAACATTAAGCTTGTCGACAGATAGACTCGTGCTCAATTTTTGATTGAATAGTGCATAAATTATAGTGATTATAGTGATACTCTGGAACCTGATCCCTTGTTTTCTTATCCTAAGCAGTGTTCCACAACATAAAATTACTGCCAAGTAATCTAAAAATTACAGTCTACTTTCAAATATTGATTCATTGCTCCTTCACATCTCATTTATGTAGAGTTCAATGTTTATGAAATAATATATACTTTCTTCTATCATACATTCTTTTGGTTGACGTTGGCAGTCTCGTTCCTCATTGTTTCGTTGTTGTTATCAAATTAGACATAATGTAACAATTTTACCCAGGGCGAGAGAGACGGATGGAAGTGGGCACAATGTGATTGGATAATAGAAGATTCTGGGGAAGATTCGGGCCCGGCCTTAATAAAGAAAATTCTAGTTTCAAGGTAATAAGTGGCACTTTCACTGATTTACGTCCTATATGGGCTTTAAGGACAGGGATTGGTCGAGTAAAACAAATACTGCTTCCAAAATACGAAAATGTAACAGATGACGAACAACCCCTGGCCACATCAACATCGATACATGAACTAATACATGTAAATATAACTACCGGTACGGAAGAATTTGACGAATAATCTCGGCTGGCCAGAGAATTAAATGATACGCAGAGTACCGAGGAAAGTGATATAGCACCAGAACACAGTATACAAATAAAGCATGAATCGGCAGAAAATGTTATACGAAGAACACGAGAATAATTTTAAGTGTGTGTGTGTATATATAACATATATGTATATATGTTACAGGTAATTATCCAAACATTTTTAGCGATTTGTTCAACGTTTACAGTATATTAAAATAACATTAAACTTCAATAGCTGTATTCAATATTTCGATTAAAATAGTTTTTATACTTTCAGTTTTACATTCTGAAAAGGAGTATTCTTGTTTTATTTGTTATTCAAGCATAAAGTTCTAATTTCTCTCTAGACTTATTTTAGTTACTTTAGTTTATGCTTTAAGGAAAAATGGGGCCATTAGGCCTATAGACACAGTGGTATCTGTGCCTGCCTGTGGTAGCCTCCCAGCAGCCATAGGCAGACACAACTGTCCTTGTTTCTACTCGCGTTGAAGACTAAACAGGTTTGCAATGAAGATCAATTTAGCATGCATAGTGTGGGTTGCAATAAGATGCAGTTTAGTTTACACGACTCGGTCTGCTATATTCATAACCTTAATAGGTAATGAAAAGATGTCTAGGAAATAAAACTAAAACATGTTTGCTGTAAGGTTCAATTTTGTCCATACGGCGCGCGTGGGTCATCTTTGGTTAGAGTCTTCCACCGCATCACTTTCAGATCGACTATTTAAAGGTAAATCCCCGGAGGTAACATCACAGTTTATACACAGTTTTAAAACATGGATACTAAAATTACCAACAAAATGTGCTACCAAAAAAAAACAAGCAGGATGAGTCTAAATAAATGTGCGGAGTTGTACGAGGACATCCCATTCGATGAGAAAGTCGTTCAGTATCTAAACATCGCAAGGCTGGACGGTTCCATCACTTCGGAAATATGTATCCTCTCGGAGGTGCGCCCCATATTTGATTACCAGCTGCATCGTCTTCTTGTACGGCTGCAACATCTTCGACGATGGGAGAACAGTTCACTATTCTGACTGCGTCAGCGAAGGGATCGAGGGTGATATCGGCATTAGCTAAATATAAATCATTTGAGCCGGGTGTGTATCAACGCCGAAGAGGGATGGCGAAGAAGATGCACTGCTGTCCATCGAGTTGGTTGCCTACCTATATAGAGAACAATGCGGCAGAAAAGTATGTAAAAATGCGCAACGACAAGGATGTCTTTTTGGTAGAAGTACGGAAATATATGTGGGTAAGCTTAAAGTGACCAAAAACAAGCTTACGTAAAATTCTACAACTAAAACAATATAGAAAACACATTGACACATTACTAGCTTCTTTAGTGTGTCAAGAGGAAAAAATCAAAAATGATATAAGTGATGTGCAATATTTTGCAACTCATTTCCCATTCAAGGATGGGAAGAGCTCTACCGACACTAATTCCCTATTCGAGAATGGGTTGTGAGATGAACAATTTTTAGTTTTAGTTTTAATTTTAATTTTTGTATATATGTTTTAGTATGTAAGTATAGATATAAGTTTGTAAATATTAATTTTAGAACTTTGTACAAATCGCCATATTTTTATATTATTAATAAATATTTTATATTATATTTAAATATTTTATATTTAACTATATTTTATTTCTATTTAAGGTGCCATTTTCTGAAAATTATAACCTGACAAAATAAACACGTAATGTGATGATAACACATTTTATAAATATGTACTCAAATTTTAGATTAATACTTGAAAATATTCTGAAATGATTTATTTGCAATGAAAATAATGTTATAACATGATAATTAATTTTGAAATACTAGTTTAATTAACAAATTTAATACTGTTGATAAATACTCAGTAATGATAAGTATAGAGTTTACATCTCATTTAATATTTCCAGGAAAGTCATACTACGTTCGCAGGACTAGTTATATTTACCACATATTCTCCATATAAGAGTTTACTTCATTTAGTACTTTTTCAAAATTCACTTATCGAATAAAAGTGTATTTCAGATATTCATAGAAAACTAGCTGTAATATCAAATTAGTTTAATTTTCAAAATAGTCGATATAAAAGAAATCAATTCTATTTTTTTAAAGTACCTTCTACAATAAAAACATTAATTACAAATTCGTCAATATTACTAATAAAAGACAATAGTACGTTTCAGTTTTTATTTAAACTTATATTACAAATATACTCAAATATACATATTATTTCGATGATATTTGTATTGGAACATCTCCCACCACATTACTGAGATCCCGACCGCCACTCCATTTACTTCCTTTTTCAGTTAGGGCATTTATCTATCAATGAGAGCCACAACATACCCCCCACCACATCACCCCCGCATGACAAATCTGATTGGTGGGGGTGGTGTGGTGGAGGGCGCTGCTGATGTGGTGGGGGGTGCTAGTGATGTTCTCTCATTCTTACCCTACTCATAACCACAAAGAAATGCTTGTTCGTATTTAAGGTTAAACAAGTTTGCAATGAAGATCAATTTAACATGCATAGTGTGAGCAGCAATAAGATGCAGTTTAGTTTACATGACTTGGTCTGTTACATTCATAACCTTATAAGGCAATGAAAAGATCCTGAGGGAATAAAATTAAAATATGTTTGCTGCAAGGTTCAATTTTGTCCATATGGCGTGGGTCAACTTTGGTTAGAGTCTCCCACCGCATCACTTTCAGAGCAATCAAAATACACTTTACAAATATCACAATCACAATTAAATCTGGGATACAAACCCACTACGCTTTCAACGAGCAGCGGCCTGTGCCTGGACATCCCGGTGTCCGGGTGCCCACCTAGAGGCACCTCTGATGCCCCTGTAGAGAATCTTCATCATTGTTTGTTTTTTCGTTTAAATACCTCGGATGAATGATGTATCCGCATTTACAGTTTAATGTTGACTTTATTTACTAAATAAAACCTTGTTGACTCAGCAGTATGCTTGTACATTTACATGGTATTGAACCAAAAAAATAGTTGAAAATATTATTATGTAAACTACTTATGAATTATTTTTATTTTTACGATTCTATATTAATAAATTAAATCAGGAATTGGATTTGACAGTATAAAAACGCAACGCATCATTTGAATTTTTATATACAGTTACAAAACAATTAAAATGGCTACTACACTATCAATATTAGTAATTATGTTGTAAGATAAAATAAATTACCCGATGAAAATGGCTTTGGTTGTTTGTTATGAAGCAAATATTTAGGTAAGTTTTATTTTTTTAATTTATTTTCTTTTTCACTATTTGTGGTAATATTCTTGCTGTTTAACTTTAAGCTGGTAAGTTAAAGTTAATGTTTATTTTTATTTCTAGGTATGGAGAAAAAGATATAGTCCATAAAGATGATAAAATCTTTATCGCTCTAACGTATGGTCCAAAATCTTCAACTCTTTTAAACAAATTTGGAAACCTCCCTATAAAATATCTACGAACTAAGATGGAAACTGATGAAGAGTTGATAATTTTCGAAAAAGCTGTCAAGCGATATCATTTTGATCTCGATGAAGATAATGATACTGGTCATGAGCAAAAAAAAATTGAAAGAAGAGAAAGGTTGCAAATTCAGCGCCTTCGTAAAAGAAAACGAATGTCTGTGAAAGCACATCCTGCTCCTTCTTCTTGTTCTAACGTGAATCCCGATTATTTTCAAGCATCAAGTAACTTAAAGTCTGATGAAGATTTTGTGGAGTCTAAAATGTTTTAAAAAAGGTCATGTGTTATTAATTTTTTAGTTAACTAGACGAGGAGGAGAAAAAAAAACATGGTGAACACAGACATATCGGAAGCGGCTATTTCAAAAGAAAAAATTAAACAGAAGATACAACGTAGTCCTAGACTTAAAAGAGACTTATTTTCAATAAAAACTGTGTGTGAAAATCCAAGACTTTTATCAAAGAATTATTTATCTAGACATTACATACTTATAACATCTCCTACATTTTTAAATTTTTTTTATAATTTCGGTTGCCAAAGGCCCCTGAGGACTCGGACTATAATTTGGATGAGGTTCTTTGCAAAAAATTAATGTATGAATTATGAACGTTCCTCTACAAGCAACAGACTCTACCAATGTGGAGAATGCAACCACCTGTACTGTTAAGAAAAAACAAAATTATAAGGATATTACACCAATATCGATGTTAATTCCTCCACAAACAATTCATCAAGCTCAACCTACTGGACTGGAACGATTCTCTGACCAGATTATTGTATTAATTTTCCTTTTTGCTAGTGGAATCAGATGTATGTCTCTTAAAACATTATAAAGGAAATTTACAAAATTTAAAAACATTATATAGGTAGTAAATCGAAAAAAAAAAAAAATCAAAAAATTTAGTTTGACAAGATGTTGATTCATGTTTCAATGGAAGATTGAGAACCGGTGTAATAACAAATCTTAATGAGATATATTTTTGGAAAAGCATTTAAAAGTTTTTCAATCAAAATTAATAACGAATTTTAATTTTAAGTACTGTAAATATAATTTAATTAGTATAGGTATTTTTATTGCAAGCCATTGTTTATATTTAAGGAATTTTTAAATGAAACAAAAACAATATTTAATTATTTATTTCTTTTATATATTATTAATGTTTATAAAAATTTTTCTTGTCTCTTCGTCCATCCAAACTTTCACCAATTTTCCGTATACCTCATCATCCCAAATTACTTCCATATCAGTGGGGTGATTGCTCCCACTAAATTGAATATGACAGGAAAACTAAAAAAAAATTGTTAATAAAGGTATATAAATAAAAAATTACATACAATTTCGGCAGGAAAAAAGTCCCCTGCTACATCCCATATAAAGTTAGTGATTTGCACCACCTCGGACACTGAAAAATGCTTATTAATGTTTTATTACGTTTATATTTAAACAAGTTACTTGTCACAGATTCAGGGAGGGGCTCAGTTACTGAAAAAAAAAATTTGAATATTAATACGAATATTCAAATAAAAAAAAATTAATTGGATAAAATCCCTTATTGATAACAAAATTATCATTTTGTCTCTATTTACTATTAAAAAATGGTGCTCAGTAATTAAAAGAAAAGTTAGAAGCGCATAACAAATTTTATATTTAACTAAAACTAAACATTGATAAAAACGGAAAACTAATCTTTAAAAAAAGAGTTAAAAAACTTACAGATAATCAAATTTACGGTAGACATCGTTAATCTATAATATTTATACATATAAACTGTCTAAATAGAATCAGCCATTTATATCCTTACACATTAAGAGCAAAAATTCATAACTTTTATCATAAAAATTAATATTCATTACTTGAAGGTGGTTAGTTTAATTACAGATAATTATACGCAAACGAAGTCATCATTAACATAAACTTTAGTGCAAGACTAATTTGCAAAAACTAAGTTAATAATTGCAATTATTATTAATGATTTTAATTGCATTACCTTTACACTTATTAACTTATTTATAATAATAATAATTATAATAATAATAATAATAATAATAATAATAATAATAATAATAATAATAATAATTCAGAATTCGGCAGAATGGTTGGCAGGCCAGATGCAGAAGGCGGTTATCTTGGGGTCCCTTCGTCTACTTAGGGCACACGATTTAGGTATTTGCAGTCACTAACTCCACAGGTCGTGGAGAGTGGCTGCAAGGAATTCGCCGGCGCGGCTACCGTGAGGTGTCGGAGGCCACGGAAGTCCTGTCCGGCAGCGGGCAAACCGAAAAAAAAAAAAAAAAAAAAAAATAATAATAATAATAATAATAATAATAATAATAATAATAATAATAATAATAATAATTGCATGGTCCGGGACCATGAAAGTGCAGGAATAGGAGCATTTTTGTTTAAGGCAGCACAGAGAGCAGCCGATGAACTTGGTCTCTCCTTCGACGTCGAGCGGGTAAATCCCGACTCTGTCACCGAGTTGGAACCTGCTCGACGAAAAGCCCAAATTAAAGCTGCGGAACACAACATCTTTCTGCAGCTTCACACGGATAAGCCAATGCACGGAGTTTTCTATAAAAATATAGAGAACCTTGGCTTATCCGAAAGGCTGACCTTTGCCTTCTTAAGGTCAGCCGGGCTGAAGTCTGAGACCGAGGGATTCATAATGGCTTGCCAGGATGGTGTATTTAACACCCTCGTCTATCGTAGTCGTGTCATGGGTATAGAGGTCCCTGATGTCAGCTGCAGGGCCTGCCGCAGGGCGCCAGAGACTCTTATGCACTTGCTGTCGGCTTGCCCGACATATGCAGTCTCGGCCTATATCCAAAGGCACGACGGAGCATTACGAGTGCTTTATTACCATTTAAGGCACTCGTATGGGATAGACGAAACACCAGTGCTGCCTTACGCTCCGGGGGATATTGAGTCCGTTGTGGGAAATGAGAAGTGTCTAATTTATTGGAACTACTCTTTTCCCACCGTCAGGCAAATACAAGCCAACAAGCCTGACGTAGTACTCCTCGACCATCAACTCAAGACAATGTTTGTCGTGGAGTTCTCGGCTCCCGCGGAGAACAACATTGTCTTGAAGGAGGAGGAAAAACGGACAAAATATCGAGATCTGCTCTTCGAACTCCGCAGACTGTATCCAGACCATACCGTTAAGATAGTGGTACTGATTATAGGAGCCCTCGGTGGAACGAGACACACACTGCTTTCAGAACTTAAGATCATACCGGCATGCCGAAACTCGGCAGAGGTCTTAGCCGCCAGAATGCAGAAGGCCGTTATTCTCGGTTCATTACGTCTGCTCAGGGCACACGATTCACGGACCCAGTAGTCACTCACCCCACGGGCGTGGGGAGTGGCTACCGGTACTACCAGCTCCCCTCTGTGAGGGTCGGAGCCACAGAGAAGGGTGACTGGTTTTTAGCTAGCTAAAAAAAAAAAATAATAATTGACTTTATTAAGGCAACCAGTACATAATACAAGTATTCATGATTCTTAATTAACTTTAAAAAAAATATATATATATATATATATATATACCGATTTCTTAAAAGGCGAAGTTCAGTAGCTCGCATGTAGCTACATGCGAGGTCCTGCTCTACCACTTAACCTTTTATCTAAACTAAGCTTAACTTAAATAAATACATCCAACAACTAGCTGATATGCATAAAAAAAAGAAAAATGTGTGAAACGAAAACAAATAAGACAATAAATGGACTAATATAACTTTGACTAATAACATCACAAGAAAAATAAATTTATAAATTAATAAAATGTACTACCCTATAACTTTACACAATGAACTGACCAGATAGCAAAATTTCAGATAACTTCAACTTAAAATTCCTAAAAGATAATTTAGTGAAATCTAAAGGTATTGAATTTAGAGTTTTTGATATGGTATACGTGAAGGCTTTTTTGAACGAGGAAGATTTATGTTGAGGTATTTGTAATTTATGTTTGCCCCTCGTATTAGCTAAGTGAACATCTCTGCGGTATTTGACTTTATTAAATAAGTAAATAGGAGATTTGTAATTTATTACTTTGTAATATAAACAGGCACAATGAAGGTACCTGCGTTCCTTCATATTCAACCATTTAACTTCTCTCAATTTTGAAGAAGTGTGGGAATAACGTGACAAACCAAAGATAAGCCTTATACATGAGTTTTGTATTCTTTGAACACGGCTAGCATCCATTAATGTAAGGCAAGGACCGTAGACAACATCTGCATAATTCAAGTGACTTAAAATTAGTGCTTCTGATATCATTATTTTACTCTTTTTATTTAAAATATATCTACACCCATACAGAAGTTTAAGGTTACTAAAAGATTTTTTGGTCATATGATTTACGTGCTGAGTAAAACGCAAATTGTAATCCATATACAATCCCAAATTTTTTGTGCGATCCAGTATTTGCAACTCGTTATTTTCCACTTTAATTTTTAAATTGTCTATGGCCATCTGTCTCTTATTTTTAGACCCAAACAATAAAACAGCAGATTTAGCAGGATTAATTTTTAAACAATGTTTGTGAGACAATTGTATTAAATTTCCTATATCGTCATTTAAAATTTGTACAGCTCTATCTATTTCGTCAGGTTTGAAAGAATAATAAATTTGAGTGTCGTCTGCATAATAGTGAGACGAACAATGCCTTAAGCTGTTTTTAAGAAATGAAGCATAAACTGAGAAAAGTAATGGGCCTAATATAGAGCCCTGAGGGACACCGCAAGTAATAGTTAGTTTCTGCAAATGGTCAAAATCAAGACCATTTGCTGTCGGTTATGAAGGTAACTGCAGAAGAGTGCAGACGAGTTTTGTCCCACTCCTATGTGAGTTAAAGTAGCTATTAAAAGATCATAATTTATGGTGTCGAAAGCTTTGGTATAGTCTAGCAGACTAAAGCTGCTAGATTGCCATTATCAGTAGCATGTAATATGTCGTCCGTTATTTTGAGTAAGGCTGTCGCGCAGCTATGACTCTTTCTAAATCCAGATTGAGTATCTGGTAATATTTTAAATAATTCCAAATGAAAACATAACTGAGAGTGCAATACCTTTTCAAAAACTTTAGACGGGACACTTAAGATACTTATCGGACGAAGGTCCTTTAATTCTTGAGGATTGTTTTTTTTTTGGGTAAAGGTATAACATGGTATGCTTTCCACTGAGTGGGGAAAATATTTTGTAATATACATGAATTAATTATGTGTGTTATGAATTGGATAATTATAGGACAACAATACAAAATCAATTTAATATTTAGACCATCTGCACCAGTTGCATTAGATTTTATCTGATTTAATATTTTTCTGACTTCCTCGTTAGTGGTTAAAGTGAATTCAAAACGATCTACATTTGGTTTTAGGTTATTTGAATAATAATTAAGCAACTCCAAATCAGGGTCATTAGTAATATTCGATGTAACAAAGTACTGATTTATAAGATTAGCATTGGATAAATGTTCTGGTATAGTTGTTTTTCTATTTTTGGAATATATACTTAAATCTGATAAATCTCTCCAAAGTGAATTGTAACTATTACTCTCTATACGAAATTGTAAATAAGCTTTCTTTTCCGCGTTTACTGCTGCACGTAATTTCTGAGATTTTTATAGTGTTCCCAGTCAGCAATATTTTTATTTCTTTTATACTTTTTAAGAGCTTTGTCTCGTAAGCTCATGACCAATTTTAAATTGTCTGTTAACCAGGGAGCTCTGGGTTTGGTTATTCTGACGGTTTTAGTAGGTGCATGTATTTCAAACAGAGATATTAGAAGATCATTGAAAATGTTGATTTTTTCATCCACATCATTAGTTTGTGAGATTAACTCAAATGGCAAATTAGATAAATCATAATAAAACTATTCATGGTTAAAGCTCTTGAAACATCTAAAAGTATAATAAAATGGATCAGTAGTGATATTGGAAAACTTAAATTTACAATTTACTAAGCAATGATCATATATGTTTAAATTTTCTACTCAATATCAGAGACAATTAAATTTTCAGAACAAATAACTAAGTCTATTAAGGTCATTGATGTCGCAGTAACTCTAGTTGGTTTATCGATAATTTGTTTAAGTTCGAAATTATTTATAAGTGACATTAGGGATTTTGTACTATTGCTATAAAGATTTAAAAAATCTATGTTAAAATCTCCAGTACAGATAACACTTTCGTGCTGCGGGGTAATAATAGTGAGACATTCTTCAAAATAGTTCAAGAAATCAGCTAGTGAATATGCCGGTGGTTTGTATATTCCACCGATACAATAACATATTTACTTTGAAATTAATAGTAAATCGTGTTTTTTTTTTACAACATTTATAGAAATATATAAGGTGAATTCGGCATATTATTGGTGTAAATCAGTTTATATTATTGTGGTGTATCAAAAGACTGTATTACTAAATATGTCAGAAGTGGAAAGTTTACTCCGTTTATCCACTAAATTTGTTTGCGAAAATTCTCGAAGTGCTATATTTTTGTTATATTTTCGTCAACTACCAAAATCGGTGAAAGAAACTTTAATGAAAAATTTTGCTAAATATAAATGGCAATATATTTTAAAAGAAACAAAATTTCAGAATTCTCATATTTTCTGTTTAGAAATTTTAGATATAGAAAGACCGATATCAAATTCTTTAAGAGCAGCAATAATACAGGAAGAAAATTGGGGGCAGCATTTATCGAAAGATAGTTATTGTATGTGGGTTAATTTTTATAAAATAATGGAATATGACTTAATAATTTGCCCGACTTATTATGGGACTTATAAGGATGCTCTAGATCATTTAGAAATGCAAAAACGAACATTTTTCATTCGAGATAGTTATCATAGAATAATAAAAGTAGATGATATTAAATTATTATATCAAAATAAAAAAATGTGGTGCAATAACTATTTTGTGGACACGTTATTTACATTAAAAACTAGATTATGATTGTCATGTCGACTTACATAGTTCAGAAAAAGTCAGATTTTGGGCCACCCTGTAATTCATCATTATTTCTAGAAATATTATAAATAGGAATTTAATTAATGTTTTACTTAGTTAGTTACATTTATTCAGTCAGTATGAATTTTGCGGCAATCAAGCAAGCAGCTAATTTAAATTTTAAAGAAACTAAAAAATTTGTCGATTTAGAAATTAATAAAAAATATATCATTTACGATATTGAAAAGAAAAAAACATCGATAGGTGAATCTTTGTTGGCAGATTTAGGTGACTTTAGTGTTTGGCTGCCTAAAAGATTTTTGTGCGTGTTTCATGAGGATGCAATTAAAGATTTTAAAGCTAATTACAAGTGCAAAATGTTTTTAGAAGTGATGGAATTAAAAATTATTATGGGGAATCAAAGTGCGATTATAGACATTAATAAACTTGATTAGTATCCAAAATTCACTTCTAGGTTAGTAAATTGTTTATATACGTTTAGAAATTGGTAATCAGTGGTAATATGTTCACCTGTGAGACTTGTTCTAAAACTTTTACTCGTAAGGACTCTTTGAAAAGACATGATAATTTATATTGTGAAAAAAACGATTTTTTATGTGAATTTTGCGGTGATAATTTTTCAACCATGAGCTCTTTACTTCGACAACAAAAGAAACGAAAATCTAATGATGTTTTGCCTGCCCCCGATTTTAAACGACCTCGATTAAATCAACTACCTTTTTTCTTTAAAAATATTATAATTCAAGAAAATAGTAATTGAAATAAATTTCCACAAAAAAAAAATAAAATTCATGTCATTTCGAATAATATTTTAAAAATCATTGAATTTTAAACAAATTTGTGCATAGCTCTTCAATATCTTTTAAAAAAATGTATGACAGTGATTTTTAACTTTAGTCATCGTCTGTAAAAGACTGTTCACATATGTAGCTTGTTCAAAATTATCAATTTCTTCTTATGTAAGAGGTAATATTTGAAAGGGGGTGTTGAAAATATCCGCAACATTTCTTGCAATTTCACTTAGCTCATTAATAAACCATTTGATACAATTTTCTCCTCTCTTAAAGTTATAGACAGACAAACTATCATCAAAACTACAATGAAAATAATACCCTATGCTAAAAGGTATATGTTTCTCATATGCAGTAATGTAAGAGGTTGATGACGAAGGCATAGCATTCTCTATAGGTAATAAATAAATTTCTAAAAAAATAAATAATAAAAGGAACCCGTTCTTTATATCTGTAATTTTTGAATTTAATCCACTCATTTTCTAAATTTGGAAACTTACACTTTTAAGTATTACACAATCTACTTCATGAGATTCAAGTTTTTCTTTAATATAAAAAACTATTACAAATAAATTTTCGTCTATCAGTTTTAGAATCTTCAGAGTTTTTTCTCTTTAAACTATAAATATTTTGCCTCTCAAATTTAGATGACTGCTTTAAAGAAAACGGAAAATTGATTTCTTTTATATTTAAATATTCTGCAAAATGTCTATATGAAGAAACCCTCTTTGAGGCATTTCGAACATTTTGAAAGAAACAGTTAGCCGCCCATGCAAAGCAGCAATCATCAAAACATTGGATATTTATTATTAATAATTTATTTTGGAAGATCAACAAATGTTGCACCAACAGAAAAACGTAACATTTATTAATATTTATATCTAACCCTATAATTTTTTGCAAAACCCATCCTGATCCTCTTTCACAAAATTCACTTAATTTTTTAATTAAGTTATCATAAATACATTCCTCATTCCACGTTTCTACATTAGTAGTATCATAATTAAGGTTGAATTTTTGTAGTAATATAATATAATTATTTATTTTCTTCATCAACCTTGAGATATGTAAAATCAGCTGCAAATGCAGCGTTAATTTTACAAGGAAATAATTTAACTTTCTAAATATCAGGAAAAATGTAAGACACTTCCTTTAAAAAAATTTAGGATAATTAAAATTTAAATTATTATACACCGTAACAGTCATTACTCTGCTTTTATATGCTTTTTTAGTTATATTTATATCGCAATTTATGACGTTTACTCATAATACAATAATAGATAAATAAAAAATAATATATGATTGAAATTACACTGTAAATAAAATAATACAGTACAATTAAAAGAAATTACACTGAACAGTAGTAGTATAACAGGCGGGCTTCTGTGACACTCGATGGCATGTTCATCAAGAGATGTCCATTCTTGTACATACATCATCACCCGAAGAAGTCATCAATGACCAAAGGCTTTTAGCGGCTATCATGTCGTCCATCACGTGCTCATCCCTAAGAAACTCATCACTATCAATGATTAAATGTTTTATTACCCTAGGCTACATTGTTGCAGTTTATTTGCCTGAGGCTATTGGTAATGAAAGTTGTCCTGTTTACGTAAAAGAACCGTTCCTTAATGTAAAGGTCAGAATGACATGAAAGTAAGTTTGAGAATGTGGTTTTATAATAATTGCATTTTTATGCAAATTAAGTTTATACAAACGCGTGAAATCTTATTAAGTCCCTACACGCCGACACTACCGTGTGCCTCATCTCGTTCATAAAATGTTCTCCAAATTGGTGTATGTGTGTTTTGTGTTTTATCAACATATGTTTACCGAGTAAGTAGAAGAATTGTATTTGAAATAACCGAAAGTTATAGACCGAAAAATATTTATAGCACCATAAAATTACAATTACAAAAAATTTAGAGACCAGTTCCTGATCTATACAACCTTTTTAATTCGGAGCTCCAATTAGGCAGATATAACTTTCCACAAAATATTTATAGTACGGTAAAATTATAGCACTTTCTGTACCAGATTTATAAAAAGCTCTGTCAAATACTTTCTTTTAGTTAATTAGAATAATATTGTTTAAATAAAAAAATTAACAAGTTACAATTATTTAGTTAATTTTTTAAGCTGCTGTTTAAATTATTTATTTAGTTATGCCAAATTAGTAGATCATACTAGGGAAAAGAAATATTAGAAAGGTTGTATTAAAAAAGTTTCTACCCTTGGGAAAAAAAAAATAGTATATCTTTCCAATTTTCAAAAATTTTCATAAAATAAAATACAAAAACTTAGTTTAAAAAAATTTATTTTAATTAGCATTTACACATTTGTATTTCATCAATATCAAGAAGAATAGTTTTCTTGTTAAACTCTAAATACTCGAGTAAACAGTAGGTCTGTTCACACTTATTTAAATTACACAAGCTTTTCAATTTATCAATATATGTTTCCTTACCACAATGTTCAAAATTACTAATGTAAAGTATACTATTATTATAAAACATCTTAAAATCTAATTGCCTTAAATATTGTAGTCTATAATTAATTAAATGTTTAATATTATTTAGGTTTCTGATACAGTGGTCATCCAAATAAATCACATTATCGCCGCTTTTCAATACCAACACATGTTTGTCCATAAAGAGTTGACTGGATATCTTAAAATTTTCAAATTCCCTAACAGTTTCAATAAAATTCTTTTCTTTATCATTGTCAGGAATTATATTAAGATTTGTAATGAAATCATACCAATCCAAGTCCATGAGCGAAATTACATTACATGAATCTATAAGTCTTACAATTGGTTCAAATCCTCGAGCTGCACTAATACCTGTAGAAATTTGTAGTGGACATTCACCTAATGGGAATATGATTTCGTTAATTAATTGCTTTTCTTGCTTAATTTGTTCAGAATATTTTAAAAGAACACTATCTACATATTTCCAATAAGGAGATGAAGATGATGACAAGGAGTCACTTTCAATTTCAGATTTTGACATTATGGGGGGTGAAAAAACACTGTCTGTCTTCACTGCTGATTGACTAAATACTAACATCATAACTATATTTTGAGAGCATTTATAGACATTACATTATATCCTTCTTATCAACCCATGAATTATGCGATTTATCCAAACCAAGCCAAGAAACTAATACTTTATCTCCTTTCTTTCTTATCACTTTCTCAATTAAATAAATATCAGAATATTTTACTTTTAGAAGCTCATGTTCGTAGAAGGCGCCGCTAATTTCTTCTTTTTTTGCATCTTCTAATATGTATGTAGTAGGATTACTTAATTTGATTTTTTTAATTTTAAAAATTTCATTGGACCAGTTGGGCGTGTATCCTTTTGTAAATACCGTACGATGTTTGCTTACCCGAACAAAATTATGAAGTTTAAACTTTTGAAACGCATCAACTGTTTTTAGATGACTATACGCGGAGGCAAGTATCTGTTTTTCCTGCTTTTCTGTCACATCTTTAGGTTTAAATCCAGTTGTATGATGTTTCGTATCATTATATTTTGAAACAATAGTGGGCAGAATAGTTAACCATTTATAATTTCCTTGAAGGCTAAATTGTCTCTACATAACGCTTTTTAAAGTTCTATTTACTCTTTCCACTATGCCGGCTTTTAAAATGGAATAAGAGCTGTAGTGGTTAATGTTGAATTGAGATGTTAGTTCTTGAAATTTTTTGTTATAAAATTCTCTTCCCATATCTGTTTGAAGGTTTTTTGGAGACTCCTTAACTGTCAGCAGAATTTTCTTCATTGCATTCGTAATATCAATTGCTTTTTTACTTTTAACCGGCTCAGCCCAAACAAACTTTGAGAAAGCATTTATTACTACTAAAATATATTTAAAACCTTTATTGAATTTAGCATAAGGAATCATTTCAACTAGATCAGCTTGACATAAATCATTTAAACCCTTTATTATAACACGTCTTCTTCTAAAATTTCTTCTAGCAGGTTTATGCAGTTCATGTACAATTTCTTCTTTAATACTGCTTACTTTATTCATTGTAAACTGGGCACTTTAAAACCATCTGTATAAACATCTTTCCACTTTTTGATTTATTCGATGTTACAAACATTAGATTATCATTTTGTTTTAATTGTCGACCTTCTAAATTTTCAAGGCTTACAGCTTCACCATTCACATGAACCACTATATTATAAGGATAAAAGTGAGTTACCCTATCTATGATTGCCGTTTTTAACGGAAAAATATATGTTAACGCCCCATGTTCTAAATCATAGGCATACTCATTTGCTGAGGGATCTGCAGAAAAAGAGCTAGTAGCACCATATTCTCTAAATGTTAAAATAATCTCATATGATAAATTTAATGTTTCTTGAAGACGATTAAAATAATATTTACTAATATGTCTACCGAATTTGTCTACTGGCATGTTTGAAACGCTACTTATAAACTAAGGTATATTTTTTAAGTAGCATGTACTTATTTAATTATTTTAGCCTCTCTTAATTCTTCTTCAATAAATAAAATTTCATTGTTATGTCCAGTGTGACCTGCTAATCGAGATGCAACCAAAAGCTTAAGGCTGTCAACGAGTTCATTAGGGTCATCATAGTAAACATAGTCCACAGGGTTATTTGATAAATTTAACATCCCACCTTTAGTTGATTGTTTAAACGACTGAGTTCTTGTAAGCCTTGTATTTGGCGGTGCAGGCCTATTAAATGATGTGCTTCTTGGAATACTTTTGGTAGTGGATTTAATTAGCTTTTTTCCTGTAAATAAGGTTTGATTATCGTTATTTTACAGAAGTGGTTCCTTGAATTTGCTCATCCGAGTTATAATTCTTACGATATACATTTGTTCGTTTTAGTATATCCATATAATGATCTAAATCAGTTATGTTGTAACTCTGAGGATTTTTCTTGAAAAGCAATTCGTAAAGACCAACGGTTCCTGGATAAGTTATATTGTAGACTTGCACATCCTTACCAATAATTTTTAATTCAGAATCACCAACCGTAAATTTATCTGTTGAAGGATCGTGCACTACCCCATGTTTATGGTCAAAATCATCTACTATGTCTCTAATAGACCCATCTACATAATATCTTGGAAGTGGATCAAAGCTTTCCAGATATTCCGGATAACCTGGTAATTTTGATTCATTTAATAAAATTTGACGACTATTTTCAACTACATCTTCAATCAGATCACAGCTATTTTCATGTTCACTATTCGACATACTCCCATCTAAAAATTTATCCTCTAAAAACGAAACACCAGGAGGCGGAGCATTTCTCGATGTGGCTTTAGGAGTAGACGAAGCACTTTTAATAGATTTACTGGGAGATTTTATGTATGCATCACCTCATTCTTTATTGATGCTTCAGTTTTTATTTTTTCTAGAAACTTTTGTAAGGGTTATGTTATCGGTTTATATCCCTTCTCTAACTGTAACTGAGATTGAGCTAATTCGGTTTTTAAAGCTTGGTACTTCTTTCTTACAGCCTGCCTAGTCTTTACTAATTCTTTGGCTAATTTTTTATCCATGTTTTTATAGTAAATTCATGAAACAAACTAGTTCATTTTAACGGTGTGTATACGAATATATTGTTTTTTTTTTCTCTAATTCTGAATTATAAAACTATCAAATCCTTTTCTGTATCTTCCTGATTTTAAATTACAATCTTTATCTATAACTAAAAATCCATATTTATCTTTCCAACAGATTGCACACATTTTTTGAAATTCTTGAAAAGTCATATCAGTGTTAACATGATCATGATATATATGTCGAAGATTTGTATTGTCCTGTTTAAATATAATTAGTAGATTGGTGTTATCGCGAATTAATTGTTTGGGCACTGCCGAATACGTCTGAGAGAGATAAAAACAATCTGTATTTTTATGTCGTCCAAGACAAAAATAATCACGTATAATGCTTTGATTACAGCATACGATATCATCGAAAATAACGACTGAATTGGGCTTTATTTCTTGAGGGGGAATTATTTCTTCACTATCCGCATATTCATAATATCCAATTTCTTTTAAGGGTTTAAACAAAATTCTCAAATATTCATATTTTGGTTGGTATAATGACTTGGAGTATATGTATACGTTTTCAAATCTTAAACCGTTAGGATGCTCTAGTAAACTAATCAGGGTGTTCGTTTTTCCTGATCCAGATCGACCCACTACTATGGCTCGTTTAGAACCACCACAAAAGAGAATTCCATGTTTCTGAAAGACAGGTTCTATTGATTCATCATAATTTTTCATTGGTAGAGAGAATTTCTGTTTTTCTATTTTCATTTCTACCCAACACCACCTTCTCGGTAACTGTTTACAAATCACAAATGAGCATCTATTTAACCATCACCATTTAAAACATATTCTTCAGTCACTAGTTAACTTTAAAGGAATATATATAATGCTACGACACAACAGTAGTAAACGTAATCGATGTCAAATGGTTAAGAAGAAAGGATCTGGATTTTTAAACAAGCTTATAGACAAGTTACCAGTAGAGCTACATATACCAGGCTACAATTTTTGTGGGCCAGGAACAAAACTTAATAAACGTATTGCTAGAGGTGATACAGGTATAAATCCGTTAGACGAGGCATATTCAAAGTTCAAGGATACTGAGAGCAGAAACATAGCAGATCGAATATTGGCAAATAAAGCATCAGGCAGATTTAAATCATCTGATGCAAGTACTGGGGAAAAATTGGCAGCATTAGGTGTTAGTGGAGTTATGAGTACGAAAAGCAAGTTAGGTATGGGTTTAAGTCAACGTCGTCGTCCTCGTTGCCGTAAAGGTAAAGGAATGAATTTTAATGAATCTGTAAGAAGAGCTCGTAAAGGTGTTATAGGAACAAATTCTTCAGATTTACATAAAATATCGAAAATTGCACTTTCTTCTATTAAAAAAGCTAAAAAAAAAAAAGGTGGTTGAACCAAAGAAGAGAATACTACCTGTTCCAAAAAGTGGTGGATTTTTACCATTAATTCCTCTCTTTGCAGCATTAGGAGCTCTAGGTAGTATAGGTGGAGGGGCTGCTGGAATAGCAAAAGCAGTAAATGATGCTAAGGCGGCAAAACAGCAATTGGAGGAACAAAAGAGGCATAATCTAGCTATGGAAGGAAAAGCAATAGGGAATGGATTATACTTGAAACCATATAAACGAGGTTTTGGTCTATATCTCGCACCTTATAAAAAAAACTTCCAATAAAGCTACCTCGCAGGGCATTATCAAATTTAGATTTGATAAATTATGCGAAAGTTTTAAAATTAAGAAACTTTAGAGGTGTTTTTATGCGAAATAATTTACCAAAAAAGATTCATAAGTATGAATGTGGTATTGTAAATCTCGATGATAAGGATCATGATGGTTCTCATTGGACCGCATATAATAAATCTGTAAATGATATAATATATTTTGATAGTTATGGAAACCTAAGACCACCTCTAGAATTAATTTCATACTTTTTCAGTGATGGTAGCAATAATAATATTAGATATAATTATGAACAATTACAATCATTTAATTCCACAAACTGTGGACATCTCTGTTTAAAATTTCTATATAACACTTGCAAATAAAATATTTTTCTTATTTTAAACGAGTTTGTTTGAAGAGGAAGACACCATGTCCTTTACTTTAGCTCTATCCGAAAATAAATCAATTTTAAGTGCAAATTTCAATCCACCTATATATTTAGAAGATAACGTAGAGTATGCAATAGGTCTTACAAATTTCGAATCATTTAATGTAATACCTAATATAGATGAAAGAAATAACAAATTTTATTATGGTAGTAATAATCGATATGTGGAAATTCCTACGGGTTCATATGAAATTACAGATATAGCTAACTATTTACAATCTCATCTTCGCGCAGAAGGTGTATCAATAAGTATTAAAGCCAATAACAATACGTTAAGATCGGTAATCAAATGTTCGTAAAAAGTAATTTTTAGAGAAAATTCTATCGGTAAATTACTAGGATTTAAAAATCAAGAAATATCTGCACACACATCAGTATCTTGAGACTCTCCAGCGGCAATCATCAAAGTAAATGCTTTGGGTATAGATTGTAACATTGCAGCCGGATCTTATTTCAATGGAAAACCAGTGCATATTATTCATCAGTTTTTTCCTGCAGTAGCACCAGGCTATAAAATAGTGGAATCTCCACAAAATATTATTTATTTTCCAGTTTGTGTTCGAACCATCACAAATATAACTATTACAATATTAGATCAAGAAGGAGATATCGTCAATTTTAGAGGTGAAACTATTACAATAAGATTGCATATAAAGAAAATTAATTCTTAATCATGGTGATAAGATACAATAAAGTATATGTTGCATGTAATAAGAACAAACCGTTAAGAAAAAAAAAGTTTTATAATAACAAGAAAGAAAAAGCAATCGTTAGTAGGAAAATTACAGTCAAACAGTTAACACCAGAAAATCGTCTTTTTCTACAATCTCTTGGATATCAGTTGAATTTATAACAAAAAATGGATAATATATTAAATGTGACAGATCAACTTTATATAGACAATACAATACAGAGTTGTGAAATACATACATATGAACCTTACTTACCCACAAAATTAAACTATGATGAAATAGTAATACCTATACAAGAAGTTGATAAGTTTACTTTACCATGCAAGAGTTTCTTGTATATAGAGGGAAAATTAACAAAAAGTGACGGTACTGTTAGTGATAAATTGAAATTCATAAGGAAATTCGGTATATGATGAATGGAATTACAGCTGACTCGGTTCGAGATGTAGGTTTAACGTCAACATTAAAGGCATATCTATCATACAATTCAAACGATAGCATCAGACTTCAAAATGCTGGGTGGTTTCCGAAAGCGAAACTAACTGATAATATTTTAGTTGATAGTAAAGGAAACTTCAATGTTTGCATCCCCCTTAAAATGCCAATGGGATTTTTTGAAGACTTTAAAAAAATACTAATTACTGTTAAACAAGAATTAGTTTTACTACGTAGCAGTGATGACTTAAATGCTGTGATCAGCAGTGATGATACTGTTATACCAAAAATAGAAATCAGTAAATTATCTTGGAATATACCCCACATTTCGGTTAGTCTTTCGCAAGAGTTGGCATTAACAAAACTTATTGATGACAATGTTGATTTATTAGTGGGATTTAGAAGTTGGGAACTTGTTGAATTTCCTGAATTAGCAGAAACCAACAGACATAACTGGCCTGTGAAGACAACAACTAAGCTTGAAACGCCTAGGCATGTTATCGTAGCCTTTCAAGCTTCTAGGAGGAATAATGTTACTAAGGATATGAGTAAATTTGATCATCGCAATCTAAGAAATATTAAAACTTTTCTTAATTCTGAAAGATATCCATATATTGATCTCTATCTGGACTTTAAGGAAAATAAATTTGCTGTCTTATATAATATGTTTGCAGAATTCAGAGAATCTTATTATGAACTTCAAAACGAGCCTATTTTCACTCCTACGGAATTTAAGGATATAACTCCCGTAACTTACATTGATTGCTCACATCAAAAATAATCGATTCAATCCGGTCCTATCGTCATGAGAGTAGAATTTGAGTCCAGTGAAAATATTCCGAAGAATACCTCTGCTTACTGTTTAATTTTACGTGATAAATTGATAAGCTATAGTCCTTTAACAAAAATAGTTAGACAGCTTTAAAACATGTTAGAATTTTGAAGGCAAGCATAAGTATTTGTGTTTTATAAAAATTATAGAAATAAAACTTTTTTTGTTTATTAGTTTTTTATTTACCAACTAATTATTCAAATTACTTACATATTCAATACGCTTAAAACAATCATCTAGAGGCTATCTAACATAGTTTCATTGCAAGTTAAAAAATGTATTTTTAAAGTATGTACATTTAAAGACCATTTACAAAAACAAAAATTTATACGACAACATGGACACAGAATCGTCCCAGTCGTTTGAGCTTTGTAAATTGTCTGCAGAGGAATTAACATAGGTAAATTTTCCATAGTGGTGTTGGTAGTGGTGGACGTTGTAGCATCCTTTGTTTCTGAAGGTCTGTTCATCGTCACGTTAACACACATACGCACGCACACACACACACAACTAGTCAATATGGGGCTTGATCATTCATAATAAATAGTCTCATCGGAGTCGTAATCAGACTCTTCAGGCACCCATGGCAATCGATAATGTTTTTATAAAATAAGTTTTATATATACGTGGTAAATTGTAACAATTTATTAGTCTTGCTATGTCATTTTTTGATAATATTCCCGGGCTGTCACAAACGCTTCTCAATACACATAAATCATTATACATTCTGGGATTACGATGCATGTATCTTTTCCATTTTTCACATGCGCATGTCTTCTGATCTAAATTTGTATTGACCATAGTGTACTAGAATCTAAAAATTAAAAAAAAATATATTTAAAACATTTGTGATTCTGCAAAATCTTCGTAGGGTTCCATGTTAGAGCAAGCAGAAGAAGAAGTGGATGGAAGAGCCTTTGGTGACATTCCTTTTTTCTTACGAGTTGGTTCTTGAATCTCTAACCTTTCCACACCCTCTTCAATTTGTTCTTGACCATCATCATCGAGATCAAAATGATAACGCTTCACAGCCTTTTAAAAAATCATCAACTCTTCATCCGTATCAAGTTTAGTTCTTATGTATTTTATGGGAAGATTCCCAAATTTCCGCAAAAGAGTTGACGATTTTGGAGAATACGATAAATTGATTAAAATTTTATCCCCTTTGGGAACTATCTCTTTCACACCATACCTAGAAATAAAAAATAACATTCAATCTGTTTTTAATATTTGACTATTCAGGAAACAAGTTATCAAAACATATTAATTAAACAGAGATTGGACACACACACAAGTAAAAAATTACTTACCTGAAGATTTGCTTCATCACCACTAACGCCATTTTCATAGTAAAATTAAGTTTATCCTCTAACATAACAATTAATGTTGAAGGAGTAGTAGCCATGTTTGTTGTTTTTGTAACTATAAAACTGCAACAGTTGTGCTGCGTTTTATACTCGAAATGCACTTACTTTCATTTTCATAGACCTTCAATATATTAACTTTCAACTAAATAATATGTTGTATAAGTATTTGATATAACGTATTTCAAATAGTATAAAAAGCATAGACAACCTAGTATCATTTATCATTTGGTCACAAACAAGTTGTTTGTTGATTACAATAAGCGAGTTTAGTGTAAAAGTTAATACCCATGAGTAGAGGATCTATGGATGTCATTGTTTGTAACACAATAAAAAAATTTGAGAAGGTATGTATGATAATTAAGACAAGAGAGGAGTATTCTAAGTGGATACAAATTTTAAAAAAAACCATTGCGATAGTTAAGAAATGTGTAATAAATAAATCAGATTGTGTTAAAAATGTTTCCAAAATTGAATCAGGTTTATCTCTTTTAAAATATTATAAAAGAAATTTAGAAAATTTAAAAATATTACACTTTAGTAAATCAAAAAGAAAATTTACAAATAATTTGGTTTGGCAAGATGTTGAATCATGTTTTAACGGAAGATTAAGAACAGGTGTAATAACAAATCTTAATATAAAGGATCCAAAAATATTTTTAGAAAAGTCATTTAAAAGTTTTTCTATCAAAATTAATAACGAGTTAAAGAAATCGTTATTAAAGGTTAACACAACATTCTATGGAAATTTTATAAAACCTCAAAATGGAGAAACAGATGTAAAACATTTTTCCACAAAAAATAGGATAATTGATCGAAATACTAATTTAAAAGATTGGTATGTCGAACATGTAATAGATAAAACAAAACAAAACAAAATTAGAAGAATTTCAAGAAAGAGATAGTGGATGGGCCTTATATGAAATTTTAAATTTAAAAGTAAATATTAATAATTATTCCCCCATAAACTGTGGTATATCGACTTATATAGATTTACCTCCTTTCATAAAAAAGACTAAAAGTGTAATTATTATAAAAAATAACGATGAATACTGTTTCTTGCATTCAATAGTTTGTGCTTTATATCCAGTTGATAATAATAAAAAAAATGCTCTTCGTATTTCTAGTTACCCTCATTTTAGTGAGGTATTAAAATACGATGGCATAGATTTTCCTATTGGACTTAAAGATATTCCAAAATTTGAAAAACTCAATCAAATAAATATCAATGTGTTTACAATTGATAAAAAGGAAGTATTACCATTAAGCCTTAGTAAAAATGATTTTAGTCCTAATATAAATTTACTTATGCTACCATGTAATTATTATGATTATGATGATAATAATGATGATAATATGGATTGGGATTTAAATTCAGAAAAAAATCTATTTCATTTTGCTTTAATTAAAGATTTGTCACGCTTAATAAATAAACAAGTTGGAAATATTAAAAATAGAAAATATTATTGTGAAAGATGCTTAAATAACTTTATAACAAAAAATGCGTTAGATAAACATTTAGTAGATTGCAAAAATTTAAATAAATCAAAAATAACTTTACCTTCAGAAAATGATAAAATACTAAAATTTTCAAATTTTAAAAACAAAGAAAAAGTACCATTTGTTATTTATGCAGATATCGAGAGTATTTTGGAACAATATCAAGATTCTAATATATCTTCTCGAACAAAAAAATATCAAAAACATGAGGCTTTTAGTATTGCTTATTACCTAAAATGTTCCTATAATGATTCCACACTTAATTCATATACAGGTAAAGATTGTCAAATATGGTTTGTTAAAGAGTTAGAAATTATTGCAAATAAATTACAATCAATTTTTTCACAACCTATTCCAATGAAACCTCTAACGATCAGCGTTACCACATTTGGTAGATTTTTATTTCTTTTTAGTAGAATTTTAAGGATTTTTGTAAAGTTTGGTAGGTAAAATTTGCTTGCAGATTTCTGATAATTATTATCAGAAATCTACCAGCAAATTTTACCTACCAAACTTTAAAAAAACCCTTAAAATTCTACTAAAAAGAAATAAAAATCTACCAAATGTGGTAAGGCTGCTAACGATAGACCAATATAATAATTTTCATTCATCTCAATATTGCCACATGTGTTTAAAACCATTTTTACAGGATGATGTGAAAGTAAAAGATCATAATCATCTTACTGGAGATTATAGAGGCAGTGCACACGATACCTGCAATATTTTGTACACTGACAGTCATACAGTACCAGTAGTTTTTCATTTTTTATCAGGATACGACAGTCATTTTTTAATAAAGGCATTAAGTACTGAAATAAAAGGAAAAATTAATTTACTTCCTGTTAATAAAGAAAAATATATTTCATTTACAAAATATGTTGAAAATACTAATATAAACTTTAGATTTTTAGATTCTTTTCGATTTATGGCTAGCAGTATTGATAAGTTGTCTTCATATCTGAATGATAATCAAAAAACAATTACAAGAAGTTATTGTAATAATGAAAAAGAATTTCAATTGTTGATACGTAAAGGTGTGTTTCCATACGAATATCTAGATTGTTGGGAAAAATTATCAGACACTAATTTACCTCCGATAGAATTATTTTATAGTCATATTCAAAAACAGGGAATTTCAGAAAAAGATTATAGACATGCTTGTAATGTGTGGGAAACATTTAATATAAAAACATTACAAGATTATGCAGAAATTTATCTTAAGACCGACGTCTTACTGCTAGCCGATATTTTTGAAAACTTTAGAGCAACCTGTTTAAAAACGTACGGGTTAGATAGCCTTCATTACTATACGGCACCGGGATTAGCATTTGATGCATGTTTAAAAATAACGGGGGTTGAATTAGAATTATTAACTGATATAGATATGATTATGTTTATTGAAAGAGGTGTAAGAGGAGGCATTTCACAATGTTCCAATCGATATGGTAAAGCTAATAACAAGTATAGGGGTAATGAATATAATCCAAGTCTTCCTTCGTCTTATCTCATGTATTGGGATATTAATAACCTATATGGGACTGCAATGGGATTACCATTACCTACTGGTAAATTTGAATGGGTTGATGAT
The DNA here is from genome assembly GCA_936432065.2 of Rutpela maculata. NCBI lineage: Eukaryota > Metazoa > Arthropoda > Insecta > Coleoptera > Cerambycidae > Rutpela > Rutpela maculata. The sequence continues at coordinate 125,024,351 of OW386292.2, read as the reverse complement.
ATTTACAAAGAAAACAATATTATGGATATTTCAAACGATAGTGACACTGGTTATATATTTGAAGTTGATCTTGAATATCCTAAAAACCTGTTTGATTATCATAAAGACCTTCCTTTATGCCCTCAGCACGTAATTCCACCAACTTCTAAAACACCAAAATTATTAGTAGTTATGGCCCCTCCTCGGGGCGACACATAATTCCGAGGCGAGGCCTTGAGGTCCGCCCAAGTGGTACCAGGTGACTGAAGTGAGGCCCGGTGTCTATGCAGACCGACTGAGATGGCTCATGAGATAAAACGTAGGGAAGCCGCCCAAGTGGTACTAGGTGACTGAAGTGAGGCCCGGTGTCAATATAGACTGACTGAAGTGGTCCATGAGATAAACGTAGGAAAAATATAAAAGGTTATCTTTAATGAAAATTTTTATAAAATAATATACTCGTATTAGAACAGATACTATATAGAATCTATTTTTATCCTTCGTGCATACTCGATTTATGCACCGTAATAAAAAAATATAAACCATCTCTACATTAAAACGACAATCTAATGATTCAAAAACATTTACCTCTGACATACTTGGGGCTTGTGAAAATCACTGTAAAACTACTGCTTTTAATGTTATATTAAAGAATCACTGAGTATTGATGTTTTTATAGCTTTCATTATTCCGCTTTTATATTCAGTTATTGATTTCTTGTTTTATTCAAAGTAAAATGTTCTGGTAAATAAATTGTAAATTGTTTTCGAATACGTTCTGGGGCAAGAAGTTAAAAATAAAATCCAGGCTGTCGTTTAACTGTTTATTAAATTCTCATACATATTTTCAATGTAATACCCTAGCTAAAACACAACTGTTAAATACAAATTAAATTTATTGTGCATGTTAAAAATATTCAATATACCACAATATACAGGTAAAGCATAAAGAACAATACAGGCAGAGATTTTAATAGTTTATTAAATTCTCACATATTTTTAAAAAAAAAAGGTAATATAGACCGGGAAAATGGTGATATAAAAAGTCCAAGATATCACAAGCACTAAAACAAAATGTTTGAATACTTCTGTGACCCTATATAGGACTCATAATATTATCTGTGTATGTTAGCAACCTCATAATATTACCAGTCTGTACCTTTTGGTTTATACTATAAAATAATTTTATTTTCCATTATTAGTTTGTACAAAATTACAAAAAGTTCATCAAACCTATTTAAAATTTAACATCCTGTATACGATCATATGGTACAGGTTTTATATGGCTCTCACTAAAAAACTTTACCAGACTAATTAAGAATTGCATTTAGGCAAAAGACTTATAACTTTTTCATATAGATAAGTTTGGCGATTGTTAAATGCAATATGCATAAGAGTACTTTTTATCTGAGCAATATTATTATTTTCAATTGTGAAGCGTGCTATATTAAGCTTTGGATATACAATTACTTGAAGCTTTTTAAATAGGCTAGCGGGTAAACAAGAACGTTCGTTAAGACTTTTTCATGTTTAATTATAACAATACAGAAGCACACTGCAGTGTTACAATGTATTAATGCCTTTTTATTTTTCTAATAATTACACGCCTTTATTTTCTTTGCAAAAGGTTTCAAACGTTTAGTTTCAGTTTCAATATGACTTCGAAACAGCTAAGTAAGTGTTAATTTTTATAGTTTCCAAGTGCGTAGAATTAATTTTGAATTTTGTTTTAAAAGAGTTTGTTAAGTGTTCTGCTTCAATTAATAAAAATATTTTGAGGGTTTGATATTCATTTTTCATGGTTTAAAAACACTTTTAAAATAAAATCTTAATAGCGGAAACAATGCAATTAAAAGTGAATATTTCTAGTTTTCATTGAAACTAAAATGTTTTTTATTTCAGCTTTACTATCATCCCCCGTGGATCTAGCGTGTAAGTTTTATTTAATATTTATTTAACTTTTAACTTAAGTTATTTTACCTTTTAGTGACCATGAAAATCGCCGATTTTCTATGGAGCGTGGCAGGGGATTTTTTCCCAGGAGAAGTAGTATGTATTATTATTGTTTTTTTTTTCGTTTTCAAATATTTTAATCTGGTGTTTTTCTGCTTCTCAGTTTCAATTTGTTTGTGGGGGAGAACCACCGGCCCTCACAGAGGTAGAGGGCCTATGGGAGGATGAGGTGTGGGGCCGCTGGGTGGTGGCGAAGGCGGACGAGGCCGCAAAAATAGTATATTTTCGTATAGGGTATGTTTTCCATGTAATTTAGACTAGAATAACAAAAAAAAAATATATTAAAATGTGAAATAGTAAAACTCGCACAGTAACCAAGATTTCTTGTGAAATTTACGACTGTAAATTGTTTAACTTAATTATTTTTAAAATTAACACATTATTCTTAATTCTTTCCGTATGTTTAACGTTAATGATTGAACAGTTTGACATATTTTGCTCTGAAATTTACCCTTAAATGTTACTACTATAGGTAAACTGGTTGTGTAAACAACACTTTTTCTAACCAGTTATCTCGGTCAAATTTTGTTTTTTTAAATGAATTTTCTAGCTGAATATTGGTAATTATATCTGCTTTAAAAACTTCCCCTAAAACGAGTTTTTGGGTATTCAGCTAATTGTTTATATTCTGTTTGCCTTTATAAAGTTATAATATTTTAATTAACATTTACCAGCCTTATAGTTGTAAGTACACATTATAAAAAGACTTTTTCTTTTCGCCTTCTAGAGACGCTGCCTGACGCCCACCCCCCACAGCAGCCTCCGATGCCGCTCTTCAGGTGAAAGTAGGTGATCAAGACGTATATATGCTAGTTTACGAAACAGACTTAGTTTTGAAAAAATCTTAAAATGTTAGCCTACAATACGATACAAAAAAAAAATATATTTTACTTTTGTACTAATAATCTACTTTTTTATTTTCAGATTTTTATTAAAGGATTTAAAAATTTATTGTTGTTTTATTAGTAAATAATGTGGATAGACATTTTGGTTTATTATATTTATTAGCAACATATTTAGTTCTTTATAACTCCCTTATAAGCGAGTAAGCTATTTTTAGCGCACAGCTGACAGAAATATATTACACGTTGTGTGTTTTAGTTTACGTTAACAGTTATTATTTCTAGATGTGTTAGAGTTTTGGATGCTTTAACCTCTCTATATCAATGTATTTATTCATTGATTTTTATTTATTAACAATCTAATGGTAAAGTGTAAAAGTTTTATACCTTTTTAGGACCTGTCTAATTATAAAAACATCATAATAGCGTGTAAAGTGATGTATATAATTCATTACTTGTTTTGAATTACCTGCAGTTTATATGTGTTGTTGGATTTATCAGTGCCTGCATTTATTTACTAGAGAATTAAATTAACGTAAGTACAAAATGTTTTCAATAATTTCAGACTTTATTATTAACTATTTCAAAAGTCTAAAACTTTAAAAATCCTAATGTGTTGAACTTTTTATTTAAACACAGAAAAATATAAATTTGTATTTTGAGACGACTAATTTACACATACTTAAATTCATTAGAAAAATTACTTCTTACTTACACATAACCTAATTTGGCAAAGCTCTAAGTATTATTTAAACACATTTGGTTATTCTTGAGAGAAAATAAAAGAATCATTTTTCGAGCATAAATTTTTGTTAAAACATTCAGCAGTCAAATACATTTAAAACATAATTGTAAAATGTAATGATTTATATTACACTTTATTATAGTTTTTGCAATATATAAGGTGGATATTTTAAAATGGTGTTTATTTCATAAAGAATTATCCAACCCTGGCTATATTTGTTAATTCAATGTTTTCATAAAGTAACAATAATCTAACTAATAAAATTCTCTAATACATGGCTGCTTGAAAATTAAAATTAATTCGATTAAAGTATATATAATTTAAATTTGATGTAAATAAAAATAAATAAAAATAAAAAATCAACCTTTATTTAAAAGAAATTTTTTGTCCAATATTATTTAATATTTACATAACATTACTTTTACAAGATAATTTAGTACACAATAACTATGGGTGTTAAATTCACACTGTTTTGAGAAATGCTCCTTTTTGTCTAAATCTTCCCCGCTATTTTCTGAACATTAAATTAACATAAAATTTATTCCATTTCTTCTGCTATACTAGAAAACCTCGACGCTAGGTTTATTATATTGTCAATTTTTGTGATTGCATCCTCTATACGATGAAGTTTTCGTAAGTATTTAACCCTTTTCTTGTTAAGGTCACTCTTTTTTAATGTTTTTTGCTGAAGTATATTATTGCTTCTTTTCACGAACTGTTTAGCTTCAGTAATAAATAAATCAGTTGTTTTATTTTCCTGTACTATATCGTTCTGGAAGTCAAACGTGATATTTTTCATGTCGGAATCGCTCTCACTATTTTCTGATATATCTTCATACAATGGTTGCACTATTTTGAAATTTTGTGATTTAAACGCAGGTGTTGAGGTAGCAAACCGAGGCCCCGTTCTTGCTGCGCCTATCGGCTTGATTTTTGAAAATGAACCATCCAAAACTTCTAAACTTTCATCTAAATTAGCAGCCGATGTACTAGAGCGATTTTCAATTGTTTGAGCAGTAACATCCACGAATTCTTCCTGGTGTGGTAGTTTCTTAAAATGCTGATGCAATTTCATAGACTGCATGGCTTTATCTGGTACAGGGAATTTAATTTTCATTTTAACCGTTATAAGTAAATCAGCTATCGCAAACTGAATTTTTAGATGATGATTACTACTTTATATCACAAAACATTTTTTCTTTTTGAAAAATATTCCCTACTATTTAATCTGGAGGGGGGTTTTTAATTCTAGCTTTTCTACATCTTTAATTTTAATTACAGCTCTCTATTTAATTTTTTTGTAAGATCTATGAGAACCTCGTATACATTGTTATCACGAGGGTTATCCCAATTAAGACAGTTCTAGGAAATAATTTTTCATGTGCATATGTTACATAATATATGTGGAAAACAGTGCATATTACAAAAAATGGCATCTGCATGACCACATTGTATGCTTTATTCTTAAAAGCTAAGTGAAGTTAATTTATTTTTCTCTCATTAAAGTAATAAACCTCTATTCCCGCTGTTTTTAGGAATAACAATAAGATGCAATTAAGTGCACATTAATTTTCGCAACTATTTAGTTTGTAGTTGTTTACATTACACTTATTTAAAACATACATGCTTACTTAATTATAAACGTTTTGTTTCATTAGCTGAAGTAGATTACGCCGGGCGATGATCTCTTAATTAGCATATAAAGTATTAACCCATTAACTATTGTAAACCGGAGAATAGCTTGTATGAAAAATATACTGTTATGTTTTAAGTGTTTTAAAAAGCGTTAATTAATAAATAAGCTACTATTTGAGATTTTGAATTGAAATTGATTAAACTGTAAATAATATTTTCTAATAGTCTAAATTAAAAAGGTTCGCTGGCGATTTAAAAAGATTTTGTGTTTCAGGTCAAGAAATAAAATTGATATAAATAAAACGACTCATATTTGAGCAATAATCAAATGTATGACTCTTCGAAATAACGTTTCTGTGATAAACCACATTATTAATGTTAGAAATCCTGCCACATATTACTTCTGTAGAAAATCATTAAAATTATAAATATTTACAGAAATATTTTTGGACTATTAAATCGCATTTAAAATTAGTGGATATAATAATGAGGCATATTCCTTGTTTTTATTGAAGACTATCTATTTGTAACTAAACTTGATTTATAGACTTCTAGCACTAAAAATATATAAAATCATATACAATCACCCCCAAAAATTAGTTTTGACGAATTTATGTTGATACCATCAGAAATAGTTTTAAGGCCTCGACCTCTGCCAAATAAAAAATAGCTTTTACTTACCTTCTAAATAGCTTAGGCTTAAAACTTGTCCACTGGCTGCTTTTCTCAAAGTTTTACCCATATATCTAGTCTGTATTTCTATATGGAAATAAAATAGATACATTGTTAAATGAAAGGATAGAAAATAAGTGTTAGAACCTTGGTATGTTTTAAATTCATAGCAACGTTACAAAATGGAAAAGACAAATTCAATTTAAATCATTTTATTTTTATGTTTCACAGGTTATTTACAATACAATCAGATTTATATAAATTAACCGAATATTAGTATTAAAAATTTCTGGGTATAAAATAACACTAAAAACACAATATACAGTGCAAAGTAATTACATAAGAGAATAAAATACATAAACGTATGAACATTTAAAAATGCATAATTTAATAGCTAGATACACGATAAAAACAATTATCTAGTAGAATATTTTTATAGGGGCAAATCACCATACAAACATAAGAAGTCGTGATTGTGCCACAAATAATGAATTATAAACAATATTTTTAAAAACATTTAATGAAGTAGTTTCTTTTAAATGTTATGAATAGTTTTTATTTTGATGTATCTAGATATATTGATAAAATATGAAAAGGAATATATCAAACATTTTTGCTTACGAGTTTAATAATCTTGGAAAATCTTAAATGGAGTTTTTACAAGCGCTGGGTATTATTAGAATAAAAAGATATTAATCGCTACCATTATAAAATTACATTAGTATTTTAATACAAACATGGTTTTTGTTTCTATATATATATATATATATATATATATATATATATATATATATATATATATATATATATATATATATATATATATATATAAAGGATAAATAAAATATCATTACGATTTCTCTCTATCATTACCAGGCACTATTTTTCTTCTGTTATTACCACCACACACTATTTTCTGCTATCATCACCATCATCATCAGGCACTATTTTCTTGGCTAAGGGAGTCCCGGGCGTGGCTGCACATTTATTTTTTAACAATTTCCGTTTGAGTCGTATGTTAGATCTTTTAAAAGCCCTTAACCGTTCCTCCTGTTTTATTCCAGCCGACAGTAAGACATTTACATCCTTATCCAGCTCAGCATTTTTATTTAAAATTTCGACTAATTCCGTCTTACAGATGTTGTTAGTAACATTCAACCGAATAATACTCTCACTTAAATTTTTATTATTGTTTTTGAAATAATTTATAGAACTCTCACACAAACTTTCTTTTTCCGCGAATTGTTCTTGAAGAGATTTTATTTCCAAGTCCTTCAGGAATAGCTCCCGTGTTTTATTTTCAGATACTGTTTTTTCTTTATGTATACAGATATTTATCCTTGCGTCTAGCTCTGGTACTACAAATTTGTTCAGCCTTTGCAGTTCGATGTCACAGTGTCGCCATTTATTATACATCTGATTTAATTCGTCATCAACTTCTTCGGTTTTTGTTAATGAACAGAGCCCCAAAAGCAAAATAATTTTGAACAACATTTTTAATCACTGAGCTTATGTAGCAGTGGTGTACTAAGAACGACTAATCACACTAAAAAGCCTCGAGCTGATAAATACTCTAGGAATAAATCTAGGTTTAATTGATACTAGAAATTTTCGTTTAATAAACATCTTCAAATACGGTTATAGAGTATTTTCCGGGGAACTAGATTTGTTACGTAGTATATAACTGTTTTATAAACAAGAAGTTACTTTGTAGCTGATTTAAAAACAACAGTTAATTAGACCTCTTCTCAAAAAAACATTATGCACGAATTGTTAAATATTGTGGAAACTAGTTTAATTGTTATTAATTTAAAGCATCAAGCAGAAAAATCAATGAATTAAAAATATATATCATTTTAAATATATGGTAAACAATATATTGGTTAATTCGTTATAAATACAAGGTCCTCATAACATCTGCTTAATCATTGAGACGTACAATTATATTTATTTTACAAACTTAAAGTACCACCTTACAAATATACGAGGTGTTCTTGTAATTTAACACAATTTAAAATATAAGATAGAATATTATTATATGTTGAAATACCCGATACAAACATTATGTAAGGGGCTCCTTTTAGTTCTTATTTTCACGAGCCCTGAAAATCTTAAAATCAAATTCACTTATTATTTCAATTATTCACTTATTCGTTACCTATTTTGCGACCTTGCTCGTACTTTCTATTTATAATATAATAAAATAAAAAGAGTACCAAGTATATTTAAAATTATAAAAATAATTAAAATTAAAAATATAAAAATAATTAATACCTTTTCTAAAAACATGCGTACCAATGTTAAATAATATATTCCGTACCATGTCGCTGTAGTTTTATCATTTTGTACACAAATGGGGTTTGCTTTGACGAATATTTGGTTTCGCATCTGTTAAATGCGCTGCGAATACCGCTTGATACTTTAAATAAGCACAGATGCTTTACGTATGAGATCCACATACAAGGTGCTATTTATTTCTATCACCAAACCTACCTGTTTCGATAATGGGTAATCTTAGCAATCAAATATTGATTTTTCTACGAAATTCATATATATTATATGAAAATTAAGGAAAAATATGCTGAAACCAGGGATCGAGTCTCTAGGACTTCAGCCTCCTATAGAACAACTTACACAAATATTAATAAAAAGTTCTTATAGACTAGGAATACAACAGCAAAAAGTTCAATAAAATGTCTATGCATATGGAAAAGCCACCTTACGTTATCCTTGTATATGTTCTGTCTAACAAAAGTAATTATACATACCATGCCAGGTGGTTCAACACGAAACAGGATAATGAAACAGGCTAGACAGGATAATTTAACCAGACCAGGTAACTCAATACCAAACAGGATAATTATATATACCATACCATACTATACCATACTATGCCATACCATACCATACTATGCCATACCATATTATGCCATAATATACCATACTATTATACCATACTATGCCATACTATACCATACCATACACTAAACAGGATAATTTGAAACAATAGACCTTTGGCGTGAACAAATATTAAACACTACTACAACCTAATCATTTGATACCATACAGCTGCAGAGTAAAGATGCACACCTGTAAATTTTGTGACAAAGTATTCATTTGGTTCAGCGGTTTAAGTCGCCACTCATTTAGTCACACAAACCGTCGTTTCCACTGTAGTTCATGCAATAAATTATTTAAAAGAAAAGACTATCTAAAAGATCATATACGAAGAACACATGAAGAGTTATTCAGTGACAGGGAAACAGGCTTAAAAAGCACCAAGCAGTCATCCAAGACAGCTGAAGAAAAGGAAAGAGAAATCCACAATAAAAATATTCTGGCAGTACTTAAAGCAAGACAGTTATCTCAAACACAAACTAAGAATTGAAAACCTTGGTATGACATAAGTAGGTAGGGCGCCACTTGAGCGTGGGAACTTTTTGAAGACCGTGGGAACCAAGATCAAAGGAAGCCGTCACTGGGTGACCTTGGGAACTGGGTCAGCTGGTGTGACGGACAGCCTGGGTCAGCGGTGGGTGAGACTGACAGGTTACAGCGGACAGGTGACAGACTGACAGGTGACAGATTGACAGGTGACAGATTGACAGGTGACAGGTTACAGCGGACAGGTGACAGCGGACAGGTGACAGTGGACAGGTGACAGCGGACAGGTGGCAGATTGACAGGTGACAGGTGACAAGTGAGGTGTGACAGGGTCGCCCGTTCTAAGCGTATAAATGGCACTTAGAGCTTAGTAATTTGAATTTTATGTATGAAATCATGTCCCCGGGTTCGAAACACGTCGGAATCCGCTATAAAATAACTTCCGGTCGTTCAAAACATGCGATGTAGGGTATCAAATGAATCGTCTCGACGTCTAGAATAAGAATTTAACTGTATTTTCGTTCTAAATGTAAAAATGGCACTTAGAGCTTACTAATTTGAATTTTATGTGTGAAATCATGTCCCCGGGTTCGAAACACGTCGGAATCCGCCGCTATAAAATAACAACTTCCGGTTTCAACTTCCGGTCGTTCAAAACATGCGATGTAGGGTATCAAATGAATCGTCTCGACGTCTAGAATAAGAATTTAACTGTATTTTCGTTCTAAGTGTAAAAATGGCACTTAGAGCTTGATAATTTGAATTTTATGTATGAAATCATGTCCCCGGGTTCGAAACACGTCGGAATCCGCTATAAAATAACAACTTCCGGTCGTTCAAAACATGCGATGTAGGGTATCAAATGAATCGTCTCGACGTCTAGAATAAGAGTTTAACTGTATTTTCGTTCTAAGTGTAAAAATGGCACTTAGAGCTTGATAATTTGAATTTTATGTATGAAATCATGCTCGAAACACGTCGGAATCCGCCACGAATTTTGGGGGCCCACCCACTTCTGTAGTAGGTAACCAGCCGCCTGGCCCACCCACCGACCCCCGAATTTTGGGGTCCCACCCACTTCTTAATTTTTGCGCCATCTATCAATAATTTCTTAAAGATTTTCCCATAGATGGAGCGACATTTTTGCAGCTTTGAGGAATCGACCCCCGGACATTTGGATTGGTAGCGTGGCGTTTAAACAGCTAGGTTACCATCGTACTTGTTTTTCATAAAAAGACAATTACTACAGCTAGGTCGCCTGACCGGGTGTTGCGGCCGCAGTCCGCCCCCTGCAGTGCGATATATGTAAGCGTCTTCGGTGCATTAATTGCAAGAATATATGCAAAATTCATCTTAAAGCTCGCTCTAAATAGAAAACATGGACTCAAGTGCCTTATTTAATACTGATGCTATAGTGGAATATAAAGTATAAGTAATTAGGACAATCTTCAGTTAAATTGTGATTTGACGGTAAGGTAGAAAAAAATACTCAAAAACAGTATTGAAGAGAAACCAGGGGTACATTCATTTTTATGGTAAAAAAGGACAATCTTTCAATGTTGGAGTGCAAAAAAATTTCACATACAAAAATTTTTTATGAGGGATGGCGGTAAGGTAAAAACAGTTTAAATAATTTATTGGAACAATATAAAGCGTCGTAAAGGTAATATTTAAAAAGGAATTTATTAAAATCAGAAATATATTAAATCTAACACAATGCAATATTATAAATCGTAGCACAACATTACACATCGCAACGAAATGAAACCGAGAAAGCGTTGATATGTTATTTCATAGGAAACAGGAAAGATGATAAACCTGCCTACATAGCCACAAAGTGCACATGATGACAAAGCGAGTTGAAGGAAGTTGATAAATATATTCCATTAGTTGGTTATGTGAAAATTGAAAATATCATTTAGTACTGATGTAGATTTCGACGAGTATAAAAAAAGCATAAACTGAGATTGAGATCACTTACTTTCCAAGTTATAATTTTGTTAGCAAGTGTTTGTGCGCATTACCGATTTAAGGTAAGTTCTATTAATTTATTTTATTGCAATTATGATTGAGGTCAAAACATAGGGAAGACGAAAATATTGCATCCTTAAATACTGAAATTTAATAATTCTTCTAATGTTACAAATAAATTCGCGAAAATCCGTATATTTATGTTTTTAGACCGATTATGAGGTCTAAATTTAATAAAATAAAAAATACGTCTTGATGAAATTTCAACTCATTCGAGGCGAAATTTACACACAAGGAGACTTGGGTTCTACATACTCTCTACAACATACAGGGTCTGTCATTTAAAAACTCCCCAGACTCGTAACTTCCTTATTTTTAACCACATCAAATTGTAGATATTTTTAAGGCCTGCATGCACACAGTGATTTTAAACATTTTTTTAAAATTATTACGAAAAAATTAATTTCCCTGAATATTTTTTCCCTCACTCTGTACATGAACTGCGTTAATGTTTTCTTATAAACGTTTTAATTAGCTTCAATTTATGTTATTATGTCATATTGGAAATTCTTTTTCATTTTAGAGAAATAAATTAAAAACGCTCTCGCTCTTTCCAATTACAAACTGATTTTTTAAAATAACTGAAAACATATAAATAATAATTTTATGCTTTATTTGTAAAATACATATCACAAACAATCCTCAACGTAACAAAACAGCAACAAGAAACAAAAGAAATAAATATTTTTAAAAATAAACTTTATTAAAATGTACTAAATAACAGGAAATTGCAACATTTTTATTTCTTTTGTTTCTTGTTGCTATTTTGTTACGGAGAGAATTGTTTGTGATATGTCTTTTTACTTAATTTTCAGTGTAAAAAGATCGTAATACGTTCCAATTGAAAGAAAATTTTAAAATCTTTTAATTTTTACAAAACTAAAACTTTAGTAACAGTACCTACAAGGCTCGGTAATAAATAATACAGGAGCTAATCGTAAATTATATTTTATTTGTAACTTTTCCTCATTTTCAATTCTAAAATTACAGTTATATACAGGGTTAACCATAAATTATATATTATTTGTATTTTTTCACTAAATTAAAACCACAGATATTTTATGATATTCATTGTTATACAGAGGCGGTAAATAGTATCAACTAAAAACAAGTCATAAATAATACTGGGTAGCCATAAATTATATTTTATTTGTATTTTTTTTTTTTCACCGAATTACAGATATTTTATGATTTTTACTGAAATTTGCTGCTTTTTCATCTGAAACAAGTTATACAAGGGTTAGATATAAATTATTTTATTTGTATTTTTTTCAGTTCTAAAATTACAGTAATTTTACAAAAGCTTTATTATAATGTACTGAAAAGTTGTCTTTATTTTTTTTATTATTGCGATTTTTCGTAACTTTAATTTTTTGCTGCTTGAAATTATAACAGCACCTACAAGGGTCAACAGATACTTTTTATAATTTTTACTGAAACTTTCTACTGACTTTGTCTTTTTTTCGTTCATCTTGAAGCTACAATTATATAGGATGTTTTTATTTTACAAAAGCTTTATGTATTGAGACCGTGATTGTAACTTTTTAATTCTAAAATTACAGCTATATACAGGGTATGTGATTTTAACCACTGCTTTTTAAACAGATATACAGGGCTGGTCATAAATTATATTTTTCCCTGAATTACAGATATTTTACTCGATATTTGGCACTTTCTAAAATGGGACGGGGTAGAAAAACACGGCGTTATTATTATTTTAGCTGTTTATTTAAACCAATATTATGTACAGGGTGTTCTCTATTTTTATTGTATATATGTAAATATGGAGTTACTTTATCGTGGATTTTCTGTCTTATTCTCAATATTTCTTCGGGTGCTACTGAAAAGAAGAACTCTGTAGATTTTGTCGCCTGAAACATTTCATAAGTCGCCTCCATTAGTTTATCTTCTAAATTGGTAATAATACATGGTCCTTTGTGATAAACAACTACCAAATCGGGAAATTCGTCTCTGGCCATCGCTAGCGAGGGATCGTAAACTTGGTCATTAACTTCATTCCAAAAATGTATCGGTATAGGCGCATCACACACTGCAATGCCCTTTTTAATATCTGAACGAATACCAAATCTTTCAACTTGTTCATAAAACATCATCGCCGCAGGTAGACAACAAGCATAATACTTCAATCTAACAAATATTTTCTCCATAATTTCTTGTATTTTATCTTGTGGGGTAATATCTGGCGGGGCCTGAGTACTACTACTACTACTACACTTTTTGACGTGTCTTTTCATATTTTTCTTATTTGAAAAACATTTTTGACAGTCGCGACAATTAATCTTTTTTTTTTTTTTGTCTAATCACTTCGGCACTCAAAAGACAACTAACCGGCTGACGAGAGATTTTTCTTCTTTTATAGTGAAAATTCGGAATCAGCCTATTACCCCCATATCAATAAGTATATTGAGAAGATATTGATAATCTTGTCCCGATGATTTATTTATACATATCATATCAACAATTTCATTTGGATCAGAAATCTCACCGCATTAAAATATGCGACTATCTTTTGTGGAAGCAGGGGTAGTCGAACTTCTTTGAGCATTTCTCTTTGGTGGAAACAGTTTTGATATAATATTTTCATATTTCCAGGACTTATTTGGGTTTATCCGAAACTTATGCCCATATCTTCGCATGTGGGCTTTGGTTAGTGTGAGTATATTTTTATAGTTTAATATATCCTCGCTGTTAAAACTTTGAGGCTCCCTCTTTGTCAATAATTCTGCTAGACCATTCGTTAAAGGAAATTTATTCTCCTCGACATGTAGAACATTCTTTTTAATCACCACTGGTACCTCGCCAATCATGAGATTCGAGCCAACATGTTTTAAACCATAATAATAATAATAATAATAATAATAGTTTATTGGTGCTAGTATACAATAAGTATTTACACAAGTCAAGGTACAGTTTGAGAACAAATTAAAAGAAGTAATATCAAAAAGTATTACATAAGATGTTATAAGTAAAAATCATAAAATTATTATAACACAGATAAAAAACAAACGAAATACATAACAGCGTACATAAGTGAGAACTAACACACGTCAAAGTGACTAAAATCTGCACACAGAAATTCCTCAAATGAATAGAACGCTTGCCCGAGCAAAAAACGTTTCACCGTTTCTTTAAATTTCTTACAGTTTGACTGTTTGATGTGGGTGGGTAATGCATTAAAAAACTTTATACCGTAATAATTGATGCTGTTCCTAGATTTAGTTAACCTCAGATAGTCTGGCAAAATTGAATTACACCTTCTTGTGGAGTAGCTATGTAATTGGCCATGGGTTGCATATTTGCTTTCATTTTCTTTTATATGCATTAGACAATGAAGAATGTACATACAAGGCAATGTAAGAATTTTAAGTTTAATAAATGCGTTTTTGCAATCATCTCTATAATTCAGACCAGCGATCACTCTAACTGATTTTCTTTGTAATGAGAAAACGGAACTGGCAGATGGGGCATGACCCCAGGTCAGAATTGCGTAAGAAAGAGTGGTATGTATTAATCCATGGTAAGCAGTTAGGAGAGTTTTTTGTGAGACTTTGTAAGACAGACTCCGTAATAGATATACACTTTTCGATACTTTTTTACATACATGCGTTGTTTGAGGTTCCCACGATAATTTTGTGTCAAGGAAGACTCCTAAAAATTTAATTGTATTACTAAAAGTAGAGTTGTCTATGTCATTTACATTTTTTAGGCTAAATATTACTTTCTCAGTTTTATTCTGATTTAAACACAACTGATTGGCTAGGAACCATTTCAAAACTTTTGACTGTGATATATTTACATTATCTATTAATTCATTAAGATTGGAAGAAGGATTTGAAATAGTGGTGTCGTCGGCAAATAGAGTAAAGTGGCTGTCAGCTAGTGAACTCGGCAAATCATTTATATATATGAGGAATAATATGGGGCCAATTATAGACCCTTGAGGCACACCATATTTTATAGGTAATAAGGCCGAGCTTTTACTTTTGTTGGTAACAAATTGATGACGGTTGCTGAGGTAGGAGGCGATTAGGTTTTCACTGTTCTTGTCAAAACCGTAGAACTTTAGCTTATCTAGTAAAATATCGTGGGATACACAGTCAAACGCTTTGGTAAGATCCAAGAATTGCGAATAAATGTATAAACCTTTTTCAAAACCATTGTTTATGAAATCAATTAAGGACAGGATAGCTAATGTAGTGGATTTATTTTTCCTAAAACCGAACTGATGTTGACTGAAAAGATTATTTTGCTCAAAATAGTCCGTTATTTGTTTTTTTAGAACCATCTCAAAGATTTTAGCTAGAAAAGGAATTATTGAAATCGGACGATAATTCGAGGGCTCATCCTTGGAGTCCTTTTTATGTATGGGTACTACCTTAGAGATTTTAAGTTCATCAGGGAAGATATTATTACGTATACATAAATTAATCAAGTCAGTTAGTGGGATTAGTATTATATATTTTATTGTTGTTAAGATTTTCATGTTAATATTATAGGCATCTTTGCTGTTTGTTTTTTTTTAAATTTGACATTATATCAGAAACTTCGTTGTAGCTTACTTCCCTAAATTGAAATTTAGTGTTAATAGGAATTTGAAATTTTGTTTTATCTAAAAAGCTATCATAATTTAATTCACTTTGTGGTAGATTTTCTATTATCTCGTTTGCAATGTTCACAAAATATTCATTGAACTTATCGGGATGAATACAAGGATCAGAGTCACAATTGGTTTTTTTTATTATTTATCAAATTCCACATAGCCTTTTGCGGGTTGTTTGAGCTGTTAATAAAATTATCGTGCGCAAATCTTTTAGCTTTTTCCAAATTATTTCTATAAGTATACTTACAGTTCTTAACAAACTCTCTCAACTGCTCAGATGGACTAACTTATAACTGTTAGGCTCAATATTCAGTAGAAAAGACATGTTGTTCTCGTAAAGTTATGTGTATGATTAACTCGATTGCCTCCCCATAGGCCTATATAAGTGTTTGATGGGTTTTGATGGAGGTTTGATGGAGGTTTGATGGAGGTTTCATAGAGGTTTCATGGGGATACATACCTGTAAATGCTGTACCCGTAAAAGCTGTGAGAGCGATACCTGTAAAAGCTGTAAGAGCTGTAAAAGCTGTACCAGTAAAAAGTCGTAAAAGCTGTATCTGTAGGCCTATATAAGTGTTTGATGGGTTTTGATGGAGGTTTGATGGAAGTTTCATGGGGATACAGACCTGTAAGAGCTGTACCTGTATACCTGTACCCGTAAAAGCTGTGAGAGCTGTATCTGTAAAGCTGTAAGAGCTGTAAAAGCTGTACCAGTGAAAGCTGTACCTGTATACCTGTACCTGTATACCTGTAACCGTAAATAGATCTGTATCCAGTGTACTTTTCAGGAATGCGGCAGCTGTGGTGGGAGGAGAAGACTGAGGTGCTTTTAGCAGCGATCGTGAGGGACAGATCATCATCAGAGACTAACAGGTAATTATTATATTACCGGACTAATTATAAATCTTTACAGCACTACCAGTTTAACAACTATGTGTGTTGTGTAGTTTTTTAAAAATAATTATGGCCGCGCATCCGTTCATCGTATTTTTAAGAGAATTATCTTTAGAGGACAGTAATAATTTCGAAGAGGTGGACGGTGAAGTTGAAGGTGATAATGGAGAAGCTGTTGAGGAATTAAATGAAGGGGGTGGGTGAATTGAATGAAGGGGATGGTGAAGAAGGGGATGGTGAAGAAGGATGATGGAGACGGCGAGGGAGAGGAACTGGATGGAGGGGAAGATGGAGAACTGGATGGAGGGGAAGATGGAGAACTTGAGGTGGAGGAGGAATTGGACGAGGGTGTGGAGGCGGATGCTCCAGATGAAAATGGTGAAAATTCCATCGAAATTGCGTTTAACATGGTAGAGGAAATTTCGGGGAATTTTGGCCTGGTGTGTAACACCGGATCATTTGTAGTAATTCGTAGTGTGCAGAGGGGCGATGTAAACATTTGCACAAGGTGTTACATTCTGTACCGGCGAATTATTGGAGATGATGCTACACACAGGCATGTGAGCCTCCACACCACAAGAGAATGGGGAAATATTATAAACATTTTTTGCGCAGCGTGTGAGGCTAATGTGGTTACAGTTGGGGTATTAGAGAGCTGTTGCATTTGCAACAGCATTGAAAAGCGGACTCGACCGAAATAATAAAGGTAAAACATTATCATGTAATATATTCTACCATTTTTTTTCTGTCCATTGATATAATGCTATGATAACGACCACTGTTTTAAATAAAAAAATTTATAAATATTCATAATATTTAAGTTTTACATAATATCATCTAATCAACTAATGGGTTGAATTTCTTCAGAGAAAATATATATACAGAACCCTTAAAATAGTGTTTTATAAAATATCGTAAAATATGTAGATATATTTTTCAAATTACCTTTTACAGTTTATTCACAAAGAGCTTTTGATTATATAAAATGTCATCAGATTAAATATTTGAGATATAAGGTTAACGGTTTCAATTATAATAATTTTAAATTCATATATTTTTATACATGGGTGTAGGGGGTGAGTTATTGAAAACACATTTTTAATTTGAAATGTTTTTATTTTTATAATTTTGGTTTAACAATTTTATTTACTCTACAAAGTATAATATTTTAATATTTACAAGGAGACTCGGTATGTTGGAAAAATAATAATAAACTGTAGATTTTGTATCACTAGTTTTCATGAAGTACTGCAACATTCTCAAATCTTCTTGGTCCTTTAACTTTACTTGATCCTCTAAGTAATTAAATTCGAAGTTTTACACAGATTTTTCTCTTTAAATAAAACTGATTGATTTTATTCATTACAAGTCTTTTAATGTCTGGGGGCACGCTGGAGACTGCTGGCAGCAGGTACAACAAGTTCCACCGCATCTATGATCATTTTATCTTCTGCGGAAGTAGGGATTGTCGAGCTTCTTTGAACATTTCTCTTCAAGTCAACAATATCAGTATTCTCACCCCCTTCAAATATGCGGCTATCTTCTGTGGAAGCAGAGATTGTCGAACTTCTTTGGACATTTCTCTTTGGTGGAAACAGTTTTGATATGATATTCTCATATTTCCAGGACTTATTTGTCCATACCTCCTCATGTGGGCGTTAGTTAGTACGAGTATATTTTTATAGTTTAATATATCCTCGTTGTTAAAACTTTGAGGCTCCCTCTTTGTCAATAATTCTGATAGACCATTTGTTAGAGGAAATTTATATTTCCAACTTCTTGAGATATAAGTTTCTTAAGCGATTCGCTGAAACTCTTGTATTTACCTTCCAATTCTCTAATAGTATCTATTGAAGACATTTCAATACTTGTATGCAGTCCCTTCTTTAAATATTCTAGGCCATCATCTACATATCTTTTATTACAAACATCATTATCATTAGTAGGTGACTGAACATTACTAAGTTTTAGATTTTCCACATCTATATCTCCATCCTCGGTGAAGATGAAACCATGTCGATAAGATGAAAGTAAATGGGAACTACTACTCGGAGCACTATCGCGGTCTATATTAGACCTACCGAACTTATCTACAGTCATATTTCTACAGTCATATTGTAAATGCTGTTAATAAGCAATATCGTAAATATTTCCCTCATTTCTGATAATATACTCAAAATCTCATTATCGTGAGAGTCTGTGTTTCCAGCACTCTTTGAGGCTGTCAACAAGTTCATTTACGTCATCCCAGTAAACGTATTCTATTGGTTTTTCATTGCACACAGCCATGCCAAATCCACTTTTACTCCTACTTCTTGAATCATATAGAGGTTTTATTATACTCTTATGTTTGTAGTACCTATGACCCTTTATTTGTTCCAGTGGATTGTAATTGCGTTTGTGAGCACTGGTTAAATCTAGAATTTCTTTGAAATTTTTTAAATCAGTTTTATTGTATCCTTTGGGGTTTTTCATAAATATTAATTCATATAACCCTTTAGTACCCAGGTATGGTCTATCATCGATCACAAGGTTATTATTTTCTACTATTTGCAGTTCTTTATTACCCATAAATAATTTATTTGTTGCAAAATCAAAACGAGCACCAGAATTTGTATCATAACTATTAATGTCTGTGAAAAATCTCTCAATATAGTATCTCGATAATGGTGGAAATTGCTCCAGATATTCATCTATAACAGGTTTATTATGTTTAACTAGATTATCATATTGTTCTTTAATTTCATCAAATGTCAGATCTGATTCTTCTTCTTCTTCAGGATCTCTTTCGGAAAAAACTTCACCGATTTCCACATCACGTAGAAAGTTTACTGGTGGTGGTGGTGGTAATGGTCGGTTGAAGAGTGGCTCTGGCTCTTTTATTTCAGGTATTACCGCCGCCGTTGTCATCGCCGTCGTCGCGCTTTTAGATGTGTTTATTTGAATATCATGTAATGGCTCTACAAGTGATTTCAATATACGATTGAGAGATTCATCTTCTTCAGCCTTTCCCTGCTTTAAAGCCAAATATTTCCTTCTGATTGCCCTTGACACTTCAGTAATTTTCTTTTTAAGTAACTTCTCCTTTTCTAAATCGTATGTCTGTGGCTTGACTGCTTTATATTTCTCTAGAGTTTTTTTATACTTCATTTTTACGCAGGTCTATACGGTGTGTGTCAATACAGCTTTCTATACTGGTCTGTCGCACTGACCCAGCTCTTCACAGGGCTGCACGGGTACAGCTTTTTACTAGTCTGTATCTGTCAACGTGTAGGACAGTAATAAGACTGTTTAACGTATTATATGCATATGTACTGATCGATATTACGATATCGCCCCTTGTTTAAATCAAAATCATAACTACCGGACTCTGTTTCGCCTGAGGAAAGAAAATTATCTGTTTTATCGAAGAGCCCTGCGCTACTGCAGTAGCTAGGCCCACGACTGTATTTACTGCGGCTGTTTCTATAAGGTTGTTCATTCCGAAGACATAGGGCGATAGCCTAAATTTTCAATTTTTATAACCATATTGAAAGTGCATATCAAATCAAAGCTCACAACATGATTAAGCCGATAGATGGCGGTTTATTGATCAATCTCTTTGTTTTAGATTACATCTCGCCGATACAAATCGGTTCTAAAGTAACAAAAGGACATCAAACACACTCGTCTAATCAGTCTTTCGACATTCTTCGTACGAGTCAGACGTCTGCAGCTCCGCAAAAATGGAAAAATTCGTCATTATTATTATTAAAGATTATGTGAAGAAGGTGCGTCGCTTCAATCTTGAAGGGCGTACCCTCGAGTTTAAAATCAAGCCAGTGCCTGAGGGTGAGGAACCTGTAGGCTGGGTGAGAGATGCTGTAAACGAGGTGATTCAGAGGGGCACCGAAGGACTTCAGCCTGGTGATAAGGTCGGTTTCTCCTTCTGCTCGAGGGACTTTAAACGGGGCGAGGAGTGGGTTCGTTTCCGCCCTGTGGAGATGGTAACCTACGATGATGTCTGGAGTGTCATCGCCAGTGTCTACCAATCAAACTCGACAGGCCTCAACACAGAGACTTTCTGCCTGGGAGTGACGGCTGTAAAGATGCCACCAGGTAAAGGGAGGGGTAAAAACTATAATACCTTCCATGAAGAGTGCGGCATGCGTCGGGGAATAATCGCGATAAACAATAAAGACAATATGTGCCTACCCCGGGCTATAGTGGTAGCTATCGCGTGTGTGACTAAAGACAAGGACCAAACCAAAGTGCGCCGCGATATCGGGAAAATACAGACTCAAAGAGCTCAACAATTGTGCGTTGACGCGGGTATCAATATCCCTGAAGGGGGCTGTGGCATTCCCGAGCTACAAAAGTTCCAACAGCACCTAAAACACTATAAACTTGTGGTCTATGTGTATGGCAGTAAGGGTCGGGACGTTATTTTCAAGGGCTCCGCGGAAGGCCCCTCATTGAATTTGCTATATCACGAGGGGCATTTTAATATTATAACGTCTCTCACCGCGGCTTTTTGTTGACATTACTTTTGCGAGGAATGTCAAGCGCCCTATGACCACAAAAACAAACACAGATGCGGTGGAACGTGCCCTTGCTGCCAGCAATCACCAGCCTGTTCCCAAGACCTAAAAATTAATTGCGACGATTGTAAGAGGACGTTTAGAGGACAAGTATGCCACGATAACCACAAGAAGGCCGGGTCTCATGGTAAATACACTGTTTGCGACCAGGTCAGAAGATGCGACCGATGCTATAAGGCGGTTAGGAGTGAGAGACAACACACCTGCGGGGAGGTATTTTGTAAAATATGTCATACCTATGCGTCCCAAGATCATCTGTGTTACATACAGTCGGACACGGGAAAACCAAAAACAACGGGTACTCTCTTTGTTTTCTACGATTTGGAGACGCGACAGGAAAAGCTACTCGAAGACGGCTCCCTTCGCCACGAGCCTAATCTATGTGTTTTGGCAAAAAGATGTGACAACTGCATAAATGAAGTCGGGCTTTACTTTTGTCAAAAATGTGGATACCGGCTGTTTATATACTATGAGTCCGTTATTGAAAAGTTCATGACATATCTACTGGAAGCAAGAAACAAATTCAAGCAGGTAGTGGTTATCGCCCATAACGGCCAGGCCTTTGACCATCAATTTTGTTTTAATTACATCCTTACTAAAACAGACCTCACACCCGAAACTATCATGAGAGGTACCAAAATTATAATGATGTCAGTGGGGAATGTGAAATTTTTGGACTCACTCAATTATTTCCCCATGGCCCTCTCTAAGCTACCCAAAGCATTTGGCCTGGAAGACGGGTTTAAGAAAGGTTACTTCCCTCATCTATTTAATACTACTGACAACGCCAACTATGTGGGTCCTCTACCACCTATCGAATACTATGACGCCGATAACATGAAGGAAGATGCTCGCGAAGAGGTGGCATGAGGAACATAAAAATGTCATATTTGATATGCAGCGCGATCTAATCGACTACTGCATATCAGACGTACAAATTCTTGCTGCGGCATGTCTGAAATTTCGGCAACTGTTACTGGAGACCGGTGATGTTTGCCCCTTCACAGAGGCCTGCACCATCGCCTCCACCTGTAACAAAGTATATCGCCGCAATTTCCTAAAGCCAAATACCATTGGCATTATTCCGAAAGGCGGCTATAGGTGGAGGAATAACCAGAGTAAAATTGCCGTCCAGTGGTTAGTGTGGGAGGAAAAGGAACGTCAGATTAATATCGTGCATGCTGCAAAACAACAAGAGGCCGTAGTGCAGGGCGTTAAAGTAGATGGTTTTTGCGAGGAAACAAACACAGTTTTCGAATTCCACGGCTGTTACTACCATGGCTGTCCCAATTGCCTTAAACATGATAGAGATGAACCTCTTCAGGATGACCCCTCGCAAACATTAAATTTCCGATATGAAGCCACGGTAGCCAAGACAGAGAGGTTGAGAAGTGTGGGGTATGAGGTTGTTGAGATGTGGGAGCGTCAGTTTAGAGGACAAATGAAAACTCGGGAGGAAATAGGAGACTATACTGTAGGACACCCACTTCTTCTCAACACACCGCTTAATCCCCGTGATGCCTTTTATGGCGGGCGTACGGACAACACCTTTGAATATTACAAGTGTGGACCAGGGGAAAAAATCAAATATGTCGATGTGTGTTCGCTTTACCCGTGAGTTTGTAAATATGGGAAGTTCCCTATTGGACATCCCAAAGTTTATGTAGGGGAGGAATGCCCCAAAGACCTTACCAAAATTGAGGGGGTAATAAAATGCAGGCTATTACCTCCAACAGATCTCTACCACCCTGTGCTTCCCACTAAGATGAATAATAAATTAATTTTCGCCCTCTGCCGGTCATGTGGAGAACAATCGAACTGCGGAGAGTGCACACATACAGAGCAAGAAAGGGCTTTGACAGGTACATGGGTAGTGGACGAGGTAATTAAAGCTATTGAAAAGGGGTATGAAGTAATGGACATCTATGAGGTCTGGAGTTATCAGATTGATCGGTTTGATAAGGCTAAGAAGGTGGGAGGGTTGTTCACCGGCATGATGGATAAGTTTATTAAGGTAAAGCAGCAGGCTTCGGGTTGGCCTGGGAACTGTGCCACTGAAGCACAGAGGGAAAAGTATATCGAGGAATTCTTGGAGCGAGAGGATGTAAAGTTAGAATTTGCCGAAATTGTTGAGAATCCGGGGCTAAGATCACTGGCTAAACTTATCCTGAACTCGTTCTGGGGTAAGTTTGGGCAGCGAGAGAACCAGCCAAAAACAAAGATTGTCAATGATCCCGGTGAATTCTTTGGCATGCTTTCAAACCCGTCGATATATGTAAACTCTGTACTCCCCATTAATGAGGATACTCTAATCGTAAATTGGGAGTTTAGAGAAGAAGCAGCTGACCCTCTAACCACTGTAAATGTAGTGATTGCCGCCTATGTTACCACCCAAGCTCGTTTAAAATTATACTCCTACTTAGAACAGCTGGGCGAAAGAGTTTTATATTATGATACAGACTCTGTCATATATGTGTCAAGGCCAAGTGAATTTGACGTACCTACGGGTGAATTTATCGGTGATATGACGGACGAGCTTGAGGCTTATGGTATCGGCTCATATATTACAGAATTTGTATCTGGAGGGAGTTATACACCTAACCTTTACGACCTACATTCATTTTTTTAATTCTCATTGTTCATATTATGCATAACAATTATAATGTTATAAATATCATTAACCTTGTTATCAAAATAATAATAACATCCCATGACATCATTAATGATAAGTAGATAGTATAAGTACTAATTAACTTTCGATTGTAAACCAGTTCTACATTAATCACCAAATTGAATACATCAATAGAAAGTAAAGTAATTGTGACTAGCTAGTTTAATAAACGTTCTCAAATAAATTTATTGTGTTTGGCTCCCACGACCCAGCATAATTGGCGCAGTCGGTACTCTTTTTTGAAGTTTGGTACTGTTCACTAGAAGACTCGACCAGGAGAATTTTCCAGGAGAATTTCTGCGGACAAGATATTTGTGGATTGGTATAATTTGTCGATTGGTCCTAGTAGTCCAAGGATTGAACAAGAAGCCTACAATACTTCAGGGAAAACTAGTAAGTTCCTATTTTACCTTTCCTTTTGGTTTATTTATTGATTGGTGTGGAACTCCAGGAATTATTTCAATTCGCGAGTAACGTTTTGACTGTTTATCAGAATAATTACTCATAGATAATTTCGGAATTATTGTAATTCGAGATTGATTATTATTGACTGCTTATCAAAAATAACAATCATAATTAAGACTTTTTCGGCAATTTTGACTGTATATCAGAATTTCGATTAAAACTTGACTGTTCATCAAGTTTAATCAATAGTTAAGAACAAAAATTGAATTTGTTATTACTTTTCGACTGTAAAAGGTAACTTTCATATTTTTTCGAAACAAAATGGCTGACGCAGATGTCGCTATCAACTTTCAATATTTCAAAATGCATATTGATGTCATCCCTAGATTTGATGGCAGGGCATCACTCTTGACAGACTTTATTTCGTCGTGTGACGAATTACAAGCTACATATGGCACGGGAACCAATGAAGTTCAAAATAAATTTGTATTAAGAGCCATACGTAACAAACTGTATGGACAAGCACAAACTAACGTTTCAGCTCGACGAGACGCAAAAGATTGGGCAACTATTAAACAAATTTTAATTGATACATTTGGCGACGCGAGGGATTTGCCAACCCTTCAAACAGAATTAATATATTTAAAATTTAATCCTAAAAAAGACACAATTTTCTCGTTTGGCAACAAAATTCAGGATTACGAATCCTTGTTGATTTGCAAACTTGAACAAACTAATGACAGTGAAGAGGTTAAAAAAGCGATGAACACAGTATTTCAAAGACTAGCATTAGACACATATGTTAGAAATTTACCATTTAATTTAAAACAAATGATTAGAACGAAAGACATTACTAAATTGAACGAAGCAATTAAAATTGTTACAAGGGAAGAACAATTTAATAAGTATACGACAACTGTAAATTCATCCAATAACATATACATCCCAATACAATATAAACAGATGCAACCAAAACAATTCATCAAACAACCTAATACTAATAACCAACAACAACCAAGTAATAATGTATGGGCACCAAAAAACATTAATACTAATCACCAAGCACCTATGGATACCTCAACGATAAATAAAACATTGCAATCAAGAAATTATAGACCAACACCCATGGTTACTTCCACAGTAAACCGACCCTTCAACAGAAGACAACAAGAACTACATCACGTTCAAACCGATGTTACACCACAATATTGCATATATTATGACCAACGAGGAGAACAAATTCCTACATAATTAGAAGAAACATTCCAAGAATTTGCAAGAATGGACCTGCAGCAAAGACCACCACAACAGTTGAATATAGAAGAAGAAGACTGGGAAGAAGAAATCGATCCAGCCATTGCAGAGGAAAATAGATTTATAAATGAAGAATACAACGAAGGTTTAGAAGATTGGGACGAAGAAATCCTTCAAGCACAACAAAATGGAAATGTCAATAACAATCTAAATTTTATAGAGGAATCCCCAGACAACTCACCAACATAACAGAATGCTATAACGTAACAACAACATCACCATTACCATATATTCAGTTAAAATACCCCCCAATTAAATTACTTATAGATACCGGAAGCACGAAAACTATAATTAAACCATCAATTGTTGAAAAATATTGTCCACAATTTATCACCCATAACCCATGTAAACTTAAAACAAGTACAGGAGAAGTAAATATAAATAAACAAGCTCATGTTCCAGCTTTTCCAGAATTTAATTCGGAACACTTTCTAGATATTATATTATTCGATTTTCATGATTATTTCGATGGAGCTCTAGGATTTGAAGATTTAAAAAAGTTAAATTTGCATATATCTTTCAATTCAAATATTCTTTATAATTCTCAATGCTGTTTACCAATACACTTCAATATCCAATGTAATCAAAAAGAAACACTTCCAAAATCAATTATTCCAAGTAATAAAATAAAAAGAATTTCATCTCCTACAAAACTTCCAAACAATACTAATCTTTTCATTCCTGATACAATCACTACGGTTCAAAATAATTCTTTAACCTTTGAACTCCACAATTACAATTCATTTCCAATAACTTTTGATCACAACAAACTTAAATTTACTAACTTAAACAAGTATGATGTTTACAACTATTCAATAACAACACCTTCACAGAATATGCATAAATCTGACATAGAAACATTATTAAGAACAAAACATCTTAATGACGAAGAAAAAAAGAAATTGATAAATCTTTGTAAACAATACAGCGATATATTCCAAAAACCGGAGGATAAATTAACATTTACAAATTCTGTCAAGCATGAAATAAAAACTAAAGACGAATCACCAGTTTATACCAAAAGCTACCGTTATCCTTACATCTACAAGGAAGAAGTACAGAAACAGATCAAAGAAATGCTTGGAAATAATATCATTCGACCATCTCAAAGTCCTTATTCTTCACCAATTTGGATAGTTCCAAAAAAAGCTGATGCTAGTGGCAAGAAAAAATGGCGATTGGTGATAGATTACAGAAAACTAAATGAAAAAACTATAGAAGATAAATATCCAATTCCCAATATCACTGAAATTTTAGATAAACTAGGTAGATGTTCATATTTCACAACTATCGACTTAGCATCTGGATTTCACCAAATAGAAATGCACCCTAATTCTACACAGAAAACTGCGTTTTCAGTTGAAAATGGACATTACGAATATATTCGAATGCCATTTGGTCTCAAAAATGCACCAGCAACATTTCAAAGATGCATGGACAATGTCCTTAAAGACTTACAAAATAAAATATGTCTCATATATATGGACGATGTAATCGTATTTTCTAACGGATTAGAAGAACACATTAAAAATTTAAAACTTGTTTTTGAAACATTTAGGAAAAATCGCTTAAAAATACAATTGGATAAATCAGAATTTTTATGTAGAGGTTTCTTTTCTGGGACATATAGTCACAAAAAACGGAATTAAACCAAACCCAGAAAAAATAAAAGCAATAGAAAAATATCCTATTCCAAAAACACCGAAAGAAATCAAAGCATTTCTCGGATTACTTGGTTATTACAGAAAATTCATTAATAATTTTGCAAAAATAACTAAACCATTAACACAATGTCTAAAGAAAAATGCAAAAATTCTCCTTACTAAAGATTACATAAACTGCTTTGAAACATGTAAACAATTATTAACTAACAGTCCTATACTGGCATACCCAGACTTTTCCAAATCATTTGAATTAACTACTGACGCATCCAACTTTGCCATTGGATCATTTCTGAGTCAAAATGGAAAATCAATTTCCTTCGCATCAAGAACACTAAATGACGCCGAAATTAATTACTCTACGATTGAAAAAGAACTTTTATCGATCGTATGGTCAGTAAAACAATTCAGACCGTACTTATATGGAAACAAATTTATAATTCATACAGATCACAGACCGTTACAGTGGTTATTTTCTTTGAAAGATCCCAACTCAAAATTAGTTCGTTGGAAATTAAAATTAGAGGAATATGACTATAATAAAGTATAAGCCAGTATCACATAATAAAGTGGCAGACGCATTAAGCCGAATCAAAATTGAAGAATGCCATACCAATGAGACAACTGACAATACAGACAACATTAGTACTCAACCTCAAGTAGATGGCGAACTCGAAGAAGTAATTGCAAGAATACTCGCAGAAGATACACAACCAGAACCACAACTATTGGAAGAAATGATGGACATAGACGATCAAACGCAACACACAGCACAAGAACATCCGGTATTTACAATGCCATACACGGAACAACCCGTAAACGCATACAAAAACCAAATAATAATAACAGAATCCAATCACACTCCAAGTGAAATTTGTAATTCAACAACTATTTTTAAAAACATTCGACATACAATAACTCTCAGAGCCAACTTAGATGATATTAAAACATTACATTTTCTCAAGCAATTCATCTCAATAGATGGAAACACTTGTTTTAAATTTGGAACACCTGCATTAGAAAGAAAAATAAACAGAATATTACGAACATCATTATTATACCACAATTCAACAAAAATACTAATCTCAAATATTTTATTACAAGACATCCAAACACCAGAAGAACAACATCAAATTATTGCTTATCATCATCAAAGTAAAACTTGTCACCGTGGAATTAAAGAAACTACAAAATCTATTCAGAAAACATACTATTGGCCAAATATACAGAAGGACGTGACTAATTACATAAACTCTTGTCAAACATGTCTTACTTCTAAATATGACAGAAATCCCCAAAAAATTAAATTAAGACTAACTAAAACACCCGACAAACCTTTTGAAAAAATTCATATCGATGTTTTTCACATCAGTCAGGAAGACTTTCTAACAATCTTTGATCCATTTTCAAAATATGGTCAAGCTTACTATTTAGAACACAAAAATAGCATATGCATCATGGAAAATCTTCTCCACTTCTTTTCACATATGGGAATACCTAACAAAATAATTGCAGATAATGGCACCGAATTCAAAAATCAATTGATAACAGATTTTTGTTTATTACACCACATTGCATTACATTACACAACACCACATCATTCCAATTCAAATTCACCAGTAGAACGATTTCACTCAACTATAGCAGACTCTATACGATGCCTACGAACTGAACAACAAAAACCTATAAAGTACTTAATGACACTAGCAGTTATGCAATACAACAACTCGATTCATTCCGTAACACAAATGACACCATTTGAAATAATACATGGACCAAGAACAAATCCTTTTGATTTATCTCCTCCAATTATTGTTTCTCAATACATTGACAACCACAGAAAGAATTTAGAAAAGATAAATGAAATCACTAAAAAAAGAATAGAAAATAAAAAAGACGAAGTTGTTCACGAAAGAAACAAAAAATTATCAGACCCAATTCCAATACAACCCAATGACACAATTTACATTAAAACTGGTAAACGTGTTGCAAAACATTTACCAAAATTTAAAAAAGCGACCGTACTACACGATAACGATATTGCTATTGCAACAACTTCAGGAGTGCGACATAAAAATCAAGTCCAAAAACAACGACTAACTACTACTAACTCTGAACCTTTGTTACAGGAACATAACGATGACACAACTACTCATTCTACTACTCATACTCTAAACATTGACCAATCTAGTACAGTCAGATATAACTTTCGACCCCGTACAACACCCGGTAGTATTTCAAAATTTAGGCTTTGACGTTCGTCTAATTAGCCATTACCATCAATTCATACATGAATTAGATATAAAACCACTCGTAGACGCTTACTATAACACAATCTTTCACTTAAATAAAAGCTATGAAATAGACACCAAAAAGAATAAAGATAAAATTAATTATGCACATCTTAATCAAGCTGAAACTTTAGAAAAAATAGTTACCAATGAATTTCATAAAGTAATTCCCAGGCAACTAAATAGAGTAAAAAGAGTTAAAAGAGGCGCAATGAATTTTGTTGGAAAAATAGACAAAGCTTTATTCGGAGTAGCAACTGAAGAAGACATTGCTAATTTTGAATCCAAACTTAACACTTTAATGTCAAACGAAAAAACACTTGCAACAGAACTTAATCTCAGAACTTCACTATTTTCAACTTTTGCCAATAAAACAAATGAACTAATGGAAAAAGTTAAATCCAATCAACAAAAACTTAATGAAAATGTTAAATATTTGATGATTAATTACAATACAAATGAACAAAGACAAGTTGTGATAAACCAATTTCAACTTTTGTTGTACTACTTTCAGCAAATTGAACAAACAATAACTTTCTTAAAATTAGATACAGTCTATCCTTTTCTCTTAACAGATAGAGATATGCAGACAATTATGATTAATTTACGTTTAATATATTCACCTGAACACTTGTTAAAATTCAAACAACCGTACTCATATTTTCAAGCTATAAAACCCTTCTTTCAACAATATGATTATGTAATTTATGTAATGCTCTTTGTACCTATATTGACAACGAAAACTTCAATTTCGCTTTTCGAAGTAATTCCTGTACCAATTAATAATTTAACCATTATTCCACCATTACTAGTTGACTCAACTGACAACTACCAATGGAGTGCTACTGAACCAACAAGATTAGAAGATACCTACTTCATTGAAGACCATTTACAAAATACCAAGGAGTGCTTCGTAGAATTACTTCGCAGAAGAAAAGAGGCAAAAGATGTTTGCAAACTCACAACGATACATATGAAAACACCCCATGTGGAACACATTGCACCTACTGATTATATTATCATGATTGACGACATCACTACCTTCGAATATACATGTCATCCAAAAACTATTTCCTATAAAACAATAATTTACAACACCAAAATCACCTTGGGACCACATTGTGAATTTTATCTAAATAATCAATCTTATGCATATGAACCTCCACTCTACACGAGTACCTCATATTTGCTACCTAATATTTCAATGGAAACATTTTCTTTTAAAGAAATATCCAGTTTTTCTCTTAAAGAATTACATGCAATACAACATGACATCGGACATCTAAAACCAGTTCATGTCAAAAACTTTTCTGTCTCTCCAATATACGATAATCTATGGATTATTCTACTTATCGTCATACTCATTCTCATTATTATCCTTTACTTCTGTTGGAAACAAAAACAGTCCTTTCCAAAACTTAATTTTTTCATCAAGAAGACACACCTGAGTCCACAAACGTCTCATTCAACAAGGATACAGAAGAAGTCAACATACCGATGGAATCAATGAAAGCTGACCTCCAACATAAAGGACCCCAGCTTCCAATCTAAGAGGGGAAGAGTTATACACCTAACCTTTACGACCTACTTTCATTTTTTTAATTCTCATTGTTCATATTATGCATAACAATTATAATGTTATAAATATCATTAACCTTGTTATCAAAATAATAATAACATCCCATGACATCATTAATGATAAGTAGATAGTATAAATACTAATTAACTTTCGATTGTAAACCAGTTCTACATTAATCACCAAATTGAATACATCAATAGAAAGTAAAGTAATTGTGACTAGCTAGTTTAATAAACGTTCTCAAATAAATTTATTGTGTTTGGCTCCCACGACCCAGCATAATTAGGGCCTAAAAACTATGCATACAAAGTTTTCTCCACCAAAAATCAGAGAGAAGAAATTGTATGCAAAGTAAAGAGTATCTCCCTAAATTACGCTGCTTCCCAGCTAATAAATTTTGAGAGTATCAAAAATATGGTTCTAACAACAACGGACCCTGTCTACATTACCTCAAGGAATATTCGGAGAAATAAGGAACACGAGGTGGTTACAAGGGCGGAAACAAAAATATACAGACCAAACTCGACAAAGAGAAAGTTTGCAGACGACCATACCTCGGTCCCCTATGGTTACAAAAAATTGAAAATGTAGAATGGTTCTGTTGAAGTGAGAACCATTATATCGTTTACCAAAAAAATATGAATGTGCTGCTTAATTTTATATTTATTTTTATTTTGTATGTTTTTTCTATAAAAGTTTTACAGACCTGTATTGAATTATAAAATTATGTAAGGTGTAGAATATTTTTTACGCCTCAACATTGAATATTTTAAGATTGTCCTTATTATCACAAAAATATTTTAAAAAATGAGTGTGCTGCTAAACTTTTGTATGGTGTTTCATCAAGTATATTATCTCTAAAAAGTTTAAAGCTCCAATTTATATTTTTCGATAAAATTTAAGATTGTGCGTGTGCTAAGTTTTTATATTTATATTTATTTTTGTTTTTACATTTATTTTTATTGTTTTATAGACCTGTACTGAATTTTTAATAAAATTATGTAAGGTGTAGGTTATTTACACCGCAGCATTGAAAGATTGTCCTTATTACTACAAATATATTAAAAAAATGAATGTGTTTTACAGCCCATATTAAGATTTTCTCATAAGACGCTTTCTTCAATAAATTATTTAAACTGTTTTTGACTATTTCTCTACCTTACACCAGTCATCCCATACCTAAATTTGACGTAAAATCTGTCGAGTCATGGGTCGAAAGGCACAAATTCAGAAATGACCGGAGCGCTGGGGCCTGGTCTATAATTACACATTTTACAATGTGATAAACACGATAGCTTTTAAATATTTCTTACCGTTCGGCAAAAAAAAAACACAACGAAAATTTTTGGACCAGAAGGTCACAGTATTAGCCCACATGCGATATCGAGTCAAAACAACTTGAGTATTTTTTTACCTTACTCCAGTCATTCCACACCTAAATTTGATGTAAAATCTGTCGAGTCATGGGCCAAGAAGGCACCGTGGCACAATTCAGAAATGGCCTGGTCCATAATTACACATTTTAAAAACAAGTTCTGATATATCTTTTTAAATATATCAATTTTTCAGTTTTAAAAATAAAGAAGCAGGTAATGCGACAATATAGATTTTGATGTACGTATTTTATAAAGCATATTACAAAAATTAAGAAAATTCCTTTCATCGTTCTCGGGGCGTGAATTTTACCATTTTTACTGCTTCGCTTACTGTGCTATTTATCGAAACATAAAATGGCGCTAATGGTATAATTAAAAACAGCCTTTTTCACAAAATTTTACTATTTTTACTGCTTCGGTTACTGTGCTATTTATCGAAACACAAAATGGCGTTAATGGTATAATTAAAAACAGCCTTTTTCACAAAAATCAATTTAACGAAACTTACGTACATTACGATAGAAATTTTTACGCTCCAACAATGAAAGATTGTAATAATTACTTATAAGACGCTTTATATTGCTTACATATATCGCACTCCTTCTCGTCAGCGGCTACTCACCGCGGCCGCAACACCCGGTCAGGCGACCTAGCTGTAGTAATTGTCTTCTTATGAAAAACAAGTACGATGGTAACCTAGCTGTTTAAACGCCACGCTACCAATCCAAATGTCCGGGGGTCGATTCCTCAAAGCTGCAAAAATGTCGCTCCATCTATGGGAAAATCTTTAAGAAATTATTGATAGATGGCGCAAAAATTAAGAAGTGGGTGGGCCCCCAAAATTCGGGGGTCGGTGGGTGGGCCAGGCGGCTGGTTACCTACTACAGAAGTGGGTGGGACCCCAAAATTCGGGCGGATTCCGACGTGTTTCGAG
The DNA here is from genome assembly GCA_936432065.2 of Rutpela maculata. NCBI lineage: Eukaryota > Metazoa > Arthropoda > Insecta > Coleoptera > Cerambycidae > Rutpela > Rutpela maculata. The sequence goes on along the minus strand of OW386292.2, from coordinate 124,990,725 downwards.
CATGATTTCATACATAAAATTCAAATTATCAAGCTCTAAGTGCCATTTTTACACTTAGAACGAAAATACAGTTAAATTCTTATTCTAGACGTCGAGACGATTCATTTGATACCCTACATCGCATGTTTTGAACGACCGGAAGCTGAAACCGGAAGTTGTTATTTTATAGCGGATTCCGACGTGTTTCGAACCCGGGGACATGATTTCACACATAAAATTCAAATTAGTAAGCTCTAAGTGCCATTTTTACACTTAGAACGAAAATACAGTTAAATTCTTATTCTAGACGTCGAGACGATTCATTTGATACCCTACATCACATGTTTTGAACGACCGGAAGTTGAAACCGGAAGTTGTTATTTTATAGCGGATTCCGACGTGTTTCGAACCCGGGGACATGATTTCACACATAAAATTCAAATTAGTAAGCTCTAAGTGCCATTTTTACACTTAGAACGAAAATACAGTTAAATTCTTATTCTAGACGTCGAGACGATTCATTTGATACCCTACATCACATGTTTTGAACGACCGGAAGTTGAAACCGGAAGTTGTTATTTTATAGCGGATTCCGACGTGTTTCGAACCCGGGGACATGATTTCACACATAAAATTCAAATTAGTAAGCTCTAAGTGCCATTTTTACACTTAGAACGACCGGAAGTTGATTTCGAACCCGGGGACATGATTTCATACATAAAATTCAAATTACTCTAGTGCCATTTATACGCTTAGTACGGGCGGCCCTGTCACACCTCACTTGTCACCTGTCAGTCTGTCACCTGTCAATCTGTCACCTGTCCGCTGTCACCTGTCCACTGTCACCTGTCCGCTGTCACCTGTCCGCTGTAACCTGTCACCTGTCAATCTGTCACCTGTCAATCTGTCACCTGTCAGTCTGTCACCTGTCCGCTGTAACCTGTCAGTCTCACCCGCCGCTGACCCAGGCTGTCCGTCACATTTACTTTTATTACTTCTAACTAAACATGTTGTTTGTTTATAATTACCCAAACTTTTATCAGAAGACCTGTCAGTCTCACCCGCCGCTGACCCAGGCTGTCCGTCACACCAGCTGACCCAGTTCCCAAGGTCACCCAGTGACGGCTTCCTTTGATCTTGGTTCCCACGGTCTTCAAAAAGTTCCCACGCTCAAGTGGCGCCCTACCTACTGACATATGCAGCAAACCTGATGAAGCAAATTCTAGATATTCTACGTATTTGATAGTTGTTTGGGAAGATGTACTGAAATAAGTCATTCCATCGATAGACATGCCCAGCGTCAAACAACATATTTTATATAAAACACATTGAGTGTTAAAAACTTAATAAATTTTGCTGATTATATTTCAACATGTTTTATTACTACCTCACATGCAGGTGTCTCCGGTATCATCTAATCCTATATCGATATATTTTAGTTTCGTAAAACTTTACTTATGCTATATTTCGTTATTGAAATTTTAAGCCGTAAATGTGACCAGACTGCTTAATGACTGTTCTATAAAGCATTTTGTCCACGACTATTAAATAATGTACTCATTATGTGTGTGTTTCCTCAAGGATAATGCTATCCATTATTCCCTGCAGTGAATAATGATTTCATTATTCACTAGTGAATAATGAGGACAGTCAGTTGTTTATAAGAAATGACGTTAGTGACTTTTTACTAAAAATTTAAAATGTCAAAATTGCAGCAACCAAAAGACAAGTGTTGGAAGCCCTCAAATGGTACATGCCGAAGAGGTACTTTAATGAACACTCAAAAATTACATTAGTAATTTTATTTCAAAGCATCATGTATTAGCAACACGCGGAAGTCTCCAACATTGTTTTTGAAACCATTTACCTACGCGCCTACAAACTGTATTTTATAAGTAAGCCATGACAATGCGCCAAAACGTAATTTTGTTATTGATTTGAAACGTCAAAATTTGTGCGTCATTTAAGTTTGTTAGTTGTCTAAAATAAAAAAAGTGAAACTATATATGGAAACCGCCAGACACTACCAAAGCTACTGAAATTACCTCTATGCATCTATGGCCAGAAATTCAGTAAACAAATCTTTTATGCATTGGAGAATTGCTAAAAATGCTAATTCGTTCTCAGAATCAGTTCTACTGGTGTACTTTCCGAACTATTCACAAAATTTTTTATCATACAATTTTGTTTTTAAATTTTATTGAGTAGGTGGTTATGTGTCAAAAGAACGGCTAGTCAAGTTGAACTTAAACATCAACGTTATTTGCAATAATTTTACATTAAAATGTTAAAAATAAATGGGACTTATAAATTTATTCAGTAAATAATTTAATCAAAAATATTTAATTGTCGTGGACAAAGTATAGTATTCTACTCGCATATAATGGCTACTATTCACTCTGGTGATTTAAGACACTCGCCTACGGCTCGTGTCTTAAACTTCACCCTCGTGAATAATAGCCATCATTATATGCTCGTTGAATAATATACTATTATATACACTGTTTAATGAAATTATCGTTAAAAATACAATTAATACACATAACCGTATACTTTTATTTCAACCTATAAAGTGTTTACTCCCCCAGGTATAAAAACCTAATATATATTAACCTAATTTTTTATTATACCATACTTGCTAACGTCCCCGGTACCATCTAATTCTATGTCGACATATTTTGGCTTCATAAACTCTACTTATGCTATATTTCGTTATTGAAATTTAAGACTGTAAATTTGACAGGACTGATTAAATTTTTTCCATTTTCTCTATTTCCATAAACTATTTTTAGAAAATAAAACCATTCTCTAGCATAATTTTGTATCATTTGTGCTAAGAAAAGTCTAGACGACTGGTTTATTCTTCATAAGCTGCTACAGAAACGATCTGTTTTTCAAAGAAGAAACATTTACCTGTACCTGTATACCTGTACCTGTATACCTGTACCTGTATACCTGTACCTGTATACCTGTACCTGTATACCTGTACCTGTATACCTGTACCTGTATACCTGTACCTGTATACCTGTACCTGTATACCTGTACCTGTATACCTGTACCTGTATACCTGTACCTGTATACCTGTACCTGTATACTTGTACCTGTATACCTGTATACCTGTACCTGTACCTGTATACCTGTACCTGTATACCTGTACCTGTATACCTGTACCTGTATACCTGTACCTGTATACCTGTACCTGTATACCTGTACCTGTATACCTGTACCTGTATACCTGTACCTGTATACCTGTACCTGTATACCTGTACCTGTATACCTGCACCTGTATACCTGTACCTGTATACCTGTATACCTGTACCTGTATACCTGTACCTGTATACCTGCACCTGTATACCTGTACCTGTATACCTGTACCTGTACCTGTATACCTGTACCTGTATACCTGTATACCTGTACCTGTACCTGTATACCTGTACCTGTATACCTGTACCTGTATACCTGTACCTGTATACCTGTACCTGTATACCTGTACCTGTATACCTGTACCTGTATACCTGTACCTGTATACCTGTACCTGTATACCTGTACCTGTATACCTGTACCTGTATACCTGTACCTGTATACCTGTACCTGTATACCTGTACCTGTACCACACTTAATGTTAGGTGCTGTCTAACACCTCCAATATTCATTGGATGTATAGGTTAGGTAGTGTAAGGTGCGCGCGCAGCTTACTTTCTCAATATATTTTGTATCATTTGTGCTAAGAAAAGACGACTGGTTTATTCTTGATAAGTTACTATAAAAATGGTTTGCTGTACTTTTTATAAAAATCTTTTACAAACAAGAAATATTTATAGAGACATATTAAGAAACACATCACTGTTTTCACTTCCCCCGTGAAGAACTTATTACTACAAATAAAATAAATATGGAACAAGTAGAAGACTTGTTAATGGAAAGACTTATTTCTCATTAACTCCTAATGAAATTCTCAAAATATGTATGTATCAGTCGTCCACGATGCTTACAATAAAAATAGAACTGTATCAAAACCTTTTTATATTTTTTATCTTTTTGTGCAATAACCTCCTGAAAACAAAAATTAAATGTATTGTGTATTATGTGTTCTTGGGAGATGAAAAACACAGCTTCTGAAATAACGTACAAATAGAACAAAAATGTATATAATTATATTTCTTATAATCGTATGGTAAAACTGGTCTGTAACGCTCTTTACGTTCCTTATTAAATGAAATTACCATTAAAAATATACTTTTATTTAAAAAACATATTAAGTATTTATCCTGTCCTGATATAAAAATCAATTAATCTAATTGTAGGTACTGTAATTAATAGAAAACACGTTTTGTATTTTAGTTTCACACCGTTATTATTAACGTACATTGTATAGACATTGTGAGATAAGGAGAAATGACGTTACTTTACATTAGGAACAAAAACTATTTAATTATATGCTCATCTGTTAGATAATTGTTTGTATACACTTTGTCTGCAAACACTGAGACAAGTGTTCATTTATTTATTATTATTATTTTTTCAGCGAGCAGTATAATAACATCCGGTCATCCGAGTTCTATGTGTGTTTTTATTTTGTATCGCACATTTAATTCGAACGAATTTGTTTTTCTGTTATAAATAAATATTATCTGCATACAGGGTAATAGAAATATGGTCATACTAATTTGTATCTTGTATCGCTGATTTAATGCGACCGAGTTGTTTTCTGTTATAAAATATATCATTGTTTGCATACAGGGGCAGTAGAAATCATACTAATTTAATTACAATTCTTTTGTTCAGCTCTGCACATTTGTATACAAGGGTGTTATTTCACAAATTCTCTTAATGACATCAATTAAATTGTTTTAAATATTTTCATTATGAGTCATTGATCTATACAGGATGTGTGTCAGCTGTTCGCCAGATATGGCGAGTCATCCATCCGTTAACTTGTTCAGACAAGTATGTTTATCTAAAAATAGATTACGTAAAGACAGGATATGAGTCATTGTCAGATGTTGTCGTGAGAACAGTAGTTTTAATTGGTTCCCCGAAGGACATTGACATAGGTCATTCACCTTTCACCAGATGTTATGAGTCATCGATCTATTTTTAAATTGTGTGTCAGACAGGCCATTTACGTTTGGACAGATGTTCACGAGTCGTCGATTTATACCAGATGTTTTCATATCGTGAGACTTTACAAAACAGTATGTTCTCACGTTTTAGCATTTATATACGAGGGATCGAATTAATAACACGTGATCCCCATATGTTACTTCTATCGAATATAAGACGAGGATTGCGATCTATCTAGTCAGTCTTTTGACGTTTGTTGTTGGCGTTACTAGTATACGCTGTTTTCGACGCGGTCTTTTAAGTTAGTTAAAATGGACAAGTTTATCCTGGCAAAAGATAGTGTTAAGAAAGTTAAATGTTTCAATTTAACTGGACGTACTCTCGAATTTAAAATTAAGCCCATACCAGCTAATGAAGAACCAGTGTCCTGGGTGAAGAGTGCAGTTAACCGAATTATTGAAAAAGGTACCGAAGGTCTTCAGCCTGGTGATCAAGTTGGTTTCAACTTTTCAACGGGAGATTTTCAACGGGGAGATGGCTGGTTTGCTTTTCGCGAGGCCAGCAAGGTTACATATGATGATATCTGGAATGTCATCAGTAGCATATACCAGTCCAATTCAGCTGGTTTGAACACCGAGACTTTCTGTTTAGGTGTAACAAGTGTCAGAATGCCTTCTGGAAAAGGAAGAGGTCGTAAATATAATAATTTCGAAGAAGAATGTCGTAAGCGAAGTGGAATTATTACTATAAACAAACAGGATAACATGTGTTTGCCTCGCGCGTTAACGGTTGCTATTGCCTACGTAAACAAGGATCCTTTGTGGAACAGAGTTCGTCGTAATATTGGAGATTTACAGACCCAGAGAGCAATTAATCTGCTGGAAGAGACTGAACTTACTATTCCCTCGGAAAGTTATGGTATTCCTGAATTGGAGAGGTTTCAGCGTGAACTACAAAATTATAAAATTGTGGTTTACATGTATGGTAACAAAGGCAGAGATGTTATGTTTGAAGGCGTTAATGAAGGGAAGAAACTTAATTTACTTTATCATGAAGGACATTATAACGTGATTACATCTTTAACATCTGCCTTCTGTGCGAAATATTATTGTGAAGAATGCCATATACCCTATGATCATAAAAACAAACATAGGTGTGGCGGTATCTGTCCCTGCTGCTTACAACAACCGGCTTGTCCACAGACTTTGAATGTAAAATGCCCTGAATGTAAAAGATCGTTCAGAGGCATGAATTGCTGCGATAATCACCGGAGAGAAGGATCATTAGGAGAAGGCAGCGTTTGCGGACAGATTAAGCTTTGTATGAATTGCCTTAAAACGGTAAAAAGCGATAGGAAACATACATGTGGCGAGATATTTTGCAAGATTTGTAATAGCCATATGCCCCAAGACCATCTTTGTTATATACAAGTTGATAAAGGAACACCGAAAACGACAGATACTCTATTTATTTTCTATGATTTTGAAACAAGGCAGGAGAAAGTTTTGGAAGATGGTTCTCTTCTACACGAACCAAATTTATGTGTTTTTAGTCAATGTTGCGATAGCTGTTTTGAAGAGGACATACAAATTTGTGACAGGTGTGGTATAAAACGGCAGGTGCTAAAAGTGAATCCTGTTAATAACTTCACAGAATATGTCCTCAATCAACGAAAACTATTCAAGCAGCTTATATGTTTAGCTCACAATTTCCAATCATTCGACGGACAGTTCATTCTCAATTATATATTGACAAAAACGGATCTTAAACCAGAATTAATTATGAGAGGTACAAAGATTATTTCGATGGTGGTTGGAAATGTAAAATTCATAGACTCTCTTAACTACTTCCCAATGGCTCTCTCCAAACTACCAAAAGCTTTTGATCTCAGTCCGGAACTTAGAAAAGGATATTTTCCTCATCTGTTTAACAGCAAGGAAAATGAAAAGTACGTTGGTCCTTTGCCCGCTCTGGAATTGTATAGTCCTGACACAATGAGATCAGAAGATCGCGAAAAATTTCTACAGTGGTATGAGGAACATAAAAACGATATTTTTGATATGCAGCGTGATCTGGCGGAATATTGTGTATCAGATGTTGAAATATTGAAAAATGCCTGCTTAAAATTTCGGGGGCAGTTACTCGAGACCACTAATGTTTGTCCGTTCACTGAAGGCCGTACGCTTGCTAGTACTTGCAACAAGGTGTTTAGAAGAAATTTCCTGAAGCCAAACACAATAGGCGTTATTCCGAAAAATGGTTACAGGTGGAGAGACAATCAAAGCAAAATTGCTATCCAGTGGCTTGTTTGGGAAGAAAAACAGAGAGGCATAAATATTATTCACACAGCTAAGCAGTGTGAGGCCACTATACATGGTGTCAAAGTGGATGGATATTGTGAAGAAACAAGGCAGGTGTTTGAGTTTCATGGCTGTTATTATCATGGATGCCCTGACTGTTTCAAGCGTAACAGAGATGAACCGCTGTATGACAATCCTACAGAAACTATGAACTTAAGATATGAGGCTACTATTGCTAAGGCGGAAAGACTTAGAGGTTTAGGCTATCAGGTAATAGAGTCGTAGTGTTGTCGGTTTAGGAGGCAGCTTAAAGAAAATGAAGAACTTAGAAATTATAGCGAAAATCATCATTTAGTTAATCTTGCCCCGCTTAACGCGCGTGATGCTTTTTACGGTGGAAGGACTGGAAATACTTTTGAATATTATAAGTGTGGTCCTGGTGAAAAAATAAATTATATCGATATACGTAGTATGTACCCTTACGTTTGCATTTATGGAAAATTCCCTATAGGCCATCCAGAAGTCTACGTAGGAACGGCTTGTGATCAGTTAACCTTAGAGAGAACAGATGGCGTAATCAAATGTAAAATATTGCCACCGACTGACTTGTATCACCCAATTTTGCCTATGAAAATGAACAATAAATTAATTTTCGCTTTGTGTTATTCATGCGCAAGAGAGATGCGTGGTAGTATATGTACGCATAATAATGAGGAAAGATGCTTAACGGGGACCTGGATTATCGATGAAGTATTGAAGGGTGTGGAAAAAGGTTATGAAATACTAGAAGTTTATGAAATTTGGAAGTATGGCATCCAGCTGTATGACAAAGCGGCAAGTGTTTCGGGTCTGTTTACAGGTATGATGAATAAGTTTATAAAAATAAAACAACAGGCATCCGGTTGGCCTGCAAGCTGTGTTACTCAAGAACAAAAAGACCAATACATCGAAGACTTTTTAAATAACGAGGATGTGTTGCTAGAACCTGGTGAAGTTGTAAATAACCCAGGACTTCGTTCTTTAGCTAAATTAATATTAAACAGTTTCTGGGGAAAGTTCGGGCAGAGGGAAAATCAGCCCAAAACTAAGATTGTCAGAGATCCAGGCGAGCTATTTGGTATGTTTGCGAACCCCTGTATTGATGTTAATGTTTTGGTTCCTGTTGGTGATGAGGCGGTTATTGTTAATTACCAGCATAAAGAAGTATACCAGCCTTTATCTACCGTTAATGTGGTGATAGCCTCGTATGTCACGGCACAGGCTAGATTAAAATTGTATAGCTACCTTGAACAATTGGGGGAAAGAGTATTGTATTACGACACAGATAGTGTCATATATGTGTCAAGACCTGGCGATATTGATATCGCTATCGGAGAGGCTGTAGGTTCTATGACCAATGAACTCGAAGGATATGGACCTGGCAGCTACATTACAGAGTTTGTGTCCGGTGGTCCAAAGAACTATGTGTATAAAGTGTATTCCACCAGTGATAACGATGAAAAAGTTGTATGTAAAGTAAAGGGCATCTGTTTGAACTATTCGGCTTCTCAGCTGATAAATTTTCAAAGTATAAAAAACGTGGTTCTTGAGGACTCAGACCCTGTATACATAGTGTCGAATAATATACGACGAACAAAAGAACATGAGGTAGTGACTCGAACAGAGACTAAAATATATAGACCTCACTCTACTAAAAGAAAGTTTGCAGAAGACCACAGCTCGGTTCCTTACGGATTTAAACCCCCAAAAATTTAAAAGTATTATTCTTTGTTTTTTACCTGTATATTGTATATATTAAATATTTAAATCTAAATACTTTTTTTTTTGTAAAAATTTCAGTATTATGTTTAGGGTATTATCTTCACATTACAGTCTATGAAACTATTGGGCACATATTTGTTTTTAAAATATTGTTATGTAGTTTAGAGTTACATATTACCTTTTTTAAAATATCTGAGAATTTAATAAACAATTAAATCTCTGCCTGTATTGTTCTTTATGCTTTACCTGTATATTGTGGTATATTTAATATTTTTAACATGCACAATAAATTTAATTTGTATTTAACAGTTGTGTTTTAGCTAGGGTATTACATTGAAAATATGTATGAGAATTTAATAAACAGTTAAACGACAGCCTGGATTTTATTTTTAACTTCTTGCCCCAGAACGTATTCGAAAACAATTTACAATTTATTTACCAGAACATTTTACTTTGAATAAAACAAGAAATCAATAACTGAATATAAAAGCGGAATAATGAAAGCTATAAAAACATCAATACTCAGTGATTCTTTAATATAACATTAAAAGCAGTAGTTTTACAGTGATTGTCACAAGCCCCAAGTATGTCAGAGGTATATGTTTTTGAATCATTAGATTGTCGTTTTAATGTAGAGATGGTTTATATTTTTTTATTACGATGCATAAAGCGAGTATGCACGAAGGATAAAAATAGATTCTATATAGTATCTGTTCTAATACAAGTATATTATTTTATAAAAATTTTCATTAAAGATAACCTTTTATATTTTTCCTACGTTTATCTCATGGACCACTTCAGTCAGTCTATATTGACACCGGGCCTCACTTCAGTCACCTAGTACCACTTGGGCGGCTTCCCTACGTTTTATCTCATGAGCCATCTCAGTCGGTCTGCATAGACACCGGGCCTCACTTCAGTCACCTGGTACCACTTGGGCGGACCTCAAGGCCTCGCCTCGGAATTATGTGTCGCCCCGAGGAGGGGCTATAACTACTAACAACATTATTTAGCAAGAAGAAATATATTATTCATTACAGAAATTTAAAACAAGCTCTAGAACTAGGTATTAAAGTTATTAAAATACATAGAATATTAAAATTTAAACAATCTACTTGGATGAAAAAATACATTGAACTAAATACTGAATTACGAAAGAAAAGTAAAAATGAGTTTGAAAAAAACTTTTTTAAGCTTATGAATAATGCCGTCTTTGGTAAAATGATTGAAAACGTCCGAAAATACAGAGATGTAAAATTGGTTACGAAATGGGCAGGTAGATATGGTGCGAATTATTCCATATCAAAATCAAATTTTCACAGTTGTACAATTTTTAATAAAGACATGGTTTTAATAGAAATGACAAGATTAAATGTTAAATTTAACAAACCAATATTTGTAGGTTTTTCAATTTTGGACATATCAAAAACATTTCTCTATGATTTTCACTATAATTGTTTTGAAAAATTTTGGAAATAAAGCCAAACTACTATATTCTGATACAGATTCATTAATTTATCATTTTTATGTTGAAAATATCTGACCATATAAAAAAAGATATTGACAAATTTGACACGTCAGATTATCAAGTTAATAATATTTATGATATACCATTAAAGAATAAAAAAGTCCTTGGGCTTATGAAAGATGAAAACTGTGGTAAAATCTTGACTGAATTTATTGGACTAAGATCAAAGTTGTATGCATTCAAAGTATTAACAAATTCAAATGTAGAATTTGATAAATCTACAAAGCAAAATGTTACTACAAACTTTGATATAACTAAAAAGGCTAAAGGAATAACAAAATCTGCACTAAAATTAATCAGTTTTAATGATTATTATGAATGTTTATTTAATAAATCTTGTGTTGAAACTACTCAGAATTTAATTCGATCTGAAAAACATGAAGTGTATACAATCGAACAAAAGAAAGTTGCATTAAGTCCGTACGATGATAAAAGAATCGTTAATTATGTTACAACACACGTTGCCTTGGGGTTATCAAGAACCATGAATTTCCTCTTTTATTTTAAATTATCATACAATTTTTTTTCTCATTTTCTTTTCTCTACAGAAAACTACATAAGCCGAGAACGAAAAAACGAGAACATAAACCGAGAACGAGAACTCTCCAAATAAGAAGCAAATTAAAAACCTAACAAATATATTCATAATGTTTATAATAGACCTGCAAGGATTCCAGTATGAAAAGAGTCAATTTTTCACTAGGGAGATTGCCATAATAGGTATAAAAGATGGACGTGTACATCACTCTATTGTAAACTTGCCAAATATAAGAAACTGGTTTTCACATAAAATAAAGTAGCACTTAACCTGGACGACAAAGAACCTGCATGGATTAGATTGGAGCACAACATATCCATCATATTTACCATACGAAAATTTGTATAATTATATAAAAGACATCGTTGGAAATCAAACAATTTTTGTAAAGGGGTTGTACAAGAAACAAGTGTTAAATAAAATAATTTCTAACGTTATACATGATTTGGATCAAATGCAGTGTCCCAAATTAGAAATACTAAAATGTCATCATGAACATATTTATCACTGCAAGAGTCATGTGAATAATAATTTGGCATGCGCATGTGAAAATGTAAATTTGTTATACGACTGGTATAAAACAGTTTTAAGAGCCAAAAAATGGTGATAATGTCACACCAACCATGTTTAATTATTTATATTGACAGGATACATGATGTAATACTTAATAAAAGAAACGTTTCATATATGTAGAAGTTAGAGTGTAAAGAATAGTGGTAACACCACACTGCCCATGTTTAAAAATACAATCCTTCATATGGATAGGATACAAATATGTAATACTTAATAAAATAAACTTTATTATATATGTATGTGAGTATTTTTACCTCACTGTGGAATATAGTTAATGTCTACTTATTTTTTAAATATGCTTTTGGTCTAGGTACTTTTTATATATTTTTATATAGAAATGTGTTATCTGACAATAATACTAGGTGAGTGGATGAGGATAAGACAAAAAATTATATATAAAATAATAAAATTTTAATTACCAGTTAAATTATATTTACAATACTTAAAATTAAAATAAAGAAAGACAAATAACGCTGAAAACAATGCAATACAAAAAATTATCAATATAATTAAAAAACTTAAATAATAATTATCACTACATGCCCCAGCTGAGTTCCATAACATGGGATGCCAAGCAAAGTCCAATACAGTTCTATTTGTAGTAATTAATCGTAATTTATAATAGAGAATAGGTTTTTGTAAATTTTTTGGGTATTCATCTAGAAAAATATTGTTGTCATTAATGTTTACCAGATTCATTCTTCTCCAATCTTGAGGCCATTTGGGTGTGATATGAGTGGTATTAAAATCTGTAACAATGAAGGCTTCTGTTATATTTCGTGGTTGAAGAATAGCTATTTTATCATGAAGTATGGAAACCAGTTGAAATATAAATAAAGTGCTATTAAACATTTTCAAAATTTTCGTTTTCCTCTTCTTTAATACAAGATTCACAACTAATTATTCTTCCTGAAGGACCATCAATACAATTGTCATGAGGGTCGAATACGGAATGTTTATTGCAGGCTTTGTACTTTTTCATAAATGGATCGTTCTTAATATGTACAGATAATAAATTCCAGTTTTCTTCAAGATCCCAAACACTTATTGTTTTTATATAATTTTGTGGTAAATAATTAATATCTTCAGGTTTCATTTTTGATAGAGATCTTAACATTATATGTGAGGTTATAGCTTCCCAAACTTTTGAAGCAATATGTCTTTCGCTTGTATTCATTTTTGCTATTGCAGCACTAACAGTTGATTACCTTACTATTTAACATGATAATGAGTGAGAGGTATATCCTTGACATTAAGCATGGAACGGTTCTTTTACGTAAACAGGACAACTTTCATTACCAATAGCCTCAGGCAAATAAGCTGCAACAATGTAGCCTAGGGTAATAAAACATTTAGTCATTGATGGTGATGAGTTTCTTAGCGATGAGCACGTGATGGACCACATGATAGCCGCTAAAAGCCTTTGGTCATTGATGACTTCTTCGGGTGATGACGTATGTACAAGAATGGACATCTCTTGATGAACATGCCACTAACAGTTTTAATTTTCAATAAATTCTAGATCATTTGCCTTCCTTCCATTTTCTAATACCTTTTGCCCCTTAAAAATCATCAACATATTCTTTTTATTCGCATTAAAACGTGCTGGTAGAAAAATATATCTCTTCCTAATATATGTTTAATAAAGACGACTTTCGGAAAATAGAAACTTACTTGTAAACTGGAAAATTATAAAAGCAATATCACTTTATCTAGAGTTAAACATTCATCGTTCAATTCATATAAGTATACTCTCTTTAATATAATTTGCTATACATAAATCTTTTGAGGAAAGTACTTTTTTTTTAATATTTAAATTTTTCATTGTTTTAAATTTTAGATAAAATCAATATGTCAACTTATATACTTATCTTATATTCTTTATAGATTACAAAATGTCTGACAGAAGCCTAAGGAGAGTCACAGGCACCCACGTAAGTGTGTGAAATGTTAAAAATTAAAAAGTATTTTCAAGACGTTAATTTCAGGATGAGAATTGAGACGACGATACACCTGACAGTCAGTTGCCAACATCTGATAGTCAGTTGCCAATAGTATTACCTCCTGCATCAGTAGTAACCTGCGTAAGCATTTAAAGCCAATGTAATGTACAGTATTTTGAATTAGTTAATTTCAGGATGAAAACTAGGATGAAGAGACCTCCATCGAAAGACAGCCAATAGTGCTGATACCTAGGCCAGTAGTACTATGCGTAAGTGCCTAAAACTGATGTGTAAAATTAAGTTATATTTTTTAAATGTTAATTCAGGAAGAAAATTGGGACAATGACTATTATACAACTTATATTCCAACTGCCTACTGTTTGAGTAAAGAAATAATAAGATAACCACCACCAAAATGTCAAAGAAGAAAAAGAAAGAATTTAAGGTAGAGGAGCGTAAAAGCATGGCAAAATATTTAAAAAATTAATATAAAATAAAGTTAAATAAATTGAAATATAAAATTATTTTTCTTTTTCTCACCAAAATAATTAATTCCTTATGATCTAGATTGGTTAGTTGAAGAGCTGTCATTCTTTTTTGCTTATTGACGAGTTGTTTAACAATAGTATCTTGACTGGAAATCTTTTTAAAAAATTCAAATATCTCTTGCAGCTTAGGAGTTATAGGAACTTTTGGATTAACCAATTGGACATAGGTTCCTTTTTATGCATCAACCTTAAGCCGAAATCATTTTAAAAAATTCAAATATCTCTTTCCGTTCAAAAGTTATAAAGACTGTTTGATCAGCCAATCAGAGGCAACCCTTTCTTTTTTGTGTATCAGCAGAATGAGTAGAGTGGGAACACGCAGCTTCTTTCTTACACTACTGACAAGAGTTCTAGAGTAAGGAAAAACTTAATTGATAAGCTGCGTCGTGAAGGCGATTTTTGTTCAAGTAATATTATTCCAGTAAAGAATATACAAGAAAAACCTCTTTAAGAATATATTACCTGTACATTCTGTAGAGGTTATTACGCACGGAAAAATCTTCGCAGTCATGCAAAGAAGTGCTGCTTCAATCCAGATCCATCTCGACGCTTTAATGCACAAATCGAAGGACAAAATATCATATCCGGTCATTTTGGACCCAATGATATCTTAAAGAAAACTGGTCTTTTGGGCATGATGAGGGCTGACGATGTGTCACTTGTAGCAAGAAAATACGAAATAATTTGTGAGGTGGTTATATAAAAAGCCACAAAGAAAAACATTTGCTAATTGTGGCTAAGCGTAATATGCGGCGTTTGGCTCGGTTGCTGATAAGTGCAAGAACAATAGAAAAGCAAAACTTTTGTCTAGTAGTTCTACTGTTTCCCAGTAAATTCAATTACTTTTAAGTGTTACAAAACATCACAGAATATGAGAAGTCGAAAGAAATTTTGAGTCAGCATCTTTGGCACTACAAATGGGAACCCTTATCAAGAGTGCAATAAATACTGCATACTCTTTTTGAAACGTTCAAAAAGAAAATCCGTCATCCGACCTTTTGCAATAACTTCAAGCATTAAAAACGCTGATAGAGACAGATTGGGCAAACGAAATTTCTTCTGAAGCTGGCCAAAATTTGGCCATTAATAAATTTAATAAGGCGACATTAATTCCAGCTGTCGAGGAACAGTTACTCGAAACCTCCAAGGTTTTCCCGTTCACTGAGGCATGTACGATTGCTTCCGCTTGGAACAAGGTGTTTAGGAGAAACCTCAAACCAAACACAACAGCAGCATCATTCCGAAAGATGGTTACAGATGGTGAGATAACCAAAGCAAAATTGCTACTCGGTGGTTGGTGTTGGAACAAAGCGGACGTCAAATTAATATTACGTATGCTGCTAAACGACAAGAAGCCAGAGTACTGGGTATCAAAGTATATGGATATTGTGAGGAAACAAAGCAGGTGTTTGGGCTGCTCTATTACGGTTGTTCTATTTGTTTTAAATTTGACACAGATGAATCAGGGAGTGTCAGTTTCGGAAAATATTGAAAGAAAATGAAGAGCTCAGAAATTATACAGGAAAACACTCTCTGGTTACTTTAGCTCCGACTAACGTCCGTGAGTTTTCATGGTGTTCGCACAGAAAATACTTTTGAACATTACAGAGTGACCAATTTGATAAGTTTAAAAAGGTGTGGATTGTTCACCGAAATGAATAAATTTATTAAAATCAATCAGCAGGGCTCTGAGTGGCCCTATCATTGCACTACCGGCTCGCAAAAGTATACATATATTGAGGAATTCCTTGAAATGGAAGACGTATAATTGGAGTTTGCGAACATTCTGAATAACCCCGGACTTCGTTCTCTTGTCAAGCTAATGTTAAGCAGTTTTAGGGGAAACAACCCAAGACCAAGATTATTAGTAAAATAAACTAGTTTTTTGGTTCTATTACATAACAAAATGTTTACACACGTCAAAAGAGAGCCTTGTGAACTAATTGGTATGTTTACAGACTATGAAATATATGCTAATGCATTGGTTCCTATTGGTGATGAAGCGGTCGCTGCTAATTACGAGCATAGAGGAGAAGCATACCAGCCTCTATCTTCCGCTAATGTAATGATATCCGAATATGTCACAGCACCGGCCAGATTAAAATTGTACAGTTTCCTTGAACAAATGGGTGAAAGTACAATGCATGACGACACAGACTTCGTCATTTATGTGTCAAGGCCTGGACAATTCGATGTATCCACAGGTGAATTTCTAGAAGATATGACCGATGAGTTGGAGTCATATGGTGTGAGCAGTTATATTACTGAGTCCGTGTCGAGAAGAATTATGCGTAAACATTTATATAACAGAGCGCTAAATTTAAATATTTTTTATTATGTATACTATGTTTCCTGTATTATAACATTTGTAACAACTGATATATTGGGTTATAATACTTGATTAAATTAAAATAGGGGCATTTTAACGACCGGTAAATTTATTAGCTGATGCAGATGCGTTAACCTGCTTAATCATAAATACTCCTCTTTTTATGTATTTAATTATGGCATTTAGTCATAGCAAGTGAAAAATCTCCATTAGGGTAAAACGCATGTAATATCAATTTTGTGAGTAATATCCTATGAAATAATTTAACCATCGAGATGCAGTTGATACATACACCCGTTTTACAATTCTAATAAAAACCAGTAAAGTTCATAGTTTTTCACCAGTTTGATAAAAATATTTTAACCGCAAGATGCACTGATGACCTACTTAAATGTAACCAAACTTCTAGCCAAGTCACAAACCTCTAGTTCTCTATTTTACCGTAGTTCCGAGATGACCCGCTATGTGGTGCAGTTCAGCATACTGGGGGGCTATAACTACTTTTTGTTAAAATCATTTAACTAAATTCCGCGTGGTTGAAAATAATAAAATACTCAATGTTATCTACAAGAAGTAAACCTTGCAAAATAATTAACTCAAGTAAGTGAATAAGTACCATATGCAATATTGCATGTATGTATATGAAAACCATTATAAATTTTAAATGCATTATTTTAAATGCACTATGAATCAGAAATTTAATATACCGTACAAAAAAAGAATGTCAGGTTTGGCTGAACTATATTTACATTAAGAATCAAACTCTTGTATAATCTATTTGTTAAGACAACCTACATAAATCGATTAATTACAAATTTTAAAAAATATACAATACAATATACACTAATTCAAGGAAAGTATGTGTCAATTTGGAAAAAAAATTATAATGAGCAAAAGATTGGAAAGGCGCGTTGAATAAATTTCCAGTTATTTTCAGGACGAGATCAAACCAAACCAAATCGCTACCATAATTTGAAATCCATAACAGCTACTGCAATATTCTACGTCTTCGGTACAAGCTTCAAAAACTTACACGAGGACAGGGTCGTCACACCAAATTAAAGTAAAATAATAATCTCCCATTGTCCAAAAAAAAATCGTCACAGGTATCCAAGATAAACTATATCCAAGATGAGTCATACCCAACAAAAATAGCATCGAACAAAAGGTGTCTAAGCAATTTAAAATTTATAAATAACAACTTCATCTTAATTCAACAAAAATGAACTCGCTCACTTCGGGCCTAAAAATATATTTAAAATTGGCATGTGGCCTGCGCCTCAAAAAAATGTAGCCATAATCCAGCATATGCTGCAAAATATGTTCTGTCGAGCAATAATCGTGCGAAGATAAATCGATCCCAATAATTACCAAGCATTGATGACAGTTATAGACATTACCATATACCTACTTTCTTTATTTTTATTATTCCTATTTGCATTTTAAGCATAACTATATTAATGTTATAGATTTATCCGTTCCACTTATCAAAAATAAACAACATTCCAAAACCACATTCTTGATAACAGAATTTGTATAAATACGAAATTGATATGTGTAAAAGTTAGTTCTACATTAATCGATGTAAAGTAAACATCAATAAGTGAAAGTATTGTACAGTACTAGTTAATAAAAAGCTCTCAAATAAATTCATTGTGTTTGGCTCCCACGACCCAGCATAATTGGCGCAGTTGGTATCTTTTGCATAGAAGTTTGGCACTGTGAATCTCAGGACCCAGAAGAATTTTTTCCAGAAAAAATTTCGACGAATACGAAAATTTTTGGTCTGAAAAAATTTGTGGATTGGTACCAGTGGTCATCAGAGAAAACAAGAAGCCTACGATACTTCAAGGAGTTAACTAGTAAGTCCCTACTTTACCTTTCCTTTTGGTTTATTACTTGATTGGTGTGGAACTCCAGGAATTATTTCAATTCGCGAGTAACATTTTTGACTGATTATCAGAAATTATTACTCATAGATAATTTTGGAATTATTGCAATTCACGATTGACTTTTCTTGACTGTTTATAAAAAATTTCAATCATAATTAAGACTTTTTTCGGAAATTTTGACTGTATATCAGAATTTCGATTAAAATTTGACTATATATCAAGTTTAATCAATAGTTAAGAACAAAAATTGAATTTGTTACTACTTTTCGACGTAAAAGGTAACTTTCATAACTTTCAAAACTAAAAATGGCTGACGCATATGTCACTAGTAATTTTCAATACTTTAAAATGCACATTGATGTCATCCCTAGATTTGACGGCAGGGCATCTTTTGACCGATTTTATTTCATCGTGTGATGAATTACATGCTACATATGGCACAGGTAACAATGAACTTCAAAATAAATTTGTTTTAAGAGCCATTCAAAACAAACTATATGGACAAGCACAAATAAATGTTTCAGCTAGAAGAAACGCTAAAGATTGGGCAACAATTAAAGCAATTCTAATTGATACATTTGGCAACGCGAGGGATTTGCCAACTCTTCAAACAGAACTGATTCATTTATTCAATCCAAAGAAAGACGCAATCTTCTCATTTGGTAACAAGATACAAGATTATGAATCTTTACTAAATTGCAAACTTGAACAATCAGAAATTTACCCCTTTACTTAAAACAAATGATTAGAACTAAAGAAATAACTAAATTAAGTGACGCAATTAAAACAGTAACGAGAGAAGAACAATTCCACAAATACTCTACAACTGCAAATTCATCCAATAACACATTTATACCTATACAATATAAACAAATACAACAAAAACAAGTTAATCCTAATACTTAACAACAAACTAATAAAAATGTTTGAGCACCAAAAAATATTAACAACAGTTACACCACAATATTGCTTATATTACGACCAACGTGGAGAACGCATTCCTACCCCGTTAGAAGAAACATTCCAAGAATTCGCAAGAATGGATCTGCAACAGGGAACAACACAACTGTTAAACATGGAAGAAGACTGGGATGAGAAATCGATCCAGCCATTGCAGAAGAAAATAGATTCATAAACGAAGAATAAAATGAAAATCCAAATTTTACGGAGGAACCCCAAGACAACCCACAAACATAACTGAATGTTACAATGTCACGACAACATCACCCTTACCTTACATTCAATTACAACAACCACCAATAAAATTACTAATCGACACAGGTAGCACAAAAACAATAATCAAACCATCAATTATAGAAAAATATTGTCCACAATTTATCATCACTAATCCATGTAAACTTAAAACAAGTACTGGAGAAGTAATTGTCAATAAACAGGCTCATGTTCTAGCTTTTTCAGAATTCAATACACAACATTTTCTAGATATCATATTATATGATTTTCACGAATATTTTGACGGAGCTATAGGTTTTGAAGACTTAAAAAAGTTAAATCTAAATATTTCCTTTCATTCTAATACCATCTATAATTCCCAATGCTCTTTACCAATTTATTTTAATATCCCATATAATTGAAAGAAAATACTTCCAAAATCAATTATTCCAGGAAATAAAATTCAAAAAATTTCATCTCCAACAAAACTTCCTAATAACACTAATTTTTCATTCCTGAATTCTCCAATGAACATTATTACATACCTAATACAATCACTACAGTCCAGAATAATTCTTTAACTTTTGAACTTCATAATTATAATACTTTTCCAATAACATTTGGTCATAAACTTAAATTCGATAAACTAAACAAGTACGACATTTACAATTTTTCAATTTCAACTCCTTCAGAAACCATAAATAAATCTAACATTGAAACACTATTGAGAACACAACATCTCAATGGAGAGGAAAGAAAATTTAATAAATCTGTGTAAACGATACAGTGATATTTTCCAAAAACCCGAAGATAAAATAATATTTACGAATTTTGCAAAGCATGAAATAAAAACTAAAGATAAACTACCCGTTTACACCAAAAGTTACCGTTACCCTTACATTCACAAAGAGGAAATACAAAAGCAGATTAAAGAAATGCTCGACAATAATATTATTAGACCATCTCAAAGTCCATACTTATCACCTATCTGGATAGTCCCAAAGAAAGCTGATGCAAGTGGAAAGAAAAACTGGCGACTAGTAATCGACTACAGAAAATTAAATGAAAAAACTATAGAAGATAAATACCTAATTCCAAACATCACTGAAATATTGGATAAATTAGGTAGATGCTCTTATTTCACAACCATCGATTTAGCATCTGGATTTCACCAAACAGAAATGCACCCCAATTCTACACAAAAGACAGCATTTTCTGTAGAAAATGGACATTACGAATATATTCGAATGCCATTTGGTCTTAAAAATGCACCAGCAACATTTCAACGATGCATGGACAATGTACCTAAAGACTTACAAAACAAAATATGTCTAATATATATGGACGATGTAATCGTATTTTCAAATGGATTAGAGGAACACAAAAAATTTAAAACTTGTTTTTGACACATTTAGGAAAAACCGTTTAAAGATACAATTAGATAAATCAGAATTTTTATACAAAGAAGTTTCTTTTCTGGAGCATATAGTCACGAAGAACGGGATTAAACCAAATCCAGAAAAAATAAAAGCAATAGAAAAATATATTCTAAAAACACCAAAAGAAATCAAAGCATTTCTAGGATTAGGTTACTAGGTTACTATAGAAAATGTATTAATAATTTTGCAAAAATAACCAAACTATTAACACAATGTCTTAAGAAAAATGCAAAAATCCTCCTTACTAAAGATTACATAAACTGCTTTGAAACTTGCTAACAACTATTAACTAATAGTCCCATATTAGCATACCCAGACTTTTCAAAACCATTTGAATTAACCACTGATGCATCGAACTTTGCCATTGGGTCATTTCTCAGTCAAAATGGAAAACCAATTTCCTTCGCATCCAGGACACTAAATGACGCAGAAATTAATTACTCTACAATTGAAAAAGAACTTTTATCGATGGTAAAGCAATTCAGACCATACCTATATGGAAATAAATTTGTAATTCACACAGACCACAGACCGTTAAAATGGTTATTTTCTTTAAAAGATCCTAACTCGAAATTAGTTCGTTGGAAATTGAAATTAGAAGAGTACGACTACATAATAAAATACAAGCCAGGTTCACACAATAAAGTAGCAGACGCATTAAGTCGAATCAAAATAGAAGAAAGCAATGCCAATGACACACATGATAACAATGAAAATAACGAAACAAATGACAATATGGATAATATAAGTATTCATCCTCAAGTTGATGATGAACTTGATAAAATAATTGAAAATGATCTTGCTGAAGGTACAGAACCACAACCGCAAATGTTAGAAGAAATGATGGATATAGATGATCAAACACAACACACAGCTCAAGAAGATCCAGTTTTTATAATGCCTTACACAGAACAACCTGTTAACGCATATAAAAATCAAATAATAATAACAGAATCTAACCATACCCCAGTGAAATTTGTAACACAACAATAATTTTCAAGAATATTCGACATACAATTACATTAAGAGTCAATTTAGACGATGCAAGAACTTTACATTTTCTTAAACAATTCATTTCAATTGACGGATACACTTGTTTTAAATTTGGAACCTCCGCATCAGAACGGAAAATAAATAGAATACTAAGAACATCATTGCTTTACCACAATTCAACAAAGATATTGATTTCAAATATCCTATTACAAGACATACAAACACCAGAAGAACAACATCAAATAATCGCTTACCATCATCAAGGAAAAACTTATCACCGTGGAATTAAAGAAACAACAAAATCTATTCAAAAAACCTATTACTGGCCAAACATACAAAAAGAAGTAACTAATTTCATAAATTCTTGTCAAACATGTCTTACCTCTAAATATGACAGAAATCCCCAAAAAATTAAATTACGACTAACCGAAACACCCTTTTGAAAAAATACATATCGACGTTTTTCATAGTAGTCAAGGAGATTTCCCTACAATTTTTTACCCTTTTTCAAAATACGGGCAAGCTTATTATTTAGAACATAAAAACAGTATCTGTATTATGGAAAACCTTCTTCACTTCTTTTCACATATGGGAATACCAAACAAAATAATTTCAGATAATGGCACCGAATTCAAAAATCAATTAATCACAGATTTTTGTATAGTACACAATATAACCTTACATTTCACAACACCATCATCATTCCAATTCAAATTCACCAGTTGAAAGATTTCACTCAACCTTAGCAGATTCAATACGCTGCCTCTGAACAGAACAGCAAAAGCCGATAAAATATTTAATAACTTTAGTAGTACAACTCAATTCATTTAGTAACACAAATGACACCTTTCGAAATAATTCACGGACCGAGAACAAATCCTTTCGATTTATCTCCCCACATAATAATAACTCAATACATATACAATCATAGAAAAAAATCTGGAATAAATTAACGAAATTACAAAAAAAACGAATTGAAAATAAAAAAGATGAAGTAATACATGACAGATATAAAAAATTATCTGACCCTACTTCAACCAAATGATACAATATATATTAAAACTGGTAAACGTGTAGCAAAACATTTACCTAAATTTAAAAAAGCAACCGTATTACAAGACAAAGATATTCCTGTTGCAACAACCTCAGGTGTGCGACATAAAAATCAAGTCCAAAAACAAAGAAGAATTAATGTTAATTCTGAATCTGTGTTGCAGGAACGTAACGATGACACAAATACTCATCCTACTACTCCTACTCCAAACATTGATCCATCTACAAACAGTACAGTCAGATATAACCTTCGACCCCGTACAACACCCGGTAGTCTTTCAAAGCTTAGGCACTATATTAGCACCACGAACTTCAATCTCGCTTTTCGAAGTAATTCCTGTACCTATTAATAATATAACCATTATCCCACCCAAACCTTACTTACTAGTTGACACTACCGACAACTATCAATGGAGTGCTACCGAACCAACAAGATTAGAAGATTCCTTTTTCATTGAAGACCACCTCCAAAATACAAGAGATTGCTTCATAGAATTACTCCGCAGAAGAAAAAAAGAAGCAAAAGATGTCTGCAAACTCACTACATATACAAATCAGTACATAAGAAAATACATGTGTAACATATTGCACCTACTGACAATATCATAATGATTGATGATATCACTACCTTCGAGTACACGTCATCCAAAAACTATTTCCTATAAAACACTAATTTACAACACCAAAGTCATACTAGGACCACATTGTGAATTCTAGATAAACAACCAATCTTATGCCTACGAACCTCCACTCTATACGAGTACTTCATATTTACCACCTAATATTTCAGTGGAAACATTTTCTTTCAAAGAGATTTCCAGTTCATTTCTCAAAGAATTACACTCAGTACAACATAAAATTGGACATCTAAAACCAGTTCATGTTAAAAATTTCACTATCTCTCCAATCTCTGATAATCTATGGATTATTCTGCTTATTCTCATACTTATTCTCATTATTATCCTTCTGTTGGAAACGAAAACAATCCTTTCCAAAATTCAATTTCTTTATCAAGAAGACAACGAAATCAACAAGGAAAAAGAAGAAGTCAACATACCGCTGAAATCAATGAAAGTTGAACTCCACAAGGAAGGACCCCAGCTTCCATTCTAGGAGGGGAAGAGTTATAGACATTACCATATACCTATTTTCTTTATTTTTATTATTCCTATTTGCATTTTAAGCATAACTATATTAATGTTACAGATTTCTCCGTTCCACTTATCAAAAATAAACAACATTCCAAACCACATTCTTGATAACAAAATTTGTATAAATACGGAATTGATATGTGTAAAAGTTAGTTCTACATTAATCGATGTAAAGTAAACATCAATAAGTGAAAGTATTGTACAGTACTAGTTAATAAAATGCTCTCAAATAAATTCATTGTGTTTGGTTCCCACGACCCAGCATAATGTGACTAACCTCAATCAAATTGTTTATTTTATTTATGGATAATACCTCAAATAAAAACTATGTTCCACAGATGTGTCTACTTGCTCTCACGGTTCGCAAAAGAAGACCGGAAACCCTATCCACTCAACAGATGTCTACTTATTGAATCCATCAAATTTAGTGAACTCGAATTATACAAACCATATAGAATTGGCATTTTGAGAACAATAGATACTGTGTTTGGAAAAAGGATTTTAGTGGAACTTTTTGGCATTAGAAAAGTATATTTTCTTACCGGAACGTTTCAAAACAATGAGTGACTTTGAAACTGAAGAAGCCAATAAAAAGAATCTTGCATTGGCTTTTAAGGGGCAAGAGCAACTCGAGAATGGTAGGAAATTTTACGACTTAGACTAACGTTTTCTGTGCTAGTGAAGGATGCACGTGCTGACTATTTATTCTGTAAGTTTTACATAAATTAGGTTTATTTTAACCATGTTTTCCTTTTAGATAGGTCAATCAAGAAGAACTAAATCTCCTGAAAACAGGAAAACGTCGTATAATGAAATCAAGAAACAGTTCAGGACATTGAAAAAAAAACTCTCAAAAGAGGAGCATCTTAAATGGAACCACTCAAATGGTAGATCTAAGTAAGGGACAAAAGTCCTCAGTCCTCTAGTCATTCTGGTCAGTATAGCTCCGGCCGATACTATTATTATTAAGCAGGTACATCTCTGAACAAAAGTCCAAGAGACTCTTCAATACCCAGTCATTCTAGAGCTGCAAGTTTAAGTAGTAGTTCTAGCAAGGGCTTGTCTAACAAGTTATATGGTACAGGGATCAGGTACTCATTTAGACCTATTATATACAGAATATGTCAATATAGAAACTAATCCACAGAATAGGAAAAATATTCCTCCAAGTACGAAACTTTTATTAATATAAGAGGTTATAACCTAGGAGGATGATGCTCTAAAAGCTCTTGGGGAGGACTCTCAGACAGCAAAAGCTACTTCGTTTGAATTACATCTCATTTTGAAAAAAAAGTGGGATATAATTTTGGGTAAAGGATTAGATAAGACTGGGAAATTACCTTCACCTTCATGTTGAATGTACACGTGTATTAAACATACTGTAACGTGCGATCTAACATAAAAAACATCTTGTCCACTTCAACGGTTTAACATTTATTATTTATACAAAGTTCTTGCAGCCTGTGGACTGGACATGATTGCACATTTTACAATATTATAAAATACTTAACCTAGACAATTTTCTTAACTTAAAATAATAGAATAGGTTATACGAACTCCGGGGAGCACACGTGTGTAATAAAAATAAGAAATTATTACAATATTACTATTTTTGCTTGGATTATCTTATAAGTAGATGAAAGATCTTTACGGTATCTCCGCCTCGTTTTGACGTCTGCACATTTATCCACGAATAAAAAATTAGAATCCTTCCAACAAAGCCGGCATATTTTTGTAAATTCATCGAAGGTCATATCGTTGGGAATATGATAATCGTTAAATACTTGTTTTAAATTAAGTTTATCATGCTCGAAACGAACGATTAGGTTAGTCAGTCTGGCATAAATACAACGTATCAAGTAATTCTAGAGCTGCAAGTTTAAGTAGTAGTTCTAGCAGGGGCTTGTCTAACAAGTTATATGGTACAGGGATCAGGTACTCATTTAGACCTATTATATACAGAATATGTCAAAATAGAAACTAATCCACAGAATAGGAAAAATATTCCTCCAAGTACGAAACTTTTATTAATACCAGAGGTTATAACCTAGGAGGATGATGCTCTAAAAGCTCTTGGGGAGGACTCTCAGACAGCAAAAGCTACCTCGTTTGAATTACATCTCATTTTCAAAAAAAAGGTGGGATATCATTTTGGGTAAAGGATTAGATGATACTGGGAAATTACCTTCACCTTCATGTTGAATGTACACATGTATTAAACATAGTGTAATGTGCGATCTAACATAAAAAAAATCTTGTCCACTTCAACGGTATAACATTTATTATTTATCCAAAGTTCTTGCAGCCTGTGGACTGGACATGATTGCACATTTTACAATATTATAAAATACTTAACCTAGACAATTTTCTTAACTTAAAATAATAGAATAGGTTATACTCCGGGGAGCACACGTGTGTGTAATAAAAATAAGAAATTATTACAATATTACTATTTTTGCTTGGATTATCTTATAAGTAGATGAAAGATCTTTACGGTATCTCCACCTCGTTTTGACGTCTGCACATTTATCCACGAATAAAAAATTAGAATCCTTCCAACAAAGCCGGCATATTTTTGTAAATTCATCGAAGGTCATATCATTGGAAATATGATAATCGTTAAATACTTGTTTTAAATTAAGTTTATCATGCTCGAAACGAACGATTAGGTTAGTCAGTCTGGCATAAGTACAACGTATCAATTAGTTTGTGCCGATCCATGCTGAAATATTCCCTTATAGTGGTTTGTGTCATCGAAAATGAAAATAGAATTCGGTTTTGCATCGCCAGGCGAAATAATCTTTTCGGTATCATTGAAGAACTTGTAGTAACCGATGAAGGTCACTTAAAATTTAATCCATAGATTGGTTCAAAGGCTTGGAATAGACATGGATATTCCCGAAACACAAGCCGTTCAGATTCACAAAGAGGTTCATTGCCAAATTGCCTTTCTCACTCCAGAATGTCCGGCAATTAAAGCCCGGATGCCATTATTGAATAACTCGCCATGTCTCTTCTGTTTCATAACATGTTCCTTATCCGTTGCCTCTGTAATTTTCGAAGTATGATTTTCGATAGAACTTTCCTTCTGCTTTACAAATCGCATCTTAGTATCGAGAGTGTATGTGAGACTATCGGCCACGATGATCAAAGGAAAATTAACCTGCTATGGGAAAACGAATGTCAAAAGTTACAGAAAGACAGCTTGGGGACGCGTCTCCTGGGCCTGGTACTTAGTCCGTGGACGGCGACCTTACTATTTTGAAAAAGCCTACGATATACTCTTCCATTATTTTAAATGATTTGATCAATAAACTTCCCTTCTAAATAAGCAACAGCATCAAATAATGAGCCACAAGCCAAAGACCAACCTAATGTCCATCTCAGCGACGACATTATTGAAATTCTAGGCCAGCAACATTGGGGGCCAGATCTTCACAATGATTTAGTCCAACGCGGGAAAAATATTTTGGCTTCGGGTCTATCAGATCATGACAGAAATAAAATTACCTACCCTCCCTCTGAGAATTTTCAGGTAATGGCAACCCTACAGCTTCAGAAGGCTGTGTCAGATTCGAATTTGCTAAGAGACTAGCGGTTGACAAATTTACAAGGGCAGGTGGCTGCAAGTCCAGCTGCCGTTAGCTTAGTTTTGGCGGAAGAAGGGGGGGGGCAATAGGGAATATATAGAATTGCTCAACGATACAAGCCGATTACTAGCAGCTGATGTTTGCCGTTTCGTTTTCTAGTTGTGAATTTTTCAAATTTCATTCTTTTGGAATATTTTTTCTCTATTACTAGTGTAGAAAATTGGCACAATCAAAATATCCAATTTGAAAATTATGTTTTGAAGTTTACGAAAGAAGCAGGCGAAAGAATATTAAAAATTATTGCCAAAAAATGAAACGTTAATATTAAATTAAATGCAGAGACTTTCAGTAATTTACTTTCCCTAAAAACACTAATTAATCACAAAATAGAACAGCTTAACCAGATTGACGTAAAATGGTATTATAGTTCCTCTCTACATCGATATTTAGATACCCTCTCTATGCAGACGCACCTCTACAAGAATTCATTTTGAAGGAGAAATTGGAAAATAAGACGAGTAAAAACTTAATAAGGACTGTGTTTGAAATACTACTGTTTCACGAGAAAGACATTTACGAAGATACTTCATATTTAGTTAACTTTATTTAAGACTTGAAAAGAGATATATATATAAAATTTAAAAATGTGTAATAAGAATATTTAAAGTTTACTCTGTTTTATTTGTTTACCTCATAAAATGTAAAATAAGAAGATTTAAGTAATCTCAAGGTTGTTGAGCAAACTTTTTTCATATACATGTCAGGTTAATTTATATTATGAAATCTATTCAACACGCAACATTTTACATTTAAAACAATGAAGAAAATTGCAAAA
The DNA here is from genome assembly GCA_936432065.2 of Rutpela maculata. Classification (NCBI taxonomy): domain Eukaryota; kingdom Metazoa; phylum Arthropoda; class Insecta; order Coleoptera; family Cerambycidae; genus Rutpela; species Rutpela maculata. The sequence continues at coordinate 124,962,036 of OW386292.2, read as the reverse complement.
ATAAAGTAATAATAGTATTCAATACCCACCTGTTATATAACAATCATATTAGAAATATTATTTGTTCTGACGATTCAGGGGGAAATAGTTTATCTACATAAGTGAAAGGAAATATGTAGTATTATTTTGTCTTTTTTAGAGACGAATACTTTACAATATCTAAACACGTCCTAGGGACTTTCGAGTTCGAAATCATAAAGTTTAAAGATTTGGAAAAATAAGCCTTATACAATTGGAATTTTTAGAAGCTTAGAGACTGTGTATGGTCGCAGAATTCTAGTCGAATTGGTGGTATTGAAGAAATAGATTTATTTCTTCCTGAAAGATTTAAAAGTATGATAGAGAGCGAAATTGAGATTGCTAATAATAATAATAATAATAAACTTTATTTCAAACAGCCATATTACAAAGTAACAATGGGTTGAAATAGCGTCTAACGAAACAACAAAAAAAACTGTTATAAATGTGCTCTCTTATACTCAAAAAATTCTTTTATACTATACGGGTCAATTTCTAATAACAAATTAAAACGTTCTCTCTTATTTTTTTTTACATTTCTTATGTTCTTTATTCTGTTTAGTAGGCTATTCTAATATCTCATACTAGCGTAACTAGAACCATTTTCTATCATGCTTAACTTGTGAATAGGGAAATTGTAGTAATTATGTCTTGTAATATACCTGTGGGTTACCTCATGTTGTTCATATTTATTTTTATATTTAAAATGAAACATTAAGCATTCAAAGATGTATATTGCAGCAACAATTAGTAATCTACTTTTCTTGAAGGCGCCTCTGCAAGACTCCCTTAAAGGGATATCATGCATACAGCGTACAGCTTGTTTTTATACTATTAATAATGTATTTATTTCCGCAGCAGCTGCACCGCCCCAAAATATTATACCAAATCTTAATCGTGATAGAAAGGACGCATAATATATCTTTCGCAGTGTTTTATATGTAACATATTTTTTAACCACCCTCATACTGTAGGTGACACCGTTTATTTTTTTTCACCAATTGTGATATATGTTCTGATATAAGAAAAATTTATCATTGATCTTTAAAGGGTTAAAACAGTTGGAAAATAAGAGGACGGCGAACGATATAGAATTTATGGAAAATTATTTTTTTTATTACAATATATGATTTATTATTAACGAGAAAGAATTAAATTACAATGTAAAAATAACAAATGTGGCTTCTAAGGTAGTTGATGATTGGACAGGATTTAAGAAATTTTTTTTTATGTATATATAATGAATGAAAACGATATAAATGTAAATAAATATCTTTTTGTACTTGCTAAATAAGGATTTGTACCATATATATTAAATCCTGCCCGTGTTGCGCATGAAACTGAAACATGCTTAGATCACATCTTTTTAAAATATGCAGCTAATAGTAACCCAAAATTAACTTTTAACCTTTACATCCTTAAAATCACAACAGAAATAAAATTACTGCCAAACACCCTCCCCTGAGAATTTTCAGGTAATGGCAACAACACAGCTTAACCCAACCATTGACAAGGCTGTGTTAGATTAGAATTTGCCAAGACACTAGCAGCTGACAAATTTACAAGGGCAGGCGGCTGTAAGTCTAGCTGCCATTGGCTTAGTTTGGGCAGAAGAAGAGAGAGGGGGGCACTAGAGAATATATAGGATTACTCAACGATGCAAGCCGGTTACTAGCTGATGTTTGCCGTTTCGTTTTCTAGCTGTGAATTTTTCAAATTTTATTCTTTCGGAATATTTTTTCTCTATTACTAGTGTAGAAGGCAGAATCAAAATATCCAATTTGAAAATTATATTCTGAAGTTTACGAAAGAAGCAGGCGAAAGAATATTAAAAATTATTGCTAAAAAAAAGGAACGTTAATATTACATTAAATGCAGACTTTTCAGCTTAGTCAGACTGACGTAAAGTTCCTGTCTGCATCGATATTTTGATACCTTCTTTATGCAGACGCATCTCTACAAGAATTCATCTTGAAGGAGAAATCGGAAAATAAAATTAGTGAAGACTTAATAAGAGCTGTTTGAAATACTATTGTTTCACAAGAAAGATATTTACATACATGAATCGATTCATGACTAAGTCGATCGAATCATGATTCGTATTTAAACGTCGCCCGGTCGGGTTCCCCCACCCTCGCAGCCGCCGCGTGCGAGGGTCTAGGAAAAGAATCCTAAGGATTCCTTTCTCCTTTACCTGCGTGATGCCTTTCACTTTTTTGTGTTTAAATATAAGCAGCGCGCAAATAGCAAATCAAAATGAGTTCGACAAGTGAGAAAGTTTCTACCAGTAGTACCAGTTTCAAAGTAAGTGACGATATGAATTATCAGAGCGATGCCATTTGTCACCAGTTAAAAAACGCTTCAACAATGTTTCTCAGTTTGTACCATGGTGATGATTTTCATTGTTTGTTTGTGCCAGAGACCAAATTCAAATTAATCGAGAATCAATCAGAAGAGGCCGTCATGGATACTGTATTGTGTGAATCCGAATACAAATCATGTAACCAGTTCATCATGGAAAAATCGATCACTTTGACAATTTTAGTATGAAAATACTGCTGCCACATATGTAAGGGGAGGGGGGGGGGATGAAGCTCCATTTGGCCATAGATATTGAAACTTGAAGCAAGTTCAACGTTTTGAGACAGTTTGTCAAATTTTAACCGCTTGGTGGTTGTGTTTCGTAAAATTTCGAAGTTTAGAGTGTTTCTAAGTTTTTACCAAACAAGTGCAACAAACTGCTTCAGCCAGAGATTGTGATACCGTGGATATAAGGTAAGTACATAGTGTTATTCCGCATTATTTTACCATCTTAAAATCAGTGTGAAATATTTTTTTTACATAACCCAACATTTTACAGGGCCGGTTCTAAGATAAATGGCCTTTTTCAGGGAAAATTCGACCATGGGAAGGAACTATGTAAAAAAGATTGGATCTCTTTAAATACACTTCCGAAAATAAAAAAGCTGTGGAAGATGTGAATAGAGGGCAAAATACTATACGAGGAGTGGCCGAAAAATATGGAGTTCCATATTCAACCTTGAACGATGCCATCAAAGGTAAACATCCCCTTAAATATAGAAGACCAAGAGCTCTAAATAATGTAGAGGAACGACGATTAGTAGATGTTCTTATGAAATGTGCAAATTGGGGTTTTCCTTTGACTCATATGGATACAAAAAATTTTTTTACAAATTTCATCAGAAATTATTTCAGAAATTATGAATATGAAAGACATAGAATAAATTTGTATTATTTACAGTTATAAATTTAAAATTTCACAAGATTCCAATGTTCTTGGAATGTTTTATCTACTCTTTACGTCCTATATATAAGAAAGCACTATTTTTAAAAAAAGTTCCTAATTCATTTATTTTTTATAATATTTGCTTTATTTACATTTTATTTACCTATGTTTTCCGTTGAATAAACTTTTCCAAACATTTTGAGCCATATTTGCCTTATTTTATTATTATTTCTCCAGATTATTTGCCTTGAAAAAAGAAACAATGTGATCGAATTTAGTCGAAGGTATCTTAAATTCATTTTTCAGTGTAAATAGAGGTATGATCGAATTTACCCCAACCTCAGGGGTAAATTCGATCACTAGTCAAACATATATATTTAAAAAGCAATAAATAAAAAAAATAAAATTTTGGGTGGAAATCGACAACGAAAGTCTGATTAGTCTAAATTAAATTGTTCGTATTTTTGCAAATTTTTTTAAACTACTTATTACGAAAAAACTTTAAATTTTGATCGAATATACCCCGGTTTACGGTACCTAAAATAGAAATCAGTAATTTATCTTGGAATATACTCCACATTTCGGTTAGTATTCCACAGGAGTTAGCATTAACAAAACTTATTGATGACGGTGTTGATTTACTAGCGGGATTTAGAAGTTGGGAACTTGTTGAATTTCCCGAATTAGCAGAAACTAATAGACATAAGTGGCCTGTGAAAACTACAACTAAATTTGAAACACCTAGGCATGTTGTCGTAGCCTTTCAAACTTCTAGGAGGAATAATGTAACTAAGGATATGAGTAAATTTGATAATTGTAATCTAAGAAATATTAAAACTTTTCTTAATTCTGAGACATCCATATATTGATCTCTATCTGGACTTTAAGGAAAATAAATTTGCCGCCTTATATGATGTTTGCAGAATTTAGAGAATCTTATTATGAACTTCAAAACGAGCCTATTTTCACCCCTATAGAATTTAAGGATATAACCCCCATAACTTACATCGACTGCTCCCACCAAAAAGAATCGATTCAATCCGGTCCTATCGTCATGAGAGTAGAATTTGAGTCCAGCGAAAATATTCCGAAGAATACCTCTGCTTACTGTTTAATTTTATACGATAAATTGATATTATAACCTTCTAACTAAAATAGTTAGACAGCTTTAAAACAAAAGAGTTAAAGCATTTGCACCTCAGTATCAATATAATTTCGAAGACATAAGCATGAATTTAGTAATAGATCTGCAGGGCTTTAAAATTGAAAATAATGAATTTATAGTTAAGGAATTAGCTGCTTATGATGGCGATAGGATGTCATATTTTTAAACCATATTTCTCAATAAATGAATTACCGCCACACTTACAAAAACAAGCGGAGTGGTTAATGGAAAATTATCATTGTATCGATTGGAATGATGGATATTCTCCACTTTATCACTTTGAGGCTATTCTTGCAGAATTTTTGGAAAAAACAGAGAATGTTTATGTTAAAGGTAGAGAAAAAGCAGATTTTTTGAGAAAATATTCCTCCAAACCTATCAATGAATTTAAAGAGCGACCAACTATTACAATATCAAACTCACTTTGTTTAAATCATAAGAAAAATTCATGTGTGTGTGCCTTATTTAATGTACAATCCTTTTATAAAAACTTTTTAATGAAATAAATTTTTAAAAATGCTTTGTTTTATGTATAATTTAGACTTTTACCCCCCTCATGAATAATGCTTAATAAATGATAAATTATTTAGTATACATATATAGATGTGGATAGCCTGTTTTAATGCACAGTACAACATTAACTTTAAATTATGTCATACATTGAAATGTTGATATTGTCTGACAAAACTACCTTCCCATTTGCTTATTAATTTAACTATTCTATTTCCTTATATTTTCCATGGTCTTGCCAAACACGGCATTATCTGCTAATTTATAATAATCTTTTTTGAACGGTGTTTTTGCTTCAGCACGCAATTGCTTGAATTTTAATATGCGGTGAATTTTTACGAGAACAACTCCATTTGCTAGAGCTTGCTTTAAATTTCTATAATGGAGTACGTACTTTATTTTGTTATAAAGTGTGGTCATCAGTTTCGGTAATTCTGATCCAGGTGGTACTAAATGTTCTGGACACAGGCAAATCCTTGTGTTTATCATGTAGGTACTCAGAGTAATGCAGATCTACCGCCAACATATAACCCTCATCACCTTCATCAGATATATTATAAACATTAAAATTTTCAAAATTTTCCAGCCACTCAAATCTTCCATATGGTAATGAGGACATCATTGCCCACCCATATAAATTGTTAACGTCAAGATACATTAAGTACTTAGATGATTTATCTTTATCATAACTAGGCATGAATTTATTATTAGCTTCAGAAAAACGATTACAGCATTGACTCACACCACCACGAATACCTCGCTCTAAAAACAGCAATACATCTACATCCTGAATTGTCTCTAATTGACATTTTGTAAATTTTAACATGCGATGCCAAGTGTATCCAGGCATGGTATAATACCACCCTGGATCCAAACCGTATGTATCAAGTCCTATATCGCGAAAATTTTCAAATATACCTGATACCTGTTTTCAAATATAAATCTGAGTAGTGATCCAAATTTTTAATATTACATTTACACCATACCTTTTGGGCATGAGCATAATCTTCTTCGCTAATAGAATCAGTTAATTTATTATAGAATTTTTCAGGCTTTGGCAATTCTGTTTCCTCAAGCTTATCCATCGATTCAATGTAATCATATGGAAATATTCCTTTACGTGTAAGCAATTTGAAAGCATCATTATCTAAGGTAGAAAATTCGCGTTTTAAGTTTTTCAAAAGACTTTCATCTAAAGTTCTTGCTAATACATCAAGTGATGCACTCATAAATTGAAAAGAATCGATAAACCTAAAATTTATTTTAGTATTAGGATCATATTTCGTAAATGATCTATACTTTTCTTTATTAATCGGAAGTAAAGTTACTTTTCCATTCTTTGCTAAATCTCTAATTATAAAATGACTGTCGTAATTAGATAAATTGTGAAAGACTACCGGAATGACGTATGGTTTACGTTAATTTAAATTACGTTGATTATGTACAAACCCCGGAAAACTTCAGTAAAGTGATTATGATCGCGTACTATTCTATCACCCGGTTGAATTTTGTTTTCACATATATGGCACTTGCCACCCTCAATCTCTAAATCAAAAATCATATCTTCAATATGTTTTATTTTGGATTGAATAAATATAGCAATATTTTGTAGCTGTAAATTAAACCATTCGATATAATCCAATCCCCGGTAACTTTCCAAACGAGATAAATTATCATCATATGAACATTTAAGATAAAACCCTGCACTAAAGGCCTTATGCTTTTGATATCGGTTCGTCTTTAAAAATATATTCTCACTTGATTTTTCAATTGGAAGTAACAATGCTTCAAAATCACAATATAAAATAAAGGGTACTTTTTGTTTGTGAGTGTAATTTTTGAATTCTATAAATTTATATGATGGGAAAGATATTTTACAATGATTATATTTTTGACAATCTGTGGCATGTAAATTGAGCTTTTCTTGATTCGTAAAGTAATTCAAGCAACCGTCACAAATGAACAATTTTCCATTACCTTTTCTTAATTGGGTAGATACCAGCCTAGACAAATCTTTAATCCAACAATAGTGATATTCAATACTGATTTGCTCATCATTTTCATTAACCGCTTCATAATCGTTTAATTTAGGGAAATATTTATTCTGAATCAGAAGTAAATTAACATGTTTTTCTAATTTAGCTCTACCTACTCGAGCTGGAAATGTAGTGAAAAATGTTCTATCGTTTACTTTATTCAATTCTAAAACATACACATTTATTGAAATATTGTTTAATTTTTCAAATTTGGGTCTTTGTTTTATTGTCATAGGAAACTCTATACTAGCTAAATTTAAAACTTGAATAATGTGGATATGAACTAGTTCTGTCAGAATGATTTTTTAAATGAGCGGGATAGAGTGCAGATACTAGGCCAGGCATGCTTGATCGGTGTTTTTAATATTTATGCATGCTTGTTTCAGAGAAATTTGTTTAGGCAGTTTGATATAAGAAGATGCAGAATTTCCCAGCTCAAATTTGTTAATATTAATTTCTAAAGAAATAATTCTCTTTAAAGCCCAACCACTATCACGTTCTTGAAACACTTCTAATTTAGTTAATATTTTATCAGTCACGTGCTCTTGAAACTAGTCACTTGTAGCTGTACTAGCGTCAATACTCGCATTTTTTGTATTAAACTATTTAAATTCTACCATATTCTTCTCAGCATTATCTTTAACAAATTGTCCACAAAAACAAACATTTACTTTAATTAACGGCATTAAGATTCTAGTAATTCGAGTTTTGAAGAGATAAAATGCATCTTCAAGAAATTGAATATCTTTATGTTTTAAATTTATAATACCAAAACGTATACGATTCGAGAAAGCTGAAACTACGTCCTCCCATTTTACTCTATTACTACGTTTTTCCTTTTTACCTCGATATTCTAAACTACAACCTACACGTTCTTGTTTTTCAATTAAATCCTTCATCAAAATACGAAACCTTTAAGATGCCTAATATTAGTTCGTAATTTTCTAAGAGTAGCATTGCAAACGTTACCATCACGTACAGCTATATGTTTAGTCCATATCACAATTTCCTTATTACAAATATCTGATAATACATTGTAAGCTGATTTAAAATTTTTAATAATTTCATCACTCACCGCAGTTATTGCCTCAGATGACATTTTCAATACCTTGGAATTTGTTAAATATTAAAGTAAAATAATTTTTATACTGTTTCCACTATTTCAAACTGGTATGCAGGTTGAGGTTTACCAACTTCTTTCATCCCTTTGTATACTAGCGAATATTTCAGAGCCGTGAACTTTTTCAAGTTGGACTTCAAAAGAGTCGGTTGCCCGTTTTGGTAAAAACACAGCTTTGGCTTAGAATTCTACTAATATGCTCTCTCCAAATTTTCCTTTTGTCGGCTTTAAGGTAAGTATAGGGTGAGGAACATCCAGAGGCAGCTCTGATAATTTTACCAAAGGTTTATTTTCTATAAGACCAAATTGATTAAGCTGTTTTACGTCCACTTCTACAATTTGAAAAATATTTTCAAAACTTCACTCTGTTAAATAATAATCATACAGATTACTTATTTTTTGTTTGAGACGAATGTTAAACTGAGATACTCTGCTAACTTGCTGGTCAAAATGATATGCCAATTATATACACACAATTCAGCTTTTATACAGAAATAAACTGCAATTGTCTATTGTGAATGACGACTTAATCAATTGTTTAAAATGAATCCAGTTATTGAAGACATCTTAACTGCAAAGAAAAACGAAATGATTTACAAATCAATTTTTAAACTTTTCCTTTTGTTTCTAAAAGTCAAGTGAACTCATTTTACAGTACTTATTAACTTACAATATCGTTAAAATTTCATATATAAAATAAGCAATATGGAGTTAGCATCTATTACAAACAGATATCCCCCCCCCCAATAAACATCGACAAGTATTTTGAAGAAAAGTAAGTGAAATAAAATAGTTATTCATCAAGTTATAATCATACGACAAATTTTGGCGATTTAGGCATTCCACCTATCGACTTAAAGTGTGAGGAACAGATAGAACCGAGCCTCAATTTAAAAAAAACCTGCATCGGTAATTATGTAAGTATTCGAAATATATTTTTTACTCACAATAATCAAACGAAACATTTTTTAGTGATTTAACAGCACTACCTAAACTCATTCCTCTATTCACCAGATGGTATAGTACGTGTGAGCAAATGTTCTGCTTTTGCTCAAAATCGATAGACGCACATCCAATTGATAGTGTGACTAAGATACCTAAGGAACAATGTATCACAAAAGAAAAAGATAAATCATTAAGTGTGCAAGTGTTTTAAGTTCTATTAAACATAAATACCCTTATCCTTTGATCACAAAAGAAAAAGATAAATCATTAAGTGTGTAAGTGTTTTAAGTTCTATTAAAAATAAATACCCTTATCCTTTGAGCGGAAATAAAACATATATATTATATAACAGTGTATTTATCCTACTTCCTACTTATCTATATATATATACCCCATATTTCATATTTGTTACAGGATCAAGAGAAGAAGGAAACAGATGTTTAAGTTAACAGTAGATGGTTAGATTCATATTTATTTTGCAATTATTTAAATTATTTTAATAATGTGTATCTATTATAAATACAATTTTATCGCAAAGGTACCCAGTTTATGAGTATGTTTCTAACAGTAGAAAATCCTACCATTGAAATTCTTTTTACTATTCCATTTACATTACAATTATCTCCCTGTATAAAAAGATGTTACGATGAAGCGAACTTATGGTATGAAATCGCAAAAGTTCTATTTAATATCAGGAAACATAAGCCAATTTATTTTACAACGGAACAGAAAAATGTACGTAGATTTATGTTAGAAAATATATCTTGGAATACCGTATGTATGCGCCTACTTAACAAAACACAGATAATGACTTTTTGTGATAATTTTAATTCATGTCATGGAAAATTCTCTTTTTAATGTGTTAGTTATATTATAACTTTTTATTATATGGAATGCCTTATATGAGTTTCTACTCAATAACATGTATACATTCGATTTATAATAATCCTTGCTCATGTTATGTTACAGTTTCTTATTAATTTTACTTACCCATTTTCAAAATAATTGCTAAAACAATTTATTAAGATTAACATTCAATGCTTTATATCCATTATTAAGAAATCAAATTGGTAACTCATATATTTTTCTAAGCCAAGTCACAACACAACCACAGGTACACGCCATATTTTTATTTCACTAGATACTTGCTAATAATTATAAACCACTGACAATGTAGCATATTATTTCTCTTGAATTATTCGACAAAGTTATATGTTTTGGTACCTATTGAATACGTGACTTACATTGCTTGCATGATTAATGAAATTACGTGACCCACTGATTTTCCTTAAAATGCTTTCTGCATATACCATGATAATGAAAAATACGTATGAACAGCTCAGAAATTTTATTATGCTTTATACTTGGACTTGTGAGAATTTGTAAATTAAATAAATAAAATATATATGTATATAAACAAAACTTTATAATTATTTTTTAGTTAGACCTTAATTGACTCCGTCAATATCCTATTGCAGTAGCTAGATCTCTGTAAACAAATGATCTTTTACTGGCATTCGTTGTTCTGAATAACCTAGGCATCCGTATGCAATGAATAATGTTTGATTTGTATAAATGAATAACTCAACTAAAAATAAAATATATTATGCATTTATTATACAGATCTGTTAATAAAAACATTATTCATTCCGTAACCTAGAAAACCCATTGTTCCCCTGTATTCAATAAACGGACGCATTATCATCACGACCTTTCCCAATATGGTTATCATTTACGTTCAATAAACACTGTCACTGCGACCTACTTTTCCCAATACGACATTCATTGTTACCTTGATTTAAATAAACAATGACGTAGCTTGTCACTGTGATCTTAAAAGTTTTTACCCCCCTACTAAGTGGTTTCGTACTCTATTACTATGTTTCCCATGCAAATTGGCGTCGTACTCTACTTGTGTGTCTATTAACAAGGGTCAAAATAAAAAGAGGATTATTTAATTTCGTTGGAGACATTCAACAGAAACTCTTTGGTACCGCCACCGAAAAGGATGTCAAAAATTTACAAACAACTCTTTTATCAAATGAAAAAACATTAGCAACCGAAGTAAACTTACGAACCTCATTTCTTACCACCTTCGCTAATAAAACTACCACTATCCTCGATCGCATTCAACTAAATCAAAATCATTTACTCAATTATCTAAAATCACGAAGAAGCGAACATGACACAAATTTCCAAAGACAAATCTTTATCAATCAATTACAATTGCTTCTTTACTACTTCCAACAAATAGAACAAACTCTCACATTTTTAAGACTAAAAACCGTTAATTTTTTCCTCCTCAGTCCAACAGAAAAGCACTCAATGATTCAACATTTACAAACACTATCCTGCTAATTCAATTCCTCAATTTGAATTCACTCACTCTTATTATGAATTACCAAACTCTTATCACAAGGAATTTATAATCTATGTCTCCTTGGATTTCCCAATCCTAACGGAACACATAAAACCTAAACCTTTTCCACGTCATCCCTGTTCCCGTGAAACATCTAACTATAATCCCTCCAAAATCATACCTTCTCGTCAATACTTCCGACAACTACCGATGGATCGACATTGCCCCAACACTGATAGAAGACATCATCTTTACAGAAGATAAACTACTTTCCACTGAAGATTGTTTCGTCGACCTTTTGCGAAGCCGAAGAACCAAGCTATGCTCAATAACAATATTAACTTATCAACAATGTCACACTGAACAAATGTCAGCAACTGAGTTCCTGGTTGTTCCTAACACCAACTGCTCTATCCGATATTCCTGCAATCCAAGGATTCCAACTATAAAACTATTAAACAACCTACAAAAATTGCCTTAACTGAACGCTGCCAATTTTTTGTAAACAATGAAACTTTCCTATATGAAGTACCCTACATTTCAACAACTACCTTTTTTACTACCTAAAATTGATATGGATAAAACTCATTTGGGTCATACACTCGACAACATTCCAATGAAAGATCTACATCAACTTACACACCAACTTCATCATCTTAAACCCATTTCCATTAAAAACCCACATCACGATCCTTGTAAATTTAACTATCTATGGCTATTATTACCTACTGCAGTCCTTATTTTTGGAATTTTTTTGTGGACCAAGAAAAAGACATTGAAGACAAGAATATCCTTCATCTTCTCCAGAAACAAAATGGAGCATTCAAAAGAGGACTTTCCTATGGAAAACCTGTCCCCTCAGCCCCAGCTTCCATTTTAAATGGGAGGAGTTAGACATGGCTCAACGACCTACCCCATTATTCTTTTTTCTAAATTATAACATAATATATAATGTTAAGCGACCTGACCCGACCCACATAAATATAAACAATAGATAAGCAATCATATAAATACTACATGATTCCTTATCCAGTTCAGTTCAAAAACTTACTTCGTTAAGTCAGGTTAGCTAAGAATAGTTGTTAACAGTTTGTGAATAAAATCAAGAAGTCAAAACCTCGTATTTTGATTGTTAAGCATCCCCATTGTCGTTCCGAACAAAAGTCTTCATGGGCACAACATGATTCTATGAACGAATTTTCCGGTACGCGCATTCCAATCACAGAATCAACATATGTCGTGAATACTAATATTTCTTGGTATTTTTCTTGGCGTTTTTCGACTTTTACCCGAGGATTCCTCTTTAATTATATTGTTACTTTCAGCATTACCGGAGTCATTTACTGTGATAGTCACATACTCTATACGTTATTAATTCATTTTGTATTTCGAATTTTTCTTTCAACTTACATCCTTACAGCCAAATAGGCGCTTGATGCAATGAACTATGTATGTTAGCTTCGCCGAGCAATAAGAAGCTCCAACTACTATCTTCATCTGTAAATTCCGAATTCTCTACTCTTTAACGTATATCTCCTGATATCAAGTTAGATTAGTTACATTCCACACGAAGAAAAAATTAGTCCGCTCGAGCGCATGGTGCACCTCTCTGATCATTCCATCACCTGCACGTATGGCCTATAAGTCATATTTATCCTATAAGAACATTTTCATTGACCGGTTGTAAAACAATGTTACTCGGAGCTTCTCATTTCCTGATAGAGGATAGTTATACAACTGACCCTTATAACCCACTTTCTTTTTTTATTTCTTATTGTTTCATATTAGGCATAACAATTGAAGACCTAAGTGGATAAAGGTGTTATGTCACACTTTTAAAGTTTTGAGTAAATTAAACGAAACGGTTTTGAGTTGGAACTTATTTATTTTGTCTTCGATTCAAATGAATAATACCTCATAAAATAGATAATTTTGGGTTATGTTCTTTTGTTTACACTAATATTAAAGAACAATATCAAGCTGTTATGAAACTATATTTTTCTGTCCTAAACTGTGTACATCCACTAAAATTACTGGTTGTATGTATGACATGGCGCCTTTATAATTACAAAGTTTCTATAAAATATTACAAATTTAGAATTCACCGTTTATTGGGTGTTAAATCTATATTAGGGGTGTTCAAAAATTGCATAAAGTAATTTTTTTTTAAATGCGACATAACACCTTTATCCACTTAGGTCTTCAATTATAATGTTATGATATCATTAACTTTGTTATCAAAATAATAAACTTTTCAGTGACCTCATTGCTGATAAGTAAATAGTATAAATACTAATCAAATTGTAATTGTAAATTAGTTCTACATTAATCGTTAAATTAAACACATCAATAGAAAATAAAGTAATTATGACTAGCTAGTTAAATAAAAAGCTCTCAAATAAATTTATTGTGTTTGGCTCCCACGATCCAGCATAATTGGCGCAGTCGGCATTCTTTTTGAAGTTTGGCACTGTTTACCTCAAGACTCGACCAGAAGAATTTTCCAAGAGAATTTCTACGGACAAGAGATTTGTAGATTGGTGCAATTTGTAGATTGGTCCTAGTAGTCCAAGGATTGAACAAGAAGCCTACAATACTTTAGGGAATAACTAGTAAGTCCCTATTTTACCTTTCCTTTTGGTTTATTAATTGATTGGTGTGGAACTCCAGGAATTATTTCAATTCGCGAGTAACATTTTTTGACTGTTTATCAGAAACTATTACTCATAGATAATTTTGGAATTATTGCAATTCAAGATTGATTATATTGACTGTTTATCAAAAATGTCAATCATAATTAAGACATTTTAGGAAATTTTGACTGATCAGAATTTCGATTAAAACTTGACTGTTTATCAAGTTTAATCAATAGTTAAGAACAAAAATTGAATTTGTTACTACTTTTCAACTGTAAAAGGTAAATTTCATATTTTTCAAACTAAAATGGCTGACGCAGATGTCACTATTAATTTTCAATACTTTAAGATGCACATTGATGTCATCCCTAGATTTGATGGCAGACCATCTCTTTTAACCGACTTTATTTCATCGTGTGATGAATTACATGCTACTTATGGCACAGGAAACAATGAACTTCAAAATAAATTTGTTTTGAGAGCCATTAGAAACAAACTTTATGGACAAGCACAAATAAACGTTTCAGCTAGAAGAGACGCTAAAGATTGGGCAACAATAAAAAAAATATTAATTGATACATTTGGTAACGCCAACCGTTCAAACAGAATTAATTCATCTAAAATTCAATACGAAAAAAGACACAATATTCTCGTTCGGTAATAAAATACAAGATTACGAATCTCTGTTAATTTGTAAACTCGAATAATGACCCCGTTAAATATACAATGAACACAGTTTTCGAAAAATTAGCTTTAGACACGTATGTAAGAAATTTACCATTTAACTTGAAACAAATGATCAGAACGAAAGAGGTTACAAAATTAAGTGATGCAATTAAAATAGTTACAAGAGAAGAACAATTTAATAAATATACAGCAACTGTGAATTCATCCAATAATATATCGATGGCTTAGCGCACACATGTGTTAAGTACATTTTTTGGTTAAAATGATTTATGTACAGCAAGCAATAGCTCTTAGTACAAAAGTGGTAAATGAAATCTGAATTTTGCGATGTCTAGCGCCATCTGACATTTGTGATAAGTACTCATGATGAACAATATTCTACCTCAAATGTGTTAGGTGCACTTAACACATTTGTCATTCGAAATGATATAATTACATCTTGGTCAGTGAGTAGTTACCACAATTGTGTATAATATAGTGAGGTTATATTGTGACTCAGGGGCGGCCCTAGGACGGTGCAAACGGTGCGACCGCACCGGGCGGCTTCATAGAAGGCGCCGAAAATGCAACGACAGATCGTCTGCGCAAAAAACTGATTAAAACTTATTTACATTCAACCATGTGTCAGGATAGATTATCAGATCTTGCAATTTTGTCTATGGAAAATGGTATTGGCCAGGACTTGAATTATTCTGACTTAAATAAAAAGATTTGCAAGCGCAAAAGCAAGGAAGGTGCCAATCTAGGCTTTTTAATTAATTTTTTATTTCTTCAGTTGTTTCAGTTTTTATGGCTGTTAAAGTCCGCAAGTATCATTCCGGAAACCTCTTTTAATTCAAGATGGTGCGTGGCGCCAGTGCGGCACGTCGATTGCGTTATCGCATCCGACAGAACGCTGAATCTGATGCTACTATCTTGGCGGAATTGGAAGATCGTCTCCACGTAGGAGAGAAACAGAATTTGAGCGAGAGTGTATACGAGCCTGCCAGTATTGTTAGAGCGTCTGGGTTGGACAAATTGAAGTCTTTATGTAACAACTATAGAAATGACAATCCATACTTAGAAGAACGTTTAAGACAATTTAGTGTTAGTGACTATTCTACTCCAGGAATATGTTTGAACAATTTCAGTGAAGCAGTTTTTAATTAATTTACGATGTAAACTCCAGAGTGCATCTTTCCGGTCTTAAAAGTTTTTCGAATACTTCTTGTGAATTTGGGGGTGTTTCCACTCCTTAGAAGGGTACGGGTAAAGCAGTTGAGGGCTGTTCTGCACAGTGCACTGCGACCAATGCGCGGTATAGGCATACCAACCTCTTCGGGGGGCTGTTACGCCCTTGGCAATAATAAATGAGAGCGTGGTCTCATGCAAAGTGCCCATTCATACTCCTTTCCGTAATGATACTGATATTCATATTTAAGGGATATTTTTGGCTCTGCACAAAAATTTAAAGGGTATACGATTTTTTTTGACCTCGAATTTGGATTCAGCGTCGAAAAATACACAGGAATACCATGGTCAGTCATCCAGATCACGACCTTTTTTTTTTGTGGGGCTGTGTTATTGGAAGTAGATAAACTTTGAATTTGACATATAGATATGTAAACTTTTAAACGTATTTTTTACACTTAACACATTTGTGCACTAAGGAATCGATATATATATATATATATATATATATATATATATATATATATATATATATATATATATATATATATATATATATATATATATATATATGTATATGAGAAATACTAGGTTCACGGGTTGAACCGCGTCTGAGATTATTGGGGTCTCGACGTTTCGGCTCCCACTTTGGAGCCATTTTCAAGAGAAAAAAGAAAGATAATAGGAAGTCTAGGAAGGGTAAGGAATGGTTCGAGTCCGGGGCCTCAATCTGCCTACTCCCCAGGTCGAACCTTGGTTCGTCTCTAAGATCTGTCTCAGTTCTTAGAGAGAACTGTTCTCTCTAAGAACTGAGATTGAGATCTTAGAGACGAACCAAGGTTCGACCTGGGGAGTAGGCAGATTGAGGCCCCGGACTCGAACCATTCCTTACCCTTCCTAGACTTCCTATTATCTTTCTTTTTTCTCTTGAAAATGGCTCCAAAGTGGGAGCCGAAACGTCGAGACCCCAATAATCTCAGACGCGGTTCAACCCGTGAACCTAGTATTTCTCATACAGACAACCGCGGAAACCTATCCGAGCATATATATATACATATATATATATATATATATATATATATATATATATATATATATATATATATATATATATATATATATATATATATATATATATATATACCTATACAATATAAACAAATACAACCAAAACAAATAATTAAACAATCTAATCCTAATAACCAACAACAAACAAATAACAATGTTTGGGCACTAAAAAATATTAACAATTACCAATCACCTCAACAATAAATAAAACATTGCAAACAAGAAACTTTAAACCAACACCCATGGTTACTTCCACAGTAAACCGACCTTTCAATAGGAAACAACAAGAATTTCATCACGTACAGGCCGATGTGACACCACAATATTGCACGTATTACGACCAACGAGGAGAACACATACCTACCCCGTTAGAAGAAACATTTCAAGAATTCGCAAGAATTGACTTGCAACAGGGAACAACACAACAGTTAAATATGAAAGACGAAGACTGGGATGAAGAAATTGATCCAGCCATTGCAGAAGAAAACAGATTCATAAACGAAGAATACAATGAAGGTTTAGAAGACTGGGATGAGGAATCCGTCAAGCACAACAGAGCAGACACACAAATGAAAATGAAGATCTAAATTTTACAGAGGAAGCCCAAGACAATCCACCAACATAACCGAATGTTATAACGTCACAACAACATCACCCTTACCTCACATTCAATTAAAACAACCACCCATAAAATTACTAATTGACACAGGTAGCACGAAAACTATAATCAAACCATCAATTATAGAAAAATATTGTCCACAATTGATCATCACTAATCCATGTACACTTAGAACAAGTACTGGAGAAGTAACTGTCAATAAACAGGCTCACGTTCCAGCTTTTCCAGAATTTAATTCACAACACTTTCTAGATATCATATTATACGATTTTCACGAATATTTCGACGGAGCTATAGGTTTTGAAGACTTAAAAAAGTTAAATATACATATTTCTTTCAATTCAAATATCCTTTACAATTCTCAGTGTTGTTTACCAATTCACTACAATGTCCTATGTAATCAAAAGAAAACCTTTCAAAAATCAATTATTCCAAGTAATAAAATACAAAAAATATCATCTCCAACAAATCTTCCTAATAACACTAATCTTTTCATTCCCGAAATTTCAAATGAACAATATTACATACCTAAAACAATAACTACGGTCCGGAATAATTCTTTATCCTTTGAACTACATAACTACAATTAATTTCCAATAACTTTTGATCATAGCAAACTTAAATATGTTAACCTAAACATATATGACATTTACAATTATTCAATAACAACCCCTACAACCCCTTCACAAACTATGAATAAATGATATAGGAACATTACTGAGAACAAAACATCTTAATGAAGAAGAAAGGAAAAAATTAATAAATCTTTGTAAACAATACAGCGATATTTTTCAAAAACCAGAGGATAAATTAACATTTACGAATTCTGTAAAACATGAAATAAAAACCAAAGACGAATTATCAGTTTATACCAAAAGTTATTGTTACCAAGTTATCGTTACCCCTATATCCATAAAGAAGAAGTACAAAAACAGATTAAAGAAATGCTCGACAACAATATCATTCGACTATCTCAAAGTCCTTATTCATCATCAATTTGGATAGTTCCAAAAAAAGCTGATGATGGTGCCAAAAAAAATGGCGATTAGTTATTGACTACAGAAAATTAAACGAGAAAACTATAGAAGATAAATATCCAATTCCCAATATCACTGAAATTTTGGACAAATTAGTCAGATGATCTTATTTTACAACCATCGACTTAGCATCCGGATTTCACCAAATTGAAATGCACACTAATTCTACACAAAAGACAGCATTTTCAGTAGAAAATGGACATTACGAATATATTCGAATGCCATTTGGTCTCAAAAATGCACCGGCAACATTTCAACGATGCATGGATAGTGTACTTAAAGATTTACAAAACAAAATATGTTTAATATATATGGACGATATAATCGTATTTTCTAATGGATTGGAGGAACACAAAAAATTTAAAATTAGTCTTTGACACACTTAGGAAAAATCGTTTAAAGATACAATCAGATAAATCAGAGTTTTTATGCAAAGAAGTTCTTTTTTAGGGCATATAGTTACAAAGAACGGGATTAAACCAAACCCAGACAAAATAAAAGCAATAGAAAAATATCCTATTCCAAAAACACCAAAATAAATCAAAGCATTTCTAGGATTACTTGGTTACTACAGAGAATTTAATAATTTTGCAAAAATAACTAAACCATTAACACAATGCAAAAATCATTCTTACTAAAGACTACAGAAACTGCTTTGAAACTTGTAAACAACTATTAACTAATAGTCCCGTATTAGCATACCCAGACTTTTCAAAACCATTTGAACTAACCACTGACGCATCGAACTTTGCCATTGGCTCTTTTCTCAGTCAAAATGGAAAGCCAATTTCCTTCGCATCTAGGACACTAAATGACGCAGAAATTAATTATTCGACAATTGAAAAAGAACTTTTATCGATCGAGTGTGCTCAGTCAAGCAATTCAGACCATACCTATACGGAAACAAATTTATAATTCACACAGACCACAGACCATTACAATGGTTATTCTCTTTAAAAGAACCCAGTTCGAAATTGGTTCGTGGGAAATTAAAATTAGAAGAGTTTGATTATATAATAAAATATACACCAGGTTCACATAACAAAGTAGCAGATGCATTAAGTCGAATCAAAATTGAAGAATGCAATGCCAATGACACAACTGACATAAATGACAATAGAGATAATATAAGCACTCAACCTCAGGTAGATGATGAACTTGACAAAATAATTGTAAATGTACTCGCAGAAGGTACAGAACCACAACTATTTGAAGAAATAATGGACATAGACGATCAAACACAACACACAGCACAAGAAGATCCTGTTTTCACAATGCCTTACACAGAACAACCTGTAAACGCATATAAAAATCAAATAATAATAAAGAATCAAACCATACCCCAAGTGAAATTTGCAATTCAACAACTATTTTCAAAAATATCCGGCACACAATAACTCTTAGGGCAAACTTAGATGATATCAAAACTTTACATTTCCTCAAACAATTCATATCAATAGATGGAAACACTTGTTTCAAATTTGGAACACCCGCATTAGAAAGAAAAATAAACAGAATACTAAGAACATCACTACTTTACCACAACTCAACAAAAATATTAATTTCAAATATTCTATTGCAAGATATACAAACACCTGAAGAACATCAGATTATCGTTTATCATCATCAAGGCAAAACTTGTCATCGTGGAATTAAAGAAACGACAAAATCTATTCAGAAAACCTATTATTGGCCAAATATACAAAAAGACGTGAATATTTACATAAATTCTTGTCAAACATGTCTTACTTCTAAATATGATAGAAATCCCCAAAAAATTAAATTAAGACTAACAGAAACACCCGACAAACCTTTTGAAAAAATTCATATCGATGTTTTTCACATTAGCCAAGAAGATTTTCTCACAATTTTTTATCCATTTTCCAAATATGGTCAAGCCTATTATTTAGAACATAAAAATAGTATACGCATTATGGAAAATCTTCTACACTTCTTTTCACATATGGGAATTCTTAATAAAATAATTGCAGACAATGGTATCGAATTCAAAAATCAGTTAATTACAGATTTTTGTTTATTACACAACATTGCCTTACATTACACAACACCGCATCATTCCAACTCCAATTCACCAGTGGAAAGATTTCATTCGACCATAGCAGACTCCATACGCTGTCTTCGAACAGAACAACAAAAACCAATAAAATACTTAATGACTCTAGCAGTTATGCAGTATAATAACTCAATCCATTCAGTAACACAAATGACACCATTTGAAATAATTCACGGACCGAAAACAAATCCTTTTCATTTATCTCCTCAAATAATTACATCTCAATATATAGATAACCATAGGAAAAATTTAGAAAAAATAAATAAAATCACTAAGACACGAATAGACAATAAAAAAGACGAAGTTATACACGATAGAAATAAAACATTATCTGACCCTACTCCAATTAAACCAAACGACACAATATACATTAAAACTGGTAAACGCGTTGCAAAACATCTACCTAAATTTAAAAAAGCGACCGCACTACAAGACAACGATATTACTGTTGCAACAACCTCAGGTGTGCGACATAAAAATCAAGTCCAAAAACAAAGAAGAATTACTATTAATTCTGGATCTTTGTTACAGGAACGTAACGATGATACAAATACTCATCCTACTACTCCTACTCCAAACATTGATCCATCTAGTAGAGTCAGATATAACCTTCGACCCCGTACAACACCCGGTAGTCTTTCAAAGTTTAGGACGTTCGTTTAATTAGTCATTACCATCAATTAATCACGAATTAGATATAAAGCCACTTGTAGACGCTTATTACAATACGATCTTTCACTTAAATAAGAGTTATGAAATAGATACTAAAAAGAATAAAGACAAAATTGATTACGCCCTTCTCAATCAAGCTGAAATATTACCAAAAATAGTAACCAATGAATTTCATAAAGTAATTCCTCGACGATTACATAGAGTAAAACGAGTTAAAAGAGGCGCAGTTAATTTTATTGGAATAATAGAAAAAGGTCTATTCGGAGTAGCAACCGTAGAGGACATCGCTAATTTTGAATCTAAACTTAACACTTTGATGTCAAACGAAAAGACAATTGCAACAGAACTAAATCTTAGAACTTCACTATTTACAACTTTTGCAAATAAAACGAATGAATTAATGGAGAAAGTCCTATCAAATCAACAAAAACTGAATGAGAATGTTAAATATTTGATAATCAATTATAACACAAATTAACAAAAACAAGTAGTGGTAAATCAATTTCAACTATTGTTATATTACTTTCAGCAAATTGAACAAACGATAACTTTCTTAAAATTGAATACAGTCTATCCTTTCCTCTTAACAGATCGAGATATGCAAACAATTATGATTAATTTACGTTTAATATATTCACCAGAACATTTATTAAAATTCAAACAGCCATAATCATATTTTAAGGCTATACAACCCTTCTTTCAACAAGTTGATTATGCAATTTATGTAATGCTCTTTGTACCCATATTAGCAACAAAAACTTCAATCTCGCTTTTCGAAGTAATTCCTGTACCGATTAATAATATAACCATTATTCCACCCAATCCCTACTTACTAGTCGAGACTACCGACAACTACCAATGGAGTGCTACCGAACCATCAAGATTAGAAGATTCCTTCTTCATTGAGGACCACCTTCAAAATACCAAGGATTGCTTCGCAGAACTACTTCGCAGAAGAAAAGGGGCAAAAGATGTCTGCAAACTCACAACAGTAGATATGAAAACACCCCATGTGGAACATATTGCACCTACCGACTATATCATAATGATTGATGATATCACTACCTGTGAGTACACATGTCATCCAAAAACTATTTCCTATAAAATACTAATTTACAACACCAAAGTCACATTAGGACCAGATTGTGAATTCTATATAATAAACCAATCTTATGCCTACGAACCTCCACTCTACACGAGTACTTCATATTTGCTACCTAATATTTCAATGGAAACATTTTCTTTTAAGGAAATTTCCAATCCATCTCTCAAAGAATTGCATTCAATACAACATAACATTGGACATTGAAACCAGTTCATGTCAAAAAATTTTCCGTATCTCCAATCTATGGATTATTCTGCTTCTTGTCATACTTATTCTCAGTATTATCCTTTACTTCTGTTGGAAACGAAAACAATCTTTTCAAAAATTTAATTTTTTCATCAAGAAGACAACAAAATCAACAGACGCTTCATTCACCAAGGACAAAGAAGAAGTCAACATACCGCTGGAACCAATGAAAGCTGACCTCTAACATAAAGGACCCCAGCTTCCATTCTAAGAGGGGAAGAGTTATACAACTGACCCTTATAACCTACTTTCTTTTTTTATTTCTTATTGTTTCATATTAGGCATAACAATTATAATGTTATGGATTAACTGGATGGATTAATTATGGATGTTATGGTTAACCTTGTTATCAAAATAATAAACTTTCCAGTGACCTCATTGCTGATAAGTAAATAGTATAATCAAATTGTAATTGTAAATCAGTTCTACATTAATCGTTAAATTAAACACATCAATAGAAAATAAAGCAATTGTGACTAGCTAGTTAAATAAAAAGCTCTCAAATTAATTTATTGTGTTTGGCTCCCACGACCCAGCATAATTCCATCTTCTGGATTCGTGGAACTTCTAAGCAGAAGAAGAGCAGAACCCTACTGCAAACTTACATCAACTTATATGAAAAGTTCACATGTGGAACATTTATCACCAAGAGAATTTGTCATTATTATTGACTCGCCAATTACACTGGAATACATCTGTCACCCACATTTTTCAATACAAAACTCTTATTCAAAGCAAAAAAATGTCTCTAACTCCACTTTGTGAATTCTATATCAATAATCAATCTTTCCATATGAGGAACTTTTACTCATCATTTTATTGTTCTTATGGATTAAACGACGTGGCAAGAAACCCTTGAACTTAACGTTTATTTTCACAAAACCAAAGACGAAATCGAAACTTCTACCAAGATTCTAACCAAGGATGAAGAGGACAAAATTCCAAACACAACTCCAGGTAGAACCCAACGTATTGGAACCCAGCTTCCGTCCTAAAGGAGGAGGAGTTACCACCACGTGTACCCTTGGACCTATTTAGTATTTTTGTAACCATGTACTCTTTTAAGCATAAGCGTAAAGATATTATGAAGAATTTCCTAACCGCTATCAAAAATAAACAAGTTAACGCTTTCATATAAATAGTGACCGGAACCATCATAGTATCAGTATCATACCAGCCTTTGTAAAATCAACTTCCAATAGAAAAAAAGAGATCCTTTAAAACAGTTGAAATAAAATAGTGTTAACAGTCCAAAGTGTGTTTAGAACCTAGGAACCTTCCTAACTATATACCTGGGGTAGGTATAAATAGTTCATTTTTATTTAATTTAGTCAGCTATTCAATACATTTGTAAAACAGTGGAAATATAAGCGATGTTCACCGAAAAAGGAAAGAAGTAGGTATAGCCCCTCCTCGAGACGACACATAATTCCGAGGCGAGGCCTTGAGGTCCGCCCAAGTGGTACCAGGTGACTGAAGTGAGGCCCGGTGTCAATGCAGACCGACTGAGATGGCTCATGAGATAAAACGTAGGGAAGCCGCCCAAGTGGTACTAGGTGACTGGAGTACCTCCAGACTAATAAGACTGGCGCAAATACCTCCAGGCGACTGAAGTGGAAAATACATAAAATAATATATTCTCGGTGCTGTTTAAAACACTGAACGATATATATATACTATAAATTAGACAACTTGTAACATTTTCACACCTGCTACATTCAAAACAGAAAGGCTGAGTCGAATAGTATCACCGACTTATAAATTTAAACAAAAAGCGCCAACAGGTGTTATGCATTTTAAATAGTGAGATTTTTACCATACACTGTACCTATACAGGAATATTCGGTTAAGGCTTGAGAATAGGATACATATAATATCTGGCGCAAATATTTTTACCAGTAACCGAATAAAAAACCATATTTAAACGTCTGCAAAAGATACAGTACAACAAACCCGGGAATATCTAAGCCCATCTGTTAATATTTAAATAGAGGCGAATAATAAACAAATTCGCATGTGACAATGTGTGAAACAAAGTATTATAAAAACATATTCTTAGTTGCAAAATGCATCTCAAAATTGTTTATTTCTTTCTTGAGGCCAGATGTTTATGTTCAGCTCTTATGAAAGTATAAAAAACAGAACACAAAACACATCATTGCTATGAAGATAATTTTTATTTATGGTAGGGATAAAAATACCATTTTATGAAAAAAAAGAACTTTACAAACGCAGGTTTTGTTTCAGAAATGGTATCGAATTTTTATTTTTAGATATAGGTATATATTTCTGTTAATATTGTGTAAGATCATATTTTTATTATAAGTAACGGGGATAGCTGATACATGCTCATGAATTTTATTTTTATTTTTGAGGGGATCCGCGCGTGCTAGTGATAAATTAAAAAGTCTGTATGTCCTCCCGCATTTAAAAAATTTTATATACCTATAATATACCATTAATAAGTCTTTTACGCTGGTAAACCAGCAAGTTAGAGCATTCTTTATACACCACTACCTGTGAAGGATCACGCATTTTATATTAACTACATTTTCAAAATGCACAGGTGTATAATCCTTTTTACAAGAAGATCGCGCGGTTTAATATTCATTCTGCCATGCAAACAACAACAGGTATAATATTTAAATCTAATAAATATCTGTTCCATAATTTCATTTATTTTAATTGTGGGGTTGTCTTTTCACGAACGGGGGAATGCATTTTTTCTCTTTAAATATTTCCTGTTTGAAAGAGATTTTTCCAGCCATTAGAGTAAACCATTTATGGTAGCTTATCGAGATTAATCCGGTCTTCTAGAATTTCCTGGCACAAATAATACAAAATTTGACTCTACCGGAGGTACTTGCAAAGTATGTTAGCAATAAAACAAAATATATCGGTAAAAATTTATGAAAAACAACAAATTACATACCTATATATAAAAACTAGCAGGAAGGCCCTCCGCAGACCAATCCCAACTCGGAATACCTTCTGAAAGAAAGAAAACATATTGAAGGACGGCTAGTTTAATACCTCTTTACAACTAGTTGTAGTAAAGTGATTGAGAAAAATTTTTAACTATGGCTTAAACGTTAAACGAGTCTTGGAGTTATATGTTTAGCTCTCCACAAGTTTAAAAGAATAATGATAAATATTTATTTAAAGATATTTTAAACTTGAATTAAAAATAGTTACCCTATATTGAAATAAACTCTAGCTGTTAGAGGATCAGCAACGGCATACACAGGCCACCCAAAGAGTTCGCCGTTATAGATGACCTGTAATTGATGGGGTGGTTCTGGCCATCCACACATAAAGAAGGAGAACTAAAATAGTAAACCAAAATCAGAAAAATAATATAAGCTAATAAATGGGGTATACCAGGTTTTCCTCGAAGAGATTCCCTGCTATCTCCAGCAAAATTTGAGCAATTCGGAAGGTTTCTGAAAAAACGATACTGACTAATTCATAACTAAATAATTGTTCAGCTTACCATTTTCATTTAGGCAGGACTCGTAAATAACTAAAAATAAAACCATTTAAATTTGAACGAATATTAAAATTGAAAAACACTAAAACTTTTTAAAAAACACTAAGCAGTTTATATATATTTTAATTGAACTCACTCCAACCACAAAACTATAACACAGTTAATATAGAGGCATTCATTTCGCTACTAACAGAATTAAAAGCCATTTCTATTAATTTATTTTCGGGTTGAAACATAAAAAATGAATACATTGTAAGACTAAAAGTACAGCAAATATTATTGCAATTATGCACGCGCAGCAAGAGCACCCCGAGATCGTATATCCAGCAACCAAAAAAAAACAAACACCGATAGTTAAAGCCAACATTGAAACGGTTGTTGATAAATAATAAAATTATATTATGAAAATATACACACAACAATCGTAGTTATTGAAGAGTAGGACGGATCCAAAACTGCTCAAAGCATTAAACAAAAGAAAAAGTCAAACACCATTTGTTATGCTGAGAACGTAATTTGAATTATTACACTATATTTTTATAAGGGATATCTACAATATTTTGTTAACTACTTTTCGAGTGCTTGTGATAAAATTGTAATAAAACGCCGTGTATACATCAATACAGTTTATTTAATAATTATATAAAAGTATATACATAATACATTTCTACCTAAATGGTCGTTAATTCTTATCGCAGGTTCGTAGGGATATATCTTAATTTTTAAAAAGTTGTAAAATTATTAAAATTGAATGATTCTTGTAATAACACGGGGCCGCAGCCAGATTTTCAATTCTTGGTTTGTGTTTGAGATAATTGTCTTGCTTTAAGTACAGCCAGAATATTTTTATTGCGTCTTTCTCTTTCCTTTTCTTCAGGTGTCTTGGATGGCTGCTTTGTATCTTTTGCAGCACTCCCCCGACCACTAGATGATTCTTCGTGTGCCTTCCTTACATGATTTTTAAACCCGTCTTTTCTTTTAAATGTCTTATTACATAAACCACAGTGGAAACGGCGGTTTGTGTGACTAAATAAATGACGCCTTAGGCAGCTGCCCCAGGAGTATACTTTGCTACAAATTTCACAGGTGAACATCTTTACTCTGCTACTGCATAGCATCAAATGACTAGGTTGTAGTAGATCATACCTATTTATGATCTACTCGAACGAATTTATAACTTTATTGTGATGCCCCCCATCGCCAAAATGAGACCTAATATCATTGCAAAAGAGCTGTATATCATTGGAAAAGAGCTGCACAGCATTGCAAAAGAGCTGTATATCATTGGAAAGGAGCCGCTTATCATTGCAAAAGAGCCGTTCATCATTGGAAAAGAGCTGCACAGCATTGCAAGAGAGCTGTATATCATTGGAAAGGAGTCGCTTATCATTGCAAAAGAGCCGTTCATCATTGAAAAGGAGCCGCTTATCATTGCAAAAGAGCCGTTCATCATTGGAAAAGAGCTGCACAGCATTGGAAAAGAGTCGCGTATCATTGGAAAAGAGCTGAATATCATTGGAGAGGAGCTGCGTACAACATAAGTGCCGACAAATAGTTTGTCACACGATTTACGTGCGAATACATAAGACTTCACATGCAGGTAAAAATATAAACAATAATGACCATTTAAATATCTAGAGTCTTATACACAAATAATGTACACAGTTGAAATTTTAAAACAATTTTGTAAATGCACAGATATACGTTTAATGGCTTTTTTTTTGCTGTTTTATTCATGATCTGCCATTAAGAACTTTCATTAATATTTGTCGCACGGTTTCGGCATATTTTCTCCAATTTCAAATATAATAATTTAGGCCGGAGACATAAATAAATAACCCTCTGTAAGTAACTACCTTTACAACATACACGAGTTCTCTCATCTTATCGCTGAAAATAGGTGCATTATTTTTGCCTCTGTAAACTAATTTATTATTTTCTTTTTACTTTAATATTATACCAGTCACCTTATCATTGTATGTTTGTAATTTTGTTATTTTATATTTTACCATTTTATCGTAGCTGCCGCCTTCATGTCATATTTTTATTCTTATCTATTCTGATTTAAATACTGATTAATTATTACCTAGATTTAATGTTCTGTGCAGACATTTAATTGTGTTTACCGGCATGCCTATAATGTATCATTTCTAAAAGATTAATAAATATCATTATTATTATTATTTTTTTCCTCAAAAACCAGTCACCCTTCTCTCTGCCTCCGATACCAGAGAGGGTACGCTGGTAATACCAGTGACCACTCCCTACACCGTAGAGTTATTATTATTATTATTATTATTATTATTATTATTATTATCATTATTATTATTATCTCTCGTAGGTTGAGTCCGCTTACCCCATACATCTTTACTAGCTTAATAACACTATGATGTATTAATAGGAATGGCTCGAAACTCCTTAATACTTTCAAGAAAATGTAAGGAAAATGAGTGTATTTTACAACAAATAAATATTCTTTTATATTACGAAAAATAACTCGGTGGATGATTTATATTTTATACTCTGCTGCAATAGAAAATGATGAATTTTTCAATAAATTATGCTTCCCCATATTGAATTTTTAATGTGGTTTTTATCGAATAATTATTTCATCAAAGCCTGCAGATGTTTTATACATAGTCTATCATTTGACATTCTGAGTAAATTTTCTCCTTATTTTTTCATTTTGGAAAAATAAAGGTGTAATATAATTTCTTAAATATTTGTTTGCAAAACCACCCTGTATACCTAAAATGATATTCTCATATAGAGAGCTACATTGGGTGGTTTCTTCTCGAGCTGCAAAGTCTTCGGGTCACAGGACTGTTTGAGTGTTGAAAATATTATTTCAGGATATGCTGCAGATATAATGTTGTGTTTCTTAAAGTTTCTTATACAATATGTTGTTGTGTGGTCTAGCACCATAAAACATATATAACTGGGGGAGATTTTAAAACAATTCCCGCGTTCAGCCGCTGTTTGTTGACCAGCTTCATATAATGTTACCAAAACATTTGTTTTTACCCTATGTTTGTTGCAATATTATTTACAATTTTTTATAATTATACATACTGCAGCTATATAACGCATTTAACGCAGGCTTTAAACCTACAGTTTCAAAATGACCACTGCCGTGTTGAGTAAGTGTTTCCTATTACAATATATAAATCTAATCCGAAATTCTGTTTTTATATTTTAACTTATTGAAGTGAACGCTCAAAATATTTTTTACCTTTAGATCGATTATGCTGTTTTACTCACGTGTTCCAGTGAATATCAAATAATTTTACTTCATTTTAAATTTGCTGTTAATTTAATAAATAATTAACGATAAACACCTCTAAAATAAGTGCTGATTATATTATTTTACCGCTAGATACCAATCTACATATATTAGCGGTTGACTGTTCGCGAGCAATCGGAATAAAATATTATATTGAAACATTACCTCCTGCTAAAAATACTAAAAATATTTTTTATTTCAGTTATCGAGAACACTCCCGTTAGCCTGCCTTGTAAGTTCAGAAATTATCTATCCTTTTTTAAATTATTTAAACTGTGCTTTTTAGTGACCATGCAGATATTTAGTTTTCTTTGGGGGGTGATGCGGCAGAGGTACCCCGGGGAAGAAGTATGTACTATTTTTATTGTTTTAAATTTATTTACATATTTTTATGCCTTCCCTATTTTATATTCATGTTTCTCTTTCTAGTTTACATATACATGTGGAGCAGATCAGATACCGGAGGCGTATTACGAGTGCCCCTGGTCTGGTCCCATTTGCGGGAGGGAGGTACTCCTGCTATTTGACCGTGTCGGTGACCGGGCATATTTTGAAATTTCGTAAGTATATTTTCATTTTTAATTTTTTCTGTGGTTTCAATACGTTTTAAATCCGTCATTCTGTATAAGTTGCTAATTATTTATCCCTTCAATTATTATAGTTATAATAGTTTAAATCTATTATTACTTCTGAGTGCTAAATTCGAAACATTTACTTATATTAAAGTGAATTTGAAATTTTATTCTTTTCCTGGTTTCCAATATCGTGTAGGAGGTTTACTTAACCGATAATAAATGGCCGTTGTTTGGATATTAGGGAATTTATTATTAATTAGTCTATACCTAATTATGTTTATAATTCTACAATGCTATAGTAGCACAGTTTAATAGAATAATTTGATCGCCCTTACATAGTTTACATTTCTAGATTATCTTTATGCTGTAACGAACATTTGCTTGTCTTCCTTAACTAGATATATTATTATAAATCTGGGAACGTTTTAAATATCGAGTGAATTATTTATACACACTAATTTGCTTTTTCTTTATTCTACAGATGATGGCAGTCACCCCATCCATCCATAGTCGCTGCTAGTGTTATGGCGTACGTTATTTACATTATTTATAGTTTTTTTATTTATCAATATATTTGAATATTTAATCTAATATTTGATAATATTTTATAATATAATGTTTTTTATGTTATTCTAATAACTGTTTTTTATTTACAGAAGCTGAATAAAAAATTATTTTTTATTATTGTTTTATTCTTAACATGTGTCTAGGTCAGTAAATGATATATTCATAAAATATATTTTTCTTTGCGAAAACATTATTGATAAAAGGTTCTCATATCAGACCTCTGTGTTAAGTTTTTATTTTTAGCATACTGAAATATAATACCTATACACAACCAGTTTATATTTCCTCTTTCTTATGACACTGGCATAAACTTAGTTCTTTATAACAAATGCATTTGTAAGTTGGTTTTGATATCCATCTACTAATGTATTTATTTATTGATAGCTATCAATCACTGGATTAATTAATTGTAAAAGTGCTATTGTTTTAACTATTAAAAGCAGTTATAAACACAGCAAATAAATCTAAAGGTGTTTGATAGTGAATATGTGTCAGTTGTCTGCCTAAATTAGATGTTTTATCGAGAGGTTTTATGAACCCTGAAGGATTATAATCAACAAGCAGTACAAGTAAGTTCCCTTTTATAGCTTCAATCTTTTGATATTATTAGGTATTTTAAAAATTAATTGGCTTTCATTAGATATGGAAGAAATTATCCTTCATCGATTACTTATCATACTAAAATTCAAACAAAATACGCTGCCTCACATTAGACTATATTTTCTCTAAAATTCTTTTTCATAATTATTGGTTGGGAATATTCTAGTGTTAGGTGAGTTATTCATCTACATCTTATATATATTTTCTATCATTTTTGGGGTATGGAATAATAAAAGAGTTGAAGAGTTGAGCTAAATTTTATTGTCTGTACACATACAAGTAAAAGTATACAAATAAAGGTATAGTAGATAGATATACATTTTCTTGCTCCTTTTTAATGTGGTATATAAAGGGATATATAAAACATCAAAAATATTAAGAGTAAAATAGCCAATATTAATTAAAAAGCACATAACAATAGATAATAAATTTAGGCGCTAGTGTAAATGAAAAGAAAAATGACAATAGTAAAAATATATGATAAATTGAAAACATTAATCATGTTTGGGCAAAAATATACCTTTTTCTTAAAATCTTAAAATATTTACAAAAATAGTAAAGTAGTGTGAAACAAAAAAAATAAAATAGAATTTTAAAATTATGTACATGACTTAATTTTGATTGCAATAATTGTTGAGACATTAAAAACAAAATTAAAAATTACATATGTCTAATCAAACGTATTTAATGATCTCTATATTTTTATTATTGTCACAATAAACTATTCTTAAAATCGTGGTATCGCACAATAGAGCTTTTACAATTTATATTATCGAATAAGTGGGTGAAAACACTATTTATTATTTTCTACACAAACATTTTTCGGTTCCTCTTTTATAGCACACATTTTGGTGTTATAACAATAATTCACGTTTGGGTAAAAATATACGTTTTCCTTAAAATCTTAAATTATTTTACAAAATAGTAAAGTAGTGTGAAACAAAAAAAGATAAAATAGAATTTTAAAATTATGTATATGACTTAATTTTGATTGCGATAATTGTTGAGACATTAAAAACAAAATTAAAAAATTACATATATCTAATCAAACGTATTTAATATGATCTCTATATTTTTATTATTGTCACAATAAACTATTCTTAAAATCGTGGTATCGCACAATAGAGCTTTTACAATTTATATTATCGAATAAGTGGGTGAAAACACTATTTATTATTTTCTACACAAACATTTTTCGGTTCCTCTTTTATAACACACATTTTGGTGTTATAACAATAATTCACGTTTGGGTACAAATATACGTTTTCCTTAAAATCTTAAATTATTTACAAAATAGTAAAGTAGCGTGAAACAAAAAAAAAAAGATAAAATAGAATTTTAAAATTATGTACATGACTTAATTTTGATTGCAATAATTGTTGAGACATTAAAAACAAAATTAAAAAAAATTACATATATCTAATCAAACGTATTTAATGATCTCTATATTTTTATTATTGTCACAATAAACTATTCTTAAAATCGTGGTGTCGCACAATAGAGCTTTTACAATTTATATTATCGAATAAATGGGTGAAAACACTATTTATTATTTTCTACACAAACATTTTCCGGTTCCTCGTTTATAGCACACATTTTTGTTGTTATAACAATAATTCCGTCTAGTTTCCTAATCAATTTTTCTATTTCTCTCATTCTCTGCTGATATATCTCACGTTTTTTATAAAGTTTTTCGCGTTTTTTTTTGTTTTTTACGAAGTATTTCTGCACTTTTTGCGATAAGATGTTTGACCTCTGTTACAAACGCCGCACAGCTGTCGTTTTCCTGTACAATGTCTACTTGAAAATTAAAAGTCCCGTCCTGGACGCTATTTTCCGTTTCAGGGCTATCTATGTTGTTCTCTGCTTCAGAAATATCCTCATACACAGGAACAGGTGTATACTGCGGCACTGTTTGATCATCCAGAGACGTGTTGGCGTGCTCGTGTTTCTGAGTTGCTGTGCATCGCGGGTCGGACCTTGTTGCACCAATAGGTTGTATGCACGAAAATGACCCCTCAAGTACTTCTATGCTGCTACTGGAAATATCGCTTGCTGTATCGGGAAGGTCTCGAATATTTCTTGCCTGCTGAGTAATATCCATGAATTTTTCGTGGTTTGGTAATTTTCTTAAATGTTGTTGTATCTTGACGGACCTAATGGTTCCTTTAGGTGTGGCTAGTATGGTTCTCATGACTGTATGCGTTCGTGTAATAACTTAATTTCAAATAACGGCTTGTTTGAGGATGTTTACTGATAACATTACCCCTTCCAAGTGTATAGTCTTTTCTAGTTTGGGTCCCACGCTGCATCAGGTCGTTGGTTCTACCCCTCTTGCAGCAGTCATATTTTTGTCTTTTATTTTTCATAAATATATGAGAACCGCCTTGTGATATCCGCTCTCAGCGCAAACGAGGCATGTATCGAATGTTTTTTTTTTGCATCGTTTCTTGGTGAGAAGATAAAACCCTTTTCACGTTATACAGCATGTGTGAATTATAATACAGGAATCGCGTCCTTTGATTGTAGATATATGGTTCTATTTTCCGTTATCCTAATTTTTATACTGTGTCTTATTGATTTTGGGGCGCGTTATATATCTACTAAACGGGGGTTTAAAGTTTTTCTAGGAGAAACCAGTTTACGTGGAGAACTTTTTACCTAATTTAAACTTTTAGGCACACATTTTTTTTGCTCTTTGCAGGTTATATGTAAATTTCTTTTTTATTTCTTCAAGGCGTGTGATGAGATCATTCATACCGGCAGAATTTTCGCTTTTCTTTCTTTACCAATTACTAGATGTTTTGAATGTATAAATGCTATTACTTCTGCGCGAAAGCACGCAACATATCATTTTATTTTTAACTTCTTGCTTACTATCAAATATAACTTATGATAAAGACCGATGTTAGTGTCGATTTTCTAAGTAGGCGCACCGAGATTTATATATTTCGAGCTACTGAAACACTTTGTTATTATTTATCTACATTTGATATCAGGTGTCAAGGTTGGCCGCAAGCTCTAGACTCATGTGTTTTGTGCATTTGTTGTATTTAATTTTTATGCGCCTTAATTTTCTCTTACACATGCGGTAGTTTTTATACATAAATCATTTTATTGACCTGTGTTTTTATATATTGCCAAAGTTCATCTATTCGAAATGTTGTATGCAGATTCTTAAATGTAATTATTAATTGGGGCTGGTAAGTTATCCAGTGTTGAGAGCCATATAAAATATGCTTTTGTACCATATAGGTGTATATAATATCATGCCTGCTCAAGCGTACTCACTCATTATCTATTCCATAAAATTACTAAAATTAGAAGGGGTGTCTACACTTTATAAACTAAGGCTGTATCATAACCCCATTACTTTACCATGTAAAAGTAATCTATACTTAGACGGAAGTCTAACAAAAGACGGCGGATCATCTGCAATCAGGTTGAATTGATAAATAGCGCCTTCAGTTATCTTTTTAGAGAAATTTGGTTTTTATAAAATTAAAGCCCCTTATTGAAACCGTAAACTATTTATTTTGGAAACATTTTTAAAATATACAGGGTAATATAAACCACGGCTAGTATTGGTATTATTTGTTTTAACACATCTATTTCCACATATGCATTAACTATCGAGCCCTTAATAACAATAATAACTTTAATATATTTAATCCTCGTATCATTTATAGCTCGTTATTAAATGCCGAACTAGCTGTCTAACACCTTTACGCCATATGTACATACCCATTGGATGTATGACAGTATTCACTTTCGTTTTCGTTTTAAAAATATCCATTCTAAATTAATTTTATGTTTAGCTCTTGTTATATACAAGGTGGTGGAAAATATTGATGTTGAATACAAGTTTCAATTAAGTGTTGCGGATGAAACTTTTTGCAATATTTTTTTTTGATGAGATGTTTTCTGTAGCTTTCTTATACATAACATTTAAACCGTTTAACATGTTTTCCTGCACTATTTGACCATACCTATTTTACCACAACCTATTTAATATATAACTTACATGTTTTGGGTTTTGCGCATGCGCTTACACATTGAAATAATTATGGGCACTTCCGGTTATCATGTGTTAACCAGATGTCGTGAGAATCTAACCTTTGGTTTCACCAGCCAGACAAGTCATTCACCTTTCACCAGATGCCGTGAATCATCGATCTATTTTTAGATGTGAATCACTGGCAGATGTTCACGAGTCATCGATTTATGCCAGATGTTTTCATATCGTGAGACTTTACAAAACAGGATGTTCCCACGTTTTAGCATTTATATACGAGGGATCGAATTAATAACACGTGATCCCCCATATGTTATTTCTATCGAATATAAGACGAGGATTGCGATCTAGCCAGTCTTTTGACGTTTGTTGTTGGCGTTACTAGTATAAGCTGTTTTCGACGCGGTCTTTTAAGTTAGTTAAAATGGAAAAGTTTATCCTGGTAAAAGATAGTGTTAAGAAAGTTAAACGTTTCAATTTAACTGGACGTACCCTCGAATTTAAAATTAAGCCCATACCAGCTAATGAAGAACCAGTGTCCTGGGTGAAGAGTGCAGTTAACCAAATTATTGAAAAAGGTGCCGAGGGTCTTCAGCCTGGTGATCAAGTTGGTTTCAACTTCTGTAGTAGAGATTTTCAACGGGGAGATGGCTGGTTTGCTTTTCGTGAAGCCGGCAAGGTTACATACAATGATATCTGGAATGTCATCAGTAGCATATACCAGTCCAATTCAGCTGGTTTGAACACCGAGACTTTCTGTTTAGGTGTAACAAGTGTCAGAATGCCTTCTGGAAAAGGAAGAGGTCGTAAATATAATAATTTCGAAGAAGAATGTCGTAAGCGAAGTGGAATTATTACTATAAACAATCAGGATAACATGTGCCTACCTCGAGCTTTAATGGTGGCTATTGCCTACGTAAACAAGGATCCTTTGTGGAACAGAGTTCGTCGTAATACTGGGGATTTACAAACCCAGAGAGCAATTAATCTGCTGGAAGAGACTGAACTTACTATTCCCTCGGAAGGTTATGGCATTCCTGAATTGGAGAGGTTTCAACGTGAACTACAAAATTATAAAATTGTGGTTTACATGTATGGTAACAAAGGCAGAGATGTTATGTTTGAAGGCGTTAATGAAGGGAAGAAACTTAATTTACTTTATCATGAAGGACATTATAACGTGATTACATCTTTAACATCTGCCTTCTGTGCGAAATATTATTGTGAAGAATGCCATATACCCTATGACCATAAAAACAAACATAGGTGTGGCGGTACCTGTCCCTGCTGTTTACAACAACCTGCGTGTCCACAGACTTTGAATGTAAAATGCCCTGAATGTAAAAGATCGTTCAGAGGCATGAATTGTTGCGATAATCACCGGAGAGAAGGATCATTAGGAAAAGGCAGCGTTTGCGGACAGATTAAGCTTTGTATGAATTGCCTTAAAACGGTAAAAAGCGATAGGAAACATACGTGTGGCGAGATATTTTGCAAGATTTGTAATAGTCATATGCCCCAAGACCATCTTTGTTATATACAAGTTGATAAAGGAACACCGAAAACGACAGATACTCTATTTATTTTCTATGATTTTGAAACAAGGCAGGAGAAAGTTTTGGAAGATGGTTCTCTTCTACACGAACCAAATTTATGTGTTTTTAGTCAATGTTGCAATAGCTGTTTTGAAGAGGACATAAAAATTTGTGACAGATGTGGTGTAAAACGGCAGGTGCTAAAAGTGAATCCTGTTAATAACTTCACAGAGTATGTCCTCAATCAACGAAAACTATTCAAGCAGCTTATATGTTTAGCTCACAATTTCCAATCATTCGACGGACAGTTCATTCTCAATTATATATTGACAAAAACGGATCTTAAACCAGAATTAATTATGAGAGGTACAAAGATTATTTCAATGGTGGTTGGAAATGTAAAATTCATAGACTCTCTTAACTACTTCCCAATGGCTCTCTCCAAACTACCAAAAGCTTTTGACCTCAGTCCGGAACTTAGAAAAGGTTATTTTCCTCATCTGTTCAACACCCTGGAAAATGAAAAGCACGTTGGTCCTTTGCCCGCTCTGGAATTTTATAGTCCTGACACAATGAGATCAGAAGATCGCGAACAATTTCTACAGTGGTATGAGGAACATAAAAACGATATTTTTGATATGCAGCGTGATCTGGCGGAATATTGTGTATCAGATGTTGAAATATTGAAAAATGCCTGCCTGAAATTTCGGGGGCAGTTACTCGAGACCACTAATGTTTGTCCGTTCACTGAAGGCTATACGCTTGCTAGTACATGCAACAAGGTGTTTAGAAGAAATTTCCTGAAGCCAAACACAATAGGCATCATTCCGAAAAATGGTTACAGGTGGCGAGATAACCAGAGCATGGTGGCGATTCAGTGGCTTGTTTGGGAAGAACGTGAACGTCAAATTAATATTATACACGCTGCTAAACAAGCGGAATTCAGAGTGCAAGGTGTAAAAGTGGATGGATATTGTGAAGAAACAAAACAGGTGTTTGAGTTTCATGGCTGTTATTACCATGGATGCCCTAACTGTTTCAAATATAACAGAGATGAACCGCTATATGACAATCCTACAGAAACTATGAACCTAAGATATGAGGCTACTATTGCTAAGGCGGAAAGACTTAGAGGTTTAGGCTATCAGGTAATAGAGTCGTGGTGTTGTCGGTTTAGGAGGCAGCTTAAAGAAAATGAAGAACTTAGAAATTATAGCGAAAATCATCCTTTAGTTAATCTTGCCCCGCTTAACGCTCGTGATGCTTTTTACGGTGGAAGGACTGGAAATACTTATGAATATTATAAGTGTGGTCCTGGTGAAAAAATAAATTATATCGATATACGTAGTATGTATCCTTACGTTTGCATGTATGGAAAATTCCCTATAGGACATCCAGAAGTCTACGTAGGAACGGCTTGTGATCAGTTAACCTTAGAGAGAACAGATGGCGTAATCAAATGTAAAATATTGCCACCGACTGACTTGTATCACCCAATTTTGCCTATGAAAATGAACAATAAATTAATTTTTGCTTTGTGTTATTCATGCGCAAGAGAGATGCGTGGTAGTATATGTACACATAATAATGAGGAAAGATGCTTAACGGGGACCTGGATTATCGATGAAGTATTGAAGGCTGTGGAAAAAGGTTATGAAATACTAGAAGTTTATGAAATTTGGAAGTATGGCATCCAGCGGTATGACAAAGCGGCAAGTGTTTCGGGTCTGTTTACAGGCATGATGAATAAGTTTATAAAAATAAAACAACAGGCATCCGGTTGGCCTGCAAGCTGTGTTACTCAAGAACAAAAAGACCAATACATCGAAGACTTTTTAAGTAACGAGGATGTGTTGCTAGAACCTGGCGAAGTTGTAAATAACCCTGGACTTCGTTCTTTGGCTAAATTAATATTAAACAGTTTCTGGGGAAAGTTTGGGCAGAGGGAAAACCAGCCCAAAACTAAGATTGTCAGAGATCCAGGCGAGCTATTTGGTATGTTTGCGAACCCCTGTATTGATGTTAATGCTTTGGTTCCTGTTGGTGATGAGGCGGTTATTGTTAATTACCAGCATAAAGAAGAAGTATACCAGCCTTTATCTACCGTTAATGTGGTGATAGCCTCGTATGTCACGGCACAGGCTAGATTAAAATTGTATAGCTACCTTGAACAATTGGGGGAAAGAGTATTGTATTACGATACAGATAGTGTCATATATGTGTCAAGACCTGGCGATATTGATATCGCTATCGGAGAGGCTGTCGGTTCTATGACCAATGAACTCGAAGGATATGGACCTGGCAGCTACATTACAGAGTTTGTGTCTGGTGGTCCAAAGAACTATGTGTATAAAGTGTATTCCACCAGTGATAATGATGAAAAAGTTGTATGTAAAGTAAAGGGCATCTGTTTGAACTATTCGGCTTCTCAGCTGATAAATTTTCAAAGTATAAAAAACATGGTTCTTGAGGACTCAGACCCTGTATACATAGTGTCGAATAATATACGGAGGACCAAAGAACACGAGGTGGTGACTCGAACGGAGACTAAAATATATAGACCTCACTCTACTAAAAG
The DNA here is from genome assembly GCA_936432065.2 of Rutpela maculata. Taxonomy (NCBI): domain Eukaryota; kingdom Metazoa; phylum Arthropoda; class Insecta; order Coleoptera; family Cerambycidae; genus Rutpela; species Rutpela maculata. Next base: position 124,922,679 of record OW386292.2, on the reverse strand, counting down.
AAAGTTTGCAGAAGACCACAGCTCGGTTCCTTACGGATTTAAACCCCCAAAAATTTAAAAGTATTATTCTTTGTTTTTTACCTGTATATTGTATATATTAAATATTTAAAACCTAAATACTTTTTTTTTGTAAAAATTTCAGTATTATGTTTAGGGTATTATCTTCACATTACAGTCTATGAAAACTATTGGGCACATATTTGTTTTTAAAATATTGTTATGTAGTTTAGAGTTACATATTACTTTTTTGAAAATATGATAGAATTTAATAGACAATTAAAATCTCTGTCTGTATTGTTCTTTATGCTTTACCTGTATATTGTGGTATATTGAATATTTTTAACATGCACAATAAATTTAGTTTGTATTTAACAGTTGTGTTTTAAAGTTTTTGTTGTGTCATGTAAAACAAAACCTCTGTACCATATGATCGTGTACAGGTTGTTAAAATTTTAAATAGGTTTGATAAACTTTTTGTAATTTTGTTCGAGCTAATAATGGTATATAAAATTATTTAAACATATTTTAATGTATATAAACCAAAAGGTATAGATTGGTAATATTATGAGGTTGCTAACATAAACAGGTAATATTATGAGTCCTCTATAGGGTCACAGAAGTATTCAAACATTTTGTTTTAGTTCTCGTGATATCTTGGACTTTTTATATCACCATTTTCCCTGTCTATATTACCTTTTTTAAATATGTGAGAATTTAATAAACAAAATCTCTGCCTGTATTGTTCTTTATGCTTTACCTGTATATTGTGGTATATTGAATATTTTTAACATGCACAATAAATTTAATTTGTATTTAACAGTTGTGTTTTTAACTAGGGTATTACATTGAAAATATGTATGAGAATTTTAATAAACAGTTAAACGCCAGCCTGAATTTTATTTTTAACTTCTTGCCCCAGAACGTATTCGAAAACAATTTACAATTTATTTACCAGAACATTTTGCTTTGAATAAAACAAGAAATCAATAACTGAATATAAAGTGGGGCTATAAAAACATCAATACTCAGTGATTCTTTAATATAACATTAAAGGCAGTAGTTTTACAGTAATTGTCACAAACCCCAAGTATGTCAGAGGTATATGTTTTTGAATCATTAGATTGTCGTTTTAATGTAGAGATGGTTTATATTTTTTTATTACGATGCATAAAACGAGTATGCACGAAGGATAAAAATAGATTCTATATAGTATCTGTTCTAATACGAGTATATTATTTTATAAAAATTTTCATTAAAGATAACCTTTTTATATTTTTCCTACGTTTATCTCATGGACCACTTCAGTCAGTCTATATTGACACCGGGCCTCACTTCAGTCACCTAGTACCACTTGGGCGGCTTCCCTACGTTTTATCTCATGAGCCATCTCAGTCGGTCTGCATTGACACCGGGCCTCACTTCAGTCACCTGGTACCACTTGGGCGGACCTCAAGGCCTCGCCTCGGAATTATGTGTCGTCTCGAGGAGGGGCTATACCTACTGAAAGAAGTTGCTAATAGTTAATTAGTTAATTAAACAACATCTAGTAGAAGTTTAAGACAAATATTTAGACATTAGGTGTTTTTGTTGTAATATATTTTATTTATGTTGAATTATTTATTAGTTTCTGATTGTGATACTAATATAGTATAGTACGATACTTATACAGTATCAGTGTTACATACAGATCTTCTTTATCAACCATCTTAATCAGGTTTGTCATTTTAAAAGATTAAATAAGATAAAACCAAGTCATTTGAAAATCGCGCCAAATAATACGTCATCTGACGAAGAAAGCTAGAACACAGTGTTTTCTATTGGTAAAACTGGTGCAAAATTAACGTATCTCTGTGTCATCTTTTTTATAGGTAAGTAAAGACACAAATGCACTCGTTCATCACACGTGACTAGTAAATAAATAACCATTTTTAAAGTGTTTTATTAAATCGCATAATTATGGACGAGGGCGTGCAAATTTTGTTCTTAACTGTTGGTAACACTGAATACATTACATATTTAATGTCACCATGAACCTGCCGTAGAATTAATTCAGTTAAATAATATTAATTTTTACAATTTTTCTAATTAAATGACGAGCTCCATTTTAAAATTAGTTCGTGGTATAAATGTTAGCAAAGGCAAAATCATACATGGATAATATATTACTTTCATTAAGACATATTAATGTTGGCATGTACGCCTATGTACGCCTATCCTAAACCACAGAGTACAAAAAGTGTCTTTACTAAATTGTCATAATCATAATTTTTGTCCTATTTATGAAAATAAATTACTCATAACCCTTTGGACAAGAAAAATTGGAAAAAAAACATCTTGTTAATGTTTTATAGAAATAATTAAACCTTTTGAACGATATCTGAAATAATTTAACACTTCTCTTAAAACTTCATTTATATTATTCATTATAAGAGTCGTTTCGATTACTTTCATATTCCAATCTAATTTTCGATGCTCATTTATAATAAACAACACAATTAAAACTACAGTTACAATTAATATTACAAATTACATTTAATATTATAAATTACAAATAAAGTCACAAATTACAATAAAAATTATAAGTTACAATTAAAATTACAATTTACATTACAATTAAAATTACAAATTCCATTATAACTATATTCTATTCTCAGCTCTTTCTATCCTTTGAAAACCATTGATAAATTCCTTTTATTTACATTCCCAATGGCCGTTTCACTCATTTGTCTTGAAACGTTCTGGTCGGAAAATGTACCTTCCTAATTCTGGCAGTTCGGCCAAAAGTCTAAGCCCATACGCCGTATCTAAACTTCTAAGAACACATACTTTGTAACGTCTACTTATGTAAATCAAGACCTAAAAATTTAATGATAACAAATTCACACAAGCCTGTAATCGAATATAACTGTAATTTTTTCAACGATTGTTTGGGTGAGGAGCAATTTTTTTGTGGAAATGCAATCTGTATAATATCAGGAAACAGGAAAGTTTTGCCCAATCTAGGAGTTGCGTTTTGCCCAATCTAGGAGTTGCCTGTTTTTTTAAATTTAGGTTTCATTTTGAAAAACATTTTTGTGTCTCATTTTCTTTTAATAGCTCGAGTTCTGTTCCGATTTGCCATTTTATTTTTTGCAAAACAAAAAAGCACAAACATTTATAATCTTAAATAAACCGAAACTATAAAGAAATATTTTTTTTAACAACACTTGGTGAAATTATTGATCTTACAGATGTAAATCATTATGAAACAATAAAAATAATATTTATTATTTTCTTCAGGAAACGAGATTTTTGAAAAATTTTTGAAGCTTCACAAAAAAATTTCCATTTGGTCACACTAAGACTGTATTCTTCTTAAATTGTAACTTTTCGAACGTGCCTTAAAATTATGATAAAAAACAATTTTAAGAGACGATAAAAGTATTTGGCTGGATACATTTTTTGAGTAAAAAAATTTGCATTACAATAAAATGCAATTTACAAAAATGTACGAAATGTAATTTTAGAATAATATAAAAAATTGATCTTTATTACCATTGTAAATAACGTTCCAAAAAAAATAACAATTTAAGAAAAAAATCTTGGTGTGAACAAATGGCCGTTTTTAATGACGCTTTTCAAAATTTTTCAAAAATTTTAGGGAAAGTAATAAATATTTTTATATTTAATTTTCCGTAATAGTTTACATCTACAAGACCTACAATTTCACCAAGTTTCATTAAAAAAGTTTCTTTTAGTAATTTTGATTTATGTAAAATTATAAATTTTCATGGTTTTTATTTCTTAAAAAAAAATCTACGATTTTTCCAAACCCGGACCCGACCCTTTCACAAAATTGGCTGAGTTTTTTAACAATTGATCATAAATATGTTCTTCATACCAAGGTTCGGCATTAGTTGTGTCGTAATTATTTCGAATTTTAGTAGCAAGATAAAATACTTGAGATAATGAATCATCATTACCCTTAGGACATGTAAAATTGGCTACAAATGTAACATTAATTTTACATGGAAATAAATTAACTTTTTGGATGATATCTCGAAAAATGTAAGAAACTTCCCTTCAAAAAATATTAGGATCTTTAAAATTTAAATTATTATACCCAGCAAGTGTGGTTATTCTACCTTTAAAAGCTGTTTTCGTTATTTTTATGTCCCAACTTAACGTTTGTCGTTTACTCATTTAATATAAAATACGATTGAAAAAGAGGAAACTTAATATTACTGCATATTTTAATTTTTTATGTGAATTCAATATCTTTAGCCGTTCGTCCATTTTCCAAAACCTTTTGACCCTTAAATATCATTTTAAAATTTTTCTTATTGGCTTTCTCGATATTGCCGATGTCCTCCATAAATTTAATTCTCTCCGGTAGAAAAACGTATCTATCCAGATCCAACAACTCCGCCAGAATCCGTCGACCGTAAACTGTATCAATACTGCGAAAAATCTCTATCTTGTAGGCCTTGTCTACTTCTAATTCTGATAATTTTCTAGTCTCTAATTTAATACTTCCTCAAGCGTTTAGGTTTTTTAGTTTGTTTTGTGCCACCTCTAAAAGTAATGGAAAAAAATCTTATAACTAAAAACTTATATAGAAAATAGTATAACTGATGATATACCAAAAAATTCTCATAGAATTTTATCTTGCAGGTGTGGTGTGGCATGGAGGAGAAATATTTAAAATCGTTGAGATTCTTCAACTTAAATAAAAATAAAAAATAGCATTTAGTAAAAAATCTTAAAAAAACGTAAAAGTTATTGTGTATTTGTTTGTATTTGTATTTGGATTCTTGGCTTCGGCGGCGGCGTCGTCGGTTTCAACGAATTTAAATGATCCACCTGGAGATGGCTTATTCCCATTCTTTACTTCCTCAAATACAAGACAATATTTACCATTAGAAATTTTTTTCTAAATCGTCTCGCATCGATGCTACCATTCGTTGTGGTAAAAATGTCGGCTTGGCTTCGAATTCTAATATAATCGCATTCCCGAATTTGGTGTTCACTAATTTAGCTGATAACATTGGTTATCGTATATTTAACGGGAAATCTGCTAACTTTTGGCTTCCCGCCTAGAATTGATACAGTATTTAGTTTCTTTAAATCCATCTAAAATACTTATACAGGATTAGAGAATATTATTTAGGTATTATGCAAATCACAACTTACACACTTTTTTATTTATTATGAAAATACCTACTTTCTGTATATTGTTGCCCTAATCTGGGCACGCTAATATACTAGTTAGGTAAATACTTTAAAACACTCATTATTGGAGAACCAATCAAAACAACTACTCTTCTAGCTAATACTGACGAAGTATTGAATTACATGATAGGATTCTTAGCATTTTAAAGAAAAAAAATATACTGAAAATACTTAAGTCATTCATTTACATTTAGTCATTCACACTTTTTTATTTAATAGGAAATTATCTACTTTCTGTATATTGGTACCTTAATCGGGTACCGCTAATATACTACTTAGGAAAACACTTTAAAACACTTATTATTGGAAAACCAATCAAAACAACTACTCTTCTAGCTAATACTGACGAAGTATTGAATTACATGGTAGGATTCCTGGCATTTTAAGGCAAAAAAAAAAAAAAAAAAAAAATTATATTGAAGATACTTGAATTATTTATTGAAATTCAGTCATTCACAATAGTTATTGAACCTTACATTCTATTTCAACTCTAGAAAAGTTGTACAAGTTTTTCGAACTCGTTAGTTCTCATCAGTAGAGTATAGAAACATTCATTCATATTCTCTAATCTTGATAAAAGCAAATAAATAAAAATAATTAATTGTAAAAAAACTTATACAGGGTGTCCCAAAAGTCCCGGAACGGTCAAATATATCGCAAACTGCTAATATTTTTGGGAGACAAAAAAACACGTGTTCGATATTTTAAAAAAACCTATCCAATGACACCAAATTTGATTCCCCCCACCCCCCTCTGCAGGGGGGAGAGGGGGCAACTTTAAAAAATTAAATGGGAACCCCCATTTCTTATTGAAGAAACGGATTGTACGGCTAAAATTACGCAACGTTCGTCTGGAACATTTTTTTGGATTCGCTATAGATGGCGCTGTAATCGCAAAAAATTAACTTAAAGGCGTAAGTTTGAAATAAACACGTGTTCAATATTTTTAAAATGAAACTACATGCAATACTTCGCAGAAATGTTATTAAAGATAAATGTTTTTAACAACAATTCAGAGAAAAAACATAATGTTTATTTGTAAAACAGTTTGTTTGGTTCTTTGAAAAATTAAATGGGAACCCCCATTTTTTGTAAAAACGTGGTGTTTATTTTAGGTGGCTCACGTAACGTGAGTCACGTTGCCTCAAACCAGCTTTAATTTTTTTCGTGCTCAAATTGATAACCACCTTTTTCTTGGCAAAGTCCTAACCGAAAGTAAACTTCTTCGGTAACTTTCTGCAATACCTCTGGAGTTATTTCATTTGACACATCGCGTATTCTATTCTTTAGTTCCTCGATATCGTTGGGTTTAGTTTCATAAACTTGGCTTTTTAAGTATCCCCAGTAGAAGAAATCGAGAGAAGTTAGATCAGGTGACCTTGCTGGCCATTCTATGGAGCCTCTTCTACCAATCCACCTCTGAGGAAAAACGTTGTTTAACAAATTACGTACAATTAAAGCGAAGTGCACTTGCGCACCATCCTGTTGAAACCAAACATTTTCGAAGGCACACCCCACTAAATTTTGTATTGCAGGTACAATATCATCGGTCAACAAATCCACGTACTTTTGGGCACTCAAATTACCGTCAATGAAGAATGGTCCAATGATATGGTTACACAATATTCCCGCCCAAACGTTAACTTTTTGCCGGTATTGCGTGTGATGCTCTTTCATCCAATGGGGATTCTCAGTGGCCCAATACCTCATGTTTTGCCGGTTAACAGAGCCCATCATGTCAAATGTAGCTTAGTCGGAGAAACAAGTCCAGAACAGAAATTGATCATTTCTGTCGCATTGTCGCATCATTTCCTCGCAATATTCCAGTCTGCGGTCAAAGTCATCTCCAATAAGTTCTTGCACTAATTTTACTTTGTACGGAAAGTAATTATGCAACTTTTAAAAATCTTTGAACAGTAGATTTATTTGACTGAGTTTGTTGCGCTACTTTTCGGATTGAGGTGTGGGAATCATCTTCAAAACTTAACATTTCCAAAGACTTTTCGTCATTAGCAGCAATTGTAGGTCTTCCAGATCGTGGTTTATCTTCGATTGATCCAGTTTGTAGAAAACGATCAATTGTACGATACGCAGTCGATTTAGAAATTTCACGATCAGGAAACGTGATGTTGAATAAATTGGCAACCTCTTGGTATGACCTTTCCCTATCGCCATACCCACGCATCATGAGAAGAGTTATCCTTTCTCTCTCTGACAAGGACATCGTTGATTAGAAAAAAAGCACTCACAATTTAGAAAATTTTCACTAGAACAAATTGAGCTCTTGCCTCCAAGAAAGTTGGAAGAGGAATAAACATTGAAAAATAAAAATATTCAAACTACATGCAATACTTCCCAGAAATGTTTTTAACAACAATTCAGGGAAAAAGAACCAAACACACTTTTTTTACAAATAAACATGTTTTTTCTCTGAATTGTTGTTCTTCCAACTTTCTTGGAAGCAAGAGCTCAATTTGTTCAAGTGAAAATTTTCTAAATTGTGAGTGCTTCTTTTCTAATCAACGATGTCCTTATTTATTTGTAAAAAAGTATTATTTGTAAAAGTATTTATTTGTAAAAATGAATTTGTCTTTCTAATTTGCGAAGAACGCAAATTCGAAACAAAAAATGTTTCAACGTCAACTTTGGTATCATTGGATAGGTTTTTTTAAAATATTGAACACACATGTTTTTTTGTTTCCGGTGTAAATCGATTATTTCAAACTTACGCCTTTAAGTTAATTTTTTGCGATTACAGCGCCATCTATAGCGAATCCAAAAAAATGTTCCAGACGAACGTTGCGTAATTTTAGCCGTACAATCCGTTTCTTCAATAAGAAATGGGGGTTCCCATTTAATTTTTTAAAGTTGCCCCCTCTCCCCCCTGCAGAGGGGGGCAGAGGGGGGTGGGGGGAGTCAAATTTGGTGTCATTGGATAGGTTTTTTTAAAATATCGAACACGTGTTTTTTTGTCTTCCAAAAATATTAGCAGTTTGCGATATATTTGACCGTTCCGGGACTTTTGGGACACCCTGTATATCATTTTATTGAAATCGACTTGGTGAAATTAATATAACTTACATTTAATCGTAGACGATGACACAAACTAGCAAAACTGATGAACAACAATGATTGAATTTAATTTGAATAAATTTATATGCGCCACTGAGCTACGTCAAACCATAAGAACAGAAATGTATTCACACGGATCTGCTGCAGACACATGTCTGAAAAAGCAATTAACCAGACGCCAGCTATTATTTACAGGCACATTTTGAATATATAATTAATGACATCCGCTCATTTATATTCATATCAATCCATAAGAACACAAATTTATTCACACAGATCAGCTTCTGCTGCAGACACGTGTCAGAAATAGCAATAAGTCAGTCGCCAACTCTCATCTTATTCACATATAACATATACATCTTGAATATATAAATAATGTCATTCACTCATTTATATTTATCAAAGTATAAATTTATGTTTTTTATTACAATTTTATTCATGAGCTTGCCTCGTGTAGCCTCAGGCTCATCCTCCAGATGTGTGGATGTGAAACACATGCACATGACAATATCTTCATGTGTGGATAACAAAAATATTACGATTCGTATATATAATAGGAAAATGTTATGAACACATTACATTATTATTTCGCTGTGTTCTGTTGTGGTATAGCGTATAATTACAGTTGCCATAATGTTTTTCGAAGATGGGAGTCGTTGTAAGTACTGCGAATTTAATAATAGTGATGGGTTGTGTGTATGTCCCTGGGGATTGTAAGTAAATTTATTTTTCTTTTCTGCAAATTATAAATGTTTATTTTTATTAGATGTTCAACACCTCCGTCTCCATCTTCAACACCTGCATCCCCACTATCCCCGCATATGTGGGACCGCAGACGTTGTCATTTGTTAATTTTTTTTGTATTTACATACTTTTTTAGTTATAGCGCAACCATCCACGACGATGACGAGCATGAGATCTCGCTGGCGGTAACGATGGCAACTACAACAATGACGTACGCTTAGGCTGAGTTAAAATAACTTTTTCTACTTTGAATTTGTATTTAGTTTTTTACAATTTTTTCATTATAGCAACCTGAACCAGAGATGCAGCTGCTGCTTTTGTCAGGATTATTGTCGTGAGCGTTGGGATCAAATGTACTCTCATACCAATTCGAGAGCTGGTGAACGGTGATGAAGGTGATGATGATGCCGAGTACATTTCGATGGACTCGGAGTATATAACAGAGAGATGTAGTATAAGTATAATAAATCAGCACGTATTGAATTTTTGGTGATTTATTGCTAATATAAGAATTTTTCATTAAATTGAAATAATTCAGTGAGAAGGGGAACATTAAAGACTGGTTGGAACAAAAAAAAAATGTCACATTCATTTCTTAAGAGTCAGTGCCAGGTTTGATTGTTGACGGAACTCTCGTCTAGCTCCCAAACTCCACTGGCATACCTAATGGCACACATAGCGGTCACACCAAAAGTATAGGCAAAATCTATCTATCAATTGTGGCAAGCGCGAAAAGAAAGCGCAAAAATCAAGTCATTTTTTTATATTAGCAGCGCTCGAATCTCCGGCCTGGATTGAAGGAAGCAACACCCCGGCCGGCCACTCTAAGAAAACCGTTACAGATACAATGGCTAGAGCGGGGTAGGACGGCCACTCGGCGCCATAGGAATGCCATACACAAATGGGCTGACGCTCCCAAATAAATTCGCAATTACGGCGGACTTCGCGATGTCGGATCGCCGCGAAAGCTCGCCCAATCTTAGTAAAGGGGTCGACGAATATCGTGCAGAAAAATCACGGCCCTAGGGTCGCGGGAAGTATTTTATTTTGGGCTCGAAAGGGCGGACTTCGAGTGAATGGCAGGTGAATGACTATCCAGGTGAACTCAAGACAGGTAACGGCGAAATCTCAACGGCAATCAGCGGGCCACACCTTCCACCATCACGGGGATAGGTGTCGACCCCAATTAATTCCACCTGGAAGGTGTAGCCCCGGATAAACGCCGAGCAGCAACTTCCAAGGGTTAATTGCATCAACATACATAAAATTTCATATCTGTCAAACGGCTTAAGTCGAAGGACTGAAACTTCGGCTGTGGATAGAAAGGATGTATCTTTACATAGCGGCTGTCCCCGCGGAAATCCGTGGGGCGGTTCGCGAATAACAGCCATCGCATCATGGGGCGGCGAACAAATCGCCGGGTAACTGTTAGAAAGCAGAGGAAGCCTGAATGGAAAGTTACCACTTGCAACAAGGAACTCGACCCACGCTTTCAGCCAACAAAACTACCCGCGAGCAAATTTTAAAAGTAGTGTTCCGGATGACTTCTTTTCAGACACTTCTTACATAAGAGTGTCTACCGCGCGCGTCGCGTTTTTCTTAGTGGTCAAAGTGTAATTTTTGCGGTAATTTCATACTCATATCACGCTCTAGCGTCGCGAAATTCAGTAAAAGGTAATTTTTTCGTATTCACTAGGGCCAGATCTACCACTAGGAAGGGTTTCAGCGTTCTAGTGAATTTATTTCATTTTATGCACTTCTCGACTTAGCAAAATCCGGCATGGGTCAAGCTAGTTAAAAAAAAATAATTGTTTTTTTTATTCCGCAAAGGCACCTTGCTGCGAAGTTACATATCCAGAGTAGTAGGGGAGAAATACGCTCCCTGTGATTTTTCGCGAATTTCGTAGACAAAAAAAATTGATAATAAAAACAATTCACGATTGTAAGTGAGTTGTCTCAACCAGAACAAAAAAGATTAGACAAATCATTTTTGTATTGTCAGCTCCTCAAGCATTAGAAACCTTGTTCCTTTAAAGTGTTCGCTCTGTGCATCCGACAAACTGAAAAAATCAGAACACATCCGAATATAATCCTACAGGTGTAAGTGTGTGCCACAGGTGTTTCTACTGGGAATACATCGAGGGAAAGGAGTAAGATTATATTGTATCGACGTCATTCGGCCAAACTCAGGCAACAACTCTCTAGGCAGACCAGTCAGTCACAAATTTTATTCTCACCTGTATCTCAGGATCAGTAAACTAATATTTCATAGTGAATGGGCCCTCCTAAAGAACACCTTGCTTGAGGACTGTGCAGAATTAATTTAATTGTTTATTGCAAACTGTTGTTCTTCCTTTTGTGTATTGTCATGTGGGGAATTAACTCACTTGAGACGCGTGCCGTCATTACCTAGTAAACGAGTAGATAGTCTAATAGAATTCTACGACACTTAGCATGGGGAGAGTTCTCCGACATTTAGCATTGGCATTGGTAATAGAGTTTACCGACACAGCATGGAAAAGTATGGTAATAGAGTTTCATGACTGGGCGACGTCATTTCATTAAAAGTAGGTCAAATCGGAGAGTCATCGTATTGGGGAGTCACGTCATTGAAAAAGTCGCTGCAATGGGGGAAAGTGCGGCAAGGGGGAATTCTGAATGAGGTTTTAAACATAACAAGTAAAAAAAATATATTTAGATATAATTTATTGATCTAATTTACAAATTATGTAGATTTATGTGTAAAACAATTTCTAAATCTACACTTACAATTTTTCGAGCATCATGGTATATGAAAATGTGAATCTTTAACAATATGTTTTATAAATCATATGGAATGCAATGTCGGTCAAGTATTATTTACGTAAATGATAGCCATATTAGGAGGGAAGGTATTTCACGAAGAAAATGCATCCGCAGGGAAACAATGAGTTTTTCTAGGTTACGGAATTATGTTTTTGCAAAATATTGTAATTTCAGAGTTACTGGGACTATTATGTTTTGTTGATCATTTAAGTCACGTAGCCAATGTGTAATTAATATTCAAGTCAGACAACTTTGCCAAACAAACCATGAGGAAGTAACATTGCACTATTTGTTTAGTATTAAACATTTAAATACACAGTGGACGCGTTTTGTGGACTACTCCTGTGATAATTGTGATTTTGTGTAGAAAATATAAGCTAGCGATTTGATTTCATGGTTGCATTAAATTGCATTAGCAATGATTTTTTGGAAGATAGGTAAGTAAAAAAACGTAAAATAATATTCATAAATTATATTTATATAAAATGTTCAATAATACAAAGAAAAATTAATATAAAATTAGTATAAAAAAGGTATAATTTATAAGGGGTACAGCTACTATCTACACTATTACTAAAATATCGCTCTCGGCTTTAATATCTGTTTTCTTTTTGTCCTGTAACAATAATTATAAAAATATGAGATTTATATTATACAGTATGTTCACCGGCAGACTTGTCCATATATGAAATTTTTTATTTTTATTCTTGATAAAAATTCATTCTTTATAAGTTGTACTTAATCTGAGAAGTTGAGAGGGTATAAATAAAATATTAAATTTTAGCAGTAGTAAAATAACTTTTGTGCAGTTTTTAATGTTTAAAATATGACGAATTAATAAATAATTATTTTATTTACAAAAGTAACCGGTGCGATATTTAAAATAGTGATACATGTTTATTTACTTACGTCTTAGCAATAAAATTAGTATAAAAAGGTATAATTTATAAGCTACTATCTACACTATTACTAAAATATTGTTCTCGGCTTGAATATCTGTTTTCTTTTTGTCCTGTAACAATAATTATAAAAATATGAGTTTTATATTATACAGTATGTTCACCGACAGACTTGTCTCTATATGAATTTTTTTATTCTTGATAAAAATTCATTCGTTATACATTGTACTTAATCTGAAAGGTTGAGAGGGTATAAATAAAATATTAAATTTTAGCAGTAGTAAAATAACTTTTGTGCAGTTTTTACTGTTTAAAATTGACGCTACAATGTGTGGGATCAAAAAAACATTCGAGTTCGATTTTCACTTTCTGGAAACAAACTTCACTAAAAAAAAAAAATGTTCCAACATAATTTCACTAGAAAGCTGGATCATTGCAATTTGTAAATATGAAGGTTCACTAACGACATTGATAATTTATTTGCTAACATTTTGATTCGAATTCATATTATTTTTGAAAACAAAAGGAAAATTATAAAACGACACACATCATATTGTGGTTAAATGTTCTCTAAATGGGGTTATTTTAAACAATTGATTGGAATCTCGAAGGATTGTAAGACTAAGCACCTGAATGTAAATAGATTAACATTAGAAAATATCAATTAATATTTACAGTGGCGTACATTATTAAAAAAATATTAACCAACTCGCTCAACTACTAGATGTTATGTTGCCATGTCTAACTCATCTCTTTCTTCAAGACTTATAGTTAAAGTTAGAAGATCATCCTCCATCGGTACTTCCTGCGCTGGGGAAATTGGTATCGGCTCAAAAGTACCCATTGTTGATACAGCTGAAAAATTAGTTTCCAACGGAAAATATAAGCATGGTCGATACTCGATCGTGTCAAATCCACAGTAGTCACAATGACTGTGGCCTTCGCCATAAATGTGGACTGCGTAAACTGACGCTTTTTGATATAAACTGCTGCCATGACGATCCACTAATTGATGCAACTTCCCTGCTTGCAATTTTCGTTGAAAGCAATAATTACAAAGCAACAATGATGGGAAACATCTAATGTCCGATATGATAGTGAAGAACTGATTACACGAACGGTACTCGGTGTCACAAAGGACCGTGTCCATACATGAAGTCGTAGATTTATTTTCATGTAGTTTAAATTGAGTCAAAGGAACTTTACACTTATAATCTTCACCGTGATAAGTTTTCAAAAACATTGTCGATGCGTTTAATGATGGTGTTACGTGACAACGTTCGAGACTCATTTTTGCACTTACGTTGAATGATATTGATGGTACACTCGTAGAACTCATTTTCAATAATTCGAAAATGCTTACTTATATTTAAACACGTAGGTAAAGGAGAAAGGAAACCATAGATTTCTTTTGTAAATATAAAAGTTCGCTAACGACATTGATCACTTACATTTTGGATCGAGTTCATATTGTTTTTGAAAACAAAGCAAAATTACAAAATGATATACATCATTTTGTGGTTAAATGTCCTTGATATTTTAAACAATTGATTGAAAGGCAGAAGGCTATTGTTTTTGTTCACGTTGTCTTGTATAAAAGGAATAAATATTTATATGCAATTATCAGATAACTTGTTAACAACGTAACAACTCAACATTCGCTTTAAACCTTTTTCGGCCAAAAGTAAGTACACTGGATATTATTTAAAATATTTTTATTGTTTATAAAAATTTGTAGAAAATGGATTAAAACAGCTTAGTGCAATTACCCTTATAGAGAATAAACCCCTGGTCAAATTGTCTGAACTGCTCCTAGATGCTCCTTGTCTTATATTAAGTCTAAAAGTGACTAAAGGAAAGTTTGGAGAATCCTTACTTGTGGAATTGGAGGAAAAGGACGTTTTTCTTCCGAAGAGAGTAACAGACTACTTAAAGCCAAATATAAAAAAATTCACTGCCCTGAAATACTCATTAATATACAGGGAGGAAAAAAGAAGTAGGTAAACCCGAGCCAGCCAATCAGTTCGAGATTGTGGACACACTAAAGTTATAATTATACTAATTTAACAAGCTCCAGTGTTAAAAAATGTCATCTGAAGCAATAGCTGTGGTAAGTGATGAGATTATTAAAAAAATTAAATCAGCTTATAATGTAATGTCTTCTGATTTTTGTAAGAAGGAGATAAATATTTGGATTAAACACGTTAATGGAATCTTAGGTTATATAATACAGCTTACGGAGTGGTGACATTTGTAATGCTACTCTTAGAAAATTACAAACAAATATAGGGCATCTGAAAAGATTTCGTATGTTACTGAAAGAATTAATTGATCGTCAAGAGCGTATTGGGTACGGTTTTGGACATCAAGGTAAAACGAAAAAACGACGTGATAGAGTGAAATGGGAAGATATAATTTCAGTATTTTCGAGCCGGGTAGGTTCTGGTAGTATTGTAAATTTGAAGCATCTTTTAATTTCTTAACGATGCATTTTCTCTTTTTAAAACCCGAATTACTAAAGTCTTAAAAACCATGTCATTAATTAAAGTAAACGCTTGTTTTTGAGGAGAATTTATTAAAAATAAGGTCGATGAGGACATACTAGAACTTAAATATTTTAATACAAAAAATGCGGTTATCGATGCTAGTATCGATATAAATGAGTGGTTCCAAGATCATGTAATTGATAAAATTATAGTAAAATTAGAGGAGTTTCAAGAGCGCGATAGCGGCTGGGCCTTAAAAAGAATAATTTTGTTAGAAATTAATATATTAACAAATTTGAGATGGGGAATTCAGCATCATCTTATATTAAGCTACCGAAAGAGATTTCTCTAAAACGAGCGTGCATAAATATTACTAACACTGATCAATCATGCTTCGACTGGGCCATAGTATCTGCACTCTATCTTAGTGACTCTAAAAGTAAGTTTAGCAGAACTAGTTCTTATCCTCATTATTCAACAGTTTTAAATTTAACTGGTATAGAGTTTCCTATGACAATAAGACAAATACTCAAGTTTTAAAAATTAAACAATATTTCAGTAAATGTCTGTATTTTAGAATTGAACAAAGTAAACGATAAGTATTTTTCACTACAGCTCTAGCTCGAGTAACGAAAACTAAATTAGAAAAACATGTTAATTTACTTTTGATTCAAAATGAATATTTTCCTAAGCTAAATGACTATGAAGCGCTTAATGAAAATGATGAGCAAGTTAGTATTGAATATTATTATTGCTGAATTAAAGATTTATCTAGATTGGTTTCGAGTCAGGTGAGAAAAGGTAATGGAAAGTTATTTATTTGTGATGGGTGTTTGAATTATTTTACTACTCAAGAAAAACTTAGTTTTACATATCACGGATTGTCAGAAAATTAATAATTGTAAGATATCATTTCCATCATAAAAATTTATAGAGTTCAAAAATTACACTCACAAAGAAAAAGTACCTTTTATTATTTATTGTGATTTTGAAGGAATGTTACTTCCGCTTGAAGAATCAAATGATAATATATTTTCAAAAACGATCCGATACCAAAGGCATGAAGCATTTAGTGCGGGATTTTATCTTAAATGCTCACTTGACAATAATTTATCTAGTTATGAAAGTTACCGTGAAATAATTTGTATGGAGTGGTGTAATGGAAAACTAAAAATTATTGCTAAGTTTATTCATTCCCCAATAAAACATATGTTTGAATGAAAAGAAAAACGATATCTACCGCGTTTTATGATTTTAAAAAGTACACTGCAACATATTGTCAAAATAACTTATCAGATACCTATTTAAATTGCATAGATGAAGTTGCAGATAAAACTAAAATAATCGCTATGCTCCAGTTGAGATTATTAACCGCCACCGATAGTCAAAAGGTCGAAAAAAAAATGTATGCAAGTGTTTTCGACGACTGTGAAAAAGAGCACGATATTTTATCGGAAAAGTTTAAAAACTCGACCGATGAAATGTTAGCGCTCAAAATCAATATGACGCTTTTAAACGCCGAATTAAATTATACTAAGGCCGGACTAGACTATATGCAACTGGAGAATATTGAAAAAGACAAACTTTCATAGCTTTTAAATCGGCGCACGTCAAGGACACAACAAAATTAATTAAAAACAAAGAAAAAATAGCCGCTTTAAAAAGACGTATTAAATTGTTAACCCTCCAAAAAAATAAAAAAGATAAGAAAAAAAATGAAAAATGCGGACAATAAATTTTTATTTTTGATTCTGCGTATACAATATAGTTTTTGTAGTGTATAATTAACTTAAAAATAATAATTTAGTTTAGTGTAGTTATAGTTATATAGTATTATGAACTATTTCCTCATATATACCGGCAACAGCAACTTTATGTAAGTATTTTTTTATCTATATTACATAATAATATAAGTACAGCAGTATTATTTGTTTCTTGTTGATCTATCGCAGGCATTTTTTGTCGGAATTATATTTTTAGCATATTCTCCAAACATATTCAATTATTTACTTTATTAGGTTTGCCTCAACATTTTATTTCTTTGATACATGCAGATATATACCTCTCCTAAGTTGGACATTACATACAACCCATGCACGATTTGTATAATGTAGTTCTTTTATCGAATACGTTAAGGTGTATACAGGCCTCGTAAATAAGTATCAAATTAAAAAGCCTTAGTAATTATAACGCCGGGCGTTATCCGTAATGGATTTTTAAATTGGTGGGGTGCGTTCTAGACTGTAAAGAAAAACTCCTAGAATTCACCTATAAAATTTTCATTATGCGTGTTTTAAAAACTAAAATAAACTGTAATAAAATTTTTTAAAAATAATAAGTTTTTGCATGAAATATTTCCTAGCAGAATAAAAGGTTAAGGAACATATTTACTTTTTTGAGGACAAAACATAAAACAATAATAATAATTACATCTGATTTTTTTGCGATTTAATATTTATCGGGGTTTTGAAAAGACATTAAAGTGTTTACCTCACACGCAGAACTTGTCGAACTTATATGTCAGAATCAAAACAGCCTATTGGTGCTATTTTACTATTCCGGTGCGCCAGCTGAAAATATACATATATTGTTAATATATAACAGTTTAGCCAAAACATCATAACAGTACCCGTTTATCACCTACATTACTACATTATTATGCAAATTAAAAGCTGGGGTTATGTGATATATTTGAAATAAAATGAAGAATGTTTATCTAAATTTGCAATGTTAAGCCTAGCATTCGCGGTTATTATTATACCACCCCCTCTCCCCATTTTATGAATAAACTCTCGCGAATATTATACCACGAAGTAAAATAACTTTAGTTTCGTGTAAAATGCAGAACGACAAGATGGGTATGTTTTAGTTATTATAGAGAATGAAAATCGTGAATTATATATATATATATATATATATATATATATATATATATATATATATATATATATATATATATATATATATACAAAAAAAAGCAATTATTAGCAGAACATTTTCTGTTTTTAATAACGTTAATACCTAAAATTGTTCTAAAGCTCTAAAAAATGACCCTGATTGTGGTATACATATAAATTTATAATAGAACACTGGGTTGAAGCCTAAAACCTCTCAAATAGTAATATTATTATATATTTAAGAGACACCTTATCATAACATAATAAAAAAAACTGAACAAACACATTTTCAGTGTGCTTTATTTTGTTGTATATTTTAGTTAAAAATCTGAAATATAACTTTAATTAAAAAAGGCTTTTTTATTAAAACATTTAGGAGAAATTTTATTTTAATTTATTTAAAAAATATCCTACTAAATATGAAACAACAATTTCGTTGTTTTTTTTTATTTTTTTGATTTTTAAAGAACATAATAAAACCGTTTGTAAATATTAACGATACTAGCAATCTCATAGTAGTTTTTGGTTGTTTTATTTTAGAAAAATTTATGCAGTCGACTCGGGAGCGATTGCGACAGCTCCAACCGCCCCCAACCTCCCGACGTCACCCACCACCCGAACGGCTGTCATTCGAGATATTATGGTTTACTGAGACGGCTGAATATAGATATGCCCCAGTGGGGACAAGATGGGCGTGGGGCCGTACCCTGATTTTGAAAAATAAACCGTAAGTAAATTATTATTTTAATTTTTTCTTTTTTAGTTTTGCGTACTATGTTCAATTTCAATCACGGTTTAATAATAAATTCGTTCAGAAAAACCTCCACTACATAACCGTCAAGCGAATATCTCATTTATTTATTGTTTAAGGTCAGTCGCGTCAGAACCGCCACAACCCCGCCGACACCTTCACCACCACCGCCACCCTCGCCGCCATCATCGTCGCTGTCGCTTACAGACTCGTCACCGCCGCTGTCACCGCTATCATCTGTGGAAGAGTAAGTCATTTTATTTGAATCTTTGACTATTTATTAATAATAATCTTTATGGATTTGCTATGATGGGAATATTTACCTTCGGGCAGGTTTAAATGGATCGAAAATGTTGAAAATTTCGACGTTTCTAAAATATCTGGCAAAGGTACAAGTAAAGGCGAAGGTATAAGTAACCGCGGTCTCTGGCGCCCGTAGTTGTGTATATTTTTCTTTCAGGTACCAAACGCCGATCGCGTTGATATGATCTACTGTATTACAGTTCATTCCACGCTCATAGTAACACAAAAACATAAAAATGTGTGTAAATGGATGATTGCTAAACCTGAAGACTTTCAAAGTGCCATTTTAACTCGCTTGTCGAACAATTTTGTGTATTAATATTCAACGAGCAACGTGATCTTATTTACGGCGATTCCATCCAAGACGATGAAGTCAGCAGTAAACAATGTAAAAAACAAGTGCAAATGTATTCGACTGCTATGGATTTGTGCCATCAGTTTCTCGATCGTAAATTGAACATTTAAAATTTTTGCTGAATGATTGCTGCCGATATGAAGAGATTTTTAATAGAAAACTTTCATACCACAAAATATATCACTAGAATACAATATCGATAAACAATAAATATCATTTATTGAATTTTTGTTTTTATTTATTATCCAACATTCTGTGTGTGACATCATAGCTCGATGTCTGCCAACCCCGTTTGCAGATCCGTCTACGAAGAACTCTTCACCGACACGACAATAACCAGATTGGTCCCCGTCATCCCCCAGTCTGCAGGAACTCTTCACCGACGATAATAACCAGAAGGTGGTCACCACCCTCGGTATGACCTCTCTAGATGCACACATGCCATCCACCTATGTATCCACCAATGTCTCCTGAAAAGTGCGCCAGAAGACCTATAGCTTAACTACTTAGACTTTAAAGCTATATCACCAGCTACAACGAAAACATTGTCAAGTGGGGGACGGTATTATATATGATACTGAAAAAGGAATTCAAACATAAATTTAATATACATATCAAAATGAAAATTAAAATGTCCAACGGTATTCCAAAGACTCTTGAGAAGCCAAGAAAATCTATGAAACTGTTATCTAAAAAGGTGCAGCGTTAGGTAAGTGACATTAACTTTTTGAAATTTTAAAAACATAACAGCCATCGAAAGTTGGGTTTTATAGAAATAAATTCATTGAGCTTTTATAACTTATAAAAAAAAATTCCCACCCCGCAACCCCCTCGAAGTAAAAATGAAATATTTAAAAAAGTAATAGAAGTTAACATTTTAGTTATGATAAAATATAAATTTTAAATATTTTCTAACTTTTTCTTTCAACTTTTACCCTCGTAACCCTCCTTAAAAATTAAATGCTGAATTTTTAAACGCAAGAGGTTTCTACAAGGAGGTTATGATAAATTAATAATTTTTGCTCTCTATCATATTTCAGTCTGATGTCATCTTCTACCTCCTCCACTGATCTTTACGTACGTCAGTCCCTCTTATAAAATTAATTGCCATCTGAGCAAGCTTGAGAAGTGGAGGAGGGCCAAGAATATTACGCCACGTATGTCCTGAATATCAGACGATGCAAGTTTGTATATTTAGTAAGCTGTCGATCAAGTAGCATCGTGCTCGGTTACTGATCTGACCATCAGTTTATAATGTCTTCATCGGTAGCCACACTGTGTCAGAATATTGGTAAATACGAAGAACTATGTTGGTATATATTACCGACAACTGAAGCACCGTTAAAGTACTTTTTGTTTGTCCAACATAACCTAGTACGGCAGAAAGTGGATAAAAATTGTATAAACTCTGAAGCATTCAAGACTGTAGCAGACGTAATCGAAGAGATTTGGAAACGAGCTACTATTCCGACCGAAGGCTAGCGTTACTTAAATCCTTTAAAAAGGATGTATAAAAATAATCTTTTCAAACTGCACTTACAGATTTTAAAAAGTCGACCAAATAGGTTTGATATTGCTATTTACAAATGCGTTGATTATTTAAAATGTCGTGAGAAAAACTGCAAGGTAAGTTTTGTTAGAAGGAACTTGAATAATATATTTTAAAACACTTTTATTTTTTACAGATTCCACTCTTTGAACGAGATTTTATTCAGGATCAAGGGTCGTGTCGCAAAATGAATATAGAAGGGATTGATAAAGAGCATTATAAAAAACTTCAAAAACGCAAGGCTAAGGAACTCCGCAAATGTTTTGACGAAAATTTACCTAGTAGCAGCAGTCAGTTGAGACAACTTAAATGCAAAATGATGAGTTTACTGCTAATTATGATTCTGCGCAATCTGATCTTGGCACTCCGGCTGATATAAAAATATAAAAACGAAATGTATTAGATAGATACAAGGTATTTGATAGGGTCGGAGCTACAATTGCTTCTGCTGTTCCTAGATGCTGGAGTAGTCACTAAAAAATATCAGTCCAAAGTTTTTGACCCGAGCAAACTAAGGGCGAGAATAAAGAAGAGAAATGAACTACAATCCGAAGCATCGACATCGAGGGTTATATTTTGATGGTCGTAAGGACAAGACCATGGCACTATCAGAGGCCGCACGCTTAATTTAGAAGAGCACATTGTTTTAATCGAAGAGCCAGGATCCTGTTACCTAGGGCACATATCACCTGCATCGTTCAGTGCTTTAGACATTTTCAGCAGTATTACAGAACAGTTTGATACTTCGTCCAAAGCAAAGTAGAAGTAGTTGGCTGCGCCGAGACCGTTGCTAATACAGGGCGTAAGAACGGCATATTATACATTTGGAAAGGCATATCAAAATCCCTGTTCAATGGCTCGTTTATTTATTGCATGCGAATGAACTACCATTGCGCTATTTAATTCAGCACTTAGATGGCGGTACACAAGGGACCAATCAATTGTCAGGAATAATAGGCAAGGCTGCGAAAACCTTCCAAGGGTTGATTTTGGAAAAATAAATGTTACACTGCCAGACATTCACAGGAACGCTTTAAGCACAGACCAGGCTTAACTCTTTGATATTTGCCAATTAGTTTCTACCGGTTTTTGTGAGGAAAAGTTACTAAAAACCGGGAAAATTGATTCACTCACGATGGCTTACGACTGTAAATAGGATTTTAAGGCTATACGTGTCAACTCGAGACACATCACGAAATCTTAAAATATTAGTTAGGTAGAGTTTATTATAAAGGTTTATGCGTCGGTATGGTTTACAATAAAAACTGAACCACCACGCGTTGACGGTGCGGTACATTTGTTGAAGATCATTAAAGCTTCGAGGTACTTACCACAGGAACTGGAAAATGTCATCGACTCGGTTATTCAGAGGAATGGTTATTTTGGGTACCCGGAAAATATGTTATTAGCGATGTTAGCTGACGGCTTGGCGAATATTAAAAATTCGCGAACAGTCACAACCTCAGATCAAAATTTGGACATTCATCCTGCCACAATTTAATTTTGAAGCTACCGAATATTGGACTCTCTAAGAGACTGACTCTTACTGAACCGCTCTCCTATTGAAAAACGCATCTGAAAATGATTTGAGAGAAACTGTCACAAATCCCTTAGATTTTTTGTTTCTTCAGGAAATAAAGAAGTTTCCATGTCAGTCAGGCTGTAGAAAGGGTAGTCACAGGTTGTTACAGGATCTTCGATGTATCTGACGAGAAGGAGCGCGACGGAGTTATTAGGAACACCCTTCTTTCCAGGAATGTTATGCTAAAATTTAATACAAAGAATCATTTTTCTGCTAATTAATTAACTAACCTTTTTTCGTTTTTGTAATTTTTTTCGCACGTTTCATATTAAATAACTGATTCTGTAGCTGGTGGTCTAATTTATTTCCTACAAAACACTTAAACTCTTATGCACATGCAAAATAGCAATGTAGAAAAAATAATGATATTCTGCAAATTCTTAATAATTAGGCATGTTTAAAATTTTGAAAAAAAATTTGTTAAGTATTGCGGGGGCGGAAAAATTGAGCGAAAAGAAAATAAAAAATATTAATATTATTCTATTCCTAAATCCCATGTTTTTAGCCTTGTTACAATTTTCGGATCAAGAATCTTTTTTTAATTAAAGCTATTGCGGGGTGGAAAAATTTATAAAAAAATTACAAATATTAATGTTATTCTAATCTTAAACTCCATGTTTTGAGCCCCGTTACAGTTTTCTGGTCAAAAATCAATGTTAAGTGCTGCACCGACTAGTAAATGCAATTGCATATTTAGTATTGCATAAGAATAAAATTCTACTCAGGTATATATAAACTTAACTGTAGTTATTCGAAAATAAACACCATGTTTTCCAACAGCAGTTCTAGCAGCAGTAGTAATAGTGAATTTGTTGTGATTGACGGTGAAGTTACTGATTTTCTAAAATTAGATTTGTTTATTGTAAGTGACCACTCAGTTTTTAATAGTGCCAAAAATTGGTTGAACTTCAATGAAAATAGAGAGAGAACTAGTTTAAAGAAGAAAAATTTAGTTTCGCATGTTGCTTTAAAAGCAATTTTATAAACCGAATTAAAACTATATGCACTATCCGCTATAAAATATGATGGGACATACCAGCATCCATTGTAGGATTCACTTTCAACTTATTGTTAATATTGTCTACAACTGTAGAGTACAGTGCCTGCAGCACTTTTATTGTTCTCATCGACTCGCAGAACAGCGATTTATATCAATATGTAATATGTGAACCTTGAAAATCATGGAACAAAATAAAATTGTGAAGTTAATAACATGTTTCTCAAAAATAGCTGCAAGTTTCTGGCATTATCATGATCCACTTGTATTTTACAGCGCACTTTGTTGTCACGATTGTAAAAACAATGACTTATATTACATGCAGATGGGAAAATGAAAATAATTTAAAGTAAAAAATAGGATTACAGTTTAATAATCATTAACGGCAGGTCTCCTTAACACCTGTTGTTAATAAAAAATGGCTGCAAGTTTCTGGCATTATCATGATCCACTTATATTTTACAGCGCACTTTGTTGTCAAGATTGTAAAAAATAATGACATATGCAGATGGGAAAATGTAAATAATTTAAAGTAAAAAATAAGATTATAGTTTAATAATCACTAACAGCCGGCAGGTCTCCTTAACATCTGTTGTTGAGGAAAATTAGTGAAGTCTGTAATTATTATATTTCTTTATGTACTAAGTCTGCCACATATTTTATTATTATTTTATATCAATATGTAATATGTGAACCTTGTTATGGAGAAATCATGGAACAAAATAAAATTGTGAAGTTAATAACATGTTTCTCAAAAATATCTGCAATTTTCTGGCATTATCATGATCCATTTGTATTTTACAGCGCACTTTGTTGTCAAGATTCTAAAAAAAATGACTTATATGCAGATGGGAAAATGTAAATAATTTAAAGTAAAAAATAGGATTATAGTTTAATAATCACTAACAGCCGGCAGGTCTCCTTAACACCTGTTGTTGAGGAAAATTAGTGAAGTCTGTGGCAAGGTTTGGATCGTTCGAACCGATCAACAAACCCTCGGCACAAGAGATTCCTCTGGATGAGGAAGTCATGGCCTTGACTTTAGATCGTGACGTAATACAGTACCTGCAGCACTTTTATTGTTCTGATCGACTCGCAGAACGGCAATTTATATCAATATGTAACATGTGAATGTTGTTATGGAGAAATCATGGAACAAAATAAAATTGTGAAGTTAATAACATGTTTCTCAAAAATAGCTGCCAGTTTCTGGCATTATGATGAGCCGCTTGTATTTTACAGCGCACTTTGTTGTCAAGATTGTAAAAAACAACGACTTATATGCAGATGGAAAAATGTAAATAATTTAAGGTAAAAAATAGGATTATAGTTTAATAATCACTAACAGCCGGCAGGTCTCCTTAACACCTGTTGTTGAGGAAAATTAGTGAAGTCTGTAATTGTTATATTTTTTATGTACTAAGTCTGCCACATATTTTATTATTATTTTATATCAATATGTAATATGTGAACCTTGTTATGGAGAAATCATGGAACAAAATAAAATTGTGAAGTTAATAACATGTTTCTCAAAAATAGCTGCAAGTTTCTGGCATCATCATGATCCACTTGTATTTTACAGCGCACTTTGTTGTCAAGATTGTAAAAAACAATGACTTATATGCAGATGGAAAAATGCAAATAATTTAAAGTAAAAAATAAGATTATAGTTTAATAATCACTAACAGCCTGCAGGTCTCCTTAACACCTGTTGTTAATAAAAAATGGCTGCAAGTTTCTGGCATTATCATGATCCACTTGTATTTTGCAGTGCACTTTGTTGTCAAGATTGTAAAAAATAATGACATATGCAGATGGGAAAATGTAAATAATTTAAAGTAAAAAATAGGATTATAGTTTAATAATCACTAACAGCCGGCAGGTCTCCTTAACACCTGTTGTTGAGGAAAATTAGTGAAGTCTGTAATTATTATATTTCTTTATGTACTAAGTCTACCACATATTTTATTATTATTTTATATCAATATGTAATATGTGAACCTTGTTATGGAGAAATCTTGGAACAAAATAAAATTGTGAAGTTAATAACATGTTTCTTAAAAATAGCTGCAAGTTTCTGGCATTATCATACTCCATTTGTATTTTACAGCGCACTTTGCTGTCAAGATTGTAAAAAATAATGACTTATATGCAGATGGGAAAATGTAAATAATTTAAAGTAAAAAATAGGATTATAGTTTAATAATCACTAACAGCCGGCAGGTCTCCTTAACACCTGTTGTTGAGGAAAATTAGTGAAGTCTGTGGCAAGGTTTGGATCGTTCGAACCGATCAACAAACCCTTGGCACAAGAGATTCCTCTGGATGAGGAAGTCATGGCCTTGACTTTAGATCGTGACGGAATACAGTGCCTGCAGCACTTTTATTGTTCTGATCGACTCGCAGAACGGCAATTTATATCAATATGTAACATATGAATGTTGTTATGGAGAAATCATGGAACAAAATAAAATTGTGAAGTTAATAACATGTTTCTCAAAAATAGCTGCAAGTTTCTGGCATTATCATGATCCGCTTGTATTTTACAGCGCACTTTGTTGTCAAGATTGTAAAAAACAATGACTTATATGCAGATGGAAAAATGTAAATAATTTAAAGTAAAAAATAGGATTATAGTTTAATAATCACTAACAGCCGGCAGGTCTCCTTAACACCTGTTGTTGAGGAAAATTAGTGAAGTCTGTAATTGTTATATTTTTTTATGTACTAAGTCTGCCACATAGTTTATTATTATTTTATATCAATATGTAATATGTGAACCTTGTTATGGAGAAATCATGGAACAAAATAAAATTGTGAAGTTAATAACATGTTTCTCAAAAATAGCTGCAAGTTTCTGGCATTATCATGATCCACTTGTATTTTACATCGCACTTTGTTGTCAAGATTGTAAAAAATAATGACATATGCAGATGGGAAAATGTAAATAATTTAAAGTAAAAAATAGGATTATAGTTTAATAATCACTAACAGCCGGCAGGTCTCCTTAACACCTGTTGTTGAGGAAAATTAGTGAAGTCTGTAATTATTATATTTCTTTATGTACTAAGTCTACCACATATTTTATTATTTTATATCAATATGTAATATGTGAACCTTGTTATGGAGAAATCTTGGAACAAAATAAAAAATTGTGAAGTTAATAACATGTTTCTCAAAAATAGCTGCAAGTTTCTGGCATTATCATGATCCATCTGTATTTTACAGCGCACTTTGCTGTCAAGATTGTAAAAAACAATGACTTATATGCAGATGGGAAAATGTAAATAATTTATAGTAAAAAATAGGATTATAGTTTAATAATCACTAACAGCCGGCAGGTCTCCTTAACACCTGTTGTTGAGGAAAATTAGTGAAGTCTGTAATTATTATATTTCTTTATGTACTAAGTCTACCACATATTTTATTATTATTTTATATCAATATGTAATATGTGAACCTTGTTATGGAGAAATCTTGGAACAAAATAAAATTGTGAAGTTAATAACATGTTTCTCAAAAATAGCTGCAAGTTTCTGGCATTATCATGATCCATTTGTATTTTACAGCGCACTTTGCTGTCAAGATTGTAAAAAACAATGACTTATATGCAGATGGGAAAATGTAAATACTTTATAGTAAAAAATAGGATTATAGTTTAATAATCACTAACAGCCGGCAGGTCTCCTTAACACCTGTTGTTGAGGAAAATTAGTGAAGTCTGTGGCAAGGTTTGGATCGTTCGAACCGATCAACAAACCCTCGGCACAAGAGATTCCTCTGGATGAGGAAGTTATGGCCTTGACTTTAGATCTGATCGACTCGCAGAACGACAATTTATATCAATATGTAACATGTGAATCTTGTTATGGAGAAATCATGGAACAAAATAAAATTGTGAAGTTAATAACATGTTTTTCAAAAATAGCTGCAAGTTTTTGGCATTATCATGATCCGCTTGTATTTTACAGCGCACTTTGTTGTCAAGATTGTAAAAAACAATAACTTATATGCAGATGGAAAAATGTAAATAATTTAAAGTAAAAAATAGGATTATAGTTTAATAATCACTAACAGCCGGCAGATCTCCTTAACACTTGTTGAGGAAAATTAGTGAAGTTTGTAATTATTATATATCTTTATGTACTAAGTCTGCCACATATTTTATTATTATTTTATATCAATATGTAATATGCGAACCTTGTTATGGAGAAATCATGGAACAAAATAAAATTGTGAAGTTAATAACATGTTTCTCAAAAATAGCTGCAAGTTTCTGGCATTATCATGATCCATTTGTATTTTACAGCGCACTTTGTTGTCAAGATTGTAAAAAACAATGACTTATATGCAGATGGGAAAATAATTTAAAATAAAAAATAGGATTATAGTTTAATAATCACTAACAGCCGGCAGGTCTCCTTAACACTTGTTGAGGAAAATTAGTGAAGTTTGTAATTATTATATTTCTTTATGTACTAAGTCTGCCACATATTTTATTATTATTTTATATCAATATGTAATATGCGAACCTTGTTCTGGAGAAATCATGGAACAAAATAAAATTGTGAAGTTAATAACATGTTTCTCAAAAATAGCTGCAAGTTTCTGGCATTATCATGATCCATTTGTATTTTACAGCGCACTTTGTTGTCAAGATTGTAAAAAACAATGACTTATATGCAGATGGGAAAATAATTTAAAGTAAAAAATAGGATTATAGTTTAATAATCACTAACAGCCGGCAGGTCTGCTTAACATCTGTTGTTGAGGAAAATTAGTGAAGTCTGTAATTATTGTTTCTTTATGTACTAAGTCTGCCACATATTTTATTATTATTTTATATCAATATGTAATATGTGAACCTTGTTATGGAGAAATCATGGAACAAAATAAATTGTGAAGTTAATAACATGTTTCTCAAAAATGGCTGCAAGTTTCTGGCATTATCATGATCCACTTGTATTTTACAGTGCACTTTGTTGTCAGGATTGTAAAAAACGATGACATATATGCAGATGGGAAAATGTAAATAATTTGGAGTAAAAAATAGGATTATAGTTTAATAATCACTAACATCCGGCAGGTCTCCTTAACACCTGTTGTTGAGGAAAATTAGTGAAGTCGTAATTATTATATTTCTTTATGTACTAAGTCTACCGCATATTTTATTATTATTTTATATCAATATGTAATATGTGAACCTTGTTATGGAGAAATCTTGGAACAAAATAAAATTGTGAAGTTAATAACATGTTTCTCAATAGTTTAATAATCACTAACAGCCGGCAGGTCTCCTTAACACCTGTTGTTGAGGAAAATTAGTGAAGTCTGTAATTATTATATTTCTTTATGTACTAAGTCTGCCACATATTTTATTATTATTTTATATCAATATCTAATATGTGAACCTTGTTATGGAGAAATCATGGAACAAAATAAAATTGTGAAGTTAATAACATGTTTCTCAAAAATAGCTGCAAGTTTCTAGCATTATCATGATCCACTTGTATTTTACAGCGCACGTTGTTGTCAAGATTGTAAAAAACAATGACTTATACGCAGATGGAAAAATGTAAATAATTTAAAGTAAAAAATAGGATTATAGTTTAATAATCACTAACAGCCGGCAGGTCTCCGTAACACCTGATGTTGAGGAAAATTAGTGAAGTCTGTAATTATTATGTTTCTTTATATACTAAGTCTTCCACATATTTTATTATAAGTATTTCGTCATAGTGAATGCATTATTTTCTAATTAAAACAGAATCATAAAACGTTTTATTAAATAATTCTGATATCAAATTACAACAGTTAACTTTTTCACATTGTAGAAATGGAGTCATATTTAGCGAATCATATTAATTATATAAGATTCGATCCTATTAATTTACCTACATTAAAAGTGTCATTAAAGCCCTTGTAAAATATACCAACAAAATTTGTTTAATAATTAAGATACCACTGTTCTGGCCCCAGCAACATTTACTTGTGTTTTGCTACATAACGCACAAGCCGGCAACTGTGCCAGAGGAATGCGAGTCTACACATCGCCTTCTAGACGGGATTGCGTTCAGACATTGTACCAGGCCGTAATGGTCACTGTGCTATGTGAATCGGAATATAAATCATGCAACCAGTTTTTCACGGTTATTTCAGACCTGAGTTGCTTTCCATCTCTTTTACTCTGTAACTGGTGCTTTCAGCGTGTCTTACAGAATGGCAAATTACAACAACTAATTGATCACCATGGCACGAGTTTGTACCTGAAAGCAAGTATTTATGCGATCCACATCCATGGTAATGGTCATAACCATTGCGACGGTTGTGGTTTTGACACCATCGAGTACCGGCTGTGTATTTGCTTTCTTTTCGAGCATGGTTTTTCACTGGTGGCAAGGTTGGGATCGTTCGAACCGATCAACAAACCTTCGGCACAAGAGATTCCTCTGGATGAAGTCATGGCCTTGACTTTAGATTGTGACGAAGTAACAAACTAAATTTTTTTTGTAGTGGTTGGATGAACTTTGCGACAATATAACGATCGAACATGGAATCAACACAAGAACTTCCCCCGTGCCCACAGGACTGTCTGATGAATGTGCTGGAATTAATCTGGCCGATGGAGTTGATGACATTACGCCTCCTGAAGCAGTGGTTCGAGATGACAATTATCATCTGCCAAAAAACAGGTTCCTCTCTGGCAAACGACAAATGAAAAGTTTTTCACATTTGATCCAATTGATGAAATTAAAACCGACGAAGAAAAACGACGAATCGAATCAAACTTCATTCGAGGAATTCAAGGAGACATTAAAGGAAGTCGACTTATTCACGACGTGGTGCCAAACGTCAATAGAAGCCAAGCTGAAGGACTTCTTGATAGATGTCTGGGAAAAAATTTTTTCGGTGGACTCTTCTGGATCGTCCTCCATGAGGACCACATGCACGTTATCCACGACTGTTCCTGGAGCGGCGGTTACTGCCGATGCGTCCGCATCCAATAGTTGCCAATTAAACGAGAATGTCGAAAGCATCTTCGACAGCATAATATTTCCGGAAGACACCTCTTTAATTTCACAAAATATTTGTTACAACCGCCAAGACAACTTTTGTATTTTGAAAACGCCGGGCGAAAAAGGACAGTTCCTAATGAAATTGGAGATTTTTCCAGTTACGAGCATCTCGAACGTGAACCTTTGGTGGAGACATGCCCTTTTGCGCATGAATTTCTTAACTGCGAGCAAGGTGGACCCATTGCAAGTGCAAGTGGACCGTCTAGTAGCGCAGGCGACGCGACGGATAACGCAGGTGGAAAATGTAAAAAAAGAAATACGAAAGAAGTCCTCCTGGAGTTCGTCCGGAACTTCCCGACAATCCCCATGTTGAGTGTGTGTAACTCGGACATTTTTGCGTTGGAATTTATTAATCAATCTTTCGATGAAATTTATTTGTATGCCAGCAACGTTTATCCTTTATATAGTGCGGGACGCATGAGTGTGGAAGATTATTACTTTAGTCGAGATGAATCTGTTACTATTATGTTAGAATTATTAGATTTTCAATTTGCACACAGTGAAACAGACATTTTACAATTTTTAACCGATGTATATAATATCATTGATCGTAAAATACTGAAAGTAAACTGTTTGCAAATTATTGCTCCCCTAGTTCCGATCAATTTGGATTTGTTTAATAATTAAGATACCACTGTTCTGGCCCCAGTATCTTTTACATGTATTTTGCTACATAACGCACAAACCGGCAACTGTGCCAGAGGAATGCGAGTCTACACATCCCCTTCTACATACATAATTGAATGTTACAATGTCACAACAACGTCTCCCTTACCATATATTCAACTAAAACAACCACCAATAAAATTACTCATTGACACAGGAACCACAAAATCTATAATAAAACCATCAATAATAAAACAACATTGTCCACAATTCATTATTCACAACAAATGCAAACTTAAAACTAGTACTGCAGAAGTTACAGTCAACAATCAAGCTCGAATTCCAGCTTTCCCTGAATTTAATACACAACATTTCCAAGACATCATGTTATATGATTTTCATGAATATTTTGATGGAGCAATAGGCTTCGAAGACTTAATAAAGCTAAATTTGAATATTTCTTTTTATTCCAATACTATCTCTAATTCCCATTGCTGTTTACCAATTCATTTCAATACACCACCTAGAACTAACTTTTTATTACCAAACATTTCGATGGAGGATTTTTCATTACAGGATGTCACAATTCCATTCCTAAAATTACATTCTACTCAAAGACAAATCATTAATATTAACCCAGTAAAAGTTAAAGAAATATCTAATACTTCTTTCTTTAATAATCTTTGGATCATTAAACTTATTCCTCTTATCCTTTTTGCTTCTTTACTTTTCTTATGCTGGATGAGAACAACTAATCCTCTTCCTAACCTCAACTTATTTTTTTAAGAAAAAGTCCACAACCAAGGAATCTTCTGCCTCCTTCATGAAGAAGAAAGAAGAAATGGTGAAGTACTAGTCGATAAAAATAAATCAAGAAATTTATTGTTTTGACCTCGTACCGTCTTTCAGTCTTTATCTAATGTATGTAACCTTTAATTTTCATGAAATGTTGCTATATAACGCCAGTAAAGAAGAATGATAATAGCAAAAGGAGGTAATTTATTAATTTTATAAATACATTTCGATTTTTCAACTTATCTCTCAGTGAAGTGTCCCATATGCAGGTAAATATATTTTGTAATTTAATATTTTGAATCTTGATAACAATAAACTAATTTGTGCTATTTTTTTAAATTAAAATGAAAGTCTGTTATATTTTGTATATTTATATATTGAGATGACTCCTCTTATTTATTTTTTTAATTGCCTTATTTATATTATCTTTTAATTCATAGAAGAAATAATTAATTTTAAAATTATTTACAGATTTCTACTAAAATGTTCCGAGCCACATCCTTCAGATTTGAGAAGTACTCAGTAAGTAAAAACCATATCCAATTTTTATATAAATTTACACATGAGCTGTCTACGAATAAATTGGAATAAGAAGAATTAAAGTCGGTTAGAGGAAATTAATTTCCTTATCTCAAAAATGGGTGGCGGATAACTTATTAGCTCAAATGATGTGTTCAAATAATGAATTGAACTGTAATACTGTTTTCATATTTGTAAATTTCGTTCAAGGTTTAGTTTATACACGCTGTGAAAATTGTTATTCTATGATAAAAAAACATATTTTCAATGTTTGGTTTCGCTTTTGTTAATAATAATAATAAAAGTTCTTTAATGAATACATAAAAAATACATATTCAAACGGCTATCGACCGGAGTTCTTCAACCTATTTTTCTTATTTTGTTACTGCTGTTACATTGTTTTTTATGGGATATTTAAAAATGAATACATTTTATGGAAAAAAAAGCAACAAACAAATTTTTATGTAAGTATACATCTAGTTAGGCATGGCCCCAACGACCTACTTCATTATTCTTTTTATCTCATTATGACATTCTTGTGCATAATATATAATGTTAAGCGACCTGACCCAACCAACAAATAATATAAACAATAGATAAGCAATCATATAAATACTGCATGATTCCTTATCAAAATCAGTTCTAAAACTTACTTCGTTGAGTTAAGTCAGGTTAGCTACGAACAGTTGTAACCAAGTTTGTGAATAAGTAAATAAGTCAAAACATAGTATTTGATTGTTAAGCATCCCTTAACTGGCGCAGTCGGCAGTCCTTGTGCTATCGTAACTACCCCTTGGAGCAGAAGCTACAGAAGCAGTCTTCAGCGGTGTTTCTTTGGACGGAAAGGTAATTGACCTAATCCGGCTCCAAAGATCTGGTCGTTTTCATCCCTGTATTGAACAACGGAAGAACACAGACAGACAGAACGATATTGGTTTCAACCATTGGGCATAAGAAGAAACTCACATCATAAACTCTAAACATTCAACATTCCTGTAAGTCTTTTATTCCTTTTCCTCTGTTTAAGGATTGGTCCTGGAAACTTGATTTATCCCTTTAATCTCTGTATAAGATTAATTTGGACTCAACCTTTGTCTATTGTTGACAGTAGTAAAGAAAGAACTCACTAATTTTAGGTCATTAGATTAAGAATGTATTTACTCTTAGAATTATTTTAACGTAATTAAATTTATACGTGACTAATTAATATTCACTGACACGTTCACTTTTAATTAATAAACATGGCAAATGCAAACGCTACATATCAATTGTTAAAAATGTTTATTGATATTATACCAGCATACGACGGTAATCCAAATTATTTAAACGACTTCTGCTTCTGGTGATCGTCTGATTGCTAATTTTAATGCCCCAGATAACCCGGTTCAAAATGAATTTCTGATAGGTGCTATTAGAAGTAAATTAGTTAGACAAGCATGAACCGCAGTTACAGCACGTTTAGACATTAATGAATGGAAAGATATTAAAGATATTTTGCTTGAAACCTTTGGCGATACAAGAGATCTTCAAACGTTACAAGATTTATTAAAAATGTCATTTGAACCCCGTAAAGAAACTTTATTGAATTTTAGTAATAGAATTCAAGAACATCAATCTCTCCTCATGTCGAAATTAAGTAATTCTGACTTTACCACTGACATTAGAAAAGCATACAGTACAATTTACAATCGACTAAGTTTAGACACATACGTACGTAATCTACCTATTAAATTTCAACAAATGGTTAGGACTAAAAGTTTTGAAAAATTACAAGATGCCATTAATTTCGTTTCTCAAGAACAACAATTTCAGACTTATAAAGACGCTGTTACCCCTCAAAATGTAAACAAAAACTTTTCCCCTCTTTTAAAAAATTCACCACAAGGCATTGTTCGTACTAAAATATTTTACTCACCAGCACCAAATGTCCCAACATATCAAACAACTTCAAGTCCCCATACTTCATATAATTACAACAATTTTCCAAACCCTACGCCAACTCGCCAAAATAACTAACAAACCTCAACAATTTCAAGACAATACTCAAAAACCATCATTTCCGCGTACAAACGTATGGAAACCAGGTCAACATTTACCTTATAATAACATAACATATGCAAACTTCTACCATTAATAAAACTTTACACCCCCGCCACGACAAATATATAATCATATTACTAATGAACCAATTTCCACTTCATTGGAAGACACCTTCCAAAACTTGCAAATGACAATCCCCTTACCACAACAAACTACTGACGATGACGAATTTGAAAGAACACGTCAAGAACAAGCAATTGAGGCTGAAACTCAAGCTATTACTGAAGAATATAACGAAGGCTTAGATCTAGAGGAAGAATACGAAAACTTAAACCATAATTCATCTAATAATGTCACCTATCTTGAACAAAATCCTGATGACCAACAATCCGAACCTGACGATTTTTATGATCGTTACAATGACTTTTTTTAGAACATTCCCTATCACCGAATCACAATCTTTAGTTATAGATTTTCAAATAAATTCTACATACTGTTCCTTGCCATACATCCAACTACAATACCCCCCATCAAACTTCTCTTAGACACTGGCAGTTCTCGTACCATTTTAAAACCATCTCTTATACAAAAATATTGCCCTAAATCAATATACAAAAGCCCAGTAAAAATAAAAACAGGATCAGGACAACTAATGGTTAATCATCAAGCATACATATAATCATTCCCAGAACTAAATACAAACGAAAACCTCAATGTCATTCTTTATGATTTTCATTATTACTTCGACGGCGCTCTAGGTCTCGAAGATATCAAAAAATTAAAAATCAATATTTCTTTTGAAAAAAACATAATCTATAACAACTCATTCCAGTTACCCATTCACTTTCAACTTACAATCAAAAAAAGGAATACATCAAATGAAAATTCCCACTACACTTCCCAATAATACTGAAATTTTGATAGACAGAGTTGCACACAAAAAAATATTTATACCCGACTCAAACTCTAAAGTAACAAATGGAAATTTTTATATTGAATTACACAATTATAACATCGAACCTATCACTTTTAACCTTAAACATCTCAAAATAAAACCACTACATCCATACCATGTCTATAATTACAAATTAACTTCACCAAATGTACCACATCCGGAATCCCAAAAAATTGATTCACTCTTGCGAACTGATCACCTCAATCCAGAAGAAAAAAACAACTAATCACATTATATCAAAAATATTCTGACATATTCCACAAACTTAAAGACTCTCTCAGCTTCACCAATTCAGTCAAATATGACATAAGAACGACAGACAATCATCCCATCTACACATTTTTCACTGGTGGCAAGGTTGGGATCGTTCGAACCGATCAACAAACCTTCGGCACAAGAGATTCCTCTGGATGAGGAAGTCATGGCCTTGACTTTAGATTGTGACGAAGTAACAAACTAAATTTTTTTTGTAGTGGTTGGATGAACTTTGCGACAATATAACGATCGACAATACATGAATCGATTCATGATCGACGATCGAATCATGATTCGTATTTAGTCGGGTTCCCCCACCTCGCAGCCGCCGCGTGCGAGGGTCTAGGAAAAGAATCCTAAGGATTCCTTTCTCCTTTACCTGCGTGTTTCGTTCGATGGGTTTAAATATAAGTAGCAAGCGAGAGTGTGGTCAAAATGAGTTCAATAAGTGCAAAAGTATCAACAAGTGAAAATAGTTTCGACGTAAGTGAAATGAACTATCAAAGATGTCATTTAACACCGATGAAAAATGCATCCACTATGTTTATAAATGTTTATCATGGTGACGATTATCGTTGTGAGTTTATTCCACAAAAAAAAGGAAAATATATTGAAAACCAATCAGAGGAGGCAGTGATGGATACAGTATTATGTGAAGCTGAGTATAAATCGTGTAATCAGTTTTATACTGTAATTTCGGACATGCGATGTTTCCCGTCATTACTACTTTGTAATTGGTGCTTTCAACGGGCTCTTCAAAGTGGAAAATTACAACAGCTAGTTGATCATCATGGTACTAGTTTATATCAGCAGGCTAGTGTGTATGCCGTGCATATTCATGGAAATGGTCATAACCACTGCGACGACTGTGGTTTTGACACCGTGGAATATCGTCCATGTTTGTATTATGTATTGGAGCATAATTTTTCATTAGTGGCTAAATTAGGATCTTTCGAGCCAATAGTTAAACCTGCAGCCCAGGAGGTTCCTCTTGACGAGGAAATCATGGCGCTAGCTCTAGAACGCGATGAAGTAACTATGAGGAACTAATAATTAAAATCTTTTACAGTGGTTGGATGAGCTGTGCGATACTGTAACTATACAACATGGAATCAACACAAGAATTTCCCCAAGAACTTCCCCAGTGCCCACAGGATTGTCTGATGAATGTGCTGGAATTAATCTGGCCGATGGAGTTGATGACGTTACGTCTCTTGAAACAATGGTTCGAAATGACGATAATAATTTGTCAAAAAAACAGGTTCCTCTCTGGCAAACGACAATTGAAAAGTTTTTCAGTACATTTAATCCAATTGATGAAATTAAAACCGACGAAGAAAAACGACGAATCGGATCAAATTTCATTCGAGGAATTCAAGGAGATATTAAAGGAAGTAGACTTATCCATGACGTGGTGCCAAACGTCAATCGATGTCAAGCTGAAGGACTTCTTAATAGTCTTAATGTCTGGGAAAAAAATTTTTCGGTGGACTCTTCTGGTCCGTCTTCCACGAAGACCACATGCACGTCATTCACGACTGTTCCTGGAGCGGCGGTTACTGCCGATGCGTCCGCATCCATCAGCTGCCCATTAAACGAGAATGTCGAAAGCATCTTCGACAGCATAATATTTCCGGAAGATACATCTTTAATCTCACAAAATATTTGTTACAACCGCCAAGACAACTTTTGTATTTTGAAAACGCCGGGCGAAAAAGGACAGTTCCTGATGAAATTGGAAATTTTCCCAGTTACGAGCATCTCGAACGTGGAGAAGAACCTTTGGTGGAGACACGCCCTTTTGCGCATGAATTTCTTAACTGCGAGCAAAGTGGACCCATTGCAAATGCAAGTGGACCGTCTAGTAGCACAAGCGACGCGACGGATAACACAAGTGGAAAATGTAAAAAAAGAAATACGAAAGAAGTCCTTTTGGAGTTTGTCCGGAACTTCCCGACAAGCCCCGTATTAAGTATCTGTAATTCCAATCAATGGATGAATTCACGATGGAAATTTTGTCGAAAAACTGACAATATTGTTCAACGTGTGTTGGACATTTTTGCTTTAGCATTTGTTAATTAATCGTTCGAAGAAATTTATTTGTATGCAAGTAATGTTTATCCATTGTACAGTGCAGGACGCATCAGCGTTGAAGAATATTATTTTACACGAGATGAATCTGTTACCATTATGTTAGAATTATTAGATTTTCAATTTGCACATAGTGAAACAGATATTTTACAATTTTTAAATGATACTTATAATATTATTGATCGTGAATTGCCTAAAATAAATTGTTTACAAATTATAGCGCCACCTAGTTCTGGAAAAAATTTTTTTTTGATGCAATTGTTCATTATTTTTTTAATTTTGGTCAAATAGGTTATTTTAATAAATATGTTACTTTTCCGTTAATGGAAGCTGTAAATAAACGGATTTTACTGTGGAATGAACCTAATTGTGAACCAGGATCATTTGACACGTTAAAAATGTTACTTGGAGGTGATACGCTTAATGTCAAGGTTAAATACCAAAATGATTGTGTTATATCTCGTACACCTGTTATAGTTTTAAGCAATAAAAATGTCTTTCCGAGGGATCCGGCTTTCACATGTCGCATGATTACATATCAATGGCAACAAGCCGCATTCCTCAAAAATTATCAAAAAAAACTACATCCAATCGCTGTATATGATTTATTAAAAATAAAGAATATTTTATAATATATGTTTTATTTAAGCACCATAACTAATTAAATTTGCAGGATAAAAATCATCGTATACATGTGCACTACGTTTTCCAAAAGCAATAATATCATCATTTTCCGCATGACAGTCTGCGGTATAAGTAAAAGTATTGTCAATATCAACAGAGACAACCATACTACATTCAACAGCCCAGTACGCTGCACTAATTTGAAAATTTTCATTATCATGGGCTGGATTCAATTGAGGTGTAGGAATTATACCAAAACTAATTTGTGGTATTTATGTATGCACGTAATTTGAATCAGTTTTATTAACATGCATAACTGCTGCACTGTCTATTTGAAATTTATAAGTAGTATCCAAATTAACTTCCTTGTTACCTACTTCAGTTTCTGACGTATTCAATGTAGGCTTAAATGAAAAAACACCATCTTTTTTACTGGAAATACCCATCGTAACTTCAAAATTTGATGTCCACCCTGTAGATTTAACAGTATCAAATCCACCGGCAAGGTAAGGAATATCGTGTGATTTGGTTTGAACATAACCACTACGTGGTTTGTAAGTCCAATCGATAACGGTGTCAACAACTTTGGGCATAAAATTGAATCGATCGATGTATCGATCAAGTAAATAGAAACCTTCATCATGACTTGCATAATTAGCGACAGTCCGCTTATTGTTGGTTCTCAAACACATATACATGTCAACATGTCGCGGCACACCTAAGCACATGGGAGCGTGCAAATCTAGCTTTTGTGATCCCCAATATTTACGTATCATTTCATTAGTATCTGGACTTATTACAGCTATTGGCATCATTGGAGAATCTGCTTGTAATGTATATTTATAATTTGAAGTATAAATTTTATTATTCAAACCAACAGCTGTTAATCCTATAGCACAATGTTCGGAAGTTGCGGTTCCAGATAATGTCGTACCAGTATCAAAAGCAGTTCGAATACCTTGCGGTGTTACTTTTACATTTACTTCTTCAATTTTAACAGTACCGGCAATATATTGCGTCAATTTCATATATTCATGAGGACTCAAGTAAAAAAATATAGAATTATTAGGGATGACACTAAGAGAAGTTGTATAATATACGGAATCACCTTTATCAGTTGTTCCACCTTGTTTAACAATTAAAGTCCGAAAAGCGAATCCATACGAATAAAATATTCGTGAATGACTGTATGTTAAATAAAATTTCTTTTGACTTAATGATCGTGGAATACCGAATTTTTTTTGGACATTACTAACGGCGCCCACTGGATTAGCATGTGCACCGCCACCACCAGTACGTTGATCCATTACTTCTGTCTCCATTTCCTCGGCAAACATGTCTGGTGAATTGATGACACTCTCGGGTGGAATATCTACGCTTGGTTCTGTTGTTGTGGTATGTGAACGTACTCTGGAAGGTCCTGGCTGTGGCTCTACTTGATCTTCAGCACCTGGAACAAAAGCGGCGGCTAATTCTCTTTTTTTAGCATTAGAAGCATGTCGCCATAATTCTTGCATGAATGGTGGCAAGTAAGGAAATATTTCTATTTCATCTATTCTATCTTCGCGAAGACGTTCTTCGAGCGTCGGATTGCGACGACGGCCGAGACGACCATCTGGATCATCGCGCCAAGAACGATAAGACATTACCTGCTACAGTTGATGTTCCGTACCACTGCTTTCGAAATTCGTCAAATTTGACAGCTTGACCTTGTTTAGCTTTCTTGTAGGCCACACCAAGGGCTCTCTGCCGATCTCCAAACCGTTTTTGACCTCGATGCGTAACTATCAATTTTTGGCGTAGTAGGTGCCATAGGCGGATATAGTAGTAGATTATCGGAAATTAAATGAAAAAATGGTTAACGATAAATATCCAATCCCAAACATTAACGAAATCTTGGACAAACTGGGAAGATGTTCATATTTTTCCACAATTGACCTCGCCTCTGGGTTCCACCAGATCGAAATGCATCCAGATTCAATAGAAAAGACAGCTTTCTCAGTGAACAACGGACATTACGAATTCATTGACATGCCCTTTAGTCTCAAAAATGCACCAGCAACTTTTCAGAGATGCATGGATAACGTTCTCAAAGATATCCAAAACAAAATTTGCATGGTCTATATGGACGATATTATAGTATTTTCAAACGGATTACAAGAACACATTCAAAATTTAAAATTACTCTGACACCTTCAGAAAAAAACAAGTTAAAAATCCAACTAGATAAATCTGTCTTAAAAAAGATATTCCAATCATCATCGACGACAATTATAAAAATTGTTTTGAAACTTGCAAAAGTTTATTAATGAATGACCCAATACTAACTTACCTCGACTTCTCTAAACCATTTGAAATAACCACTGATGCAATTGGCTCCGTTTTGGCATAACAAGGAAAACCAATATGCTATGCATTTCGTACCCTTCACCCAGCAGAAATGAATTACTCAACGATTGGGAAAGAATTTCTTTCTATCGTATGGGCTTGCAAAACCTTTCGCCCTTACATTTACGGCACAAAATTTATTATCTACACCGATCATAAACCCCTTCAATGGCTCTTTTCTTTGAAAGAACCAAATTCAAAGCTAGTGCGCTGGTGCCTCAAGCTGGAAGAATATGATTACGAAATACGCTACAAAAAAGGAAAATACAATGTAGTCGCTGACGCATTAAGTCGCATAAATACTGAACACTGTCACATCAACGAAACAAATCAACCAAATGACACATTTAGCACTGATGTCAATCCCAACTATGAATTAGAACGGATAATTCAGCACAAAAAGACCCTCGACCAAACATTCAAACAACTCAAACTGTGCACACAGCACATAAAGATCCAATTTTCACTTTGCCTTACACAGAATATCCTGTCAATCACTTTAAAAATCAAATTATTATCACAGAATCTAACACTACCCCTCGAGAAATCTGCGATTCGCGTACTATTTTTTCTAAATTAAGACACTTCATAACAATACGAACACACGATGAATCCACCTTTCATTTCTTAAAACCCTTTATCTCTTCAGAAAGAAATACTTGTTTTAAATTTTCTACCCCATCTCTTGAACGTAAAATTGGACGAATTTTTCGCACCTCCATGGCATATCATCGCGATAAAAGATTAGTTATCTCATCAACACTTTTAGAAGATGTCACCGATGAAAACGAACAACAACGCATAATCAAATATTACCATCAAGGAAAAACATGTCACCGCGGTATGAAAGAAACGGCAAAATCCATTCAACGGATTTACTACTGGCCTAATGTACAGAAAGATGTCACTAATTACATCAACACTTATCAAATTTGTCTAACATCTAAGTATGACAGACATCCACAAAAATTAAAACTTCAACACACTGAAACACCCACAGTCCCATTTCAAATCATTCATACCGATACATTTATTATCGACAAACTATTTTTTCTCATTATCTTTGACCCATTTTCCAAATTTGGTCAAGCATATCATCTAGAAAACAAAAATGGAATTTGCATTATGGAAAACCTATTACTATTCATTTCCCACATGGGCATACCCTTAAAAATAATTATAGACTATGGTACCGAATTTAACAATCAATTACTGAAAGATTTTTGCTTACTACATTCAATCGATCTTCACTTCACAACTCCCTACCATTCTAATTCCAATTCTCCAGTCGAACGTTTTCACTCAACACTAGGTGGTTCGATCAGATGTCTTAAATAAGAACATCAAAAACCCACCAAATATCTAATGACGCTTGCTGTCCTTCTCTACAATAATTCCGTAACAAATATGACTCCATTTGACATAATTCATGGACAAAGACAAAATCCATTTGATCTCACACCACAAATGCTAATTTCCCAATATTTACAACAACATAAAAACAATCTCAATATTCTTCATAACAAAACTAGAGAACGAATAGAACAAGAGAAAAACAGAATCATTCCTAGAAGAAATGAAACACTAGCCCAACCCGAATCCATTCCTGTTGACACAGAAATTTACATACGAACTGATAAACGTACACCAAAATCGAAACCTAAATTTATAAAAGCAACCGCTATCACAGATAATGACCTTGTCGTAAATACAACGCGCGGGAAAATACACAAAAATCGTATACGCAAAACTCGCAAAATAACACTTAACCCACCTAACCCCTCGTTACAGGAAAATGAAGAACCTAATCAAGATCCTTCTCTTCATAATGGGAATCACCCTAACACTAACCGATATAACCTTCGAAACCGTCCAACATCCAACCCTCTTCCTTAGTCTAGGTCAACAAGTACGAACAATTAGCCATTTTCACACATTCACACACAAAATAGATATTGAACCACTAATTGACGCATTTGACAAAATAGAACCAGTACTTAATGACATTGGCAGACGAGGTTCCCTAAATAAAAAAGACATTGACACTTCTTTAGTGTTTCAACTGTTAAATTTTCAAACTATGATCAGACAAGAAATACAAAAAATAACACCACAAACAAGAGTAAAGACAAAAAGAGCATTAATCAATCTCATTGGAGACGTTGCAAAGAAATAAATAAAATATCGAAAATCTACAAGCAAAAATCGACACTCTTTTATCAAATGAAAAAACATTAGCAACCGAAGTAAACTTAAGAACCTCACTTCTTACCACCTTTGCTAATAAAACTACCGCTATTCTCGATCGCATTCAATTAAATCAAAATCATTTACTCAATTATCTTAAATCACGAAAAAGCGAGCTGGTATCCCTCTGTCCCCTCAGCCCCAGCTTCCATTTTAAGCGGGAGGAGTTAGGCATGGCCCCAACGACCTACTCCATTATTCTTTTTATCTCATTATGACATTCTCATGCATAATATATAATGTTAAGTGACCTGACCCGACCCACAAATAATATAAACAATAGATAAGCAATCGTATAAATACTGCATGATTCCTTATCCAAATCAGTTCAAAACAAGTTTTTGATTGTTAAGCATCCCTTAACTATCTAAACAAAAAAACTATTATAATAATTAGTTTTGAATTAACGAAGATATTTTTCAATCAGTGGCATCTCTGGGTGCTTGAATTTTGATTTTCTGTTGCTTTTGTTAATATTTCACATATGCATAGTAATAATACACATACTCACTGTATGAAATGCAGAGAAGTATGTTTCAGTGAATTAACATGTAATATGGATAAAATCGAATTTAAATTTAAAAAATGACTGTTCTTTAATAACAGAATTTCATAATTTCAAACATTTACTTTCAGGAAAGTCAAATAAAAAATAAAAATTTAATATTCAAAAACAGAAAGTAATAGAAATTTAAAATTTGTTAAAATAAGTTCCGCTTTCTATCTTCCAATTAAGACGACAAAAAGAAGG
This sequence comes from Rutpela maculata, assembly GCA_936432065.2. Lineage (NCBI taxonomy): Eukaryota > Metazoa > Arthropoda > Insecta > Coleoptera > Cerambycidae > Rutpela > Rutpela maculata. Next base: position 124,878,681 of record OW386292.2, on the reverse strand, counting down.
ATTTGACCTTCCAAAACTTAACTCCTACTTAACCAAGATAACAATTTACAACTATAAAAGGAAACCTGTGCGAATGGTAGTAGCGTAATGAAATTGATATAACCCAAATTTTTAATAACTGATATGAGTACAGTGTGTGTGTGTGTGTGTGATATGTTCAGCAGTCCTGAAGTGAGGAGTTATTGCACGTGGAATTATAAATTGGTGCAAATAATTAAAGAACACTTTGCTGAAGAATATGGTGTTCTGAGAAATTTACCAGGTCAACGTTGGTTAATAGCTGGCAGTTTTATATGTTTGCTATTAAAATTAACTAACACCGCTGGAGGTATGGACATATTTTATTTCAACAATGAATTTAGCGAGAAATGTGACAAATCTGACTGCCATACAACCTCAAGTTACCGCAATGTTTTTAATGTATTCACTATTGTAAATATAATATACAACTTATAGAATTTATAAATGTGTTACCAGGGATACCTCTGAGCCATGGAATTTTCCAATTGCTGTGGTGTTTTGATTGTGTCTTGGTTAGAAAATCCCCACATTTAAAAAGTGCTTTATTTATCGGCTGTAATTTTGATCCTGTGAAATTTGGAACTCCTTTTCGACAAGAAAAATATAAAGATCGTCTTCTGCCACCGATTATCACTCAGCCCAAAACATTGTTCCTAAGAGCTTATGAATGTATACACAAAATTTAATAAAAATATAATCAAAGTATTAATGTTGTTTCACTATATTTCACTAGTCTTTTCCAAATTTGAATACTCTGTATAGTACCACTACTTTATGATTCCGTGCACAATTTTTAAACAATGATGATTCAGTAGCTTTTATCGGCTTAAGAAGCTGGAGGAACAAAGACAAAATGGACCCGTTTCAAGTGGTCAATGGTCTTCCGAGTCAAGTATGTCATAAAACTTTGCTAGAGTAATTTTATTATCTAGACAAAGCCTGAGTCTACTTCGGAGGGTTTTTTTTGTGGTATAAGCTTTAACCACATTTTTACACACTAACTAATTCAGCAACGTCGATATAGCTTCAATCTACACAGGAATATCCGGATGAGTGAACCAGTTCTGCATTGTTGATATAAGCTTTAATCAACATTTTTCCTACAGAAAAATCATAGTCAATATACTTTAATCGACATATGAGGCGCTCGCGCGCAAACCCCGATAAATCCACACACACAAAGTTGTGGGAAATTACAAAAAACTTCTCAAGCAAAAACCAATAAGTCTTTTTTGTTCTTTTTAAGTCAAAAAATATCTTCTAGGCTGTAGAATATAAGACCAAAAAATAAGAACAATGCTACTTTATTTATTTTTTTTTTTAACTTTTCTTGCTGGATTTATCGGATTTTGCTATGTAAATACGAATTTATCGATTTTTGCTTTAAAATAAAACATTAAAGATGCAGAAAAATTAATTTTGACAACATTAATAATTTATTAAAAATAAATAAAAACATTCATTGTTAACAAAAATTAATTCTCAATATCTGTTAAAATTTCAGATAAAACCGTTATAATATATTGGTAATAAAATGTCTTGCAGTTGTCTTCTTTATTTCTAGAAGAGAAGTAGGTTTTTACAGTAAATAGTCATATTACAGAGAACTTTTTCAAACGTCAATCAATATTAACTTTTCTACCTCACAATGGATGACAGTGTATTGTATAAAAATGGATTTATCTGCTTTTGATCCCGATAATATTGGATTTATCTAGTTTTGTTCGACACGGTCAACTTTAACATTAGATTTATATGGGATTTATGGCGTTTTGGTTACCAAAGATTATATAGGCTTGTAGAGTTTAGTCTAACATACATGAAACTATTACAAACTCAAAATTGACTTTTTGTGGATTTATCGGGGTTTGCGCGCGAGCGCCTCATATGCCCTAATAGGATCCAGGATGCCTTAACATCAGACTGAATAATTGTGAAATGCTGAGAAAACCAGTTCTACATTGTTGATATAAGCTTTAATCAACATTTTACTGCAGAAAAATCGTAGTCGATATAAGTCTTAATCGACTTTATACTCATCCCATTCGGAATTTATCATACCCCTTATCCGTTAAAAATGGACCGAAGCCGCTACAGAGAGGGGGGGCACAGTACCAGCAATGTGTACAGGACAAGAACTCGGCGGCCCTTCACCAGGGATCATCGAGATCGGGATCTTCCTCGCACGAGGAAGAGGAACTAGCAAACCAGCAGGTACCTTTGCCAAGTTGCGGCCGTCTGCAGTATTTTTTACAAAAACTGGTCTTCAATATCCCAAAATTCTACCATCCTGAAATGGGCAAAAGGTTACAAAATCAAATTTACAGCTAAACCTTTTCAAAACTATCATCAACGGCCAAAAATAAATACCCTGGATCAGAAAGAAATAAAATTAGCTTTGCAAGATCTCCTTGATAAAGGTGTGATAAGTAAATGTCAAACACTTGAAGACCAGTTCTTGTTACCATATTTCTTAAAGAAAAAACCAAACGTCGATATCAGATTTATATTGAACCTCAAATACCTAAACAAATTTATCCAAGCGCCACATTTTAAATTATAAAATTATAAAACTGTGTGTAATATTATTACAAAAAACGCATGTTTGTGTAACATTGATCTGAAAGATGCTTATTATATGATATCTATACATAAATCGTGCAAAAATTATCTTCGCTATATATTTGAAGAAGAAATTTATGAATATAATTGCTTACCGTTTGGTTTCTGTACAGGTCCCTATATATTTACTAAGATAATGAAGCCAGTTATTCATTTACTTCGGCGTAAGCAAATATTATCTTGCATATATGTGGATGACATATAATAATTGATAAGGACCTGAACACGTCAGCAAAACACATTCAAAACAGTTCGGATTCTACAATAGTTAGGTTTTATTGTTAATTATGCTAAAAGTCAGTTACAACCCACACAATCATGTGTTTTTCTCGGATTCAATTACAATACAAAAACTTTAACATTTAAACTAACTGATGAAAAGATTCAAAGAATAATATCAAATTGACAGCAACATTAAATTCTGCTCGATAAGAAAACTAACTGAAATCACCGGAATGTTGGTAGCTGCAAGCCCAACAGTAAAATATGGATGGGTTTATACAAAGTCGAAACAAAAATAATTACAAAGCAATAATCGAAATTCCCTCATCCTTATCTGTTGATATAAGTTGGTGGCTCAAGACGTTGCCAAATAGTTCTAATAATATTAAGCAAACAAAATTTACTCGCCAAATTTTCAGTGATGCGTCAAGATCAGGTTGGGGTGGCTTTTATAATAAAATATGCACACATGGTTTCTGGGCGGAAGAGGAGAGTAAATGTCATATAAATTATCTGGAGCTGAATTAAATTCGAGAACCTCAATACTTTATCAAAATGCATTTGGCATTATTGCGAAAAGAAACTGAATACTGTCTAGATATTAAAATTCATCGGCAGGTTACAGCTCTATTAGGAACTCCAAAAATTGACCTTTTTGCTAATTTCCAATTTTTTGGAAAATATTAACCACAAAACCTGTCTTTATACCGGCAAGAGTAGGTATAGCCCCTCCTCGAGACGACACATAATTCCGAGGCGAGGCCTTGAGGTCCGCCCAAGTGGTACCAGGTAACTGAAGTGAGGCCCGGTGTCAATGCAGACCGACTGAGATGGCTCATGAGATAAAACGTAGGGAAGCCGCCCAAGTGGTACCAAGTGACTAAGGTGAGGCCCGGTGTCAATATAGACTGACTGAAGTGGTCCATGAGATAAACGTAGGAAAAATATAAAAGGTTATCTTTAATGAAAATTTTTATAAAATAATATACTCGTATTAAAACAGATACTATATAGAATCTATTTTTATCCTTCGTGCATACTCGCTTTATGCATCGTAATAAAAAATATAAACCATCTCTACATTAAAACGACAATCTAATGATACAAAAACATATACCTCTGACATACTTGGGGCTTGTGACAATTACTGTAAAACTACTGCTTTTAATGTTATATTAAAGAATCACTGAGTATTGATGTTCTGGTAAATAAATTGTAAATTGTTTTCGAATACGTTCTGGGGCAGGAAGTTAAAAATAAAATCCAGGCTGGAGTCTAACTGTTTATTAAATTCTCATACATATTTTTAATGTAATACCCTAGCTAAAACACAACTGTTAAATACAAATTAAATTTATTGTGCATGTTAAAAATATTCAATATACCACAATATACAGGTAAAGCATAAAGAACAATACAGGCAGAGATTTTAATTGTTTATTAAATTCTCACATATTTTAAAAAAGGTAATATAGCCCGGGAAAATGGTGATATAAAAAGTCCAAGATATCACAAGCACTAAAACAAAATGTTTGAATACTTCTGTGACCCTATATAGGACTCATAATATTATCTGTGTATGTTAGCAACCTCATAATATTACCGGTCTGTACCTTTTGGTTTATACATTAAAATAATTTTATATTCCATTATTAGTTTGTACAAAATTACAAAAAGTTTATCAAACCTATTTAAAATTTAACATCCTGTATACGATCATATGGTACAGGTTTTATATGGCTCTCGCTAAAAAACTTTACCAGACTAATTAAGAATTATATTTTAAGAATTGCATTCAGGCAAGACTTATAACTTTTTCATATAGATAAGTTTGGCGATTGTTAAATGCAATATGCATAAGAGTACTTTTCAATTGTGAAGCGTGCTATATTAAGCTTTGGATATACAATTACTTGAAGCTTTTAAATAGGCTAGCGGGTAAACAAGAACGTTCGTCAAGACTTTTTCATGTTTAATTATAACAATACAGAAGCACACTGCAGTGTTACAATGTATTAATGCCTTTTTATTTTTCTAATAATTACATGCCTCTATTTTCTTTGCAAAAGGTTTCAAACGTTTAGTTTCAGTTTCAATATGACTTCGAAACAGCTAAGTAAGTGTTAATTTTTATAGTTTCCAAGTGCGTAGAATTAATTTTGAATTTTGTTTTAAAAGAGTTTGTTAAGTGTTCTGCTTCAATTAATAAAAATATTTTGAGGGTTTGATATTCATTTTTCATGGTTTAAAACACTTTTAAAATAAAATCTTAATAGCGGAAACAATGTAATTAAAAGTGAATATTTCTAGTTTTCATTGAAACTAAAATGTTTTTTATTTCAGCTTTACTTTCGTCCCCCGTGGATCTAGCGTGTAAGTTTTATTTAATATTTATTTAACTTTTAACTTAAGTTATTTTACCTTTTAGTGACCATGAAAATCGCCGAGTTTATTTGGAGCGTCGCGGGGGATTTCTTCCCCGGGGAAGTTGTATATATTTTTATTTTTCAATTTTTGAGCAGTGTGAGGCCACTATACATGGTGTCAAAGTGGATGGATATTGTGAAGAAACAAGGCAGGTGTTTGAGTTTCATGGCTGTTATTACCATGGATGCCCTGACTGTGTCAAACGTAACAGGGATGAACCGCTGTATGACAATCCTACAGAAACTATGAACCGAAGATATGAGGCTACTATTGCTAAGGCGGAAAGAGGTTTAGGCTATCAGGTAATAGAGTCGTGGTGTTGTCGGTTTACTAGGCAGCTTAAAGAAAATGAAGAACTTAGAAATTATAGCGAAAATCATCCTTTAGTTAATCTTGCCCCGCTTAACGCGCGTGATGCTTTTTACGGTGGAAGGACTGGAAATACTTTTGAATATTATAAGTGTGGTCCTGGTGAAAAAATAAATTATATCGATATATGTAGTATGCACCCTTACGTTTGCATGTATGGAAAATTCCCTATAGGCCATCCAGAAGTCTACGTAGGAACGGCTTGTGATCAGTTAACCTTAGAGAGAACAGATGGCGTAATCAAATGTAAAATATTGCCACCGGCTGACTTGTATCACCCAATTTTGCCTATGAAAATGAACAATAAATTAATTTTCGCTTTGTGTTATTCATGCGCAAGAGAGATGCGTGGTAGTATATGTACACATAATAATGAGGAAAGATGCTTAACGGGGACCTGGATTATCGAGAAGTATTGAAGGCTGTGGAAAAGGTTATGAAATACTAGAAGTTTATGAAATTTGGAAGTATGGCATCCAGCGGTATGACAAGGCGGCAAGTGTTTCGGGTCTGTTTACAGGTATGATGAATAAGTTTATAAAAATAAAACAACAGGCATCCGGTTGGCCTGCAAGCTGTGTTACTCAAGAACAAAAAGACCAATACATCGAAGACTTTTTAAATAACGAGGATGTGTTGCTAGAACCTGGTGAAGTTGTAAATAACCCAGGACTTCGTTCTTTGGCTAAATTAATATTAAACAGTTTCTGGGGAAAGTTCGGGCAGAGGGAAAACCAGCCCAAAACTAAGATTGTCAGAGATCCAGGCGAGCTATTTGGTATGTTTGCGAACCCCTGTATTGATGTTAATGCTTTGGTTCCTGTTGGTGATGAGGCGGTTATTGTTAATTACCAGCATAAAGAAGAAGTATACCAGCCTTTATCTACCGTTAATGTGGTGATAGCCTCGTATGTCACGGCACAGGCTAGATTAAAATTGTATAGCTACCTTGAACAATTGGGGGAAATAGTATTGTATTACGACACAGATAGTGTCATATATGTGTCAAGACCTGGCGATATTGATATCGCTATCGGAGAGGCTGTCGGTTCTATGACCAATGAACTCGAAGGATATGGACCTGGCAGCTACATTACAGAGTTTGTGTCTGGTGGTCCAAAGAACTATGTGTATAAAGTGTATTCCACCAGTGATAACGATGAAAAAGTTGTATGTAAAGTAAAGGGCATCTGTTTAAACTATTCGGCTTCTCAGCTGATAAATTTTCAAAGTATAAAAAACATGGTTCTTGAGGACTCAGACCCTGTATACATAGTGTCGAATAATATACGGGGGACCAAAGAACACAAGGTAGTGACTCGAACAGAGACTAAAATATATAGACCTCACTCTACTAAAAGAAAGTTTGCAGAAGACCACAGCTCGGTTCCTTACGGATTTAAACCCCCAAAAATTTAAAAGTATTATTCTTTGTTTTTTACCTGTATATTGTATATATTAAATATTTAAAACCTAAATACTTTTTTTTTGTAAAAATTTCAGCATTATGTTTAGGGTATTATCTTCACATTACAGTCTGTGAAAACTATTGGGCACATATTTGTTTTTAAAATATTGTTATGTAGTTTAGAGTTACATATTACCTTTTTTACAATATGTGAGAATTTAATAAACAATTAAAATCTCTGCCTGTATTGTTCTTTATGCTTTACCTGTATATTGTGGTATATTGAACATTTTTAACATGCACAATAAATTTAATTTGTATTTAACAGTTGTGTTTTAAAGTTTTTGTTGTGTCATATAAAACAAAACCTCTGTACCATATGATCGTGTACAGGATGTTAAAATTTTAAATAGGTTTGATAAACTTTTTGTAATTTTGTACAAACTAATAATGGAATATAAAATTATTTTAATGTATAAACCAAAAGGTACAGACCGGTAATATTATGAGGTTGCTAACATACACAGATAATATTATGAGTCCTGTATAGGGTCACAGAAATATTCAAACATTTTGTTTTAGTGCTTGTGATATCTTGGACTTTTTATATCACCATTTTCCCGAGCTATATTACCTTTTTTTAAAATATGTGAGAATTTAATAAACAATTAAAATCTCTGCCTGTATTGTTCTTTATGCTTTACCTGTATATTGTGGTATATTGAATATTTTTAACATGCACAATAAATTTAATTTGTATTTAACAGTTGTGTTTTAGCTAGGGTATTACATTGAAAATATGTATGAGAATTTAATAAACAGTTAAACGCCAGCCTGGATTTTATTTTTAACTTCTTGCCCCAGAACGTATTCTAAAACAATTTACAATTTATTTACCAGAACATTTTGCTTTGAATAAAACAAGAAATCAATAACTGAATATAAAAGCGGAATAATGAAAGCTATAAAAACATCAATACTCAGTGATTCTTTAATATAACATTAAAAGCAGTAGTTTTACAGTAATTGTCACAAGCCCCAAGTATGTCAGAGGTATATGTTTTTGAATCATTAGATTGTCGTTTTAATGTAGAGATGGTTTATATTTTTTATTACGATGCATAAAGCGAGTATGCACGAAGGATAAAAATAGATTCTATATAGTATCTGTTTTAATACGAGTATATTATTTTATAAAAATTTTCATTAAAGATAACCTTTTATATTTTTCCTACGTTTCTCATGGACCACTTCAGTCAGTCTATATTGACACCGGGCCTCACCTTAGTCACTTGGTACCACTTGGGCGGCTTCCCTACGTTTTATCTCATGAGCCATCTCAGTCGGTCTGCATTGACACCGGGCCTCACTTCAGTCACCTGGTACCACTTGGGCGGACCTCAAGGCCTCGCCTCGGAATTATGTGTCGTCTCGAGGAGGGGCTATACCTACTAGCAAGTAAACAATTATTATTATCTGCTTTCAGAGAAAGTCATCCTCTTTGGAAGAAACTTAAGCTAATAGCCGGCAAATTATCAGGGGGGCTTTTCTGATGAAAGGAGTACCCGAAGACGTGCTCCTAGTAGTACTAGCGTCGCTTAATAAAAATACTCTAAATCAATATTCTATTACCATTTGGAGGTGGTACGAACATTGGAAAACAAACAACATTAATATTTTTGAACCGACTGTCACAAATGTCATTAATTTCCTCAATGAACAGTTCTCTGAGAAAACTTAATATCATGAATACTCATGGATCGGCACTTCACCTTATAATCAGTAAAGCGTATGACAAAGAGGAATTAATGAAACGTTGAAAGGCGTTTTTAAATTGAAACCAAATTTTCCGAGATATAAAATCGTATGGGATCCCTCCATTGTTCTTCATTACCTAGAAATATTAAATTTAACCACACTTACAAAAAAACTTGTAGCCTTACTAGCGTTAACGACAGGGTACCGAATGCAAACAATTTCAAAAATTAAAATAAAAGAAATTATCAACACTGAAATGGGATTGGAGGTACCTATCACAGAAATAATCAAGACGTCACATCCAAATAGACAACAAACCATTCTAAAACTAACTACTTTGAAAATCCTAAATTGTGCTTGCAACATTATTTACAAAAACTAAACAATGGAGGAATCCTCCAGATGAATTTTTATTTATCACCACTAAATCCCCGTATAGACAAACAAGCATCCAATCAATTAGCAAATGGCTTAAATCAGTATTAGAAGACAGTGGCATTAATATGCAATTATTTAAGTCATTCCACATGACATGCATCCACTTCCTCTGCTCGCAGAGCGGGGCTCAGTGTAGAAGAAATAAGGAAGGCCGCCTGGTGGACGGAAAAATCTGAAAGTTTCTAAATATTTTACTGTCGCCCACTTAAAGAAACAAGGAACAAATTTTCAGATAAGGTATTACGTAGCTCAAAAAAAATAGATAGATATAAGAATGGTGGTTTTGCATTAGGTTAAGCACGTGTTTGTCATTATAATTATATATGTTGTATTATTTAAACAATCACAGAGTGTTCAAATTTGGAAAATACTGTAGTGAAATATAATAAATGGAACAAACGACTTACCTTAAAGAAGTTCGTTCCATATTGTATGAACACAGTCTTTTCCAAATCCCATACCCACCCTCCCTAATTCCCAACAGCAAAACTAGGTAGGTATCAACACAAATCGTATTCTGACTGATCCAGTCAGATGTAATTTCGAGCTGAATCATCATTGTTTAAAAATTTTGCAAGGAAACATAAAGTAGTGGTACTATACAGAGTGTTCAAATATGGAACGAACTTCCTTAAGGTAAGTCGTTTGTTCTATTTATTATATTGTAAATACATCCACTTTCAATTCATATAACTAATTTAACTTGTAATAAGGTAGGATTAAACGATCAAATAAAACACAAAATTTTTATAAGTATTTTATTAGACAAGCACCAAGTTAGTGATGTTATTTATATTATTTACAACAAATCAAAGTCAAGGTCCATTGCTAGATTTTTCTGTTCAATAATTTCATCGGCTAGCCTTAAAAGAATTGTGAGATTGTCTTCAGCGGCATTATGGTCAGCGTTATTGAATTTATGCCAGAGTATTTAACTCATAATATTTAACATTCTTGATAGGAAAAAGTAATTTTTGCAACCTCAATATTATTATTGTTACATTTTTTATGATAATGGCCAAGGACATTTCTCTGTCGTACTAGGATAAGGTGAAAATAATACAAAGAAATATATTTAAATTTTATTGGCTTATATGTACAAATACCACTTTATGCTCCGCGTGCACCCAGGCCTTGACAACCCACCCATAAACTTCACCCTCCCAAATTATTTGGGAGGTGTCCGGACATCACCCCGAGCGAAATTGAACATAGTACGCAAACTAAAAGGAAAAATATGATAAGATATATATATGTATATATATGAACAAACAGAAAAAAGTCATAACATATTAATACGGGTATAAAATACATAAACTAAAATTATTTCTTAAGCGTTGGATATAAGTATATAATAAAAATGACTCACTATCTCACCGGGGAAAAGGTCCCCAGCCACACTCTAAATAAATTTTACAATTTTTAACACATCGGGAACTAAAAAAAAATATTATTTTCTTTGAGCTAAACCAATGTTAAGATTATTTACATGGTATTGTTACATCTGGTGGGTCGGTTGCAGATACTACAATTTAAGAAAAAATATGTTAAATAAAAGTCAAGCAGCAACAAGAAAAAACAAAAAAAAAACAAAAATTTCATAATAATATGTAAGTTTTATGGTGAACACTCTGTTTTAGAGAAAATAAAAAAGGATACTATTAAAAACTCACCATACACATCAATCACGGTTGCCATTTTTTAATAAATACCTGATACTGTTTGGTATACACTAGAAATTGTGATTATATATAGTTTACCACCACTTATTTTATCAAGTGGTAATTAATGTTTAAAAAATTAACGCGTTATTACCATTTTCATATTTTACTAGTATTTAGTTCGCGATATTTAACACATTCTTTGATAGGAAAAGTAATTTTACGTAAAAACATCCTCCATATCTTTTCATGGTAATGATTAAGACCGCGCACAATGAAATAGTGTTACGCCATACCAGGATAAAATATTTTATAGTAAAAAAGAGTAAAAATAAGTGAATTGCTTCCGCCAATAATTCGAGGCCTCGAAATTATTATTCATATTTTCATTATGTAGTTTTCTGGACCGACAGACGTTTTAAAAATAATTCTTAATATGTTCAGAATTTTAGGAATAAATTAAAAATATTTGTATGATGAAAAAAGTTATACACCTAACCTTCACGACCTACTTTCATTTTTTTAATTCTCATTGTTCATATTCTGCATAACAATTATAATGTTATAAATATCATTAACCTTGTTATCAAAATAATATAAACATCCCATGACATCATTATGATAAGTAAATAGTATAAATACTAATTAACTTTCGATTGTAAACCAGTTCTACATTAATCACCAAATTGAATACATCAATAGAAAGTAAAGTAATTGTGACTAGCTAGTTTAATAAAAGCTCTCAAATAAATTTATTGTGTTTGGCTCCCATGACCCAGCATAATTGGCGCAGTCGGTACTCTTTTATGAAGTTTGGTACTGTTCACTAGAAGACTCGACCAGGAGAATTTTCCAGGAGAATTTCTGCGGACAAGAGATTTGTGGATTGGTATAATTTGTCGATTGGTCCTAGTAGTCCAAGGATTGAACAAGAAGCCAACAATACTTCAGGGAAAACTAGTAAGTTCCTATTTTACCTTTCCTTTTGGTTATTTTAATTGATTGGTGTGGAACTCAAGGAATTATTTCAATTCGCGAGTAACATTTTGACTGTTTATCAGAATAATTACTCATAGATAATTTTGGAATTATTGTAATTCGCGATTGATTATTATTGACTGTTTATCAAAAAATAACAATCATAATTTAGACTTTTTCGGAAATTTTGACTGTATATCAGAATTTCGATTAAAACTTGACTGTTCATCAAGTTTAATCAATAGTTAAGAACAAAAATTGAATTTGTTATTACTTTTCGACTGTAAAAGGTAACTTTCATATTTTTTCGAAACAAAATGGCTGACGCAGATGTCGCTATCAACTTTCAATATTTCAAAATGCATATCGATGTCATCCCTAGATTTGATGGCAAAGCATCACTCTTAACAGACTTTATTTCGTCATGCGACGAATTACAAGCTACATATGGCACGGGAACCAATGAAGTTCAAAATAAATTTGTATTAAGAGCCATACGTAACAAATTGTATGGACAAGCACAAACTAATGTTTCAGCTCGACGAGATGCGAAAGATTGGGCAACAGTAAAACAAATTTTAATAGACACATTTGGTGACGCGAGGGATTTGCCAACCCTTCAGACAGAATTAATACATTTAAAATTTAACCATAAAAAAGACACAATTTTCTCTTTTGGAAACAAAATTCTTGATTATGAATCCTTGTTGATTTGCAAACTTGAACAATCAAATGACAGTGAAGAAGTTAAAATAGACATAGTATTTCAAAGACTAGCATTAGACACATACGTTAGAAATTTACCATTTAATTTAAAACAAATGATTAGACCAAAAGACATTACTAAGTTAAATGAAGCAATTAAAATTGTTACAAGAGAAGAACAATTTAATAAATATACAACAACTATAAATTCATCAAATAACATTTATATCCCAATACAATATAAACAGATGCAACCAAAGCAATTCATCAAACAGCCTAATGCTAACAACCAACTACAACCAGGTAATAATGTTTGGGCACCAAAAAACATCAATACGAATTATCAAGCACCAATGGACACCTCTACGATAAATAAAACATTGCAATCAAGAAACTATAGACCAACACCCATGGTTACTTCCACAATAAACCGACCCTTCAACAGAAGACAACAAGAACTACATCATGTTCAAACTGATGTTACACCACAATATTGCATATATTATGACCAACGAGGAGAACAAATTCCTACACAATTAGAAGAAACATTTCAGGAATTCGCAAGAATGGACCTGCAGCAAGGACCACCACAACAATTGAATATAGAAGAAGAAAACTGGGAAGAAGAAATTGATCCCAGTCATTGCAAGAGTACTCGCAGAAGATACACAACCAGAACCACAACTATTGGAAGAAATGATGGACATAGACGATCAAACGCAACATACAGCACAGGAAGATCCAGTTTTTACTATGCCATATACAGAACAACCTGTAAACGCATATAAAAATCAAATAATAATTACGGAATCTAATCACACTCCAAGTGAAATTTGCAATTCAACGACCATTTTTAAAAATATCCGACACACAATAACTCTCAGAGCAAACTTAGATGATATCAAAACATTACATTTCCTCAAACAATTTATATCAATAGATGGAAACACTTGTTTTAAATTTGGAACACCTGCATTAGAAAGAAAAATAAACAGAATATTACGAACATCATTATTATATCACAATTCAACAAAAATACTAATCTCAAATATTTTATTACAAGACATACAAACACCAGAAGAGCAACATCAGATTATTGCTTATCATCATCAAAGTAAAACTTGTCACCGTGGAATTAAAGAAACTACAAAATCTATTCAGAAGACATATTATTGGCCAAACATACAAAAAGACGTGACTAATTACATAAACTCTTGTCAAACATGTCTTACTTCTAAATATGACAGAAATCTTCAAAAAATTAAATTAAGACTAACTGAAACACCCGACAAACCTTTTGAAAAAATTCACATCGACGTTTTTCACATTAATCAGGAAGACTTTCTAACAATTTTTGATCCATTTTCAAAATATGGTCAAGCTTATCACTTAGAACATAAAAATAGCATTTGCATCATGGAAAATCTTCTCCACTTCTTTTCACATATGGGAATACCTAACAAAATAATTGCAGATAATGGCACCGAATTCAAAAATCAATTAATAACAGATTTTTGTTTATTACACCACATTGCATTACATTTCACAACACCACATCATTCTAATTCAAATTCACCAGTAGAACGATTTCATTCAACTATAGCAGACTCTATTCGATGCCTACGAACTGAACAACAAAAACCTATAAAGTATTTAATGACAATTTAAATTTTATAGAGGAATCCCCAGACAATTCACCAACATAACAGAATGCTATAACGTAACAACAACATCACCATTACCATATATTCAGTTAAAATACCCCCCAATTAAATTACTTATAGATACCGGAAGCACGAAAACTATAATTAAACCATCAATTGTTGAAAAATATTGTCCACAATTTATCATTCATAACCCATGTAAACTTAAAACAAGTACAGGAGAAGTAAATGTAAATAAACAAGCTCATGTTCCAGCTTTTCCAGAATTTAATTCAAAACACCTTTTAGATATATTATTTGATTTTCATGATTTTTTCGATGGAGCTCTAGGATTTGAAGATTTAAAAAAGTTAAATCTACATATATCTTTTAATAAAAATATTCTTTATAATTCTCAATGCTGTTTACCAATACACTTCAATATCCAATGTAATCAAAAAGAAACACTTCCAAAATCAATTATTCCAAGTAATAAAATAAAAAAAATTTCATCTCCTACAAAACTTCCAAACAATACTAATCTTTTCATTCCAGAAATTTCAAATGAACAATATTTTATTTCTGATACAATCACTACAGTCCAAAATAATTCTTTAACCTTTGAACTCCATAACTACAATTCATTTCCAATAACTTTTGATCACAGCAAACTTAAATTTACTAATTTAAAGAAGTATGACGTTTACAACTATTCAATAACAACACCTTCACAAAATATGCAGAAATCTGATATCGAAACACTATTGAGAACAAAACATCTTAATGACGAAGAAAAGAAGAAATTGATAAATCTTTGTAAACAATACAGCGATATATTCCAAAAACCGGAAGATAAATTAACATTTACAAATTCTGCCAAGCATGAAATAAAAACTAAAGACGAATCACCAGTTTATACCAAAAGCGACCGTACTACACGATAACGATATTGCTATTGCAACAACTTCAGGAGTGCGACATAAAAATCAAGTCCAAAAACAACGACAAACTACTACTAACTCTGAACCTTTGTTACAGGAACATAACGATGAAACAACTACTCATTCTACTACTAATACTCCAAACATTGACCAAACTAGTACAGTCAGATATAACTTTCGACCCCGTACAACACCCGGTAGTCTTTCAAAATTTAGGCTTTGACGCTCGTCTAATTAGCCATTACCATCAATTCATACATGAATTAGATATAAAACCACTCGCAGACGCTTATTACAATACAATATTTCACTTAAATAAAAGCTATGAAATAGACACCAAAAAGAATAAAGATAAAATGAATTATGCACTTCTTAATCAAGCTGAAACTTTAGAAAAAATAGTTACTAATGAATTTCATAAAGTAATTCCCAGGCGACTAAATAGAGTAAAACGAGTTAAAAGAGGCGCAGCTAATTTTGTTGGAAAAATAGAAAAAGCTTTATTCGGAGTAGCAACTGAAGAAGACATTGCTAATTTTGAATCCAAACTTAATACTTTAATGTCAAACGAAAAAACACTTGCAACAGAACTTAATCTTAGAACCTCACTATTTTCAACCTTTGCTAATAAAACAAATGAACTAATGGAAAAAGTTAAATCCAATCAACAAAAACTTAATGAAAATGTTAAATATCTGATGATTAATTATAATACAAATGAACAAAGACAAGTTGTGATAAACCAATTTCAACTTTTGTTGTACTACTTTCAGCAAATTGAACAAACAATAACTTTCTTAAAATTAGATACAGTCTATCCTTTTCTCTTAACAGATCGAGATATGCAGACAATTATGATTAATTTACGTTTAATATATCCACCTGAACATTTGTTAAAATTCAAACAGCCGTATTCGTATTTTCAAGCTATAAAACCTTTCTTTCAACAATATGATTATGTAATTTACGTAATGCTCTTTGTACCTATATTGGCGACGAAAACTTCAATTTCGTTTTTTGAGGTAATTCCTGTACCAATTAATAATTTAACCATTATTCCACCCAAACCCTACTTACTAGTTGACTCAACTGACAATTACCAATGGAGTGCTACTGAACCAACAAGATTAGAAGATACCTACTTCATTGAAGACCACTTACAAAATACCAAGGAGTGCTTCGTAGAATTACTTCGCAGAAGAAAAGAGGCGAAAGATGTTTGCAAACTTTCAACGGTACATATGAAAACACCCCATGTGGAACACATTGCACCTACTGATTATATTATCATGATTGACGACATCACTACCTTCGAATATACATGTCATCCAAAAACCATTTCCTATAAAACAATAATTTATAACACCAAAATCACTTTGGGACCACATTGTGAATTTTATCTAAATAATCAATCTTATGCATATGAACCTCCACTCTATACGAGTACTTCATATTTGTTACCCAACATTTCAATGGAAACATTTTCTTTTAAAGAAATATCCAGTTTTTCTCTTAAAGAATTACATTCAATACAACATGACATCGGACATCTCAAACCTGTACACGTCAAAAACTTTTCTGTCTCTCCAATATATGATAATCTATGGATTATTCTACTTCTCGTCATACTTATTCTCATTATTATCCTTTATTTCTGTTGGAAACGAAAGCAATCCTTTCCAAAACTTAATTTCTTCCTCAAGAAAACAATTAATTCACCAGACGTCTCATTCAACAAGAATAAAGAGGAAGTCAACATACCGATGGAATCAATGAAAGCTGACCTCCAAAATAAAGGACCCCAGCTTCCATTCTAAGAGGGGAAGAGTTATACACCTAACCTTCACGACCTACTTTCATTTTTTTAATTCTCATTGTTCATATTCTGCATAACAATTATAATGTTATAAATATCATTAACCTTGTTATCAAAATAATATAAACATCCCATGACATCATTATGATAAGTAAATAGTATAAATACTAATTAACTTTCGATTGTAAACCAGTTCTACATTAATCACCAAATTGAATACATCAATAGAAAGTAAAGTAATTGTGACTAGCTAGTTTAATAAAAGCTCTCAAATAAATTTATTGTGTTTGGCTCCCACGACCCAGCATAATTAAAACAAAATGATTTTGTTTCCACTCGTTCACATAATAATAACTTATGATCTTAAAATCACAAATTTTATTTATAAAATATCTTCAAGCATTAGTGGCATTTTAATGTGAAAACTCTTAAGTTATATAACTGACCCTTATAACCTACTTTTTTTATTTCTTATTGTTTCATATTAGGCATAACAATTATAATGTTATGGATATCAATAACCTTGTTATCAAAATAATAAACTTTCCAGTGACCTCATTGCTGATAAGTAAATAGTATAAATACTAATCAAATTGTAATTGTAAATCAGTTCTACATTAATCGTTAAATTAAACACATCAATAGAAAATAAAGTAATTGTGACTAGCTAGTTAAATAAAAGAAGCTCTCAAATAAATTTATTGTGTTTGGCTCCCACGACCCAGCATAATTGGCGCAGTCGGCATTCTTTTTGAAGTTTGGCATTGTTTACCTCAAGACTCGACCAGGAGAATTTCTGCGGACAAGAGATTTGTAGATTGGTCCTAGTAGTACAAGAACTGAACAAGAAGCCTACAATACTTCAGGGAACAACTAGTAAGTCCCTATTTTACCTTTCCTTTTGGTTTATTAATTGATTGGTGTGGAACTCCAGGATTTATTTCAATTCGCGAGTAACATTTTTGACTGTTTATCAGAAATTATTACTCATAGATAATTTTGGAATTATTGCAATTCGCGATTGACTTTTCTTGACTGTTTATCAAGAATTTCAATCATAATTAAGACTTTTCCGGAAATTTTGACTGTATCTCAGAATTTCGATTAAAACTTGACTGTATATCAAGCTTAATCAATAATTAAGGACATTTGTTACTACTTTTCGACGTAAAGGTAACTTTCATATTTTTCAAACTAAAAATGGCTGACGCAGATGTCACTATTAATTTTCAATACTTAAAAATGCACATTGATGTCATTCTTAGATTTCATGGCAGGGCATCTCTTTTAACAGATTTTATTTAATCGTGTGATGAATTACATGCTACATATGGCACAGGAAACAATGAATATATATATATACATGCATTTAGTACTCATACACCTCCGAATGTTATATGGTTAGGTGGTGTTTGCCTCCGATTTTACGCGTTCGCCTCCGATTTCGGAGGCGGAGACGTTTTGTGTTGTTTTCATCGCGAATGTCTTGATAATTAGTAAATTTATGACCCATTATTATCAATAATGATCAGCTTTATTGGTGCGCATATAAGATTATGACAAAAAGGGCAGAAATAGAGAGATAGAAGCATTTAACGACACTTTTTTTGGAGGCGGAAAATACCTATAAACATATGTAAACATACACCATAGTCCACTACATTTTTTACCAGGTGGCGCTGCTGTTTTAAACACTTGATGTATATAGGTATTAAATGCTTCCTTACAATAAAGTAGCGATATCGCCTCCTAAACTTGGCAACATTGTGAAGAGGCATACTATTCCTAAATACATCTAGAGATATGGTAACTAAAATTATCTTACTAAAAATATAAATAACTTTTATGCACAGAAATAATACTTTCTAGAGATCAATGGGTTTTTAAATTTTTTCAATTTGGGAATAAAAAAACGTTTATTTTGTTCAGAAACAAATATTTTTGTACCCCTTTATAGCTTAGAGCAAATTAAAAAAGGTATTTGTTTAAGATATTTATTTAACAGGACACGAATATTCCTTAACGTAACTAGTTGCCCTTAATCCACTATTTGTCACTGCTGCTGGCCTTATATAGTAAAAGTAAAAAAAAAATTAGAAGACGATTTTTATTGGGGGGGGGGGGGGTGCTAAAAAGAAGAAAATAAAAGAATAAGAATAACACAGGTCAACATTTAGTTTAAAACAATATCCACAGGACTCTACCTAGGTACCCAGGGGTTTTTGGGGTCGCTGATTCAGATGCCGAGGTCGGTTAAGCCCCATCACGTCAGGTTCAAGGACATCTGAAGGTCAAACTAAGAAAAGGTGGTTGAAAAAAACTGAGAAAATGTACACATAGGTTTTTGGGGTCGCTGAGTCCGAATTCGGTGTTCGCTTACCCTTAAAAGGCATCCGGAGGTCATTTCAAGGTTAATTTGAGAAAAACGGAGAGGAAGCTGTTAAAAAAATCTGAAAAAATTTACATGTAGGGTTTTTGGGTCGCTGAGTCTGTGTCCGATGCCGGTTGACCTCTATCACGTCACTTTCAAGGTCACTTGAAGGTCAAACTAAGAAAAGGTGATTGAAAAAATCTGAAAAAATTCACGCATAGGTTTTTGGGATCGGTGAGTCCGAATCCGGTGTTCGTTTACCCTTAAAAGGCATCCGGAGATCATTTCAAGGTTAATTTGAGAAAAACAGGAGAAGCTGTCAAAAAATCTGAAAAAACTTATATATAGGTTTTTTGAGGCGCTGAGTCTGCATTCGATGTCGGTTGACCTCTATCACGTCAGTTTCAATGTCATTTGAAGGTTAAAGTAAGAAAAGGTGATTGAAAGAATCTGAAAAAATTCACACAGGTTTTTCGGGTCGCTGAGTCCGAATCCATTGTTCGCTTACCCTTAAAAAAAAGAGGCACCCAGAGGTCATTTCAAGGTCATTCTGAGGTCATTTCAAGCCGGCATTCGTCCGCCAGCTTTAGCTGCACATGAAGATTCTTCGGCTATCTCAGTGCAAATATATTTAACTCAATGAATCACAGAAATAATACTTTCTAGAGATCAATGGGTTTTTAAATTTTTTCAATTTGGGAATAAAAAAACGTTCATTTTGTTCAGAAACAAATATTTTTGTACCCCTTTATAGCTTAGAGCAAATTAAAAAAGGTATTTGTTTAAGGTATTTATTTAACAGGACACAAACATTCCTTAACGTAACTAGTTGCCCTTAATCCACTATTTGTCACTGCTGCTGGCCTTATATAGTAAAAGTAAAAAAAAAATAGAAGACGATTTTTATTGGGGGGGGGGAGGGGGTCTAAAAAGCAGAAAATAAAAGAATAATAATAACACAGGTCAACATTTAGTTTAAAAAAATACACAGGACTCTACCTAGGTACCCAGGGGTTTTTGGGGTCGCTGACTCAGATTCTGTGAAAGGATGGCCTTTAGGTATAGTTGCAGAAGCAGAGCGAACATGCAAGTAAAGAGTACCACGGGCGTTGGCTTCACTCACTTGGAGCTCAATCAGTGCTGGTTTTGCCTATAAGCTGAGTAAACGCCAGCTTAGGGCCTCGCATTTAGGGGGCCTCAGAACTCAGATTTCATACGCAGATATGCACGTTTATTTTATTAGAAGAGAAAGCTTCAACGAAAAACATACCTAGAGCTTAGGGCCTCCGGTTACCTAAAACCGGCCCTGAGCTCAATCCTGTCAGGGTCAAAGTAATTTAATGGCTTCCTGAGTCAGACAAATTGACAAGGAGGCAGACAGACTGTCAGATAGAAACATTTAGTCATTCAGTCAGACAGAATTACTGACAGAAAGGCAGGATGTCAAATAGATGGACAGAGAGAAAATGCAGGCGGATGATAAATACAGACTAAAAAGCAAACAAACAGGTGTGCAGGTATAAAGGCAGACAGATAAACAGACAATAAGTAGGCAGGTGAGCATTCGTATAAATTTTTTCTAATTTTTTTCACCTCCTATTCTTACTTTAACCTTCAAATGACCTTGAACATGAGGTGATAAAGGTCAACCGACATCGGATTCGGACTCAGAGACCCCCCAAGAGCCTATGTGTGAATTTTTTTTAGATTTTTTCAAAAACCTTTTCTTAGGTTGACCTTCAAATAACCTTGAACCTGACGTGATAGAGCTTAACCGACCTCGGCAACGGAATCAGCGACCCCAAAACCCCTGGGTACCTAGGTAGAGTCTGGTGTATTTTTTCAAACTGAATGTTGACCAGTGTAATCTTCCACCTTCCAAAGATATTTTAAAAACCTAGATTATTCTGGAGCAAAAATGTAAATATTTCCCTCTAGCAAAAAATAAAAATGTTTTAAAAAGCATTCGAGACCAAAACTCTAGAATATATTTGTTGGTTAATCATAAATTTTGCTATACTAATTAATGCCAGTTTGTTGGAGTCATCTCGAATGCTTTTCAAAAATTTTTAAACAATTCAAAAATTTTTCTCTTGCTAAAGGGAAATATTTACATTTTTGCTCCAAAATGATTAAGTTTTGAACATTTTACTTCTTTAAGTATATCATCTCTTTGAAATATTTTATATTATTTTCTGCTTTTCTCCATTCCGTTGGTTCCAAGTTTTCTCCTCGTCAAACATGAATTTGGAGAAATACTCTGTAAGAATGTTGACGTATTGCCTCGGATGTTGCTGGCAGTCTTCGTAGAATCCCGGTAGTACTAGATTGGCGGATTAACTTATTGAAGATAATGAATCTTTGATGATTCAAAGATGTAATTTCTTTTTTCGTTCAGCTACGGTTGTTGAATATACGGACAACCTCTTCGAGATCTTTTCTTTTATTGACGCATTCCACCGTTTGCACTTTTCTTTTACTAAAGGAAGCTGAAGTGTTATCGCATCCACTGAACGTGTGGCCATACAGCTTTTTAAAACTTCCGAGGACTGCAAGTCACGAGAACTGTAATCTTTATTTTTTATTTATCTCTGAGCCTCTCTTAAGAAATGGATATCTTTATCTTCAGGTGCGAGAGCGATAATCAATGCGAGAAGATCAATATCTTGTCCGAGGATGACCACTGTATCGTTTCCATGAGATTCGTTTAATACGGTTTGAACTATGAGTACGTCAACGTCGTCTACAGCAGTAATTATATTGATTCCCTCGTTTTTAAATCTCTCCACCAATTGCGAAATAAACCGTTCCTTTTTGTGAGATTGTTTATCATTTTATTTTGCGTTTCAGTCAGTGGCGTGTTCTCATGAAAAACAATTTCCGGTGAAATGCGTTTCAAAAGACGCTGCTGTCTTTCGATGCTCTTCATACTGCAGTCAGCATATCCGTCAAACACTACAGTCACTTTTTGGCCGTAATGTTTACGAATAAAGCTGCTTCGGCCATACTACACGATGAATCAAATTGCAGCCATCAACAATGAACTGGCAATCCGAAAAATCTATTGGCCTCTCTCGTACAGCATTGAAAATATCATACAGACGATTTCTTAATTTTCCTCATTAACCCTTTCTTATTGAAGAGAAGAAGTGGAATTGAAGCAAGCTCAGAGTTGAAATATGACTCCAAATCTTCTTTTGTCTGAACAGTGCAGATTATCCTCTAATTGCAAAGAAGAGGAAAATACATAAACTACTTGCGACAAAACCCTCTATATATGCATCTAATAGAGAAAATTCTGCTCAATAAATTCATTACTGAGCATTTTTCTCGTTAAAGTAACCGGTCTTAAAATATTCGGAGTCAAACTTAGAATAGGATGGATTTTTACCTCTGCGCCCCCAACTACGCCTCTGTTCGGACGCTGTTAGCGCGAAATAGGTGAGGATAAGCTACAAGGTTAATAGTACATTTTTTATGCAGAATTTAACATGACGATTTTTTTATTTCCTATACTTTTTTCTCTTTCGACGAACGGTTTACAAGATAAAAGTGAAAAACCAGCGTTAAGTCCCCGTAATATGGCCGAAGCAGCTTTATTCATAATCATTACGGACGTTTCACTCCTAAATTGTGGGGAACTATTCGGGTATCTATTTCGAACCCTATCTAGATTACGCATCCCAAATATCATTACTTTATAAATTATTTCTTCTAAAATATCTAATTTACGTGACTAATATGTAACAATTGTATTACAAAATTAAACTGATTCAGTGATGTCTTTTGACAAGCATTTTAAATAGTAATAATAATTCCCTTAAGAACATATTTTGAATTACATACATTATTCTACAATAGATATTTAGCGTGAACGGTTCATTTTAAAACAGATAATCGCACATTATCGGGTAAAACACCAATGTAATCTGATAGAGTATAACTTACACAATATGAATCATCATAATAACAAACGCACACGATTGCATAGCGCAACTAATTGCGCAAGCGCTAGAGCATTTTACACTATAGAAGTCTGGCAACCTCGAAGGAGGCAAAGTCTACCGTTATATATAACAGTTTTAAATACATTGAGTCAGAGAGGTACTATTTATATAACGAGGTGTAAACATACCAATCGTATGAACAAAAAAGTGTATGTAAAAAAAGATAAAAATCCTTTCCCCTCTCCGCGTGCCCTTGGTAAGTGAAATTTGGCGGTTATGTATATGTAAACAGAACTAATCTATCTATATTATTTCTAGTGGAGGTGCGGGCGCCACAAATTTGTAAGGAGGCGGACACGATACAAATGCACATATATATATATATATATATATATATATATATATATATATATATACCTATACAATATAAACAAATACAACCAAAACAAATAATTAAAAAATCTAATCCTAATAACCAACAACAAACAAATAACAATGTTTGGGCACTAAAAAATATTAACAACAATTACCAATCACCTATGGACACCTCAACAATAAATAAAACATTGCAAACAAGAAACTTTAAACCAACACCCATGGTTACTTCCACAGTAAACCGACCTTTCAATAGGAAACAACAAGAATTTTATCACGTACAGGCCGATGTGACACCACAATATTGCACGTATTACGATCAACGAGGAGAACACATACCTACCCCGCTAGAAGAAACATTTCAAGAATTCGCAAAAATGGACTTGCAACAGGGAACAACAAAACATTTAAATATGGAAGACGAAGAGTGGGATGAAGAAATTGATCCAGCCATTGCAGAAGAAAACAGATTCATAAACGAAGAATACAATGAAGGTTTAGAAGACTGGGATGAGGAAATCCGTCAGGCACAACAGAGCAGACACACAAATGAAAATCAAAACGAAGATCTAAATTTTGCAATTATTAACTTAGTTTTTGCAAATTAGTCTTGTACTAAAGTTTATGTTAATGATGACTTCGTTTGCGTATAATTATCTGTAATTAAACTAACCACCTTCAAGTAATGAATATTTATTTTTATGATAAAAGTTATGAACTTTTGCTCTTAATTTGTAAGGATATAAATGGCTGATTCTATTTAGACAGTTTATATGTATAAATATTATAGATTAACGATGTCTACCATAAATTTGATTATCTGTAAGTTTTTTAACTCTTTTTTTTTTAAAGATTAGTTTTCCGTTTTTATCAATGTTTAGTTTTAGTTAAATATATAATTTGTTATGCGCTTCTAACTTTCTTTTAATTACTGAGCACCATTTTTTAGTAGTAAATAGAGACAAAATGATAATTTTGTTGTCAATAGCGGGTTTTATCCAATTAATATTTTTTTTTGTTTGAATATTCGTATTAATATTCCAATTTTTTTTCAATAACTGAGCCCCTCCCTGAATCTGTGACAAGTAACTTGTTTAAATATAAATGTAATAAAACATTAATAAGCATTTTTCAGTGTCCGAGGTGGTGCAAATCACTAACTTTATATGGGATGTAGCAGGAGACTCTTTTCCTGCCGAAATTGTATGTAATTTTTTTATTTATATACCTTTATTAACAATTTTTTTTTTTAGTTTTCCTGTCATATTCAATTTAGTGGGAGCAATCACCCCACTGATATGGAAGTAATTTGGGATGATGAGGTATACGGAAAATTGGTGAAAGTTTGGGTGGACGAAGAGACAAGAAAAATCGTTATAAACATTAATAATATATAAAAGAAATAAATAATTAAATATTGTTTTTGTTTCATTTAAAAATTCCTTAAATATAAACAATGGCTTGCAATAAAAATACCTATACTAATTAAATTACATTTACGGTACTTAAAATTAAAATAAAGTAAAACGCAAAATAATGTAATACAGAACATTGTTAGCATAACTAAAAAACTTAAATAATAATTATCTCTACACGCCTTTGGGTTCCATACTATAGGATGCCAGTCAAAATCAAGTACAGTTCTATTTGTAGTAATTAATCGTAATTTATAATAAAGAGTAGGTTTATTAAAATTTTTTAAATATGCATCCGTTTCATCTAGGAAAATATTGCTGCCACCAATATTTAAAAGATACATTAGTCTCCAGTCTTCTGACCATTTGGGGGTGAGATGAGTAGCATTAAAATCCGTAATTATGAAAGCTTCCAGTACATTATTTGGTTGAAGAATGGCGATTTGATCTTGTAATGTGAGTAGTTGCAATAGAAATAATGTACTATTAAACATTTTCCAAATTCTCTTTCTCTTCTGCAATAAATACACTGTTTACAGCTAATTATTCTTCCTGGGAGGTCGTCAATACAATCACAGCCGGGGTTGGATATATAATGTTTTCTGCATGCTTTATACTTCTCCATATATGAATCGCTTCGTATATATTCCGGTAATAAGTCCCAGTTATTTTCCAAATCAAAACACTTATTGTTTTTATATAATTTTTCGGAAGATAATTAATATCTTGAACGCTCATTTTAGATAGTGATCTTAACATTTTATGAGAGGTAATGGCTTCCCAAACTTTTGAAGCGACATATCTTTCGTTAGCATTCATTTTGTCTAATAGTAAGGGACTGAAGTATTTACATACATACATAAAATTTACAGTCTCAAATCTCATTAATGAGGGGGGCATTAAATATTTCATATTTGATTGGGGCCATCCATATTTGATAGCAGGTAATTCATATATTGTTCTGCATATGCGGGCGGCAATCATTTTTTTACATTTGACATTTGTCCTTTGTCGGCCGGCGCCTTGAGGGGCATAGTTAGCTCGGCGTCTATATGTCTAGAGAGAGAGCGAGGGTATCTAAGACTTTGGAGTGACGAGGATGGGTATATTTTTCCACTCTGTGTGGAATGTGTGGCGTTGAACCGCCTATATTACACCACTCACACCAACAATCACCAGAAGCAGCTCTGCACGTTCTCTTCATCGACAACAATCACCAGAAGGTCATCTTCATGGTTCTCTCGATGGACATATGCCATCCACCAAAAAATGAGGAGTGGGGGGGTTCCAGAAATCCTATAGCTTATCTACTCACCTCTAGCAATACGTTTATTGAGTTTTGTTCCTGGTCCGCAAAAATTGTAGCCAGGTATATGTAGTTCTACTGGTAATTTGTCTATAAGGTCGTTTGGAAATCCAGATCCTTTCTTCTCTCTAATTCGACGTCGATTAGGTTTACAGCTGCCGTTTCGTAGCCTTATATTCCTTCAAAGTTAACTAACTAATGACTGAAAAATTAGTAAAGACTAATGTTTATTGGTTTATGTAGATTAAAATAATGCATCAGTTCTTTAAAAGTATTTTAACAACTAAAGCATAATTTAGTTTTAATAGTTTATATTCAACATTATAAAATATATCAACGTTTAACGTTCTCTTACTCTTTAAAAAATGCCAAACACAGTTGAAGTATATAGTAAGTTTTTTAATAATATAATTTCGTTTCTAACTTTTTCTCTTAAATTGCAGTATCTGAGTCTGGACCACCAAACAATAATATTCCATGTAAATTGTTTTAATATCGACATAGTTAAACAATATTAATTATTTTTTTTAGTATCTCAGGTATTCTCGATTGTGAAATATGTTTGGGGGAGTTTGCAACTTTATGTCCAGTTGAAATAGTAAGTATTTTTTTAATTGTACTCTTGAAAAACATGTTTTTTTTAGTTCACCTATCATGTATTATTTTATACAGATGTTAGTCCGAGCACTAATACAGTTATATTCGATGACGAGTTATTTAACAAAAGGGTAAAGGCTTGGATTGATATAAACTCCAGACAAATTTTTATATATATAAATTAATTAATAAATAATAAAATATATTCCTTTGTATTATTTTAGAATTACTCACATATTGACAGCTTGAGTTTCTAAAAAGTTTATACAGTTCATGAATGACATAATTTATTTGCTAATTTATAGTTAAGTTGTATTTACAATATTTAAACTTAAAATAAATAAAAGTAAAAACAGAAAAAATAATGTAAGGCAAACTAAGACAATTGTAAAAATAAAATAATAACTATTTTGGCATGATTCAGGCTTCCATCTCATAAAGTACCAATCAAAATCCAACTCAGTTCTATTTGTAGTAAATAATCGTAATTTATAATAAAGTATAGCCTTATCAAAATTTGTTAAATATACATCTGATTCATCTACGAAAATATTGTTACAGCTGACATTTAATAGATACATTCTTCTCCAATCTTGAGGCCATTTGGGTGTAATATGGATAGTACTAAAATCTGTAACCATGAAAGCTTCTTTTATATTTCTTGTTTGAAGAATAGTTATATTATCATGTAATGTTGTAACTAGTTGAAATAGAAATACTGTATTATTAAACATTTTCCAAATTCTCTTTTTCCTCTGCTATACAATATTTATAGCTAATTATTCTTCCTGGAGGATCATCAATACAATCGCAGTGAGGGTTGGATAAATTATGTTTATAGCAGGCTTTATACTTTTTCATAAATGAATTATTTCTTATATAATAGGGTAATAAATCCCAGTTATTTTCCAAATCAAACACACTTATTATTTTTATATAATTTTTAGGTAAATAATTAATATCTTGAAAATTCATTTTCGATAGAGATCTTAGCATTTTATGTGAGACGGTAGCATCCCAAACTTTTAAAGCTACATCTCTTTCGATAACGTTCATTTTTTTGGTTGATAACAAATAAGTTAAAGTTTATAATATATATATCGTATCTTCCTTAAAATTAGAATTGTTTTGTAGTTTCCTGCCCCCTCCCTGATATTTCATATTTGATAGCGGATCCTTAATATTTCACATTTAATAGAACCTATCAAATATTTACTATTTGAATCTCATATATTAGATAACCTTTTTATTTGACAATTAATAGAACAAGTCATGTATTTCAAAAGCCCCGAACAACATGAAATCGTAAGTTATTATGCATGTAGTTGGAAATGCCTCATGCATAAAGTGTATCTAATGATTTCCTTAATTAACAAGATTTCAGTTATTGAATTAAGTGTTTATTTTAATTAGCAGTGAAAACCCTCTGCTGTGTCATCAATTAATATTTCATATTTGATATATAAAATCCCATATTAATTTCAGATATTACCTATTTAATTTGTAAAATTATCTATTTCATACGCCTTATAGGCGGGTAATCATTTTTTCTCATTTTATATATGTCCTATGTTGGCGGATTTCCCTGATGTTTGAGAGAGAGAGCGGGCATATCTGAGTCTTGAGAGTGACAAAGATGGGTGTTTTCTGTACTGTGTGTGAAGTGTGGGCGCAGAACTCTCCTATTTACCCTTCTGATACTCCCAAATTTCATACGTCTCGATTATTTCATAACCCTTTTCAGCGACCTTTATTACCTCGTTTATAACCCAGGTATCTATTAAAGCTCTTTCTTCTGACGTGTGGTTACAGACCCTCTGGTTCATCGTTAGGCCACAAGTTCTACAAAGAACGAAAAGGAGTTTGCTGTTCATCTTCGTAGGTAATTTTGCAGAACCCTCCAGAATCGATCTAAGTCGAAAGCAAAAATAAAATTCGACTTAGGCAAAAATTTAATTTACGGGCATTTTTAAGAGTCTGCAGAGCCACAGACTAGACTACAAAGCGATGGTAGGAAAGCCAATAGCAGGGCTTTCCAAATAATAAAGATACAGAGGAAAACGCCTTGTGCATAAAAACCAAAAATTCAATTTTGCCCAAAAGTCGCTCGAAGGTGAATCGTCGTAATTTTTATAATATTGAACAACTGCATAGGGGCACTTGAACTTGAACTAATAGCATCTTAATTGATCTTGAGACTTGTTGCTAGTCTACAATTCCTGGAACTTTCGTATGGAAGACCGGATGTGTCGAGTTAACTCACATTAACACTTGACCTTCTGGTTGCCTTACGGAGGTTTGATAGGGATTTTTTTATGCATTTTTCTCAGAAATTCCTAGGTGCAGAGTCCGTTGTTAGCAGATAAAAACGTGGGTGTTACATCAAAAAATCAATCCCGTCGGAGAGAAATACTCCGATAGGGATTTTTTTTATGCGAAAATCTTATTTTTCAAAACCCTAAAACAGAGAAGTCACGTCCACAGAGAGCGTCGTTAATGAATCTAAGGTAGTGCAGCCTTGATCCATTACTCGGCTATCGAAGTGCATCTTATCTCGAACCCGTCTGGGAGTAGAAGAACGGGGCAGCACGCGGCTGGCGCCCTTGAGAAATAAATGTGTCGAGTCATTTTGACGCCCGGTAGTGCGTTCTTCTACAGTAACACGGGGTGGTAAAGATTTGCTGGCAGTAATATTTTACATTTTATTTCTCCCTCAATTTTGGTGAGTCTTTTGAACACTCATCCCCTACATAGCTTTGGGGTGGAAAAGCGGAAATTTTCCAAACTTACACATCAAGAGGTGCAGGGAGCAAATATCCGTATATTTCATTTTCTCCCCCTCCCCGGCCTCATAATATTCATAAACGTTACCTGTGCGACCTCTATAAAACGCCTCCCGATGGTTTAAAGGGTATATAGCGACTATAGCGAATCACTCACTGGAAATTGAGAAGTTCCAAAATCGAGAAGTTTCCATGGAGTCACTAAGAAACAAAAAGGAAAACCAGATCCAAAATGAAGAAGTTTCCATGGAGTCGCTAAGACGAAAAGAAAAACATTCGATAAAATATATAATAACATATATACTTAAAAATAGAAATCACATAAAATATGAACATGTATCAACAAAAACAAATATACGTATATTTATTTTTGTTGATACATGTTCATATTTTATGTGATTTCTATTTTTAAGTATATATGTTATTATATATAGAGTTATTAGAGGATTTTCTTCAGTATATTTTCGTATTTCTTCATATTCATTCATTTTTCTCCTAAATTGACATTCCCACATCTCATATACTTCATATCCTAGTTCTCTAAGTCTTTCTGATTTGGTGATTGTAGACTCATACCTTAAATTCATATTTTCTGTCGGGTTGTCATGCAGAGGTTTATCTCGATCGTGTTTAAAGCAGATGGGGCATCCGTGATAGTAGCAGCCATGGAATTCAAAGATCTGTCGGGTTTCAGAGCAAAATCCATCGACTTTAACACCCTGTACCACCGCCTCTTGCTGTTTTGCAGCATGATGAATATAAATATCTCGTAGATTTTCCTCCCAAACAAGCCACTGGATGGCGATTTTTGATTGATTATCCCTCCAACTGTAGCCTCCTTTGGGAATAACGCATATGGTTTCTGGTTTCAGAAAATTTCTCTTGAAGTTGATGTTACAGGTGGAAGCAATAGTGCACCAGGGTTGTTACCCAAATTATAGAGTGAAATTCCCTGACTTTTCCAGGTTTTCCCTGACCAAACTAATATTTTTCAATACCCGCTAAAAACGCTAGTATTTTAGTCCCGGAGGGGTCTGAAACCTTCGGTGTGACGCTGCCTCTGAAGAAGTAGTTTCCAGAAACACCAAAACACTTGAATACAACACTCGAATACTATTATTCGACGCGTGTTTCGACAACCATGTTCTGGAGATGATTAAAACTCTTTGAAACTCAGTTTTAATCATCTCCAGATGATGACAACATGGTCATTCAGTTTAAAAATATACCCGATTTTTAAAAATTATAAAAATTTGTAGGTGAGCAGAGATTCCCTGACTCTTTAATAAACTCCCTGAGACGGAATTACCTGACTGTTCCAGGTTTTCCAGATCAGTGTGCACGCTTCGGTGAATGGACAGACGCCTCCGATTTCCAGCATCTGTTCTATGAATTTGAGACTTGCGGCTGTTAAAATCCTTACATCAGATATTAGTATTCCACAAGATCTCGCTGCAAGTCAAAGTTGTCATCTTTATATTCGGCGTGCCACTCTAAAAATCTTTTCCGCTCTTCCTCTTTCATATTATCGGGGTCGTAATAGTCTATCGCGGGGAGGGGTCCGACATAGTCAACATTGGCGGATGTGTTAAGAAAGTATCCTTTCTTAAAACCGTCGCCTAGTCCGAATATTTTGGGTAAATTAGAAAGAGCCATGGGAAAGTAATTGATGGAATCTAAGAATTTCACGTTTCCCACCGTCATTAAAATAATCTTTGTACCTCTCATGAGCAGTTCGGGTTCGAGATCGGTGCCTGTAAGTAAGCGATTGGCGATAAACTGGCAGTCAAACCTTATCCATTGTGTGCGACGACTACCACCCGCTTAAATTTGTTTCTTATGGTGTATAAATGGAGATATAGGATCGTTACATTTTAGGGTCTGTAGGCGAGCCCCACATTTTTTGCAAATTTGTTCCTCTGTAGTTAGGCCATCATCGCATCGTTGGCTAAACACGCAGAGGTTTGGTTCGTGCAGAAGATTACCGTTTTCTAGAATTTTCTCTTTTCTTGTTTCAAGGTCGTAAAACGCATTGCTTTGGTTTTACGTTTTCTAGTGTCTGCCTGCGTGTAACAGATGGTCTACGGGTGTGTGGGTGTTACAAATTTTGCCAAATACTTCGCCGCAGTGTTTTCTCTCACGGTTCACCACTTTCCAGCACTGTTCACATTTTCTCATTTCCTTACACGTAGAGCTTTTTCCCATCCTTT
This sequence comes from Rutpela maculata, assembly GCA_936432065.2. Classification (NCBI taxonomy): domain Eukaryota; kingdom Metazoa; phylum Arthropoda; class Insecta; order Coleoptera; family Cerambycidae; genus Rutpela; species Rutpela maculata. The sequence goes on along the minus strand of OW386292.2, from coordinate 124,846,668 downwards.
CTATGATTATCATAGTAGGGCTGCCCTCTGAACAATCTCTTGCGGTCGTCGCGGGTGATTGCCGACACGTATAACATGTTCCAACACATCTATGATTGTTTTTAGCACGATAAGGAATATGACATTGTTCGCAATAATATCCGCAAGCAAAAGCGGCTGTAAGCGATGTTATAACGTTGAAATGTCCCTTATGGTATAGCAGATTTAGTATAGGGCTTTCTACAGCCCCTCTGAATATAGTATCTCGCCCTTTGGTACCGTATCTGTAGACCACTAGCTTAAAATTTTGTAGGTGTTGCTGGAATTGTTGTAGCTCGCGGATGCCCCGCCGCCCCCTGTAATTTCATGGCTCGTAAAGTCTGGAGTTTACCCGCGTTGCGACGAACATCGCCTCCAGCCGGGTCCTTTTCGGCGTGGGCAATAGCCACCACCAGCGCGCGAGGGTGTCACATGTTGTCCCTGTTAGTTATAGTTATAATACCCCTTCGCATGCGGGATTCTTCTTCAAAAGTATTATATGCCAATGTCGTGTGCTTTCCTGTACCTACCGGAATTTTAACGGTTGTCACAGCGAGGCAGAACGTCTCTGTATTAAGCCCTGTATAATTGGATTGATGGACGGCGGTTATCATATCCCAGAGGTCGTGTAAGTAACCTCGTTGGCTGAGGGAAAACTAAGCCATCCCTCGCCCATGGTAAAATCCTTTGAGCAGAAAGTAAACCCAACCTTATCGGTTGCTTGAAGATTTTCGGTAGCCTTTTCGAATATTTGGTTTATGGCGTCTTTAACCCAGGTTTCTTCCCCTCAGGAATGGGTTTAATTCTGAATTCTATCGTGCGACCTGTTAGGTTAAAACGATTAACCTTTTTTACAGTATCCTTCAGGATAATAAATTTTTTCATTTTCCTTTGCAAAATGGTTCTTTCGGGAAATGCTAATTGGTCTGTTGGTTGAATGCCTAACTGTTCGTTAAATAAGGGTGGGATGGTCCGTCTCACGAGGGAGAGGTAAGGTTTCTATGGCTATTCACCTCCAAAAATCGAATACGTGATTATACTTATTTACGTTGGATTACCCGCTACATACCCTTTATTGGAAGAATAACAAAATAATGTGTATAAAACTCACACCAAAATAAATTTTCTTAGATAATCACTAATAGAAATTTCGTTGTCACAAACTGGTAAACACCGTTGTTCGTAGCTCATTTTATAGGTGATCGTTTTGTGATAAGAACCACGCTCAAATGCATTATTTCCTCGTTTTATATTCATTTTTCGCGATAGTGGTTTGTCGTTACACAGACCGCCTCGGTGCATAAGAACGCCGGAAAGGTAGTTAGCTTCTATTTTTCTTCTTCGTCTCTCTCTCTCTCTCTCTCTCTCTCTAATTCATAAATTTGTTTTAACGTGTTAAAGCTTTATTTTATTTTTCATTTTTTTATAGTATGCGAGTGTCCTCACCCCCCACCCCTCCCCCGATGCTGGTGCCATCAGATGACGAGGACGAGAGCAGCGTGCCGCCATCGCTTATACCACTCTCTTTTTAAAATATATACATTTTAAATAAATATTTTCTTTAATTCATTTTTGTTTTCTTCAAAAGACCAAAATTATTATTATCTAATATAATTAGTTTTATGTGGTGAAAATCGTAGATTTGGTACCAAATATACGTAGTATTTGGCAGACTCAGATCATAAACTAGTAAAAATAGTCTGTTTCATTTTTTTTTGTATTATTTACAGTCGCTTAATTCATTTGTTTCATTCTTTATTTAAATTTTTCTTTTTAGTTTGCGTACTATGTTCAATTTCACTCAGGGCGGTGTCCGGACCCTTCCCCAATAATTTGGAAGGATGAAGTTTATGGGCGGCTTGTCAAGGCCTGGGTGAACGCAGAGCATAAAGTGGTATTTGTACATATACGCCAATAAAAATTTAAATATATTTCTTTGTATTATTTTCACCTTATCCTAGTACGACATAGAAATGTCCTTAGGCATTATCATGAAAATGTGATAATAATAATATTGAGGCTGTAAAATTACTTTTTCCTATCAAAAAGAATGTTAAACATTATGGCTAAATACTCTGGCATAAATCCATATGTAATATCGCATGTGTTTCCGTAGTTTTTTGTAAAAATAGATTTTAATTTATGAGCGTCCTTAAGTATTATCATGAAAATGTGATAATAATAATATTTATGTTGTAAAAATTACTTTTTCCTATCAAAGGAGCGCGCGCGCGCATAAATTATTTTTTATCACCATGCTTTAATATGGCGTGATACCCCCAAATATGACATAATTCAAATTTTGTGATTCGTACCCGGACACACTCTCCCAATAGAGTTTAATCTGTACAAATTAACAAAAAGTAAATAACACCTAAGGATTGAGAAATATTTCCTATTTGGGGTTCATCTGATTTTGACGTGTCATTGGTACAAAATATTAGCATCAATATAGCGGAGGAAAAAAACAATATAATACCACTTAAATCAGTCGCTGAAAAAATGATTGTTTTTTTCTTTTAATAAATCGGTATTCTAGATGACGAGACGATTGTCATCTGTACTAACCGAGATAACAAATATATATTTCCTAATTGAGGTTCATCTGTACTGACATAATAGAGATTCAAAATTCTTTCCTAGCTGAGATTAACCCCGCCCTACGTCTGCCCTATTATTTTGTCTAATGATGGTTACTTTAATATTGATATTTTCAAAATTATACCAAAAAAAAACAATAATATGGGCGCAAATATATATAATCTGCACTAATTAACACGATGAAAATAAAATTCTGTATTTTAAATATTTCCTAATTGAGATTTACCCGTACTAACATAATGGAGACTAAAAAATATTTTCTAGGCGAGATCCAAATTTTCCCTAATTGAGATTCATCTAAGATAAAAATTTCTAGTTGAAATTCATCTGTACTAATTAGCATAATGAAGATAAAATTTTCTAATTGAGACTTATAGGGATATTTATACGTTATAAATTATATAATGATATAAAATCCCCTAATTGAGATTCGTCTAGGTATGTGGTCTTATCACCTACATTGAAATATCTGCATCCACGTCATAATCAGCTTATTGTGATCTAGCGCTGGCCCTTAGAGGCTGTCCTGCTCTGATTGCAGATTGAAAAAAAAGTGGAGGGGGGTGCCCCAAGGGTCTCCATATCTACTTTCGTTAGTAAGAGTATTAATTCCGGTACACATAGTTTTGTTGCTTTCAGTCTGTTTATTGCTGAAGTAGGTAGTTATTGTATATAATATTTTTTATTTTAATATTAATGTAGGTAATTAGAATTAGAGTTTATTAATGTATCATATTATCGTTTTTGCAATTATTATAACTAAAATAAGCATTTAAACCATAAAAGGAGTTATCAGCTAAGGAACAGTCAAGTATTCAATTTGAATTGACCACCAAATGATACGAATATATTGACCAATCACAGCAAAACGTAACCGTGACTTTTTCTAATCTAAATATTTCATATTGGCGGTAATGCATGTAAAATGGCCTGATACTTATGTCAGTGATTTAGCTAGTGATAAAATATTGTATTTTAAAATTGAACCATTTAAAAATCGTTATATCTCTCGTAAATAAATCAAATAAAAGTGGTATAACAAAAACAGTTAATTTAAGTGAAAAGGTTGAAAGAATTATCTACCTAACTTGTGTAGTTCAGTGTGTTTGTAAAACTTTCGTGATAAATTTTTTAAATGAAAAATAGCCTCTCTCTACTATTTGTTGGTAAGAGCATTGAGTTCTGTATATATTGTTATTATCTTTAGTTTGTTTGTTGCTTGCAGTTATTATCTTGTAGCTTTAAGTAATCATTCTTCCTTATAAGATACGTATAGGTATATACTTAATAAGTATATTTTACAAAAATATATACTTTAGTGTGGTTTAGAAACTTGTGTATAATACACTACTATGATAAATTTACCATATTTTTATTATTAAAGTATACCTTTTGCTGGAAAATATAGAAGTAGGTTCACACAAAATCATCATCAAAAATTTTAAATTTGTTAATTAAATTTTTATTACATTTACTGTAAGTGGTAGTTTCACTAAAATTATATTAAACTATTCGTACGTACAGTTGAGAATTAAATTTTGGGATAACTTTTTAAGAAATATATTGTAGGTAAGCAAATGAACATATTAATTTATTGGCATTATTTTAAGAAAAATAATTTTTCTGTATAAAATAAACGTTACTATTAATAAGTGCGTATTATAAAGTTTAACAATTTAATATTTGTATATAATGCCTAAAACAAAGAAGCAGTCGCGTAAGAAGCGAAATTCGCAAAATAAAAAGGCCGTACAAGCTTTATGTGAAAGTTAGGTAAATGAGGAATCAAGTGAATTCAAAGCAAAAACTATTGTTGAACGAAAGCGTAAATCAAGACAAAATCAAGAACAGAAAATCCGAGAACAAACTAGTAATACAATGCAACATAAAAAGCGCGGACTTAGTGATAAATACAGACAAAATGAGAATGAAAGGAATGCATCAGGACGTCAAGATAAAAAATTTTCCTTGCATTTTCTGAGGATCATTTGACCATCAAGATGTATAGAGAAGATTCTTCATCTTATTACCGAAGGCCTTTCAGCTCTCCCCGTCTAGCAGCTACGAGCTATGAAACTGATAAGAATTTCAGTAAAGCTCTTAGAGAATCAAATCAGCGCTTTAATGACAGCAGAGTACATGGATTACGACGTAGTAGAGGACAGTCAAGACAGAAGAAAAAATGAAGAATACCGTGATAAATAAAGGGAAAGGAACACTGTAGAATACGAAGAGAGAAGAAAAAATGGAGAATACCGAAATACAGAATAGGAAAAGAACACTGTATAACACAAACAGAGACGCAAAAATAAAGAATACCGAAACGAAGAAAGGAAAAGGGATAGAGTACAGCATGAAGAGAGAAGAAAAAACGAGGAATGTCAAAAAGAAGAAAGGGAAAGTAGGGCACGAAGAAGGAATGCGAAAGGGAAGCGTGGAACACCAAAAGAGAAGACAAAATTTGGAATATCGAATTGAAGAACAGGTAAGGAATTCTTTAGAACATTATTTGCATAGATGACAAATTGTACAAATTAATATAGACATAGAAAATAACAATAGACATTGAAGTAATATAGAGATATTTAATGTAATTAAGCAAAAAGGTCCTACCTGCATGTGTGCATGTTGTGGAGGTTCTTTTTTAATAAATCTATTTCTAAATTAAAAAAAAGTATTATTATGTTAAAATATGATTTAGAATTTGCCTATAAGGTTTTCAATATGGCAACAGGTGAAGAATTTTTTTGTTTCACGTGTAGGTCCAATATTATGAAAGGTAAAGTACCAGGAATTTCTCTATACAATATTAATTCCGTTGAAGTACACGCTAATTAAAAGAAAGATTAGTTAGTCCAAGAATTCCTTTCATGAAAATGACTAGGTTTGGATTCGAGAGACAGTGCGGGTTACAGGGACAAGTAGTTAATGTTCCTGTAGATATAGATACTTCAGTTCAACGACTTCCGTGAGCGTTTGATAAAACATATACTAGACAACTAAATTTAAAACGAAAATTGGAATATAGAAGTAGTTACATTTGTAAAACCATTAGGCCTCGCGTAGTTTTAGATGCCGCGGTATATTTAATTGCAACGCCCCTGTATATAGAAAAAGCGATCACTATTTCAGAGAACTGGATTCAAGGCAGGCTAGCTTTAGAAAATTTTATCATTTTGGAAGATATTGAAAATTTTAATAACCTCAATAGAAATGTGGGTGGGGAAAATGATATTAATGAAATTAATTTAAATCAAGAAACTCTTTTTGACAATATTCATCTGGAGAATATTATCCTTGCTCCCGGTGAGAGCCAGAAAACTTTATCGTTGCTACTGGACGAACATGCTGAGGAACTGTCTTCTCCAACAATTTACGGTGAGCAAGCTCGGAAACCACGGACAAATTTTAGTTACGGAGAAATTGCCAAATTTGAAATTCGACATTGCGATAGGAGATGTGTGAGGATTGATAAATTGTTATATACATATAAAAAATTTAAAATATCCAAAATTCAAAGTGCGATTAATATTTGTTTAAGAAAAAAATCTAATACTGAAAATGTGACTGTCGGAAATCTTTTGAATAACAATTTTATTAACAATTCAGTCCAGCACGACGATAGTTTTCGAGTTTTAAGTAATGTACGAAGTTCACCTGCATATCGGGAAAAACAGTTATCGCTATGGTTGGTCTACCAACCTTTTCATAACTCTGTCAGCAGCCGAAACTCATTGGTCTGAACTTTTAGTCATACTGACGACGGTATTGGAAAATAAATAAATTTCATTAGAACAGGCATCTCAGTTGGTACGAAAATGTTTCCCAATCTAGATGCCCGGTTAAAATAAATTTTTAAGAGTAGATTACCTTTTGGAGGATTTCTACTGTAGTATTTGGCGTTTTAAAGAAGTTGGTGATAGGTGGATGAAGTTCTTCTCGTGATCCATATAGTGAATTGGTTGAGGGACCACTTTAGTCGTTTAAATGTTTCGAGTTGACTGAAATTATGCGCCAAAAAGATGATATTCCATTCTCAAATGCCTTAAATAACTTGGCAATCGGTGTAATGTCTAAAGAGGATATAGAATTGCTGCGATCAAGGGAAGGGGAGTGCATATATTTAGAAGCAACGCGGAAGTTGATCATTTCAATAATATTAAATTAATAACATTACATTCAGAAAGCGCCGTTTGCTTAGCTATAGATTTAGTGAAAGAGAGTTGCATGGAACAGATCAAAATAAAATTACTAGAAAATATCCAAAAACTGAATATTTCAGAAAGGTTTGGACTTGCTCATAGTCAACTTGCAAAATAGGAGCGAAGTACATGTTGATAAATAATATAAACACTGATGATGGTTTAGTAAATGGAGCTACAAGTATTCTAAAACATATCACATATGGGGTTTCCAATAAAGAACGGGTTCCGGAAATTTTTTAATAAATTTTTCAGATTTATAGGTCGGATGCGTTACAAGATCAAAATTTAAATTAAATAATGATTTTACACCAATAAAACCTATTGTTCGTAATATTAAGCGCACGAAAAAAAAAATGATTTGTCAGTGGAACGCAAGCAATTTCCTTTGGTGGGGGCAGAGAGAATTACTATACATAAAAGTCAAAGTGCGACATATAAAAGTATTGCAGTTCATTTAAAAGCAGGTTCAGCTCGAAATGCATTATATATTGCTTGCAATAGGTCAACTAGTGCCAGTGGATTGTATTTGATTGGTAAATTTTAACCACCTCAGCAAACTAAAAACTGCATTGTATTGTCAGAAATTGATAAATTAAAAAATAAAACCAATTTAGTACATACATTTGAATATTTGGTAAACCGAACGCCAAACGTATTTCAAATCATGTATCACAACGTTCAAAGCTTGCACAAACATAGGTAGTGGAAGATTTATTCTCTCTATAGTTAAACTGACTACTAGTAAATAAATTATTTGACTCTGAATATAGGTGTATTCTATTGGCAACTGCTTTCTTAGAATTTTAGATAAGTAGCTTAGTAAAGTTAAGGACCTATGATTTTCTACCAAATGCGGATCTTCTTTTTTAAATGAGGAAATTACTTTACCTAATTTTAAAATATCCGGAGACTGACCAAGATTTACCGACAAGCTCATAAGACGTGCAAGAGAATCTGCTATATTGTATTTACTGAACTTTAAAAGTCGATATGCACTGCTTTCCATCGAAAATTACAGAAATTAATCAACAAATACGGTAGCAGTTTGTATCAAGAGAGGGCAGTATATGCTGTGCATCTTCACGGTAATGGGCACAACCACTGTGACTACTGTGGATTTGATACAATAGAGTTTCGCCCGTGCTTGTATTTTCCATTAAAAAACGATATTTCTATGGTTGCGCAAATGGGATCATTTGAGCCAATAACCATATCACCAGTTCAGGAGGTTCCATTAGAAGATGGCATTGTGGAATTACACATTAGCAAACAGGAACAAGACGAAATAGATATGAAAGAATAATTATTTGTTTTAGTGGTTGGATACAATGTGCGGTACAATAACAGAAAATAATGGACCAAGAAATTCTCCCGTGCCCACAGGACTATCTGATGAATGTGCTGGAATTAATTTGGTCGATGGAACTGATGACATTACTCTTTTTGAAGCAATGGTTCGATATGACGATAATATGTCAGAAAAACCGGTAGTAGTTATTAGGGCGACTCAGCCCGCCTGCCGACAGCCGGGTAGCCCCCATAAGGCTGGCGCAAGTACCACCAGGTGACTGAAGTACCTCCAGACTAATAAGACTGGCGCAAATACCACCAGGTGACTGAAGTGGTCCATGAGAACGTAGGAAAATATGATTGTGTTAAAAGACCTATTTGTAAAAATATAAAAAGATGGAAAATTTAAAAATAATATACGCGCATTATATGTAAAATCTATTTTTGCCTTTGTAAATAATACTTCCGTAACTCATCGTCAAACAAAACGCGGACATATGCATGCAAAATTAAAAAAAAGCGTTGAGGTAGGTTAAATCTGGTGACATTACTAGGAAAACAAATATTCAAGAATGCCTTGCTACCTATATAAGATGTACCTTAATGAAAACGATAATTATAAAATAATATGTAAACCTTTTATATATAATTTATTTTTAGACTTTGTAAATAACCCTTATATGTCAACGCGGCTGCAAACAGAAACGAGGTCATAAATCACAAAAGTTCAAAAGACATTAACCTAACAATAGGTGTTTACAAGGTAGGCATAGGTTATTGGTAAATACTGTTTTAATTTTATACCAGGTTTTAGTAAAATAACAGCTATTGATACTTTTATTTCTTATTATCGCAAAGCTCTGTTATTGAAAAAGGTTTTATAGACCAGGAAATGGTGATGTATAAAAAGTCCAGGATATCATAAACACTAAAAATGTTTGAATACTTCTGTGACCCTATAGAGACTTCATAATATTACTTGTATATGTTAACAGCCTCATAATATTACCGTTCTGTACACTTTGGTTTATACATTAAAATATGTTTAAATAATTTTATATTCCATTATTAGTTTGTACAAAATCACAAAAAAAAAGTTTATCAAACCTATTTATAATTTTAACATCCTGTATACGATCATATGGTACAGAGGTTTTGTTTTATATGCCTCTCAACAAAAACTTTACCAGACCAATTAGAATTACATTTTAAGAATTGCATTTGGATAAAAGGCTTATAACTTTTTCATATAGATAAGTTTGACAATGATTCATAAGAAAAACATAGGTTGCTAAATACAGCATGCATAAGAATACTTCGTATGTAGGCGATATTATTATTTTCAAATGTGAAGTGTGCTATATTAACCTTTGCTGTATACAACTACTTGAAGCTTTTAAATAGGGTAACAAGAACGTTAAGACTTTTTCATGTTTAATTTTAACAATACAGAAGCACACTGCAGTGTTACAATGTATTAATGCCTTTTTTTTATTTCTCTGATAATTACATGCCTCTATTTTCTTTGCAAAAAGGTTTCAAAACGTTTAGTTTCAAGCCAACATGACTTCGAAACAGTTAAGTAAGTGTTAGTTATAGTTCTCCAATTAAGTGTTTAGGGGCTAACGCGATTTAATTATTTACACCCATTTCAAATTAAGAGCTAACCTATACGCATTTGCTAGTTATTTTACTGTTTTAATTTCCTACTGTTTCAATATTTACCGTCCCATGCTAATGTTTTTAATTTTTATTCTTCATAAATGATTTTATAGATGTAAAACGAATATTGTAATGTTTATGTATTATTCCTTAACGAAATTCTAAATATGGTTTTATTTCAGCTCTACTATCGTCTTCTGTAGACTTGACGCGTAAGTTTTATTTATTATTTATTTAGCTTTAACTTAAGTTATTTTACCTTTTAGTTACCATAAAGATCGCGGAATTTTTGTGGGGTGTGACAGGGGAATTTTTCCCAGGAGCAGTAGTATGTATTTTTTATTTTCATTTTTTTGTTTTCAAATATTTTAATCTGGTGTTTTTCTGCTTCTGTTTGAATTTGTCTGTGGGGGGAGAGCCACCAGCCCTCACAGAGGTAGAGGTCCTATGGGAGGATGAGGTGTGGGGCCGCTGGGTAGTGGCAAAGGCGGACACGTCCGCAAAAATAGTATATTTCCGCTTAGGGTATGTTTTCCTTTCATGTAATTTTAGACTAGAAGAACAAAAAAAAAATTAAATTGTGAAATAGTAAACCTCTACGCTAGCTAAGATTTCTTGTGAAATTTACGACTGTAAATTGTTTAACATAATTATTTTTAAAATTAACACATTATTTTTAATTCTTTCCGTGTGTTTAACTTTACGTTAATAATTGAACAGTTTGACATATTTTGCTCTGAAATTTACTGATAATGTTTCATACCCTTAAATCTTAAATGTTGCTACTACTATAGGTAAACTGGTTGTGTAAACAATATTTTTTCTATCTAGTTATCTCTGTCAAATTTTGTTGTTTAAATGAATTTTCTAGCTGAATATTGGTAATTATATCTGCTTATAAAAACTTCCCCTAAAATGAGTTTTGTTTAGGTGTACTCAGCTAATCGTTTATATTCGGTCTGCCTTTATAAAGTTGTAATATTGTAATAAACATTTATCCACCTTATAGTTGTAAGTACACATTATAAAAAGACTTTCTCTTTTCGCCTTCTAGGGCCGCAGCCTGACAGACCAGACATCTCATCCCCAGAGGAGTGAAAGTAGGTGATCAAGACGTATATATGCTAGTTTACGAAACAGACTTAGTTTTGAAAAAATTTTAAAATGTTAGCCTACAATATGATAAAAAAAAAATATTTTACTTTTGTACTAATACTCTACTTTTTTATTTTCAGATGTCTATTAAAGGATTTAAAAATTTATTGTTGTTTTATTAGTAAATAATGTGGATAGACATTTTGGTTTATTATATTTATTAGCAAAATATTTAGTTCTTTATAACTCTCTTATAAGCGAGTAAGCTATTTTTAGCACACAGCTGACAGAAATATTATTACACGTTGTGTGTTTTAGTTTACGTTAACAGTTATTATTTCTAGATGTGTTAGAGTTTTGGATGCTTTAACCTCTCTATATCAATGTATTTATTTATTGATTTTTATTTTTTAACAGTCTACTGATAAGGTGTAAAAGTTTTATACCTTTTTAGGACCTGTCTAATTATAAAGCATCATAACAGCGTGTAAAGTGATGTATATAATTTATTGTTTGTTTTGAATTACCTGCAGTTTATACGTGTTACTGGATTTATCAGTGCCTGCATTTGTTTACTAGAGAACTAAATTAATGTAAGTACAAAATGTTTTCAATAATTTCAGACTTTATTATTAACTATTTCAAAAGTCTAAAACTGTAAAAATCCTAATAATAATCTGTGTTAAACTTTTTTATTTAAACACGAAAAAATATAAATTTCTATTTTGAGACGTCTATTTTACACATTAAATTCATTAGAAAAATTACTTCTTACATACGCATAATCTAATCTGGCAAAGCTCTAAGTTTATTTAAACACATTTGGTTATTATTGAGAGAAAATTAAACAATCATTTTTCGAGCATAAATTTTTATTAAAACATTCAGCAATCAAATACATTTAAAAACATAGTTGTAAAATGTAATGATTTATATTACAGTTTATTATAGTTTTTGCAGTATATAAGGCGAATCTTTTAAAATGGTGTTTATTTCATAAAGAATTATCAATGAAAATTAAAATTAATTCGATTAAAATATATATAATTTAAGTTTGATGTAAATAATCAATCCTAGCTTTAGACATATTAATTCAAACACTGCATATATATCTAAATTAAAAATTAACCTTTATTTAAAAGAAATTTTTTTGTTTCAATATTATTTAATATTTACATAACATCACTTTTACAAGAAAATTTAGTACACAATAACTATGGATGTTAAATTCACACTGTTTTGAAATACGTTCCTTTTTGTCTAAATCTCCCCTCTATTGTCTGAACATTAAATTAACATAATATCTACTCCATTTCTTCTGCTATACTAGAAAACCTCGACGCTAGGTTTATTATATTGTCAGTGTTTGTGATTGCATCCTCTATACGTTGAAGTTTTCGTAAGTATTTAACCCTTTTCTTGTTAAGGTCACTCTTTTTTATTGTTTTTTGCTGAAGTATATTATTGCTTCTTTTCACGAACTGTTTAGCTTCAGTAATAAATAAATCAGTTGTTTTATTTTCCTGCACTATATCGTTCTGGAAGTCAAACGTGATATTTTTCATGTCGGAATCGCTCTCGCTATTTTCTGATATATCTTCATACACAGGTTGCACTATTTTGATTTAAACGCAGGTGTTGAGGTAGTAAACCGAGGCTCCGTTCTTGCTGCACCTATAGGCCTGGTTTTTGAAAATGAACCATCCAAAATCTCGAAACTTTCATCTAAATTAGTTATCGCTGTACTAGGGCGGTTTTCAATTGTTTGAGCAGTAACATCTACGAATTCTTCCTGATGTGGTAATTTTTTAAAATGCTGATGCAATTTTAAATACTGCATGGCTTTATCTGGTACAGGGAATTTCATTTTCATTTTTAACCGTTATAAGTAAGTAAGACAGCTATCGCAAACTGAATTTTAGATGATGATTACTACTTTTATATCACAAAACATTTTTCTTTTAAAAAATATTCCCTACTAGGGCGCCAAATGTTATGATATTACCTTTTAATTTAAATATTATTTAAATAATTTATAAAAATAAAACAACAGGCATCCGGTTGGCCTGCAAGCTGTGTTACTCAAGAACAAAAAGACAAATACATCGAAGACTTTTTAAATAACGAGGCTGTGATGTTAGAACCTGGCGAGGTTGTAAATAACCCGGGGCTTCGTTCTTTGGCTAAGTTAATATTAAACAGTTTTTGGGGAAAATTTGGGCAGAGGGAAAACCAACCCAAAGCTAAGATTGTCAGAGATCCAGGCGAGCTATTTGGTATGTTTGCGAACCCCTATATTGATGTTAATGCTTTGGTTCCTGTTGGTGATGAGGCGGTTATTGTTAATTACGAGCATAGAGAAGTATACCAGCCTTTATCTACCGTTAATGTGGTGATAGCCTCGTATGTCACGGCACAGGCTAGATTAAAATTGTATAGCTACCTTGAACAATTGGGGGAAAGAGTATTGTATTACGACACAGATAGTGTCATATATGTGTCAAGACCTGGCGATATTGATATCGCTATCGGAGAGGCTGTCGGTTCTATGACCAATGAACTCGAAGGATATGGACCTGGCAGCTACATTACAGAGTTTGTGTCGGGTGGCTCAAAGAACTATGCGCATAAGGTGTTTTCCGCCAGAGATAGCGATGAAAAAATAGTGTGTAAGGTAAAGGGCATCTGTTTGAACTATTCGGCTTCTCAGCTGATAAATTTTGAAAGTATAAAAAACATGATTCTTGAGGGCTCAGATCCTGTATACATAGTGTCGAATAGTATACGGAGGACCAAAGAACACGAGATGTTAACGCGAGCAGAGACTAAAATATATAAGCCTCTCTCTACTAAAAGAAAGTTTGCAGAAGACCACAGCTCGGTTTAAACCCCCAAAAATTTAAGAGTATTATTCTTATGTTTTTTACCTGTATATTGTATATATTAAATATTTTAAACCTAAGTACTTTTGTAAAAAATTTCAATATCATGTTTAGGGTATTGTATTCACATTAGAGTCTATGAAAACTAGTGTGCAAACATTTATGTTTTTAAAATATTGTTATGTAGTTTAGAGTTACATATTACCTTTTTTTTTTGAAATATGTGAGAATTCAATAAACAATTAAAATAATCTCTGCCTTGTTCTTTATGCTTTACCTGTATATTATGATATATTGAATATTTTTAATAAATTTAATTTGTATTTTATAAAACAATTGTGTTTTAGCTAAAGTATTACATTGAAACTGTGTATGAGAATTTTAATAAACTGTTAAACGCTAACCTGCATTTTATTTTTAACTTTTTGCTCCAGAACGCATTCGAAAACAATTTTACAATTTATTTACCAAAACACTGTGCTTTAAATAAAATGAAGAATCAATAACTGAATATAAAAGCGGGATAATGAAAGCTATAAAAAACATCAATAGTCAGTGTTTTTTTTTTATTAAAACCTAATTGTCACAAGCCCCAAGTATGTCAGAAGTATATGTTTTTGAATCATTAGATTGTTGTTTTTAATGTTGAGATGACTTATGCTTTTTATTACGATGTATAAAGCGTTTCCTGCTTTTCGTTGGGATCGCGAGTATGCACGAAGGATAAAAATAGATTCTATATAGTATCTGCAGTGTTTTAAACAGCTCCGCGAATATATTATTTTATGTATTTTCCATCTTTTTATATTTTTGCACATTTATATGCTTAGGCTTTAGGTATTTAACACAATCACATTTTCCTACGTTCTCATGGACCACTTCAGTCACCTGGTGGTATTTGCGCTAGTCTTATTAGTCTGGAGGTACTTCAGTCACCTGGTGGTACTTGCGCCAGCCTTATGGGGGCTACTCGGCTGTCGGCAGGCGGGCTGAGTCGCCCTAATAACTACTACTTCAGTACATTCAATCCAGCTGCTGAAGATAAAACTGACGAAGGAAAACGACGAATCGGATCAAGTTTCATTCGAGGAATTCAAGGAGATATTAAAGGTTCAAGATTTATTCATGATATGGTGCCAAACATCAATCGGAACCAAGCTGAAGGACTTCTTAATGGATGTTTGATCTGCAATTAGAAGAGGCTATATGGAATCCAAAAGAGTGGTACGGTCCAAGATATCTGGGAGTGGAACAGATGGTACTTACACACCGATCTGATATTTATATGAACCGATAGACAGATTTTTACGTTCAGTGTATGCTCCAGGGAAGACAATAAACTCATATTCGAGGGGGCAATCACTTGAAATTATGTGTCCCACAATTGAAATATTGCACACATATTGCACGATACTGCACACCATTGCGCACCTGTCCCACATATTGCATAAGTGATTACCCCCTCGCTCATATTATATTGGGAAAAAAGGTCGTACACTATTTAAAAAATTGATTGCCTTATTGATCATTTTGCCGTAGTAGTTTTCCATCATTGCACTGGAAATATTTACAAAATTTGTTCCTAACTGCTCTTGTCTGCAGACTCGCTTTTCGAGGTTGCTTTTGGATGGGTAAAATAAAGGTCATTTCATCTTGACCTCGACGCCATAAGCCTGCAATAAGTCTTCCATTTCCCTCGGAATCGAAGGCATCTGGGGGGTAAATACGATGAACTGGAGTTTACTTTTCTTCTAGAAATTCTGAAGTAGGACGTAGGTCATGGTAATTAAAGAGGCCTTTTCTGGTTCAAGCAACATAGGTTCTCGGAATACTCTAAATACCGATGCCATTATTCCAAAAACGTTTTCTCCTATGCGCCTGGCTTTTGATAACCTATAGTTAAACGTTCTTACAGCACTTCCTTTTACATGAACACTGGTTTCATAACATTGGGGCTAAGACCAAATGCATCATCAGGCCACCATGACGTATGGTACGTACGCATTCTTTTAGAGTCAGTACAGCTTGTGCTGCGGGTAAATTTAGATGTTTTTCTTGAAGTTGTCTAAAATAGGGCGGTATTTCGAAAAACTTCACCATCGGTGATTCGTCCCTGGAAATATTGTAGAAAATAAAAGAAGCTAATAGTTTTATCTGAACTATTTTTCTCTATTATTAATATTTTTCGATTTACAGCCTTCAGAATGATGAAAATTTGTGCTTTACTGCAATTTATACTTTTTGCAATAATCTCTGTCCTCGTTGCTCCTATAGTTAGGCAAACAGCAAACGACGTACACTTATTATTTTTACACTATCTCCGGGTATGCATAATATTTTATGTTAAGCCCGTTTGATCAAACCAAACTAATAAATAACAAGATAAGAAGTTGTATAAATCAATCCAACTTGTCATCTAAAGTAGTTAATATCTGGCACCCACTGAGTTAACATCAAGTTGACTACGAGTTGCTGTAAAAGTGAATAAAAAAATTATCAAAATAATTCCTTTGATTGTTGGGCACCCTCCTAACTGGCGAAGTCGGTACTCTTGTGTACTTGGGTTACTTTTCCGAAGCAGAAGCTCTCAACTGGTGCAGTCAGTAGGTATAGCCCCTCCTCGAGACGACACATAATTCCGAGGCGAGGCCTTGAGGTCCGCCCAACTGGTACCAGGTGACTGAAGTGAGGCCCGGTGTCAATGCAGACCGACTGAGATGGCTCATGAGATAAAACGTAGGGAAGCCGCCCAAGTGGTACTAGGTGACTGGAGTACCTCCAGACTAATAAGACTGGCGCAAATACCTCCAGGCGACTGAAGTGGAAAATACATAAAATAATATATTCTCGGTGCTGTTTAAAACACTGAACGATATATATATATACTATAAATTAGACAACTTGTAACATTTTCACACCTGCTACATTCAAAACAGAAAGGCTGAGTCGAATAGTATCACCGACTTATAAATTTAAACAAAAAGCGCCAACAGGTGTTATGCATTTTAAATAGTGAGATTTTTACCATACACTGTACCTATACAGGAATATTCGGTTAAGGCTTGAGAATAGGATACATATAATATCTGACGCAAATATTTTTACCAGTAACCGAATAAAAAACCATATTTAAACGTCTGCAAAAGATACAGTACAACAAACCCGGGAATATCTAAGCCCATCTGTTAATATTTAAATAGAGGCGAATAATAAACAAATTCGCATGTGACAATGTGTGAAACAAAGTATTATAAAAACATATTCTTAGTTGCAAAATGCATCTCAAAATTGTTTATTTCTTTCTTGAGGCCAGATGTTTATGTTCAGCTCTTATGAAAGTATAAAAAACAGAACACAAAACACATCATTGCTATGAAGATAATTTTTATTTATGGTAGGGATAAAAATACCATTTTATGAAAAAAAAGAACTTTACAAACGCAGGTTTTGTTTCAGAAATGGTATCGAATTTTTATTTTTAGATATAGGTATATATTTCTGTTAATATTGTGTAAGATCATATTTTTATTATAAGTAACGGGGATAGCTGATACATGCTCATGAATTTTATTTTTATTTTTGAGGGGATCCGCGCGTGCTAGTGATAAATTAAAAAGTCTGTATGTCCTCCCGCATTTAAAAAATTTTATATACCTATAATATACCATTAATAAGTCTTTTACGCTGGTAAACCAGCAAGTTAGAGCATTCTTTATACACCACTACCTGTGAAGGATCACGCATTTTATATTAACTACATTTTCAAAATGCACAGGTGTATAATCCTTTTTACAAGAAGATCGCGCGGTTTAATATTCATTCTGCCATGCAAACAACAACAGGTATAATATTTAAATCTAATAAATATCTGTTCCATAATTTCATTTATTTTAATTGTGGGGTTGTCTTTTCACGAACGGGGGAATGCATTTTTTCTCTTTAAATATTTCCTGTTTGAAAGAGATTTTTCCAGCCATTAGAGTAAACCATTTATGGTAGCTTATCGAGATTAATCCGGTCTTCTAGAATTTCCTGGCACAAATAATACAAAATTTGACTCTACCGGAGGTACTTGCAAAGTATGTTAGCAATAAAACAAAATATATCGGTAAAAATTTATGAAAAACAACAAATTACATACCTATATATAAAAACTAGCAGGAAGGCCCTCCGCAGACCAATCCCAACTCGGAATACCTTCTGAAAGAAAGAAAACATATTGAAGGACGGCTAGTTTAATACCTCTTTACAACTAGTTGTAGTAAAGTGATTGAGAAAAATTTTTAACTATGGCTTAAACGTTAAACGAGTCTTGGAGTTATATGTTTAGCTCTCCACAAGTTTAAAAGAATAATGATAAATATTTATTTAAAGATATTTTAAACTTGAATTAAAAATAGTTACCCTATATTGAAATAAACTCTAGCTGTTAGAGGATCAGCAACGGCATACACAGGCCACCCAAAGAGTTCGCCGTTATAGATGACCTGTAATTGATGGGGTGGTTCTGGCCATCCACACATAAAGAAGGAGAACTAAAATAGTAAACCAAAATCAGAAAAATAATATAAGCTAATAAATGGGGTATACCAGGTTTTCCTCGAAGAGATTCCCTGCTATCTCCAGCAAAATTTGAGCAATTCGGAAGGTTTCTGAAAAAACGATACTGACTAATTCATAACTAAATAATTGTTCAGCTTACCATTTTCATTTAGGCAGGACTCGTAAATAACTAAAAATAAAACCATTTAAATTTGAACGAATATTAAAATTGAAAAACATTAAAACTTTTTAAAAAACACTAAGCAGTTTATATATATTTTAATTGAACTCACTCCAACCACAAAACTATAACACAGTTAATATAGAGGCATTCATTTCGCTACTAACAGAATTAAAAGCCATTTCTATTAATTTATTTTCGGGTTGAAACATAAAAAATGAATACATTGTAAGACTAAAAGTACAGCAAATATTATTGCAATTATGCACGCGCAGCAAGAGCACCCCGAGATCGTATATCCAGCAACCAAAAAAAACAAACACCGATAGTTAAAGCCAACATTGAAACGGTTGTTGATAAATAATAAAATTATATTATGAAAATATACACACAACAATCGTAGTTATTGAAGAGTAGGACGGATCCAAAACTGCTCAAAGCATTAAACAAAAGAAAAAGTCAAACACCATTTGTTATGCTGAGAACGTAATTTGAATTATTACACTATATTTTTATAAGGGATATCTACAATATTTTGTTAACTACTTTTCGAGTGCTTGTGATAAAATTGTAATAAAACGCCGTGTATACATCAATACAGTTTATTTAATAATTATATAAAAGTATATACATAATACATTTCTACCTAAATGGTCGTTAATTCTTATCGCAGGTTCGTAGGGATATATCTTAATTTTTAAAAAGTTGTAAAATTATTAAAATTGAATGATTCTTGTAATAACACGGGGCCGCAGCCAGATTTTCAATTCTTGGTTTGTGTTTGAGATAATTGTCTTGCTTTAAGTACAGCCAGAATATTTTTATTGCGTCTTTCTCTTTCCTTTTCTTCAGGTGTCTTGGATGGCTGCTTTGTATCTTTTGCAGCACTCCCCCGACCACTAGATGATTCTTCGTGTGCCTTCCTTACATGATTTTTAAACCCGTCTTTTCTTTTAAATGTCTTATTACATAAACCACAGTGGAAACGGCGGTTTGTGTGACTAAATAAATGACGCCTTAGGCAGCTGCCCCAGGAGTATACTTTGCTACAAATTTCACAGGTGAACATCTTTACTCTGCTACTGCATAGCATCAAATGACTAGGTTGTAGTAGATCATACCTATTTATGATCTACTCGAACGAATTTATAACTTTATTGTGATGCCCCCCATCGCCAAAATGAGACCTAATATCATTGCAAAAGAGCTGTATATCATTGGAAAAGAGCTGCACAGCATTGCAAAAGAGCTGTATATCATTGGAAAGGAGCCGCTTATCATTGCAAAAGAGCTGTATATCATTGGAAAGGAGCCGCTTATCATTGCAAAAGAGCTGTATATCATTGGAAAGGAGCCGCTATCATTGCAAAAGAGCCGTTCATCATTGGAAAGGAGCCGCTTATCATTGCAAAAGAGCCGTTCATCATTGGAAAAGAGCTGCACAGCATTGCAAGAGAGCTGTATATCATTGGAAAGGAGCCGCTTATCATTGCAAAAGAGCCGTTCATCATTGAAAAGGAGCCGCTTATCATTGCAAAAGAGCCGTTCATCATTGGAAAAGAGCTGCACAGCATTGGAAAAGAGTCGCGTATCATTGGAAAAGAGCTGAATATCATTGGAGAGGAGCTGCGTACAACATAAGTGCCGACAAATAGTTTGTCACACGATTTACGTGCGAATACATAAGACTTCACATGCAGGTAAAAATATAAACAATAATGACCATTTAAATATCTAGAGTCTTATACACAAATAATGTACACAGTTGAAATTTTAAAACAATTTTGTAAATGCACAGATATACGTTTAATGGCTTTTTTTTGCTGTTTTATTCATGATCTGCCATTAAGAACTTTCATTAATATTTGTCGCACGGTTTCGGCATATTTTCTCCAATTTCAAATATAATAATTTAGGCCGGAGACATAAATAAATAACCCTCTGTAAGTAACTACCTTTACAACATACACGAGTTCTCTCATCTTATCGCTGAAAATAGGTGCATTATTTTTGCCTCTGTAAACTAATTTATTATTTTCTTTTTACTTTAATATTATACCAGTCACCTTATCATTGTATGTTTGTAATTTTGTTATTTTATATTTTACCATTTTATCGTAGCTGCCGCCTTCATGTCATATTTTTATTCTTATCTATTCTGATTTAAATACTGATTAATTATTACCTAGATTTAATGTTCTGTGCAGACATTTAATTGTGTTTACCGGCATGCCTATAATGTATCATTTCTAAAAGATTAATAAATATCATTATTATTATTTTTTTCCTCAAAAACCAGTCACCCTTCTCTCTGCCTCCGATACCAGAGAGGGTACGCTGGTAATACCAGTGACCACTCCCTACACCGTAGAGTTATTATTATCATTATCATTATCATTATCATTATCATTATCATTATCATTATCATTATCATTATCATTATCATTATCATTATCATTATCATTATCATTATCATTATCATTATCATTATCATTATCATTATCATTATCATTATCATTATCATTATCATTATCATTATCATTATCATTATCATTATCATTATCATTATCATTATCATTATCATTATCATTATCATTATCATTATCATTATCATTATCATTATCATTATCATTATCATTATCATTATCATTATCATTATCATTATCATTATCATTATCATTATCATTATCATTATCATTATCATTATCATTATCATTATCATTATCATTATCATTATCATTATCATTATCATTATCATTATCATTATCATTATCATTATCATTATCATTATCATTATCATTATCATTATCATTATCATTATCATTATCATTATCATTATCATTATCATTATCATTATCATTATCATTATCATTATCATTATCATTATCATTATCATTATCATTATCATTATCATTATCATTATCATTATCATTATCATTATCATTATCATTATCATTATCATTATCATTATCATTATCATTATCATTATCATTATCATTATCATTATCATTATCATTATCATTATCATTATCATTATCATTATCATTATCATTATCATTATCATTATCATTATCATTATCATTATCATTATCATTATCATTATCATTATCATTATCATTATCATTATCATTATCATTATCATTATCATTATCATTATCATTATCATTATCATTATCATTATCATTATCATTATCATTATCATTATCATTATCATTATCATTATCATTATCATTATCATTATCATTATCATTATCATTATCATTATCATTATCATTATCATTATCATTATCATTATCATTATCATTATCATTATCATTATCATTATCATTATCATTATCATTATCATTATCATTATCATTATCATTATCATTATCATTATCATTATCATTATCATTATCATTATCATTATCATTATCATTATCATTATCATTATCATTATCATTATCATTATCATTATCATTATCATTATCATTATCATTATCATTATCATTATCATTATCATTATCATTATCATTATCATTATCATTATCATTATCATTATCATTATCATTATCATTATCATTATCATTATCATTATCATTATCATTATCATTATCATTATCATTATCATTATCATTATCATTATCATTATCATTATCATTATCATTATCATTATCATTATCATTATCATTATCATTATCATTATCATTATCATTATCATTATCATTATCATTATCATTATCATTATCATTATCATTATCATTATCATTATCATTATCATTATCATTATCATTATCATTATCATTATCATTATCATTATCATTATCATTATCATTATCATTATCATTATCATGATCATGATCATGATCATGATCATCATCATCATCATCATCATCATCATCATCATCATGATCATGATCATCATCATCATCATCATCATCATCATCATCATCATCATCATCATCATCATCATCATCATCATCATCATCATCATCATCATCATCATCATCATCATCATCATCATCATCATCATCATCATCATCATCATCATCATCATCATCATCATCATCATCATCATCATCATCATCATCATCATCATCATCATCATCATCATCATCATCATCATCATCATCATCATCATCATCATCATCATCATCATCATCATCATCATCATCATCATCATCATCATCATCATCATCATCATCATCATCATCATCATCATCATCATCATCATCATCATCATCATCATCATCATCATCATCATCATCATCATCATCATCATCATCATCATCATCATCATCATCATCATCATCATCATCATCATCATCATCATCATCATCATCATCATCATCATCATCATCATCATCATCATCATCATCATCATCATCATCATCATCATCATCATCATCATCATCATCATCATCATCATCATCATCATCATCATCATCATCATCATCATCATCATCATCATCATCATCATCATCATCATCATCATCATCATCATCATCATCATCATCATCATCATCATCATCATCATCATCATCATCATCATCATCATCATCATCATCATCATCATCATCATCATCATCATCATCATCATCATCATCATCATCATCATCATCATCATCATCATCATCATCATCATCATCATCATCATCATCATCATCATCATCATCATCATCATCATCATCATCATCATCATCATCATCATCATCATCATCATCATCATCATCATCATCATCATCATCATCATCATCATCATCATCATCATCATCATCATCATCATCATCATCATCATCATCATCATCATCATCATCATCATCATCATCATCATCATCATCATCATCATCATCATCATCATCATCATCATCATCATCATCATCATCATCATCATCATCATCATCATCATCATCATCATCATCATCATCATCATCATCATCATCATCATCATCATCATCATCATCATCATCATCATCATCATCATCATCATCATCATCATCATCATCATCATCATCATCATCATCATCATCATCATCATCATCATCATCATCATCATCATCATCATCATCATCATCATCATCATCATCATCATCATCATCATCATCATCATCATCATCATCATCATCATCATCATCATCATCATCATCATCATCATCATCATCATCATCATCATCATCATCATCATCATCATCATCATCATCATCATCATCATCATCATCATCATCATCATCATCATCATCATCATCATCATCATCATCATCATCATCATCATCATCATCATCATCATCATCATCATCATCATCATCATCATCATCATCATCATCATCATCATCATCATCATCATCATCATCATCATCATCATCATCATCATCATCATCATCATCATCATCATCATCATCATCATCATCATCATCATCATCATCATCATCATCATCATCATCATCATCATCATCATCATCATCATCATCATCATCATCATCATCATCATCATCATCATCATCATCATCATCATCATCATCATCATCATTATTATTATTATTATTATTATTATTATTATTATTATTATCATTATTATTATTATTATCTCTCGTAGGTTGAGTCCGCTTACCCCATACATCTTTACTAGCTTAATAACACTATGATGTATTAATAGGAATGGCTCGAAACTCCTTAATACTTTCAAGAAAATGTAAGGAAAATGAGTGTATTTTACAACAAATAAATATTCTTTTATATTACGAAAAATAACTCGGTGGATGATTTATATTTTATACTCTGCTGCAATAGAAAATGATGAATTTTTCAATAAATTATGCTTCCCCATATTGAATTTTTAATGTGGTTTTTATCGAATAATTATTTCATCAAAGCCTGCAGATGTTTTATACATAGTCTATCATTTGACATTCTGAGTAAATTTTCTCCTTATTTTTTCATTTTGGAAAAATAAAGGTGTAATATAATTTCTTAAATATTTGTTTGCAAAACCACCCTGTATACCTAAAATGATATTCTCATATAGAGAGCTACATTGGGTGGTTTCTTCTCGAGCTGCAAAGTCTTCGGGCCACAGGACTGTTTGAGTGTTGAAAATATTATTTCAGGATATGCTGCAGATATAATGTTGTGTTTCTTAAAGTTTCTTATACAATATGTTGTTGTGTGGTCTAGCACCATAAAACATATATAACTGGGGGAGATTTTAAAACAATTCCCGCGTTCAGCCGCTGTTTGTTGACCAGCTTCATATAATGTTACCAAAACATTTGTTTTTACCCTATGTTTGTTGCAATATTATTTACAATTTTTTATAATTATACATACTGCAGCTATATAACGCATTTAACGCAGGCTTTAAACCTACAGTTTCAAAATGACCACTGCCGTGTTGAGTAAGTGTTTCCTATTACAATATATAAATCTAATCCGAAATTCTGTTTTTATATTTTAACTTATTGAAGTGAACGCTCAAAATATTTTTTACCTTTAGATCGATTATGCTGTTTTACTCACGTGTTCCAGTGAATATCAAATAATTTTACTTCATTTTAAATTTGCTGTTAATTTAATAAATAATTAACGATAAACACCTCTAAAATAAGTGCTGATTATATTATTTTACCGCTAGATACCAATCTACATATATTAGCGGTTGACTGTTCGCGAGCAATCGGAATAAAATATTATATTGAAACATTACCTCCTGCTAAAAATACTAAAAATATTTTTTATTTCAGTTATCGAGAACACTCCCGTTAGCCTGCCTTGTAAGTTCAGAAATTATCTATCCTTTTTTAAATTATTTAAACTGTGCTTTTTAGTGACCATGCAGATATTTAGTTTTCTTTGGGGGGTGATGCGGCAGAGGTACCCCGGGGAAGAAGTATGTACTATTTTTATTGTTTTAAATTTATTTACATATTTTTATGCCTTCCCTATTTTATATTCATGTTTCTCTTTCTAGTTTACATATACATGTGGAGCAGATCAGATACCGGAGGCGTATTACGAGTGCCCCTGGTCTGGTCCCATTTGCGGGAGGGAGGTACTCCTGCTATTTGACCGTGTCGGTGACCGGGCATATTTTGAAATTTCGTAAGTATATTTTCATTTTTAATTTTTCTGTGGTTTCAATACGTTTTAAATCCGTCATTCTGTATAAGTTGCTAATTATTTATCCCTTCAATTATTATAGTTATAATAGTTTAAATCTATTATTACTTCTGAGTGCTAAATTCGAAACATTTACCTATATTAAAGTGAATTTGAAATTTTATTCTTTTCCTGGTTTCCAATATCGTGTAGGAGGTTTACTTAACCGATAATAAATGGCCGTTGTTTGGATATTAGGGAATTTATTATTAATTAGTCTATACCTAATTATGTTTATAATTCTACAATGCTATAGTAGCACAGTTTAATAGAATAATTTGATCGCCCTTACATAGTTTACATTTCTAGATTATCTTTATGCTGTAACGAACATTTGCTTGTCTTCCTTAACTAGATATATTATTATAAATCTGGGAACGTTTTAAATATCGAGTGAATTATTTATACACACTAATTTGCTTTTTCTTTATTCTACAGATGATGGCAGTCACCCCATCCATCCATAGTCGCTGCTAGTGTTATGGCGTACGTTATTTACATTATTTATAGTTTTTTTATTTATCAATATATTTGAATATTTAATCTAATATTTGATAATATTTTATAATATAATGTTTTTTATGTTATTCTAATAACTGTTTTTTATTTACAGAAGCTGAATAAAAAATTATTTTTTATTATTGTTTTATTCTTAACATGTGTCTAGGTCAGTAAATGATATATTCATAAAATATATTTTTCTTTGCGAAAACATTATTGATAAAAGGTTCTCATATCAGACCTCTGTGTTAAGTTTTTATTTTTAGCATACTGAAATATAATACCTATACACAACCAGTTTATATTTCCTCTTTCTTATGACACTGGCATAAACTTAGTTCTTTATAACAAATGCATTTGTAAGTTGGTTTTGATATCCATCTACTAATGTATTTATTTATTGATAGCTATCAATCACTGGATTAATTAATTGTAAAAGTGCTATTGTTTTAACTATTAAAAGCAGTTATAAACACAGCAAATAAATCTAAAGGTGTTTGATAGTGAATATGTGTCAGTTGTCTGCCTAAATTAGATGTTTATCGAGAGGTTTTATGAACCCTGAAGGATTATAATCAACAAGCAGTACAAGTAAGTTCCCTTTTATAGCTTCAATCTTTTGATATTATTAGGTATTTTAAAAATTAATTGGCTTTCATTAGATATGGAAGAAATTATCCTTCATCGATTATTTATCATACTAAAATTCAAACAAAATACGCTGCCTCACATTAGACTATATTTTCTCTAAAATTCTTTTTCATAATTATTGGTTGGGAATATTCTAGTGTTAGGTGAGTTATTCATCTACATCTTATATATATTTTCTATCATTTTTGGGGTATGGAATAATAAAAGAGTTGAAGAGTTGAGCTAAATTTTATTGTCTGTACACATACAAGTAAAAGTATACAAATAAAGGTATAGTAGATAGATATACATTTTCTTGCTCCTTTTTAATGTGGTATATAAAGGGATATATAAAACATCAAAAATATTAAGAGTAAAATAGCCAATATTAATTAAAAAGCACATAACAATAGATAATAAATTTAGGCGCTAGTGTAAATGAAAAGAAAAATGACAATAGTAAAAATATATGATAAATTGAAAACATTAATCATGTTTGGGCAAAAATATACCTTTTTCTTAAAATCTTAAAATATTTACAAAAATAGTAAAGTAGTGTGAAACAAAAAAATAAAATAGAATTTTAAAATTATGTACATGACTTAATTTTGATTGCAATAATTGTTGAGACATTAAAAACAAAATTAAAAATTACATATGTCTAATCAAACGTATTTAATGATCTCTATATTTTTATTATTGTCACAATAAACTATTCTTAAAATCGTGGTATCGCACAATAGAGCTTTTACAATTTATATTATCGAATAAGTGGGTGAAAACACTATTTATTATTTTCTACACAAACATTTTTCGGTTCCTCTTTTATAGCACACATTTTGGTGTTATAACAATAATTCACGTTTGGGTAAAAATATACGTTTTCCTTAAAATCTTAAATTATTTACAAAATAGTAAAGTAGTGTGAAACAAAAAAAGATTAAATAGAATTTTAAAATTATGTATATGACTTAATTTTGATTGCGATAATTGTTGAGACATTAAAAACAAAATTAAAAAATTACATATATCTAATCAAACGTATTTAATATGATCTCTATATTTTTATTATTGTCACAATAAACTATTCTTAAAATCGTGGTATCGCACAATAGAGCTTTTACAATTTATATTATCGAATAAGTGGGTGAAAACACTATTTATTATTTTCTACACAAACATTTTTCGGTTCCTCTTTTATAACACACATTTTGGTGTTATAACAATAATTCACGTTTGGGTACAAATATACGTTTTCCTTAAAATCTTAAATTATTTACAAAATAGTAAAGTAGCGTGAAACAAAAAAAAGATAAAATAGAATTTTAAAATTATGTACATGACTTAATTTTGATTGCAATAATTGTTGAGACATTAAAAACAAAATTAAAAAAAATTACATATATCTAATCAAACGTATTTAATGATCTCTATATTTTTATTATTGTCACAATAAACTATTCTTAAAATCGTGGTGTCGCACAATAGAGCTTTTACAATTTATATTATCGAATAAATGGGTGAAAACACTATTTATTATTTTCTACACAAACATTTTCCGGTTCCTCGTTTATAGCACACATTTTTGTTGTTATAACAATAATTCCGTCTAGTTTCCTAATCAATTTTTCTATTTCTCTCATTCTCTGCTGATATATCTCACGTTTTTTATAAAGTTTTTCGCGTTTTTTTTGTTTTTTACGAAGTATTTCTGCACTTTTTGCGATAAGATGTTTGACCTCTGTTACAAACGCCGCACAGCTGTCGTTTTCCTGTACAATGTCTACTTGAAAATTAAAAGTCCCGTCCTGGACGCTATTTTCCGTTTCAGGGCTATCTATGTTGTTCTCTGCTTCAGAAATATCCTCATACACAGGAACAGGTGTATACTGCGGCACTGTTTGATCATCCAGAGACGTGTTGGCGTGCTCGTGTTTCTGAGTTGCTGTGCATCGCGGGTCGGACCTTGTTGCACCAATAGGTTGTATGCACGAAAATGACCCCTCAAGTACTTCTATGCTGCTACTGGAAATATCGCTTGCTGTATCGGGAAGGTCTCGAATATTTCTTGCCTGCTGAGTAATATCCATGAATTTTTCGTGGTTTGGTAATTTTCTTAAATGTTGTTGTATCTTGACGGACCTAATGGTTCCTTTAGGTGTGGCTAGTATGGTTCTCATGACTGTATGCGTTCGTGTAATAACTTAATTTCAAATAACGGCTTGTTTGAGGATGTTTACTGATAACATTACCCCTTCCAAGTGTATAGTCTTTTCTAGTTTGGGTCCCACGCTGCATCAGGTCGTTGGTTCTACCCTCTTGCAGCAGTCATATTTTTGTCTTTTATTTTTCATAAATATATGAGAACCGCCTTGTGATATCCGCTCTCAGCGCAAACGAGGCATGTATCGAATGTTTTTTTTTGCATCGTTTCTTGGTGAGAAGATAAAACCCTTTTCACGTTATACAGCATGTGTGAATTATAATACAGGAATCGCGTCCTTTGATTGTAGATATATGGTTCTATTTTCCGTTATCCTAATTTTTATACTGTGTCTTATTGATTTTGGGGCGCGTTATATATCTACTAAACGGGGGTTTAAAGTTTTTCTAGGAGAAACCAGTTTACGTGGAGAACTTTTTACCTAATTTAAACTTTTAGGCACACATTTTTTTTGCTCTTTGCAGGTTATATGTAAATTTCTTTTTTATTTCTTCAAGGCGTGTGATGAGATCATTCATACCGGCAGAATTTTCGCTTTTCTTTCTTTACCTATTACTAGATGTTTTGAATGTATAAATGCTATTACTTCTGCGCGAAAGCACGCAACATATCATTTTATTTTTAACTTCTTGCTTACTATCAAATATAACTTATGATAAAGACCGATGTTAGTGTCGATTTTCTAAGTAGGCGCACCGAGATTTATATATTTCGAGCTACTGAAACACTTTGTTATTATTTATCTACATTTGATATCAGGTGTCAAGGTTGGCCGCAAGCTCTAGACTCATGTGTTTTGTGCATTTGTTGTATTTAATTTTTATGCGCCTTAATTTTCTCTTACACATGCGGTAGTTTTTATACATAAATCATTTTATTAACCTGTGTTTTTATATATTGCCAAAGTTCATCTATTCGAAATGTTGTATGCAGATTCTTAAATGTAATTATTAATTGGGGCTGGTAAGTTATCCAGTGTTGAGAGCCATATAAAATATGCTTTTGTACCATATAGGTGTATATAATATCATGCCTGCTCAAGCGTACTCACTCATTATCTATTCCATAAAATTACTAAAATTAGAAGGGGTGTCTACACTTTATAAACTAAGGCTGTATCATAACCCCATTACTTTACCATGTAAAAGTAATCTATACTTAGACGGAAGTCTAACAAAAGACGGCGGATCATCTGCAATCAGGTTGAATTGATAAATAGCGCCTTCAGTTATCTTTTTAGAGAAATTTGGTTTTTATAAAATTAAAGCCCCTTATTGAAACCGTAAACTATTTATTTTGGAAACATTTTTAAAATATACAGGGTAATATAAACCACGGCTAGTATTGGTATTATTTGTTTTAACACATCTATTTCCACATATGCATTAACTATCGAGCCCTTAATAACAATAATAACTTTAATATATTTAATCCTCGTATCATTTATAGCTCGTTATTAAATGCCGAACTAGCTGTCTAACACCTTTACGCCATATGTACATACCCATTGGATGTATGACAGTATTCACTTTCGTTTTCGTTTTAAAAATATCCATTCTAAATTAATTTTATGTTTAGCTCTTGTTATATACAAGGTGGTGGAAAATATTGATGTTGAATACAAGTTTCAATTAAGTGTTGCGGATGAAACTTCTACAATAAACATTTGCAATATTTTTTTTGATGAGATGTTTTCTGTAGCTTTCTTATACATAACATTTAAACCGTTTAACATGTTTTCCTGCACTATTTGACCATACCTATTTTACCACAACCTATTTAATATATAACTTACATGTTTTGGGTTTTGCGCATGCGCTTACACATTGAAATAATTATGGGCACTTCCGGTTATCATGTGTTAACCAGATGTCGTGAGAATCTAACCTTTGGTTTCACCAGCCAGACAAGTCATTCACCTTTCACCAGATGCCGTGAATCATCGATCTATTTTTAGATGTGAATCACTGGCAGATGTTCACGAGTCATCGATTTATGCCAGATGTTTTCATATCGTGAGACTTTACAAAACAGGATGTTCCCACGTTTTAGCATTTATATACGAGGGATCGAATTAATAACACGTGATCCCCCATATGTTATTTCTATCGAATATAAGACGAGGATTGCGATCTATCTAGCCAGTCTTTTGACGTTTGTTGTTGGCGTTACTAGTATAAGCTGTTTTCGACGCGGTCTTTTAAGTTAGTTAAAATGGAAAAGTTTATCCTGGTAAAAGATAGTGTTAAGAAAGTTAAACGTTTCAATTTAACTGGACGTACCCTCGAATTTAAAATTAAGCCCATACCAGCTAATGAAGAACCAGTGTCCTGGGTGAAGAGTGCAGTTAACCAAATTATTGAAAAAGGTGCCGAGGGTCTTCAGCCTGGTGATCAAGTTGGTTTCAACTTCTGTAGTAGAGATTTTCAACGGGGAGATGGCTGGTTTGCTTTTCGTGAAGCCGGCAAGGTTACATACAATGATATCTGGAATGTCATCAGTAGCATATACCAGTCCAATTCAGCTGGTTTGAACACCGAGACTTTCTGTTTAGGTGTAACAAGTGTCAGAATGCCTTCTGGAAAAGGAAGAGGTCGTAAATATAATAATTTCGAAGAAGAATGTCGTAAGCGAAGTGGAATTATTACTATAAACAATCAGGATAACATGTGCCTACCTCGAGCTTTAATGGTGGCTATTGCCTACGTAAACAAGGATCCTTTGTGGAACAGAGTTCGTCGTAATACTGGGGATTTACAAACCCAGAGAGCAATTAATCTGCTGGAAGAGACTGAACTTACTATTCCCTCGGAAGGTTATGGCATTCCTGAATTGGAGAGGTTTCAACGTGAACTACAAAATTATAAAATTGTGGTTTACATGTATGGTAACAAAGGCAGAGATGTTATGTTTGAAGGCGTTAATGAAGGGAAGAAACTTAATTTACTTTATCATGAAGGACATTATAACGTGATTACATCTTTAACATCTGCCTTCTGTGCGAAATATTATTGTGAAGAATGCCATATACCCTATGACCATAAAAACAAACATAGGTGTGGCGGTACCTGTCCCTGCTGTTTACAACAACCTGCGTGTCCACAGACTTTGAATGTAAAATGCCCTGAATGTAAAAGATCGTTCAGAGGCATGAATTGTTGCGATAATCACCGGAGAGAAGGATCATTAGGAAAAGGCAGCGTTTGCGGACAGATTAAGCTTTGTATGAATTGCCTTAAAACGGTAAAAAGCGATAGGAAACATACGTGTGGCGAGATATTTTGCAAGATTTGTAATAGTCATATGCCCCAAGACCATCTTTGTTATATACAAGTTGATAAAGGAACACCGAAAACGACAGATACTCTATTTATTTTCTATGATTTTGAAACAAGGCAGGAGAAAGTTTTGGAAGATGGTTCTCTTCTACACGAACCAAATTTATGTGTTTTTAGTCAATGTTGCAATAGCTGTTTTGAAGAGAACATAAAAATTTGTGACAGATGTGGTGTAAAACGGCAGGTGCTAAAAGTGAATCCTGTTAATAACTTCACAGAGTATGTCCTCAATCAACGAAAACTATTCAAGCAGCTTATATGTTTAGCTCACAATTTCCAATCATTCGACGGACAGTTCATTCTCAATTATATATTGACAAAAACGGATCTTAAACCAGAATTAATTATGAGAGGTACAAAGATTATTTCAATGGTGGTTGGAAATGTAAAATTCATAGACTCTCTTAACTACTTCCCAATGGCTCTCTCCAAACTACCAAAAGCTTTTGACCTCAGTCCGGAACTTAGAAAAGGTTATTTTCCTCATCTGTTCAACACCCTGGAAAATGAAAAGCACGTTGGTCCTTTGCCCGCTCTGGAATTTTATAGTCCTGACACAATGAGATCAGAAGATCGCGAACAATTTCTACAGTGGTATGAGGAACATAAAAACGATATTTTTGATATGCAGCGTGATCTGGCGGAATATTGTGTATCAGATGTTGAAATATTGAAAAATGCCTGCCTGAAATTTCGGGGGCAGTTACTCGAGACCACTAATGTTTGTCCGTTCACTGAAGGCTGTACGCTTGCTAGTACATGCAACAAGGTGTTTAGAAGAAATTTCCTGAAGCCAAACACAATAGGCATCATTCCGAAAAATGGTTACAGGTGGCGAGATAACCAGAGCATGGTGGCGATTCAGTGGCTTGTTTGGGAAGAACGTGAACGTCAAATTAATATTATACACGCTGCTAAACAAGCGGAATTCAGAGTGCAAGGTGTAAAAGTGGATGGATATTGTGAAGAAACAAAACAGGTGTTTGAGTTTCATGGCTGTTATTACCATGGATGCCCTAACTGTTTCAAATATAACAGAGATGAACCGCTATATGACAATCCTACAGAAACTATGAACCTAAGATATGAGGCTACTATTGCTAAGGCGGAAAGACTTAGAGGTTTAGGCTATCAGGTAATAGAGTCGTGGTGTTGTCGGTTTAGGAGGCAGCTTAAAGAAAATGAAGAACTTAGAAATTATAGCGAAAATCATCCTTTAGTTAATCTTGCCCCGCTTAACGCTCGTGATGCTTTTTACGGTGGAAGGACTGGAAATACTTATGAATATTATAAGTGTGGTCCTGGTGAAAAAATAAATTATATCGATATACGTAGTATGTATCCTTACGTTTGCATGTATGGAAAATTCCCTATAGGACATCCAGAAGTCTACGTAGGAACGGCTTGTGATCAGTTAACCTTAGAGAGAACAGATGGCGTAATCAAATGTAAAATATTGCCACCGACTGACTTGTATCACCCAATTTTGCCTATGAAAATGAACAATAAATTAATTTTTGCTTTGTGTTATTCATGCGCAAGAGAGATGCGTGGTAGTATATGTACACATAATAATGAGGAAAGATGCTTAACGGGGACCTGGATTATCGATGAAGTATTGAAGGCTGTGGAAAAAGGTTATGAAATACTAGAAGTTTATGAAATTTGGAAGTATGGCATCCAGCGGTATGACAAAGCGGCAAGTGTTTCGGGTCTGTTTACAGGCATGATGAATAAGTTTATAAAAATAAAACAACAGGCATCCGGTTGGCCTGCAAGCTGTGTTACTCAAGAACAAAAAGACCAATACATCGAAGACTTTTTAAGTAACGAGGATGTGTTGCTAGAACCTGGCGAAGTTGTAAATAACCCTGGACTTCGTTCTTTGGCTAAATTAATATTAAACAGTTTCTGGGGAAAGTTTGGGCAGAGGGAAAACCAGCCCAAAACTAAGATTGTCAGAGATCCAGGCGAGCTATTTGGTATGTTTGCGAACCCCTGTATTGATGTTAATGCTTTGGTTCCTGTTGGTGATGAGGCGGTTATTGTTAATTACCAGCATAAAGAAGAAGTATACCAGCCTTTATCTACCGTTAATGTGGTGATAGCCTCGTATGTCACGGCACAGGCTAGATTAAAATTGTATAGCTACCTTGAACAATTGGGGGAAAGAGTATTGTATTACGATACAGATAGTGTCATATATGTGTCAAGACCTGGCGATATTGATATCGCTATCGGAGAGGCTGTCGGTTCTATGACCAATGAACTCGAAGGATATGGACCTGGCAGCTACATTACAGAGTTTGTGTCTGGTGGTCCAAAGAACTATGTGTATAAAGTGTATTCCACCAGTGATAATGATGAAAAAGTTGTATGTAAAGTAAAGGGCATCTGTTTGAACTATTCGGCTTCTCAGCTGATAAATTTTCAAAGTATAAAAAACATGGTTCTTGAGGACTCAGACCCTGTATACATAGTGTCGAATAATATACGGAGGACCAAAGAACACGAGGTGGTGACTCGAACGGAGACTAAAATATATAGACCTCACTCTACTAAAAGAAAGTTTGCAGAAGACCACAGCTCGGTTCCTTACGGATTTAAACCCCCAAAAATTTAAAAGTATTATTCTTTGTTTTTTACCTGTATATTGTATATATTAAATATTTAAAACCTAAATACTTTTTTTTTTGTAAAAATTTCAGTATTATGTTTAGGGTATTATCTTCACATTACAGTCTATGAAAACTATTGGGCACATATTTGTTTTTAAAATATTGTTATGTAGTTTAGAGTTACATATTACTTTTTTGAAAATATGATAGAATTTAATAGACAATTAAAATCTCTGTCTGTATTGTTCTTTATGCTTTACCTGTATATTGTGGTATATTGAATATTTTTAACATGCACAATAAATTTAGTTTGTATTTAACAGTTGTGTTTTAAAGTTTTTGTTGTGTCATGTAAAACAAAACCTCTGTACCATATGATCGTGTACAGGTTGTTAAAATTTTAAATAGGTTTGATAAACTTTTTGTAATTTTGTTCGAGCTAATAATGGTATATAAAATTATTTAAACATATTTTAATGTATATAAACCAAAAGGTATAGATTGGTAATATTATGAGGTTGCTAACATAAACAGGTAATATTATGAGTCCTCTATAGGGTCACAGAAGTATTCAAACATTTTGTTTTAGTTCTCGTGATATCTTGGACTTTTTATATCACCATTTTCCCTGTCTATATTACCTTTTTTAAATATGTGAGAATTTAATAAACAAAATCTCTGCCTGTATTGTTCTTTATGCTTTACCTGTATATTGTGGTATATTGAATATTTTTAACATGCACAATAAATTTAATTTGTATTTAACAGTTGTGTTTTAACTAGGGTATTACATTGAAAATATGTATGAGAATTTTAATAAACAGTTAAACGCCAGCCTGAATTTTATTTTTAACTTCTTGCCCCAGAACGTATTCGAAAACAATTTACAATTTATTTACCAGAACATTTTGCTTTGAATAAAACAAGAAATCAATAACTGAATATAAAGTGGGGCTATAAAAACATCAATACTCAGTGATTCTTTAATATAACATTAAAGGCAGTAGTTTTACAGTAATTGTCACAAACCCCAAGTATGTCAGAGGTATATGTTTTTGAATCATTAGATTGTCGTTTTAATGTAGAGATGGTTTATATTTTTTTATTACGATGCATAAAACGAGTATGCACGAAGGATAAAAATAGATTCTATATAGTATCTGTTCTAATACGAGTATATTATTTTATAAAAATTTTCATTAAAGATAACCTTTTATATTTTTCCTACGTTTATCTCATGGACCACTTCAGTCAGTCTATATTGACACCGGGCCTCACTTCAGTCACCTAGTACCACTTGGGCGGCTTCCCTACGTTTTATCTCATGAGCCATCTCAGTCGGTCTGCATTGACACCGGGCCTCACTTCAGTCACCTGGTACCACTTGGGCGGACCTCAAGGCCTCGCCTCGGAATTATGTGTCGTCTCGAGGAGGGGCTATACCTACTAAGAGAAGAACAATTTAATAAATATACAGCAACTGTGAATTCATCCAATAATATATCGATGGCTTAGCGCACACATGTGTTAAGTACACTTTTTGGTTAAAATGATTTATGTACAGCAAGCAATAGCTCTTAGTACAAATTTTCATATGCACAAAAGTGGTAAATGAAATCTGAATTTTGCGATGTCTAGCGCCATCTGACATTTGTGATAAGTACTCATGATGAACAATATTCTACCTCAAATGTGTTAGGTGCACTTAACACATTTGTCATTCGAAATGATATAATTACATCTTGGTCAGTGAGTAGTTACCACAATTGTGTATAATATAGTGAGGTTATATTGTGACTCAGGGGCGGCCCTAGGACGGTGCGAACGGTGCGACCACACCGGGCGGCTTCATGGAAGGCGCCGAAAATGCAACGACAGATCGTCTGCGCAAAAAACTGATTAAAACTTATTTACATTCAACCATGTGTCAGGATAGATTATCAGATCTTGCAATTTTGTCTATGGAAAATGGTATTGGCCAGTACTTGAATTATTCTGACTTAAATAAAAAAATTTGCAAGCGCAAAAGCAAGGAATGTGCCAATCTAGGCTTTTTAATTATTTTTTTATTTCTTCATTTGTTTCAGTTTTTATGGCTGTTAAAGTCCACAAGTATCATTCCGGAAATCTCTTTTAATTCAAGATGGTGCCTGGCGCCAGTGCGGCACGTCGATTGCGTTATCGCATCCGTCAGAATGCTGAATCTGATGCTA
Organism: Rutpela maculata; assembly: GCA_936432065.2. NCBI lineage: Eukaryota > Metazoa > Arthropoda > Insecta > Coleoptera > Cerambycidae > Rutpela > Rutpela maculata. The sequence goes on along the minus strand of OW386292.2, from coordinate 124,809,537 downwards.
CTATCCTGGCGGAATTAGAAGATCGTCTCCACTTAGGAGAGAAACAGAATTTGAGCGAGAGTGTATACGAGCCTGCCAGTATTGTTAGAGCGTCTGGGTTGGACAAATTGAAGTCTTTATGTAACAACTATAGAGATGACAATCCATACTTAGAAGAACGTTTAAAACAATTTAGTGTTAGTGACTATTCTACTCCAGGACTATGTTTGAAGAATTTCAGTGAAGCACAGTTTTTAATTAATTTACGATGTAAACTCCAGAGTGCATCTTTCCGGTCTTCAAAGTTTTTCGAATACTTCTTGTGAATTTGGGGGTGGTTTCCTTAGGCGGGTACGGGTAAAGCAGTTGAGGGCTGTTCTGCACAGTGCACTGTGACCAATGCGCAGTAAAAACATGAAAAATTTGCTCTCCCACATCTTCCTCCACCCCCGTCCAGCACCCCCTTCTAGAGGGTTGGTTCTTTGGCTGTGTTCACCCTCCACCGTGTCTCCCTTGAATTCTCAAGAGCTTGTAAGCTAGAAGCTTTTATGACGCAGATGTATGTCCCGAAGGGTATAGGCATACCAACCTCTTCGGGGGTTGTTATGCCCTTGGCAATAATAAATGAGAGCGTGCTCTCATGCAAAGTGCCCATTCATACTCCTTTCCGTAATGATACTGATATGCATATTTAAGGGATACTTTTGACTCTGCACAAAAATTTAAAGGGTATACGATTTTTTTTGACCTCGGATTTGGATTCAGCGTCGAAAAATACACAGGAATACCATGGTCAGTCATCCAGATCACGACCTTTTTTTTTTGTGGGGCTGTGTTATTGGAAGTTGATAAACTTTGAATTTGGCATAACTCAAAACATGACATTCTGTACTTAACACATATGTGCGCTACACTATCAAACTGTCATTCAATAGTGCCATGCACAAATGTATTAATTACAAAGTAAAAACAAACAAAAAATGTAATTATTAGTCTTTAAGAAAAACTCACTAACGAATACTGTAGCAAAGTTAAGAATAACTAACAACAAACAAATAACAATGTTTGGGCACTAAAAAATATTAACAACAATTACCAATCACCTCAACAATAAATAAAACATTGCAAACAAGAAACTTTAAACCAACACCCATGATTACTTCCACAGTAAACCGACCTTTCAATAGGAAACAACAAGAATTTCATCACGTACAGGCCGATGTGACACCACAATATTGCACGTATTACGACCAACGAGGAGAACACATACCTACCCCGTTAGAAGAAACATTTCAAGAATTCGCAAGAATGGACTTGCAACAGAGAACAACACAACAGTTAAATATGAAAGACGAAGACTGGGATGAAGAAATTGATCCAGCCATTGCAGAAGAAAACAGATTCATAAACGAAGAATATAATGAAGGTTTAGAAGACTGGGATGAGGAAATCCGTCAAGCACAACAGAGCAGACACACAAATGAAAATGAAGATCTAAATTTTACAGAGGAAGCCCGAGACAATCCACCAACATAACCGAATGTTATAACGTCACAACAACATCACCCTTACCTAACATTCAATTAAAACAACCACCCATAAAATTACTAATTGACACAGGTAGCACGAAAACTATAATCAAACCATCAATTATAGAAAAATATTGTCCACAATTGATCATCACTAATCCATGTACACTTAGAACAAGTACTGGAGAAGTAACTGTCAATAAACAGGCTCACGTTCCAGCTTTCCCAGAATTTAATTCACAACACTTTCTAGATATATTATACGATTTTCACGAATATTTCGACGGAGCTATAGGTTTTGAAGACTTAAAAAAATTAAATCTACATATTTCTTTCAATTCAAATATCCTTTACAATTTTCAATGTTGCTTACCAATTCACTACAATGTCCTATGTAATCAAAAGAAAACCTTTCAAAAATCAATTATTCCAAGTAATAAAATACAAAAAATATCATCTCCAACAAAACTTCCTAATAACACTAATCTTTTCATTCCCGAAATTTCAAATGAACAATATTACATACCTAATACAATAACTACGGTCCGGAATAATTCTTTATCCTTTGAACTACATAACTACAATTAATTTCAAATAAGTTTTGATCATAGTAAACTTAAATATGCTAACCTAAACATATATGACATTTACAATTATTCAATAACAACCCCCACAACCCCTTCACAAACTATGAATAAATATGATATAGGAACATTACTGAGAACAAAACATCTTAATGAAGAAGAAAGGAAAAAATTAATAAATCTTTGTAAACAATACAGCGATATTTTTCAAAAACCAGAGGATAAATTAACATTTACGAATTCTGTAAAACATGAAATAAAAACCAAAGACGAATTACCAGTTTATACCAAAAGTTATCGTTACCCCTATATCCATAAAGAAGAAGTACAAAAACAGATTAAAGAAATGCTCGACAACAATATCATTCGACTATCTCAAAGTCCTTATTCATCACCAATTTGGATAGTTCCAAAAAAAGCTGATGATGGTGCCAAAAAAAATGGCGATTAGTTATTGACTACAGAAAATTAAACGAGAAAACTATAGAAGATAAATATCCAATTCCCAATATCACTGAAATTTTGGACAAATGCTCTTATTTTACAACCATCGACTTCGACATCGCATCCGGATTTCACCAAATTGAAATGCACCCTAATTCTACACAAAAGACAGCATTTTCAGTAGAAAATGGACATTACGAATATATTCGAATGCCATTTGGTCTCAAAAATGCACCGGCAACATTTCAACGATGCATGGATAGTGTACTTAAAGATTTACAAAACAAAATATATTTAATATATATGGACGATATAATCGTATTTTCTAATGGATTGAAGGAACACATAAAAAAATTTAAAACTAGTCTTTGACACACTTATGAAAAATCGTTTAAAGATACAATCAGATAAATCAGAGTTTTTATGCAAAGAAGTTCTTTTCTAGGGCATATAGTTACAAAGAACGGGATTAAACCAAACCCAGACAAAATAAAAGCAATAGAAAAATATCCTATTCCAAAAACACCAAAATAAATCAAAGCATTTCTAGGATTACTTGGTTACTACAGAGAATTTATTAATTTTGCAAAAATAACTAAACCATTAACACAATGTCTTAAGAAAAATGCAAAAATCATTCTTACTAAAGACTACAGAAACTGCTTTGAAACTTGTAAACAACTATTAACTAATAGTCCCGTATTAGCATATCCAGACTTTTCAAAACCATTTGAACTAACCACTGACGCATCGAACTTTGCCATTGGCTCTTTTCTCAGTCAAAATGGAAAGCCAATTTCCTTCGCATCTAGGACACTAAATGACGCAGAAATTAATTATTCGACAATTGAAAAAGAACTTTTATCGATCGAGTGTGCTCAGTCAAGCAATTCAGACCATACCTATACGGAAACAAATTTATAATTCACACAGACCACAGACCATTACAATGGTTATTCTCTTTAAAAGAACCTAGTTCGAAATTGGTTCGTGGGAAATTAAAATTAGAAGAGTTTGATTATATAATAAAATATACACCAGGTTCACATAACAAAGTAGCAGATGCATTAAGTCGAATCAAAATTGAAGAATGCAATGCCAATGACACAACTGACATAAATGACAATAGAGATAATATAAGCACTCAACCTCAGGTAGATGATGAACTTGACAAAATAATTGTAAATGTACTCGCAGAAGGTACAGAACCACAACCACAACTATTTGAAGAAATAATGGACATATACGATCAAACACAACACACAGCACAAGAAGATCCTGTTTTCACAATGCCTTACACAGAATAACCTGTAAACGCATATAAAAATCAAATAATAATAACAGAATCAAACCATACCCCAAGTGAAATTTGCAATTCAACAACTATTTTCAAAAATATCCGGCACACAATAACTCTTAGGGCAAACTTAGATGATATCAAAACTTTTCATTTCCTCAAACAATTCATATCAATAGATGGAAACACTTGTTTCAAATTTGGAACACCCGCATTAGAAAGAAAAATAAATAGAATACTAAGAACATCACTACTTTACCACAACTCAACAAAAATATTAATTTCAAATATTCTATTGCAAGATATACAAACACCTGAAGAACAACATCAGATTATCGCTTATCATCATCAAGGCAAAACTTCTCATCGTGGAATTAAAGAAACGACAAAATCTATTCAGAAAACCTATTATTGGCCAAATATACAAAAAGACGTGACTATTTACATAAATTCTTGTCAAACATGTCTTACTTCTAAATATGATAGAAATCCCCAAAAAATTAAATTAAGACTAACAGAAACACCCGACAGACCTTTTGAAAAAATTCATATCGATGTTTTTCACATTAGCCAAGAAGATTTTCTCACAATTTTTTATCCATTTTCCAAATATGGTCAAGCCTATTATTTAGAACATAAAAATAGTATATGCATTATGGAAAATCTTCTACACTTCTTTTCACATATGGGAATTCTTAATAAAATAATTGCAGACAATGGTATCGAATTCAAAAATCAGTTAATTACAGATTTTTGTTTATTACACAACACCGCATCATTTCAACTCCAATTCACCAGTGGAAAGATTTCATTCGACCATAGCAGACTCCATACGCTGTATTCGAACAGAACAACAAAAACCAATAAAATACTTAATGACTAGCAGTTATGCAGTATAATAACTCAATTCATTCAGTAACACAAATGACACCATTTGAAATAATTCACGGACCGAGAACAAATCCTTTTGATTTATCTCCTCAAATAATTACATCTCAATATATAGATAACCATAGGAAAAATTTAGAAAAAATAAATAAAATCACTAAGACACGAATAGACAATAAAAAAGACGAAGTTATACACGATAGAAATAAAACATTATCTGACCCTACTCCAATTAAACCAAACGACACAATATACATTAAAACTGGTAAACGCGTTGCAAAACATCTACCTAAATTTAAAAAAGCGACCGCACTACAAGACAATGATATTGCTGTTGCAACAACCTCAGGTGTGCGACATAAAAATCAAGTCCAAAAACAAAGAAGAATTAATGTTAATTCTGAATCTATGTTGCAGGAACGTAACGATGACACAAATACTCATCCTACTACTCCTACTCCAAACATTGATCCATCTAGTAGAGTCAGATATAACCTTCGACCCCGTACAACACCCGGTAGTCTTTCAAAGTTTAGGACGTTCGTTTAATTAGTCATTACCATCAATTAATACACGAATTAGATATAAAACCACTTGTAGACGCTTATTACAATACGATCTTTCACTTAAATAAGAGTTATGAAATAGATACTAAAAAGAATAAAGACAAAATTGATTACGCCCTTCTCAATCAAGCTGAAACATTACCAAAAATAGTAACCAATGAATTTCATAAAGTAATTCCTCGACGATTACATAGAGTAAAACGAGTTAAAAGAGGCGCAGTTAATTTTATTGGAAAAATAGAAAAAGGTCTATTCGGAGTAGCAACCGTAGAGGACATCGCTAATTTTGAATCTAAACTTAACACTTTGATGTCAAACGAAAAGACACTTGCAACAGAACTAAATCTTAGAACTTCACTATTTACAACTTTTGCAAATAAAACGAGTGAATTAATGGAGAAAGTCCTATCAAATCAACAAAAACTTAATGAGAATGTTAAATATTTGATAATCAATTATAACACAAATGAACAAAGACAAGTAGTGGTAAATCAATTTCAACTATTGTTATATTACTTTCAGCAAATTGAACAAACGATAACTTTCTTAAAATTGAATACAGTCTATCCTTTCCTCTTAACAGATCGAGATATGCAAACAATTATGATTAATTTACGTTTAATATATTCACCAGAACATTTATTAAAATTCAAACAGCCATAATCATATTTTAAGGCTATACAACCCTTCTTTCAACAAGTTGATTATGTAATTTATGTAATGCTCTTTATACCCATATTAGCAACGAAAACTTCTCTCTCTCTCGCTTTTCGAAGTAATTCCTGTACCGATTAATAATATAACCATTATTCCACCCAAACCCTACTTACTAGTCGAGACTACCGACAACTACCAATGGAGTGCTACCGAACCAACAAGATTCCTTCTTCATTGAGGACCACCTTCAAAATACCAAGGATTGCTTCATAGAACTACTTCGCAGAAGAAAAGGGGCAAAAGATGTCTGCAAACTCACAACGGTACATATGAAAACACCCCATGTGGAACATATTGCACCTACCGGCTATATCATAATGATTGATGATATCACTACCTTTGAGTACACATGTCATCCAAAAACTATTTCCTATAAAACACTAATTTACAACACCAAAGTCACATTAGGACCACATTGTGAATTCTATATAAACAACCAATCTTATGTCTACGAACCTCCACTCTACACGAGTACTTCATATTTGCTACCTAATATTTCAATGGAAACATTTTCTTTTAAGGAAATTTTCAATCCATCTCTCAAAGAATTGCATTCAATACAACATAACATTGGACATCTGAAACCAGTTCATGTCAAAAAAATTTCCGTCTCTCCAATCTATGATAATCTATGGATTATTCTGCTTCTTGTCATACTTATTCTCATTATTATTATCTTTTACTTCTGTTGGAAACGAAAACAATTTTTTCATCAAGAAGACAACAAAATCAACAGACGCTTCATTCACCAAGGACAAAGAAGAAGTCAACATACCGCTGGAACCAATGAAAGCTGACCTCCAACATAAAGGACCCCAGATTCCATTCTAAGAGGGGAAGTTATACAACTGACCCTTATAACCTACTTTCTTTTTTTATTTCTTATTGTTTCATATTAGGCATAACAATTATAATGTTATGGATATCATTAACCTTGTTATCAAAATAATAAACTTTCCAGTGACCTCATTGCTAATAAGTAAATAGTATAAATACTAATCAAATTGTAATTGTTAATCAGTTCTACATTAATCGTTAAATTAAACACATCAATAGAAAATAAAGTAATTGTGACTAGCTAGTTAAATAAAAAGCTCTCAAATAAATTTATTGTGTTTGGCTCCCACGACCCAGCATAATTCCATCTTCTGGATTCGTGGAACTTCTAAGCAGAAGAAGAGCAGAACCCTACTGTAAACTTACATCAACTTATATGAAAAGTTCACATGTGGAACATTTATCACCAAGAGAATTTGTCATTATTATTGACTCGCCAATTACACTGGAATACGTCTGTCACCCACACTTTTCAATACAAAACTCTTATTCAAAGCAAAAAAATGTCTCTAACTCCACATTGTGAATTCTATATCAATAATCAATCTTTCCATATGAGGAACTTTTACCTCACATTCCACATTCCTTTTACCAAACATTTCCATGAAAACAATTCCGTTTGCTGATTTCAAAATTCCTTCTCTGAAGGATATTCAAGACACTTAATTACAAATTTCTCACCTCAACAAAATCCATTTAAAGGATCTACCAAATCCTTCTCACTTCAACTATCTATGGATCACCTTACCCATTTTCTTTATGATACTCATCATTTTATTGTTCTTATGGATTAAACGACGTGGCAAGAAACCCTTGAACTTAACGTTTCTTTCCCCAAAACCAAACACGAAGTCAAAACTTCTACCAAGATTCTAACCAAGGACAAAATTCCAACCACAACTCCAGGTAGAACCCAACGTACTAGAACCCACCTTCCGTTCTAAAGGAGAAGTTACCACCACGTGTACCCTTGGACCTATTTATTATCTTTGTAACCATGTACTCTTTTAAGCATAAGGATAAAGATATTATGAAGAATTTCCTAACCGCTATCAAAAATAAACAATATAACGCTTTCATATAAATTGTGACAGGAACCATCATAGTATCAGTATCACACCAGCCTTTGTAAAATCAACTTCCAATAGAAAAAAACAGATCCTTTAAAACAGTTGAAATAAAATAGTGTTAACAGTCCAAAGTGTGTTTAGAACCTAGGAACCTTCCTAACTATAGAATAGAATAGAATAGAATAGAATAGAATAGAATAGAATAGTTTATTTGTTCCGTTTTTAACAACCCTCAGTGGGTATAGAACATGTCATTAAGTTTACAAAACAAAGTAACTTATTGTCTATAAGGAGTACATAATATAAAAACATATAAAACATGTAAAGTGTATATAGTACAAGAAAAAAACAAAAACATATAAAATGTCCAAAATGACCATATACGTAAACACGATATAACAACTATACAATAGACTGATTTACAGTCATTATATCATTTCGCTAGTAAAATATTCATTCATATTATAAAATGGATTGTCCAATAAATATTCTTTCACGTATTTCAACAAAATTCCTCCTGGCAAACTTCTTTTTTGTAAGGGTATTTTATTCCAAATTTTAATTAGGTTGTTATGCACATTTTTTTGAATGAAGCTGAAATTAGTTTTGTCAGGTAAAAGGTTCTCTTTTGTTTTTGTGTTATAATTATGTGCCCTTTGGTTACCTATAAATGAACCCTTGTTCTGGACTATAAATTTTATTGCCTCATACACATATAAGGCAGTTGTTGTGAGTAAGCGATTTGCTTTGAAAATTGGTCGGCAACTTTCTGTTTTTTCCATCCTAAAAATAGTTCTTAAGCATCTCTTTTGTAAAATCAGCACTCTCCGTGCGTCGACTGAGTTTCCCCAAAATAAAATCCCGTATCGAATTTTAGATACGATATATGCATGGTACAAGTTTAGAGCTGCTATGACACCTACTCTATCATTCAAAATTTTTAAGGCATAGCAATACTTTGATATGTCTAGTACGAGAGTATCAATGTGTGCTTTCCAGTCAAGTTTTTGATCTATTTTGATTCCCAAAAATGAAACTGTATTTACAGTTTCTATCGGCGAACCATTTACATTAAGTTCCATTCTGTGGTTGCCTCTAACACCAAAATTTAAGATTTGTGTCTTATCTGCATTCATTAATAAATTATTTTCTGAAAACCAATTTTGGAGCATTTCCATAGTATTTGTAATTTCCATACTGGCAGCTTGCCTGCTGTTTTCACTGAGAATCACGGCATATAAAATGACCTCATGTTGAACAATTGCTGGTATTTCGTTAGTATATAAGATATACAACAGAGGACCAAGGATTGAGCCTCGTGGTACACCTTTCTTAATGTATATAGTTCTAGATTTAATTAAATTACTGTCTTTATCTCTTTCCATTACAGACTGCCTTCTATTGGACAAATATATACCTGGGGTAGGTATAAATAGTTCATTTTTATTTAATTTAGTCAGTTATTCAATACATTTTTAAAACAGTGGAAATATAAGCAATGTTTAGCGAAAAAGGAAAGAAGTTGCTAATAGTTAATTAATTAATTAAACAACATCTAGTAGAAGTTTAAGACAAATATTTAGACATTAGGTGTTTTTGTTGTAATATATTTTATTTATGTTGAATTATTTATTAGTTTCTGATTGTGATACTAATAAGTATAGTACGATACTTATAAAGTATCAGTGTTACATACAGATCTTCTTTATCAACCATCTTAATCAGGTTTGTCATTTTAAAAGATTAAATAAGATAAAAACAAGTCATTTGAAAATCGCGCCAAATAATACGTCATCTGACGAAGAAAGCTAGAACACAGTGTTTTCTATTGGTAAAACTGGTGCAAAATTAACGTATCTCTGTGTCATCTTTTTTATAGGTAAGTAAAGACACAAATGCACTCGTTCATCACGCGTGCCTAGTAAATAAATAACCATTTTTAAAGTGTTTTATTAAATCGCATCATTATGGACGAGGGCGTGCAAATTTTGTTCTTAACTGTTGGCAACACTAAATACATTACATATTTAATGTCACCATGAACCTGCCGCAGAATTAATTCAGTTAAATAATATTAATTTTTACAATTATTTTCATTAAATGACGAGCTCCATTTTAAAATTAGTTCGTGGTATAAATGTTAGCAAAGGCAAAATCATACATGGATAAAATATTACTTTCATTAAGACATATTAATGTTGGCATGTAATGAAAATTTGGTCGCTTACGTAATTCTAGAAATAAAAATACGGTTGGAGCTAAAATTTGCCGTATCGCCTATCCTAAACCACAGAGTACAAAAAGTGTCTTTACTAAATTGTCATAATCATAATTTTTGTCCTATTTATGAAAATAAATTACTCATAACCCTTTGGACAAGAAAAATTGGAAAAAAAACATCTTGTTAATGTTTTATAGAAATAATTAAACCTTTTGAACGATATCTGAAATAATTTAACACTTCTCTTAAAACTTCATTTATATTATTCACTATAAGAGTCGTTTTGATTACTTTCATATTCCAATCTAATTTTCGACGCTCATTTACAATAAACAACACAATTAAAACTACAGTTACAATTAATATTACAAATTACATTTAATATTACAAATTACAAATAAAGTCACAAATTACAATAAAACTTATAAGTTACAATTAAAATTACAAATTACAATTTACAAGTTACAATTAAAATTACAAATTCCATTATAACTCTATTCTATTCTTCTATTCTATTCTCAGCTCTTTCTATCCTTTGAAAACCATTGATAAATTCCTTTTATTTACATTCCCAATGGCCGTTTCACTCATTTGTCTTGAAACGTTCTGGTCGGAAAATGTACCTTCCTAATTCTGGCAGTTCGGCCAAAAGTCTAAGCCCACACGCCGTATCTAAACTTCTAAGAACACATACTTTGTAACGCCTACTTATGTAAATCAAGACCTAAAAATTTGATGATAACAAATTCACACAAGCCTGTAATCGAATATAACTAATTTTTTCAACGATTGTTTGGGTGAGGAGCAATTTTTTTGTGGAAATGCAATCTGTATATTATCAGGAAACAGGAAAGTTTTGCCCAATCTAGGAGTTGCGTTTTGCCCAATCTAGGAGTTGCCTGTTTTTTGAAATTTAGGTTTCATTTTGAAAAACATATGTGTCTCATTTTCTTTTAATAGCTCGAGTTCGGTTCCGATTTGCCATTTTATTTTTTGCAAAACAAAAAAGCACAAACATTTATAATCTTAAATAAACCGAAACTATAAAGAAATATTTTTTTTAACAACACTTGGTGAAATCATTTGATCTTACAGATGCTTCATAAAAAAATTTCCATTTGGTCACACTAAGACTGTATTCTTCTTAAATTGCAACTTTTCGAACGTGCCTTAAAATTATGATAAAAATCAATTTTAAGAGACGATAAAAGTATTTGACTGGATACATTTTTTGAGTAAAAAAATTTGCTTGCAATAAAATGCAATTTAAAAAAATGTACGAAATGTAATTTTAGAATAATATAAAAAATTGATCTTTATTACCATTGTAAATAACGTTCCAAAAAAAATAACAATTTAAGAAAAAAATCTTGGTGTGAACAAATGGCAGTTTTTAATGACGCTTTTCAAAATTTTTCAAAAATTTTTAAGGAAAGTAATAAATATTTAATTTTCCGTAATAGTTTACATCTACAAGACCTATAATTTCACCAAGTTTCATTAAAAAAGTTTCTTTTAGTAATTTTGATTTATGTAAAATTATAAATTTTCGTGGTTTTTATTTCTTAAAAAAAAAATCTACGATTTTTCCAAACCCGGACCCTTTCACAAAATTGGCTGAGTTTTTTAACAATTGATCATAAATATGTTCTTCATACCAAGCTTCGGCATTAGTTGTGTCGTAATTATTTCGCAGTAGCAAGATAAAATACTTGAGATAATGAATCATCATTACCCTTAGGACATGTAAAATTGGCTACAAATGTAACATTAATTTTACATGGAAATAAATTAACTTTTTGGATGATATCTCGAAAAATGTAAGAAACTTCCCTTCAAAAAATATTAGGATCTTTAAAATTTAAATTATTATACCCAGCAAGTGTGGTTATTCTACCTTTAAAAGCTGTTTTCGTTATTTTTATGTCCCAACTTAACGTTTGTCGTTTACTCATTTAATATAATATACGATTGAAAAAGAGAAAACTTAATATTACTGCATATTTTAATTTTTTATAAATTCAATATCTTTAGCCGTTCGTCCATTTTCCAAAACCTTTTGACCCTTAAATATCATTTTAAAATTTTTCTTATTGGCTTTCTCGATATTGCCGATGTCCTCCATAGATTTAATTCTCTCCGGTAGAAAAACGTATCTATCCAGATCCAACAACTCCGCCAGAATCCGTCGACCGTAAACTGTATCAATACTGCGAAAAATCTCTATCTTGTAGGCCTTGTCTACTTCTAATTCTGATAATTTTCTAGTCTCTAATTTAATACTTCCTAAAGCGTTTAGGTTTTTTAGTTTGTTTTGTGCCACCTCTAAAAGTAATGGAAAAAAATCTTATAACTAAAAACTTATATAGAAAATAGTATAACTGATGATATACCAAAAAATTCTCATAGAATTTCATCTTGCAGGTGTGGTGTGGCATGGAGGAGAAATATTTAAAATCGTTGAGATTATAAATATAAATAAAAAATAGCATTTAGTAAAAAAATCTTAAAAAAACGTAAGAGTTATTGTGTATTTGTTTGTATTTGTATTTGGATTCTTGGCTTCGGCGGCGGCGTCGTCGGTTTCAACGAATTTAAATGATCCGCCTGGAGATGGCTTATTCTCATTCTTTACTTCCTCAAATACAAGACAATATTTACCATTAGAAATTTTTTTCTAAATCGTCTCGCATCGATGCTATTTGTGGTAAAAATGTCGACTTGGCCTCGAATTCTAATATAATCGCATTCCCGAATTTGGTGTTCACTAATTTAGCTGATAACATTGGTTATCGTATATTTAACGGGAAATCTGCTAACTTTACTTTTGGCTTCCCGCCTAGAATTGATACAGTATTTAGTTTCTTTAAATCCATCTAAAATACTTATATATCATATTATTGAAATCGACTTGGTGAAATTAATATAACTTACATTTAATCGTAGACGATGACACAAACTAGCAAAACTGATGAACAACAATGATTGAATTTAATTTGAATAAATGCTATTTATATGCGCGACTGAGCTACGTCAAACCATGAGAACAGAAATGTATTCACACGGATCTGCTGGAGACACATGTCTGAAAAAGCAATTAACCAGACGCCAACTATTATTTACAGGCACATTTTGAATATATAATTAATGACATCCGCTCATTTATATTCATATCAATCCATAAGAACACAAATTTATTCACACAGATCAGCTTCTGCTGCAGACACGTGTCTGAAATAGCAATAAGTCAGTCGCCAACTCTTATCTTATTCACATATAACATATACATCTTGAATATATAATTAATGTCATTCACTCATTTATATTTATCAAAACATAAATTTATGTTTTTTATTACAATTTTATTCATGAGCTTGCCTCGTGTAGCCTCAGGCTCATCCTCCAGATGTGTGGATGTGAAACACATGCACATGACAATATCTTCATGTGTGGATAACAAAAATATTACGATTCGTATATATAATAGGAAAATGTTATGAACACATTACATTATTATTTCGCTGTGTTCTGTTGTGGTATAGCGTATAGTTACAGTAGCCATAATGTTTTTCGAAGATGGGAGTCGTTGTAAGTACTGCGAATTTAATAATAGTGATGGGTTGTGTGTATGTCCCTGGGGATTGTAAGTAAATTTATTTTTCTTTTCTGCAAATTATAAATGTTTATTTTTATTAGATGTTCAACACCTCCGTCTCCATCTTCAACACCTGCATCCCCACTATCCCCGCATATGTGGGACCGCAGACGTTGTCATTTGTTAATTTTTTTTGTATTTACATACTTTTTTAGTTATAGCGCAACCATCCACGACGATGACGAGCATGAGATCTCGCTGGCGGTAACGATGGCAATTACAACAGTGACGTACGCTTAGGCTGAGTTTTTCTACTTTGAATTTGTATTTAGTTTTACAATTTTTTCATTATAGCAACCTGAACCAGAGATGCAGCTGCTGCTTTTGTCAGGATTATTGTCGTGAGCGTTGGGATCAAATGTACTCTCATACCAATTCGAGAGCTGGTGAACGGTGATGAAGGTGATGATGATGCCGAGTACATTTCGATGGACTCGGAGTATATAACAGAGAGATGTAGTATAAGTATAATAAATTAGCACGTATTGAAGTTTTGGTGATTTATTGCTAATATAAGAATTTTTCATTAAATTGAAATAATTCAGTGAGAAGGGGAACATTAAAGACTGGTTTGAACAAAAAAAAAATGTCACATTCATTTCTTAAGAGTCAGTGCCAGGTTCGATTGTTGACGGAACTCTCGTCTAGAACCCGTCAATAGCTCCCAAACTCCACTGGCATACCTAATGGCACACATAGCGGTCACACCAAAAGAATAGGCAAAATCTATCTATCAATTGTTGCAAGCGCGAAAAGAAAGCGCAAAAATCAAGTCATTTTTTTTATATTAGCAGCACTCGAGTCTCCGGCCTGGATTGAAGGAAGCAACACCCCGGCCGGCCACTCTAAGAAAACCGTTACAGATACAATGGCTAGAGCGTGGTAGGACGGCCACTCGGCGCCATAGGAATGCCATACACAAATGGGCTGACGCTCCCAAATAAATTCGCAATTACGGCGGACTTCGCGATGTCGGATCGCCGCGAAAGCTCGCCCAATCTTAGTAAAGGGTTCGACGAATATCGTGCAGAAAAATCACGGCCCTAGGGTCGCGGGAAGTATTTTATTTTGGGCTCGAAAGGGCGGACTTCGAGTGAATGGCAGGAGAATGACTATCCAGGTGAACTCAAGACAGGTAACGGCGAAATCTCAACGGCAATCAGCGGGCCACACCTTCCACCATCACGGGGATAGGTGTCGACCCCAATTAATTCCACCTGGAAGGTGTAGTCCCGGATAAACGCCGAGCAGCAACTTCCAAGGGTTAATTGCATCAACATACATAAAATTTCATTTCATATGTCAAACGGCTTAAGTCGAAGGACTGAAACTTCGGCTGTGGTTAGAAAGGATGTATCTTTACATAGCGGCTGTCCCCGCGGAAATCCGTGGGGCGGTTCGCGAATAACAGCCATCGCATCATGGGGCGGCGAACAAATCACCGGGTAACTGTTAGAAAGCAGAGGAAGCCTGAATGGAAAGTTACCACTTGCAACAAGGAACTCGACCCACGCTTTCAGCCAACAAAACTACCTGCGAGCAAATTTTAAAAGTAGTGTTCCGGATGACTTCTTTTCAGACACTTCTTACATAAGAGTGTCTACCGCGCGCGTCGCGTTTTTCTTAGTGGTCAAAGTTTAATTTTTGCGGTAATTTCAGTGTTTTTCTTCCAAATTTTGGTGTCGATTATTCAAATCACCTTAATAAACTCGTGGAGCTAATTTTTATTCCGCCGGGAACGGTACTAATTTCTTTATCAAAAAAAGTGTTGGCTTGTAAATTCCGTGGCGTCGACGACGCTTCACTCATATCACGCTCTAGCGTCGCGAAATTCAGTAAAAGGTAATTTTTTCGTATTCACTAGGGCCGGATCTACCACTAGGGAGGGTTTCAGCGTTCTAGTGAATTTATTTCATTTTATGCACTTCTCGACTTAGCAAAATCCGGCATGGGTCAAGCTAGTTAAAAAAAAATAATTGTTTTTTTATTCCGCAAAGGCACCTTGCCGCGAAGTTACATATCCAGAGTAGTAGGGGAGAAATACGCTCCTTGTGATTTTTCGCGAATTTCGTAGACAAAAAAAATTGATAATAAAAACAATTCACGATTGTAAGTGAGTTGTCTCAACCAGAACAAAAAAGATTAGACAAATCATTTTTGTATTGTCAGCTCCTCAAGCATTAGAAACCTTGTTCCTTTAAAGTGTTCGCTCTGTGCATCCGACAAACTGAAAAAATCAGAACACATCCGAATATAATCCTACAGGTGTAAGTGTGTGCCACAGGTGTTTCTACTGGGAATACATCGAGGGAAAGGAGTAAGATTATATTGTATCGACGTCATTCGGCCAAACTCAGGCAACAACTCTCTAGGCAGACCAGTCAGTCACAAATTTTATTCTCACCTGTATCTCAGGATCAGTAAACTAATATTTCATAGTGAATGGGCCCTCCTAAAGAACACCTTGCTTGAGGACTGTGCAGAATTAATTTAATTGTTTATTGCAAACTGTTGTTCTTCCTTTTGTGTATTGTCATGTGGGGAATTAACTCACTTGAGACGCGTGCCGTCATTACCTAGTAAACGAGTAGATAGTCTAATAGAATTCTACGACACTTAGCATGGGGAGAGTTCTCCGACATTTAGCATTGGCATTGGTAATAGAGTTTACCGACACAGCATGGAAAAGTATGGTAATAGAGTTTCATGACTGGGCGACGTCATTTCATTAAAAGTAGGTCAAATCGGAGAGTCATCGTATTGGGGAGTCACGTCATTGAAAAAGTCGCTGCAATGGGGAAAGTGCGGCAAGGGGGAATTCTGAATGAGGTTTTAAACATAACAAGTAAAAAAAATATATTTAGATATAATTTATTGATCTAATTTACAAATTATGTAGATTTATGTGTAAAACAATTTCTAAATCTACACTTACAATTTTTCGAGCATCATGGTATATGAAAATGTGAATCTTTAACAATATGTTTTATAAATCATATGGAATGCAATGTCGGTCAAGTGTTATTTACGTAAATGATAGCCATATTAGGAGGGAAGGTATTTCACGAAGAAAATGCATCCGCAGGGAAACAATGAGTTTTTCTAGGTTACGGAATTATGTTTTTGCAAAATATTGTAATTTCAGAGTTACTGGGACTATTATGTTTTGTTGATCATTTAAGTCACGTAGCCAATGTGTAATTAATATTCAAGTCAGACAACTTTGCCAAACAAACCATGAGGAAGTAACATTGCACTATTTGTTTAGTATTAAACATTTAAATACACAGTGGACGCGTTTTGTGGACTACTCCTGTGATAATTGTGATTTTGTGTAGAAAATATAAGCTAGCGATTTGATTTCATGGTTGCATTAAATTGCATTAGCAATGATTTTTTGGAAAATAGGTAAGTAAAAAAACGTAAAATAATATTCATAAATTATATTTATATAAAATGTTCAATAATACAAAGAAAAATTAATATAAAATTAGTATAAAAAAGGTATAATTTATAAGGGGTACAGCTACTATCTACACTATTACTAAAATATCGCTCTTGGCTTTAATATCTGTTTTCTTTTTGTCCTGTAACAATAATTATAAAAATATGAGATTTATATTATACAGTATGTTCACCGGCAGACTTGTCCATATATGAAATTTTTTATTTTTATTCTTGATAAAAATTCATTCTTTATAAGTTGTACTTAATCTGAGAAGTTGAGAGGGTATAAATAAAATATTGAATTTTAGCAGTAGTAAAATAACTTTTGTGCAGTTTTTAATGTTTAAAATATGACGAATTAATAAATAATTATTTTATTTACAAAAGTAACCGGTGCGATATTTAAAATAGTGATACATGTTTATTTACTTACGTCTTAGCAATAAAATTAGTATAAAAAGGTATAATTTATAAGCTACTATCTACACTATTACTAAAATATTGTTCTCGGCTTGAATATCTGTTTTCTTTTTGTCCTGTAACAATAATTATAAAAATATGAGTTTTATATTATACAGTATGTTCACCGACAGACTTGTCTCTATATGAATTTTTTTATTCTTGATAAAAATTCATTCGTTATACATTGTACTTAATCTGAAAGGTTGAGAGGGTATAAATAAAATATTAAATTTTAGCAGTAGTAAAATAACTTTTGTGCAGTTTTTACTGTTTAAAATTGACGCTACAATGTGTGGGATCAAAAAAACATTCGAGTTCGATTTTCACTTTCTGGAAACAAACTTCACTAAAAAAAAAAAAATGTTCCAACATAATTTCACTAGAAAGCTGGATCATTGCAATTTGTAAATATGAAGGTTCACTAACGACATTGATAATTTATTTGCTAACATTTTGATTCGAATTCATATTATTTTTGAAAACAAAAGGAAAATTATAAAACGACACACATCATATTGTGGTTAAATGTTCTCTAAATGGGGTTATTTTAAACAATTGATTGGAATCTCGAAGGATTGTAAAAGACTAAGCACCTGAATGTAAATAGATTAACATTAGAAAATATCAATTAATATTTACAGTGGCGTACATTATTAAAAAAATATTAACCAACTCGCTCAACTACTAGATGTTATGTTGCCATGTCTAACTCATCTCTTTCTTCAAGACTTATAGTTAAAGTTAGAAGATCATCCTCCATCGGTACTTCCTGCGCTGGGGAAATTGGTATCGGCTCAAAAGTACCCATTGTTGATACAGCTGAAAAATTAGTTTCCAACGGAAAATATAAGCATGGTCGATACTCGATCGTGTCAAATCCACAGTAGTCACAATGACTGTGGCCTTCACCATGAATGTGGACTGCGTAAACTGACGCTTTTTGATATAAACTGCTGCCATGACGATCCACTAATTGATGCAACTTCCCTGCTTGCAATTTTCGTTGAAAGCAATAATTACAAAGCAACAATGATGGGAAACATCTAATGTCCGATATGATAGTGAAGAACTGATTACACGAACGGTACTCGGTGTCACAAAGGACCGTGTCCATACATGAAGTCGTAGATTTATTTTCATGTAGTTTAAATTGAGTCAAAGGAACTTTACACTTATAATCTTCACCGTGATAAGTTTTCAAAAACATTGTCGATGCGTTTAATGATGGTGTTACGTGACAACGTTCGAGACTCATTTTTGCACTTACGTTGAATGATATTGATGGTACACTCGTAGAACTCATTTTCAATAATTCGAAAATGCTTACTTATATTTAAACACGTAGGTAAAGGAGAAAGGAAACCATAGATTTCTTTTGTAAATATAAAAGTTCGCTAACGACATTGATCACTTACATTTTGGATCGAGTTCATATTGTTTTTGAAAACAAAGCAAAATTACAAAATGATATACATCATTTTGTGGTTAAATGTCCTTGATATTTTAAACAATTGATTGAAAGGCAGAAGGCTATTGTTTTTGTTCACGTTGTCTTGTATAAAAGGAATAAATATTTATATGCAATTATCAGATAACTTGTTAACAACGTAACAACTCAACATTCGCTTTAAACCTTTTTCGGCCAAAAGTAAGTACACTGGATATTATTTAAAAATATTTTTATTGTTTATAAAAATTTGTAGAAAATGGATTAAAACAGCTTAGTGCAATTACCCTTATAGAGAATAAACCCCTGGTCAAATTGTCTGAACTGCTCCTAGATGCTCCTTGTCTTATATTAAGTCTAAAAGTGACTAAAGGAAAGTTTGGAGAATCCTTACTTGTGGAATTGGAGGAAAAGGACGTTTTTCTTCCGAAGAGAGTAACAGACTACTTAAAGCCAAATATAAAAAAATTCACTGCCCTGAAATACTCATTAATATACAGGGAGGAAAAAAGAAGTAGGTAAACCCGAGCCAGCCAATCAGTTCGAGATTGTGGACACACTAAAGTTATAATTATACTAATTTAACAAGCTCCAGTGTTAAAAAATGTCATCTGAAGCAATAGCTGTGGTAAGTGATGAGATTATTAAAAAAATTAAATCAGCTTATAATGTAATGTCTTCTGATTTTTGTAAGGAGATAAATATTTGGATTAAACACGTTAATGGAATCTTAGGTTATGTAATACAGCTTACGGAGTGGTGACATTTGTAATGCTACTCTTAGAAAATTACAAACAAATATAGGGCATCTGAAAAGATTTCGTATGTTACTGAAAGAATTAATTGATCGTCAAGAGCGTATTGGGTACGGTTTTGGACATCAAGATAAAACGAAAAAACGACGTGATAGAGTGAAATGGGAAGATATAATTTCAGTATTTTCGAGCCGGGTAGGTTCTGGTAGTATTGTAAATTTAAAGCATCTTTTAATTTCTTAACGATGCATTTTCTCTTTTTAAAACCCGAATTACTAAAGTCTTAAAAACCATGTCATAAATTAAAGTAAACGCTTGTTTTTGAGGAGAATTTATTAAAAATAAGGTCGATGAGGACATACTAGAACTTAAATATTTTAATACAAAAAATGCGGTTATCGATGCTAGTATCGATATAAATGAGTGGTTCCAAGATCATGTAATTGATAAAATTATAGTAAAATTAGAGGAGTTTCAAGAGCGCGATAGCGGCTGGGCCTTAAAAAGAATAATTTTGTTAGAAATTAATATTAACAAATTTGAGATGGGGAATTCAGCATCATCTTATATTAAGCTACCGAAAGAGATTTCTCTAAAACGAGCGTGCATAAATATTACTAACACTGATCAATCATGCTTCGACTGGGCCATAGTATCTGCACTCTATCTTAGCGACTCTAAAAGTAAGTTTAGCAGAACTAGTTCTTATCCTCATTATTCAACAGTTTTAAATTTAACTGGTATAGAGTTTCCTATGACAATAAGACAAATACTCAAGTTTTAAAAATTAAACAATATTTCAGTAAATGTCTGTATTTTAGAATTGAACAAAGTAAACGATAAGTATTTTTCACTACAGCTCCAGCTCGAGTAACGAAAACTAAATTAGAAAAACATGTTAATTTACTTTTGATTCAAAATGAATATTTTCCTAAGCTAAATGACTATGAAGCGCTTAATGAAAATGATGAGCAAGTTAGTATTGAATATTATTATTGCTGAATTAAAGATTTATCTAGATTGGTTTCGAGTCAGGTGAGAAAAGGTAATGGAAAGTTATTTATTTGTGATGGGTGTTTGAATTATTTTACTACTCAAGAAAAACTTAGTTTACATATCACGGATTGTCAGAAAATTAATAATTGTAAGATATCATTTCCATCATAAAAATTTATAGAGTTCAAGAATTACACTCACAAAGAAAAAGTACCTTTTATTATTTATTGTGATTTTGAAGGAATGTTACTTCCGCTTGAAGAATCAAATGATAATATATTTTCAAAAACGATCCGATACCAAAGGCATGAAGCATTTAGTGCGGGATTTTATCTTAAATGCTCACTTGACAATAATTTATCTAGTTATGAAAGTTACCGTGAAATAATTTGTATGGAGTGGTGTAATGGAAAACTAAAAATTATTGCTAAGTTTATTCATTCCCCAATAAAACATATGTTTGAATGAAAAGAAAACGATATCTACCGCGTTTTATGATTTTAAAAAGTACACTGCAACATATTGTCAAAATAACTTATCAGATACCTATTTAAATTGCATAGATGAAGTTGCAGATAAAACTAAAATAATCGCTATGCTCCAGTTGAGATTATTAACCGCCACCGATAGTCAAAAGGTCGAAAAAAAAAAAATGTATGCAAGTGTTTTCGACGACTGTGAAAAAGAGCACGATATTTTATCGGAAAAGTTTAAAAACTCCACCGATGAAATGTTAGCGCTCAAAATCAATATGACGCTTTTAAACGCCGAATTAAATTATACTAAGGCCGGACTAGACTATATGCAACTGGAGAATATTGAAAAAGACAAACTTTCATAGCTTTTAAATCGGCGCACGTCAAGGACATAACAAAATTAATTAAAAACAAAGAAAAAATAGCCGCTTTAAAAAGACGTATTAAATTGTTAACCCTCCAAAAAAATAAAAAAGATAAGAAAAAAAATGAAAAATGCGGACAATAAATTTTTATTTTTGATTCTGCGTATACAATATAGTTTTTGTAGTGTATAATTAACTTAAAAATAATAATTTAGTTTAGTGTAGTTATAGTTATATAGTATTATGAACTATTTCCTCATATATACCGGCAACAGCAACTTTATGTAAGTATTTTTTTATCTATATTACATAATAATATAAGTACAGCAGTATTATTTGTTTCTTGTTGATCTATCGCAGGCATTTTTTGTCGGAATTATATTTTTAGCATATTCTCCAAACATATTCAATTATTTACTTTATTAGGTTTGCCTCAACATTTTATTTCTTTGATACATGCAGATATATACCCCTCCTAAGTTGGACATTACATACAACCCATGCACGATTTGTATAATGTAGTTCTTTTATCGAATACGTTAAGGTGTATACAGGCCTCGTAAATAAGTATCAAATTAAAAAGCCTTAGTAATTATAACGCCGGGCGTTATCCGTAATGGATTTTTAAATTGGTGGGGTGCGTTCTAGACTGTAAAGAAAAACTCCTAGAATTCACCTATAAAATTTTCATTATGCGTGTTTTAAAAACTAAAATAAACTGTAATAAAAATTTTTAAAAATAATAAGTTTTTGCATGAAATATTTCCTAGCAGAATAAAAGGTTAAGGAACATATTTACTTTTTTGAGGACAAAACATAAAACAATAATAATAATTACATCTGATTTTTTTGCGATTTAATATTTATCGGGGTTTTGAAAAGACATTAAAGTGTTTACCTCACACGCAGAACTTGTCGAACTTATATGTCAGAATCAAAACAGCCTATTGGTGCTATTTTACTATTCCGGTGCGCCAGCTGAAAATATACATATGTTGTTAATATATAACAGTTTAGCCAAAACATCATAACAGTACCCGTTTATCACCTACATTACTACATTATTATGCAAATTAAAAGCTGGGGTTATGTGATATATTTGAAATAAAATGAAGAATGTTTATCTAAATTTGCAATGTTAAGCCTAGCATTCGCGGTTATTATTATACCACCCCCTCTCCCCATTTTGTGAATAAACCCTCGCGAATATTATACCACGAAGTAAAATAACTTTAGTTTCGTGTAAAATGCAGAACGACAAGATGGGTATGTTTTAGTTATTATAGAGAATGAAAATCGTATATATATAATATATATATATATATATATATATATATATATATATATATATATATATATATATATATATATATATATATATATATATATATATGGGGGTAGTATAAAAACGCCGTCGAGAACAAAAAAAGCAATTATTAGCAGAACATTTTCTGTTTTTAATAACGTTAATACCTAAAATTGTTCTAAAGCTCTAAAAAACGACCCTGATTGTGGTATACATATAAATTTATAATAGAACACTGGGTTGAAGCCTAAAACCTCTCAAATAGTAACATTATTATATATTTAAGAGACACCTTATCATAACATAATAAAAAAAACTGAACAAACACATTTTCAGTGTGCTTATGCTATATATATATATATATATATATATATATATATATATATATATATATATATATATATATATATATATATATATATATATATATATATATATATATATATATATATATATATATATATATATATATATATATATATATATATATATATATATATATATATATATATATATATATATATATATATATATATATATATATATATATATATATATATATATATATATATATATATATATATATATATATATATATATATATATATATATATATATATATATATATATATATATATATATATATATATATATATATATATATATATATATATATATATGGGGGTAGTATAAAAACGCCGTCGAGAACAAAAAAAGCAATTATTAGCAGAACATTTTCTGTTTTTAATAACGTTAATACCTAAAATTGTTCTAAAGCTCTAAAAAACGACCCTGATTGTGGTATACATATAAATTTATAATAGAACACTGGGTTGAAGCCTAAAACCTCTCAAATAGTAATATTATTATATATTTAAGAGACACCTTATCATAACATAATAAAAAAAACTGAACAAACACATTTTCAGTGTGCTTTATTTTGTTGTATATTTTAGTTAAAAATCTGAAATATAACTTTAATTAAAAAAGGCTTTTTTATTAAAACATTTAGGAGAAATTTTATTTTAATTTGTTTAAAAAATATCCTACTAAATATGAAACAACAATTTCGTTGTTTTTTTTTATTTTTTTGATTTTTAAAGAACATAATAAAACCGTTTGTAAATATTAACGATACTAGCAATCTCATAGTAGTTTTTGGTTGTTTTATTTTAGAAAAATTTATGCAGTCGACTCGGGAGCGATTGCGACAGCTCCAACCGCCCCCAATCTCCCAACTTCACCCACCACCCGAACGGCTGTCATTCGAGATATTATGGTTTACTGAGACGGCTGAATATAGATATGCCCCAGTGGGGACAAGATGGGCGTGGGGCCGTACCCTGATTTTGAAAAATAAACCGTAAGTAAATTATTATTTTAATTTTTTTCTTTTTTAGTTTTGCGTACTATGTTCAATTTCAATCACGGTTTAATAATAAATTCGTTCAGAAAAACCTCCACTACATAACCGTCAAGCGAATATCTCATTTATTTATTGTTTAAGGTCAGTCGCGTCAGAACCGCCACAACCCCGCCGACACCTTCACCACCACCGCCACCCTCGCCGCCATCATCGTCGCTGTCGCTTACAGACTCGTCACCGCCGCTGTCACCGCTATCATCTGTGGAAGAGTAAGTCATTTTATTTGAATCTTTGACTATTTATTAATAATAATCTTTATGGATTTGCTATGATGGGAATATTTACCTTCGGGCAGGTTTAAATGGATCGAAAATGTTGAAAATTTCGACGTTTCTAAAATATCTGGCAAAGGTACAAGTAAAGGCGAAGGTATAAGTAACCGCGGTCTCTGGCGCCCGTAGTTGTGTATATTTTTCTTTCAGGTACCAAACGCCGATCGCGTTGATATGATCTACTGTATTACAGTTCATTCCACGCTCATAGTAACACAAAAACATAAAAATGTGTGTAAATGGATGATTGCCAAACCTGAAGACTTTCAAAGTGCCATTTTAACTCGCTTGTCGAACAATTTTGTGTATTAATATTCAACGAGCAACGTGATCTTATTTACGGCGATTCCATCCAAGACGATGAAGTCAGCAGTAAACAATGTAAAAAACAAGTGCAAATGTATTCGACTGCTATGGATTTGTGCCATCAGTTTCTCGATCGTAAATTGAACATTTAAAATTTTTGCTGAATGATTGCTGCCGATATGAAGAGATTTTTAATAGAAAACTTTCATACCACAAAATATATCACTAGAATACAATATCGATAAACAATAAATATCATTTATTGAATTTTTGTTTTTATTTATTATCCAACATTCTTTGTGTGTGACATCATAGCTCGATGTCTGCCAACCCCGTTTGCAGATCCGTCTACGAAGAACTCTTCACCGACACGACAATAACCAGATTGGTCCCCGTCATCCCCCAGTCTGCAGGAACTCTTCACCGACGATAATAACCAGAAGGTGGTCACCACCCTCGGTATGACCTCTCTAGATGCACACATGCCATCCACCTATGTATCCACCAATGTCTCCTGAAAAGTGCGCCAGAAGACCTATAGCTTAACTACTTAGACTTTAAAGCTATATCACCAGCTACAACGAAAACATTGTCAAGTGGGGGACGGTATTATATATGATACTGAAAAAGGAATTCAAACATAAATTTAATATACATATCAAAATGAAAATTAAAATGTCCAACGGTATTCCAAAGACTCTTGAGAAGCCAAGAAAATCTATGAAACTGTTATCTAAAAAGGTGCAGCGTTAGGTAAGTGACATTAACTTTTTGAAATTTTAAAAACATAACAGCCATCGAAAGTTGGGTTTTATAGAAATAAATTAATTGAGCTTTTATAACTTATAAAAAAAAATTCCCACCCCGCAACCCCCTCGAAGTAAAAATGAAATATTTAAAAAAGTAATAGAAGTTAACATTTTAGTTATGATAAAATATAAATTTTAAATATTTTCTAACTTTTTCTTTCAACTTTTACCCTCGTAACCCTCCTTAAAAATTAAATGCTGAATTTTTAAACGCAAGAGGTTTCTACAAGGAGGTTATGATAAATTAATAATTTTTGCTCTCTATCATATTTCAGTCTGATGTCATCTTCTACCTCCTCCACTGATCTTTACGTACGTCAGTCCCTCTTATAAAATTAATTGCCATCTGAGCAAGCTTGAGAAGTGGAGGCGGGCCAAGAATATTACGCCACGTATGTCCTGAATATCAGACGATGCAAGTTTGTATATTTAGTAAGCTGTCGATCAAGTAGCATCGTGCTCGGTTACTGATCTGACCATCAGTTTATAATGTCTTCATCGGTAGCCACACTGTGTCAGAATATTGGTAAATACGAAGAACTATGTTGGTATATATTACCGACAACTGAAGCACCGTTAAAGTACTTTTTGTTTGTCCAACATAACCTAGTACGGCAGAAAGTGGATAAAAATTGTATAAACTCTGAAGCATTCAAGACTGTAGCAGACGTAATCGAAGAGATTTGGAAACGAGCTACTATTCCGACCGAAGGCTAGCGTTACTTAAATCCTTTAAAAAGGATGTATAAAAATAATCTTTTCAAACTGCACTTACAGATTTTAAAAAGTCGACCAAATAGGTTTGATATTGCTATTTACAAATGCGTTGATTATTTAAAATGTCGTGAGAAAAACTGCAAGGTAAGTTTTGTTAGAAGGAACTTGAATAATATATTTTAAAACACTTTTATTTTTTACAGATTCCACTCTTTGAACGAGATTTTATTCAGGATCAAGGGTCGTGTCGCAAAATGAAGATAGAAGGGATTGATAAAGAGCATTATAAAAAACTTCAAAAACGCAAGGCTAAGGAACTCCGCAAATGTTTTGACGAAAATTTACCTAGTAGCAGCAGTCAGTTGAGACAACTGAAATGCAAAATGATGAGTTTACTGCTAATTATGATTCTGCGCAATCTGATCTTGGCACTCCGGCTGATATAAAAATATAAAAACGAAATGTATTAGATAGATACAAGGTATTTGATAGGGTCGGAGCTACAATTGCTTCTGCTGTTCCTAGATGCTGGAGTAGTCACTAAAAAATATCAGTCCAAAGTTTTTGACCCGAGCAAACTAAGGGCGAGAATAAAGAAGAGAAATGAACTACAATCCGAAGCATCGACATTGAGGGTTATATTTTGATGGTCGTAAGGACAAGACCATGGCACTATCAGAGGCCGCACGCTTAATTTAGAAGAGCACATTGTTTTAATCGAAGAGCCAGGATCCTGTTACCTAGGACACATATCACCTGCATCGTTCAGTGCTTTAGACATTTTCAGCAGTATTACAGAACAGTTTGATACTTCGTCCAAAGCAAGG
The DNA here is from genome assembly GCA_936432065.2 of Rutpela maculata. NCBI lineage: Eukaryota > Metazoa > Arthropoda > Insecta > Coleoptera > Cerambycidae > Rutpela > Rutpela maculata. The sequence goes on along the minus strand of OW386292.2, from coordinate 124,782,139 downwards.
TAGAAGTAGTTGGCTGCGCCGAGACCGTTGCTAATACAGGGCGTAAGAACGGCATATTATACATTTGGAAAGGCATATCAAAATCCCTGTTCAATGGCTCGTTTATTTATTGCATGCGAATGAACTACCATTGCGCTATTTAATTCAGCACTTAGATGGCGGTACACAAGGGACCAATCAATTGTCAGGAATAATAGGCAAGGCTGCGAAAACCTTCCAAGGGTTGATTTTGGAAAAATAAATGTTACACTGCCAGACATTCACAGGAACGCTTTAAGCACAGACCAGGCTTAACTCTTTGATATTTGCCAATTAGTTTCTACCGGTTTTTGTGAGGAAAAGTTACTAAAAACCGGGAAAATTGATTCACTCACGATGGCTTACGACTGTAAATAGGATTTTAAGGCTATACGTGTTAACTCGAGACACATCACGAAATCTTAAAATATTAGTTAGGTAGAGTTTATTATAAAGGTTTATGCGTCGGTATGGTTTACAATAAAAACTGAACCACCACGCGTTGACGGTGCGGTACATTTGTTGAAGATCATTAAAGCTTCGAGGTACTTACCACAGGAACTGGAAAATGTCATCGACTCGGTTATTCAGAGGAATGGTTATTTTGGGTACCCGGAAAATATGTTATTAGCGATGTTAGCTGACGGCTTGGCGAATATTAAAAATTCGCGAACAGTCACAACCTCAGATCAAAATTTGGACATTCATCCTGCCACAATTTAATTTTGAAGCTACCGAATATTGGACTCTCTAAGAGACTGACTCTTACTGAACCGCTCTCCTATTGAAAAACGCATCTGAAAATGATTTGAGAGAAACTGTCACAAATCCCTTAGATTTTTTGTTTCTTCAGGAAATAAAGAAGTTTCCATGTCAGTCAGGCTGTAGAAAAGGTAGTCACAGGTTGTTACAGGATCTTCGATGTATCTGACGAGAAGGAGCGCGACGGAGTTATTAGGAACACCCTTCTTTCCAGGAATGTTATGCTAAAATTTAATACAAAGAATCATTTTTCTGCTAATTAATTAACTAACCTTTTTTCGTTTTTGTAATTTTTTTCGCACGTTTCATATTAAATAACTGATTCTGTAGCTGGTGGTCTAATTTATTTCCTACAAAACACTTAAACTCTTATGCACTTGCAAAATAGCAATGTAGAAAAAATAATGATATTCTGCAAATTCTTAATAATTAGGCATGTTTAAAATTTTGAAAAAAAATTTGTTAAGTATTGCGGGGGCGGAAAAATTGAGCGAAAAGAAAATAAAAAATATTAATATTATTCTATTCCTAAATCCCATGTTTTTAGCCTTGTTACAATTTTCGGATCAAGAATCTTTTTTTTAATTAAAGCTATTGCGGGGTGGAAAAATTTATAAAAAAATTACAAATATTAATGTTATTCTAATCTTAAACTCCATGTTTTGAGCCCCGTTACAGTTTTCTGGTCAAAAATCAATGTTAAGTGCTGCACCGACTAGTAAATGCAATTGCATATTTAGTATTGCATAAGAATAAAATTCTACTCAGGTATATATAAACTTAACTGTAGTTATTCGAAAATAAACACGATGTTTTCCAACAGCAGTTCTAGCAGCAGTAGTAATAGTGAATTTGTTGTGATTGACGGTGAAGTTACTGATTTTCTAAAATTAGATTTGTTTATTGTAAGTGACCACTCAATTTTTAATAGTGCCAAAAATTGGTTGAACTTCAATGAAAATAGAGAGAGAACTAGTTTAAAGAAGAAAAATTTAGTTTCGCATGTTGCTTTAAAAGCAATTTTATAAACCGAATTAAAACTATATGCACTATCCGCTATAAAATATGATGGGACATACCAGCATCCATTGTAGGATTCACTTTCATCTTATTGTTAATATCGTCTACAACTGTAGAGTACAGTGCCTGCAGCACTTTTATTGTTCTCATCGACTCGCAGAACAGCGATTTATATCAATATGTAATATGTGAACCTTGAAAATCATGGAACAAAATAAAATTGTGAAGTTAATAACATGTTTCTCAAAAATAGCTGCAAGTTTCTGGCATTATCATGATCCACTTGTATTTTACAGCGCACTTTGTTGTCACGATTGTAAAAACAATGACTTATATTACATGCAGATGGGAAAATGAAAATAATTTAAAGTAAAAAATAGGATTATAGTTTAATAATCATTAACGGCAGGTCTCCTTAACACCTGTTGTTAATAAAAAATGGCTGCAAGTTTCTGGCATTATCATGATCCACTTATATTTTACAGCGCACTTTGTTGTCAAGATTGTAAAAAATAATGACATATGCAGATGGGAAAATGTAAATAATTTAAAGTAAAAAATAAGATTATAGTTTAATAATCACTAACAGCCGGCAGATCTCCTTAACATCTGTTGTTGAGGAAAATTAGTGAAGTCTGTAATTATTATATTTCTTTATGTACTAAGTCTGCCACATATTTTATTATTATTTTATATCAATATGTAATATGTGAACCTTGTTATGGAGAAATCATGGAACAAAATAAAATTGTGAAGTTAATAACATGTTTCTCAAAAATATCTGCAATTTTCTGGCATTATCATGATCCATTTGTATTTTACAGCGCACTTTGTTGTCAAGATTCTAAAAAAAATGACTTATATGCAGATGGGAAAATGTAAATAATTTAAAGTAAAAAATAGGATTATAGTTTAATAATCACTAACAGCCGGCAGGTCTCCTTAACACCTGTTGTTGAGGAAAATTAGTGAAGTCTGTGGCAAGGTTTGGATCGTTCGAACCGATCAACAAACCCTCGGCACAAGAGATTCCTCTGGATGAGGAAGTCATGGCCTTGACTTTAGATCGTGACGTAATACAGTACCTGCAGCACTTTTATTGTTCTGATCGACTCGCAGAACGGCAATTTATATCAATATGTAACATGTGAATGTTGTTATGGAGAAATCATGGAACAAAATAAAATTGTGAAGTTAATAACATGTTTCTCAAAAATAGCTGCAAGTTTCTGGCATTATGATGAGCCGCTTGTATTTTACAGCGCACTTTGTTGTCAAGATTGTAAAAAACAACGACTTATATGCAGATGGAAAAATGTAAATAATTTAAGGTAAAAAATAGGATTATAGTTTAATAATCACTAACAGCCGGCAGGTCTCCTTAACACCTGTTGTTGAGGAAAATTAGTGAAGTCTGTAATTATTATATTTCTTTATGTACTAAGTCTGCCACATATTTTATTATTATTTTATATCAATATGTAATATGTGAACCTTGTTATGGAGAAATCATGGAACAAAATAAAATTGTGAAGTTAATAACATGTTTCTCAAAAATATCTGCAATTTTCTGGCATTATCATGATCCATTTGTATTTTACAGCGCACTTTGTTGTCAAGATTCTAAAAAAAATGACTTATATGCAGATGGGAAAATGTAAATAATTTAAAGTAAAAAATAGGATTATAGTTTAATAATCACTAACAGCCGGCAGGTCTCCTTAACACCTGTTGTTGAGGAAAATTAGTGAAGTCTGTGGCAAGGTTTGGATCGTTCGAACCGATCAACAAACCCTCGGCACAAGAGATTCCTCTGGATGAGGAAGTCATGGCCTTGACTTTAGATCGTGACGTAATACAGTACCTGCAGCACTTTTATTGTTCTGATCGACTCGCAGAACGGCAATTTATATCAATATGTAACATGTGAATGTTGTTATGGAGAAATCATGGAACAAAATAAAATTGTGAAGTTAATAACATGTTTCTCAAAAATAGCTGCAAGTTTCTGGCATTATGATGAGCCGCTTGTATTTTACAGCGCACTTTGTTGTCAAGATTGTAAAAAACAACGACTTATATGCAGATGGAAAAATGTAAATAATTTAAGGTAAAAAATAGGATTATAGTTTAATAATCACTAACAGCCGGCAGGTCTCCTTAACACCTGTTGTTGAGGAAAATTAGTGAAGTCTGTAATTGTTATATTTTTTATGTACTAAGTCTGCCACATATTTTATTATTATTTTATATCAATATGTAATATGTGAACCTTGTTATGGAGAAATCATGGAACAAAATAAAATTGTGAAGTTAATAACATGTTTCTCAAAAATAGCTGCAAGTTTCTGGCATCATCATGATCCACTTGTATTTTACAGCGCACTTTGTTGTCAAGATTGTAAAAAACAATGACTTATATGCAGATGGAAAAATGTAAATAATTTAAAGTAAAAAATAAGATTATAGTTTAATAATCACTAACAGCCTGCAGGTCTCCTTAACACCTGTTGTTAATAAAAAATGGCTGCAAGTTTCTGGCATTATCATGATCCACTTGTATTTTGCAGTGCACTTTGTTGTCAAGATTGTAAAAAATAATGACATATGCAGATGGGAAAATGTAAATAATTTAAAGTAAAAAATAGGATTATAGTTTAATAATCACTAACAGCCGGCAGGTCTCCTTAACACCTGTTGTTGAGGAAAATTAGTGAAGTCTGTAATTATTATATTTCTTTATGTACTAAGTCTACCACATATTTTATTATTATTTTATATCAATATGTAATATGTGAACCTTGTTATGGAGAAATCTTGGAACAAAATAAAATTATGAAGTTAATAACATGTTTCTTAAAAATAGCTGCAAGTTTCTGGCATTATCATACTCCATTTGTATTTTACAGCGCACTTTGCTGTCAAGATTGTAAAAAATAATGACTTATATGCAGATGGGAAAATGTAAATAATTTAAAGTAAAAAATAGGATTATAGTTTAATAATCACTAACAGCCGGCAGGTCTCCTTAACACCTGTTGTTGAGGAAAATTAGTGAAGTCTGTGGCAAGGTTTGGATCGTTCGAACCGATCAACAAACCCTTGGCACAAGAGATTCCTCTGGATGAGGAAGTCATGGCCTTGACTTTAGATCGTGACGGAATACAGTGCCTGCAGCACTTTTATTGTTCTGATCGACTCGCAGAACGGCAATTTATATCAATATGTAACATATGAATGTTGTTATGGAGAAATCATGGAACAAAATAAAATTGTGAAGTTAATAACATGTTTCTCAAAAATAGCTGCAAGTTTCTGGCATTATCATGATCCGCTTGTATTTTACAGCGCACTTTGTTGTCAAGATTGTAAAAAACAATGACTTATATGCAGATGGAAAAATGTAAATAATTTAAAGTAAAAAATAGGATTATAGTTTAATAATCACTAACAGCCGGCAGGTCTCCTTAACACCTGTTGTTGAGGAAAATTAGTGAAGTCTGTAATTGTTATATTTTTTTATGTACTAAGTCTGCCACATAGTTTATTATTATTTTATATCAATATGTAATATGTGAACCTTGTTATGGAGAAATCATGGAACAAAATAAAATTGTGAAGTTAATAACATGTTTCTCAAAAATAGCTGCAAGTTTCTGGCATTATCATGATCCACTTGTATTTTACATCGCACTTTGTTGTCAAGATTGTAAAAAATAATGACATATGCAGATGGGAAAATGTAAATAATTTAAAGTAAAAAATAGGATTATAGTTTAATAATCACTAACAGCCGGCAGGTCTCCTTAACACCTGTTGTTGAGGAAAATTAGTGAAGTCTGTAATTATTATATTTCTTTATGTACTAAGTCTACCACATATTTTATTATTATTTTATATCAATATGTAATATGTGAACCTTGTTATGGAGAAATCTTGGAACAAAATAAAAAATTGTGAAGTTAATAACATGTTTCTCAAAAATAGCTGCAAGTTTCTGGCATTATCATGATCCACTTGTATTTTACAGCGCACTTTGCTGTCAAGATTGTAAAAAACAATGACTTATATGCAGATGGGAAAATGTAAATAATTTATAGTAAAAAATAGGATTATAGTTTAATAATCACTAACAGCCAGCAGGTCTCCTTAACACCTGTTGTTGAGGAAAATTAGTGAAGTCTGTAATTATTATATTTCTTTATGTACTAAGTCTACCACATATTTTATTATTATTTTATATCAATATGTAATATGTGAACCTTGTTATGGAGAAATCTTGGAACAAAATAAAATTGTGAAGTTAATAACATGTTTCTCAAAAATAGCTGCAAGTTTCTGGCATTATCATGATCCATTTGTATTTTACAGCGCACTTTGCTGTCAAGATTGTAAAAAACAATGACTTATATGCAGATGGGAAAATGTAAATACTTTATAGTAAAAAATAGGATTATAGTTTAATAATCACTAACAGCCGGCAGGTCTCCTTAACACCTGTTGTTGAGGAAAATTAGTGAAGTCTGTGGCAAGGTTTGGATCGTTCGAACCGATCAACAAACCCTCGGCACAAGAGATTCCTCTGGATGAGGAAGTTATGGCCTTGACTTTAGATCTGATCGACTCGCAGAACGACAATTTATATCAATATGTAACATGTGAATCTTGTTATGGAGAAATCATGGAACAAAATAAAATTGTGAAGTTAATAACATGTTTTTCAAAAATAGCTGCAAGTTTTTGGCATTATCATGATCCGCTTGTATTTTACAGCGCACTTTGTTGTCAAGATTGTAAAAAACAATAACTTATATGCAGATGGAAAAATGTAAATAATTTAAAGTAAAAAATAGGATTATAGTTTAATAATCACTAACAGCCGGCAGATCTCCTTAACACTTGTTGTTGAGGAAAATTAGTGAAGTTTGTAATTATTATATATCTTTATGTACTAAGTCTGCCACATATTTTATTATTATTTTATATCAATATGTAATATGCGAACCTTGTTATGGAGAAATCATGGAACAAAATAAAATTGTGAAGTTAATAACATGTTTCTCAAAAATAGCTGCAAGTTTCTGGCATTATCATGATCCATTTGTATTTTACAGCGCACTTTGTTGTCAAGATTGTAAAAAACAATGACTTATATGCAGATGGGAAAATAATTTAAAATAAAAAATAGGATTATAGTTTAATAATCACTAACAGCCGGCAGGTCTCCTTAACACTTGTTGAGGAAAATTAGTGAAGTTTGTAATTATTATATTTCTTTATGTACTAAGTCTGCCACATATTTTATTATTATTTTATATCAATATGTAATATGCGAACCTTGTTCTGGAGAAATCATGGAACAAAATAAAATTGTGAAGTTAATAACATGTTTCTCAAAAATAGCTGCAAGTTTCTGGCATTATCATGATCCATTTGTATTTTACAGCGCACTTTGTTGTCAAGATTGTAAAAAACAATGACTTATATGCAGATGGGAAAATAATTTAAAGTAAAAAATAGGATTATAGTTTAATAATCACTAACAGCCGGCAGGTCTGCTTAACATCTGTTGTTGAGGAAAATTAGTGAAGTCTGTAATTATTGTTTCTTTATGTACTAAGTCTGCCACATATTTTATTATTATTTTATATCAATATGTAATATGTGAACCTCGTTATGGAGAAATCATGGAACAAAATAAATTGTGAAGTTAATAACATGTTTCTCAAAAATGGCTGCAAGTTTCTGGCATTATCATGATCCACTTGTATTTTACAGTGCACTTTGTTGTCAGGATTGTAAAAAACGATGACATATATGCAGATGGGAAAATGTAAATAATTTGGAGTAAAAAATAGGATTATAGTTTAATAATCACTAACATCCGGCAGGTCTCCTTAACACCTGTTGTTGAGGAAAATTAGTGAAGTCGTAATTATTATATTTCTTTATGTACTAAGTCTACCGCATATTTTATTATTATTTTATATCAATATATAATATGTGAACCTTGTTATGGAGAAATCTTGGAACAAAATAAAATTGTGAAGTTAATAACATGTTTCTCAATAGTTTAATAATCACTAACAGCCGGCTGGTCCTCTTAACACCTGTTGTTGAGGAAAATTAGTGAAGTCTGTAATTATTATATTTCTTTATGTACTAAGTCTGCCACATATTTTATTATTATTTTATATCAATATGTAATATGTGAACCTTGTTATGGAGAAATCATGGAACAAAATAAAATTGTGAAGTTAATAACATGTTTCTCAAAAATAGCTGCAAGTTTCTAGCATTATCATGATCCACTTGTATTTCACAGCGCACGTTGTTGTCAAGATTGTAAAAAACAATGACTTATATGCAGATGGAAAAATGTAAATAATTTAAAGTAAAAAATAGGATTATAGTTTAATAATCACTAACAGCCGGCAGGTCTCCGTAACACCTGATGTTGAGGAAAATTAGTGAAGTCTGTAATTATTATGTTTCTTTATATACTAAGTCTTCCACATATTTTATTATAAGTATTTCGTCATAGTGAATGCATTATTTTCTAATTAAAACAGGATCATAAAACGTTTTATTAAATAATTCTGATATCAAATTACAACAGTTAACTTTTCACATTGTAGAAATGGAGTCATATTTAGCGAATCATATTAATTATATAAGATTCGATCCTATTAATTTACCTACATTAAAAGTGTCATTAAAGCCCTTGTAAAATATACCAACAAAATTTGTTTAATAATTAAGATACCACTGTTCTGGCCCCAGTAACATTTACATGTGTTTTGCTACATAACGCACAAGACGGCAACTGTGCCAGAGGAATGCGAGTCTACACATCGCCTTCTAGACGGGATTGCGTTCAGAGATTGTACCAGGCCGTAATGGTCACTGTGCTATGTGAATCGGAATATAAATCATGCAACCAGTTTTTCACGGTTATTTCAGACATGCGCTGCTTTCCATCTCTTTTACTGTGTAACTGGTGCTTTCAGCGTGCCTTACAGAATGGCAAATTACAACTAGTTGATCACCATGGCACGAGTTTGTACCCGAAAGTAAGTATTTATGCGATCCATATCCATGGTAATGGTCATAACCATTGCGACGGTTGTGGTTTTGACACCATCGAGTACCGGCTGTGTATTTGCTTTCTTTTCGAGCATGGTTTTTCACTGGTGGCAAGGTTGGGATCGTTCGAACCGATCAACAAACCTTCGGCACAAGAGATTCCTCTGGATGAGGAAGTCATGGCCTTGACTTTAGATTGTGACGAAGTAACAAACTAAATTTTTTTTGTAGTGGTTGGATGAACTTTGCGACAATATAACGATCGACAATACATGAATCGATTCATGATCGACGATCGAATCATGATTCGTATTTAGTCGGGTTCCCCCACCTCGCAGCCGCCGCGTGCGAGGGTCTAGGAAAAGAATCCTAAGGATTCCTTTCTCCTTTACCTGCGTGTTTCGTTCGATGGGTTTAAATATAAGTAGCAAGCGAGAGTGTGGTCAAAATGAGTTCAATAAGTGCAAAAGTATCAACAAGTGAAAATAGTTTCGACGTAAGTGAAATGAACTATCAAAGATGTCATTTAACACCGATGAAAAATGCATCCACTATGTTTATAAATGTTTATCATGGTGACGATTATCGTTGTGAGTTTATTCCACAAAAAAAGGAAAATATATTGAAAACCAATCAGAGGAGGCAGTGATGGATACAGTATTATGTGAAGCTGAGTATAAATCGTGTAATCAGTTTTATACTGTAATTTCGGACATGCGATGTTTCCCGTCATTACTACTTTGTAATTGGTGCTTTCAACGGGCTCTTCAAAGTGGAAAATTACAACAGCTAGTTGATCATCATGGTACTAGTTTATATCAGCAGGCTAGTGTGTATGCCGTGCATATTCATGGAAATGGTCATAACCACTGCGACGACTGTGGTTTTGACACCGTGGAATATCGTCCATGTTTGTATTATGTATTGGAGCATAATTTTTCATTAGTGGCTAAATTAGGATCTTTCGAGCCAATAGTTAAACCTGCAGCCCAGGAGGTTCCTCTTGACGAGGAAATCATGGCGCTAGCTCTAGAACGCGATGAAGTAACTATGAGGAACTAATAATTAAAATCTTTTACAGTGGTTGGATGAGCTGTGCGATACTGTAACTATACAACATGGAATCAACACAAGAATTTCCCCAAGAACTTCCCCAGTGCCCACAGGATTGTCTGATGAATGTGCTGGAATTAATCTGGCCGATGGAGTTGATGACGTTACGTCTCTTGAAACAATGGTTCGAAATGACGATAATAATTTGTCAAAAAAACAGGTTCCTCTCTGGCAAACGACAATTGAAAAGTTTTTCAGTACATTTAATCCAATTGATGAAATTAAAACCGACGAAGAAAAACGACGAATCGGATCAAATTTCATTCGAGGAATTCAAGGAGATATTAAAGGAAGTAGACTTATCCATGACGTGGTGCCAAACGTCAATCGATGTCAAGCTGAAGGACTTCTTAATAGTCTTAATGTCTGGGAAAAAAATTTTTCGGTGGACTCTTCTGGTCCGTCTTCCACGAAGACCACATGCACATCATTCACGACTGTTCCTGGAGCGGCGGTTACTGCCGATGCGTCCGCATCCATCAGCTGCCCATTAAACGAGAATGTCGAAAGCATCTTCGACAGCATAATATTTCCGGAAGATACATCTTTAATCTCACAAAATATTTGTTACAACCGCCAAGACAACTTTTGTATTTTGAAAACGCCGGGCGAAAAAGGACAGTTCCTGATGAAATTGGAAATTTTCCCAGTTACGAGCATCTCGAACGTGGAGAAGAACCTTTGGTGGAGACACGCCCTTTTGCGCATGAATTTCTTAACTGCGAGCAAAGTGGACCCATTGCAAATGCAAGCGGACCGTCTAGTAGCACAAGCGACGCGACGGATAACACAAGTGGAAAATGTAAAAAAAGAAATACGAAAGAAGTCCTTTTGGAGTTTGTCCGGAACTTCCCGACAAGCCCCGTATTAAGTATCTGTAATTCCAATCAATGGATGAATTCACGATGGAAATTTTGTCGAAAAACTGACAATATTGTTCAACGTGTGTTGGACATTTTTGCTTTAGCATTTGTTAATTAATCGTTCGAAGAAATTTATTTGTATGCAAGTAATGTTTATCCATTGTACAGTGCAGGACGCATCAGCGTTGAAGAATATTATTTTACACGAGATGAATCTGTTACCATTATGTTAGAATTATTAGATTTTCAATTTGCACATAGTGAAACAGATATTTTACAATTTTTAAATGATACTTATAATATTATTGATCGTGAATTGCCTAAAATAAATTGTTTACAAATTAAAGCGCCACCTAGTTCTGGAAAAAATTTTTTTTTGATGCAATTGTTCATTATTTTTTTAATTTTGGTCAAATAGGTTATTTTAATAAATATGTTACTTTTCCGTTAATGGAAGCTGTAAATAAACGGATTTTACTGTGGAATGAACCTAATTGTGAACCAGGATCATTTGACACGTTAAAAATGTTATTTGGAGGTGATACGCTTAATGTCAAGGTTAAATACCAAAATGATTGTGTTATATCTCGTACACCTGTTATAGTTTTAAGCAATAAAAATGTCTTTCCGAGGGATCCGGCTTTCACATGTCGCATGATTACATATCAATGGCAACAAGCCGCATTCCTCAAAAATTATCAAAAAAAACTACATCCAATCGCTGTATATGATTTATTAAAAATAAAGAATATTTTATAATATATGTTTTATTTAAGCACCATAACTAATTAAATTTGCAGGATAAAAATCATCGTATACATGTGCACTACGTTTTCCAAAAGCAATAATATCATCATTTTCCGCATGACAGTCTGCGGTATAAGTAAAAGTATTGTCAATATCAACAGAGACAACCATACTACATTCAACAGCCCAGTACGCTGCACTATTTTGAAAATTTTCATTATCATGGGCTGGATTCAATTGAGGTGTAGGAATTATACCAAAACTAATTTGTGGTATTTATGTATGCACGTAATTTGAATCAGTTTTATTAACATGCATAACTGCCGCACTGTCTATTTGAAATTTATAAGTAGTATCCAAATTAACTTCCTTGTTACCTACTTCAGTTTCTGACGTATTCAATGTAGGCTTAAATGAAAAAACACCATCTTTTTTACTGGAAATACCCATCGTAACTTCAAAATTTGATGTCCACCCTGTAGATTTAACAGTATCAAATCCACCGGCAAGGTAAGGAATATCGTGTGATTTGGTTTGAACATAACCACTACGTGGTTTGTAAGTCCAATCGATAACGGTGTCAACAACTTTGGGCATAAAATTGAATCGATCGATGTATCGATCAAGTAAATAGAAACCTTCATCATGACTTGCATAATTAGCGACAGTCCGCTTATTGTTGGTTCTCAAACACATATACATGTCAACATGTCGCGGCACACCTAAGCACATGGGAGCGTGCAAATCTAGCTTTTGTCATCCCCAATATTTACGTATCATTTCATTAGTATCTGGACTTATTACAGCTATTGGCATCATTGGAGAATCTGCTTGTAATGTATATTTATAATTTGAAGTATAAATTTTATTATTCAAACCAACAGCTGTTAATCCTATAGCACAATGTTCGGAAGTTGCGGTTCCAGATAATGTCGTACCAGTATCAAAAGCAGTTCGAATACCTTGCGGTGTTACTTTTACATTTACTTCTTCAATTTTAACAGTACCGGCAATATATTGCGTCAATTTCATATATTCATGAGGACTCAAGTAAAAAAATATAGAATTATTAGGGATGACACTAAGAGAAGTTGTATAATATACGGAATCACCTTTATCAGTTGTTCCACCTTGTTTAACAATTAAAGTCCGAAAAGCGAATCCATACGAATAAAATATTCGTGAATGACTGTATGTTAAATAAAATTTCTTTTGACTTAATGATCGTGGAATACCGAATTTTTTTTGGACATTACTAACGGCGCCCACTGGATTAGCATGTGCACCGCCACCACCAGTACGTTGATCCATTACTTCTGTCTCCATTTCCTCGGCAAACATGTCTGGTGAATTGATGACACTTTCGGGTGGACTATCTACGCTTGGTTCTGTTGTTGTGGTATGTGAACGTACTCTGGAAGGTCCTGGCTGTGGCTCTACTTGATCTTCAGCACCTGGAACAAAAGCGGCGGCTAATTCTCTTTTTTTAGCATTAGAAGCATGTCGCCATAATTCTTGCATGAATGGTGGCAAGTAAGGAAATATTTCTATTTCATCTATTCTATCTTCGCGAAGACGTTCTTCGAGCGTCGGATTGCGACGACGGCCGAGACGACCATCTGGATCATCGCGCCAAGAACGATAAGACATTACCTGCTACAGTTGATGTTCCGTACCACTGCTTTCGAAATTCGTCAAATTTGACAGCTTGACCTTGTTTAGCTTTCTTGTAGGCCACACCAAGGGCTCTCTGCCGATCTCCAAACCGTTTTTGACCTCGATGCGTAACTATCAATTTTTGGCGTAGTAGGTGCCATAGGCGGATATAGTAGTAGATTATCGGAAATTAAATGAAAAAATGGTTAACGATAAATATCCAATCCCAAACATTAACGAAATCTTGGACAAACTGGGAAGATGTTCATATTTTTCCACAATTGACCTCGCCTCTGGGTTCCACCAGATCGAAATGCATCCAGATTCAATAGAAAAGACAGCTTTCTCAGTGAACAACGGACATTACGAATGCACCAGCAACTTTTCAGAGATGCATGGATAACGTTCTCAAAGATATCCAAAACAAAATTTGCATGGTCTATATGGACGATATTATAGTATTTTCAAACGGATTACAAGAACACATTCAAAATTTAAAATTACTCTGACACCTTCAGAAAAAAACAAGTTAAAAATCCAACTAGATAAATCTGTCTTAAAAAAGATATTCCAATCATCATCGACGACAATTATAAAAATTGTTTTGAAACTTGCAAAAGTTTATTAATGAATGACCCAATACTAACTTACCTCGACTTCTCTAAACCATTTGAAATAACCACTGATGCAATTGGCTCCGTTTTGGCATAACAAGGAAAACCAATATGCTATGCATTTCGTACCCTTCACCCAGCAGAAATGAATTACTCAACGATTGGGAAAGAATTTCTTTCTATCGTATGGGCTTGCAAAACCTTTCGCCCTTACATTTACGGCACAAAATTTATTATCTACACCGATCATAAACCCCTTCAATGGCTCTTTTCTTTGAAAGAACCAAATTCAAAGCTAGTGCGCTGGTGCCTCAAGCTGGAAGAATATGATTACGAAATACGCTACAAAAAAGGAAAATACAATGTAGTCGCTGACGCATTAAGTCGCATAAATACTGAACACTGTCACATCAACGAAACAAATCAACCAAATGACACATTTAGCACTGATGTCAATCCCAACTATGAATTAGAACGGATAATTCAGCACAAAAAGACCCTCGACCAAACATTCAAACAACTCAAACTGTGCACACAGCACATAAAGATCCAATTTTCACTTTGCCTTACACAGAATATCCTGTCAATCACTTTGAAAATCAAATTATTATCACAGAATCTAACACTACCCCTCGAGAAATCTGCGATTCGCGTACTATTTTTTCTAAATTAAGACACTTCATAACAATACGAACACACGATGAATCCACCTTTCATTTCTTAAAACCCTTTATCTCTTCAGAAAGAAATACTTGTTTTAAATTTTCTACCCCATCTCTTGAACGTAAAATTGGACGAATTTTTCGCACCTCCATGGCATATCATCGCGATAAAAGATTAGTTATCTCATCAACACTTTTAGAAGATGTCACCGATGAAAACGAACAACAACGCATAATCAAATATTACCATCAAGGAAAAACATGTCACCGCGGTATGAAAGAAACGGCAAAATCCATTCAACGGATTTACTACTGGCCTAATGTACAGAAAGATGTCACTAATTACATCAACACTTATCAAATTTGTCTAACATCTAAGTATGACAGACATCCACAAAAATTAAAACTTCAACACACTGAAACACCCACAGTCCCATTTCAAATCATTCATACCGATACATTTATTATCGACAAACTATTTTTTCTCATTATCTTTGACCCATTTTCCAAATTTGGTCAAGCATATCATCTAGAAAACAAAAATGGAATTTGCATTATGGAAAACCTATTACTATTCATTTCCCACATGGGCATTCCCTTAAAAATAATTATAGACTATGGTACCGAATTTAACAATCAATTACTGAAAGATTTTTGCTTACTACATTCAATCGATCTTCACTTCACAACTCCCTACCATTCTAATTCCAATTCTCCAGTCGAACGTTTTCACTCAACACTAGGTGGTTCGATCAGATGTCTTAAATAAGAACATCAAAAACCCACCAAATATCTAATGACGCTTGCTGTCCTTCTCTACAATAATTCCGTAACAAATATGACTCCATTTGACATAATTCATGGACAAAGACAAAATCCATTTGATCTCACACCACAAATGCTAATTTCCCAATATTTACAACAACATAAAAACAATCTCAATATTCTTCATAACAAAACTAGAGAACGAATAGAACAAGAGAAAAACAGAATCATTCCTAAAAGAAATGAAACACTAGCCCAACCCGAATCCATTCCTGTTGACACAGAAATTTACATACGAACTGATAAACGTACACCAAAATCGAAACCTAAATTTATAAAAGCAACCGCTATCACAGATAATGACCTTGTCGTAAATACAACGCGCGGGAAAATACACAAAAATCGTATACGCAAAACTCGCAAAATAACACTTAACCCACCTAACCTCTCGTTACAGGAAAATGAAGAACCTAATCAAGATCCTTCTCTTCATAATGGGAATCACCCTAACACTAACCGATATAACCTTCGAAACCGTCCAACATCCAACCCTCTTCCTTAGTCTAGGTCAACAAGTACGAACAATTAGCCATTTTCACACATTCACACACAAAATAGATATTGAACCACTAATTGACGCATTTGACAAAATAGAACCAGTACTTAATGACATTGGCAGACGAGGTTCCCTAAATAAAAAAGACATTGACACTTCTTTAGTGTTTCAACTGTTAAATTTTCAAACTATGATCAGACAAGAAATACAAAAAATAACACCACAAACAAGAGTAAAGACAAAAAGAGCATTAATCAATCTCATTGGAGACGTTGCAAAGAAATAAATAAAATATCGAAAATCTACAAGCAAAAATCGACACTCTTTTATCAAATGAAAAAACATTAGCAACCGAAGTAAACTTAAGAACCTCACTTCTTACCACCTTTGCTAATAAAACTACCGCTATTCTCGATCGCATTCAATTAAATCAAAATCATTTACTCAATTATCTTAAATCACGAAAAAGCGAGCTGTCCCCTCAGCCCCAGCTTCCATTTTAAGCGGGAGGAGTTAGGCATGGCCCCAACGACCTACTCCATTATTCTTTTTATCTCATTATGACATTCTCATGCATAATATATAATGTTAAGTGACCTGACCCGACCCACAAATAATATAAACAATAGATAAGCAATCGTATAAATACTGCATGATTCCTTATCCAAATCAGTTCAAAACAAGTTTTTGATTGTTAAGCATCCCTTAACTATCTAAACAAAAAAACTATTATAATAATTAGTTTTGAATTAACGAAGATATTTTTCAATCAGTGGCATCTCTGGGTGCTTGAATTTTGATTTTCTGTTGCTTTTGTTAATATTTCACATATGCATAGTAATAATACACATACTCACTGTATGAAATGCAGAGAAGTATGTTTCAGTGAATTAACATGTAATATGGATAAAATCGAATTTAAATTTAAAAAATGACTGTTCTTTAATAACAGAATTTCATAATTTCAAACATTTACTTTCAGGAAAGTCAAATAAAAAATAAAAATTTAATATTCAAAAACAGAAAGTAATAGAAATTTAAAATTTGTTAAAATAAGTTCCGCTTTCTATCTTCCAATTAAGACGACAAAAAGAAGGATTTGACCTTCCAAAACTTAACTCCTACTTAACCAAGATAACAATTTACAACTATAAAAGGAAACCTGTGCGAATGGTAGTAGCGTAATGAAATTGATATAACCCAAATTTTTAATAACTGATATGAGTACAGTGTGTGTGTGTGTGTGATATGTTCAGCAGTCCTGAAGTGAGGAGTTATTGCACGTGGAATTATAAATTGGTGCAAATAATTAAAGAACACTTTGCTGAAGAATATGGTGTTCTGAGAAATTTACCAGGTCAACGTTGGTTAATAGCTGGCAGTTTTATATGTTTGCTATTAAAATTAACTAACACCGCTGGAGGTATGGACATATTTTATTTCAACAATGAATTTAGCGAGAAATGTGACAAATCTGACTGCCATACAACCTCAAGTTACCGCAATGTTTTTAATGTATTCACTATTGTAAATATAATATACAACTTATAGAATTTATAAATGTGTTACCAGGGATACCTCTGAGCCATGGAATTTTCCAATTGCTGTGGTGTTTTGATTGTGTCTTGGTTAGAAAAGCCCCACATTTAAAAAGTGCTTTATTTATCGGCTGTAATTTTGATCCTGTGAAATTTGGAACTCCTTTTCGACAAGAAAAATATAAAGATCGTCTTCTGCCACCGATTATCACTCAGCCCAAAACATTGTTCCTAAGAGCTTATGAATGTATACACAAAATTTAATAAAAATATAATCAAAGTATTAATGTTGTTTCACTATATTTCACTAGTCTTTTCCAAATTTGAATACTCTGTATAGTACCACTACTTTATGATTCCGTGCACAATTTTTAAACAATGATGATTCAGTAGCTTTTATCGGCTTAAGAAGCTGGAGGAACAAAGACAAAATGGACCCGTTTCAAGTGGTCAATGGTCTTCCGAGTCAAGTATGTCATAAAACTTTCCTAGAGTAATTTTATTATCTAGACAAAGCCTGAGTCTACTTCGGAGGGTTTTTTTTGTGGTATAAGCTCTAACCACATTTTTACACACTAACTAATTCAGCAACGTCGATATAGCTTCAATCTACACAGGAATATCCGGATGAGTGAACCAGTTCTGCATTGTTGATATAAGCTTTAATCAACATTTTTCCTACAGAAAAATCATAGTCAATATACTTTAATCGACATATGAGGCGCTCGCGCGAGTTACGTGACCCCACATCGTATGTTTTCTTTGTATCTTAAAAGTGCATATTCAGGTCTAGCGATAAGACCGACATTATAAATGTAGGTAGATACATATGTTAACTCACTTTTATTAGATTACCGCTAATTGTCAGTACTGTTTTTGTGTTAATAAAGTTTTTGATTCTTTTTAAAAATTTGTTTTTCGGTCCAACGACCAAAACTGGCGCAGTCTGGTAACGGATTGGTAATAAAAGATCAATCGCTGATACTTTTTGGATTTTAATCCTTAAATTGCCGATCGAACCTACGAGGGGAGAAAAAACTTTCCAATTCGGTGAACTGAGTAGCCGAATGCGAAGACAGGAGGACAAGAAGGAAGTCTATGAACGTCAGCTATAATTACCAATTACTATCACGGTAATTATTGGGCAATCAAGCCAGGTAATTATAGGAAATCGATCATCGCGATCAAGTCGAAGAAGAGGGAAATTTGTCCAGGACTCTAGTATCGCCTAGACTCTTCGCCGACACCTTAGAAGTAAGTTAAATTTAAGAAGAAAACCATCGTAGCTGTAAGGAAACGACGTGTTCGAGAGGCCCCAGGTCCGACGACATATCAAGAAAGAAGCCATCAGTGATTAGGCTGTGGATATATTACATATATTCACCCTATCCGAAGCAACGAAGACATCGTGAGGCTTTGCACGTGTAACTAGTTTACACAAACCCTCGAAGCAACAAGACAGTGCACTCACCTTTCAAAGACTACAAGTAACCCTAATTCTTGTACAGAGAGGTTTGGCCCAAGCTAGAAAACACCTATAGCCATCAATGAAGCCATCTATACTTGCCATATTGTAAGAATATTTTATTTTTCTAACTAACAACCAATTATGAAAATCTAACCCTTTTGTAATTATTATTAAACATTTTATTATTATTGATTATAAAAATTGTAACTTACCAAACTGGACGAACTTTTAAATAACCTCGAAAATTTAAGTATTTCCGAGAACATTTCAAATAATTCAGATTCAGAAAATAATTCAAATATGCCCGAAATTAATTACGCATTATTACGGTACCAAGCAGAAAATATTCCAAATTTCGACGGGAACCCCAAGTTGCTGCAAAGATTTATTTCAGCCTCTGAAAATTTACTGAAAGCATTTCAAGACAGTCAGAACCCAAACGCAGCCATTAACGTATGTTTGTTAGATACTATATATTCCAAATTAAGAGGTCGCGCCGCCGATTTAATATGTTCGCGATCGGAAATCAATAGCTGGCAACTAATTAAAGATCTCCTCATAAACACATTCTCTGATCAAAGAAATATAGACTGTTTAATTCAAGACATGTTATCATTAAAAATAAATAAAAACGAACACCCAATAAATTTCGGTATGAGACTTCAAGATACTCGTAGTCTCCTGTTTTCGAAATTAAATGCAACGAACGAGGATAGGCAAGTGAAACTTATGAAAATAAATCATTATGACTCTTTCGCTTTAAAAACATACATAAACAATTTACCTTTTAATATTCAGTTAGTAATTAGATTAAAAAAGCCCGAGTCCCTCGAACAAGCCATGAGTTTTGTACAAGAGGAAGAAAATTTTCAACAATTTAGGCTTAGAACTAACCCTGATTTTATACCAAAGCCTGCACAAAATCCAAATTCAAGCAACTCACCACTAAACTATCCATCGACAAGTTTTCAATTACACCCACATAATAAAAATCATCAGAACCCGTTTCAAAGATTCAACCAGCCAAATTTTACTAATAATTCTCAACAATTTCCTAGAAATCAAAACCCATTTCAAGGATTCAATCAACCGAATTTTGCTAATAATAATTCTCAATATTTTCCTGGAAATCAGAATCCGTCTCAAAGATTTAGTCAGCCAAATTTCGCTAATAATAATTCTCAGCCTTTTCCTAGAAATCCGATACCAATCACACCCAAGCCAAACTTCAATCAACACTTTCCTACTAATAGACAAGTATTCGGGAAACCCCAAAATGTTTGGAAACCCGGAAATATTCAACCTAATTACAAGCCCACTCCTATGAGTGTTAATACTAGAAACACTACAGGAACTAATAATTTTCAAAATAAACCCAATCAACTATTTAACCAAGAGGTTTCGGAAAATGTAATTTGCGAAAATCCGTTCGAACAACAAGCTACCGAAAATAATTATGATAATCAACCTAATGATTATACTGCTAATCATTTAGAACCCGATTATAATCCGAACGATTTTTACTCATCACATTCTACCAATAATAATGACAGTCAATTCTATCCAGATATTGATTATACTGCTAATCAATCTAACACTAGCCAACACGAATTTTATAACCTCGAACAAACCGAAAATAATGAACATCAATTACAATATCCGGATTTTTACCAGATTTTCAAAACACAGAATTTGACATAATACATTTAAATAATTACTCTCCCGAACTACCATTCATAATTATTCCCGAACTTGAAGCAAAATTTCTAATAGATACAGGTAGCACTCGAAGTTTTATAAACCCAAAATTAGCATATGCATTTTTTCCAAATTCTATAAGAAATGAATTATTTCAAGTCTCAACTGCCCACGCAACATCCTTTCATAACGAAATCATCAATATACCTTTATTCCCCAGTTTCAAAACGGCAGGAAATCATAAATTCTACTTGTTCGATTTTTCTGAAAAATTTAATGGACTAATAGGGTTAGACCTTCTGTCCCAAATTAAAGCAAATATAGATTTGCAAAAATTTCAACTAATTACGCCTAATGCCGTATTACCAATTTACTCCACTTTTCAAAATTATTCTAATGAACACCAAACACAAAAATTTACACCTTATCACATAATAATTCCCGGAAGAACACAACAAGTGATAAAAATTCCAACCATGCAAAGTAGTGGTATAGGAATATTAAATTATACAGAAACCCAAAATACAGAAATTCCCCGATCACTAGTTAGAATCGAAAATAATCGAACTATAACAACTATATTAAATTTAAGCGAGAAAGATGTTAGGCTAACAATTTCTAAACCTTTCAATATCGAAATAATTGACGAAACCGAAATAAACTTTTTCGAGGAACCACCACCTTCTGAAAATATCAAACATTCCCAAAATTATGACAATTTATTAAAACAGAATCTTAAGAACTTGAGATTAGACCACTGCAATAAGGAAGAATACGAGGCCATTCGTAATTTATGCTTTGAATACCGAGACATATTTCACCACGAAGACATTCCGTTATCATTCACTAACCAAATTAAACATGAAGTTAAACTTAAAAATGATTCCCCAATTTTTACCAAATCCTATAGATATCCCTATATACATAAAGCCGAAGTAAATTCACAAGTTCAAAAAATGTTAGACTCTAATATAATTCAAAATTCAAATTCACCATGGTCCTCTCCAATTTGGATAGTGCCGAAAAAGCTGGATGCGTCGAACAAAAGAAAATGGCGAGTAGTTATAGATTATCGAAAGCTAAATGAGCAAACAGTTGACGACAAATTTCCATTGCCAAACATTTCGGATATATTAGACAAGCTAGGCAAATGTAATTATTTTTCGACTCTCGATTTAGCCAACGGATTCCATCAGATAGAAATGAACCCCGACGACATTCCAAAAACAGCATTTTCTACCGATACGGGGCACTACGAATTTAAACGCATGCCCTTCGGGTTAAAAAACGCACCCTCAACATTTCAAAGGGTAATGAATAATATTCTCCGTGGTCTGCAAAACGAAATCTGCGCGGTATATTTAGACGATATAATCATATTTTCCACGTCTCTTCAAGAACATGTTCAAAGATTAAAATCAGTTTTTCAAAGAATACGTGAGTCTAATTTTAAAATCCAACTTGACAAATCCGAGTTCATCAAACGAGAAGTAGCATATTTAGGGCATTTAATCACACCACTAGGAGTAAAACCCAACCCTGATAAAATTTCGGCTGTCAAAAATTATCCTATTCCAAAAACCCCGAAAGAAATAAAATCTTTTCTGGGACTTGCCGGTTATTACCGTAAATTTATTAGAGACTTTGCCAAAATTTCTAAGCCAATGACATCGTGCCTAAAGAAAGATTCTAAAGTTATTCACTCTCCCGAATTCATAAATTCATTTAATCACCTAAAAAACTTATTAATAAACGCCCCAATCTTGCAGTACCCTGACTTCTCTAAGCCTTTTGTCTTAACAACCGATGCATCGAGCATATCACTCGGAAGTGTACTCTCTCAGGGCACCCCGCCTAATGATAGACCAATAGCTTATGCATCTCGAACCCTCAACGAAACCGAACAACGATATTCCGTGATCGAACGCGAGCTATTATCGATAATTTGGTCGTGCAAGGTCCATAGACCCTATCTTTTTGGAAATAAGTTTAAAATATATACAGATCACCGCCCACTTGTTTGGCTCTTCAATCTAAAAGAACCGAACTCGAAATTAATTAGATGGCGATTGAAACTTGAGGAATATGACTTCGAAATCATCTATAAGAACGGTAAACAAAATACCAACGCTGATGCCCTGTCGCGTATTCAATTAAACATGAACGAAACCGAGTCCATAATAAATAACCCCGGTGACACAGACCAAAACATATTAGATTATTTGAGAGAACTAGCTGAAAATCCAACTCAAACCCCCAATGAATTAGTTCCTAGTAACACCCAAAACGAAAATCCTAATTTGCAACCCTCTACTGAAAATCAACCTACAAATAACCAACAAAGAATTAATATAATTCAAGACATAAGAATTAGTGATCCAGACGAAACGGCTCATACAAGTAGTAACGAAACTCGAAATAATGGAATACCCATACTAGACGAAATCATTAATAACAAATCGAATCAAATTATAATTGACAAAAGTCCTCATCCAGGTATTGAAATGGTTCAAACGAATATCGACGAAAAGACTATTAAAACAATAAAAATCCCGTTAAATGATGCACAATCTGTAATTGACACTCTAAAAAATTATACTGATCCAGACAGACGGACTTACATATATTTTCAATGTAAACAGTTGATACCATTATTTACTCAAACATATATGAAACACTTTAAACCATTAAAATTATTTCAGTGCACTAAATTAGTCAATAATGTTACCGAAAAAGATGAACAAATAATGTTAATTAAACACCAACACGAAGGCAAAACCAATCATCGAGGTATTAATGAAACATATGATAAATTAAAAATTAATTACTATTGGAAAAATATGAAAAACGATGTCACAGATTTTATTAACCAGTGCGAAATTTGTCAAACAGCAAAATACTCTAGACAAAACCCCTATGTACCTCTAGTCCTAACCGAAACTCCTAATAAACCGTTCCAAATTTTACACATGGACCTTTTCTTTTTCGACAAACAATCATTTTTAACCATCATAGATAAATTTACGAAATTAGGTCAAGCATTTCCATGTAATAGAGACGCTATATCGGTACAAGAAAATTTAATTCTTTATTTCTCAATTTACGGTATCCCAGACACAATAGTCGTAGACAGCGGCACCGAGTTCAAAAATGAAACAATTAGAGAACTCTTAAAATTACAAAAAATTAAAGTTCATTTCACTACCCCAAAACATCAAGAATCTAAATCACCAGTAGAACGTTTTCACTCGACATTAATCGAACATTTACGAATTTTAAAACAAACACATAGAGATTTTACACCTACACAATTAATGCCCTACGCCATTATAGCCTATAATAATACGACTCACTCCTCTACCAAATATACCCCTTTCGAACTTACTTTCGGACATACCAATCTCAGAGACCCTTTCGATTTAATATCCACAACTTTTTATTCAGACTATATCTCAAACCATAAAGAGAAACTAACCACTCTATACCAAGAGATATCGAAAAATCAGGAAACAAATAAACAAAAGATCATCGATAAACGTAACGAAAACGGTGACGACCAATTTCATTTTAAAGTCAATCAAACAGTCTATAAAAAATTAAGCGAAAGATCGAAAAGTAAAAATAAATTTGCCGGTCCCTTCAAACTGATCGAATTACTTGAACATAATAAAGCCAAAATAAAAAATTTAAAAAATAACAAAACCCAAATTATACACCTAAAAGAATTAAAGAAACCTCATAATCTTTCAGATTCCTCGTCATCGAACCAGGAATAAATCAACCGACATTTCACAAAATAGAAGATAATCCCGGACTATTACCGATACGACTAGGCAGTACGCAAATAACCAACACTTATTGGTCTTTTGTACAAATATTCGACCTAGAACCGATTGTTAACGAATTTCAAGTAATAAAATCGAGATTTAGTAGTTTAAAATCATCAATAAAGTCTAATCAAACATACGCTAGGGAATATTTTAACTCCTATAATATAATTCAAAATTTGGAATCAAAAATTCTAGAACAAATCAATCAATTAAACCCAAAATCAATTAGACAAAAAAGAGGCTTAATAAATGGCTTAGGATCTATCGTCAAATGTTTAACAGGAAACCTAGATAACGAAGATGCTGAAAAATTTAATTTTCAAATCAATCAACTTCAAACTAATCAAAACAAATTCAAAGTCATTTTAGAAAATCAAATTTCTTTGCTAAATTCATCAATAACAAATTTTAATAATCTAGCTCGTAACCTTTCACATAATCAATTAATTTTGGAATCTCGCATTTTACAAATTCAAAATGCAATAAAAACTTTGTCTACTCGTATCGAAACTACTAATTATCACTACTTCCTAACACAAATGGTCTTAAACCAAATTACAGTAATTTATCAAACAATCTACAATATTTTCGACAAAGTAGAAATAGCCATATCCTTCGCGAAATTAAACACTTTGCATAACTCTATTGTTAGACCTATTGACTTATTTTCTGAAATACAATTAATTGAAAAATACTTAACTGATGTTAAATTACCACTGGAACCCAGCTTAGATAATATTTTAGGATTTGAAAATATTATAAAAATTAAAAGTTACTCCAAAAATTATGAAATAATCTTTATACTCGAAATTCCACTAGTCGAACCTAATACTTATCAATACTACCAATTGTATCCTTTGCCAATAAAGAACAACCAATCTTATCAAATGATTTTGCCTAAAAATACTTACTTAGCGTTAAGTGATGGTGATTTTATACTGTCTGATGACAAATGTAAAGAAATATCAACAGAGGAATACCTTTGTAATAATATGAACCCAGCTAAAATTAATCACAATGTACCTTGTGAAGTCAATCTATTAAAATTCTCTAAAGATATAGATAATTGCTACCCAATACCAATCAATATTAGTGAACTACAAATTCAAAAGATAGTAAATGAAAAAGTAATCATTGTTGCACCGCGACCTTTAGTTGCTATCCAACAGTGTAAAAATATTAAAGATAACATACCACTGTTTGGTAGTTATGTTATAGACTTAGACACTACGTGTACCGTCAACATAGAAAATCATATTTTAAAAACTTATTCAAATTCTAAAGTCAACTTTAAAAAGATCGACTTGCCTAAACTTAACTTAGAATCAAATAATATAAGTAATAAACTAACAAGTTACAACCCAGGAACATTTAATCTTGATTTAATTAATACCCATCAACTATTGAGAACTCAGAGAGAATTAGAATCCCAAAAACTCGAATTAGACAACATAAATAACTCTGTTTATATTTCTAAACCTTCTATTTGGATAATATTATTGTATGTAATATTCATAATGCTTATCGTCTACCTGATATTCACTAAATGCCTTTCAAGACTTAAAATTAAAAATAAAACCGATTCAAATAATGATTTAAATAATGATATAATTATTTGAAAAATTAATTAAACCATTAATTTTTCACTTAAGCCGGGAGGAGTTACGTGACCCCACATCGTATGTTTTCTTTGTATCTTAAAAGTGCATATTCAGGTCTAGCGATAAGACCGACATTATAAATGTAGGTAGATACATATGTTAACTCACTTTTATTAGATTACCGCTAATTGTCAGTACTGTTTTTGTGTTAATAAAGTTTTTGATTCTTTTTAAAAATTTGTTTTTCGGTCCAACGACCAAAACTCGCGCAAACCCCGATAAATCCACACACACAAAGTTGTGGGAAATTACAAAAAACTTCTCAAGCAAAAACCAATAAGTCTTTTTTGTTCTTTTTAAGTCAAAAAATATCTTCTAGGCTGTAGAATATAAGACCAAAAAATAAGAACAATGCTACTTTATTTATTTTTTTTTTTAACTTTTCTTGCTGGATTTATCGGATTTTGCTATGTAAAAACGAATTTATCGATTTTTGCTTTAAAATAAAACATTAAAGATGCAGAAAAATAAATTTTGACAACATTAATAATTTATTAAAAATAAATAAAAACATTCATTGTTAACAAAAATTAATTCTCAATATCTGTTAAAATTTCAGATAAAACCGTTATAATATATTGGTAATAAAATGTCTTGCAGTTGTCTTCTTTATTTCTAGAAGAGAAGTAGGTTTTTACAGTAAATAGTCATATTACAGAGAACTTTTTCAAACGTCAATCAATATTAACTTTTCTACCTCACAATGGATGACAGTGTATTGTATAAAAATGGATTTATCTGCTTTTGATCCCGATAATATTGGATTTATCTAGTTTTGTTCGACACGGTCAACTTTAACATTAGATTTATATGGGATTTATGGCGTTTTGGTTACCAAAGATTATATAGGCTTGTAGAGTTTAGTCTAACATACATGAAACTATTACAAACTCAAAATTGACTTTTTGTGGATTTATCGGGGTTTGCGCGCGAGCGCCTCATATGCCCTAATAGGATCCAGGATGCCTTAACACCAGACTGAATAATTGTGAAATGCTGAGAAAACCAGTTCTACATTGTTGATATAAGCTTTAATCAACATTTTACTGCAGAAAAATCGTAGTCGATATAAGTCTTAATCGACTTTATACTCATCCCATTCGGAATTTATCATACCCCTTATCCGTTAAAAATGGACCGAAGCCGCTACAGAGAGGGGGGGCACAGTACCAGCAATGTGTACAGGACAAGAACTCGGCGGCCCTTCACCAGGGATCATCGAGATCGGGATCTTCCTCGCACGAGGAAGAGGAACTAGCAAACCAGCAGGTACCTTTGCCAAGTTGCGGCCGTCTGCAGTATTTTTTACAAAAACTGGTCTTCAATATCCCAAAATTCTACCATCCTGAAATGGGCAAAAGGTTACAAAATCAAATTTACAGCTAAACCTTTTCAAAACTATCATCAACGGCCAAAAATAAATACCCTGGATCAGAAAGAAATAAAATTAGCTTTGCAAGATCTCCTTGATAAAGGTGTGATAAGTAAATGTCAAACACTTGAAGACCAGTTCTTGTTACCATATTTCTTAAAGAAAAAACCAAACGTCGATATCAGATTTATATTGAACCTCAAATACCTAAACAAATTTATCCAAGCGCCACATTTTAAATTATAAAATTATAAAACTGTGTGTAATATTATTACAAAAAACGCATGTTTGTGTAACATTGATCTGAAAGATGCTTATTATATGATATCTATACATAAATCGTGCAAAAATTATCTTCGCTATATATTTGAAGAAGAAATTTATGAATATAATTGCTTACCGTTTGGTTTCTGTACAGGTCCCTATATATTTACTAAGATAATGAAGCCAGTTATTCATTTACTTCGGCGTAAGCAAATATTATCTTGCATATATGTGGATGACATATAATAATTGATAAGGACCTGAACACGTCAGCAAAACACATTCAAAACAGTTCGGATTCTACAATAGTTAGGTTTTATTGTTAATTATGCTAAAAGTCAGTTACAACCCACACAATCATGTGTTTTTCTCGGATTCAATTACAATACAAAAACTTTAACATTTAAACTAACTGATGAAAAGATTCAAAGAATAATATCAAATTGACAGCAACATTAAATTCTGCTCGATAAGAAAACTAACTGAAATCACCGGAATGTTGGTAGCTGCAAGCCCAACAGTAAAATATGGATGGGTTTATACAAAACAAAAATAATTACAAAGCAATAATCGAAATTCCCTCATCCTTATCTGTTGATATAAGTTGGTGGCTCAAGACGTTGCCAAATAGTTCTAATAATATTAAGCAAACAAAATTTACTCGCCAAATTTTCAGTGATGCGTCAAGATCAGGTTGGGGTGGCTTTTATAATAAAATATGCACACATGGTTTCTGGGCGGAAGAGGAGAGTAAATGTCATATAAATTATCTGGAGCTGAATTAAATTCGAGAACCTCAATACTTTATCAAAATGCATTTGGCATTATTGCGAAAAGAAACTGAATACTGTCTAGATATTAAAATTCATCGGCAGGTTACAGCTCTATTAGGAACTCCAAAAATTGACCTTTTTGCTAATTTCCAATTTTTTGGAAAATATTAACCACAAAACCTGTCTTTATACCGGCAAGAGTAGGTATAGCCCCTCCTCGAGACGACACATAATTCCGAGGCGAGGCCTTGAGGTCCGCCCAAGTGGTACCAGGTAACTGAAGTGAGGCCCGGTGTCAATGCAGACCGACTGAGATGGCTCATGAGATAAAACGTAGGGAAGCCGCCCAAGTGGTACCAAGTGACTAAGGTGAGGCCCGGTGTCAATATAGACTGACTGAAGTGGTCCATGAGATAAACGTAGGAAAAATATAAAAGGTTATCTTTAATGAAAATTTTTATAAAATAATATACTCGTATTAAAACAGATACTATATAGAATCTATTTTTATCCTTCGTGCATACTCGCTTTATGCATCGTAATAAAAAATATAAACCATCTCTACATTAAAACGACAATCTAATGATACAAAAACATATACCTCTGACATACTTGGGGCTTGTGACAATTACTGTAAAACTACTGCTTTTAATGTTATATTAAAGAATCACTGAGTATTGATGTTCTGGTAAATAAATTGTAAATTGTTTTCGAATACGTTCTGGGGCAGGAAGTTAAAAATAAAATCCAGGCTGGAGTCTAACTGTTTATTAAATTCTCATACATATTTTTAATGTAATACCCTAGCTAAAACACAACTGTTAAATACAAATTAAATTTATTGTGCATGTTAAAAATATTCAATATACCACAATATACAGGTAAAGCATAAAGAACAATACAGGCAGAGATTTTAATTGTTTATTAAATTCTCACATATTTTAAAAAAGGTAATATAGCCCGGGAAAATGGTGATATAAAAAGTCCAAGATATCACAAGCACTAAAACAAAATGTTTGAATACTTCTGTGACCCTATATAGGACTCATAATATTATCTGTGTATGTTAGCAACCTCATAATATTACCGGTCTGTACCTTTTGGTTTATACATTAAAATAATTTTATATTCCATTATTAGTTTGTACAAAATTACAAAAAGTTTATCAAACCTATTTAAAATTTAACATCCTGTATACGATCATATGGTACAGGTTTTATATGGCTCTCGCTAAAAAACTTTACCAGACTAATTAAGAATTATATTTTAAGAATTGCATTCAGGCAAGACTTATAACTTTTTCATATAGATAAGTTTGGCGATTGTTAAATGCAATATGCATAAGAGTACTTTTCAATTGTGAAGCGTGCTATATTAAGCTTTGGATATACAATTACTTGAAGCTTTTAAATAGGCTAGCGGGTAAACAAGAACGTTCATCAAGACTTTTTCATGTTTAATTATAACAATACAGAAGCACACTGCAGTGTTACAATGTATTAATGCCTTTTTATTTTTCTAATAATTACATGCCTCTATTTTCTTTGCAAAAGGTTTCAAACGTTTAGTTTCAGTTTCAATATGACTTCGAAACAGCTAAGTAAGTGTTAATTTTTATAGTTTCCAAGTGCGTAGAATTAATTTTGAATTTTGTTTTAAAAGAGTTTGTTAAGTGTTCTGCTTCAATTAATAAAAATATTTTGAGGGTTTGATATTCATTTTTCATGGTTTAAAACACTTTTAAAATAAAATCTTAATAGCGGAAACAATGTAATTAAAAGTGAATATTTCTAGTTTTCATTGAAACTAAAATGTTTTTTATTTCAGCTTTACTTTCGTCCCCCGTGGATCTAGCGTGTAAGTTTTATTTAATATTTATTTAACTTTTAACTTAAGTTATTTTACCTTTTAGTGACCATGAAAATCGCCGAGTTTATTTGGAGCGTCGCGGGGGATTTCTTCCCCGGGGAAGTTGTATATATTTTTATTTTTCAATTTTTGAGCAGTGTGAGGCCACTATACATGGTGTCAAAGTGGATGGATATTGTGAAGAAACAAGGCAGGTGTTTGAGTTTCATGGCTGTTATTACCATGGATGCCCTGACTGTGTCAAACGTAACAGGGATGAACCGCTGTATGACAATCCTACAGAAACTATGAACCGAAGATATGAGGCTACTATTGCTAAGGCGGAAAGAGGTTTAGGCTATCAGGTAATAGAGTCGTGGTGTTGTCGGTTTAGGAGGCAGCTTAAAGAAAATGAAGAACTTAGAAATTATAGCGAAAATCATCCTTTAGTTAATCTTGCCCCGCTTAACGCGCGTGATGCTTTTTACGGTGGAAGGACTGGAAATACTTTTGAATATTATAAGTGTGGTCCTGGTGAAAAAATAAATTATATCGATATATGTAGTATGCACCCTTACGTTTGCATGTATGGAAAATTCCCTATAGGCCATCCAGAAGTCTACGTAGGAACGGCTTGTGATCAGTTAACCTTAGAGAGAACAGATGGCGTAATCAAATGTAAAATATTGCCACCGGCTGACTTGTATCACCCAATTTTGCCTATGAAAATGAACAATAAATTAATTTTCGCTTTGTGTTATTCATGCGCAAGAGAGATGCGTGGTAGTATATGTACACATAATAATGAGGAAAGATGCTTAACGGGGACCTGGATTATCGAGAAGTATTGAAGGCTGTGGAAAAGGTTATGAAATACTAGAAGTTTATGAAATTTGGAAGTATGGCATCCAGCGGTATGACAAGGCGGCAAGTGTTTCGGGTCTGTTTACAGGTATGATGAATAAGTTTATAAAAATAAAACAACAGGCATCCGGTTGGCCTGCAAGCTGTGTTACTCAAGAACAAAAAGACCAATACATCGAAGACTTTTTAAATAACGAGGATGTGTTGCTAGAACCTGGTGAAGTTGTAAATAACCCAGGACTTCGTTCTTTGGCTAAATTAATATTAAACAGTTTCTGGGGAAAGTTCGGGCAGAGGGAAAACCAGCCCAAAACTAAGATTGTCAGAGATCCAGGCGAGCTATTTGGTATGTTTGCGAACCCCTGTATTGATGTTAATGCTTTGGTTCCTGTTGGTGATGAGGCGGTTATTGTTAATTACCAGCATAAAGAAGAAGTATACCAGCCTTTATCTACCGTTAATGTGGTGATAGCCTCGTATGTCACGGCACAGGCTAGATTAAAATTGTATAGCTACCTTGAACAATTGGGGGAAATAGTATTGTATTACGACACAGATAGTGTCATATATGTGTCAAGACCTGGCGATATTGATATCGCTATCGGAGAGGCTGTCGGTTCTATGACCAATGAACTCGAAGGATATGGACCTGGCAGCTACATTACAGAGTTTGTGTCTGGTGGTCCAAAGAACTATGTGTATAAAGTGTATTCCACCAGTGATAACGATGAAAAAGTTGTATGTAAAGTAAAGGGCATCTGTTTAAACTATTCGGCTTCTCAGCTGATAAATTTTCAAAGTATAAAAAACATGGTTCTTGAGGACTCAGACCCTGTATACATAGTGTCGAATAATATACGGAGGACCAAAGAACACAAGGTAGTGACTCGAACAGAGACTAAAATATATAGACCTCACTCTACTAAAAGAAAGTTTGCAGAAGACCACAGCTCGGTTCCTTACGGATTTAAACCCCCAAAAATTTAAAAGTATTATTCTTTGTTTTTTACCTGTATATTGTATATATTAAATATTTAAAACCTAAATACTTTTTTTTTGTAAAAATTTCAGCATTATGTTTAGGGTATTATCTTCACATTACAGTCTGTGAAAACTATTGGGCACATATTTGTTTTTAAAATATTGTTATGTAGTTTAGAGTTACATATTACCTTTTTTACAATATGTGAGAATTTAATAAACAATTAAAATCTCTGCCTGTATTGTTCTTTATGCTTTACCTGTATATTGTGGTATATTGAATATTTTTAACATGCACAATAAATTTAATTTGTATTTAACAGTTGTGTTTTAAAGTTTTTGTTGTGTCATATAAAACAAAACCTCTGTACCATATGATCGTGTACAGGATGTTAAAATTTTAAATAGGTTTGATAAACTTTTTGTAATTTTGTACAAACTAATAATGGAATATAAAATTATTTTAATGTATAAACCAAAAGGTACAGACCGGTAATATTATGAGGTTGCTAACATACACAGATAATATTATGAGTCCTGTATAGGGTCACAGAAATATTCAAACATTTTGTTTTAGTGCTTGTGATATCTTGGACTTTTTATATCACCATTTTCCCGGGCTATATTACCTTTTTTTAAAATATGTGAGAATTTAATAAACAATTAAAATCTCTGCCTGTATTGTTCTTTATGCTTTACCTGTATATTGTGGTATATTGAATATTTTTAACATGCACAATAAATTTAATTTGTATTTAACAGTTGTGTTTTAGCTAGGGTATTACATTGAAAATATGTATGAGAATTTAATAAACAGTTAAACGCCAGCCTGGATTTTATTTTTAACTTCTTGCCCCAGAACGTATTCTAAAACAATTTACAATTTATTTACCAGAACATTTTGCTTTGAATAAAACAAGAAATCAATAACTGAATATAAAAGCGGAATAATGAAAGCTATAAAAACATCAATACTCAGTGATTCTTTAATATAACATTAAAAGCAGTAGTTTTACAGTAATTGTCACAAGCCCCAAGTATGTCAGAGGTATATGTTTTTGAATCATTAGATTGTCGTTTTAATGTAGAGATGGTTTACATTTTTTATTACGATGCATAAAGCGAGTATGCACGAAGGATAAAAATAGATTCTATATAGTATCTGTTTTAATACGAGTATATTATTTTATAAAAATTTTCATTAAAGATAACCTTTTATATTTTTCCTACGTTTCTCATGGACCACTTCAGTCAGTCTATATTGACACCGGGCCTCACCTTAGTCACTTGGTACCACTTGGGCGGCTTCCCTACGTTTTATCTCATGAGCCATCTCAGTCGGTCTGCATTGACACCGGGCCTCACTTCAGTCACCTGGTACCACTTGGGCGGACCTCAAGGCCTCGCCTCGGAATTATGTGTCGTCTCGAGGAGGGGCTATACCTACTAGCAAGTAAACAATTATTATTATCTGCTTTCAGAGAAAGTCATCCTCTTTGGAAGAAACTTAAGCTAATAGCCGGCAAATTATCAGGGGGGCTTTTCTGATGAAAGGAGTACCCGAAGACGTGCTCCTAGTAGTACTAGCGTCGCTTAATAAAAATACTCTAAATCAATATTCTATTACCATTTGGAGGTGGTACGAACATTGGAAAACAAACAACATTAATATTTTTGAACCGACTGTCACAAATGTCATTAATTTCCTCAATGAACAGTTCTCTGAGAAAACTTAATATCATGAATACTCATGGATCGGCACTTCACCTTATAATCAGTAAAGCGTATGACAAAGAGGAATTAATGAAACGTTGAAAGGCGTTTTTAAATTGAAACCAAATTTTCCGAGATATAAAATCGTATGGGATCCCTCCATTGTTCTTCATTACCTAGAAATATTAAATTTAACCACACTTACAAAAAAACTTGTAGCCTTACTAGCGTTAACGACAGGGTACCGAATGCAAACAATTTCAAAAATTAAAATAAAAGAAATTATCAACACTGAAATGGGATTGGAGGTACCTATCACAGAAATAATCAAGACGTCACATCCAAATAGACAACAAACCATTCTAAAACTAATTACTTTGAAAATCCTAAATTGTGCTTGCAACATTATTTACAAAAACTAAACAATGGAGGAATCCTCCAGATGAATTTTTATTTATCACCACTAAATCCCCGTATAGACAAACAAGCATCCAATCAATTAGCAAATGGCTTAAATCAGTATTAGAAGACAGTGGCATTAATATGCAATTATTTAAGTCATTCCACATGACATGCATCCACTTCCTCTGCTCGCAGAGCGGGGCTCAGTGTAGAAGAAATAAGGAAGGCCGCCTGGTGGACGGAAAAATCTGAAAGTTTCTAAATATTTTACTGTCGCCCACTTAAAGAAACAAGGAACAAATTTTCAGATAAGGTATTACGTAGCTCAAAAAAAATAGATAGATATAAGAATGGTGGTTTTGCATTAGGTTAAGCACGTGTTTGTCATTATAATTATATATGTTGTATTATTTAAACAATCACAGAGTGTTCAAATTTGGAAAATACTGTAGTGAAATATAATAAATGGAACAAACGACTTACCTTAAAGAAGTTCGTTCCATATTGTATGAACACAGTCTTTTCCAAATCCCATACCCACCCTCCCTAATTCCCAACAGCAAAACTAGGTAGGTATCAACACAAATCGTATTCTGACTGATCCAGTCAGATGTAATTTCGAGCTGAATCATCATTGTTTAAAAATTTTGCAAGGAAACATAAAGTAGTGGTACTATACAGAGTGTTCAAATATGGAACGAACTTCCTTAAGGTAAGTCGTTTGTTCTATTTATTATATTGTAAATACATCCACTTTCAATTCATATAACTAATTTAACTTGTAATAAGGTAGGATTAAACGATCAAATAAAACACAAAATTTTTATAAGTATTTTATTAGACAAGCACCAAGTTAGTGATGTTATTTATATTATTTACAACAAATCAAAGTCAAGGTCCATTGCTAGATTTTTCTGTTCAATAATTTCATCGGCTAGCCTTAAAAGAATTGTGAGATTGTCTTCAGCGGCATTATGGTCAGCGTTATTGAATTTATGCCAGAGTATTTAACTCATAATATTTAACATTCTTGATAGGAAAAAGTAATTTTTGCAACCTCAATATTATTATTGTTACATTTTTTATGATAATGGCCAAGGACATTTCTCTGTCGTACTAGGATAAGGTGAAAATAATACAAAGAAATATATTTAAATTTTATTGGCTTATATGTACAAATACCACTTTATGCTCCGCGTGCACCCAGGCCTTGACAACCCACCCATAAACTTCACCCTCCCAAATTATTTGGGAGGTGTCCGGACATCACCCCGAGCGAAATTGAACATAGTACGCAAACTAAAAGGAAAAATATGATAAGATATATATATATATGTATATATATGAACTAACAGAAAAAAGTCATAACATATTAATACGGGTATAAAATACATAAACTAAAATTATTTCTTAAGCGTTGGATATAAGTATATAATAAAAATGACTCACTATCTCACCGGGGAAAAGGTCCCCAGCCACACTCTAAATAAATTTTACAATTTTTAACACATCGGGAACTAAAAAAAAATATTATTTTCTTTGAGCTAAACCAATGTTAAGATTATTTACATGGTATTGTTACATCTGGTGGGTCGGTTGCAGATACTACAATTTAAGAAAAAATATGTTAAATAAAAGTCAAGCAGCAACAAGAAAAAACAAAAAAAAAACAAAAATTTCATAATAATATGTAAGTTTTATGGTGAACACTCTGTTTTAGAGAAAATAAAAAAGGATACTATTAAAAACTCACCATACACATCAATCACGGTTGCCATTTTTTAATAAATACCTGATACTGTTTGGTATACACTAGAAATTGTGATTATATATAGTTTACCACCACTTATTTTATCAAGTGGTAATTAATGTTTAAAAAATTAACGCGTTATTACCATTTTCATATTTTACTAGTATTTAGTTCGCGATATTTAACACATTCTTTGATAGGAAAAGTAATTTTACGTAAAAACATCCTCCATATCTTTTCATGGTAATGATTAAGACCGCGCACAATGAAATAGTGTTACGCCATACCAGGATAAAATATTTTATAGTAAAAAAGAGTAAAAATAAGTGAATTGCTTCCGCCAATAATTCGAGGCCTCGAAATTATTATTCATATTTTCATTATGTAGTTTTCTGGACCGACAGACGTTTTAAAAATAATTCTTAATATGTTCAGAATTTTAGGAATAAATTAAAAATATTTGTATGATGAAAAAAGTTATACACCTAACCTTCACGACCTACTTTCATTTTTTTAATTCTCATTGTTCATATTCTGCATAACAATTATAATGTTATAAATATCATTAACCTTGTTATCAAAATAATATAAACATCCCATGACATCATTATGATAAGTAAATAGTATAAATACTAATTAACTTTCGATTGTAAACCAGTTCTACATTAATCACCAAATTGAATACATCAATAGAAAGTAAAGTAATTGTGACTAGCTAGTTTAATAAAAGCTCTCAAATAAATTTATTGTGTTTGGCTCCCATGACCCAGCATAATTGGCGCAGTCGGTACTCTTTTATGAAGTTTGGTACTGTTCACTAGAAGACTCGACCAGGAGAATTTTCCAGGAGAATTTCTGCGGACAAGAGATTTGTGGATTGGTATAATTTGTCGATTGGTCCTAGTAGTCCAAGGATTGAACAAGAAGCCAACAATACTTCAGGGAAAACTAGTAAGTTCCTATTTTACCTTTCCTTTTGGTTATTTTAATTGATTGGTGTGGAACTCAAGGAATTATTTCAATTCGCGAGTAACATTTTGACTGTTTATCAGAATAATTACTCATAGATAATTTTGGAATTATTGTAATTCGCGATTGATTATTATTGACTGTTTATCAAAAAATAACAATCATAATTTAGACTTTTTCGGAAATTTTGACTGTATATCAGAATTTCGATTAAAACTTGACTGTTCATCAAGTTTAATCAATAGTTAAGAACAAAAATTGAATTTGTTATTACTTTTCGACTGTAAAAGGTAACTTTCATATTTTTTCGAAACAAAATGGCTGACGCAGATGTCGCTATCAACTTTCAATATTTCAAAATGCATATCGATGTCATCCCTAGATTTGATGGCAAAGCATCACTCTTAACAGACTTTATTTCGTCATGCGACGAATTACAAGCTACATATGGCACGGGAACCAATGAAGTTCAAAATAAATTTGTATTAAGAGCCATACGTAACAAATTGTATGGACAAGCACAAACTAATGTTTCAGCTCGACGAGATGCGAAAGATTGGGCAACAATAAAACAAATTTTAATAGACACATTTGGTGACGCGAGGGATTTGCCAACCCTTCAGACAGAATTAATACATTTAAAATTTAACCATAAAAAAGACACAATTTTCTCTTTTGGAAACAAAATTCTTGATTATGAATCCTTGTTGATTTGCAAACTTGAACAATCAAATGACAGTGAAGAAGTTAAAATAGACATAGTATTTCAAAGACTAGCATTAGACACATACGTTAGAAATTTACCATTTAATTTAAAACAAATGATTAGACCAAAAGACATTACTAAGTTAAATGAAGCAATTAAAATTGTTACAAGAGAAGAACAATTTAATAAATATACAACAACTATAAATTCATCAAATAACATTTATATCCCAATACAATATAAACAGATGCAACCAAAGCAATTCATCAAACAGCCTAATGCTAACAACCAACTACAACCAGGTAATAATGTTTGGGCACCAAAAAACATCAATACGAATTATCAAGCACCAATGGACACCTCTACGATAAATAAAACATTGCAATCAAGAAACTATAGACCAACACCCATGGTTACTTCCACAATAAACCGACCCTTCAACAGAAGACAACAAGAACTACATCATGTTCAAACTGATGTTACACCACAATATTGCATATATTATGACCAACGAGGAGAACAAATTCCTACACAATTAGAAGAAACATTTCAGGAATTCGCAAGAATGGACCTGCAGCAAGGACCACCACAACAATTGAATATAGAAGAAGAAAACTGGGAAGAAGAAATTGATCCCAGTCATTGCAAGAGTACTCGCAGAAGATACACAACCAGAACCACAACTATTGGAAGAAATGATGGACATAGACGATCAAACGCAACATACAGCACAGGAAGATCCAGTTTTTACTATGCCATATACAGAACAACCTGTAAACGCATATAAAAATCAAATAATAATTACGGAATCTAATCACACTCCAAGTGAAATTTGCAATTCAACGACCATTTTTAAAAATATCCGACACACAATAACTCTCAGAGCAAACTTAGATGATATCAAAACATTACATTTCCTCAAACAATTTATATCAATAGATGGAAACACTTGTTTTAAATCGTTATGTATGCCCCTTGCGAGGCCCTATCGGCGCGCCACTGGACAGCTTTACTATGCACGCCGCTAGAAGTCCGGAATGCTGATGCAGCTTAATGCTTTTCAACTTCTATTGTTTGTGTTTGCGCTATCTGAAATTATTCCTTTGCTTTGGCTTCACCGTTAAACTTGTAATATTTCTCAAATAAATTTGTTGTAAAAAGTGATTTTTTTCCTTTAATATAACTGGCGCAGTCAGGTAGCATTACACTCGTGGCTAAGTGTTACATAGTGTTCTCACTAGTTACGTGAATTTTTAAATTTTTAAAGTGTAAAGAAAACGAACCCGTGCTTTCTTGATGCTTCGGACAATCCAAAGTGAAAATCTACCGAAGACATTCATCAGGATACTGGAGTGACGCGAGAGCTGGAATATTCAAGTTACCCAGGGTGCTGAATTGAGTAGGTACCTGAGAAACCATCAAGGGGGTGAACTGAGTAACCTTCTAAGAAGACGAAGCGAAGAAATCCTAGGACTCGAATTTTCGCACAACTAAAGTGGTAAGTGAAATTTCTCTATCCTAGTATCCTTTAAGTTTTATCCTAGCTTTCATGATAAAAATCGATTTTGTCAAGTTATGTGTAACTAACGTAGTGTTAAAAAAACTTAAATCCAGTCTATCAAAGACAAAACGTAGGTTAAGAAATTGAACTAGATTTTAAAATACCACAGGTATTATTCGATTTATTTGATTGATTGTTTGATAAAAAAAAATATGTATATATAACTATATATTTTGCGAATTTTAAAAAATAGTAAAACCATTAAGTGTTTAGTTAATGTCTGATATTGAGGAGTTAACTGATTTATTAAATACTTCTTTATCTTTAAGTGAACATTTAGATTTAAGTAATAACTTAAGTGAGCAAAATAACGTAAAATCAAACATGCCTGATAGATCTTCAAACCTACAGTTGTCATCCTCATCAACAGTAATTAATACACATTTATTAAATCAACATATCTCTCTTATACCAAACTTTAATGGCGATGCCAACAGACTAGAAAACTTTATAACTATTTGCGACAAATTTGTAACACAATATCATAAACAAAATGAGGACGATTTCAATGCATTTATACTTTTAGCTATTACTAGTAAACTAACTAACGATGCACAAAATTTAATTTATTCTCGCCCAGAGTTAGATACATGGGATTTAATTAAAAACGCCCTTAGAGTAGGTTTTGGAGAACTTCGCGATAGAGAATCTCTAGAACAAGACTTAATAACTATTACACAACATCGTAATGAAAGTTTGATTGATTTAAGTGAAAGAATAAAAATAGTACGTAGCAAATTAAATTCAAAAATTAGAGCAGACTCAACGTTAGACTCAGACATGAAAAAAATCTACCTAAAACAATATGACAAATTAACTTTAAACACCTTTATACGAAATTTACGAGGTGAAATAAAAACAATTATTAGATTAAGAAATCCTTCCACTATAGAACAAGCTATTAGTTTGGTCATTGAAGAAGAAAATTTTAATCACAACGCTATACAATTACAAAAAAGTAGTAGTAATCAAGTTACCAGCAATAAGTTACTCGCTAATAGACCTAATAATTCGCATACGAATTTTCACCAAAATTACAGTAAAAGTTATTATCAATCGCCAATGACATATCAAGTTTCACCTTATCATAATCAACAACAAACCCAGCGAAATTTTAATTTACCAAATCGTAATTTTCAAACTCGACCGACTTTCCCAAGTCAACCGATAAATATACAGCCTCGGCAAATAACTCAAAATTATCCAACGAATAGGCAAGTTTTTGGACCGCCCCAAAATGTTTTTAAACCTCAACCAAACCGATTAATAAATGACAAGCCAGAACCAATGTCAATACAAAGTAGAGTACCAACTAATTTTAACAGAAATCCAAATAATAATTTTCTTTCCAATTTTAATCCATCGTTTAATAAACAAATTCAAGGACAATCACGTGAACTAAATCATGTTAATGAATTTCAGGAACCTTACTATTCCGATTCATTTGAGGCAACTATTTCTAATAATATCACTGAAAACCCTAATGACTATTGTAATAATTGTAATATGACAAGTATAAGTATCCCTGTTCATCAAACACGATTATTAGAAAACCCTGTATTCGAACCCATATCAAACGAAGTCGACTTGAACCCTCATTTCTATCAAGAGGCGGATAAAAATGAAAATTTTTGTACGGACAGTCAGACAGACTATCCGACGTAGTTGAAATGAATGCAAACACAGTAAACGCTTTACCTTACATACAGATTCAATCACCACCTCTTAAATTATTAATTGATACCGGATGTTTTACGTCAATAATTAAACCCTCAATAATCGAAGAATATTTTCCAAATTGTATAACACATTCACCTTCGATGATTAAAACAAGTTTAGGAGAAAAGTTAATACGTTATAGAGCTAAAATACCGGCTTTTGGTGAATTTCAATGTAATTATGAAATCGACTTCATGTTATTTAATTTTCATGAATTTTTTGATGGTATCATAGGACTGAAGGAACTCATTGCTATGAACCTAGCTATCGATTTTCAAAATCAGAGACTAGTAAACGAACATCACGAAATACCATTTTATTATAGACAACCTTTTGAGACTTCTTTTAAATTTGAGATACCACCTAAAGAAACTTTAATTAAAGATTATCCTGTTAATGTCGAACACGGTGAAATAATTGTACCACCCTGTAAAATTAATAATCTAATTATTCCAGAAACTTTAACTTTTGCAAAAAATTTTAGAGCTTATTTCGAAATCTATAATTACACAGAGAAAACAATCGCTGTTGATTTAGCAGAACCTTTTACAGTTATTCCTTTATGTAACCAATTTGAAGTGCATACTATTAATATTAGTTATGACAATTCCTGCCAAACGCTACAAAAATCCGATATTTCTAATTTAATTCGAACCGATCATATGAACGCTGAAGAGCGAAAAGCTGTTATTAACATATGTGAAAAATATAGCGATATTTTTCATAAAGAAAACGATAAACTAACTTTTACTAATAATGTCAAGCACGACATTAAGACTAAAGACGAAATACCAATTCATACAAAATCATATCGTTTTCCTTATTGTCACAAAACAGAAGTAAAAACACAAATTGACCAAATGCTTAGGGACGGAATAATTAGGCCTTCGTCGTCTCCATGGTCAAGTCCTATTTGGATCGTTCCTAAAAAACCCGACGCTAGCGGCAAACGTAAGTGGAGAATCGTGGTTGATTATAGAAAGCTTAATGATAAGACAGTAGACGATAGATACCCGATTCCAAATATAACCGATATTCTAGATAAACTCGGTAGGTGCAACTATTTCTCAACATTGGATTTAGCCAGCGGGTTTCACCAAATCGAAATGAACAAAAATTCCATTGAAAAAACAGCTTTCAACGTCGAACACGGTCACTTTGAATATCTTAGAATGCCATTCGGGTTGAAAAATGCACCCGCAACCTTTCAACGCGTCATGGATAACATTCTAAAAGACTTGCAAGGGAAAATATGTCTCGTCTATATGGATGACATAATCATCTTTTCGACGTCACTACAAGAGCACATTTCTAATCTAAAATTAATTTTTGACAAATTTAGAGAATCTCGTTTAAAAATACAATTAAACAAGTCAGAATTTTTGCGGAAAGAAGTAGAATTTTTAGGTCATTTAGTAACGACACAGGGTATAAAACCTAACCCGAACAAAATCAAAGTAATCCAAAATTTTCCAATACCCAGGACAGCTCGTGATATAAAATCATTTTTGGGATTGTTAGGCTATTACCGTCGTTTCATTAACGACTTTGCAAAATTGACAAAACCGTTTACTAAATGTTTAAAAAAGGGACAGAAAATTGAACATACCCCAGAATTCGTAGAATGTTTCGAAAAATGCAAAAAATTGTTAGTGAATGAACCAATATTAAAGTACCCCGATTTTACTAAAGAATTTAATTTAACTACTGACGCAAGCGCCCACTCGATTAGTGCTATTTTATCTCAAGGCCCTATAGGAAACGATCACCCTGTAGCTTATGCCTCGCGCACACTAAACCCCGCCGAACAAAATTATAGCGTTGGCGAAAGAGAACTTTTGAGCGTCGTGCATTTTTCGAAATTTTTCCGGCCGTACCTTTTCGGAAAAAGGTTTAATATTGTGACGGATCATAAACCACTTATATGGCTTTTTAATATG
This sequence comes from Rutpela maculata, assembly GCA_936432065.2. Taxonomy (NCBI): domain Eukaryota; kingdom Metazoa; phylum Arthropoda; class Insecta; order Coleoptera; family Cerambycidae; genus Rutpela; species Rutpela maculata. The sequence continues at coordinate 124,739,220 of OW386292.2, read as the reverse complement.
AAGGACCCAAATTCACGTTTAGTAAGGTGGAGGCTCAAACTCGAAGAATTCGACTATAAAATTATTTATAAAAAAGGTAAAGAAAACACAAATGCTGACTGCTTATCGAGAATTCCAATTAATGTTCATGAAAACGAATCAGTTATCCCAAACTATGACCTCTCTGAAAATAATAGGTTAGCTACCGATTTTTCAGATGCTGCACGCACTGAAAATACTGATATAAACCCTCCAAGTAGTAGTGGGAATACCCAACACTCTTCTGTAGAAAATCCCATAATTAATATACCGATTACCGATGATCCAGTAAACATGTACAAAAATCAATTATTAATCGTACATTCAAAGGAATCACTAGCTACCATAATTAGAAAATCACGCGAGAATCATTTCGACAATACAAGACACACCCTTATTATTCCTAAAGTACCCAACGAAGCAGCTCTAGTAGGCGCTCTTAAACAATTCTTCACCCCACGTATGACATATACACTAAAATTCATAGACATAGATGTAATGCCTTTTGTAATAGCAACCATACAAAATCATTTCAAATATGATAGTCTTAAATTCAGACAAAGTAATATGTTATTAAAGGACATAGCGGAAGAGAGTAAACAAAAGGAATTAATTAAGTACCATCACGAAGGCAAAACATGTCATAAAGGCATAAACGAAGTAAAAACTAGCCTGTCTAAAATTTATTATTGGCCAAAAATGATAGACGACATCACAGTCTATATTAACTCGTGCGAAATGTGCCAAAAAGCTAAATATGAACGACATCCAAACCAAATCAAATTTCAAAATACGCCAATCGGTAATAAACCGTTCGAATTAATATATATTGATACTTTCAAAATATCAAATCAAGCATTTTTAACAATTGTGGATAGTTTTTCTAGATACGCACAAGCATACCCAATCCTCTTAAATTCAATTGAGGTACTGAACTCACTTTTGATATTTATATCACATTTCGGTATTCCTAAGCAAATAACAAGTGATGGAGGTAGCGAATTTCACAATCATGCTCTAATAGAATTTTGTAAAAAACATAAAATTAAGTTACATTTTACAACAATTTACAATCCAAATAGTAACAGTCCTATCGAGAGATTCCATTCGACTATTAGCGAAGACCTACGAATTTTGAAATTAACTAATTCAGCTGAAAACATTAAAGTATTAATGTCTTACGCAATAATTGGGTACAATAATAGTTATCATTCTTCCACGAAATATACGCCCTTTCAAATAATTAGAGGCGATGACGACAGACATACGCCATTCGACTTAAGCGATGATCAAATCATAACACAGTATGTACAAAATCACCAAAATTTGATATCTACTATATTCGAAAGAGTTCAAATAAATAACGATAGAGCTCGAGTTATTGATAAGACGAACGCTGAGAGAATTAATCCACCCAGACTTGAGAAAAACGAAAAAGTTTATTTAAAAAGAAATCTTAGAGAAAGTAAAATAACACCAAGATATAAAACAGCTGAAATTAAACAAGACTTAGATAATAAACTCATAACTTTAAATAATAAAATTTATCATAAAGCAAAACTGAAACCTTCACGGAAACTAAATCCGCTTATTGTTTCAGAAAATGCAGTTCATGGTGACCATAACTATGCTCGTCGTCTTCCTGATAACGAAATTCCTTCATGCTCACGAAGTAAGAATTAATCACATTAGTAACCCAATCTTATCTCACCTCTTGGGTAATGCTAGAATTACAGACCGACATCATACGTTTATACATTATTTAGATATCAACAAACTAAAACCAACAATTTCTAGCGTTGCATCTGAAATAAGAAGCATGAAAATAATGATTGATAACAGACCTAACTTTGACAAACAGCATGCGATACGGAAATTCTTAGAACACGCTGAATACCTACTTGCTGAGATAAATTTAAAGTATAACAATATAAATCCTAATCATAGATTAAAACGTGGATTAGTCAATGCTGTAGGTAAAATTGAGAAATGGGCATTCGGAACTTTAGATTCCAGTGACGGAGAGTATTATGATAAAGCTATATTGACGTTGCAAAATAACCAAAGTAAATTGTTAGAAAATCAAAATCAATTATTGGGTTTGACAAAACAATTAATGGAGAAATATAACGATACATTTTATCGATTAGAACAAAATCAAAAACTTATACACAATCAAATGAACCGATTGATATCTGGTACACATGATGTCCAACATGAAACTGTCCTTAACTTAATAATGTTAACATGTAGAGACATTATCTCATTTTTGGATAATATTGAAAATTCCGTCGTATTTGCTAGACTAGGAACTTTGCATACTTCTGTTGTGCCTGTCACAACAATGTTCGAGTTGATAAAAGAATTGAAAATTATTTATTCTCAGGATAGTATACTCACCTTCGACAATATTTTATCTTACTATGATGTAACAACAACTCAGGTATTTTTCCAAAAAGACAAAATCGTTTTTACTATACACTTTCCTATAATATTACCATTCGTTTACAATCTGTTCCACCTATTTCCTATTCCTAAAAGTAATGTCATGATAATACCAAAGAAACCTTACCTTCTGAGAAATTCTTCACACCATTTTTATGTTGACCAAGAATGTCAGGCGACCGAAGATGAATGTATATATCACATAAAGAATCAATTACAGGAAATTGACTGCATTAGTCAGCTACTAGATGGGAAGGCTAACACGTGCCCATTCACGCCAGTACAAGTACAAGAAAATATAATCGAAGTTATTAACGAAGCAACCTTAATTGCTATACCCAAAAATATGATAAAAATTCATACGTCCTGCACCAACAATGGAATACGTGAAATTAGAGAACCAACCGTTATAACAATTCCACCAAAATGCTTTATACAGGTGGATGGAAAAACTTATAAAAACACTGGAGTGAGCGAAACGTTTATCCAATATGATTTGCCACAAATCGACCTAACTAATATTGAAGATAGCTCGATCCAGCCATTACATTTAAAAGAAGTAAGTCTAGAAGAAATTTCTAAATTGAAGGTTGACATCGACAAATTAAATTTTGAACCCTTAGGTTCAACTAACCAAACCAATATGTCTACCTGGATAATAATATGCCTAGCATTGATTTGTTCCTCAATCATCCTTTATTTGATAACTACATGGTATCTCCGCTATCGGGGAAATGGTAAATCACAGATAAAGGAGACCATTACCAAAACAGACCCAGAGACCCAGGAAGGAGGACAATCTGGAAAACAATCCCTTGTTTTTCAGTCTTAGAAGGGAGGCGTTATGTATGCCCCTTGCGAGGCCCTATCGGCGCGCCACTGGACAGCTTTACTATGCACGCCGCTAGAAGTCCGGAATGCTGATGCAGCTTAATGCTTTTCAACTTCTATTGTTTGTGTTTGCGCTATCTGAAATTATTCCTTTGCTTTGGCTTCACCGTTAAACTTGTAATATTTCTCAAATAAATTTGTTGTAAAAAGTGATTTTTTTCCTTTAATATAACTAAATTTGGAACACCTGCATTAGAAAGAAAAATAAACAGAATATTACGAACATCATTATTATATCACAATTCAACAAAAATACTAATCTCAAATATTTTATTACAAGACATACAAACACCAGAAGAGCAACATCAGATTATTGCTTATCATCATCAAAGTAAAACTTGTCACCGTGGAATTAAAGAAACTACAAAATCTATTCAGAAGACATATTATTGGCCAAATATACAAAAAGACGTGACTAATTACATAAACTCTTGTCAAACATGTCTTACTTCTAAATATGACAGAAATCTTCAAAAAATTAAATTAAGACTAACTGAAACACCCGACAAACCTTTTGAAAAAATTCACATCGACGTTTTTCACATTAATCAGGAAGACTTTCTAACAATTTTTGATCCATTTTCAAAATATGGTCAAGCTTATCACTTAGAACATAAAAATAGCATTTGCATCATGGAAAATCTTCTCCACTTCTTTTCACATATGGGAATACCTAACAAAATAATTGCAGATAATGGCACCGAATTCAAAAATCAATTAATAACAGATTTTTGTTTATTACACCACATTGCATTACATTTCACAACACCACATCATTCTAATTCAAATTCACCAGTAGAACGATTTCATTCAACTATAGCAGACTCTATTCGATGCCTACGAACTGAACAACAAAAACCTATAAAGTATTTAATGACAATTTAAATTTTATAGAGGAATCCCCAGACAATTCACCAACATAACAGAATGCTATAACGTAACAACAACATCACCATTACCATATATTCAGTTAAAATACCCCCCAATTAAATTACTTATAGATACCGGAAGCACGAAAACTATAATTAAACCATCAATTGTTGAAAAATATTGTCCACAATTTATCATTCATAACCCATGTAAACTTAAAACAAGTACAGGAGAAGTAAATGTAAATAAACAAGCTCATGTTCCAGCTTTTCCAGAATTTAATTCAAAACACCTTTTAGATATATTATTTGATTTTCATGATTTTTTCGATGGAGCTCTAGGATTTGAAGATTTAAAAAAGTTAAATCTACATATATCTTTTAATAAAAATATTCTTTATAATTCTCAATGCTGTTTACCAATACACTTCAATATCCAATGTAATCAAAAAGAAACACTTCCAAAATCAATTATTCCAAGTAATAAAATAAAAAAAATTTCATCTCCTACAAAACTTCCAAACAATACTAATCTTTTCATTCCAGAAATTTCAAATGAACAATATTTTATTTCTGATACAATCACTACAGTCCAAAATAATTCTTTAACCTTTGAACTCCATAACTACAATTCATTTCCAATAACTTTTGATCACAGCAAACTTAAATTTACTAATTTAAAGAAGTATGACGTTTACAACTATTCAATAACAACACCTTCACAAAATATGCAGAAATCTGATATCGAAACACTATTGAGAACAAAACATCTTAATGACGAAGAAAAGAAGAAATTGATAAATCTTTGTAAACAATACAGCGATATATTCCAAAAACCGGAAGATAAATTAACATTTACAAATTCTGCCAAGCATGAAATAAAAACTAAAGACGAATCACCAGTTTATACCAAAAGCGACCGTACTACACGATAACGATATTGCTATTGCAACAACTTCAGGAGTGCGACATAAAAATCAAGTCCAAAAACAACGACAAACTACTACTAACTCTGAACCTTTGTTACAGGAACATAACGATGAAACTACTCATTCTACTACTAATACTCCAAACATTGACCAAACTAGTACAGTCAGATATAACTTTCGACCCCGTACAACACCCGGTAGTCTTTCAAAATTTAGGCTTTGACGCTCGTCTAATTAGCCATTACCATCAATTCATACATGAATTAGATATAAAACCACTCGTAGACGCTTATTACAATACAATATTTCACTTAAATAAAAGCTATGAAATAGACACCAAAAAGAATAAAGATAAAATGAATTATGCACTTCTTAATCAAGCTGAAACTTTAGAAAAAATAGTTACTAATGAATTTCATAAAGTAATTCCCAGGCGACTAAATAGAGTAAAACGAGTTAAAAGAGGCGCAGCTAATTTTGTTGGAAAAATAGAAAAAGCTTTATTCGGAGTAGCAACTGAAGAAGACATTGCTAATTTTAAATCCAAACTTAATACTTTAATGTCAAACGAAAAAACACTTGCAACAGAACTTAATCTTAGAACCTCACTATTTTCAACCTTTGCTAATAAAACAAATGAACTAATGGAAAAAGTTAAATCCAATCAACAAAAACTTAATGAAAATGTTAAATATCTGATGATTAATTATAATACAAATGAACAAAGACAAGTTGTGATAAACCAATTTCAACTTTTGTTGTACTACTTTCAGCAAATTGAACAAACAATAACTTTCTTAAAATTAGATACAGTCTATCCTTTTCTCTTAACAGATCGAGATATGCAGACAATTATGATTAATTTACGTTTAATATATCCACCTGAACATTTGTTAAAATTCAAACAGCCGTATTCGTATTTTCAAGCTATAAAACCTTTCTTTCAACAATATGATTATGTAATTTACGTAATGCTCTTTGTACCTATATTGGCGACGAAAACTTCAATTTCGTTTTTTGAGGTAATTCCTGTACCAATTAATAATTTAACCATTATTCCACCCAAACCCTACTTACTAGTTGACTCAACTGACAATTACCAATGGAGTGCTACTGAACCAACAAGATTAGAAGATACCTACTTCATTGAAGACCACTTACAAAATACCAAGGAGTGCTTCGTAGAATTACTTCGCAGAAGAAAAGAGGCGAAAGATGTTTGCAAACTTTCAACGGTACATATGAAAACACCCCATGTGGAACACATTGCACCTACTGATTATATTATCATGATTGACGACATCACTACCTTCGAATATACATGTCATCCAAAAACCATTTCCTATAAAACAATAATTTATAACACCAAAATCACTTTGGGACCACATTGTGAATTTTATCTAAATAATCAATCTTATGCATATGAACCTCCACTCTATACGAGTACTTCATATTTGTTACCCAACATTTCAATGGAAACATTTTCTTTTAAAGAAATATCCAGTTTTTCTCTTAAAGAATTACATTCAATACAACATGACATCGGACATCTCAAACCTGTACACGTCAAAAACTTTTCTGTCTCTCCAATATATGATAATCTATGGATTATTCTACTTCTCGTCATACTTATTCTCATTATTATCCTTTATTTCTGTTGGAAACGAAAGCAATCCTTTCCAAAACTTAATTTCTTCCTCAAGAAAACAATTAATTCACCAGACGTCTCATTCAACAAGAATAAAGAGGAAGTCAACATACCGATGGAATCAATGAAAGCTGACCTCCAAAATAAAGGACCCCAGCTTCCATTCTAAGAGGGGAAGAGTTATACATCTAACCTTCACGACCTACTTTCATTTTTTTAATTCTCATTGTTCATATTCTGCATAACAATTATAATGTTATAAATATCATTAACCTTGTTATCAAAATAATATAAACATCCCATGACATCATTATGATAAGTAAATAGTATAAATACTAATTAACTTTCGATTGTAAACCAGTTCTACATTAATAACCAAATTGAATACATCAATAGAAAGTAAAGTAATTGTGACTAGCTAGTTTAATAAAAGCTCTCAAATAAATTTATTGTGTTTGGCTCCCACGACCCAGCATAATTAAAACAAAATGATTTTGTTTCCACTCGTTCACATAATAATAACTTATGATCTTAAAATCACAAATTTTATTTATAAAATATCTTCAAGCATTAGTGGCATTTTAATGTGAAAACTCTTAAGTTATATAACTGACCCTTATAACCTACTTTTTTTATTTCTTATTGTTTCATATTAGGCATAACAATTATAATGTTATGATTATCAATAACCTTGTTATCAAAATAATAAACTTTCCAGTGACCTCATTGCTGATAAGTAAATAGTATAAATACTAATCAAATTGTAATTGTAAATCAGTTCTACATTAATCGTTAAATTAAACACATCAATAGAAAATAAAGTAATTGTGACTAGCTAGTTAAATAAAAGAAGCTCTCAAATAAATTTATTGTGTTTGGCTCCCACGACCCAGCATAATTGGCGCAGTCGGCATTCTTTTTGAAGTTTGGCATTGTTTACCTCAAGACTCGACCAGGAGAATTTCTGCGGACAAGAGATTTGTAGATTGGTCCTAGTAGTACAAGAACTGAACAAGAAGCCTACAATACTTCAGGGAACAACTAGTAAGTCCCTATTTTACCTTTCCTTTTGGTTTATTAATTGATTGGTGTGGAACTCCAGGATTTATTTCAATTCGCGAGTAACATTTTTGACTGTTTATCAAAAATTATTACTCATAGATAATTTTGGAATTATTGCAATTCGCGATTGACTTTTCTTGACTGTTTATCAAGAATTTCAATCATAATTAAGACTTTTCCGGAAATTTTGACTGTATCTCAGAATTTCGATTAAAACTTGACTGTATATCAAGCTTAATCAATAATTAAGGACATTTGTTACTACTTTTCGACGTAAAGGTAACTTTCATATTTTTCAAACTAAAAATGGCTGACGCAGATGTCACTATTAATTTTCAATACTTAAAAATGCACATTGATGTCATTCTTAGATTTCATGGCAGGGCATCTCTTTTAACAGATTTTATTTAATCGTGTGATGAATTACATGCTACATATGGCACAGGAAACAATGAATATATATATATATATATATATATATATATATATATATATATATATATATATATATATATATATATATATATATATATATATATATATATATATATATATATATATACCTATACAATATAAACAAATACAACCAAAACAAATAATTAAAAAATCTAATCCTAATAACCAACAACAAACAAATAACAATGTTTGGGCACTAAAAAATATTAACAACAATTACCAATCACCTATGGACACCTCAACAATAAATAAAACATTGCAAACAAGAAACTTTAAACCAACACCCATGGTTACTTCCACAGTAAACCGACCTTTCAATAGGAAACAACAAGAATTTTATCACGTACAGGCCGATGTGACACCACAATATTGCACGTATTACGATCAACGAGGAGAACACATACCTACTCCGCTAGAAGAAACATTTCAAGAATTCGCAAAAATGGACTTGCAACAGGGAACAACAAAACATTTAAATATGGAAGACGAAGAGTGGGATGAAGAAATTGATCCAGCCATTGCAGAAGAAAACAGATTCATAAACGAAGAATACAATGAAGGTTTAGAAGACTGGGATGAGGAAATCCGTCAGGCACAACAGAGCAGACACACAAATGAAAATCAAAACGAAGATCTAAATTTTGCAATTATTAACTTAGTTTTTGCAAATTAGTCTTGTACTAAAGTTTATGTTAATGATGACTTCGTTTGCGTATAATTATCTGTAATTAAACTAACCACCTTCAAGTAATGAATATTTATTTTTATGATAAAAGTTATGAACTTTTGCTCTTAATTTGTAAGGATATAAATGGCTGATTCTATTTAGACAGTTTATATGTATAAATATTATAGATTAACGATGTCTACCATAAATTTGATTATCTGTAAGTTTTTTAACTCTTTTTTTTTTAAAGATTAGTTTTCCGTTTTTATCAATGTTTAGTTTTAGTTAAATATATAATTTGTTATGCGCTTCTAACTTTCTTTTAATTACTGAGCACCATTTTTTAGTAGTAAATAGAGACAAAATGATAATTTTGTTGTCAATAGCGGGTTTTATCCAATTAATATTTTTTTTTGTTTGAATATTCGTATTAATATTCCAATTTTTTTTCAATAACTGAGCCCCTCCCTGAATCTGTGACAAGTAACTTGTTTAAATATAAATGTAATAAAACATTAATAAGCATTTTTCAGTGTCCGAGGTGGTGCAAATCACTAACTTTATATGGGATGTAGCAGGAGACTCTTTTCCTGCCGAAATTGTATGTAATTTTTTTATTTATATACCTTTATTAACAATTTTTTTTTTAGTTTTCCTGTCATATTCAATCTAGTGGGAGCAATAACCCCACTGATATGGAAGTAATTTGGGATGATGAGGTATACGGAAAATTGGTGAAAGTTTGGGTGGACGAAGAGACAAGAAAAATCTTTATAAACATTAATAATATATAAAAGAAATAAATAATTAAATATTGTTTTTGTTTCATTTAAAAATTCCTTAAATATAAACAATGGCTTGCAATAAAAATACCTATACTAATTAAATTACATTTACGGTACTTAAAATTAAAATAAAGTAAAACGCAAAATAATGTAATACAGAACATTGTTAGCATAACTAAAAAACTTAAATAATAATTATCTCTACACGCCTTTGGGTTCCATACTATAGGATGCCAGTCAAAATCAAGTACAGTTCTATTTGTAGTAATTAATCGTAATTTATAATAAAGAGTAGGTTTATTAAAATTTTTTAAATATGCATCCGTTTCATCTAGGAAAATATTGCTGCCACCAATATTTAAAAGATACATTAGTCTCCAGTCTTCTGACCATTTGGGGGTGAGATGAGTAGCATTAAAATCCGTAATTATGAAAGCTTCCAGTACATTATTTGGTTGAAGAATGGCGATTTGATCTTGTAATGTGAGTAGTTGCAATAGAAATAATGTACTATTAAACATTTTCCAAATTCTCTTTCTCTTCTGCAATACACTGTTTACAGCTAATTATTCTTCCTGGGAGGTCGTCAATACAATCACAGCCGGGGTTGGATATATAATGTTTTCTGCATGCTTTATACTTCTCCATATATGAATCGCTTCGTATATATTCCGGTAATAAGTCCCAGTTATTTTCCAAATCAAAACACTTATTGTTTTTATATAATTTTTCGGAAGATAATTAATATCTTGAACGCTCATTTTAGATAGTGATCTTAACATTTTATGAGAGGTAATGGCTTCCCAAACTTTTGAAGCGACATATCTTTCGTTAGCATTCATTTTGTCTAATAGTAAGGGACTGAAGTATTTACATACATACATAAAATTTACAGTCTCAAATCTCATTAATGAGGGGGGCATTAAATATTTCATATTTGATTGGGGCCATCCATATTTGATAGCAGATAATTCATATATTGTTCTGCATATGCGGGCGGCAATCATTTTTTTACATTTGACATTTGTCCTTTGTCGGCGGGCGCCTTGAGGGGCATAGTTAGCTCGGCGTCTATATGTCTAGAGAGAGAGAGCGAGGGTATCTAAGACTTTGGAGTGACGAGGATGGGTATATTTTTCCACTCTGTGTGGAATGTGTGGCGTTGAACCGCCTATATTACGCCACTCACACCAACAATCACCAGAAGCAGCTCTGCACGTTCTCTTCATCGACAACAATCACCAGAAGGTCATCTTCATGGTTCTCTCGATGGACATATGCCATCCACCAAAAAATGAGGAGTGGGGGGGTTCCAGAAATCCTATAGCTTAGCTACTCACCTCTAGCAATACGTTTATTGAGTTTTGTTCCTGGTCCGCAAAAATTGTAGCCAGGTATATGTAGTTCTACTGGTAATTTGTCTATAAGGTCGTTTGGAAATCCAGATCCTTTCTTCTCTCTAATTCGACGTCGATTAGGTTTACAGCTGCCGTTTCGTAGCATTATATTCCTTCAAAGTTAACTAACTAATGACTGAAAAATTAGTAAAGACTAATGTTTATTGGTTTATGTAGATTAAAATAATGCATCAGTTCTTTAAAAGTATTTTAACAACTAGAGCATAATTTAGTTTTAATAGTTTATATTCAACATTATAAAATATATCAACGTTTAACGTTCTCTTACTCTTTAAAAAATGCCAAACACAGTTGAAGTATATAGTAAGTTTTTTAATAATATAATTTCGTTTTTAACTTTTTCTCTTAAATTGCAGTATCTGAGTCTGGACCACCAAACAATAATATTCCATGTAAATTGTTTTAATATCGACATAGTTAAACAATATTAATTATTTTTTTTAGTATCTCAGGTATTCTCGATTGTGAAATATGTTTGGGGGAGTTTGCAACTTTATGTCCAGTTGAAATAGTAAGTATTTTTTTAATTGTACTCTTGAAAAACATGTTTTTTTTAGTTCACCTATCATGTATTATTTTATACAGATGTTAGTCCGAGCACTAATACAGTTATATTCGATGACGAGTTATTTAACAAAAGGGTAAAGGCTTGGATTGATATAAACTCCAGACAAATTTTTATATATATAAATTAATTAATAAATAATAAAATATATTCCTTTGTATTATTTTAGAATTACTCACATATTGACAGCTTGAGTTTCTAAAAAGTTTATACAGTTCATGAATGACATAATTTATTTGCTAATTTATAGTTAAGTTGTATTTACAATATTTAAACTTAAAATAAATAAAAGTAAAAACAGAAAAAATAATGTAAGGCAAACTAAGACAATTGTAAAAATAAAATAATAACTATTTTGGCATGATTCAGGCTTCCATCTCATAAAGTACCAATCAAAATCCAACTCAGTTCTATTTGTAGTAAATAATCGTAATTTATAATAAAGTATAGCCTTATCAAAATTTGTTAAATATACATCTGATTCATCTACGAAAATATTGTTACAGCTGACATTTAATAGATACATTCTTCTCCAATCTTGAGGCCATTTGGGTGTAATATGGATAGTACTAAAATCTGTAACCATGAAAGCTTCTTTTATATTTCTTGTTTGAAGAATAGTTATATTATCATGTAATGTTGTAACTAGTTGAAATAGAAATACTGTATTATTAAACATTTTCCAAATTCTCTTTTTCCTCTGCTATACAATATTTATAGCTAATTATTCTTCCTGGAGGATCATCAATACAATCGCAGTGAGGGTTGGATAAATTATGTTTATAGCAGGCTTTATACTTTTTCATAAATGAATTATTTCTTATATAATAGGGTAATAAATCCCAGTTATTTTCCAAATCAAACACACTTATTATTTTTATATAATTTTTAGGTAAATAATTAATATCTTGAAAATTCATTTTCGATAGAGATCTTAGCATTTTATGTGAGACGGTAGCATCCCAAACTTTTAAAGCTACATCTCTTTCGATAACGTTCATTTTTTTGGTTGATAACAAATAAGTTAAAGTTTATAATATATATATCGTATCTTCCTTAAAATTAGAATTGTTTTGTAGTTTCCTGCCCCCTCCCTGATATTTCATATTTGATAGCGGATCCTTAATATTTCACATTTAATAGAACCTATCAAATATTTACTATTTGAATCTCATATATTAGATAACCTTTTTATTTGACAATTAATAGAACAAGTCATGTATTTCAAAAGCCCCGAACAACATGAAATCGTAAGTTATTATGCATGTAGTTGGAAATGCCTCATGCATAAAGTGTATCTAATGATTTCCTTAATTAACAAGATTTCAGTTATTGAATTAAGTGTTTATTTTAATTAGCAGTGAAAACCCTCTGCTGTGTCATCAATTAATATTTCATATTTGATATATAAAATCCCATATTAATTTCAGATATTACCTATTTAATTTGTAAAATTATCTATTTCATACGCCTTATAGGCGGGTAATCATTTTTTCTCATTTTATATATGTCCTATGTTGGCGGATTTCCCTGATGTTTGAGAGAGAGAGCGGGCATATCTGAGTCTTGAGAGTGACAAAGATGGGTGTTTTCTGTACTGTGTGTGAAGTGTGGGCGCAGAACTCTCCTATTTACCCTTCTGATACTCCCAAATTTCATACGTCTCGATTATTTCATAACCCTTTTCAGCGACCTTTATTACCTCGTTTATAACCCAGGTATCTATTAAAGCTCTTTCTTCTGACGTGTGGTTACAGACCCCCTGGTTCATCGTTAGGCCACAAGTTCTACAAAGAACGAAAAGGAGTTTGCTGTTCATCTTCGTAGGTAATTTTGCAGAACCCTCCAGAATCGATCTAAGTCGAAAGCAAAAATAAAATTCGACTTAGGCAAAAATTTAATTTACGGGCATTTTTAAGAGTCTGCAGAGCCACAGACTAGACTACAAAGCGATGGTAGGAAAGCCAATAGCAGGGCTTTCCAAATAATAAAGATACAGAGGAAAACGCCTTGTGCATAAAAACCAAAAATTCAATTTTGCCCAAAAGTCGCTCGAAGGTGAATCGTCGTAATTTTTATAATATTGAACAACTGCATAGGGGCACTTGAACTTGAACTAATAGCATCTTAATTGATCTTGAGACTTGTTGCTAGTCTACAATCCCTGGAACTTTCGTATGGAAGACCGGATGTGTCGAGTTAACTCACATTAACACTTGACCTTCTGGTTGCCTTACGGAGGTTTGATAGGGATTTTTTTATGCATTTTTCTCAGAAATTCCTAGGTGCAGAGTCCGTTGTTAGCAGATAAAAACGTGGGTGTTACATCAAAAAATCAATCCCGTCGGAGAGAAATACTCCGATAGGGATTTTTTTTATGCGAAAATCTTATTTTTCAAAACCCTAAAACAGAGAAGTCACGTCCACAGAGAGCGTCGTTAATGAATCTAAGGTAGTGCAGCCTTGATCCATTACTCGGCTAGCGAAGTGCATCTTATCTCGAACCCGTCTGGGAGTAGAAGAACGGGGCAGCACGCGGCTGGCGCCCTTGAGAAATAAATGTGTCGAGTCATTTTGACGCCCGGTAGTGCGTTCTTCTACAGTAACACGGGGTGGTAAAGATTTGCTGGCAGTAATATTTTACATTTTATTTCTCCCTCAATTTTGGTGAGTCTTTTGAACACTCATCCCCTACATAGCTTTGGGGTGGAAAAGCGGAAATTTTCCAAACTTACACATCAAGAGGTGCAGGGAGCAAATATCCGTATATTTCATTTTCTCCCCCTCCCCGGCCTCATAATATTCATAAACGTTACCTGTGCGACCTCTATAAAACGCCTCCCGATGGTTTAAAGGGTATATAGCGACTATAGCGAATCACTCACTGGAAATTGAGAAGTTCCAAAATCGAGAAGTTTCCATGGAGTCACTAAGAAACAAAAAGGAAAACCAGATCCAAAATGAAGAAGTTTCCATGGAGTCGCTAAGACGAAAAGAAAAACATTCGATAAAATATATAATAACATATATACTTAAAAATAGAAATCACATAAAATATGAACATGTATCAACAAAAACAAATATACGTATATTTATTTTTGTTGATACATGTTCATATTTTATGTGATTTCTATTTTTAAGTATATATGTTATTATATATAGAGTTATTAGAGGATTTTCTTCAGTATATTTTCGTATTTCTTCATATTCATTCATTTTTCTCCTAAATTGACATTCCCACATCTCATATACTTCATATCCTAGTTCTCTAAGTCTTTCTGATTTGGTGATTGTAGACTCATACCTTAAATTCATATTTTCTGTCGGGTTGTCATGCAGAGGTTTATCTCGATCGTGTTTAAAGCAGATGGGGCATCCGTGATAGTAGCAGCCATGGAATTCAAAGATCTGTCGGGTTTCAGAGCAAAATCCATCGACTTTAACACCCTGTACCACCGCCTCTTGCTGTTTTGCAGCATGATGAATATAAATATCTCGTAGATTTTCCTCCCAAACAAGCCACTGGATGGCGATTTTTGATTGATTATCCCTCCAACTGTAGCCTCCTTTGGGAATAACGCATATGGTTTCTGGTTTCAGAAAATTTCTCTTGAAGTTGATGTTACAGGTGGAAGCAATAGTGCACCAGGGTTGTTACCCAAATTATAGAGTGAAATTCCCTGACTTTTCCAGGTTTTCCCTGACCAAACTAATATTTTTCAATACCCGCTAAAAACGCTAGTATTTTAGTCCCGGAGGGGTCTGAAACCTTCGGTGTGACGCTGCCTCTGAAGAAGTAGTTTCCAGAAACACCAAAACACTTGAATACAACACTCGAATACTATTATTCGACGCGTGTTTCGACAACCATGTTCTGGAGATGATTAAAACTCTTTGAAACTCAGTTTTAATCATCTCCAGATGATGACAACATGGTCATTCAGTTTAAAAATATACCCGATTTTTAAAAATTATAAAAATTTGTAGGTGAGCAGAGATTCCCTGACTCTTTAATAAACTCCCTGAGACGGAATTACCTGACTGTTCCAGGTTTTCCAGATCAGTGTGCACGCTTCGGTGAATGGACAGACGCCTCCGATTTCCAGCATCTGTTCTATGAATTTGAGACTTGCGGCTGTTAAAATCCTTACATCAGATATTAGTATTCCACAAGATCTCGCTGCAAGTCAAAGTTGTCATCTTTATATTCGGCGTGCCACTCTAAAAATCTTTTCCGCTCTTCCTCTTTCATATTATCGGGGTCGTAATAGTCTATCGCGGGGAGGGGTCCGACATAGTCAACATTGGCGGATGTGTTAAAAAGGCGAAGAAAGTATCCTTTCTTAAAACCGTCGCCTAGTCCGAATATTTTGGGTAAATTAGAAAGAGCCATGGGAAAGTAATTGATGGAATCTAAGAATTTCACGTTTCCCACCGTCATTAAAATAATCTTTGTACCTCTCATGAGCAGTTCGGGTTCGAGATCGGTGCCTGTAAGTAAGCGATTGGCGATAAACTGGCAGTCAAACCTTATCCATTGTGTGCGACGACTACCACCCGCTTAAATTTGTTTCTTATGGTGTATAAATGGAGATATAGGATCGTTACATTTTAGGGTCTGTAGGCGAGCCCCACATTTTTTGCAAATTTGTTCCTCTGTAGTTAGGCCATCATCGCATCGTTGGCTAAACACGCAGAGGTTTGGTTCGTGCAGAAGATTACCGTTTTCTAGAATTTTCTCTTTTCTTGTTTCAAGGTCGTAAAACGCATTGCTTTGGTTTTACGTTTTCTAGTGTCTGCCTGCGTGTAACAGATGGTCTACGGGTGTGTGGGTGTTACAAATTTTGCCAAATACTTCGCCGCAGAAGTGTTTTCTCTCACGGTTCACCACTTTCCAGCACTGTTCACATTTTCTCATTTCCTTACACGTAGAGCTTTTTCCCATCCTTTCTATGATTATCATAGTAGGGCTGCCCTCTGAACAATCTCTTGCGGTCGTCGCGGGTGATTGCCGACACGTATAACATGTTCCAACACATCTATGATTGTTTTTAGCACGATAAGGAATATGACATTGTTCGCAATAATATCCGCAAGCAAAAGCGGCTGTAAGCGATGTTATAACGTTGAAATATCCCTTATGGTATAGCAGATTTAGTATAGGGCTTTCTACAGCCCCTCTGAATATAGTATCACGCCCTTTGGTACCGTATTTGTAGACCACTAGCTTAAAATTTTGTAGGTGTTGCTGGAATTGTTGTAGCTCGCGGATGCCCCGCCGCCCCCTGTAATTTCATGGCTCGTAAAGTCTGGAGTTTACCCGCGTTGCGACGAACATCGCCTCCAGCCGGGTCCTTTTCGGCGTGGGCAATAGCCACCACCAGCGCGCGAGGGTGTCACATGTTGTCCCTGTTAGTTATAGTTATAATACCCCTTCGCATGCGGGATTCTTCTTCAAAAGTATTATATGCCAATGTCGTGTGCTTTCCTGTACCTACCGGAATTTTAACGGTTGTCACAGCGAGGCAGAACGTCTCTGTATTAAGCCCTGTATAATTGGATTGATGGACGGCGGTTATCATATCCCAGAGGTCGTGTAAGTAACCTCGTTGGCTGAGGGAAAACTAAGCCATCCCTCGCCCATGGTAAAATCCTTTGAGCAGAAAGTAAACCCAACCTTATCGGTTGCTTGAAGATTTTCGGTAGCCTTTTCGAATATTTGGTTTATGGCGTCTTTAACCCAGGTTTCTTCCCCTCAGGAATGGGTTTAATTCTGAATTCTATCGTGCGACCTGTTAGGTTAAAACGATTAACCTTTTCTTCAGGATAATAAATTTTTTCATTTTCCTTTGCAAAATGGTTCTTTCGGGAAATGCTAATTGGTTCGTTGGTTGAATGCCTAACTGTTCGTTAAATAAGGGTAGGATGGTCCGTCTCACGAGGGAGAGGTAAGGTTTCTATGGCTATTCACCTCCAAAAATCGAATACGTGATTATACTTATTTACGTTGGATTACCCGCTACATACCCTTTATTGGAAGAATAACAAAATAATGTGTATAAAACTCACACCAAAATAAATTTTCTTAGATAATCACTAATAGAAATTTCGTTGTCACAAACTGGTAAACACCGTTGTTCGTAGCTCATTTTATAGGTGATCGTTTTGTGATAAGAACCACGCTCAAATGCATTATTTCCTCGTTTTATATTCATTTTTCGCGATAGTGGTTTGTCGTTACACAGACCGCCTCGGTGCATAAGAACGCCGGAAAGGTAGTTAGCTTCTATTTTTCTTCTTCGTCTCTCTCTCTCTCTCTAATTCATAAATTTGTTTTAACGTGTTAAAGCTTTATTTTATTTTTCATTTTTTTATAGTATGCGAGTGTCCTCACCCCCCACCCCTCCCCCGATGCTGGTGCCATCAGATGACGAGGACGAGAGCAGCGTGCCGCCATCGCTTATACCACTCTCTTTTTAAAATATATACATTTTAAATAAATATTTTCTTTAATTCATTTTTGTTTTCTTCAAAAGACCAAAATTATTATTATCTAATATAATTAGTTTTATGTGGTGAAAATCGTAGATTTGGTACCAAATATACGTAGTATTTGGCAGACTCAGATCATAAACTAGTAAAAATAGTCTGTTTCATTTTTTTTTGTATTATTTACAGTCGCTTAATTCATTTGTTTCATTCTTTATTTAAATTTTTCTTTTTAGTTTGCGTACTATGTTCAATTTCACTCAGGGCGGTGTCCGGACCCTTCCCCAATAATTTGGAAGGATGAAGTTTATGGGCGGCTTGTCAAGGCCTGGGTGAACGCAGAGCATAAAGTGGTATTTGTACATATACGCCAATAAAAATTTAAATTATATTTCTTTGTATTATTTTCACCTTATCCTAGTACGACATAGAAATGTCCTTAGGCATTATCATGAAAATGTGATAATAATAATATTGAGGCTGTAAAATTACTTTTTCCTATCAAAAAGAATGTTAAACATTATGGCTAAATACTCTGGCATAAATCCATATGTAATATCGCATGTGTTTCCGTAGTTTTTTGTAAAAATAGATTTTAATTTATGAGCGTCCTTAAGTATTATCATGAAAATGTGATAATAATAATATTTATGTTGTAAAAATTACTTTTTCCTATCAAAGGAGCGCGCGCGCGCATAAATTATTTTTTATCACCATGCTTTAATATGGCGTGATACCCTCAAATATGACATAATTCAAATTTTGTGATTCGTACCCGGACACACTCTCCCAATAGAGTTTAATCTGTACAAATTAACAAAAAGTAAATAACACCTAAGGATTGAGAAATATTTCCTATTTGGGGTTCATCTGATTTTGACGTGTCATTGGTACAAAATATTAGCATCAATATAGCGGAGGAAAAAAACAATATAATACCACTTAAATCAGTCGCTGAAAAAATGATTGTTTTTTTCTTTTAATAAATCGGTATTCTAGATGACGAGACGATTGTCATCTGTACTAACCGAGATAACAAATATATATTTCCTAATTGAGGTTCATCTGTACTGACATAATAGAGATTCAAAATTCTTTCCTAGCTGAGATTAACCCCGCCCTACGTCTGCCCTATTATTTTGTCTAATGATGGTTACTTTAATATTGATATTTTCAAAATTATACCAAAAAAAAACAATAATATGGGCGCAAATATATATAATCTGCACTAATTAACACGATGAAAATAAAATTCTGTATTTTAAATATTTCCTAATTGAGATTTACCCGTACTAACATAATGGAGACTAAAAAATATTTTCTAGGCGAGATCCAAATTTTCCCTAATTGAGATTCATCTAAGATAAAAATTTCTAGTTGAAATTCATCTGTACTAATTAGCATAATGAAGATAAAATTTTCTAATTGAGACTTATAGGGATATTTATACGTTATAAATTATATAATGATATAAAATCCCCTAATTGAGATTCGTCTAGGTATGTGGTCTTATCACCTACATTGAAATATCTGCATCCACGTCATAATCAGCTTATTGTGATCTAGCGCTGGCCCTTAGAGGCTGTCCTGCTCTGATTGCAGATTGAAAAAAAAGTGGAGGGGGGTGCCCCAAGGGTCTCCATATCTACTTTCGTTAGTAAGAGTATTAATTCCGGTACACATAGTTTTGTTGCTTTCAGTCTGTTTATTGCTGAAGTAGGTAGTTATTGTATATAATATTTTTTATTTTAATATTAATGTAGGTAATTAGAATTAGAGTTTATTAATGTATCATATTATCGTTTTTGCAATTATTATAACTAAAATAAGCATTTAAACCATAAAAGGAGTTATCAGCTAAGGAACAGTCAAGTATTCAATTTGAATTGACCACCAAATGATACGAATATATTGACCAATCACAGCAAAACGTAACCGTGACTTTTTCTAATCTAAATATTTCATATTGGCGGTAATGCATGTAAAATGGCCTGATACTTATGTCAGTGATTTAGCTAGTGATAAAATATTGTATTTTAAAATTGAACCATTTAAAAATCGTTATATCTCTCGTAAATAAATCAAATAAAAGTGGTATAACAAAAACAGTTAATTTAAGTGAAAAGGTTGAAAGAATTATCTACCTAACTTGTGTAGTTCAGTGTGTTTGTAAAACTTTCGTGATAAATTTTTTAAATGAAAAATAGCCTCTCTCTACTATTTGTTGGTAAGAGCATTGAGTTCTGTATATATTGTTATTATCTTTAGTTTGTTTGTTGCTTGCAGTTATTATCTTGTAGCTTTAAGTAATCATTCTTCCTTATAAGATACGTATAGGTATATACTTAATAAGTATATTTTACAAAAATATATACTTTAGTGTGGTTTAGAAACTTGTGTATAATACACTACTATGATAAATTTACCATATTTTTATTATTAAAGTATACCTTTTGCTGGAAAATATAGAAGTAGGTTCACACAAAATCATCATCAAAAATTTTAAATTTGTTAATTAAATTTTTATTACATTTACTGTAAGTGGTAGTTTCACTAAAATTATATTAAACTATTCGTACGTACAGTTGAGAATTAAATTTTGGGATAACTTTTTAAGAAATATATTGTAGGTAAGCAAATGAACATATTAATTTATTGGCATTATTTTAAGAAAAATAATTTTTCTGTATAAAATAAACGTTACTATTAATAAGTGCGTATTATAAAGTTTAACAATTTAATATTTGTATATAATGCCTAAAACAAAGAAGCAGTCGCGTAAGAAGCGAAATTCGCAAAATAAAAAGGCCGTACAAGCTTTATGTGAAAGTTAGGTAAATGAGGAATCAAGTGAATTCAAAGCAAAAACTATTGTTGAACGAAAGCGTAAATCAAGACAAAATCAAGAAGAGAAAATCCGAGAACAAACTAGTAATACAATGCAACATAAAAAGCGCGGACTTAGTGATAAATACAGACAAAATGAGAATGAAAGGAATGCATCAGGACGTCAAGATAAAAAATTTTCCTTGCATTTTCTGAGGATCATTTGACCATCAAGATGTATAGAGAAGATTCTTCATCTTATTACCGAAGGCCTTTCAGCTCTCCCCGTCTAGCAGCTACGAGCTATGAAACTGATAAGAATTTCAGTAAAGCTCTTAGAGAATCAAATCAGAGCTTTAATGACAGCAGAGTACATGGATTACGACGTAGTAGAGGACAGTCAAGACAGAAGAAAAAATGAAGAATACCGTGATAAATAAAGGGAAAGGAACACTGTAGAATACGAAGAGAGAAGAAAAAATGGAGAATACCGAAATACAGAATAGGAAAAGAACACTGTATAACACAAACAGAGACGCAAAAATAAAGAATACCGAAACGAAGAAAGGAAAAGGGATAGAGTACAGCATGAAGAGAGAAGAAAAAACGAGGAATGTCAAAAAGAAGAAAGGGAAAGTAGGGCACGAAGAAGGAATGCGAAAGGGAAGCGTGGAACACCAAAAGAGAAGACAAAATTTGGAATATCGAATTGAAGAACAGGTAAGGAATTCTTTAGAACATTATTTGCATAGATGACAAATTGTACAAATTAATATAGACATAGAAAATAACAATAGACATTGAAGTAATATAGAGATATTTAATGTAATTAAGCAAAAAGGTCCTACCTGCATGTGTGCATGTTGTGGAGGTTCTTTTTTAATAAATCTATTTCTAAATTAAAAAAAAGTATTATTATGTTAAAATATGATTTAGAATTTGCCTATAAGGTTTTCAATATGGCAACAGGTGAAGAATTTTTTTGTTTCACGTGTAGGTCCAATATTATGAAAGGTAAAGTACCAGGAATTTCTCTATACAATATTAATTCCGTTGATGTACACGCTAATTAAAAGAAAGATTAGTTAGTCCAAGAATTCCTTTCATGAAAATGACTAGGTTTGGATTCGAGAGACAGTGCGGGTTACAGGGACAAGTAGTTAATGTTCCTGTAGATATAGATACTTCAGTTCAACGACTTCCGTGAGCGTTTGATAAAACATATACTAGACAACTAAATTTAAAACGAAAATTGGAATATAGAAGTAGTTACATTTGTAAAACCATTAGGCCTCGCGTAGTTTTAGATGCCGCGGTATATTTAATTGCAACGCCCCTGTATATAGAAAAAGCGATCACTATTTCAGAGAACTGGATTCAAGGCAGGCTAGCTTTAGAAAATTTTATCATTTTGGAAGATATTGAAAATTTTAATAACCTCAATAAAAATGTGGGTGGGGAAAATGATATTAATGAAATTAATTTAAATCAAGAAACTCTTTTTGACAATATTCATCTGGAGAATATTATCCTTGCTCCCGGTGAGAGCCAGAAAACTTTATCGTTGCTACTGGACGAACATGCTGAGGAACTGTCTTCTCCAACAATTTACGGTGAGCAAGCTCGGAAACCACGGACAAATTTTAGTTACGGAGAAATTGCCAAATTTGAAATTCGACATTGCGATAGGAGATGTGTGAGGATTGATAAATTGTTATATACATATAAAAAATTTAAAATATCCAAAATTCAAAGTGCGATTAATATTTGTTTAAGAAAAAAATCTAATACTGAAAATGTGACTGTCGGAAATCTTTTGAATAACAATTTTATTAACAATTCAGTCCAGCACGACGATAGTTTTCGAGTTTTAAGTAATGTACGAAGTTCACCTGCATATCGGGAAAAACAGTTATCGCTATGGTTGGTCTACCAACCTTTTCATAACTCTGTCAGCAGCCGAAACTCATTGGTCTGAACTTTTAGTCATACTGACGACGGTATTGGAAAATAAATAAATTTCATTAGAACAGGCATCTCAGTTGGTACGAAAATGTTTCCCAATCTAGATGCCCGGTTAAAATAAATTTTTAAGAGTAGATTACCTTTTGGAGGATTTCTACTGTAGTATTTGGCGTTTTAAAGAAGTTGGTGATAGGTGGATGAAGTTCTTCTCGTGATCCATATAGTGAATTGGTTGAGGGACCACTTTAGTCGTTTAAATGTTTCGAGTTGACTGAAATTATGCGCCAAAAAGATGATATTCCATTCTCAAATGCCTTAAATAACTTGGCAATCGGTGTAATGTCTAAAGAGGATATAGAATTGCTGCGATCAAGGGAAGGGGAGTGCATATATTTAGAAGCAACGCGGAAGTTGATCATTTCAATAATATTAAATTAATAACATTACATTCAGAAAGCGCCGTTTGCTTAGCTATAGATTTAGTGAAAGAGAGTTGCATGGAACAGATCAAAATAAAATTACTA
This sequence comes from Rutpela maculata, assembly GCA_936432065.2. NCBI lineage: Eukaryota > Metazoa > Arthropoda > Insecta > Coleoptera > Cerambycidae > Rutpela > Rutpela maculata. Next base: position 124,715,663 of record OW386292.2, on the reverse strand, counting down.
GAAAATATCCAAAAACTGAATATTTCAGAAAGGTTTGGACTTGCTCATAGTCAACTTGCAAAATAGGAGCGAAGTACATGTTGATAAATAATATAAACACTGATGATGGTTTAGTAAATGGAGCTACAAGTATTCTAAAACATATCACATATGGGGTTTCCAATAAAGAACGGGTTCCGGAAATTTTTTAATAAATTTTTCAGATTTATAGGTCGGATGCGTTACAAGATCAAAATTTAAATTAAATAATGATTTTACACCAATAAAACCTATTGTTCGTAATATTAAGCGCACGAAAAAAAAAATGATTTGTCAGTGGAACGCAAGCAATTTCCTTTGGTGGGGGCAGAGAGAATTACTATACATAAAAGTCAAAGTGCGACATATAAAAGTATTGCAGTTCATTTAAAAGCAGGTTCAGCTCGAAATGCATTATATATTGCTTGCAATAGGTCAACTAGTGCCAGTGGATTGTATTTGATTGGTAAATTTTAACCACCTCAGCAAACTAAAAACTGCATTGTATTGTCAGAAATTGATAAATTAAAAAATAAAACCAATTTAGTACATACATTTGAATATTTGGTAAACCGAACGCCAAACGTATTTCAAATCATGTATCACAACGTTCAAAGCTTGCACAAACATAGGTAGTGGAAGATTTATTCTCTCTATAGTTAAACTGACTACTAGTAAATAAATTATTTGACTCTGAATATAGGTGTATTCTATTGGCAACTGCTTTCTTAGAATTTTAGATAAGTAGCTTAGTAAAGTTAAGGACCTATGATTTTCTACCAAATGCGGATCTTCTTTTTTAAATGAGGAAATTACTTTACCTAATTTTAAAATATCCGGAGACTGACCAAGATTTACCGACAAGCTCATAAGACGTGCAAGAGAATCTGCTATATTGTATTTACTGAACTTTAAAAGTCGATATGCACTGCTTTCCATCGAAAATTACAGAAATTAATCAACAAATACGGTAGCAGTTTGTATCAAGAGAGGGCAGTATATGCTGTGCATCTTCACGGTAATGGGCACAACCACTGTGACTACTGTGGATTTGATACAATAGAGTTTCGCCCGTGCTTGTATTTTCCATTAAAAAACGATATTTCTATGGTTGCGCAAATGGGATCATTTGAGCCAATAACCATATCACCAGTTCAGGAGGTTCCATTAGAAGATGGCATTGTGGAATTACACATTAGCAAACAGGAACAAGACGAAATAGATATGAAAGAATAATTATTTGTTTTAGTGGTTGGATACAATGTGCGGTACAATAACAGAAAATAATGGACCAAGAAATTCTCCCGTGCCCACAGGACTATCTGATGAATGTGCTGGAATTAATTTGGTCGATGGAACTGATGACATTACTCTTTTTGAAGCAATGGTTCGATATGACGATAATATGTCAGAAAAACCGGTAGTAGTTATTAGGGCGACTCAGCCCGCCTGCCGACAGCCGGGTAGCCCCCATAAGGCTGGCGCAAGTACCACCAGGTGACTGAAGTACCTCCAGACTAATAAGACTGGCGCAAATACCACCAGGTGACTGAAGTGGTCCATGAGAACGTAGGAAAATATGATTGTGTTAAAAGACCTATTTGTAAAAATATAAAAAGATGGAAAATTTAAAAATAATATACGCGCATTATATGTAAAATCTATTTTTGCCTTTGTAAATAATACTTCCGTAACTCATCGTCAAACAAAACGCGGACATATGCATGCAAAATTAAAAAAAAGCGTTGAGGTAGGTTAAATCTGGTGACATTACTAGGAAAACAAATATTCAAGAATGCCTTGCTACCTATATAAGATGTACCTTAATGAAAACGATAATTATAAAATAATATGTAAACCTTTTATATATAATTTATTTTTAGACTTTGTAAATAACCCTTATATGTCAACGCGGCTGCAAACAGAAACGAGGTCATAAATCACAAAAGTTCAAAAGACATTAACCTAACAATAGGTGTTTACAAGGTAGGCATAGGTTATTGGTAAATACTGTTTTAATTTTATACCAGGTTTTAGTAAAATAACAGCTATTGATACTTTTATTTCTTATTATCGCAAAGCTCTGTTATTGAAAAAGGTTTTATAGACCAGGAAATGGTGATGTATAAAAAGTCCAGGATATCATAAACACTAAAAATGTTTGAATACTTCTGTGACCCTATAGAGACTTCATAATATTACTTGTATATGTTAACAGCCTCATAATATTACCGTTCTGTACACTTTGGTTTATACATTAAAATATGTTTAAATAATTTTATATTCCATTATTAGTTTGTACAAAATCACAAAAAAAAAGTTTATCAAACCTATTTATAATTTTAACATCCTGTATACGATCATATGGTACAGAGGTTTTGTTTTATATGCCTCTCAACAAAAACTTTACCAGACCAATTAGAATTACATTTTAAGAATTGCATTTGGGTAAAAGGCTTATAACTTTTTCATATAGATAAGTTTGACAATGATTCATAAGAAAAACATAGGTTGCTAAATACAGCATGCATAAGAATACTTCGTATGTAGGCGATATTATTATTTTCAAATGTGAAGTGTGCTATATTAACCTTTGCTGTATACAACTACTTGAAGCTTTTAAATAGGGTAACAAGAACGTTAAGACTTTTTCATGTTTAATTTTAACAATACAGAAGCACACTGCAGTGTTACAATGTATTAATGCCTTTTTTTTATTTCTCTGATAATTACATGCCTCTATTTTCTTTGCAAAAAGGTTTCAAAACGTTTAGTTTCAAGCCAACATGACTTCGAAACAGTTAAGTAAGTGTTAGTTATAGTTCTCCAATTAAGTGTTTAGGGGCTAACGCGATTTAATTATTTACACCCATTTCAAATTAAGAGCTAACCTATACGCATTTGCTAGTTATTTTACTGTTTTAATTTCCTACTGTTTCAATATTTACCGTCCCATGCTAATGTTTTTAATTTTTATTCTTCATAAATGATTTTATAGATGTAAAACGAATATTGTAATGTTTATGTATTATTCCTTAACGAAATTCTAAATATGGTTTTATTTCAGCTCTACTATCGTCTTCTGTAGACTTGACGCGTAAGTTTTATTTATTATTTATTTAGCTTTAACTTAAGTTATTTTACCTTTTAGTTACCATAAAGATCGCGGAATTTTTGTGGGGTGTGACAGGGGAATTTTTCCCAGGAGCAGTAGTATGTATTTTTTATTTTCATTTTTTTGTTTTCAAATATTTTAATCTGGTGTTTTTCTGCTTCTGTTTGAATTTGTCTGTGGGGGGAGAGCCACCAGCCCTCACAGAGGTAGAGGTCCTATGGGAGGATGAGGTGTGGGGCCGCTGGGTAGTGGCAAAGGCGGACACGTCCGCAAAAATAGTATATTTCCGCTTAGGGTATGTTTTCCTTTCATGTAATTTTAGACTAGAAGAACAAAAAAAAAATTAAATTGTGAAATAGTAAACCTCTACGCTAGCTAAGATTTCTTGTGAAATTTACGACTGTAAATTGTTTAACATAATTATTTTTAAAATTAACACATTATTTTTAATTCTTTCCGTGTGTTTAACTTTACGTTAATAATTGAACAGTTTGACATATTTTGCTCTGAAATTTACTGATAATGTTTCATACCCTTAAATCTTAAATGTTGCTACTACTATAGGTAAACTGGTTGTGTAAACAATATTTTTTCTATCTAGTTATCTCTGTCAAATTTTGTTGTTTAAATGAATTTTCTAGCTGAATATTGGTAATTATATCTGCTTATAAAAACTTCCCCTAAAATGAGTTTTGTTTAGGTGTACTCAGCTAATCGTTTATATTCGGTCTGCCTTTATAAAGTTGTAATATTGTAATAAACATTTATCCACCTTATAGTTGTAAGTACACATTATAAAAAGACTTTCTCTTTTCGCCTTCTAGGGCCGCAGCCTGACAGACCAGACATCTCATCCCCAGAGGAGTGAAAGTAGGTGATCAAGACGTATATATGCTAGTTTACGAAACAGACTTAGTTTTGAAAAAATTTTAAAATGTTAGCCTACAATATGATAAAAAAAAAATATTTTACTTTTGTACTAATACTCTACTTTTTTATTTTCAGATGTCTATTAAAGGATTTAAAAATTTATTGTTGTTTTATTAGTAAATAATGTGGATAGACATTTTGGTTTATTATATTTATTAGCAAAATATTTAGTTCTTTATAACTCTCTTATAAGCGAGTAAGCTATTTTTAGCACACAGCTGACAGAAATATTATTACACGTTGTGTGTTTTAGTTTACGTTAACAGTTATTATTTCTAGATGTGTTAGAGTTTTGGATGCTTTAACCTCTCTATATCAATGTATTTATTTATTGATTTTTATTTTTTAACAGTCTACTGATAAGGTGTAAAAGTTTTATACCTTTTTAGGACCTGTCTAATTATAAAGCATCATAACAGCGTGTAAAGTGATGTATATAATTTATTGTTTGTTTTGAATTACCTGCAGTTTATACGTGTTACTGGATTTATCAGTGCCTGCATTTGTTTACTAGAGAACTAAATTAATGTAAGTACAAAATGTTTTCAATAATTTCAGACTTTATTATTAACTATTTCAAAAGTCTAAAACTGTAAAAATCCTAATAATAATCTGTGTTAAACTTTTTTATTTAAACACGAAAAAATATAAATTTCTATTTTGAGACGTCTATTTTACACATTAAATTCATTAGAAAAATTACTTCTTACATACGCATAATCTAATCTGGCAAAGCTCTAAGTTTATTTAAACACATTTGGTTATTATTGAGAGAAAATTAAACAATCATTTTTCGAGCATAAATTTTTATTAAAACATTCAGCAATCAAATACATTTAAAAACATAGTTGTAAAATGTAATGATTTATATTACAGTTTATTATAGTTTTTGCAGTATATAAGGCGAATCTTTTAAAATGGTGTTTATTTCATAAAGAATTATCAATGAAAATTAAAATTAATTCGATTAAAATATATATAATTTAAGTTTGATGTAAATAATCAATCCTAGCTTTAGACATATTAATTCAAACACTGCATATATATCTAAATTAAAAATTAACCTTTATTTAAAAGAAATTTTTTTGTTTCAATATTATTTAATATTTACATAACATCACTTTTACAAGAAAATTTAGTACACAATAACTATGGATGTTAAATTCACACTGTTTTGAAATACGTTCCTTTTTGTCTAAATCTCCCCTCTATTGTCTGAACATTAAATTAACATAATATCTACTCCATTTCTTCTGCTATACTAGAAAACCTCGACGCTAGGTTTATTATATTGTCAGTGTTTGTGATTGCATCCTCTATACGTTGAAGTTTTCGTAAGTATTTAACCCTTTTCTTGTTAAGGTCACTCTTTTTTATTGTTTTTTGCTGAAGTATATTATTGCTTCTTTTCACGAACTGTTTAGCTTCAGTAATAAATAAATCAGTTGTTTTATTTTCCTGCACTATATCGTTCTGGAAGTCAAACGTGATATTTTTCATGTCGGAATCGCTCTCGCTATTTTCTGATATATCTTCATACACAGGTTGCACTATTTTGATTTAAACGCAGGTGTTGAGGTAGTAAACCGAGGCTCCGTTCTTGCTGCACCTATAGGCCTGATTTTTGAAAATGAACCATCCAAAATCTCGAAACTTTCATCTAAATTAGTTATCGCTGTACTAGGGCGGTTTTCAATTGTTTGAGCAGTAACATCTACGAATTCTTCCTGATGTGGTAATTTTTTAAAATGCTGATGCAATTTTAAAGACTGCATGGCTTTATCTGGTACAGGGAATTTCATTTTCATTTTTAACCGTTATAAGTAAGTAAGACAGCTATCGCAAACTGAATTTTAGATGATGATTACTACTTTTATATCACAAAACATTTTTCTTTTAAAAAATATTCCCTACTAGGGCGCCAAATGTTATGATATTACCTTTTAATTTAAATATTATTTAAATAATTTATAAAAATAAAACAACAGGCATCCGGTTGGCCTGCAAGCTGTGTTACTCAAGAACAAAAAGACAAATACATCGAAGACTTTTTAAATAACGAGGCTGTGATGTTAGAACCTGGCGAGGTTGTAAATAACCCGGGGCTTCGTTCTTTGGCTAAGTTAATATTAAACAGTTTTTGGGGAAAATTTGGGCAGAGGGAAAACCAACCCAAAGCTAAGATTGTCAGAGATCCAGGCGAGCTATTTGGTATGTTTGCGAACCCCTATATTGATGTTAATGCTTTGGTTCCTGTTGGTGATGAGGCGGTTATTGTTAATTACGAGCATAGAGAAGTATACCAGCCTTTATCTACCGTTAATGTGGTGATAGCCTCGTATGTCACGGCACAGGCTAGATTAAAATTGTATAGCTACCTTGAACAATTGGGGGAAAGAGTATTGTATTACGACACAGATAGTGTCATATATGTGTCAAGACCTGGCGATATTGATATCGCTATCGGAGAGGCTGTCGGTTCTATGACCAATGAACTCGAAGGATATGGACCTGGCAGCTACATTACAGAGTTTGTGTCGGGTGGCTCAAAGAACTATGCGCATAAGGTGTTTTCCGCCAGAGATAGCGATGAAAAAATAGTGTGTAAGGTAAAGGGCATCTGTTTGAACTATTCGGCTTCTCAGCTGATAAATTTTGAAAGTATAAAAAACATGATTCTTGAGGGCTCAGATCCTGTATACATAGTGTCGAATAGTATACGGAGGACCAAAGAACACGAGATGTTAACGCGAGCAGAGACTAAAATATATAAGCCTCTCTCTACTAAAAGAAAGTTTGCAGAAGACCACAGCTCGGTTTAAACCCCCAAAAATTTAAGAGTATTATTCTTATGTTTTTTACCTGTATATTGTATATATTAAATATTTTAAACCTAAGTACTTTTGTAAAAAATTTCAATATCATGTTTAGGGTATTGTATTCACATTAGAGTCTATGAAAACTAGTGTGCAAACATTTATGTTTTTAAAATATTGTTATGTAGTTTAGAGTTACATATTACCTTTTTTTTTGAAATATGTGAGAATTCAATAAACAATTAAAATAATCTCTGCCTTGTTCTTTATGCTTTACCTGTATATTATGATATATTGAATATTTTTAATAAATTTAATTTGTATTTTATAAAACAATTGTGTTTTAGCTAAAGTATTACATTGAAACTGTGTATGAGAATTTTAATAAACTGTTAAACGCTAACCTGCATTTTATTTTTAACTTTTTGCTCCAGAACGCATTCGAAAACAATTTTACAATTTATTTACCAAAACACTGTGCTTTAAATAAAATGAAGAATCAATAACTGAATATAAAAGCGGGATAATGAAAGCTATAAAAAACATCAATAGTCAGTGTTTTTTTTTTATTAAAACCTAATTGTCACAAGCCCCAAGTATGTCAGAAGTATATGTTTTTGAATCATTAGATTGTTGTTTTTAATGTTGAGATGACTTATGCTTTTTATTACGATGTATAAAGCGTTTCCTGCTTTTCGTTGGGATCGCGAGTATGCACGAAGGATAAAAATAGATTCTATATAGTATCTGCAGTGTTTTAAACAGCTCCGCGAATATATTATTTTATGTATTTTCCATCTTTTTATATTTTTGCACATTTATATGCTTAGGCTTTAGGTATTTAACACAATCACATTTTCCTACGTTCTCATGGACCACTTCAGTCACCTGGTGGTATTTGCGCTAGTCTTATTAGTCTGGAGGTACTTCAGTCACCTGGTGGTACTTGCGCCAGCCTTATGGGGGCTACTCGGCTGTCGGCAGGCGGGCTGAGTCGCCCTAATAACTACTACTTCAGTACATTCAATCCAGCTGCTGAAGATAAAACTGACGAAGGAAAACGACGAATCGGATCAAGTTTCATTCGAGGAATTCAAGGAGATATTAAAGGTTCAAGATTTATTCATGATATGGTGCCAAACATCAATCGGAACCAAGCTGAAGGACTTCTTAATGGATGTTTGATCTGCAATTAGAAGAGGCTATATGGAATCCAAAAGAGTGGTACGGTCCAAGATATCTGGGAGTGGAACAGATGGTACTTACACACCGATCTGATATTTATATGAACCGATAGACAGATTTTTACGTTCAGTGTATGCTCCAGGGAAGACAATAAACTCATATTCGAGGGGGCAATCACTTGAAATTATGTGTCCCACAATTGAAATATTGCACACATATTGCACGATACTGCACACCATTGCGCACCTGTCCCACATATTGCATAAGTGATTACCCCCTCGCTCATATTATATTGGGAAAAAAGGTCGTACACTATTTAAAAAATTGATTGCCTTATTGATCATTTTGCCGTAGTAGTTTTCCATCATTGCACTGGAAATATTTACAAAATTTGTTCCTAACTGCTCTTGTCTGCAGACTCGCTTTTCGAGGTTGCTTTTGGATGGGTAAAATAAAGGTCATTTCATCTTGACCTCGACGCCATAATCCTGCAATAAGTCTTCCATTTCCCTCGGAATCGAAGGCATCTGGGGGGTAAATACGATGAACTGGAGTTTACTTTTCTTCAAGAAATTCTGAAGTAGGACGTAGGTCATGGTAATTAAAGAGGCCTTTTCTGGTTCAAGCAACATAGGTTCTCGGAATACTCTAAATACCGATGCCATTATTCCAAAAACGTTTTCTCCTATGCGCCTGGCTTTTGATAACCTATAGTTAAACGTTCTTACAGCACTTCCTTTTACATGAACACTGGTTTCATAACATTGGGGCTAAGACCAAATGCATCATCAGGCCACCATGACGTATGGTACGTACGCATTCTTTTAGAGTCAGTACAGCTTGTGCTGCGGGTAAATTTAGATGTTTTTCTTGAAGTTGTCTAAAATAGGGCGGTATTTCGGAAAACTTCACCATCGGTGATTCGTCCCTGGAAATATTGTAGAAAATAAAAGAAGCTAATAGTTTTATCTGAACTATTTTTCTCTATTATTAATATTTTTCGATTTACAGCCTTCAGAATGATGAAAATTTGTGCTTTACTGCAATTTATACTTTTTGCAATAATCTCTGTCCTCGTTGCTCCTATAGTTAGGCAAACAGCAAACGACGTACACTTATTATTTTTACACTATCTCCGGGTATGCATAATATTTTATGTTAAGCCCGTTTGATCAAACCAAACTAATAAATAACAAGATAAGAAGTTGTATAAATCAATCCAACTTGTCATCTAAAGTAGTTAATATCTGGCACCCACTGAGTTAACATCAAGTTGACTACGAGTTGCTGTAAAAGTGAATAAAAAAATTATCAAAATAATTCCTTTGATTGTTGGGCACCCTCCTAACTGGCGAAGTCGGTACTCTTGTGTACTTGGGTTACTTTTCCGAAGCAGAAGCTCTCAACTGGTGCAGTCAGTAGGTATAGCCCCTCCTCGAGACGACACATAATTCCGAGGCGAGGCCTTGAGGTCCGCCCAAGTGGTACCAGGTGACTGAAGTGAGGCCCGGTGTCAATGCAGACCGACTGAGATGGCTCATGAGATAAAACGTAGGGAAGCCGCCCAAGTGGTACTAGGTGACTGGAGTACCTCCAGACTAATAAGACTGGCGCAAATACCTCCAGGCGACTGAAGTGGAAAATACATAAAATAATATATTCTCGGTGCTGTTTAAAACACTGAACGATATATATATATACTATAAATTAGACAACTTGTAACATTTTCACACCTGCTACATTCAAAACAGAAAGGCTGAGTCGAATAGTATCACCGACTTATAAATTTAAACAAAAAGCGCCAACAGGTGTTATGCATTTTAAATAGTGAGATTTTTACCATACACTGTACCTATACAGGAATATTCGGTTAAGGCTTGAGAATAGGATACATATAATATCTGGCGCAAATATTTTTACCAGTAACCGAATAAAAAACCATATTTAAACGTCTGCAAAAGATACAGTACAACAAACCCGGGAATATCTAAGCCCATCTGTTAATATTTAAATAGAGGCGAATAATAAACAAATTCGCATGTGACAATGTGTGAAACAAAGTATTATAAAAACATATTCTTAGTTGCAAAATGCATCTCAAAATTGTTTATTTCTTTCTTGAGGCCAGATGTTTATGTTCAGCTCTTATGAAAGTATAAAAAACAGAACACAAAACACATCATTGCTATGAAGATAATTTTTATTTATGGTAGGGATAAAAATACCATTTTATGAAAAAAAAGAACTTTACAAACGCAGGTTTTGTTTCAGAAATGGTATCGAATTTTTATTTTTAGATATAGGTATATATTTCTGTTAATATTGTGTAAGATCATATTTTTATTATAAGTAACGGGGATAGCTGATACATGCTCATGAATTTTATTTTTATTTTTGAGGGGATCCGCGCGTGCTAGTGATAAATTAAAAAGTCTGTATGTCCTCCCGCATTTAAAAAATTTTATATACCTATAATATACCATTAATAAGTCTTTTACGCTGGTAAACCAGCAAGTTAGAGCATTCTTTATACACCACTACCTGTGAAGGATCACGCATTTTATATTAACTACATTTTCAAAATGCACAGGTGTATAATCCTTTTTACAAGAAGATCGCGCGGTTTAATATTCATTCTGCCATGCAAACAACAACAGGTATAATATTTAAATCTAATAAATATCTGTTCCATAATTTCATTTATTTTAATTGTGGGGTTGTCTTTTCACGAACGGGGGAATGCATTTTTTCTCTTTAAATATTTCCTGTTTGAAAGAGATTTTTCCAGCCATTAGAGTAAACCATTTATGGTAGCTTATCGAGATTAATCCGGTCTTCTAGAATTTCCTGGCACAAATAATACAAAATTTGACTCTACCGGAGGTACTTGCAAAGTATGTTAGCAATAAAACAAAATATATCGGTAAAAATTTATGAAAAACAACAAATTACATACCTATATATAAAAACTAGCAGGAAGGCCCTCCGCAGACCAATCCCAACTCGGAATACCTTCTGAAAGAAAGAAAACATATTGAAGGACGGCTAGTTTAATACCTCTTTACAACTAGTTGTAGTAAAGTGATTGAGAAAAATTTTTAACTATGGCTTAAACGTTAAACGAGTCTTGGAGTTATATGTTTAGCTCTCCACAAGTTTAAAAGAATAATGATAAATATTTATTTAAAGATATTTTAAACTTGAATTAAAAATAGTTACCCTATATTGAAATAAACTCTAGCTGTTAGAGGATCAGCAACGGCATACACAGGCCACCCAAAGAGTTCGCCGTTATAGATGACCTGTAATTGATGGGGTGGTTCTGGCCATCCACACATAAAGAAGGAGAACTAAAATAGTAAACCAAAATCAGAAAAATAATATAAGCTAATAAATGGGGTATACCAGGTTTTCCTCGAAGAGATTCCCTGCTATCTCCAGCAAAATTTGAGCAATTCGGAAGGTTTCTGAAAAAACGATACTGACTAATTCATAACTAAATAATTGTTCAGCTTACCATTTTCATTTAGGCAGGACTCGTAAATAACTAAAAATAAAACCATTTAAATTTGAACGAATATTAAAATTGAAAAACATTAAAACTTTTTAAAAAACACTAAGCAGTTTATATATATTTTAATTGAACTCACTCCAACCACAAAACTATAACACAGTTAATATAGAGGCATTCATTTCGCTACTAACAGAATTAAAAGCCATTTCTATTAATTTATTTTCGGGTTGAAACATAAAAAATGAATACATTGTAAGACTAAAAGTACAGCAAATATTATTGCAATTATGCACGCGCAGCAAGAGCACCCCGAGATCGTATATCCAGCAACCAAAAAAAACAAACACCGATAGTTAAAGCCAACATTGAAACGGTTGTTGATAAATAATAAAATTATATTATGAAAATATACACACAACAATCGTAGTTATTGAAGAGTAGGACGGATCCAAAACTGCTCAAAGCATTAAACAAAAGAAAAAGTCAAACACCATTTGTTATGCTGAGAACGTAATTTGAATTATTACACTATATTTTTATAAGGGATATCTACAATATTTTGTTAACTACTTTTCGAGTGCTTGTGATAAAATTGTAATAAAACGCCGTGTATACATCAATACAGTTTATTTAATAATTATATAAAAGTATATACATAATACATTTCTACCTAAATGGTCGTTAATTCTTATCGCAGGTTCGTAGGGATATATCTTAATTTTTAAAAAGTTGTAAAATTATTAAAATTGAATGATTCTTGTAATAACACGGGGCCGCAGCCAGATTTTCAATTCTTGGTTTGTGTTTGAGATAATTGTCTTGCTTTAAGTACAGCCAGAATATTTTTATTGCGTCTTTCTCTTTCCTTTTCTTCAGGTGTCTTGGATGGCTGCTTTGTATCTTTTGCAGCACTCCCCCGACCACTAGATGATTCTTCGTGTGCCTTCCTTACATGATTTTTAAACCCGTCTTTTCTTTTAAATGTCTTATTACATAAACCACAGTGGAAACGGCGGTTTGTGTGACTAAATAAATGACGCCTTAGGCAGCTGCCCCAGGAGTATACTTTGCTACAAATTTCACAGGTGAACATCTTTACTCTGCTACTGCATAGCATCAAATGACTAGGTTGTAGTAGATCATACCTATTTATGATCTACTCGAACGAATTTATAACTTTATTGTGATGCCCCCCATCGCCAAAATGAGACCTAATATCATTGCAAAAGAGCTGTATATCATTGGAAAAGAGCTGCACAGCATTGCAAAAGAGCTGTATATCATTGGAAAGGAGCCGCTTATCATTGCAAAAGAGCTGTATATCATTGGAAAGGAGCCGCTTATCATTGCAAAAGAGCTGTATATCATTGGAAAGGAGCCGCTATCATTGCAAAAGAGCCGTTCATCATTGGAAAGGAGCCGCTTATCATTGCAAAAGAGCCGTTCATCATTGGAAAAGAGCTGCACAGCATTGCAAGAGAGCTGTATATCATTGGAAAGGAGCCGCTTATCATTGCAAAAGAGCCGTTCATCATTGAAAAGGAGCCGCTTATCATTGCAAAAGAGCCGTTCATCATTGGAAAAGAGCTGCACAGCATTGGAAAAGAGTCGCGTATCATTGGAAAAGAGCTGAATATCATTGGAGAGGAGCTGCGTACAACATAAGTGCCGACAAATAGTTTGTCACACGATTTACGTGCGAATACATAAGACTTCACATGCAGGTAAAAATATAAACAATAATGACCATTTAAATATCTAGAGTCTTATACACAAATAATGTACACAGTTGAAATTTTAAAACAATTTTGTAAATGCACAGATATACGTTTAATGGCTTTTTTTTGCTGTTTTATTCATGATCTGCCATTAAGAACTTTCATTAATATTTGTCGCACGGTTTCGGCATATTTTCTCCAATTTCAAATATAATAATTTAGGCCGGAGACATAAATAAATAACCCTCTGTAAGTAACTACCTTTACAACATACACGAGTTCTCTCATCTTATCGCTGAAAATAGGTGCATTATTTTTGCCTCTGTAAACTAATTTATTATTTTCTTTTTACTTTAATATTATACCAGTCACCTTATCATTGTATGTTTGTAATTTTGTTATTTTATATTTTACCATTTTATCGTAGCTGCCGCCTTCATGTCATATTTTTATTCTTATCTATTCTGATTTAAATACTGATTAATTATTACCTAGATTTAATGTTCTGTGCAGACATTTAATTGTGTTTACCGGCATGCCTATAATGTATCATTTCTAAAAGATTAATAAATATCATTATTATTATTATTTTTTTCCTCAAAAACCAGTCACCCTTCTCTCTGCCTCCGATACCAGAGAGGGTACGCTGGTAATACCAGTGACCACTCCCTACACCGTAGAGTTATTATTATTATTATCATCATCATCATCATCATCATCATCATCATCATCATCATCATCATCATCATCATCATCATCATCATCATCATCATCATCATCATCATCATCATCATCATCATCATCATCATCATCATCATCATCATCATCATCATCATCATCATCATCATCATCATCATCATCATCATCATCATCATCATCATCATCATCATCATCATCATCATCATCATCATCATCATCATCATCATCATCATCATCATCATCATCATCATCATCATCATCATCATCATCATCATCATCATCATCATCATCATCATCATCATCATCATCATCATCATCATCATCATCATCATCATCATCATCATCATCATCATCATCATCATCATCATCATCATCATCATCATCATCATCATCATCATCATCATCATCATCATCATCATCATCATCATCATCATCATCATCATCATCATCATCATCATCATCATCATCATCATCATCATCATCATCATCATCATCATCATCATCATCATCATCATCATCATCATCATCATCATCATCATCATCATCATCATCATCATCATCATCATCATCATCATCATCATCATCATCATCATCATCATCATCATCATCATCATCATCATCATCATCATCATCATCATCATCATCATCATCATCATCATCATCATCATCATCATCATCATCATCATCATCATCATCATCATCATCATCATCATCATCATCATCATCATCATCATCATCATCATCATCATCATCATCATCATCATCATCATCATCATCATCATCATCATCATCATCATCATCATCATCATCATCATCATCATCATCATCATCATCATCATCATCATCATCATCATCATCATCATCATCATCATCATCATCATCATCATCATCATCATCATCATCATCATCATCATCATCATCATCATCATCATCATCATCATCATCATCATCATCATCATCATCATCATCATCATCATCATCATCATCATCATCATCATCATCATCATCATCATCATCATCATCATCATCATCATCATCATCATCATCATCATCATCATCATCATCATCATCATCATCATCATCATCATCATCATCATCATCATCATCATCATCATCATCATCATCATCATTATCATCTCTCGTAGGTTGAGTCCGCTTACCCCATACATCTTTACTAGCTTAATAACACTATGATGTATTAATAGGAATGGCTCGAAACTCCTTAATACTTTCAAGAAAATGTAAGGAAAATGAGTGTATTTTACAACAAATAAATATTCTTTTATATTACGAAAAATAACTCGGTGGATGATTTATATTTTATACTCTGCTGCAATAGAAAATGATGAATTTTTCAATAAATTATGCTTCCCCATATTGAATTTTTAATGTGGTTTTTATCGAATAATTATTTCATCAAAGCCTGCAGATGTTTTATACATAGTCTATCATTTGACATTCTGAGTAAATTTTCTCCTTATTTTTTCATTTTGGAAAAATAAAGGTGTAATATAATTTCTTAAATATTTGTTTGCAAAACCACCCTGTATACCTAAAATGATATTCTCATATAGAGAGCTACATTGGGTGGTTTCTTCTCGAGCTGCAAAGTCTTCGGGCCACAGGACTGTTTGAGTGTTGAAAATATTATTTCAGGATATGCTGCAGATATAATGTTGTGTTTCTTAAAGTTTCTTATACAATATGTTGTTGTGTGGTCTAGCACCATAAAACATATATAACTGGGGGAGATTTTAAAACAATTCCCGCGTTCAGCCGCTGTTTGTTGACCAGCTTCATATAATGTTACCAAAACATTTGTTTTTACCCTATGTTTGTTGCAATATTATTTACAATTTTTTATAATTATGCATACTACTATATAACGCATTTAACGCAGGCTTTAAACCTACAGTTTCAAAATGACCACTGCCGTGTTGAGTAAGTGTTTCCTATTACAATATATAAATCTAATCCGAAATTCTGTTTTTATATTTTAACTTATTGAAGTGAACGCTCAAAATATTTTTTACCTTTAGATCGATTATGCTGTTTTACTCACGTGTTCCAGTGAATATCAAATAATTTTACTTCATTTTAAATTTGCTGTTAATTTAATAAATAATTAACGATAAACACCTCTAAAATAAGTGCTGATTATATTATTTTACCGCTAGATATCAATCTACATATATTAGCGGTTGACTGTTCGCGAGCAATCGGAATAAAATATTATATTGAAACATTACCTCCTGCTAAAAATACTAAAAATATTTTTTATTTCAGTTATCGAGAACACACCCGTTAGCCTGCCTTGTAAGTTCAGAAATTATCTATCCTTTTTTAAATTATTTAAACTGTGCTTTTTAGTGACCATGCAGATATTTAGTTTTCTTTGGGGGGTGATGCGGCAGAGGTACCCCGGGGAAGAAGTATGTACTATTTTTATTGTTTTAAATTTATTTACATATTTTTATGCCTTCCCTATTTTATATTCATGTTTCTCTTTCTAGTTTACATATACATGTGGAGCAGATCAGATACCGGAGGCGTATTACGAGTGCCCCTGGTCTGGTCCCATTTGCGGGAGGGAGGTACTCCTGCTATTTGACCGTGTCGGTGACAGGGCATATTTTGAAATTTCGTAAGTATATTTTCATTTTTAATTTTTTCTGTGGTTTCAATACGTTTTAAATCCGTCATTCTGTATAAGTTGCTAATTATTTATCCCTTCAATTATTATAGTTATAATAGTTTAAATCTATTATTACTTCTGAGTGCTAAATTCGAAACATTTACTTATATTAAAGTGAATTTGAAATTTTATTCTTTTCCTGGTTTCCAATATCGTGTAGGAGGTTTACTTAACCGATAATAAATGGCCGTTGTTTGGATATTAGGGAATTTATTATTAATTAGTCTATACCTAATTATGTTTATAATTCTACAATGCTATAGTAGCACAGTTTAATAGAATAATTTGATCGCCCTTACATAGTTTACATTTCTAGATTATCTTTATGCTGTAACGAACATTTGCTTGTCTTCCTTAACTAGATATATTATTATAAATCTGGGAACGTTTTAAATATCGAGTGAATTATTTATACACACTAATTTGCTTTTTCTTTATTCTACAGATGATGGCAGTCACCCCATCCATCCATAGTCGCTGCTAGTGTTATGGCGTACGTTATTTACATTATTTATAGTTTTTTTATTTATCAATATATTTGAATATTTAATCTAATATTTGATAATATTTTATAATATAATGTTTTTTATGTTATTCTAATAACTGTTTTTTATTTACAGAAGCTGAATAAAAAATTATTTTTTATTATTGTTTTATTCTTAACATGTGTCTAGGTCAGTAAATGATATATTCATAAAATATATTTTTCTTTGCGAAAACATTATTGATAAAAGGTTCTCATATCAGACCTCTGTGTTAAGTTTTTATTTTTAGCATACTGAAATATAATACCTATACACAACCAGTTTATATTTCCTCTTTCTTATGACACTGGCATAAACTTAGTTCTTTATAACAAATGCATTTGTAAGTTGGTTTTGATATCCATCTACTAATGTATTTATTTATTGATAGCTATCAATCACTGGATTAATTAATTGTAAAAGTGCTATTGTTTTAACTATTAAAAGCAGTTATAAACACAGCAAATAAATCTAAAGGTGTTTGATAGTGAATATGTGTCAGTTGTCTGCCTAAATTAGATGTTTATCGAGAGGTTTTATGAACCCTGAAGGATTATAATCAACAAGCAGTACAAGTAAGTTCCCTTTTATAGCTTCAATCTTTTGATATTATTAGGTATTTTAAAAATTAATTGGCTTTCATTAGATATGGAAGAAATTATCCTTCATCGATTACTTATCATACTAAAATTCAAACAAAATACGCTGCCTCACATTAGACTATATTTTCTCTAAAATTCTTTTTCATAATTATTGGTTGGGAATATTCTAGTGTTAGGTGAGTTATTCATCTACATCTTATATATATTTTCTATCATTTTTGGGGTATGGAATAATAAAAGAGTTGAAGAGTTGAGCTAAATTTTATTGTCTGTACACATACAAGTAAAAGTATACAAATAAAGGTATAGTAGATAGATATACATTTTCTTGCTCCTTTTTAATGTGGTATATAAAGGGATATATAAAACATCAAAAATATTAAGAGTAAAATAGCCAATATTAATTAAAAAGCACATAACAATAGATAATAAATTTAGGCGCTAGTGTAAATGAAAAGAAAAATGACAATAGTAAAAATATATGATAAATTGAAAACATTAATCATGTTTGGGCAAAAATATACCTTTTTCTTAAAATCTTAAAATATTTACAAAAATAGTAAAGTAGTGTGAAACAAAAAAATAAAATAGAATTTTAAAATTATGTACATGACTTAATTTTGATTGCAATAATTGTTGAGACATTAAAAACAAAATTAAAAATTACATATGTCTAATCAAACGTATTTAATGATCTCTATATTTTTATTATTGTCACAATAAACTATTCTTAAAATCGTGGTATCGCACAATAGAGCTTTTACAATTTATATTATCGAATAAGTGGGTGAAAACACTATTTATTATTTTCTACACAAACATTTTTCGGTTCCTCTTTTATAGCACACATTTTGGTGTTATAACAATAATTCACGTTTGGGTAAAAATATACGTTTTCCTTAAAATCTTAAATTATTTACAAAATAGTAAAGTAGTGTGAAACAAAAAAAAGATAAAATAGAATTTTAAAATTATGTATATGACTTAATTTTGATTGCGATAATTGTTGAGACATTAAAAACAAAATTAAAAAATTACATATATCTAATCAAACGTATTTAATATGATCTCTATATTTTTATTATTGTCACAATAAACTATTCTTAAAATCGTGGTATCGCAC
Organism: Rutpela maculata; assembly: GCA_936432065.2. Lineage (NCBI taxonomy): Eukaryota > Metazoa > Arthropoda > Insecta > Coleoptera > Cerambycidae > Rutpela > Rutpela maculata. Next base: position 124,696,724 of record OW386292.2, on the reverse strand, counting down.
AATAGAGCTTTTACAATTTATATTATCGAATAAGTGGGTGAAAACACTATTTATTATTTTCTACACAAACATTTTTCGGTTCCTCTTTTATAACACACATTTTGGTGTTATAACAATAATTCACGTTTGGGTACAAATATACGTTTTCCTTAAAATCTTAAATTATTTACAAAATAGTAAAGTAGCGTGAAACAAAAAAAGATAAAATAGAATTTTAAAATTATGTACATGACTTAATTTTGATTGCAATAATTGTTGAGACATTAAAAACAAAATTAAAAAAATTACATATATCTAATCAAACGTATTTAATGATCTCTATATTTTTATTAATGTCACAATAAACTATTCTTAAAATCGTGGTGTCGCACAATAGAGCTTTTACAATTTATATTATCGAATAAATGGGTGAAAACACTATTTATTATTTTCTACACAAACATTTTCCGGTTCCTCGTTTATAGCACACATTTTTGTTGTTATAACAATAATTCCGTCTAGTTTCCTAATCAATTTTTCTATTTCTCTCATTCTCTGCTGATATATCTCACGTTTTTTATAAAGTTTTTCGCGTTTTTTTTGTTTTTTACGAAGTATTTCTGCACTTTTTGCGATAAGATGTTTGACCTCTGTTACAAACGCCGCACAGCTGTCGTTTTCCTGTACAATGTCTACTTGAAAATTAAAAGTCCCGTCCTGGACGCTATTTTCCGTTTCAGGGCTATCTATGTTGTTCTCTGCTTCAGAAATATCCTCATACACAGGAACAGGTGTATACTGCGGCACTGTTTGATCATCCAGAGACGTGTTGGCGTGCTCGTGTTTCTGAGTTGCTGTGCATCGCGGGTCGGACCTTGTTGCACCAATAGGTTGTATGCACGAAAATGACCCCTCAAGTACTTCTATGCTGCTACTGGAAATATCGCTTGCTGTATCGGGAAGGTCTCGAATATTTCTTGCCTGCTGAGTAATATCCATGAATTTTTCGTGGTTTGGTAATTTTCTTAAATGTTGTTGTATCTTGACGGACCTAATGGTTCCTTTAGGTGTGGCTAGTATGGTTCTCATGACTGTATGCGTTCGTGTAATAACTTAATTTCAAATAACGGCTTGTTTGAGGATGTTTACTGATAACATTACCCCTTCCAAGTGTATAGTCTTTTCTAGTTTGGGTCCCACGCTGCATCAGGTCGTTGGTTCTACCCCTCTTGCAGCAGTCATATTTTTGTCTTTTATTTTTCATAAATATATGAGAACCGCCTTGTGATATCCGCTCTCAGCGCAAACGAGGCATGTATCGAATGTTTTTTTTTTGCATCGTTTCTTGGTGAGAAGATAAAACCCTTTTCACGTTATACAGCATGTGTGAATTATAATACAGGAATCGCGTCCTTTGATTGTAGATATATGGTTCTATTTTCCGTTATCCTAATTTTTATACTGTGTCTTATTGATTTTGGGGCGCGTTATATATCTACTAAACGGGGGTTTAAAGTTTTTCTAGGAGAAACCAGTTTACGTGGAGAACTTTTTACCTAATTTAAACTTTTAGGCACACATTTTTTTTGCTCTTTGCAGGTTATATGTAAATTTCTTTTTTATTTCTTCAAGGCGTGTGATGAGATCATTCATACCGGCAGAATTTTCGCTTTTCTTTCTTTACCTATTACTAGATGTTTTGAATGTATAAATGCTATTACTTCTGCGCGAAAGCACGCAACATATCATTTTATTTTTAACTTCTTGCTTACTATCAAATATAACTTATGATAAAGACCGATGTTAGTGTCGATTTTCTAAGTAGGCGCACCGAGATTTATATATTTCGAGCTACTGAAACACTTTGTTATTATTTATCTACATTTGATATCAGGTGTCAAGGTTGGCCGCAAGCTCTAGACTCATGTGTTTTGTGCATTTGTTGTATTTAATTTTTATGCGCCTTAATTTTCTCTTACACATGCGGTAGTTTTTATACATAAATCATTTTATTGACCTGTGTTTTTATATATTGCCAAAGTTCATCTATTCGAAATGTTGTATGCAGATTCTTAAATGTAATTATTAATTGGGGCTGGTAAGTTATCCAGTGTTGAGAGCCATATAAAATATGCTTTTGTACCATATAGGTGTATATAATATCATGCCTGCTCAAGCGTACTCACTCATTATCTATTCCATAAAATTACTAAAATTAGAAGGGGTGTCTACACTTTATAAACTAAGGCTGTATCATAACCCCATTACTTTACCATGTAAAAGTAATCTATACTTAGACGGAAGTCTAACAAAAGACGGCGGATCATCTGCAATCAGGTTGAATTGATAAATAGCGCCTTCAGTTATCTTTTTAGAGAAATTTGGTTTTTATAAAATTAAAGCCCCTTATTGAAACCGTAAACTATTTATTTTGGAAACATTTTTAAAATATACAGGGTAATATAAACCACGGCTAGTATTGGTATTATTTGTTTTAACACATCTATTTCCACATATGCATTAACTATCGAGCCCTTAATAACAATAATAACTTTAATATATTTAATCCTCGTATCATTTATAGCTCGTTATTAAATGCCGAACTAGCTGTCTAACACCTTTACGCCATATGTACATACCCATTGGATGTATGACAGTATTCACTTTCGTTTTCGTTTTAAAAATATCCATTCTAAATTAATTTTATGTTTAGCTCTTGTTATATACAAGGTGGTGGAAAATATTGATGTTGAATACAAGTTTCAATTAAGTGTTGCGGATGAAACTTTTTGCAATATTTTTTTTTGATGAGATGTTTTCTGTAGCTTTCTTATACATAACATTTAAACCGTTTAACATGTTTTCCTGCACTATTTGACCATACCTATTTTACCACAACCTATTTAATATATAACTTACATGTTTTGGGTTTTGCGCATGCGCTTACACATTGAAATAATTATGGGCACTTCCGGTTATCATGTGTTAACCAGATGTCGTGAGAATCTAACCTTTGGTTTCACCAGCCAGACAAGTCATTCACCTTTCACCAGATGCCGTGAATCATCGATCTATTTTTAGATGTGAATCACTGGCAGATGTTCACGAGTCATCGATTTATGCCAGATGTTTTCATATCGTGAGACTTTACAAAACAGGATGTTCCCACGTTTTAGCATTTATATACGAGGGATCGAATTAATAACACGTGATCCCCCATATGTTATTTCTATCGAATATAAGACGAGGATTGCGATCTAGCCAGTCTTTTGACGTTTGTTGTTGGCGTTACTAGTATAAGCTGTTTTCGACGCGGTCTTTTAAGTTAGTTAAAATGGAAAAGTTTATCCTGGTAAAAGATAGTGTTAAGAAAGTTAAACGTTTCAATTTAACTGGACGTACCCTCGAATTTAAAATTAAGCCCATACCAGCTAATGAAGAACCAGTGTCCTGGGTGAAGAGTGCAGTTAACCAAATTATTGAAAAAGGTGCCGAGGGTCTTCAGCCTGGTGATCAAGTTGGTTTCAACTTCTGTAGTAGAGATTTTCAACGGGGAGATGGCTGGTTTGCTTTTCGTGAAGCCGGCAAGGTTACATACAATGATATCTGGAATGTCATCAGTAGCATATACCAGTCCAATTCAGCTGGTTTGAACACCGAGACTTTCTGTTTAGGTGTAACAAGTGTCAGAATGCCTTCTGGAAAAGGAAGAGGTCGTAAATATAATAATTTCGAAGAAGAATGTCGTAAGCGAAGTGGAATTATTACTATAAACAATCAGGATAACATGTGCCTACCTCGAGCTTTAATGGTGGCTATTGCCTACGTAAACAAGGATCCTTTGTGGAACAGAGTTCGTCGTAATACTGGGGATTTACAAACCCAGAGAGCAATTAATCTGCTGGAAGAGACTGAACTTACTATTCCCTCGGAAGGTTATGGCATTCCTGAATTGGAGAGGTTTCAACGTGAACTACAAAATTATAAAATTGTGGTTTACATGTATGGTAACAAAGGCAGAGATGTTATGTTTGAAGGCGTTAATGAAGGGAAGAAACTTAATTTACTTTATCATGAAGGACATTATAACGTGATTACATCTTTAACATCTGCCTTCTGTGCGAAATATTATTGTGAAGAATGCCATATACCCTATGACCATAAAAACAAACATAGGTGTGGCGGTACCTGTCCCTGCTGTTTACAACAACCTGCGTGTCCACAGACTTTGAATGTAAAATGCCCTGAATGTAAAAGATCGTTCAGAGGCATGAATTGTTGCGATAATCACCGGAGAGAAGGATCATTAGCAAAAGGCAGCGTTTGCGGACAGATTAAGCTTTGTATGAATTGCCTTAAAACGGTAAAAAGCGATAGGAAACATACGTGTGGCGAGATATTTTGCAAGATTTGTAATAGTCATATGCCCCAAGACCATCTTTGTTATATACAAGTTGATAAAGGAACACCGAAAACGACAGATACTCTATTTATTTTCTATGATTTTGAAACAAGGCAGGAGAAAGTTTTGGAAGATGGTTCTCTTCTACACGAACCAAATTTATGTGTTTTTAGTCAATGTTGCAATAGCTGTTTTGAAGAGGACATAAAAATTTGTGACAGATGTGGTGTAAAACGGCAGGTGCTAAAAGTGAATCCTGTTAATAACTTCACAGAGTATGTCCTCAATCAACGAAAACTATTCAAGCAGCTTATATGTTTAGCTCACAATTTCCAATCATTCGACGGACAGTTCATTCTCAATTATATATTGACAAAAACGGATCTTAAACCAGAATTCATTATGAGAGGTACAAAGATTATTTCAATGGTGGTTGGAAATGTAAAATTCATAGACTCTCTTAACTACTTCCCAATGGCTCTCTCCAAACTACCAAAAGCTTTTGACCTCAGTCCGGAACTTAGAAAAGGTTATTTTCCTCATCTGTTCAACACCCTGGAAAATGAAAAGCACGTTGGTCCTTTGCCCGCTCTGGAATTTTATAGTCCTGACACAATGAGATCAGAAGATCGCGAACAATTTCTACAGTGGTATGAGGAACATAAAAACGATATTTTTGATATGCAGCGTGATCTGGCGGAATATTGTGTATCAGATGTTGAAATATTGAAAAATGCCTGCCTGAAATTTCGGGGGCAGTTACTCGAGACCACTAATGTTTGTCCGTTCACTGAAGGCTGTACGCTTGCTAGTACATGCAACAAGGTGTTTAGAAGAAATTTCCTGAAGCCAAACACAATAGGCATCATTCCGAAAAATGGTTACAGGTGGCGAGATAACCAGAGCATGGTGGCGATTCAGTGGCTTGTTTGGGAAGAACGTGAACGTCAAATTAATATTATACACGCTGCTAAACAAGCGGAATTCAGAGTGCAAGGTGTAAAAGTGGATGGATATTGTGAAGAAACAAAACAGGTGTTTGAGTTTCATGGCTGTTATTACCATGGATGCCCTAACTGTTTCAAATATAACAGAGATGAACCGCTATATGACAATCCTACAGAAACTATGAACCTAAGATATGAGGCTACTATTGCTAAGGCGGAAAGACTTAGAGGTTTAGGCTATCAGGTAATAGAGTCGTGGTGTTGTCGGTTTAGGAGGCAGCTTAAAGAAAATGAAGAACTTAGAAATTATAGCGAAAATCATCCTTTAGTTAATCTTGCCCCGCTTAACGCTCGTGATGCTTTTTACGGTGGAAGGACTGGAAATACTTATGAATATTATAAGTGTGGTCCTGGTGAAAAAATAAATTATATCGATATACGTAGTATGTATCCTTACGTTTGCATGTATGGAAAATTCCCTATAGGACATCCAGAAGTCTACGTAGGAACGGCTTGTGATCAGTTAACCTTAGAGAGAACAGATGGCGTAATCAAATGTAAAATATTGCCACCGACTGACTTGTATCACCCAATTTTGCCTATGAAAATGAACAATAAATTAATTTTTGCTTTGTGTTATTCATGCGCAAGAGAGATGCGTGGTAGTATATGTACACATAATAATGAGGAAAGATGCTTAACGGGGACCTGGATTATCGATGAAGTATTGAAGGCTGTGGAAAAAGGTTATGAAATACTAGAAGTTTATGAAATTTGGAAGTATGGCATCCAGCGGTATGACAAAGCGGCAAGTGTTTCGGGTCTGTTTACAGGCATGATGAATAAGTTTATAAAAATAAAACAACAGGCATCCGGTTGGCCTGCAAGCTGTGTTACTCAAGAACAAAAAGACCAATACATCGAAGACTTTTTAAGTAACGAGGATGTGTTGCTAGAACCTGGCGAAGTTGTAAATAACCCTGGACTTCGTTCTTTGGCTAAATTAATATTAAACAGTTTCTGGGGAAAGTTTGGGCAGAGGGAAAACCAGCCCAAAACTAAGATTGTCAGAGATCCAGGCGAGCTATTTGGTATGTTTGCGAACCCCTGTATTGATGTTAATGCTTTGGTTCCTGTTGGTGATGAGGCGGTTATTGTTAATTACCAGCATAAAGAAGAAGTATACCAGCCTTTATCTACCGTTAATGTGGTGATAGCCTCGTATGTCACGGCACAGGCTAGATTAAAATTGTATAGCTACCTTGAACAATTGGGGGAAAGAGTATTGTATTACGATACAGATAGTGTCATATATGTGTCAAGACCTGGCGATATTGATATCGCTATCGGAGAGGCTGTCGGTTCTATGACCAATGAACTCGAAGGATATGGACCTGGCAGCTACATTACAGAGTTTGTGTCTGGTGGTCCAAAGAACTATGTGTATAAAGTGTATTCCACCAGTGATAATGATGAAAAAGTTGTATGTAAAGTAAAGGGCATCTGTTTGAACTATTCGGCTTCTCAGTTGATAAATTTTCAAAGTATAAAAAACATGGTTCTTGAGGACTCAGACCCTGTATACATAGTGTCGAATAATATACGGAGGACCAAAGAACACGAGGTGGTGACTCGAACGGAGACTAAAATATATAGACCTCACTCTACTAAAAGAAAGTTTGCAGAAGACCACAGCTCGGTTCCTTACGGATTTAAACCCCCAAAAATTTAAAAGTATTATTCTTTGTTTTTTACCTGTATATTGTATATATTAAATATTTAAAACCTAAATACTTTTTTTTGTAAAAATTTCAGTATTATGTTTAGGGTATTATCTTCACATTACAGTCTATGAAAACTATTGGGCACATATTTGTTTTTAAAATATTGTTATGTAGTTTAGAGTTACATATTACTTTTTTGAAAATATGATAGAATTTAATAGACAATTAAAATCTCTGTCTGTATTGTTCTTTATGTTTTACCTGTATATTGTGGTATATTGAATATTTTTAACATGCACAATAAATTTAGTTTGTATTTAACAGTTGTGTTTTAAAGTTTTTGTTGTGTCATGTAAAACAAAACCTCTGTACCATATGATCGTGTACAGGTTGTTAAAATTTTAAATAGGTTTGATAAACTTTTTGTAATTTTGTTCGAGCTAATAATGGTATATAAAATTATTTAAACATATTTTAATGTATATAAACCAAAAGGTATAGATTGGTAATATTATGAGGTTGCTAACATAAACAGGTAATATTATGAGTCCTCTATAGGGTCACAGAAGTATTCAAACATTTTGTTTTAGTTCTCGTGATATCTTGGACTTTTTATATCACCATTTTCCCTGTCTATATTACCTTTTTTAAATATGTGAGAATTTAATAAACAAAATCTCTGCCTGTATTGTTCTTTATGCTTTACCTGTATATTGTGGTATATTGAATATTTTTAACATGCACAATAAATTTAATTTGTATTTAACAGTTGTGTTTTTAACTAGGGTATTACATTGAAAATATGTATGAGAATTTTAATAAACAGTTAAACGCCAGCCTGAATTTTATTTTTAACTTCTTGCCCCAGAACGTATTCGAAAACAATTTACAATTTATTTACCAGAACATTTTGCTTTGAATAAAACAAGAAATCAATAACTGAATATAAAGTGGGGCTATAAAAACATCAATACTCAGTGATTCTTTAATATAACATTAAAGGCAGTAGTTTTACAGTAATTGTCACAAACCCCAAGTATGTCAGAGGTATATGTTTTTGAATCATTAGATTGTCGTTTTAATGTAGAGATGGTTTATATTTTTTTATTACGATGCATAAAACGAGTATGCACGAAGGATAAAAATAGATTCTATATAGTATCTGTTCTAATACGAGTATATTATTTTATAAAAATTTTCATTAAAGATAACCTTTTTATATTTTTCCTACGTTTATCTCATGGACCACTTCAGTCAGTCTATATTGACACCGGGCCTCACTTCAGTCACCTAGTACCACTTGGGCGGCTTCCCTACGTTTTATCTCATGAGCCATCTCAGTCGGTCTGCATTGACACCGGGCCTCACTTCAGTCACCTGGTACCACTTGGGCGGACCTCAAGGCCTCGCCTCGGAATTATGTGTCGTCTCGAGGAGGGGCTATACCTACTGCAGTCTTCGAAAAATACCTGTTCGAACAAAAGGCAATCGGGTGATTTGGCATTGAACATCTCCCTGGGTCAACACTTCACTAGGAAATGCATTTGGCGCTAACGTTTTTGAAAAACAAGAACCTACAGAATAAGTTTGGTTTCTACCATTGAACACGAAGAACCTCAATTCATCACTTGATACATCAACTTTCCGTAAGTCTTTCCTTTTCTATCATTATTCCAAATTTCGACGGAAAACCTTCCTATTTAAATGATTTCCTGATATCCTGCAATCGTCTGATAACAACTTTAGCGACGAAAGTTATAGACATTCCCATATACCTATTCTCTTTATTTTTATTAATTCTCATTTGCATTTAAGCATAATATATTAATGTTATAGATTTCTCCGTTCCACTCATCAAAAATAAACAACATTCCAAAACCACATTGTTGATGACAGAATTTGTATAAATATGGAATTGATTTGAATAAAAGTTGGTTCTACATTAATCGATGTCAAGTAAACATCTATAAGTGAAAGTATTGTACAGTACTAGTTAATAAAGAAGTTCTCTAAATAAATTTATTGTGTTTGGCTCCCACGACCCAGCATAATTGGCGCAGTCGGTTTCCTTTGCATTGAAGTTTGGCACTGTGAATCCTCAGGACCCTCCAGGAGAATTTTTGCCAGAAAATTTCGACGAATACGAAAATTTTGGTCTTGAGAAAAAATTTGTGGATTGGAACCAGTGGTCATCAGATAACACAAGAAGCCTACAACACTTCAAGGAGTTAACTAGTAAGTCCCTCCTTTACCTATATCCCTTTGGTTTATTAATTGATTGGTGTGGAACTCCAGGAATTATTTCAATTCGCGAGTAACTTTTTTTGACTGAATATCAGAATTATTACTCATAGATAATTTTGGAGTTATTATAATTCACGATTGACTTTTCATGACTGTGTATCAAAAATTTCAATCATAGTTAAGAACTTCGGAAATTTTGACTATATATCAAAATTTCGATTAACCTTGACTGTATATCAAGTTAGAACAAAAATTGAATTTGTTACTACTTTTCGACGCAAAAAGTAAGTTTCATAACTTTCAAAAACTAAAAATGGTAGACGCAGATGTCACTATTAATTTCCAATACTTTAAAATAAACATTGATGTCATCCCCAGATTTGATGGCAGAGCATCTCTTTTAACCGATTTTATTTCATCGTGTGATGAATTGCAATAAACATATGGGAGACAATGAACTTCAAAACAAATTTGTTTTAAGAGCCATTCGAAACAAACTATACGGACAAGCACAAATAAATGTTTCAGCTAGAAGAGACGCCAAACATTGGGCAACAATAAAATCAATTCTAATTGATACATTTGGCGACGCGAGGGATTTGCCAACCCTTCAAACAGAATTAATCCATTTACAATTCAATCCAAAAAAGACACAATATTTTCATTTCGAAACAAAATACAATACTACGAATCTTTACTAATTTGCAAACTTGAACAGTCTAATGAAATTGATCCTGTTAAAGATGCAATGAACACGGTATTTCAAAAATTAGCCTTAGACACATATGTAAGAAATTTACTTAAAACAAATGATTTGCACTAAAGAAATTATCAAATTAAGTGAAGCAATTAAAACAGTAACAAGAGAAGAACAACATTACTCTAAAACTGTGAATTCTTCCAACAATAATTACAATTTTATACCTACACTCTATAAGCAAATACCAAAACAAATGATTAAACAAACAAATCCTAATAATCAACATAATAATGTTTGGGCACCAAAAAATACTAGCAATAATTATCAATCTCTGATGGATACATCAACCATAAATGGAACATTGCAAACAAGGAATTACAAACCAACACCCATGGTTATGGTTACTCCCACAATAAATCGACCCTATAATAGGAGACAACAGGAATTACATCATGTACATTGTACAAGCCGATGTTACACAACAACATTGCCTATATTATAACCAACGAGAAGAACACATCCCTACCCAATTGGAAGAAACATTCCAAGAGTTCGAAAGAATGGATTTGCAACAGGGAACAACACAACAGTGAAACGAAGAAAAAGACTGGGATGAAGAAATTGACCAAGCCATTGCCGAATAAAATCGTTTCATAAACGAAGAATATAACGAAGGTCTAGAAGACTGGAATGAAGAAATATATCAAACACAACAGAATGGATACACAAATGAAAATAAAAATGCAAATTTTACAGAGGAACCCCAAGACAACCCACAAACATAACTGAATGTTACAACGTCACTACATCATCACCATTACCTTACATTCAATTAAAACAACCACCCATAAAATTACTCATAGACACAGGTAGCACAAAAACTATAATTAAACCACCAATTGTAGAAAAATATTGTCCACAATTTATTATCGATAATCCATGTAAACTCAAAACAAGCACTGGAGAAGGAACTGTCCATAAACAAGCTCACGTTCCAGCTTTTCCAGAATTCAATACAACAAATTTTCTAGATATCATACTATATGACTTTCACGAATATTTTGACGGAGCTATAGGTTTTTTAAGACTTAAAAAAGTTAAATACAAATATTTCTTTTCATTCTAATACCATATATCACTCTCAATGCTGCTTACCAATTCGTTTCAATATTCCATACACTCAAAACAAGACTCTTTCAAAATCAATTATTCCAGGAAATACAATTCAAAAAATTTAATCTCCAATAAAACTAAATTATTTAAAAACTCTTGTTTTTTTATTGTGTCGTAATGAATGAATTAAAGATAGCAAATTTATTCTCAATCTTAATATTATTCTGTCAGATTCTACAATAACAATGTAAAAACATTAGAAATAAATTAAACATTTTAAAAACTCTTATTTTTTATTGTAGCATAAAATATTTCCAATTCAGAGAATAAAACAAATTGGAAAATTAAAAAAAAATGTATAGAATACTTTAAATACTATTACATTTATTCAGATAATGTTAAGGAAAACCTCAACTAAAGGAACTGTTAGTTGAAATTAAAAATATAGGATTGTATTATTTTAATAGTCAATTATATCTTACAGTGAATGCTAAATCCAAAATAGAAAGGTTAAGTATGATAACAATATTGACATTTATCTAACGAGGGAATTAATTATTAATTGCAAATTCAAGTAAAAATGTTATTGCAGAATGTATAATTACAAAGGGGAATGTGGTTCCAATTTATTATAAATGGACAGGGTCAGCTTAAGAAAAGGATTTACATTAATTTAAATATAATTGATCATCCCCTTAATTACACACAATATTCTGAAAAGATGTACTTTTTCGTTGATATACAGGGAATAAAGGAATATACATACATGTCATATTATAGTAGTACGTTTGGATCGGCCAATCAGAGACAACCTCCCTTTTTTGCGTATCAATAAGATGAGTAGAGGAGAAGAATGCAAAATTTTTCCTTAAAAAAAAATCAAATATCTCTTATCGTTTAAAAGTTATAGGAATTTTCGTCTCGACCAATCAGAGGCAACCTTTTCTTTTTTGAATGTCAAGGAGGAGAAGGAATGCAAAATATACATCTTTCCCTTTAAAAAAATCAAATATCTCTTCTCATTCAAAAGTTATAGGAATTTTCGTCTCGACCAATTAGAGGCAATCTTTCTTTTTTGTGTAGACATAGTGGGGGGATTCAGTAACCTTTTTAGACACTACTAACGTTCCGGAAGAAATATAAATTTCCCCAGGCCACTAATTCGACCAAAATTCGGCATCCATAGGTTGTTTCTATACTACGAAAAATGCCAAACCTTATGACCCTCATGTAACTCTAGTTCTGTAAATTTAATGGTTTAAAATTCAAATGAGCCCAGGTCAATTAAGTTTTTGATTGTATTATATGCCATCTCAAAAAGAAACGAAAAGATCATTGCAATAAAAGATTTGTAGATAAAAAAGAATTAGTCTAACTCAGCTAGTCAGCTACTGATAAAATAAGCTGCTGCCGAATGTATTAGATACTAATACTGGAATATCGCTGAGAATGATATATTTATGTAAATTTTAGTTGAAAAAATTACCCTCCTATACTTGCATTAATTACAGAGTAACAGACTCAAGCACAAGACTGCATAATATCACATTAGAAAGACATTTTCATTGTAGAAATAGAAATAGAAAGGAATATTTCCCCTCATAATACGGATTAAAACACTGAAAAAGCTAATCATATAAAAGCGTATTATGGCATAATGAAATTTATCAGTTTTTCATGTTAACTAGAGTTATACACCTAACCTTAACGACCTACTTTCATTTTTTTAATTCTCATTGTTCATATTATGCATAACAATTATAATGTTATAAATATCATTAACCTTGTTATCAAAATAATAATAAACATCCCATGACATCATTAATGATAAGTAGATAGTATAAACACTAATTAACTTTCGATTGTAAACCAGTTCTACATTAATCACCAAATTGAATACATCAATAGAAAGTAAAGTAATTGTGACTAGCTAGTTTAATAAAAGCTCTCAAATAAATTTATTGTGTTTGGCTCCCACGACCCAGCATAATTGGCGCAGTCGGTACTCTTTTATGAAGTTTGGTACTGTTCACTAGAAGACTCGACCAGGAGAATTTTCCAGGAGAATTTCTGCGGACAAGAGATTTGTGGATTGGTATAATTTGTCGATTGGTCCTAGTAGTCCAAGGATTGAACAAGAAGCCAACAATACTTCAGGGAAAACTAGTAAGTTCCTATTTTACCTTTCCTTTTGGTTATTTTAATTGATTGGTGTGGAACTCAAGGAATTATTTCAATTCGCGAGTAACATTTTGACTGTTTATCAGAATAATTACTCATAGATAATTTTGGAATTATTGTAATTCGCGATTGATTATTATTGACTGTTTATCAAAAAATAACAATCATAATTTAGACTTTTTCGGAAATTTTGACTGTATATCAGAATTTCGATTAAAACTTGACTGTTCATCAAGTTTAATCAATAGTTAAGAACAAAAATTGAATTTGTTATTACTTTTCGACTGTAAAAGGTAACTTTCATATTTTTTCGAAACAAAATGGCTGACGCAGATGTCGCTATCAACTTTCAATATTTCAAAATGCATATTGATGTCATCCCTAGATTTGATGGCAGGGCATCACTCTTGACAGACTTTATTTCGTCGTGTGACGAATTACAAGCTACATATGGCACGGGAACCAATGAAGTTCAAAATAAATTTGTATTAAGAGCCATACGTAACAAACTGTATGGACAAGCACAAACTAACGTTTCAGCTCGACGAGACGCGAAAGATTGGGCAACTGTAAAACAAATTTTAATTGATACATTTGGCGACGCGAGGGATTTGCCAACCCTTCAAACAGAATTAATACATTTAAAATTTAATCCTAAAAAAGACACAATTTTCTCGTTTGGCAACAAAATTCAGGATTACGAATCCTTGTTGATTTGCAAACTTGAACAAACTAATGACAGTGAAGAGGTTAAAAAAGCGATGAACATAGTATTTCAAAGACTAGCATTAGACACATACGTTAGAAATTTACCATTTAATTTAAAACAAATGATTAGAACGAAAGACATTACTAAGTTAAATGAAGCAATTAAAATTGTTACAAGGGAAGAACAATTTAATAAATATACAACAACTGTAAATTCATCAAATAACATATATATCCCAATACAATATAAACAGATGCAACCAAAACAATACATCAAACAACCTAATACTACTAACCAACAACAACCAAGTAATAATGTATGGGCACCAAAAAACATTAATAATAATTACCAAGCATCTATGGACACCTCAACGATAAATAAAACATTGCAATCAAGAAATTTTAGACCAACACCCATGGTTACTTCTACAGTAACTCGACCCTTCAACAGAAGACAACAAGAACTACATCACGTTCAAACCGATGTTACACCACAATATTGCATATATTATGACCAACGAGGAGAACAAATTCCTACACAATTAGAAGAAACATTCCAAGAATTTGCAAGAATGGACCTGCAGCAAGGACCACCACAACAGTTGAATATAGAAGAAGAAGACTGGGAAGAAGAAATCGATCCAGCCATTGCAGAGGAAAATAGATTTATTAATGAAGAATACAACGAAGGTTTAGAAGACTGGGACGAAGAAATCCTTCAAGCGCAACAAAATGGAAATGTCAATAACAATCTAAATTTTATAGAGGAATCCCCAGACAACCCACCAACATAACAGAATGCTACAACGTAACAACAACATCACCATTACCATATATTCAGTTGAAATACCCCCCAATTAAATTACTTATAGATACCGGAAGCACGAAAACTATAATTAAACCATCAATTGTTGAAAAATATTGTCCACAATTTATCATCCATAACTCATGTAAACTTAAAACAAGTACAGGAGAAGTAAATATAAATAAACAAGCTCATGTTCCAGCTTTTCCAGAATTTAATTCGGAACACTTTTTAGATATCATATTATTCGATTTTCATGATTATTTCGATGGAGCCTTAGGATTTGAAGATTTAAAAAAGTTAAATTTGCATATATCTTTCAATTCAAATATTCTTTATAATTCTCAATGCTGTCTACCAATTCACTTCAATATCCCATGTAATCAAAAAGAAACACTTCCAAAATCAATTATTCCAAGTAATAAAATAAAAAGAATTTCATCCCCTACAAAACTTCCAAACAATACTAATCTTTTCATACCCGAAATTTCAAATGAACAATATTTCATTCCTGATACAATCACTACGGTTCAAAATAATTCTTTAACCTTTGAACTCCACAATTACAATTCATTTCCAGTAACTTTTGATCACAGCAAACTTAAATTTACTAACTTAAACAAGTATCACGTTTACAACTATTCAATAACAACACCTTCACAAAATATGCAGAAATCTGACATTAAAACATTATTAAGAACAAACCATCTTAATAACGAAGAAAAAAAGAAATTGATAAATCTTTGTAAACAATATAGTGATATATTCCAAAAACCAGAGGATAAATTAACATTTACAAATTCTGTCAAGCATGAAATAAAAACTAAAGACGAATCACCAGTTTATACCAAAAGCTACCGTTATCCTTACATCCACAAGGAAGAAGTACAGAAACAGATCAAAGAAATGCTTGGAAATAATATCATTCGACCATCTCAAAGTCCCTATTCTTCACCAATTTGGATAGTTCCAAAAAAAGCTGATGCTAGTGGCAAGAAAAAATGGCGATTGGTGATAGATTAAGAAAACTAAATGAAAAAACTATAGAAGATAAATATCCAATTCCCAATATCACTGAAATTTTAGACAAACTAGGTAGATGTTCATATTTCACAACTATCGACTTAGCATCTGGATTTCACCAAATAGAAATGCACCCTAATTCTACACAGAAAACTGCGTTTTCAGTTGAAAATGGACATTACGAATATATTCGAATGCCATTTGGTCTCAAAAATGCACCAGCAACATTTCAAAGATGCATGGACAATGTCCTCAAAGACTTACAAAATAAAATATGTCTCATATATATGGGCGATGTAATCGTATTTTCTAACGGATTAGAAGAACACATTAAAAATTTAAAACTTGTTTTTGAAACATTTAGAAAAAATCGTCTAAAAATACAATTGGATAAATCAGAATTTTTATGTAAAGAGGTTTCTTTTCTAGGACATATAGTCACAAAAAACGGAATTAAACCAAACCCAGAAAAAATAAAAGCAATAGAAAAATATCCTATTCCCAAAACACCGAAAGAAATAAAAGCATTTCTCGGATTACTTGGTTATTACAGAAAATTCATTAATAATTTTGCAAAAATAACTAAACCATTAACACAATGTCTAAAGAAAAATGCAAAAATTATCCTTACTAAAGATTACATAAATTGCTTTGAAACATGTAAACAACTATTAACCAACAGTCCTATACTGGCATACCCAGACTTTTCCAAATCATTTGAATTAACTACTGATGCATCCAACTTTGCCATTGGATCATTTCTCAGTCAAAATGGAAA
This sequence comes from Rutpela maculata, assembly GCA_936432065.2. NCBI lineage: Eukaryota > Metazoa > Arthropoda > Insecta > Coleoptera > Cerambycidae > Rutpela > Rutpela maculata. Next base: position 124,680,120 of record OW386292.2, on the reverse strand, counting down.
ACCAATTTCCTTCGCATCTAGAACACTAAATGACGCAGAAATTAATTACTCTACGATTGAAAAAGAACTTTTATCGATCGTATGGTCAGTAAAGCAATTCAGACCATACTTATATGGAAACAAATTTATAATACACACAGACCACAGACCGTTACAATGGTTATTTTCTTTGAAAGATCCCAACTCAAAATTAGTTCGTTGGAAATTAAAATTAGAGGAATATGACTATATAATAAAGTATAAACCAGGATCACATAATAAAGTGGCAGACGCATTAAGCCGAATCAAAATTGAAGAATGCAACACCAATGAGACAAATGACAATACAGACAACATTAGTACTCAACCTCAAGTGGATGATGAACTTGAAGAAGTAATTGCAAGAGTACTCGCAGAAGATACACAACCAGAACCACAACTATTTAAAGAAATGATGGACATAGACGATCAAACGCAACATACAGCACACGAAGATCCAGTATTCACAATGCCATACACGGAACAACCTGTCAACGCATACAAAAACCAAATAATAATAACGGAATCTAATCACACCCCAAGTGAAATTTGTAATTCAACAACTATTTTTAAAAACATTCGACATACAATAACTCTCAGAGCGAACTTAGATGATATTAAAACATTACATTTTCTCAAGCAATTCATCTCAATAGATGGAAACACTTGTTTTAAATTTGGAACACCTGCATTAGAAAGAAAAATAAACAGAATATTACGAACATCATTATTATATCACAATTCAACAAAAATACTAATCTCAAATATTTGATTACAAGACATCCAAACACCAGAAGAACAACATCAAATTATTGCTTATCATCATCAAAGTAAAACTTGTCACCGTGGAATTAAAGAAACTACAAAATCTATTCAGAAAACATATTATTGGCCAAATATACAAAAAGACGTAACTAATTACATAAACTCTTGTCAAACATGTCTTACTTCTAAATATGACAGAAATCCCCAAAAAATTAAATTAAGACTAACTGAAACACCCGACAAACCTTTTGAAAAAATTCATATCGATGTTTTTCACATTAGTCAGGAAGACTTTCTAACAATCTTTGATCCATTTTCAAAATTTGGTCAAGCTTACTATAACACAATCTTTCACTTAAATAAAAGCTATGAAATAGACACCAAAAAGAATAAAGATAAAATTAATTATGCACTTCTAAATCAAGCTGAAACTTTAGAAAAAATAGTTATCAATGAATTTCATAAAGTAATTCCCAGGCGACTAAATAGAGTAAAAAGAGTTAAAAGAGGCGCAATGAATTTTGTTGGAAAAATAGACAAAGCTTTATTCGGAGTAGCAACTGAAGAAGATATTGCTAATTTTGAATCCAAACTTAACACTTTAATGTCAAACGAAAAAACACTTGCAACAGAACTTAATCTCAGAACTTCACTGTTTTCAACTTTTGCCAATAAAACAAATGAACTAATGGAAAAAGTTAAATCCAATCAACAAAAACTTAATGAAAATGTTAAATATTTGATGATTAACTACAATACAAATGAACAAAGACAAGTTGTGATAAACCAATTTCAACTTTTGTTGTACTACTTTCAGCAAATTGAACAAACAATAACTTTCTTAAAATTAGATACAGTCTATCCTTTTCTCTTAACAGATAGAGATATGCAGACAATTATGATTAATTTACGTTTAATATATTCACCTGAACATTTGTTAAAATTCAAACAGCCGTACTCATATTTTCAAGCTATAAAACCCTTCTTTCAACAATATGATTATGTAATTTATGTAATGCTCTTTGTACCTATATTGACGACGAAAACTTCAATTTCGCTTTTCGAAGTAATTCCTGTACCAATTAATAATTTAACCATTATTCCACCCAAACCCTACTTACTAGTTGACTCAACTGACAACTACCAATGGAGTGCTACTGAACCAACAAGATTAGAAGATACCTACTTCATTGAAGATCATTTACAAAATACCAAAGAGTGCTTCGTCGAGTTACTTCGCAGAAGAAAAGAGGCCAAAGATGTTTGCAAACTCACAACGATACATATGAAAACACCCCATGTGGAACACATTGCACCTACTGATTATATTATCATGATTGACGACATCACTACCTTCGAATACACATGTCATCCAAAAACTATTTCCTATAAAACAATAATTTACAACACCAAAATCACCTTGGGACCACATTGTGAATTTTATCTAAATAATCAATCTTATGCATATGAACCTCCACTTTACACGAGTACTTCATATTTGCTACCTAACATTTCAATGGAAACATTTTCTTTTAAATATCCAGTTTTTCTCTTAAAGAATTACATTCAATACAACATGACATCGGACATCTCAAACCTGTACATGTCAAAAACTTTTCTGTCTCTCCAATATATGACAATCTATGGATTATTCTCCTTATCGTCATACACATTCTCATTATTGTCCTTTACTTCTGTTGGAAACGAAAACAGTCCTTTCCAAAACTTAATTTTTTCATTAAGAAGATACCTAAGTCCACAAACGTCTCATTCAACAAGGATACAGAAGAAGTGAACATACCGATGGAATCAATGAAAGCTGACCTCCAACATAAAGGACCCCAGCTTCCATTCTAAGAGGGGAAGAGTTATACACCTAACCTTAACGACCTACTTTCATTTTTTTAATTCTCATTGTTCATATTATGCATAACAATTATAATGTTATAAATATCATTAATAAAATAATAATAAACATCCCATGACATCATTAATGATAAGTAGATAGTATAAATACTAATTAACTTTCGATTGTAAACCAGTTCTACATTAATCACCAAATTGAATACATCAATAGAAAGTAAAGTAATTGTGACTAGCTAGTTTAATAAAAGCTCTCAAATAAATTTATTGTGTTTGGCTCCCACGACCCAGCATAATTCTAGCAACTACTTCCATGTAAGTATTTTTATTTTCTAATTTATTTGGAAATTTCTATGTAACTTGTTTTAAAGTTTTCTTTAAATTATTATTCAATCGCTACTTTCATCAAAATTGCAAAACTGCATATTTTCTGTTTTAAAAAGTTTACTGTCAGCAACTTCTTAAATTATTATTATTATTATTAAATGTTATTCCCTTATACTCATGATCTTTCAGTTATAATGAATGCTTCTTCATGTACGCCTGCGACTTGCAGGGTATGAATGTTGAATTGTGTGAATATGTAGTAATTGGCAGTGACCAAGTACAAAATTATCAAATAATAGATTTTGAGAACATCCAGAGGTCAAGGTAAAATATTAGCTAAGCTAATAATATTAGAAAATACCACGTTTATTTTTTAGTAGCAATTATTGCTATATACAAAATCAAAACAAAGAACACAGTCTAAAGAAGATGTAACCATTTTTTGGGTGATAGTGGAAAGTACGTGTACAGAGAAGAAAATCTTGGAAATATTAAAATGTTCGTTTGATTTCTCTCAGTGCAATACGTACCATCATATAGTACATGAAGTGGGAAATAAATAAACATTTTTACTGTTGCATTAACTGCGTACAAGAAGTGACAGCAAGCATTACATCCTCTTATTCTTACGTTGCAATAAATCATGAACATGAACATGGTAACTTGCATTGTCATTGAATGTGTTGCAAAAAATCAACAGAAATTCGCGATAAAAAATATAATTGTACTGTTCAGAGTCCTAGATTTTTAAATTCTTATGCTCATTTACGATCCAATTGTGTAGGAGAAAATATTATTTGTTAAATAACACAGGCACATAAAAAAAGTGGACTTTTTCTGGTACTCCAATTGTACAAGTTACCTTATACCTATTTTCTTTCTTTTTATTACTTCTCATTTGCATTTAAGCATAACAATATTACTATTATAGATTTCTCCGTTCTACTCATCAACGATAACCGATAACCACATTCTGTAAAACTGTATAAATATTGAATTGATTGTGCAAAAAAAATTAATTCTACATTAATTTTTGTAAAGTAAAAATCACATAAGTGAAAGTATTGTACTAGTGCTTACTAGTAATGAAAGCTTTCAAAATAAATAAATTGTGTTTGGCCTTCTCAGATGACATAATTGGCGCAGTTGGTTTTCACTGAAGTTTGGCACTGTAATTCCAGGACCTCCAGGAGAATATTTTCCGGAAATTTCTACGAATAAGAAAAATTTTGGTCTTCAGAAAATTTGTAGATTGGACCAGTGGTCAACGGAGAAACAAAAAGCCTACAAGACTTCAAGCAGTTAACTAGTAGGTCTCTACTTTACCTTTTCCTAGAAGAAATGATGGAAGATCTAGATGATCAAACACAGCACACGGATAAAGAAGATCCTGTTTTTACAATGCCTTATACGGAACAACCTGTTGCATATAAAAATCAAATAATAATTACGGAATCTAATCATACTCCTAGTGAAATCTGTAATATAACAATTATTTTAAAAACATTAGACATACAATTACTTTAAAAGCAAATTTAGATGATGCACAAACTTTACATTTTTTAAAACAATTTATATAAATAAACGGCAATACTTGTTTTAAATTTGCAACTCCAGCATTAGAAAGAAAAATAAATAGAATCCTAAGAACATTATTATGCCATAACTCAAGAAAAATATTAATATCATATACGCTTCTACAGGATATTCAAACTCCCGAAGAACATCTAATTATTATTTACCATCATCAAGGTAAAACATGTCATCGAGGAATTAAAGAAAAAACAAAATCTATTCAGAAAACCTATTATTGGCAAAACATACAAAAAGATGTAACAAATTACATTAACTCTTGTCAGACAACCCCAAAAGATAAAATTACGATTAACCGAAACACCTAATAAACCCTTTGAAACAATACATATTGACGTTTTTCATATTTCCCAAGAAGACTTCCTCACAATTTTTTATCCTTTTTCAAAATTCGGTCAAGCCTACTATCTCGAACATAAAAATAGTATTTGCATTATGGAAAATCTTTTCAATTCTTTTCGTATATGGGAATACCTAACAAAATAATTGCAGACAAGTAGTGACTAGAGTCGGTCCTAGCTCCCCCCGCCCTGCCAACTAGGAGTGTATGCAAGAAAGAGAGGTCAGGTCGCCTCTGATTGGTCGACGTGCAAAACCCCCGTAACATTGGAATGGATCGAGATATTTGAATTTTTTAAAAAGATTTTGGATACGTTTACATCACTCTAACTACCTTGATATAGTAAAAAGAAAGGTTACCTCTGATTGGTTGATCAGTAAAAGTCCAATAGCTTTGAAACCAGAAAAGAGATTTAATTTTTTTTTAAACAAATTTCATCACGAAAATGAACTCACTATTATCTTCTCCTCGAGAAGAGCAAAAAGACAAGGCAAGTGTGTAATATTATGTTACAAATTCAATTTGTTTTTTTTTTCAACCCTATATATTTTGTTAGTATAGATTATTCAAACGATTAAGAAAAATAGCGCAAATTATATATATATATATATATATATATATATATATATATATATATATATATATATATATATATATATATATATATATATATATATATATATATATATATTAATTAATACTCCATTTATTTTTATTTTACCCTGTATATTTATCATAAAATTGAATTTTCTTTAACATTTACTATAATTTAAATAAAATAGGATGTGTCTAAATTTTATGAAAAGTAAATATTTATTGTTTACTTAGGACACTCTATATCTCACCTACAATAAATTATATAGCAAATACATTTCAGTTTTAAATGATGTTATTATGCATCTTATGAAAGGTAAACCAGGTTTCTAGAACATCAATTAAATTTCCGTGTTAGATGATAATATATGCTCGTAATATTTTTATCATTATAAATGTTCTTAACCTTTTCACATTTTTCCCCCTCAATTCTTACTTTGTATCATACTAACACACGACAAAAATAGATAACCATATTTGCAACTGTAATATGCTTTCTTAGTCTCATAATCTTTGTATATAAGCAAAGATTTCTCTGTATTCAGACAAAACAATGTTCAAAGTGTTCGAAAAGTTAGTTTCTTTTCATAGGTAAGTATTCATGTATATTATTAAAAATAATTATTATTGTTTATTATGTTATAGATGAGTGAATTGAACATAGCTTTTTATATTGCCTGTCGCAATTTTTTGCAAACAAAGTGTGGAATGCTATTGTTTTGCACAAGAATGTACGTTCACTATCAAAAATGACTCAAGCCTATCTTAATTATCTACCGAAAAATTTCATAAAAACGTTGAGTGTTTGGGATTTGGAGGGAGGTTGGAATCTATTACCTGATTATATACGAAATGATCCTCTTATGAAGTGATAATATGGAGTGTCGTAAGCATAAACCTTCAGGACTCGGATGTGATGTGATCAACGGTCCTGGTCCACGAATAATTGATTGTCCAAGTTGTGTGAGAGAAAAAAATGCAGTTTAATAGTGCAGTGTTAGTTTTCCAGTTGGTGCGTTCTTGCATAATAAACTAGTAATTTTACAACCAGAAGATGTTTCTGAAGCTTTCATAACTACTGATTTCATTCCAACCATTAAATCCACTCCTTATAAGCCGGAATGGCCTAGAGACTGGAGAAGAATGCCCCCCATAAAATATCAATGACACAAGAGTATCTGTGGATAAGTCTGATACATTTTTAAAAAACTTTGACAGTCCCATTTTGTATTATAAATTACGTTAATAATATTATTATCTATTTTGGATGTTTATTTTTATTTTGATAAGAAATCATCAAATTCCCTTAATAATATTTGTTACGTATTTTTCGACTTTGGAAATGATAAATTATTAATAGCCACAAGCTGATAGCAATTGTGTATAAATAGCCAACTCAGCTTGTGATAAGGCAGAATATTCCACACTGTCAACTAAGAGCCAACCAAGAATAAAGTTAGTGTAAACTTCACCAGTCTTTTATTTGGAGTGTAAAAGTTGACATTAAAAAGTCTCAACAACTTATTTGGCGCAGTCGGTAGGATAGTGCCCTTTTGGCTACCAAGGTTCCAGTACATCGAGTTACCCACTGTAAAGTTTCTGTACGAAAAACAAGACATCCAGCGGTACCAAGCCAGAAGGTTTATCTCTATCATTCAGCACTCTTCAAAAGAATCTAAGACAAGTAAGTTACTCAGCTTCCTTTCTTCCACCTTCTCTTGACCTGTGTGGATGCTCTCATGATTAAAAAGTCACTGAAAAGAAGTTCTTTTGTGATCCTTTTTTTTCAATCAGTCCATTGAGGACACTAGAAATTAAGTTACTGAATATAGTGTTCATTCTGAAACTATATTACAGGGCAGAATCAGATTCTCAACCCTTAGTTTAGATACATGTCAATTTACGATTTAAGTAACGACATTTTACCCGACACATCGTCCGACGAAGAAATTGATATTCAACCAATTCAAACCCAACAAATAATGGCTCACCCAAACATTAACTACCAGCTTTTACGTATGTACAATCTCTGACTCAATCAGACCATTTGATGGAGATATTTTCGCGTTAAACAATTTTATCTCAACCTGTGATCATTTGGAACGGCACTATGCTAGACCAGCAGATTCACAAGAAAACATAGCTTTAAATTTATTCTTGCTAGATAACATTAAGTCAAAATTTCAAGGCAAGGCCTTAATGGTTGTAGGCTCTCGATTTGACCTAAATTCTTGGACTGACATTAAAAAATTATTGATCGCGTAGTTTTCAGACTCAAGATCGATAACTAATTTGGAACATGATTTGAGGCAAACTTTCAGAAAACCTAACGAATCATTATTGGAATTAGGTACAAGAATCCAAAATTTGCAAAGTTTGTTATTAGTCAAATTAGGTCAATCCGATAAATACGATGAACATGAGAAACGAACATACAAAAAGATATATCAACAATTAGCACTCGATACCTATACACATAATTTGCCACAAAATTTACAAATTATGATTCGATTATCGACCTTCACTGAACTCGAACAAGCAATAACCCTTGTGTCACGTGAAGAGCAATTTTCTAAAAATTCCAATTCACATTTAAGAAACCCTGTACCACAAAAAACATTTACACCCTCTAATAATTTTTATAAAACTCAATTTCCATCGCAACCAATTAACATACAACCGCGTCCAAATTTCAACACAACTACTAATCAACAAGTCTTTGGGAAACAACAAAACGTTTTTAAACCTCACCAAAACAAAAATTATTTCCAAAATACACAGCAGACGCCTATGTCCGGTGTATCGATACAACCAAGACATCAACAGCCGAATGCCTCTCCTCAAAAATGTAATCAAAATATTCAACCTAAATCGAATAGTCAAATAAGACGCGAATTTCCATGGTTCAAACAATCGAGTCCCCAAAACTTCGTAGCCCAAGAACTTCACACAGCTGAACTTGAACCAACAGTAGGATACCACTATTATCCAGAAGAACCTCCTGAGAACCTCGATTTACAGACTTAAATATTTCTGAAAACATCGATCTCACTCCAGAAAAGCCAGAAGAGTTCCAAAATCAAAACAGAGAATACAATGAGGACGTAAATTTTCTCAACGAGCCTCGGAACGATCAATCGTCGAATTGAATTCAGTACTCGCCCCTTGTAGCTTACCATATATACAAATTCAAAATCCCCCAATGAAACTCCTTATAGATACAGGTTGCTCCAAAACTATCATTAAACCCCACATAATTGAAAAATTCTATCCCAATTGTATGTACAGTAGCTCTACAAAAATTAAAACATGTCACGAAGAGACAGACATACAATTTCATGCTGAAATCCCCACTTTTGACGAATTTCACTCAGACGACACACTTGACTTATTAGTATATAACTTTCACGAATTTTACGACGGTCTAATAGGATTTGAAGACTTATCTAAATTTAAATTTGTATTAGATTTCAAGAATCATGCCCTCTTTAACCATGATGTTTGTATACCCCTGTTATTGAGAACTCCTAACGACACATCACGCACCTATGATTTAAATTCACATGACGTGGTAGTAAAACAAATACCTGTAGATATTTACAGTGAAGAAATTATAGTTCCATCATTCTCAAATGGCGCACAGTTACTATCCCTGAAACCCCAACCATTGTAAAAAATGGTTTAGCTACAGTAGAACTTCATAACATGAAGGAATTCTCTACAGAAGCCACCTTCGACCAGCCTTTCAATATTCCACCATATCCAGCTTTCGAAACTTTCACCGCTTACATACGTCCCCTAGAAAACCCTAAACAAAAAATTGATCTAAATAAAAACTATCCGAACAGATCATTTAAATTTCGAAGAAAAATGCACTCGTTTCAGAAACATTGCAACCTAGAGAAATATCCCAAGATACTCTACTTTCCTGACGACAAACCTTTCTCTAACCATTCAAAACACAATGTTAATACAGATTGCCTTTCACGTCCACCCATAGAAGAACTTAATGCCATAGATAACGACACAGATTCTATGTTAGCAAACTCCTCAGTCAATCCTAGACACCTTACCAGAACCAGACTCAAATATATCACGAGAATTACTAAATAACATAGACGAAGATGCATTCGGAGAAAATATAATTAATGATGATAACAATACAGTCCATACCTCTCTCTCTAATCCAACATTTACCATGCCTTACACGAGATCCTGTCTAAATATGTATAAACATCAGTACATAATAAAAGAAAGTGATACAGCCGTAGTAAACTCACATATTCTCGAGAAAGCATTTAAAAATAACAGACATCTGATTGTATTAAAATCTAGAAGCTCAGACGAAGAAGTCTTCGACTTCCTAAGACAATTCCTGGTACTAGGCAAAGCATTCCAACTTTGTTTTAAATTTCACGACGAAACTATTGAAAGGAAAATTATTAGAACCTTTCAAAAATACCTAAGACCATATAAACATTTGTCATGCATAATCTCTAATACTATACTAGATATTAATAATGACAGTGAACAACAAAAAATTATTAAATACATGCATGAAGGTCAGACAATTCATCGTGGATGGAAAACGATTGAAAAGTTAATAACACGCAAATACTACTGGCCAAATCTTAGAAAAACAATAGAAGAATACATACAAAATTGTAAAATTTGTAAAACGTGTAAATATGATCGGCATCCTCAGAAAATTAAATATCAACATGTACCTGTACCTCAGAAACCCCTAGACATGACTTATTTTTCTTCCATAATAACATTTTCCTCACAATATTTGATCCCTTCTCAAAACTTGGACAAATGTATCCCATCAAAGCAAAGACAGGCATTGAGGTTCAGAAAGGATTACTCACCTTTATTCAACATTATGGAAAACCTTATAAAATTACCTGCGACCATGGAACGGAATTTAACAACGTTATGATAAAAGATTATTGTGAACTCCATAAAATATCGTTACATTTTACCAGTATCGATGGTCATACATCTAATAGCCCAGTGGAACGCTTTCATTCCTCTTTAATCGATAGCTTACGCTGTCTAATACCTTGCAAAGCTCGCGATTATTGGCTATAATGAATCAGTACATTCACTGACAAAACACACGTCCTTTGAAATAACGTTTGGTCATTTAAACAAACCCTCACCTTTCGAAATATCAGATGAAATAATCACAAGTGAATATATACAAGAACATAAAGACCTAACCTATATGAACAAATCAGAATAAATCAAGTTTTAGACAAAGAAAGACTAATAGACAATATTAACAAGAAACGTAAACAATCGCGCGTTTATAAAAAAGGCGAAACAATTTACATTAAAAACCCAAAATCCACTCGTTCTAAAGCAGTACCTAAATTCTTCACTGCTATTGTTCTGTCAGATAATGGACCCTCAGTCATTACAAATAAAGGACAATACACTAAAAATCAGATTCGAAATACGAAAATCGAGCTTAATGAAGAATTACTATCAGATTCCGATAATGAACCTTTATCACGACTCACAAAAATTACTGAACAAAAGACAAAAAACTTCAAACATTCCCACCAGTGACGATTACGATCACACCATTCCCAATAACGAGATAATCAAGACATAACTGAAATATCCTTTTGTTACAGATTATCATGCATCACTTCATCAAATTCTTAGCTCTTCTTTTTCTGCAATCTATTTTAGTATATTCCGACATCTCATTCGAAAATGTCAATCACCCCACAGTATTTCTTAACCTAGGAAAAAAGTAAAGAAAATCAGTCATTATCATACATTCACTTACAAATTGGAGTTAAGACACAATCTTTTCCGCCTATCTTGACTTAGTCATAATCTCTGACAAAAACATGAAACTTGATCCAAAAAATTATATATATCATTATTACGTCAAGAACAAAACATTAGGTTACTAGCAAGACAGGAATATCAAAAATTAAAACCAATGGGAAGAACCAAAAGAGGATTTTATTCAACTTCATAGGTAAAATTCATAAAGATTTGTTTGGTACAGCAACAGAAGAAGACGTTGAAACATTAAAGAACAATTTTAATACCTTAATAACTAATGAGAAAAATATTGCCAATGAAATAAATCTTCGAACATCGATATTTTCAACATTTGCTAACAAAACTACAGAAATCTTGACTCAAATAAAGGAAAACAACAAGAGATTACAAGATAACATTAAATATTTAGAAGTAAACTTTAATACAAATCAACAGTAATTAATCAATTCGAGCTCTTCCTTTATTACTTCCAACAAATTGGAGAAACCCTTACATTCTTAAAACTAAAAACGGTAAACTTCTTTCTTCTTAACATTTCCGATTTACAAGGCATACTAATGAATCTATCATTTCTCTACAAAAAACAAAATCTACCACACTCCTTCAACCCCCATTCATATTATGAGTACCTGACACCAACTCTACACCAAGAATCAAATACAATATATGTTAGTCTTAAATTTCCGATTTTAGAAGAAAAATCTGAATTATCCTTACTTCACATTATTCCTTTACCAATTGCCGGGTTAACTATATTACCCAAAGAACCTTTCATTGCAATTGATTCAAACGATAATTATCAATGGCTAAAAAACCTACCATTAATGATTGAAGATACATTTTTCATTGAAGACAAACTTCATAATGATCCCGAGTGTTTTGTTGCATTATTTCGAAGAAGAAATATAAAAGATGTATGTAATGCCTCACTTTTATCCTATCAAAAACCACGAGTAGAACAATTATCACCAACAGAATATGTATTAATTCCTCTCAAGTCATGTACAGTCGAATACACTTGTCATCCCAAGACATTTCAATATAAAATCATAACCAATCTAACAAAGATTACGTTAACTAAACATTGTGAATTTTCTGTGCTAAATAGAACGTATCTATATGAAGAACCATTTATCACAATAGCTAGCTTTCTTTTCCCCGAAATTGAATTAAGAACACTTCCCTCAGCTTTAAAAACTCTTGATGACGTTTCAGTAAAAGATCTCCACCAAATTAGACACCAGATTAATAACTTCCAAAACATTAAAACAAAAGACCTTGATGTGGACTTTTCACATTTTAACTACCTTTGGCTCATAATACTAGCAGTAATAATAATCCTGGTCATTTATATCTGTTGGACCAAACGAAAAATAATAAAAACTCAATTAACTGTCAGATATGCAAAGAAAACTGAACAAGCACAAATAAATCAAACGAATGATTGTGTTAAATCTGATTCTCCGTTTTAATTTCTACCCTCGACATCCTTTTTCCCTTTTATCTTTACCTATTGCTGAGTAACACTTCTACATAATGGAAACCAACAAAAAAGGATCAACTCAACCAAACCTACCAATCTGGATTACCAACATCGTTATCTACCTTTTGGAGGCCCAGGCCCACTTGACAACCAACTTGAAGATTACCACAACAACCGAGCATTGGATCTAAAGAATTCTCAAGATTATCAATGTTATTTCTCAAATTCCAATGTTGTTATTGTAATGCGATCAAGCAATGATTTTTGATTTGTAACCCTCTTAGGATATACAAATTTCTTAAGGGAGGAATAATATTATGATCTATTTTGGATGTTTATTTACTTCCACATCCAGTGGAAGTATAGTAACAACAAAAATTTTTTTTAAAATTTTTATTGTTCAAATAGGCTTAGAATGTCATTTTCGATGACGTACAATGTACCCCCCAACGTCCTATAAGAGAATATTTCAGCATGGGTCGGCATAAACTAATTGATACGTTATATTTATGTCAGACCTACTCTCGCGTGTCAAAACAGCTCATGAGGGACAGTAACCTAATTATTCTTTTCGAGCAGGATGATCTCAATTTAAAACATGCATTCAACGATCATCATATTTCCAACGATATCGACGAATTTAAAGAAATGTGTCGGCTTTGTTGGAAGGAAAAATTCAATTTTTTACTCGTGGATAAATGTGCGGACGTCAAACCAGGGCGGAGATACCGCAAAGGCCTCGATACTTTCATCTACTTATAAAATAATACGAGTAAAAATGAATAGTATATTTAATGCACGTGCACATTCAACAGGAAGGTGAAAAAAATACATGGTGCTTCTGATGAAAATCTGAAGAAAGATCTAATAAAAACGCAAAAGGTTCTAAAGAAAAAATTTTTGAAACTTAAAAAGACTCGAATTGAAGCTAATAAAATTCTAGGAAAAAATTTGAAACCTTTAATAAATCCCCTCAAAACAATTGCGGAGAATATAAAAAAGGAACCTCCATCCATTTTAAAAACCGAAACACCTAAGAAAGAGGAAGAAAAACAGGAGGAAAATGATGATGTATTTGATTTGGAAGTGAGAGATCAGGGTATTAAAATAAAGTAAGGATTTTAAAATTTTAAAATGGGGGAAGAGTTCACAGTCAACACCCCAACAGGGCCGAGATGGCTCGGGTCCTGCTTTTCTTCAAACAGAAACAGTAGCTGAAACGCCCTCACCTCGCCTCTCTACTGAGCTTATGCAACAACTTTAGAATCTCCCCGAATCATGAGAGGAAATAAATACTTCCCTATGTCAGTTCGATCAACTACCGAAAAGATATTTACAAATGCTCGTAAGCGATACGATTGGGGTGACAGACAATATATTAGGAATACGTTTTAATCCTGACACTCAGGAATGGATGATCGGTGATAGTAATGTTGAAATAAACGGGAACGATGTAATTGTAAAAGATAGGAAAATCAAGGTACGAACGGATTGTATCAGTTACTTTTTATGAAAAATCCGGAAGGTTATACTCGGGAAGATTTGCAAAGGTATGGTGATATTTTACGTCAAACCAATACTCATAGAAGAGGGTATAAACCAGACGGTCAGATAAATGGAAATAAATCGAATAAATACAGAAACATGATTAAAAAACTCTTTCCTGTTGAGATTAGATTAAGAGACAGGTTCTTTTCAGTATCAGGTACTGGTCTTCGAGTCACTTCAAACGTCAATCCTCAGTACGTTTATTGGAACTCCGTAAATGAATTAGTTGATCGACTTAGACTTCTCTATGCTGAGAAAAATGCTGGTAATAATTCGGTGGACAATCAAATTACTAGTATATTGGAAGAATTATCGGAAAAAGGTTATCATTAGTTAAAGAAGTGTGTTAACATGGAAAAAAGTTGTTCGTGAATTGCATAAGCCGGCTCGTAAAAATTTTCCTAGACGAAGGGTGATTGTTCGAGGTCTGCATGATTTAATGCAGGCCGATTTAGCGGATTTTCAAAAATTCTCTAAACAAAATAAGGGTTATAAATACATTTTAGTGGCGATTGACTGTTTTAGTAAATGACTATGGACTGAACCGCTTAAAAGTAAAACCGGAAAAGAAGTTACTACAGCTATGAAAAAAATTTTTAAGGAAGAATTACCGAAAAATCTTCAAGTAGACGATGGAGGAGAATTTTGGCATAAGCAGTTTCAAGATTTATGTGAAAAAAATTCTGTGAATATGTATTCTACTTTCAGTCCGATAAAAGCTGCGATAGCTGAACGAGTGATTCGTACGCTGAAAAGTAAATTATACTCTGAATTCAGTGTACGAGGAAAATATAAGTGGATTGATATTTTAAAAGAGACAACTAAAAAATATAATGACACTGTACATAGCACTATTGGAATGCGACCGATCGATGCTAGAAGGAAAAAGAATGAAAAAATGCCTAAGAATAATTAGATTTCCTCGTATTAAGGAAGATCTGAAATACGTCACTAGAAATATTTACAACGTTTTGTACAAATAAATTGCTTTAACCCTAAAAAATTAAGTTTGTCTTCTTATATTGAATTATATAAAAAAGAAAAATCTTTCAAACGTAATTGATAGCTACGCCCACTACAATAGCGAATAGATTACTCTCAAAATGGTTATTTTAAAATATTATTTATGTATAAATTAGGAACAACTAGAATTTATAAAAAATGAAATAAAACTATTCAAAAGATAATTTATATGTTACTAACTTTGATTTTATTAAAATATAAAGAATTACAAAAAATGTTTAATAAAAATATTACATAATTTTAATCATGTTTTATTTAAAACTAGACTAAATTTCAAGGTACACTAACAATTTATTGAAGGCAAAAAGTGAAAAGCAACATTCTCCTTTACATAGTGGATAGAGTGATATAAACGTATCCAAAATCTTTTTCAAAAATTCAAATATCTCGTTCCATTCCAAAGTTACGGGGGTTTTGCACGTCGACCAATCAGAGGCGACCTCTCTTTTTTGCATACGCTCCTAGTTGGCAGGGCGGGAGGAGCTAGGACCGACTCTAGTCACTACTCAGACAACGGCACTAACCACAAATTTTTGTCAATTACACAACACCGCCTTACATTTTACAACACCACATCATTCCTATTCCAATTCACCGGTTGAAAGATTCCACTCAACCCTAGCGGACACCATTCATTGTCTTAGAACAAAACAAAAATCAATCAAATATTTAATGAATTTGGCGGTTATGCAATATAACAACTCAATACATTCAGTAACACAAATGACTACTTTTGAAATAGTACATGGACCGCGAACAAACCCGTACGACTTATCCTCACAAATAATTATATCCCATTACATTGACAATCATAGAAAAAATTTAGAAAAAATAAATGAAATCACTAAATAAAGAATACAAAACTACATTGCCACATTGTAGTAGCAACAACTTCAGGTGTACGACATAAAAATCAAATTCAAAAACGAAGAATTACTTCTAATTCTGGATCTTTGTTACAGGAACATAATGATGACCCAAACACTCATCATAATGATCCTACTCCAATCATTACTGATAGTAAAATCAGATATAACCTTCGACCCCGTTAAACATCCGGCAGTCTTTCATTATCACATGTTTGTTCATGAATTAAACATAAAACCACTTGTAGACGCTTATTACAACACAATCTTTCACTTAAACAACAGTTATGAAATTGATACTAAAAATAACAAAAATAAAATTGATTGAGCTCTTCTCAATCAAGCCGAAATATTACAAAAAATTGTAACTAATGAATTCATAGAGTTATTCCCAGAAAACTACACAAAGTAAAGCGAGTTAAAAGAGGCATTCTATATCATTGGAAAAATAGATAGAGCTCTGTTTGGAGTTACAACCCAAGCTTTGTGGTAACAAAACTAGTTTTCGAAGCTCATCTCGGGGCAGTTCTCGCCCAAATCTCCTTCAAGACACTTTTGCATAGAGTGTCAAAGCGGCGTCGCGAAAATTCAGATCTAATTTAGTGTGTGTAATCAATTATTCACCTTATATATTTCTATAAATGTTGTAAAAAAACACGATTTACTATTAATTTCAAAGTAAATATGTTATTATAAATAAGTCAATAAGTGTAAAGGTAATGTAGTTAAAATCATTAATAATAATTGCAATTATTAATTTAGTTTTTGCAAATTAGCCTTGCACTAAAGTTTATGTTAATGATGACTTCGTTTGCGTATAATTATCTGCAATTAAACTAACCACCTTCAAGTAATGAATATTAATTTTTACGATAAAAGTTATGAACTTTTGCTCTTAATTTGTAAGGATATAAATAGCTGATTCTATTTAGACAGTTTATATGTATAAATATTATAGATTAACGATGTCTACCGTAAATTTAATTATCTGTAAATTTTTTAACTTTTTTTTTTTTAAAGATTAGTTTTTCGTTTTTATCAATGTATAATTTTAGTTAAATATAAAATTTGTTATGCGCTTCTAACTTTTTTTTTAATTACTGAGCACCATTTTTTAGTAGTAAATAGAGACAAAATAATAATTTTGTTATCAATAAGGGGTTTTATCAAATTCATATTTTTTTGTTTGAATATTCGTACTAATATTTCAATTTTTTTTTTTCAGTAACTGAGCCCCTACCAGGATTTGTATCAAGTAACTTGTTTAAATATAAATGTAATAAAACATTAATATGTATTTTTCAGTGTCCGAAGTGGTGCAAATAACGAATTTTATTTGGGATGTGGCAGGAGACTTTTTTCCTGCCTAAATTGTATGTAATTTTTTTATTTATATACCTGTATTAACAATTTTTTTTAGTTTTCCTATCATATTCAATTTAGTGTTAGCAATCATCCCATTGATATGGAAGAAATTTGGGATGATGAGTTATATGGGAAATTGGTGAAAGCTTGGGCGGATGTGGAAAGAAAAAAAATTTATATATATATATATATATATATATATATATATATATATATATATATATATATATATATATATATATATATATATATATTAATAATATGTAACAAAAAAATAAATAATTAAATATTGTTTTTTGTGTTATTTAAAAATTCCTTAAATATAAACAATGGCTTGCAATAAAAATACCTATACTAATTAAATTGTATTTACAGTACTTAAAATTAATATAAAGTAAAACTCAAAATAATGTACAGAACATTGTTAGCATAACTAAAAAACTTAAATAATAATTATCTCTACACGCCTCTGGGCTCCATACTATAGGATACCAGTCAAAATCAAGCACAGTTCTATTTGTAGTAATTAGCCGTAATTTATAATAAAGAATAGGTTTATTAAAATTTTTTAAATATGCGTCCGATTCATCTAGGAAAATATTGCTGCCACCAATATTTAAAAGATACATTCGTCTCCAGTCTTCTGGCCATTTGGGGGTGAGATGAGTAGCATTAAAATCCGTAATTATGAAAGCTTCCGTAACATTATTCGGTTGAAGAATGGCGATTTGATCTTGTAATGTGAGTAGTTGAAATAGAAATAATGTACTATTAAACATTTTCCAAATTCTCTTTCTCCTCTGCAATACAGCGCTTACAACTAATTATTCTTCCTGGAGGGCCATCAATACAATCACAGCCACGGTTGGATAAATAATGTTTTCTGCATGCTTTATACTTCTCCATATATGAATCGCTTCGTATATATTCCGGTAATAAGTCCCAGTTATTTTCCAAATCAAAACACTTATTGTTTTTATATAATTTTTCGGAAGATAATTAATATCTTGAACGCTCATTTTAGATAGTGATCTTAACATTTTATGAGAGGTAATGGCTTCCCAAAACTTTTGAAGCGATAAGTCTTTCGCTAACATTCATTTTTGCTTGATAATAATGGACTGAAGTGCTTACGTATATACATAAAATTTATAGTCTCAAATCTCATTTATGGGGGATTTAAATATTTCACATTAGACTAAAGTCATTAAATATTTCATATTCAATGAGAGATATTAAATATCTCATATTTGATAGAACCCATTAAATAGTTCATATTTGATAGGACCCATTAAATAGTTCATATTTGATAGGACCCATTAAATAGTTCATATTTTAAATATTCATAGAGCACGTATTTCCTAATTGATATAACATATCTAATTTGTAAATTTGCAAATGGCCTCATGGCCGGACGATTCTTTTTTTACATTTGACATTTGTCCTTTGTCGGCGGGCGCCTTGGGGGGAATTATTTAGCCTGCTGCCTATGTCTGAGAGAGAACGAGGGTATCTGAGACTTTGGAGTGACGAGGATGGCTATATTCCACACGGAGTGTGGAGTGTGTAGGTGCTTAACTCCCTATACTACCCTACTAAAAATGATTTGACAACTGATTATGTGTCTCAAAATTATTCATCACATTCGAATAAACAAAGATGTACAAATTCCCAATAAAAATAAACTTGGAACATTTTTAAAAGCAAAAGCTAAGAAGACATTAGCTTCTACAGAAATGCGACGTACCTGTGCAACAATGAAATCATTGGTGGACAGTTATTTTAATATAGGAAAAATACTTGTAACTTGAAAATGTAACCAAATGTTGGGAATATTAAACAAAGTTTACAAAGACACAGTGATCTCTTGTTAAATTGTGCAGGTATATGTTTTATTCCCAAAAATAAAGAATAACAAGACTCCACCTGTTACATTATTAGTTTCATGTGAGGGGGAAAATACAATACTGGAGGCATAAAAATTTAGACGTTCAGATAGATAGCTTACTGAATGAGTATTCACCGTTAGTGGATAAACAGAGTCCTTTTGAAAAATTTTACAGTGAAGATGAGTTCAATGTGTATCAACATTGAACTCAAGTTTTGATACCTGCAGTAGCATAGTAAAAGAAACATGTGTATCAAAATATTCACCAATATCATCTGTTGAGCAATCTGTAAATGAGAATATTGAAAACAATGTACCATCTGTCAAAAATCAAAGTTTTTCTAGGTGGATGGTTATTATTGTAGACAATACACTTAATGAAACTGTTGGTGAGGTGAGATGGAGATATATGAGCTTGTAGAAAATCTGTATGTTAATCAACAGAAACCTCCATCTTCTCAACAGGATAATTTACAGATTGTCAGAACTCAAGGCCAGAAATCTACATTGGTGGATAAAGATTTAACAACTGATTATGTGTCTCAAAATTATTCGTCACATTCGAATAAACAAAGATGTACAAATTCCCAATAAGAATAAACTTGGAATATTTTTAAAAGCAAAAGCTAAGAAGACATTAACTTCTTCAGAAATGCGACGTACCTGTGCAACAATGAAATCATTGGTGCACAGTTATTTTAATATAGGAAAAATACTTCATGAAAATGTAACTAAATGTTGGGAATATTAAACAAAGTTAACAAAGACACAGTGATCTATTGTTAAATTGTGCAGGCAAATGTTTTATTCCCAAAAATAAAGAATAACAAGACTCTCCACCTGTTACATTATTAGTTTCATTTTTCACTCCTGTTATTTTATTTTTTTTAAACATCCTTCGATTTAAAACATGCCTGTAAGTACCACGATTTGATAGATTGTAACATATGTGCTATGAATTTCACAGAGTTGGCTACATTATTTGATAAATGTGGTTCTGAGAGTAGCAGTCAAACATGGCATGAACAACATTTCATCTTACCACTGCTAGCATCCTGATTTTATAAATAGTTTACATGAAACATGAAAGTTCTACAAAAATGTATTACAATGACTTCTGTTCGAAAATAGACATTAGCGATTTAAATTTAGACAATACTGAGGATTCTTTATGTAAGAAAAATAGTTATAATAACTTCTGTTCGACAATTGACATCAGCGCTTTAAATTTAGACAATACTGATATTTTATGTAAAAAAAATAAGTTAGGCACTGACGAATATTTTAAAGCTGAAGTTTCGTTCGATGCACAAAATGTTGATTGGGTACAACATTATAAAGAGGCCATTGACCAATCTTTAATCCCACCAACACTTGACGTGCAACAAACATTTAGTTGTTTACAGGGGGAAGCTAAAATGTTGGTTGCACAAAGTGTTGAGGGGGAAAATACAATACTGGAAGCATAAAAATTTAGACGTTCAGATAGATAGCTTACTGAATGAGTATTCACCGTTAGTGGATAAACAACAGAGTCCTTTTGAAAAATTTTACAGTGAAGATGAGTTCAATAAGTTATGTGTATCAACATTGAACCTGCAGAAGCATAGTAAAAGAAACATGTGTATCAAAATATTCACCAATGTCATCTGTTGAGCAATCTGTAAATGAGAATATTGAAAACAATGTACCATCTGTCAAAAATCAAAGTTTTTCTAGGTGGATGATTATTATTGTAGACAATACACTTAATGAAACTGTTGGTGAGGTGAGATGGAGATATATGAGCTTGTAGAAAATCTGTATGTTAATCAACAGAAACCTCCATCTTCTCAACAGGATAATTTACAGATTGTCAGAACTCAAGACCAGAAATCTACATTGGTGGATAAAGATTTAACAACTGATTATGTGTCTCAAAATTATTCGTCACATTCGAATAAACAAAGATGTACAAATTCCCAATAAGAATAAACTTGGAACATTTTTAAAAGCAAAAGCTAAGAAGACATTAACTTCTTCAGAAATGCGACAATGAAATCATTGGTGCACAGTTATTTTAATATAGGAAAAATACTTCATGAAAATTTAACTAAATGTTGGGAATATTAAACAAAGTTAACAAAGACACAGTGATCTATTGTTAAATTGTGCAGGCAAATGTTTTATTCCCAAAAATAAAGAATAACAAGACTCTCCACCTGTTACATTATTAGTTTCATTTTTCACTACTGTTATTTTATTTTTTTTTAAAACATCCTTCGATTTAAAATATGCCTGTAAGTACCACGATTTGATAGATTGTAACATATGTGCTATGAATTTCACAGAGTTGGCTACATTATTTGATAAATGTGTTTCTGAGAGTACCAGTCAAACATGGCATGAACAACATTTCATCTTACCACTGCTAGCATCTACCCCTGATTTTATAAATAGTTTACATGAAACATGAAAGTTCTACAAAAATGTATTACAATGACTTCTGTTCGACAATAGACATTAGCGATTTAAATTTAGACAATACTGAGGATTCTTTATGTAAGAAAAATAGTTATAATAACTTCTGTTCGACAATTGACATCAGCGCTTTAAATTTAGACAATACTGATATTTTATGTAAAAAAAATAAGTTAGGCACTGACGAATATTTTAAAGCTGAAGTTTCGTTCGATGCACAAAATGTTGATTGGGTACAATATTATAAAGGGACTATTGACCAATCTTTAATCCCACCAACACTTGACGTGCAACCAACATTTAGTTGTTTACAGGGGGAAGCTAAAATGTTGGTTGCACAAAGTGTTGAGGGGGAAAATACAATACTGGAAGCATAAAAATTTAGACGTTCAGATAGATAGCTTACTGAATGAGTATTCACCGTTAGTTGATAAACAACAGAGTCCTATTGAAAAATTTTACAGTGAAGATGAGTTCAATAAGTTATGTGTATCAACATTGAACTCAAGTTATGATACCTGCATAGTAAAAGAAACATGTGTATCAAAATATTCACCAATATCATCTGTTGAGCAATCTGTAAATGAGAATATTGAAAACAATGTACCATCTGTCAAAAATCAAAGTTTTTCTAGGTGGATGGTTATTATTGTAGACAATACACTTAATGAAACTGTTGGTGAGGTGAGATGGAGATATATGAGCTTGTAGAAAATCTGTATGTTAATCAACAGAAACCTCCATCTTCTCAACAGGATAATTTACAGATTGTCAGAACTCAAGACCAGAAATCTACATTGGTGGATAAAGATTTAACAACTGATTATGTGTCTCAAAATTATTCGTCACATTCGAATAAACAAAGATGTACAAATTCCCAATAAGAATAAACTTGGAACATTTTTAAAAGCAAAAGCTAAGAAGACATTAACTTCTTCAGAAATGACGTACCTGTGCAACAATGAAATCATTGGTGCACAGTTATTTTAATATAGGAAAAATACTTCATGAAAATGTAACTAAATGTTGGGAATATTAAACAAAGTTAACAAAGACACAGTGATCTATTGTTAAATTGTGCAGGCAAATGTTTTATTCCCAAAAATAAAGAATAACAAGACTCTCCATTTGTTACATTATTAGTTTTCTTTTTCACTCCTGTTTTTTTTTTGTTTAAGCACCCTTCGGTTTAAAATATGCCTGTAAGTACCACGATTTGATAGATTTTAACATATGTGCTATGAATTTCAGAGTTGGCTGCATTTTTTGATAAATGTGATTCTGATAGTATCAGTCAAACATTGCATGAACAAAATTTCAACTTACCACTGCTAGCGTCTACCTCTGATTTTATAAATAGTTTACATGAAACATATGAAAGTTCTACAAAAAATTATTACAATGACTTCTGTTCGGCAATAGACATTAGCGATTTAAATTTAGACAATACTGATATTTTATGTAAAAAAATTAAATTAGACCCTGAGGAAAATTTTAAAGTTGAAGTTTCGTTCGATGCACAAAATGCTGATTGGGTACAATGTTATAAAGAGACTATTGTCCAATCTTTAATCCCACCAACACTTGACGTGCAACCAACATATAGTGGTTTACAAGGGGAAGTTAAAATGTTGATTGCACAAAGTGTTGAGGGGGAAAATACAATACTGGAAGCATAAAAATTTAGACGTTCAGATAGATAGCTTACTGAATGAATATTCACCGTTAGTGAATCAACAACAGATTCCCTTTGAAAAGTTTTACAGTGAAGATACGTTCAATAAGTTAAGTGTATCAACATTGAACTCAAGTTTTGATACCTACAGTAACATAGTGAAAGAATCATGTGTATCAAAATATTCACCAATATCATATTTTGAGCAATCTGTAAATGATAATATTGAAAACAATGTCAAATGTCAAAAATCAAAGTTTTTCTAGGCGGATGGTTACTATTGTAGACAATACACTTAATGAAACTGTTGGCGAGATAGAGGTATATGAGCTTGTAGAAAATCTGTCCGTTAATCAACAGAAACCTCCATCTTCTCAACAGGATAATTTACAGATTGTCAGAACTCAAGACCAGCAATATACATTGGTGGATAAAAATAAATTAACAACTGATTATGTGTCTCAAAATTATTCATCACATTTGAATAAACAAAGATGTACAAATTCCCAATAAGAATAAACTTGGAACATTTTTAAAAGCAAAACCTAAGAAGACATTAACTTCTACAGAAATGCGACGTACCTGTGCAACAATGAAATCATTGGTGCACAGTTATTTTAATATAGGAAAAATACTTCATGAAAATGTTGGGAATATTAAACAAAGTTTACAAAGACACTTTGATCTTTTGTTAAATTGTGCAGGCATATGTTTTATTCCCAAAAATAAAGAATAACAAGACTCCGCTTGTTACATTATTAGTTTCATTTTTCACTCCTGTTTTTTTTGTTTAAACATCCTTCGATTTAAAATATGCCTGTAAGTACCACGATTTGATAGATTGTAACATATGTCCTATGAATTTCACAGAGTTGGCTATATTATTTGATAAATGTGGTTCTGAGAGTACCAGTCAAACATTGCATGAACAAAATTTCAACTTACCACTGCTAGCATCATCATAATAGTGACATGACTATACCAATTTTGCGTTCAAATCAAAAGTTTATATTAGAACAACTGAGAGTTGTTTTACATAAGAAAGATACAAAATCATAATGTAGAAAAATATAATATTTAAACAAATAACTACTTATTAAAAGACTTGCCATATATTCGTGCTTGACATATTTTTTTAATTGATATTTGAATATACTGTAACAATACAAACTGTTGCTCCTACAAAGCAGAAAGAGGATTATATACTCTTTTATAATCAAAGAAT
This sequence comes from Rutpela maculata, assembly GCA_936432065.2. Taxonomy (NCBI): domain Eukaryota; kingdom Metazoa; phylum Arthropoda; class Insecta; order Coleoptera; family Cerambycidae; genus Rutpela; species Rutpela maculata. The sequence goes on along the minus strand of OW386292.2, from coordinate 124,655,279 downwards.
AATATTAATTATTAACGGATTGAGAAAATTGTTTAAGGTTAATGCAAGACAGCATATTACAATCCCATTTCATGATGAAGAAAATAATTAATTGTGCATAGTCTTATAATAACAGCTAATGGTTTGCATGTGTTTTATCTATTACTATATATCAAATAAGGTTGATGTTATTTACTAACAGACCAGGAAAATCGTTATCTTTATTCTAATTAAATAATTCTAATAGAAATACAGAACTACAGATTAAGGTTAATATAAACCAAAATAACACCATTCAACTTTATAATACAATTAACTGTTTATACTTAATAATTTTTACATATTTTATCTGTTACTATATTTATAGGAACTTTCTTGATGATAGCACAAATCAGTTTATATTATTGTGGTGTAATTTCAAAATTTAAACATGTCTAAAGTAAAAAGTTTATACGATCTATCTAGTGAAGTTATATGTGAAAATAGTAAAAATGCAATATGTTTGCTATATAAATGTAATTTACCAATATCTATTAAAGAAGGTTTAATTAAACATTTTGGTGAATATAGATGGTCAAAAATATTTAAAGAAGCGATCTCTCAAACTACACACCTTTTCTGCTTAGAAAACTTTAATATGGAATGGCCATACTCAAACTCTATAAGAAATTTACTAATTCAGGAAGAAAACTGGGGAGAGTATTTACCAGAAAATAACTATTGGATCTGAGTAAATTTGTAAAAAATAAAAGAGTATAATTTATTAATATGTTCTACTTGTTTTGAAATTGTTAAAGAAACTTTGATTTATTATAATGTTCCTAAACCAATTATTTCTAGAGGTCACAGTAAAATATATGTATGGCATTTAGAATTATATAAAAACAGAAAATTATGGTGTAATAACTGTTTTGAAAGAACGTTATTTGTAGTAAAAGATCAGAATGAGTGCATTAGATTTATATTATTCAGAAAATATACAAATTAGGTTTGAGTAGAGCTACCTTATTATCACTTGACTGCTTCAATAAATATTCACACGCGCAATTAATATTAGAAAATATACAAATTACCGCTTAAGAGTTCTTCTATAAGTAGTCGCGTAATTAACACAAATTATTTAGTTCACATTATTTAGTCAGTATGTACTTTTAGGTAGTGAAACAAGCTGTGAATTTTAGTTTTAAAGATATTAAAAAATTGATTGGAAATCGGCGAAAAATACATTATTTCTGATATTAACAGAAATAGGGGAAGCCATATTAGCAGATTTAGGCGAGTTTAGTGTTTGGCTACCCAAACGTTTTTTGTGTGTGTTTCACGAAGATGCAATAAAAGACTTTAAAACCAATTATAAGGGTAAAATGTTTTTGGAAGTGTTAGAAGTTAAATTAATTATGAACAACTCAAGCGCAATTATAAATATTGATAAGCTGGAATAATGTGTAGATTCAAAAAGATTAAGGTAGTAAATAGGTTTAGTTTTTTTGACCGGGTGACCTTTAAATACATGAATCGATTCCTGATCATGACGAAGTCGATCGAATCATGATTCGTATTTAAAGGTCACCCGGTCGGGTTCCCCCACCCTCGCAGCCGTCGCGTGCGAGAGTCTAGGAAAAGAATCCTAAGGATTCCTTTCTCCTTTACCTGCGTGTTTAAATATAAGTGAGAAATCGTGGGCTTTCAAAATGAGTTCCGACAGTGCTCAACAATCATCAAGTTTCGACGTAAGTGTTTATACAATGAGTCTTGAACGTTGCCACCTCACGCCGTCACTGAACGCGTCGACCACATTCTTGAGAATGTATCATGGGGATTCGTACAAGTGCAAGTTTGTGCCAAGTCAAAATTTTCATTTGATTCAAAATTCGTCAACGGTGGCTTGTATGGATACCGTTTTGTGCGAAACTGAAGTAAGATCATGTAACCAATTCTTCACAGTCATATCGGACATGCATTGCTTTCCATCCATCCTGTTGTGTAATTGGTGTTTTATGAGAAAGTTACAATCTGGGAAATTGCAGCAGCTAATTGACGAGCATGGTGGTAGTTTATATCAACGTGCGGCGGTTTAAGCTTTACATATTCACGGCGGTGGTCACAACCATTGCGATTATTGTGGATTCGATACGATTGAGTACCGACCATGTATCTATTTCCCGATGGTTTTAAATTTCGCCGCAGTGGTAGAGGTGGGAACATTTGAGCCCTTTCCAACTCCGCCAGCCCAAGAAGTTCCTTTGGCTGACGAAATATTGGAATTAACAATAAGTCCGGAGGAGCAGGCGGAAATTGATACCAATTGAAAATGTCATAACTAATTAAATTTTTATAAATTATTTATAGTGGTTGGACGACCTGTGTGAAAATTTGGCCGAGGATCATGGAGTCGAGTCAAGAAGTTTCCCTAGAATCTCCCCAGTGCCCACAGGATTGTCTTCTGAATGTGCTGGAATTAATCTGGCCGATGGAACTGATGACGTTACGGCTCCTGAAACAGTGGTTCGAGATGACGGTAATCATATGTCAAAAAAACAGGTTCCTCTCTGGCAAACGACAATTGAAAACTTTTTCAGTACATTTAATCCAGTTGATGAAATTAAAACCGACGAAGAAAAACGACGAATCGGATCAAATTTCATTCGAGGAGTACAAGGAGATATTAAAGGAAGCCGACTTATTCACGACGTGGTGCCAAACCTCAATCGAGGCCAAGCCCAAGGACTTCTTGATCGATGTCTGGGAAAAAAATTTTTCGGTGGACTCTTCTGGACCGTCTTCCACGAGGACCACATGCACGTTGTCCACGACTGTTCCTGGAACGGCGGTTACTGCCGATGCGTCCGCATCCACCAGTTGCCCATTAAACGAGAATGTCGAAAGCATCTTCGACAGCATAATATTTCCGGAAGATACCTCTTTAATCTCACAAAATATTTGTTACAACCGCCAAGACAACTTTTGTATTTTGAAAACGCCGGGCGAAAAAGGACAGTTCCTGATGAAATTGGAAATTTTCCCAGTTACGAGCATCTCGAACGTGGAGAAGAACCTCTGGTGGAGACACGCCCTTTTGCGCATGAATTTCTTAACTGCGAGCAAAGTGGACCGATTGCAAATGCAGGTGGACCGTCTAGTAGCACAAGCGACGCGACGGATAACACAAGTGGAAAATGTAAAAAAAGAAATACGAAAGAAGTCCTCTTGGAGTTTGTCCGGAACTTCCCGACAAGCCCCGTATTAAGTATCTGTAATTCCAATCAATGGATGAATTCACGATGGAAATTTTGTCGAAAAACACAATATTGTTCAACGTGACATTTTTGCTTTAGAATTTGTTAATCAGTCGTTCGAAGAAATTTATTTGTATGCTAGTAATGTTTATCCATTGTACAGTGCAGGACGCATCAGCGTTGAAGAATATTATTTTACTCGAGATGAATCTGTAACCATTATGTTAGAATTATTAGATTTTCAATTTGCACATAGTGAAACAGATATTTTACAATTTTTAAATGATACTTATAATATTATTGATCGTAAATTGCCAAAAATAAATTGTTTACAAATTATAGCGCCACCTAGTTCTGGAAAAAAATTTTTTTTTTATGCAATTGTTCATTATTTTTTTAATTTTGGTCAAATAGGTAATTTTAATAAATATGTAACTTTTCCGTTAATGGAAGCTGTAAATAAACGGATTTTATTGTGGAATGAACCTAATTGTGAACCAGGATCATTCGACACGTTAAAAATGTTATTTGGGGGTGACACGCTTAATGTCAAGGTTAAATACCAAAATGATTGTGTTATAGCTCGTACACCTGTTATAATTTTAAGCAATAAAAATGTCTTTCCGAGGGATCCGGCTTTCACATGTCGCATGATTACATATCAATGGCAACAAGCCGCATTCCTCAAAAATTATCAAAAAAACTACATCCAATCGCTGTATATGATTTATTAAAAATAAAGAATATTTTATAATATATGTTTTATTTAAGCACCATAACTAATTAAATTTGCAGGATAAAAATCATCGTAGACATGTACACTACGTTTTCCAAAAGCAATAATATCATTATTTTCCGCATGACAGTCTGCGGTATAAGTAAAAGTATTGTCAATATCAACAGACACAACCATACTACATTCAACAGCCCAGTACGCTGCACTATTTTGAAAATTTTTATTGTCATGAGCTGGATTCAGTTGAGGTGTAGGGATTATACCAAAACTAATTTGTGGTATTTGTGTATGCACGTAATTCGAAACAGTTTTATTAACATGCATAACTGCCGCACTGTCTATTTGATATTTATAAGAAGTATCCAAATTAACTTCCTTGTTACCTACTTCGGTTTCTGGCGTATTCAGTGTAGGTTTAAATGAAAAAACACCATCTTTTTTACTAGACATACTCATCGTAACTTCAAAGTTTGATGTCCACCCTGTAGATTTAACAGTATCAGATCCACCGGCAAGGTAAGGAATGTCGTGTGATTTGGTTTGAATATAACCACTACGTGGTTTGTAAATCCAATCGATAACTGTGTCACCAACTTTCGGCATAAAATTGAATCGATCGATGTATCGATCAAGTAAATAGAAACCTTCATCGTGACTTGCATAGTTAGCGACAGTCCGCTGATTGTTGGTTCTCAAACACATATACATGTCAACATGTCGCGGCACACCCAAGCACATGGGAGCGTGCAAATCTAGCTTTTGTGATCCCCAATATTTGCGTATCATTTCATTGGTATCTGGACTTATTACAGCTATTGGCATCAACGGAGAATCTGCTTGTAATGTATATTTATGATTTGAAGTATATATTTTATTATTCAAACCGACAGCTGTCAATCCTATAGCACAGTGTTCGGAAGTTGCGGTTCCAGATAATGTCGTACCAGTATCAAAAGCAGTTCGAATACCTTGCGGTGTTACTTTTACATTTACTTCTTCAATTTAAAAGTGCCGGCAATATATTGCGTCAGTTTCATATATTCATGAGGACTCAAGTAAAAAAATATAGAATTATTGGGTATGACACTAAGAGAAGTCGTATAATATACGGAATCACCTTTATCAGTTGTCCCACCTTGTTTAACAATTAAAGTCCGAAAAGCGAATCCATACGAATAAAAAATACGTGAATGACTGTATGTTAAATAAAATTTCTTTTGACCTAACGATCGTGGAATATCGAATTTTTTTTGGACATTACTAACGGCGCCCACTGGATTAGCATGTGCACCGCCACCACCAGTACGTTGATCCATTACTTCTGTCTCCATTTCCCCGGCAAACATGTCTGGTGAATTGATGGCACTCTCCGGTGGACTATCTACGCTTGGTTCTGTTGTTGTGGTGTGTGAACGTACTCTGGAAGGTCCTGGCTGTGGCTCTACTTGGTCTTCAGCACCTGGAACAAAAGCGGCGGCTAATTCTCTTTTTTTAGCATTAGAAGCATGTCGCCATAATTCTTGCATGAATGGTGGCAAGTAAGGAAATATTTCTATTTCGTCTAATCTATCTTCGCGAAGACGTTCTTCGAGCGTCGGATTGCGACGACGGCCGGGACGACCATCTGGATCATCGCGCCAAGAACGATAAGACATTACCTGCTACAGTTGATGTTCCGTACCACTGCTTTCGAAATTCGTCGAATTTGATAGCTTGACCTTGTTTAGCTTTCTTGTAGGCCGCACCAAGGGCTCTCTGCCGATCTGCAAACCGTTTCTGACCTCGATGCGTAGTTTTATCAATTTTTGGTGTAGTAGGTGCCATAGGCGGATATACCACGTTTCCCGCGATATATGTTTCATAAACGTTTTTTAAAAATAACCCAACCGCACCTACTAGAGAATGTTCATTACCTTCAGCATACACACTTAAAAAATCCCAAATAGCCGCTTGATCAGCTTTCACAACATCAATCGGAACCTTGGCATTTAAGTATGCTAAGTCGTGATGTAACGCGATTAAGTCATCACGGTCAACCGGCGCCTCGAGCCCGACCTCGTTACCCGGACCCAAATAGTTGTGCCACGGAAATAACATACTTTCACCGCGCGACCCTGACTTATAAACACGCAGGTAAAGGAGAAAGGAATCCTTAGGATTCTTTTCTAGACCCTCGCACGCGGCGGCTGCGAGGGTGGGGGAACCCGACCGGGTGACCTTTAAATACATGAATCGATTCCTGATCATGACGAAGTCGATCGAATCATGATTCGTATTTAAAGGTCGAAATGCTGAACCCAGCTACCCGCCGGGCAGCTTGGCTGAATATTGGGACAAAATGTATTGGAGGTAATTAACTCATTTCTTCAACATCAAATTTGTTCTAATTATTTTTTCCCTGTTATAGCGATGAGACCCCACATTTAGAGAACACTCCCTGTGGGATCTGCCACCACCATCAGATGGTGAGGTGAAACTTAGGTAATTAAATCCATTTTTCTATTATTATTATTATTATCAAAAGCCTTATTGCACATTTTCATGTCTTTATGTATTTTATATATTTTGCAAAAGCATATATTTTGGGTGAGACTTTGTAAATTCATTTCTTTATTTTTAAAAAAATAATTTTATATACATATTTTTCCTGAGAATGAATAAAGACGCTTTATTATTAATTTAACAGTATTTTTTAACATCAAATTTGTTCCATTTTTTCCCGTTAACACCCCAACTGTCGAGCCTCATCCGCTAACGAGGTTGGTGTTTCATTATTCAGATGATGAGGTGGAAGTTAGGTAATTAAAATTTATTTTTTCAATCAAAAAAACTTATTTTGTACAGCACGTTAATTTCTGCACTAAAAAAGTCTTGTATGAGAAATTAATTTGCTAGTATTTTTCAACGAGTTTGTTTATTACATTATTAAAATATTACAATTTTTTCTGTTATAGCACCCCATCCACCTCAGGAGCTCCTCCTCCTCCTCCTCTACACCCAGGTGTTCGGCTGCAGCCAATTACCGATATGGCTGTGGAAGAAAGGTAATGTAAATCCATTTTTTTTATCAAAAATTGCATATAATTCTGTATATTTTAATATTTTTTCAACAATAAAAAGTTCAATAAGAAGTTATTTTGCAGATCAGTATCTTAGTACTTTTCAACTAGTTTATTTATTACATTAATAAAATATTCATATTTAAATGTCTGTGCGGTCGTTAAAGTCCTCCTGCTTAACTATGCTTGTACAAGAAGTTCATTTGCAGATCAGTACCTTAATACTTTTCAACTTATTTGTTTATTACATTAATCAAACATTCATATTTAAATGTCTGTGTGCTAAAGTTCCCTACTTAATTATTCTATTGTTATAGCTTTTGCAACTGGTTGGACGGGCAGCAGTTAGCTGGCACCTCCACCCCCGCAGCCTCCTCTGATGGTAGTGATGGTGGCGAGCCAGTGGAGGCAAAGTAATAATTTATTTTTCTATCAAAAAAGTATATTTTACCAGTATTTTTCAACTAGTTTGTTTATAACGTTATTAAAATATTCATATTTAAATACATGTGTGCTAAAGTTCCAACTGTCTAAATTTATTCTTCTATTAAAAATCTGTATATTTTAATTTAATTTTCTATATTTTTGTATAAGAAGTTAATATACAAATCAAAATCTAACGTATTTTTCAACTAGTTTGTTTATAACGTTATTAAACATTCATATTTAAAGTTGCTAAAGTTCCCTACTTAACTATTCTGTTGTTATAGCTTATCCAACTGGTTAGATGAGCGACACTTCGTAGACCACAGCGACAGCGATGATCCACCCACCCACAGCGATGATCCACCAAATCTAGTACCATTCTGGATGGATGAGCGTTGGCGGGCCACCACCTCTTCCAACTCAGAAGATGATATCAAGCGAGCGCTCCACCCGTTCTGGATGAATGGGTACATCGCTGCCGCTGAACCAGTACCCTCCAGACCCCCCAGGACTAGAGCCGATGCATCTTGAGGATGACATCGGCTATGCGTCCAATTAGATTTTTATTTTATTTATTTTATTTATTTTATTTATTTTATTTATTTTATTTATTTTATTTATTTTATTTATTTTATTTATTTTATTTATTTTATTTATTTTATTTATTTTATTCATTTTATTTATTTTATTTATCTTATTTTACTTATTTATCTTATTTATCTTATTTATTTTATTTATTTTATTTATTTTATTTATTTTATTTATTTTATTTATTTTATTTATTTTATTTATTTTATTTATTTTATTTATTTTATTTATTTTATTTGTTTTATTTATTTTATTTATTTTATTTATTTTATTTATTTTATTTATTTATTATATACTATATTATTGAATTTTGTTCTTTTATTCCCAATTTTCCAACATTCTTCTTTGGCCCCCGTCTGCAGATTTCAGGTGAGCAGACGCAGACATCTGGTCAGGTGTATGAGTACACCTACCTGAAATCTGCAGGCTCCTATCTGCAGACTACACACCTCCTTAAGGGCGTGGAGCCAGGTAACAGGTGACAGGTAACCAGGTTGCCGGACAGGTGTCAGATGACAGGTGACAAGTATTATTTATTTAATTTAATGTATTTAATTTATTTAATTTATTTAATTTATTTAATTTATTTTATTTAGGTAACAGGTAACATGTAACAGGTGACATCTGCAGGCTACACCAGAGGCTCATCTGAAATCTGCAGACTTCACACCAACAATAACCAGAAGCTCTTCAGCACACCTGTCTCTTCTTTTCTACCTCCGCATAACCTGAAATCTCCAGATTGCAATCTGCAGACCACACCACCAACAATAACCACAAGCTCTGCACGTTCTCTTCACCGATAACAATCACCAGAAGGTCATCTTCATGGTCTCTCTTGATGGTCACATGCCATCCACTTCATCCACCAAAAAATGAGGAGTGGGGGGGTTCTAGAAATCCTATTGCTTATCTACTATTATTATTATCAAAAGTCTTATTGCACATTTTCGTGTCTATGTATTTTACATATTTTGCAAAAGCATATATTTTGGGTGAGACTTCGTAAATTCATTCCATTATTTTTAAAAATAAATTTATATACATATTTTCCTGAGAATGAATAAAGACGCTTTATTATTAATTTAACAGTATTTTTCAACATCGAATTTGTTCTATTTTTTCCCGTTAGCATCCCAACGGTCGAACCTCATCCTCTGACGAGGCTAGTTTTTCATTACTCAGATGATGAGGTAGAAGTTAGGTAATTAAAATTTATTTTTTCAATAAAAAAAAAACTTATTGTACAGCACGTTAATTTCTGCACTAAAAAGTCTTTTCTATGAGAAATTAATTTGCTAGTATTTTTCAACGAGTTTGTTTATTACATTATTAAAATATTGCAATTTTTCCTTTGTTTTGGCACCCCATCCACCTCAGGAGCTCCTCCTCCTCTACACCCAGATGTTCGCTTGCAGCCAATTACTGATATGGCGGTGGAAGAAAGATAATATAAATCCATTTTTTATCAAAAATTGCATATAATTCTGTATATTTTAATATTTTTTCAACAATAAGAAGTTATTTTGCAGATCAGTATCTTAGTACTTTTCAACTAGTTTATTTATTATATTAATAAAATATTCGTATTTAAATTCTTGTGTGGTCGTTAAAGTCCTCCTGCGTAACTATGCTTGTACAAGAAGTTAATTTGCAGATCAGTATTTTAATACTTTTCAACTGGTTTGTTTATTACATTAATAAAATATTCATATTTAAATGTCTGTGTGCTAAAGTTCCCTACTTAATTATTCTATTGTTATAGCTTTTGCAACTGGTTGGATGGGCTGTGGTCAGCTGCCATCCCCGCTCCCGCAGCCTCGTCTGATGATAGTGATGGCGACGAGCCAGTGGAGGCAAAGTAAAATTTATTTTTCTATCAAAAAAAAAAGTATATTTCACCAGTATTTTTCAACTAGTTTGTTTATAACGTTATTAAAATATTCATATTTAAATGCATGTGTGCTAAAGTTCCAACTATCTAAATTTATTTTTCTATTAAAAATCTGTATATTTTAGTATTTTTCAATTCTGCAAAAAAGTTCTATATTCTTGTATAAGAAGTTAATTTGCATATCAAAATCTTACCAGTATTTTTCAACTAGTTTCTTTATAACGTTATTAAACATTCATATTTAAAGTTGCTAAAATTCCCTACTTAACTATTCTGTTGTTATAGCTTATCCAACTGGTTGGATGGGCGGCGGCTGTACTTCCCAGACAGCGATATGATGATGCACCAAATCTAGTGCCATTCTGGCACCTCTTCTAGTTCAGATGATGATGATGCTGACATCAAGCTGGCGGCTCCATCCATTCTGGATAGATGGGTACATCGCTGTCGCTGAACTAGCACCCGCCGCCCCACGAGCTTCTCCAGACCCCCCAGGATTAGAGCTGATGCATCTCGAAGAGGATGACATCGGCTATGTGTCCAATTAAACTTATTTGTATTTATTTTTATTTTTATTTATTTATTTATTTATTTGTTATATACTATATTATTGAATTTTGTTCTTTTATTCCCAATTTTCCAACATTCTTCTTTGTCAGAAGCCCCCGTCTGCAGACTCCCATCTGCAGATTTCAGGTGAGCAGACAATGTCAGGTATTTAAGCAGACAATGCCAGGTAGCAGACAATTACCTGAGCAAACAATGTCAGGTGTATAAGCAGACAATATCAGGTATATGAGCAGACAATGCCTGGTGTATAAGCAGACAATGTCAGCTAGCAGGCAATGTCAGGTGAATGAGCACACCTGCACACTTGCGAGCACACCTGCCAGGTACATCTGCAATAACCAGAAGCTCTTGCACCTCCGCACAACTGAAATCTGCAGATTGCAGACTCCTATCTGCAGACTACACACCAACAATAACTAGAAGCTCTTGCACCTCCGCACACCTGAAATCTGCAGATTGCAGACTCGTATCTGCAGACTACACACCAACAATAACCAGAAGCTCTGCACGTTCTCTTCAGCACACCTGTCTGTTCTATTGTACCTCCGCATACCTGAAAGCTGCAGACCACACACCAACAATCACCAGAAGCTCTGCACGTTCTCTTCACCGACAACAATCACCAGAAGGTCATCTTCATGGTCTCTCTCAATGGACACATGCCATCCACTTCAACCACCAAAAAATGAGGAGTGGGGGTTCCAGAAATCCTATAGCTCATCTACCAGCATTAAAAAAAATTAACCACATAGAAATATAGTTTTACTACGGATTTCAGCAAGAATCTATGACAGCATAAGTCTCTGATACCAGCTTACAACCCCCGATGTCAGCTTATTACCTTCGACGTCAGCAATACATTTCAGTATAAAACCCGCAAAGCCAGTAGGCATCGAGTTATACGACTAACCCTTACGACCTACTTTCTTTTTTTATTTCTTATTGTTTCATATTAGGCATAACAATTATAATGTTATAGATATCATTAACCTTGTTATCAAAATAATAAACTTTCCAGTGACCTCATTGCTGATAAGTAAATAGTATAAATACTAATCAAATTGCAATTGTAAATCAGTTCTACATTAATCATTAAATTAAACACATCAATAGAAAGTAAAGTAATTGTGACTAGCTAGTTTAATAAAAAGCTCTCAAATAAATTTATTGTGTTTGGCTCCCACGACCCAGCATAATTGGCGCAGTCGGTACTCTTTTTGAAGTTTGGCACTGTTTACCTCAAGACTCGACCAGGAGAATTTTCCAGGAGAATTTCTGCGGACAAGAGATTTGTAAATTGGTGTAATTTGTAGATGGGTCCTAGTAGTCCAAGGATTGAACAAGAACCCTACAATACTTCAAGGAAAACTAGTAAGTTCCTATTTTACCTTTCCTTTTGGTTTTTTAATTGATTGGTGTGGAACTCCAGGAATTATTTCAATTCGCGAGTAACATTTTTGACTGTTTATCAGAAATAATTACTCATAGATAATTTTGGAATTATTGTAATTCGCGATTGATTATTATTGACTGTTTATCAAAAATAACAATCATAATTAAGACTTTTTCGGAAATTTTGACTGTATATCAGAATTTCGATTAAAACTTGACTGTTTATCAAGTTTAATCAGTAGTTAAGAACAAAAATTGAATTTGTTATCACTTTTCGACTGTAAAAGGTAACTTTCATATTTTTCAAAACTAAAAATGGCTAACGCAGATGTAGCTATTAATTTTCAATACTTTAAAATGCACATTGATGTCATCCCTAGATTTGATGGCAGGGCATCTCTTTTGACAGACTTTGTTTCGTCGTGTGACGAATTACATACTACATATGGCACAGGAAACAATGAAGTTCAACTTACATTACAAAAATGAACAGTCAGATTATTAACGTACCAGCTGACTGCAAATTAATAAAGTTTTACCCTACAAAAAAAAATAGCAATATATTTCAAGCTATTATACAGTTGGATAACGTCCCTTATGATAAAGTACTTAAGGCAGGTAACCTATTTATTGGCTATGATAACTGCAGAGTATTTGACGCAGTTGAAATATATCGGTGTTTTAAATGCAATGAGTTTAACCACTCATCAAATTCCTGTAACAAACCATACACCTGTCCCAGATGTGGGGAAAATCACGCTGTTAAAGACTGTAAATCCGATATTCTTATATGTGTCAACTGCACTGCACTTAAAAGTAAAAACAAATCAGATATTTCCATTAATCATGCGGCATGGGATACCAACAATTGCTCTGCATATTTGCTAGCTAAAGAGAAACTGCGAGATGATCTCCTAAGTACTCAATCCGTTCAATAGCAATCACAGCCTATATCATCTCTCCCTACCTCCATTTGCAAATCTACTGCGATTAAGGCTGATAATAAGCATAATATACTCATTTATTATCAAAACGTCAGGGGTCTCAAAACGAAGACGATCGAAGTGAGCAATTCTGTTGCTAGTTCTAATTGGCCCATTATTGCACTAACTGAAACTTGGCTCGATTCAACTATTTTTGATTCTGAATTGATAAACAATAATTATAATATCTTTCGCAAGGACAGAGATTTTGCAGCTACTAATCGTAGCAGAGGTGGGGGTGTATTGTTAGCAATACGAGATAATTTCAATGCTGTAAGGATTGATTTAGATCAAGCAAATATATTACCTTATGTTGATATTCTAGGTGTTAAACTCTCAGTTAATCAGCGTTACACCTATATCTTTGTTATATATATTCCGCCTAATGTAAGCTCCGTAAACTATGAAACAATTTTTGAATTCATCGAGTCATTAAATGGTATTTGTGACAACAATGTGTTAATAATAGGGGATTTTAATATTCCCTCGTATTCTCTATCTATTTTAAATGGCATCAATACTGCTGAAGTTACAGCTTTCAATAACTTTACAAATTTTCTAGATCTCTCTCAATTTAATTTTGTGTACAATAACAACAACAGGTTACTTGACTTGGTTCTGTGCAATACCAGTTGTGTAGTTGAGAAAGCTTTAGATGTTTTATTAAAAGAAGATAAGCATCATCCCGGACTTGTAATTTCCTTGAACACTGAATATGAAATCTGTACTAATAATTTCCCAATTAATTACACAAATACATTTAATTTTAGAAAAGCCAATTTTGAACTATTATATCAGGAACTGCTTAATGTCGACTGGTCTTGCCTCGAAGATTACACTGAAATTAACTCTGCGTGTCAACAATCTTATGATAAATTATCGGAGATATTCACAACTTGTGTACCTAAATCTGTGTGTCCTAAAAATAATAGAAAATTCCCACCCTGGTTTAATGCTGAAATTATCAAAGATATAAGAACTAAAGAAAAATATTTGAGGCTGCACAAAAGAACGGGAGATAACATTGCACTTGGTGAATTTGTGAGATTGAGGTCTAAAATTAAATTTGATATCAAAACTGCTTTCAGAAATTATACAGCTCAGGTTGAAAATAATATCAACAATGATCCAAATAAATTTTGGGCCCACATAAAAAACAAAAAAGGAGTGACTAACATACCTAAAGATATGTATTACGATGGCAATCATTTGAATAACCCACAAGATATTGTAAATGCTTATGCTGATCTTTTCGAACAATCATTTTCACCTGTAGAACCGGAAGACACATTAACAGATCAGTCTGATAATAATAACAGTAGCATCAATATAGTGTCCTTTTCAGAACACGAAGTACTATTGGCTTTAAAAAAATAAAACCCAAGCTCACCATGGGACCTGATGGCATTCCCGCGTTCTTATTGAAAGATTGTGCTTATGTCTTTGCGAAACCACTCATGATTTTATTTAACCTTTCTATTAAGTGTTATTCATTTCCTGACATTTGGAAATACTCCAAAGTCTGTCCGGTATACAAAAAGGGTGAAAAAAATGATATAAGAAACTTTCGACCGATAACTATAATCTGTAATTTTGGTAAAGCTTTCGAAATATTACTACATAATTCAATTTACCCACATGTTAAAAACATAATTTCCACGCAACAACATGGATTTATGAAGGGTCGCTCTACTACCACTAATCTTATTTGTGCTACGCAATACATATCTGAATCCATCGACATGCAAGTTCAAACAGACGTAATATACTTTGACTTTACGAAAGCCTTCGATAGGCTGAACCACAACTTACTTATTACAAAACTCTCTAGTTTTGGCATTTCAGATCAGCTCATATCTTTTTTTAAATCATATTTAACTGAACGACAACAATACGTCGCGTACAATGGCTTTAAGTCCTCTGATTATGTTTCAACCTCAGGTGTTCCCCAGGGGTCCGTTCTTGGGCCGCTGCTTTTTAATATTTTTATCAACGACATAGGTAATACCCTAGGAGTTCACTTTTTAATGTATGCGGACGATATAAAACTTTTACATAGAATCACTGATCTGAATGACTGCATCACATTGCAAAATAGCGTTTCTAATCTTAGTTCTTGGTGTATTAAAAACAAACTTTCATTAAATGTGCAAAAGTGTAATATTATGTCGTTTTCAAATAGAGATTCTATGATTACCTACGATTACGCGCTAAACAACGAACAATTAATGCAACCGTCTACGTTCAAAGACCTTGGTGTAATTTTCGACAAAAAACTAACTTTTAATGACCACATTGATACGTTAATATGTGACGTAAATAAGACATTTGGTTTTATCATACGTAACAGCCGCGATTTCTCAAATATTGCAACGCTAAAATTACTATATTTTTCATTTCTGAGATCTAAGTTAGAGTATGCATCCCTTGTTTGGCAGCCCTGCTATAATATTCACATCACAAAAATAGAAAATGTACAACGTCGTTTTCTTAAATATCTTCACTTTAAATCTCATGATACATATCCACCTATTGGCTTTCCGCAAGGAGATTTGCTTGAAATGTTTTCCATGTGCAGCCTAAGTGATAGACGTAACAACTACGCCATTAACTTCTTAAAGAAAGTAATTCATCATGAAATTGATTGCTGCGAGATCCTCCATAAATTAAATTTTCACACTCCAAGAGTGAATTCGCGGTATCACCAAACTTTTTATCTGCCTAGAACCCGGACTAACGTCTTACAATACTCACCGATATATAACATCTGTTCTACTTATAATAACAACCCGAATGATATTGACATTTTTATTTAATAGGAGACGTTATCTATAGTTAGATACCATTTTATTATATTCTCTTATGTGCTGTATGCATAATTATATGATAACCTTATTTTTGTTTTACTTAAGTTTAATTTTAATTTTAGTCTCATTCAGTTTTCTTTGTATTCCATTTGTAGTTTTAGTTACTATACTCATCTATGGTGTGTAGTCTATATTAAATATGTGTTGTTTCCCATCTTGTAAATGGTTTGTACTGTTAGATGGTGTATAATTAAAATAAAATAAAAATAAAATAAAATAAAAAAATAAATTTGTTTTGAGAGCCATACGTAACAAACTTTATGGACAAGCACAAATTAACGTTTCAGCTCGAAGAGACGCTAAAGATTGGGCAACAATAAAACAAATTTTAATTGACACATTTGGCGACGCGAGGGATTTGTCAACCCTTCAAACGGAATTAATACATTTAAAATTTAATCCTAAAAAAGACACAATATTCTCATTTGGCAATAAAATTCAAGATTACGAATCCCTGTTGATTTGAAAACTTGAACAATCCAATGACTGTGAAGAGGTTAAAAATGCAATGAATACAGTATTTCAAAGATTAGCATTAGACACGTATGTTAGAAATTTACCATTCAATTTAAAACAAATGATACGAACAAAGGAAATTACTAAATTAAATGAAGCAATTAAGATAGTTACAAGGGAAGAACAATTTAATAAATATACAACAACTGTAAATTCATCCAATAATATATATATATACCCATACAATATAAACAAATGCAACCAAAACAATTAATCAAACAACCTAATCCTAATAACCAACAACAACCAACTAATAATGTTTGGGCACCAAAAAACATTAACACTAATTACCAAGCACCTATGGACACTTCAACAGTAAATAAAACATTGCATACAAGAAACATACAACCTACACCTATGATGACTTCCACCATAAATCGAAGTACAAATCCATATTATAGAACAATACATTACAATACCTACACCATTGGAAGAAACATTTGAACAACTTGAAACAATGAATTCACAAAACGTTCAGGAACCAACACAAGAAGAATATCATGTAAATGAACATGCAGTAGACCCACGACTTATTACTGAAGAAGATGATGAAGATTCAAATTTTTTCAATCAGCCTCAACACAACCCAATCACATAGTAGAATGTTTTAATGTCATGACTACTAACTCACTACCATACATACAATTACAGCACCCACCTATTAAACTTCTAATCGACACTGGAAGCACAAAAACCCTTATAAAACCCTCTATTATTAAAACTTATTGCCCCCAGTTCATTTATTATAATCCCGTAAGTCTTAAGACTAGTACAGGTGAAGTTATTGTCAACGAACAAGCTGAAATTCCAGCCTTCCCTGAATTTAACTCAGAACAAAAATTGACTGTAATTTTATATGACTTTCATGAATTCTTTGATGGAGCTTTAGGATTCGCAGATTTAAGAAAACTTAATTTAAATATTTCTTTTTTACATAAAACACTTTCTAATAATTACTGTTGTCTACCTATCAATTTTAAAACACCATCCTTACTTATTACAATTAAAAATGATAACACTAATAAAAAATCAAAGTCAACCGTTCAAGAAAACAAAATACAACAAGTTTTTTCCCCAACTTTGCCAAATAATTCTCATTCATTAATTCATGACTTCTCAAATGAAAATTACTCCATTCAAGAAACGGTTAATACAGTACCTAACAATATACCATCATTCGAATTATATCATTATAACACCTTTTCCTTTGATCATAAAAATCTAAATCAATTTGATTCTCCCAACATTTCAATTAAAAGACAAAAACCCCATTCTGATAAAATTAACATCCAATCCCTCACCAGAACAAACACTCTAGTCAAACTTTGTAGTAAAAACCATGACATTAATCGAAAATCGGAAGACAAATTGACATTTACAAACAGTTTTAAACATCGTTGGAAACAGCGATTTAAAATAAGATAACTGATGAATTAAGTCGAATCAGAATTGAAGAATGCAATACCAATGACACAACTAACATTAATGACAATACAGATAATATAAGCACTCAACCTCAGGTAGACGATGAACTTGACAAAATAATTGCGAATGTTCTAGCAAACGATACAGAACCAGAACCACAACTATTAGAAGAGATGATAGACACAGACGATCAAACACAACACGCAGCACAAGAAGATCCAGTTTTCACAATGCCATATACGGAACAACCTGTAAACGTATATAAAAACCAAATAATAATAACGGAATCTAATCATACTCCAAGTGAAATTTGCAATTCAACAACTATTTTCAAAAACATTCGACATACAATAACTCTCAGAGCTAACTTAGATGATATCAAAACATTAAATTTTCTCAAACAATTCATATCAATAGATGGAAACACTTGTTTTAAATTTGGAACACCTGCATTAGAAAGAAAAATAAACAGAATATTACGAACATCATTATTATACCACAATTCAACAAAAATACTAATCTCAAATATTTTATTACAAGATATACAAACACCAGAAGAACAACATCAAATTATCGCTTATCACCATCAAGGTAAAACTTGTCACCGTGGAATTAAAGAAACTACAAAATCTATTCAGAAAACATACTATTGGCCAAATATACAAAAAGACGTGACTAATTACATAAATTCTTGTCAAACATGTCTTACTTCCAAATACGACAGAAACCCTCAAAAAATTAAATTAAGACTGACTGAAACACCCGATAAACCTTTTGAAAAAATTCATATCGATGTTTTTCACATAAATCAAGAAGATTTTCTAACAATTTTTGATCCATTTTCAAAATATGGTCAAGCTTATTATTTAGAACATAAAAATAGCATATGCATTATGGAAAATCTTCTCCACTTCTTTTCACATATGGGAATACCTAATAAAATAATCGCAGACAATGGTACCGAATTCAGAAATCAATTGATAACAGATTTTTGTTTATTACACAACATTGCCTTACATTACACAACACCACATCATTCCAACTCCAACTCACCGGTGGAAAGATTTCATTCGACTATAGCAGACTCCATACGCTGTCTTAGAACAGAACAACAAAAACCTATAAAATACTTAATGACACTAGCAGTTATGCAGTACAACAACTCAATTCATTCCGTAACACAAATGACACCATTTGAAATAATACACGGACCGAGAACAAATCCTTTTGATTTATCTCCTCAAATTATTATATCTCAATACATCGACAACCACAGAAAGAATTTAGAAAGGATAAATGAAATCACTAAAAAACGAATAGAAAATAAAAAGGACGAAGTTATTCATGACAGAAACAAAAAATTAACAGACCCTACTCCAATTCAACCCAATGATACAATATACATTAAAACTGGTAAACGCGTTGCAAAACACCTACCTAAATTTAAAAAAACGACCGCGTTACAGGATAAAGATATTGCCGTTGCAACAACTTCAGGAGTGCGACATAAAAATCAAGTCAAAAAACAAAGAAGAATTACTATTAATTCTGGATCTTTGTTACAGGAACGTAATGATGACACAAGTATTCATCCTACTACTCTTACTCCAAACATTGACCCATCTAGTACAGTCAGATATAACTTTCGACCCCGTACAACACACGGTAGTCTTTCAAAGTTTAGGAACTGACGTTCGTCTAGTTAGTCATTACCATCAATTCATACACGAATTAGATATAAAACCACTCGTAGACGCTTATTATAATACAATCTTTCACTTAAATAAAAGTTATGAAATAGATACTAAAAAGAATAAAGATAAAATTGATTATGCCCTTCTCAATCAAGCTGAAACATTAGAAAAAATAGTAACTAATGAATTTCATAAAGTAATTCCCCGACGACTAAATAGAGTAAAACGAGTTAAAAGAGGCGCAGTTAGTTTTGTTGGAAAAATAGAAAAAGCTTTATTCGGAGTAGCAACTGAAGAAGACATTGCTAATTTTGAATCTAAACTTAACACTTTGATGTCAAACGAAAAAACACTTGCAACAGAACTTAATCTTAGAACTTCACTCTTTACAACTTTTGCAAATAAAACAAATGAATTAATGGAGAAAGTACTATCAAATCAACAAAAACTTAATGAGAATGTTAAATATTTAATGATTAATTACAATACAAATGAACAACAAGTCGTGATAAATCAATTTCAACTTTTGTTATACTACTTTCAGCAAATTGAACAAACAATAACTTTCTTAAAACTAGATACAGTCTATCCTTTCCTCTTAACAGATCGAGATATGCAAACAATTATGATTAATTTACGTTTAATATATTCACCAGAACACTTGAGTTATACACCTAACCTTTACGACCTACTTTCATTTTTTTAATTCTCATTGTTCATATTATGCATAACATTATAATGTTACAAATATCATTAACCTTGTTATCAAAATAATAATAAACATCCCCTGACATCATTAATGATAAGCAGATAGTATAAATACTAATTAACTTTCGATTGTAAACCAGTTCTACATCAATCACCAAATTGAATACATCAATAGAAAGTAAAGTAATTGTGACTAGCTAGTTTAATAAAAGCTCTCAAATAAATTTATTGTGTTTGGCTCCCACGACCCAGCATAATTGGCGCAGTCGGTACTCTTTTATGAAGTTTGGTACTGTTCACTAGAAGACTCGACCAGGAGAATTTTCCAGGAGAATTTCTGCGGACAAGAGATTTGTGGATTGGTATAATTTGTCGATTGGTCCCAGTAGTCCAAGGATTGAACAAGAAGCCTACAATACTTCAGGAAAAACTAGTAAGTTCCTATTTTACCTTTCCTTTTGGTTTTTTTAATTGATTGGTGTGGAATTCCAGGAAATATTTCAATTCGCGAGTAACGTTTTGACTGTTTATCAGAATAATTACTCATAGATAATTTCGGAATTACTGTAATTCGAGATTGATTATTATTGACTGTTTATCAAAATAACAATCATAATTAGACTTTTTCGGAAATTTTGACTGTATATCAGAATTTCGATTAAAACTTGACTGTTCATCAAGTTTAATCAGTAGTTAAGAACAAAAATTGAATTTGTTATTACTTTTCGACTGTAAAAGATAACTTTCATATTTTCGAAACAAAATGGCTGACGCAAATGTCGCTATCAACTTTCAATATTTCAAAATGCACATTGATGTCATCCCTAGATTTGATGGCAGAGCATCACTCTTGACAGACTTTATTTCGTCATGTGACGAATTACAAGCTACATATGGCACGGGAACCAATGAGGTCCAAAATAAATTTGTATTAAGAGCCATACGTAACAAACTGTATGGACAAGCACAAACTAACGTTTCAGCTCGACGAGATGCAAAAGATTGGGCAACAATAAAACAAATTTTAATTGACACATTTGGCGACGCGAGGGATTTGCCAACCCTTCAAACGGAATTAATACATTTAAAATTTAATCCTAAAAAAGACACAATTTTCTCTTTTGGCAACAAAATTCAAGATTACGAATCCTTATTGATTTGCAAACTTGAACAATCTAATGACAGTGAAGAAGTTAAAAACGCGATGAACACAGTATTTCAAAGACTAGCATTAGACACATATGTTAGAAATTTACCATTTAATTTAAAACAAATGATTAGAACAAAAGATATTTCTAAATTGAATGAAGCAATTAAAATTGTTACAAGGGAAGAACAATTTAATAAGTATACGACAACCGTAAATTCATCCAATAACATATATATCCCAATACAATATAAACAGATGCAACCAAAACAATTCATCAAACAACCTAATACTAATAACCAACAACAACCAAGTAATAATGTTTGGGCACCAAAAAACATTAATACTAATTACCAAATACCTATGGATACCTCAACGATAAATAAAACATTGCAATCAAGAAACTTTAGACCAACACCTATGGTTACTTCCACAGTAAATCGACCCTTCAACAGACGACAACAAGAACTACATCACGTTCAAACTGATGTTACACCACAATATTGCATATATTATGACCAACGAGGAGAACAAATTCCTACACAATTAGAAGAAACATTCCAAGAATTTGCAAGAATGGACCTGCAGCAAGGACCACCACAACAGTTGAATATAGAAGAAGACTGGGAAGAAGAAATCGATCCAGCCATTGCAGAGGAAAATAGATTTATTAATGAAGAATACAACGAAGGTTTAGAAGACTGGGACGAAGAAATCCTTCAAGCACAACAAAATGAAAATGTCAATAACAATTTAAATTTTATAGAGGAATCCCCAGACAACTCACCAACATAACAGAATGCTACAACGTTACAACAACATCACCATTACCATATATTCAGTTAAAATACCCCCCAATTAAACTACTTATAGATACCGGAAGTACGAAAACTATAATTAAACCATCAATTGTTGAAAAATATTGTCAACAATTTATCATCCATAACCCATGTAAACTTAAAACAAGTACAGGAGAAGTAAATGTCAATAAACAAGCTCATGTTCCAGCCTTTCCAGAATTTAATTCGGAACACTTTCTAGATATTATATTATTCGATTTTCATGATTATTTCGATGGAGCTCTAGGATTTGAAGATTTGAAAAAGTTAAATTTGCATATATCTTTCAATTCAAATATTCTTTATAATTCTCAATGCTGTTTACCAATTCACTTCAATATCCAATGTAATCAAAAAGAAACACTTCCAAAATCAATTATTCCAAGTAATAAAATAAAAAGAATTTCAACTCCTACAAAACTTCCAAACAATACTAATCTTTTCATTCCCGAAATTTCAAATGATCAATATTTTATTCCTGATACAATCACTACAGTTCAAAATAATTCTTTAACCTTTGAACTCCACAATTACAATTCATTTCCAGTAACTTTTGATCACAACAAACTTAAATTTACTAACTTAAACAAGTATGACGTTTACAACTATTCAATAACAACACCTTCACAAAATATGCATAAATCTGACATAGAAACATTACTAAGAACAAAACATCTTAATGACGAAGAAAAAAAGAAATTGATAAATCTTTGTAAACAATACAGTGACATATTCCAAAAACCGGAGGATAAATTAACATTTACAAATTCTGTTAAGCATGAAATAAAAACTAAAGACGAATCACCAGTTTATACCAAAAGCTACCGTTATCCTTACATCCACAAGGAAGAAGTACAGAAACAGATCAAAGAAATGCTTGGAAATAATATCATTCGACCATCTCAAAGTCCTTATTCTTCACCAATTTGGATAGTTCCAAAAAAGGCTGATGCTAGTGGCAAGAAAAAATGGCGATTGGTGATAGATTATAGAAAACTAAACGAAAAAACTATAGAAGATAAATATCCAATTCCCAATATCACTGAAATTTTAGACAAACTAGGTAGATGTTCATATTTCACAACTATCGACTTAGCATCTGGATTTCACCAAATAGAAATGCACCCTAATTCTACACAGAAAACTGCGTTTTCAGTTGAAAATGGACATTACGAATATATTCGAATGCCATTTGGTCTCAAAAATGCACCAGCAACATTTCAAAGATGCATGGACAATGTCCTTAAAGACTTACAAAATAAAATATGTCTCATATATATGGACGATGTAATCGTATTTTCTAACGGATTAGAAGAACACATTAAAAATTTAAAACTTGTTTTTGAAACATTCAGGAAAAATCGTTTAAAAATACAATTGGATAAATCAGAATTTTTATGTAAAGAGGTTTCTTTTCTAGGATATATACTCACAAAAAACGGTATTAAACCAAACCCAGAAAAAATAAAAGCAATAGAAAAATATCCTATTCCAAAAACACCAAAAGAAATCAAAGCATTTCTTGGATTACTTGGTTATTATAGAAAATTCATTAATAATTTCGCAAAAATAACTAAACCATTAACACAATGTCTAAAGAAAAATGCAAAAATTCTCCTTACTAAAGATTACATAAATTGCTTTGAAACATGTAAACAACTATTAACCAACAGTCCTATACTGGCATACCCAGACTTTTCCAAATCATTTGAATTAACTACTGATGCATCCAACTTTGCCATTGGATCATTTCTCAGTCAAAATGGAAAACCAATTTCCTTCGCATCGAGAACATTAAATGACGCTGAAATTAACTACTCTACGATTGAAAAAGAACTTTTATCGATCGCATGGTCAGTAAAGCAATTCAGACCATACTTATATGGAAACAAATTTATAATTCATACAGACCACAGACCGTTACAGTGGTTATTTTCTTTGAAAGATCCCAACTCAAAATTAGTTCGTTGGAAATTAAAATTAGAGGAATATGACTATATCATAAAATATAAGCCAGGCTCACATAACAAAGTAGCAGACGCATTAAGCCGAATTAAAATTGAAGAATGCAATACCAATGAGACAACTGACAATACAGACAACATTACTACTCAACCTCAAGTAGATGACGAACTTGAAGAAGTAATTGCAAGAATACTCGCAGAAGATACACAACCAGAACCACAACTATTGGAAGAAATGATGGATATAAATGATCAAACGCAACACACAGCCCAAGAGGATCCGGTATTCACAATGCCATACACGGAACAACCTGTAAACGCATACAAAAACCAAATAGTAATAACGGAATCCAATCACACTCCAAGTGAAATTTGTAATTCAACAACTATTTTTAAAAACATTCGACATACAATAACTCTCAGAGCGAACTTAGATGATATTAAAACATTACATTTTCTCAAGCAATTCATCTCTATAGATGGAAACACTTGTTTTAAATTTGGAACACCTGCATTAGAAAGAAAAATAAACAGAATATTACGAACATCATTATTATACCACAATTCAACAAAAATACTAATCTCAAATATTTTATTACAAGACATCCAAACACCAGAAGAACAACATCAAATTATTGCTTATCATCATCAAAGTAAAACTTGTCACCGTGGAATTAAAGAAACTACAAAATCTAGACAGAAAACATACTATTGGCCAAATATACAAAAAGACGTGACTAATTACATAAACTCTTGTCAAACATGTCTTACTTCTAAATATGATAGAAGTCCTCAAAAAATTAAATTAAGATTAACCGAAACACCCGACAAACCTTTTGAAAAAATTCATATCGATGTTTTTCACATTAGTCAGGAAGACTTTCTAACAATTTTTGATCCATTTTCAAAATATGGTCAAGCTTATCACTTAGAACATAAAAATAGCATATGTATCATGGAAAATCTTCTCCATTTCTTTTCACATATGGGAATACCCAACAAAATAATTGCAGATAATGGCACCGAATTCAAAAATCAATTGATAACAGATTTTTGTTTATTACACCACATTGCATTACATTACACAACGCCACATCATTCCAATTCAAATTCACCAGTAGAAAGATTTCATTCAACTATAGCAGACTCTATACGATGTCTTAGAACAGAACAACAAAAACCAATAAAATACTTAATAATACTAGCAGTTATGCAATACAACAACTCAATTCATTCCGTAACACAAATGACACCATTTGAAATAATACATGGACCAAGAACAAATCCTTTTGATCTATCTCCTCCAATTATTGTTTCTCAATACATTGACAACCACAGAAAGAATTTAGAAAAGATAAATGAAATCACTAAAAAAAGAATAGAAAATAAAAAAGACGAAGTTATTCACGAAAGAAACAAAAAATTATCAGACCCAATTCCAATACAACCCAATGACACAATTTACATTAAAACTGGTAAACGTGTTGCAAAACATTTACCAAAATTTAAAAAAGCGACCGTACTACACGATAATGATATTGCTATTGCAACAACTTCAGGAGTGCGACATAAAAATCAAGTCCAAAAACAACGACTAATTACTACTAACTCTGAACCTTTGTTACAGGAACATAACGATGACACAACTACTCATTCTGCTACTCATACTCCAAACATTGACCAATCTAGTACAGTCAGATATAACTTTCGACCCCGTACAACACCCGGTAGTCTTTCAAAATTTAGGCTTTGACGTTCGTCTAATTAGCCATTACCATCAATTCATACATGAATTAGATATAAAACCACTCGTAGACGCTTACTACAATACAATCTTTCACTTAAATAAAAGCTATGAAATAGACACCAAAAAGAATAAAGATAAAATTAATTATGCACTTCTTAATCAAGCTGAAACTTTAGAAAAAATAGTTACTAATGAATTTCATAAAGTAATTCCCAGGCGACTAAATAGAGTAAAAAGAGTTAAAAGAGGCGCAATGAATTTTGTTGGAAAAATAGACAAAGCTTTATTCGGAGTAGCAACTGAAGAAGATATTGCTAATTTTGAATCCAAACTTAACACTTTAATGTCAAATGAAAAAACACTTGCAACAGAACTTAATCTTAGAACTTCACTATTTTCAACTTTTGCCAATAAAACAAATGAACTAATGGAAAAAGTTAAATCCAATCAACAAAAACTTAATGAAAATGTTAAATATTTGATGATTAATTACAATACAAATGAACAAAGACAAGTTGTGATAAACCAATTTCAACTTTTGTTGTACTACTTTCAGCAAATTGAACAAACAATAACTTTCTTAAAATTAGATACAGTCTATCCTTTTCTCCTAACAGATAGAGATATGCAGACAATTATGATTAATTTACGTTTAATATATTCACCTGAACACTTGCTAAAATTTAAACAGCCATATTCATATTTTCAAGCTATAAAACCTTTCTTTCAATAGTATGATTATGTAATTTATGTAATGCTCTTTGTACCTATATTGACGACGAAAACTTCAATTTCGCTTTTCGAGGTAATTCCTGTACCAATTAATAATTTAACCATTATTCCACCCAAACCCTACTTACTAGTTGACTCTACTGACAACTACCAATGGAGTGCTACTGAACCAACAAGATTAGAAGATACCTACTTCATTGAAGATCATTTACAAAATACCAAGGAATGCTTCGTAGAATTACTTCGCAGAAGAAAAGAGGCAAAAGATGTTTGTAAACTCACAACGATACATATGAAAACACCCCATGTGGAACACATTGCACCTACTGATTATATTATCATGATTGACGATATCACAACCTTCGAATATACATGTCATCCAAAAACTATTTCCTATAAAACAATAATTTACAACACCAAAATCACCTTGGGACCACATTGTGAATTTTATCTAAATAATCAATCTTATGCATATGAACCTCCACTCTACACGAGTACCTCATATTTGCTACCTAACATTTCAATGGAAACATTTTCTTTTAAAGAAATATCCAGTTTTTCTCTTAAAGACTTACATTCAATACAACATGACATCGCACATCTCAAACCTGTACATGTCAAAAACTTTTCTACCTCTCCAATATATGATAATCTATGGATTATTCTACTTATCGTCATACTCATTCTCATAATTATCCTTTACTTCTGTTGGAAACGGAAACAATCCTTTCCAAAACTTAATTTTTTCATCAAGAAGACACCCAAGTCCACAAACGTCTCATACAACAAAGATAAAGAAGAAGTCAACATACCGATGGAATCAATGAAAGCTGACCTCCAACTTAAAGGACCCCAGTTTCCATTCTAAGAGGGGAAGAGTTATACACCTAACCTTTACGACCTACTTTCATTTTTTTAATTCTCATTGTTCATATTATGCATAACATTATAATGTTACAAATATCATTAACCTTGTTATCAAAATAATAATAAACATCCCATGACATCATTAATGATAAGCAGATAGTATAAATACTAATTAACTTTCGATTGTAAACCAGTTCTACATCAATCACCAAATTGAATACATCAATAGAAAGTAAAGTAATTGTGACTAGCTAGTTTAATAAAAGCTCTCAAATAAATTTATTGTGTTTGGCTCCCACGACCCAGCATAATTCTTGCTAAAATTCAAACAGCCATATTCATATTTTCAGGCTATAAAATCTTTCTTTCAACAATATGATTATGTAATTTATGTAATGCTCTTTGTACCCATATTAGCAACAAAAACTTCAATATCGCTTTTCGAGGTAATTCCTGTACCAATTAATAATTTAACCATTATTCCACCCAAACCCTACTTACAAGTCGACTCTACTGACAACTATCAATGGAGTGCTACCGAACCAACAAGATTAGAAGATTCCTACTTCATTCAAGACCACCTTCAAAATACCAAGGATTGCTTCGTAGAACTACTTCGCAGAAGAAAAGGGGCAAAAGATGTCTGCAAACTCACAACGGTACATATGAAAACACCCCATGTGGAACATATTGCACCTACCGACTATATCATAATGATTGATGATATCACTACCTTTGAGTATACATGTCATCCAAAAACTATTTCCTATAAAACACTAATTTACAACACCAAAGTCACATTAGGACCACATTGTGAATTCTATATCAACAACCAATCTTATGCCTACGAACCTCCACTCTACACGAGTACTTCATATTTGCTACCTAATATTTCAATGGAAACATTTTCTTTTAAAGAAACATCCAGTCCATCTCTCAAAGAATTACATTCAATACAACATAACATTGGACATCTAAAACCAGTTCATGTCAAAAACTTTTCTCTCTCCAATATATGATAATCTATGGATTATTCTGCTTCTTGTCATACTTATTCTCATCATTATCCTTTACTTCTGTTGGAAACGAAAACAGTCTTTTCCGAAATTTAAATTTTTCATCAAGAAGACAACCAAATCAACAGACGTTTCATTCAACAAGGACAAAGAAGAAGTCAACATACCGCTGGAACCAATGAAAGCTGACCTCCAACATAAAGGACCCCAGCTTCCATTCTAAGAGGGGAAGAGTTATACGACTAACCCTTACGACCTACTTTCTTTTTTTATTTCTTATTGTTTCATATTAGGCATAACAATTATAATGTTATAGATATCATTAACCTTGCTATCAAAATAATAAACTTTCCAGTGACCTCATTGCTGATAAGTAAATAGTATAAATACTAATCAAATTGCAATTGTAAATCAGTTCTACATTAATCATTAAATTAAACACATCAATGGAAAGTAAAGTAATTGTGACTAGCTAGTTTAATAAAAAGCTCTCAAATAAATTTATTGTGTTCGGCTCCCACGACCCAGCATAATTATCGTTATATCCGACAATACTTTTAAAAAATATTTTCACCATATGGAAACATAGTATTACTATGTATTTCAGCAAATATCCATGTTTTCATGAATCTCAGATACTGTTACATCCCACAGCACTAAAAAAATATTTCAATCATATAAAAAACATAGTTTTACTATGGATTTCAGCAAAAATTTATGCCAGCATAAATCTATGGCACTGTTACATCCGAAAGCATTAAAACAAAATATTTTACCCTCATAGAAACATAGTTTTACCACGGATTTCAGCAAGAATCCATGAGAGAATAAATTTCTGATACCAGCTTACAACCCCCGATATCAGCTTATCACATCCGACGTCAGCTTAATAAGGATAAACCCAACTCACATTTCCCAAAATTGTATACTACATTTCAATATGAAACCCGCAAAAGCAATAGAGCCACTGTTACATCCGACAGCACACTTAAAAAGTATTTTAACCATATAGAAACATAGTTTAACTATGGATTTCAGCAAAAATCTATGGCACTGTTACATTCAACAGCAATTAAAACAAAATATTTTAATCACATAGAAACATAGTTTTACTACGGATTTCAGCAAGAATCCATGACAGCATAAATCTCTGACGCCAGCTTACCACCCCCGATGTCAGCTTATCACATTCGACGTCAGCTTAGTGAGGATATATCAACATTTCCCAAAATTTAATTCTAAATTTCAGTAAAGACACTGGTTACATCCGACAGCACTTTTAATGAATATTTTAACCAGAGAAACATAGTTCTACTGTGGATTTCAGCAAAAAGCCATGTCAGAACAAATCTTTGATATTATTGCACCCGACAGCACTTTTAAGTATATTTTAACCATATAGAAATATAGTTTTACAGTTTTATTCAGCAAAAATCCTTATGCTGTTACATCCGACAGCACTTTAATAAATATTTTAACCATATAGAAATGTAGCTTTACTGTGGATTTCAGTAGAAATGCAAGTATGCATAAATCTGATACCAGCTTACAATCGTCGATGTCAGCTTAAAAGACTTGGCCTCGCTTCGTGTAGCTCGAGCCATTACTTTGTATTCCAATGCCTGGAGCACTTGACATGTAAATACGACTCTTATATATAAGAAAATGTTATGAGCATATGACATTTCTGTGCCCTGCTGGTAGTGAATATGTTTTACGAAGAACAGAATCGATGTGAATACTGTGACTTTGGGTACAGTGATATATGTGCTTGCCCATGGGAGACAACATAAGTACGTTTATTTTTTCTTTTTCGTAGATTATAAATATTTATTTTTTATTAGATGTTCAAGACCGCCATCCTGCCCTCCAACGCTACCACCATCCCCCAACTATTCACCAAATCCACCAGCATACATGGAGTCAAAGTAATTTTTCCACATCAAATTTGTTAATTTTTTATATTTACATACTCTTTCGTTATAGCACAACCAGCTACGATGATGGCGGTGACATGGTGGCGGCAGCGATGTACGAAAGGTATTTTTTCTACTTTGAATTTGTTCAATAGTTTTATAATTTTTTTCATTACAGCGACCGCCTGGCCTGGTGCTGCTGTTACTGTATCGATTGTTGCAGGCGGCGATGGCAGTAAATGTATCTTCTGAGGTAATTAACTAATTGCTTCTACATTACAGTTTGTTATATATATTTTTCTGTTATAGCTCTGACACCACCGCCCCATCAACCTCCTCCTCGATGCCTCTACACCCAGCAATACAATTGCAGCCAAGTGACTGGGAAGTGGAAGATGGGTAATTACATTTTTTTTAATTAATATTTTTTTTACATTTTCGTTTTACGCAATAAAATTTTTTTTTGTATCGACAGCACTTTTAAAAAATATTTTAACTATTCCAAAACATAGTTTTACTACGGATTTCAGTAAAAATTTATGTCAGCATAAATCTATGACATTGTTATACCCAACAGCATTAAAGAAAAATAACCACATAGAAACATAGTTTTACCACGGATTTCAGCAAGAATCCACGACAGCATAAATCTCTGATACCAGCTTACAACCCCCGATGTCAGCTTATCACCTCCGAGGTCAGCAATACATTTCAGTATAACACCCGCAAAAGCTACTGCTTTTGCCTACTGGCATCGTTATATCCGACAACACTTTTAAAAAATATTTTCACCATATGGAAACATAGTATTACTATGTATTTCAGCAAATATCCATGTCTTCATAAATCTCAGATACTGTTACATCCCACATCACTAAAAAATATTTTAATCACATAAAAAACATAATTTTACTATGAATTTCAGCAAAAATCCATGGCAGCATAAATCTATGGCACTGTTACATCCAACAGCATTAAAACAAAATATATTACCCACATAGAAATGTAGTTTTACTACGGATTTCAGCAAGAATCTATGACAGCATAAATCTCTGATATCAGCTTACAACCCCCGATATCAGATTATCACTTCCGACGTCAGCTTAATAAGGATATATCCAACCCACATTTCCCAAAATTTTATAATACATTTCAATATGAAACCCACAAAAGCAAGAGAGGCACTGTTACATCCGATAGCATACTTAAAAAATATTTTAACCATATAGAAACATAGTTTTACTATTGATTTCAGCAAAAATCTATGGCACTGTTAAATCCAACAGCATTAAAACAAAATATTTTAATGACATAGAAACATAGTTTTACTACGGATTTCAGCAAGAATCCATGACAGCATAAATCTCTGATGCCAGCTTACCACCCCTGGTGTCAGCTTATCACATTCGACGTCAGCTTAGTGAGGATATACCCACATTTCCCAAAATTTAATACTAAATTTCAGTAAAGACACTGGTTACATCCTAACCATAGAAACATAGTTCTACTGTGGATTTCAGCAAAAAGCCATGTCAGAACAAATCTTTGATACTATTGCATCCGACAGCACTTTTAAGTATATTTTAACCATATAGAAATATAGTTTTACTGTTTTATTCAGCAAAAATCCTTATGCTGTTACATCTGACAGCACTTTAATAAACATTTTAACCATATAGAAATGTAGCTTTACTGTGGATATTAATATTATTCTTCTGTTTATTAGTGATTGTGGCCATCTACGATTAAACGTAAGTTATCCTAGGTTAATTAAATTGCTTAATTTATAAATATTTTTTAGATGGACTTAAAAAACTAAATTCATTATCACTTCTAGAATTGAAAGAAACGGTTAAATTATCCACTTTTCCAGTAGACGTAGCACACCCAATACTGTCGGCCAAACTTGCAGAAACAAAGTTTGGTGATGCTATAGTGTTAGAATTAGAGAATATGGTGACACTTCTGCCGCAATGAAACGGGACCTAGCCTTGTATCTGATGGGATAATTGATGTAAATAAACCATCACCAGCAACATCGTTAACATCGTTCCATTTTATCGAGACAAACGCTGCTGACAACAACGAGGATGCAAGTAGTACCTGTAAGTTAATTTTTACCTATTTTAATGATTTTCACTAAATGCTATTTTTTATTTTCATTCTAGTTGAAGAAGTTCCCATTACTTTGTATTCCAATGTCTGGAACACTTGACACGTAAATACGACTCTTATGTATATGAAAATGTTATGAGCGTATGACATTATTTCTCTGCTCTGCTGTGTAGTGAATATGTTTTACGAAGACCAGAATCGATGTGAATACTGTGACTTTGGGTACAGTGATGTATGTGCTTGCCCATGGGAGACAACATAAGTACGTTTATTTTTTCTTTTTCGTAATTATAAATATTTATTTTTTATTAGATGTTCAACACCGCCATCCTGCCCTCCAACGCTACCACCATCCCCCAGCTATTCACCAAATCCACCAGCATACATGGAGTCAAAGTAATTTTTCCACATCAAATTTGTTAATTTTTTATATTTACATACTCTTTCGTTATAGCACAACCAGCTACGATGATGGCGGTGACATGGTGGCGGCAGCGATGTACGAAAGGTATTTTTTCTACTTTGAATTTGTTCAATAGTTTTATAATTTTTTTCATTACAGCGACCGCCTGGCCTGGTGCTGCTGTTACTGTATCGATTGTTGCAGGCGGCGATGGCAGTAAATGTATCTTCTGAGGTAATTAACTAATTGCTTCTACATTACAGTTTGTTATATATATTTTTCTGTTATAGCTCTGACACCACCACCCCATCAACCTCCTCCTCGATGCCTCTACACCCAGCAATACAATTGCAGCCAAGTGACTGGGAAGTGGAAGATGGGTAATTAAATTTTCTTTAATTAATATATATTTTTTTACATTTTCGTTTTCCGCAATAATTTTTTTTTTTGTATGAATTCGAAAGTTCAAATTCATATCTGTATCGTTCCCATTATCTCAATTGTGATAGTCATTTTAAATATTTTAAATGTTGTAGTTGTAGGTAAAATCTTAATAAACCCTGCTCATGCTTAACTATTCTGTATTGTTATAGCTTGTCCAACTGGGTGTTGGATGTAGATGAACGTATGAGGCGGTTTGCTGCCGCCGCCACCACCCCCATCATATCACCACCACCTGCCGTCGCTGACGCTCCCACTCCACCATCAGCCCTGAACCTGGATGTGGATGACAGACTGAGGTGGTTTGCTACTCCCATCACACCACCACCTGCCCTCATACCATTTGAGAATAATTATAATGATGATTATTTCTCCGACTCCGATTCCGATGCTGGGTACAGTTGGCAGTGGGAGGACTCTCGATGTGATATAGATAAATTTATAAGAATTAGTGTAGTAAATGTAAATAATGAATAAAATTAGGATAAAAAGAATTTTTGATGTTTTTTTTCTAAAAATTTTTTCATTAAGTTGAAATAGCTCAGAGAGTCGAAGTACATAGTAAACAATGTAAAAAACAAAAGTATTCGACTACTATGGATTTGTACTACCAGTTTCTCGATCATAAACTGAACATTCAAGATTTCTGTCAAGGAATGATTGCCATCGATATAGAAATTAAGACTTTCATACCACAAGATATATTACTAGAAACAATATCGATGGACAATAAATACCAATTATTGAATTTGTTTTTTATTTATTTTTCCAACTATCTTTGTGTGTGTGACGTCATAGCTCGACGTAACCTCACTTTTAGGGCCCCCGTCTGCAGACTCCGGCTCCCAACCGCAGTCTCCATACGACGATTCTAACCTCACTCCTAGCGCCATCTGCGAACGTCTAGGCCCCCGTCTTGCACCCAGACCCCAGCCCCACACACCATACCAAATTCTAACCTCACTTGTGTTCCAGAATGCCTATAGCTTATCTACTGTCAGATGAAAGTAGATATAAACTCATTTTCCAAAATCTTATATATGCAATATGTTCTACGAAGATTTTACTTGTGAAAAGTGTCAATTCAACAATGAAGGGCTGTGCGTTTGCCCATTTGAATTGTAAGTATATTTATTTCTTTTTTATTCGCAAATTATGTTTATTATTTATTAGGAACTCTGATGATGAATCTCCAGATCGGCAGGTATCACCGAGGTAATTTTTCTACAGCAATTTTTTTGTTCAATAGTGTTCTTATTCGCTTATTTTTTATTAGATCTCTTACACCTCCTCGATCTAGTAGCCCGTTGGGACTGCTGTCGCTACCAAGGTAATTTTTCGACACCAAATTTGTTCAATAGTTTTATAAGTTTTTCTTCATCTCATTTTCTTCAACATTAAATTTGTTGTAATTATTTTTTCCTGTTATAGCCCCAACTCACCCACATTTCGTGAACACTACCTGTGGGATCTGCCACCACCATCAGATGATGAGGTGGAACTTAGGTAATTAAATCCATTTTTCTATTATTATTATTATTATGATTATCAAAAGCCTTATTGCACATTTTCATGTCTTTATGTATTTTATATACTTTGAAAAAGCATATATTTTGGGTGAGACATCGTAAATTCATTTCATTATTTTAAAAAAATAATTTTATATACATATTTTACTGAGAATGAATAAAGACGCTTTATTATTAATTTAACAGTATTTTTTGATATCAAATTTGTTCCATTTTTTCCCGTTAGCACCCCAACTGTCGAGCCTCATCCGCTGAAGAGGTTGGTTTTTCATTATTCAGATGATGAGGTGGAAGTTGGGTAATTAAAATTTATTTTTTCAATCAAAAAACTTATTGTACAGCACGTTAATTTCTACACTAAAAAGTCTTGTATGAGAAATTAATTTGCTAGTATTTTTCAACGAGTTTGTTTATTACATTATTAAAATATTGCAATTTTGAATTACGCATAAAGACTCCTCCGAAATGTGGAATTTTCAATTTTCTATTCTACACTAAAAAAGTCTTGTATGAGAAATTAATTTGCTAGTATTTTTCAACGAATTTGTTTATTACGTTATTAAAATATTGCAATTTTTTCTTTGTTATAGCACCCCATCCACCTCAGGAGCTCCTCCTCTACACCCAGGTGTTCGTCTGCAGCTAATTACCGATATGGCGGTGGAAGAAAGGTAATGTAAATCCATTTTTTATCAAAAATTGCATATAATTCTGTATATTTTAATAATTTTTCAACAATAAGAAGTTATTTTGCAGATCAGTATCTTAGTACTTTTCAACTAGTTTATTTATTACATTAATAAAATATTCATATTTAAATGTCTGTGTGGTCGTTAAAGTCCTCCTGCTTAACTATGCTTGTACAAGAAGTTCATTTGCATATGCAGTATCTTAATACTTTTCAACTTATTTGTTTATTATATTAATCAAACATTCATATTTAAATGTCTGTGTGCTAAAGTTCCCTACTTAATTATTCTATTGTTATAGCTTTTGCAACTGGTTGGATGGGCAGCCTCCTCTGATGGTAGTGATGGTGGCGAGCCAGTGGAGGCAAAGTAATAATTTATTTTTCTATCAAAAAAGTATATTTTACCAGTATTTTTCAACTAGTTTGTTTATAACGTTATTAAAATATTCATATTTAAATGCATGTGTGCTAAAGTTCCAACTATCTAAATTTATTTTTCTATTAAAAATCTGTATAATTTTCTATATTCTTGTATAAGAAGTTAATATGCAAATCAAACTCAACTAGTTTGTTTATAACGTTATTAAACATTCATATTTAAAGTTGCTAAAGTTCCCTACTTAACTATTCTGTTGTTATAGCTTTTCCAACTGGTTAGATGAGCGACACTTCGTAGACGACAGCGACAGCGATGATCCACCCACCCACAGCGATGATCCACCAAATCTAGTACCATTCTGGATGGATGAGCGTTGGCGGGCCGCCACCTCTTCCAACTCAGAAGAAGATGATATCAAGCCAGCGCTCCACCCATTCTGGATGAATGGGTACATCGCTGCCGCTGAACTGTCGCTGAACCAGTACCCTCCAGACCCCCAGGACTAGAGCCGATGCATCTCGAGGAGGATGACATCGGCTATGCGACCAATTAGATTTTTATTTTATTTAATTAATTTATTTATTATATACTATATTATTGAATTTTGTTCTTTGATTCCCAATTTTCCAACATTCTTCTTTGGCCCCCGCCTGCAGATTTCAGGTGAGCAGACGCAGACAATGCCTGGTCATGTGTATGAGCACACCTACCTGAAATCTGCAGGCTCCTATCTCCAGACTACACACCTTCTTGAGAGCGTGGCGCCAGGTAACAGGTGACAGGTAACCAGGTAGCCGGACAGGTGACAGATGACAGGTAACAGGTGACATCTGCAGGCTACACCAGAAGCTCTTGCACCACCGCACACCTGAAATCTGCAGACTTCACACCAACAATAACCAGAAGCTCTTCAGCACACCTGTCTCTTCTTTTCTACCTCCGCATACCTGAAATCTCCAGATTGCAATCTGCAGACCACACCACCAACAATAATTACAAGCTCTGCACGTTCTCTTCACCGACAACAATCATCAGAAGGTCATCTTCATGGTCTCTCTCGATGGACAAATGCCATCCACTTCATCCACCAAAAAATGATGAGTGGGGGGTTCTAGAAATCCTATTGCTTATCTACTTACACATTACAGTATTAACACTCACAAAAGCAGTAGAAACTGTTATATGCGACAACATATTAATAACACTCTCTTGCATATAGAAATGTAGTGTTACTATTGGTTGTCGCAAAAATCCACGTCAACACAAATCCTCGATGTTAGTGTAAATTTATGTTAATAGCTTACAATCCTTGATGTCAGCTTAAAACCTTCAACGTCAGCTTAAAGTGAAGATATACACACATTTCTCAAAATATTACACTTCATTTCAGTACATCAACAAAAGCAGTAGGCACTGTTACATCCGACAGAACTTTTAAAAAATATTTGAATCACATAGAAAGATATTTTTACCATGGATTTCAGCCAAATTAAATATCATCGTAAATCTTTAATACTGTTGCATCCGACAGTATTAAAAAAATATAATTTAACCACATAGACACATGGTCTTACTATGGATTTCAGCCAAAATAAATGTCATCATAAACCTCGGATTTCAGCAAAAATCCATATCAGCATACATCTATGGCACTGTTACATCATACAGCAAGTTATACACCTAACCTTTACGACCTACTTTCATTTTTTTAATTCTCATTGTTCATATTATGCATAACAATTATAATGTTATAAATATCATTAACCTTGTTATCAAAATTAATAAACATCCCATGACATCATTAATGATAAGTAGATAGTATAAATACTAATTAACTTTCGATTGTAAATCAGTTCTACATTAATCACCAAATTGAATACATCAATAGAAAGTAAAGTAATTGTGACTAGCTAGTTTAATAAAAGCTCTCAAATAAATTTATTGTGTTTGGCTCCCACGACCCAGCATAATTGGCGCAGTCGGTACTCTTTTATAAGGTTTGGTACTGTTCACTAGAAGACTCGACCAGGAGAATTTTCCAGGAGAATTTCTGCGGACAAGAGATTTGTGGATTGGTATAATTTGTCGATTGGTCCTAGTAGTCCAAGGATTGAACAAGAAGCCTACAATACTTCAGGGAAAACTAGTAAGTTCCTATTTCACCTTTCCTTTTGGTTTTTTAATTGATTGGTGTGGAACTCCAGGAATTATTTCAATTCGCGAGTAACGTTTTGACTGTTTATCAGAATAATTACTCATAGATAATTTCGGAATTACTGTAATTCGAGATTGATTATAATTGACTGCTTATCAAAAATAACAATCATAATTAAGACTTTTTCGGAAATTTTGACTGTATATCAGAATTTCGATTAAAACTTGACTGTTCATCAAGTTTAATCAGTAGTTAAGAACAAAAATTGAATTTGTTATTACTTTTCGACTGTAAAAGGTAACTTTCATATTTTTTCGAAACAAAATGGCTGACGCAGATGTCGCTATCAATTTTCAATATTTCAAAATGCACATTGATGTCATCCCTAGATTTGATGGCAGGGCATCACTTTTGACAGACTTTGTTTCGTCGTGTGACGAATTACAAGCTACATATGGCACGGGAACTAATGAGGTTCAAAATAAATTTGTATTAAGAGCCATACGTAACAAACTGTATGGACAAGCACAAACTAACGTTTCAGCTCGACGAGATGCAAAAGATTGGGCAACAATAAAACAAATTTTCATTGATACATTTGGCGACGCGAGGGATTTGCCAACCCTTCAAACGGAATTAATACATTTAAAATTTAATCCAAAAAAAGACACAATTTTCTCTTTTGGCAACAAAATTCAAGATTACGAATC
The DNA here is from genome assembly GCA_936432065.2 of Rutpela maculata. Classification (NCBI taxonomy): domain Eukaryota; kingdom Metazoa; phylum Arthropoda; class Insecta; order Coleoptera; family Cerambycidae; genus Rutpela; species Rutpela maculata. Next base: position 124,616,555 of record OW386292.2, on the reverse strand, counting down.
CTTGTTGATTTGCAAACTTGAACAATCTAATGACAGTGAAGAGGTTAAAAACGCGATGAACACAGTATTTCAAAGACTAGCATTAGACACATATGTTAGAAATTTACCATTTAATTTAAAACAAATGATTAGAACGAAAGACATTACTAAATTAAATGAAGCAATTAAGATTGTTACAAGGGAAGAACAATTTAATAAATATACAACTACTGTAAATTCATCCAATAACATATATATCCCAATGCAATATAAACAAATGCAACCAAAACAATTCATCAAACAACCTAATACTAATAACCAACAACAACCAAGTAATAATGTTTGGGCACCAAAAAACATTAATACTAATTACCAAGCACCTATGGACACCTCAACGATAAATAAAACATTGCAATCAAGAAACTTTAGACCAACACCCATGGTTACTTCCACAGTAAATCGACCATTCAACAGAAGACAACAAGAACTAGATCACGTTCAAACCGATGTTACACCACAATATTGCATATATTATGACCAACGAGGAGAACAAATTCCTACACAATTAGAAGAAACATTCCAAGAATTTGCAAGAATGGACCTGCATCAAGGACCACCACAACAGTTGAATATAGAAGAAGAAGACTGGGAAGAAGAAATCGATCCAGCCTTTGCAGAGGAAAATAGATTTATTAATGAAGAATACAATGAAGGTTTAGAAGACTGGGACGAAGAAATCCTTCAAGCACAACAAAATGGAAATGTCAATAACAATTTAAATTTGATAGAGGAATCCCCAGACAACTCACCAACATCACAGAATGCTACAATGTAACAACAACATCACCATTACCATATATTCAGTTAAAATACCCCCCAATTAAATTACTTATAGATACCGGAAGCACGAAAACTATAATTAAACCATCAATTGTTGAAAAATATTGTCCACAATTTATCATCCATAACCCATGTAAACTTAAAACAAGTACAGGAGAAGTAAATATAAATAAACAAGCTCATGTTCCAGCTTTTCCAGAACTTAATTCAGAACACTTTCTAGATATTATATTATTCGATTTTCATGATTATTTCGATGGAGCTCTAGGATTTGAAGATTTAAAAAAGTTAAATTTGCATATATCTTTCAATTCAAATATTCTTTATAATTCTTAATGCTGTTTACCAATTCACTTCAATATCCAATGTAATCAAAAAGAAACACTTCCAAAATCAATTATTCCAAGTAATAAAATAAAAAGAATTTCATCTCCTACAAAACTTCCAAACAATACTAATCTTTTCATTCCCGAAATTTCAAATGAACAATATTTTATTCCTGATACAATCACTACGGTTCAAAATAATTCTTTAACCTTTGAACTCCACAATTACAATTCATTTCCAGTAACTTTTGATCACAGCAAACTTAAATTTACTAAAACAAGTATGACGTTTACAACTATTCAATAACAACACCTTCACAAAATATGCAGAAATCTGACATTGAAACATTATTAAGAACAAACCATCTTAATGACGAAGAAAAAAAGAAATTGATAAATCTTTGTAAACAATATAGTGATATATTCCAAAAACCAGAAGACAAATTAACATTTACAAATTCTGTCAAGCATGAAATAAAAACTAAAGATGAATCACCAGTTTACACCAAAAGCTACCGTTATCCTTACATCCATAAGGAAGAAGTACAGAAACAGATCAAAGAAATGATTGCAAATAACATCATTCGACCATCTCAAAGTCCTTATTCTTCACCAATTTGGATAGTTCCAGAAAAAGCTGATGCTAGTGGCAAGAAAAAATGGCGATTGGTGATAGATTACAGAAAACTAAATGAAAAAACTATAGAAGATAAATATCCAATTACTAATATCACTGAAATTTTAGACAAACTAGGTAGATGTTCATATTTCACAACTATCGACTTAGCATCCGGATTTCACCAAATAGAAATGCACCCTAATTCTACACAGAAAACTGCGTTTTCAGTTGAAAATGGACATTACGAATATATTCGAATGCCATTTGCACCAGCAACATTTCAAAGATGCATGGACAATGTCCTTAAAGACTTACAAAATAAAATATGTCTCATATATATGGACGATGTAATAGTATTTTCTAACGGATTAGAAGAACACATTAAAAATTTAACACTTGTTTTTGAAACATTTAGGAAAAATCGTTTAAAAATACAATTGGATAAATCAGAATTTTTATGTAAAGAGGTTTCTTTTCTGGGACATATAGTCACAAAAAACGGAATCAAACCAAACCCAGAAAAAATAAAAGCAATAGAAAAATATCCTATTCCAAAAACACCGAAAGAAATCAAAGCATTTCTCGGATTACTTGGTTATTACAGAAAATTCATTAATAATTTTGCAAAAATAACTAAACCATTAACACAATGTCTAAAGAAAAATGCAAAAATTCTCCTTACTAAAGATTACATAAATTGCTTTGAAACATGTAAACAACTATTAACCAACAGTCCTATACTGGCATACCCAGACTTTTCCAAATCATTTGAATTAACTACTGATGCATCCAACTTTGCCATTGGATCATTTCTCAGTCAAAATGGAAAACCAATTTCCTTCGCATCAAGAACATTAAATGACGCCGAAATTAATTACTCTACGATTGAAAAAGAACTTTTATCGATCGTATGGTCAGTAAAACAATTCAGACCATACTTATATGGAAACAAATTTATAATTCATACAGACCACAGACCGTTACAGTGGTTATTTTCTTTGAAAGATCCAAACTCAAAATTAGTTCGTTGGAAATTAAAATTAGAGGAATATGACTATATAATAAAGTATAAGCCAGGATCACATAATAAAGTAGCAGACGCATTAAGCCGAATCAAAATTGAAGAATGCAATACCAATGAGACAATTGAAAATACAGATAACATTAGTACTCAACCTCAGGTAGATGACGAACTTGAAGAAGTAATTGCAAGAGTCCTCGCAGAAGATACACAACCAGAACCACAACTATTGGAAGAAATGATGGACATAGACGATCAAACGCAACATACAGCACAAGAAGATCCAGTATTCACAATGCCATACACGGAACAACCTGTCAACGCATATAAAAATCAAATAATAATAACAGAATCTAATCACACTCCAAGTGAAATTTGCAATTCAACGACCATTTTTAAAAACATTCGACATACAATAACTCTCGGAGCGAACTTAGATGATATTAAAACATTACATTTCCTCAAACAATTCATATCAATAGATGGAAATACTTGTTTTAAATTTGGAACACCTGCATTAGAAAGAAAAATAAACAGAATATTACGAATATCATTATTATACCACAATTCAACAAAAATATTAATCTCAAATATTTTATTACAAGACATACAAACACCAGAAGAACAACATCAAATTATTGCTTATCATCATCAAGGTAAAACTTGTCACCGTGGAATTAAAGAAACTACAAAAACTATTCAGTTTTTGCATACATACATACATACAACATACAGCACAAGAAGATCCGGTATTCACAATGCCATACACGGAACAACCTGTCAACGCATATAAAAATCAAATAATAATAACGGAATCTAATCACACTCCAAGTGAAATTTGCAATTCAACGACCATTTTTAAAAACATTCGACATACAATAACTCTCAGAGCGAACTTAGATGATATTAAAACATTACATTTCCTCAAACAATTCATATCAATAGATGGAAATACTTGTTTTAAATTTGGAACACCTGCATTAGAAAGAAAAATAAACAGAATATTACGAATATCATTATTATACCACAATTCAACAAAAATATTAATCTCAAATATTTTATTACAAGACATACAAACACCAGAAGAACAACATCAAATTATTGCTTATCATCATCAAGGTAAAACTTGTCACCGTGGAATTAAAGAAACTACAAAAACTATTCAGAAAACATATTATTGGCCAAATATACAAAAAGACGTGACTAATTACATAAATTCTTGTCAAACATGTCTTACTTCTAAATATGATAGAAGTCCTCAAAAAATTAAATTAAGACTAACTGAAACACCCGACAAACCTTTTGAAAAAATTCATATCGATGTTTTTCACATAAGTCAGGAAGACTTTCTAACAATCTTTGATCCATTTTCAAAATATGGTCAAGCTTACTATTTAGAACACAAAAATAGCATATGCATCATGGAAAATCTTCTCCACTTCTTTCCACATATGGGAATACCCAACAAAATAATTGCAGATAATGGCACCGAATTCAAAAATCAATTGATAACAGATTTTTGTTTATTACACCACATTGCATTACATTACACAACACCACATCATTCCAATTCAAATTCACCAGTAGAAAGATTTCATTCAACTATAGCAGACTCTATACGATGCCTACGAACTGAACAACAAAAACCTATAAAGTATTTAATGACACTAGCAGTTATGCAATACAACAACTCGATTCATTCCGTAACACAAATGACACCATTTGAAATAATACATGGACCAAGAACAAATCCTTTTGATTTATCTCCTCCAATTATTGTTTCTCAATACATTGACAACCACAGGAAGAATTTAGAAAAGATAAATGAAATCACTAAAAAACGAATAGAAAATAAAAAAGACGAGGTTATTTATGATAGAAACAAAAAATTATCAGACCCCATTCCAATACAACCCAATGACACAATTTACATTAAAACTGGGAAACGTGTTGCAAAACATTTACCAAAATTTAAAAAAGCGACCGTATTACACGATACCGATATTGCTGTTGCAACAACTTCAGGAGTGCGACATAAAAATCAAGTCCAAAAACAACGACTAATTACTACTAATTCTGGACCTTTGTTACAGGAACATAACGATGACACAACTACTCATTCTACTACTCATACTCCAAACATTGACCAATCCAGTACAGTCAGATATAACTTTCGACCCCGTACGACACCCGGTAGTCTTTCAAATGAATTTCATAAAGTAATTCCCAGGCGACTAAATAGAGTAAAAAGAGTTAAAAGAGGCGCAATGAATTTTGTTGGAAAAATAGACAAAGCTTTATTCGGAGTAGCAACTGAAGAAGACATTGCTAATTTTGAATCCAAACTTAACACTTTAATGTCAAACGAAAAAACACTTGCAACAGAACTTAATCTCAGAACTTCACTATTTTCAACTTTTGCCAATAAAACAAATGAACTAATGGAAAAAGTTAAATCCAATCAACAAAAACTTAATGAAAATGTAAAATATTTGATGATTAATTACAATACAAATGAACAAAGACAAGTTGTGATAAACCAATTTCAACTTTTGTTGTACTACTTTCAGCAAATTGAACAAACAATAACTTTCTTAAAATTAGATAGTCTATCCTTTTCTCTTAACAGATAGAGATATGCAGACAATTATGATTAATTTACGTTTAATATATTCACCTGAACATTTGTTAAAATTCAAACAGCCGTACTCATATTTTCAAGCTATAAAATCCTTCTTTCAACAATATGATTATATAATTTATGTAATGCTCTTTGTACCTATATTGACGACGAAAACTTCAATTTCGCTTTTCGAAGTAATTCCTGTACCAATTAATAATTTAACCATTATTCCACCCAAACCCTACTTACTAGTTGACTCAACTGACAACTACCAATGGAGTGCTACTGAACCAACAAGATTAGAAGATACCTACTTCATTGAAGATCATTTACAAAATACCAAGGAGTGCTTCGTAGAATTACTTCGCAGAAGAAAAGAGGCAAAAGATGTTTGCAAACTCACAACGATACATATGAAAACACCCCATGTGGAACACATTGCACCTACTGATTATATTATCATGATTGACGACATCACTACCTTCGAATATACATGTCATCCAAAAACTATTTCCTATGAAACAATAATTTACAACACCAAAATCACCTTGGGACCACATTGTGAATTTTATCTAAATAATCAATCTTATGCATATGAACCTCCACTCTACACGAGTACCTCATATTTGCTACCTAATATTTCAATGGAAACATTTTCTTTTAAAGAAATATCCAGTTTTTCTCTAAAAGAATTACATTCAATACAACATGACATCGGACATCTCAAACCAGTACATGTCAAAAACTTTTCTGTCTCTCCAATATATGATAATCTATGGATTATTCTACTTATCGTCATACTCATTCTCATAATTATCCTTTACTTCTGTTGGAAACGAAAACAGTCCTTTCCAAAACTTAATTTTTTCATCAAGAAGACACCTAAGTCCACAAATGTCTCATTCAACAAGGAAGGATACAGAAGAAGTCAACATACCGATGGAATCAATGAAAGCTGACCTCCAACTTAAAGGACCCCAGCTTCCATTCTAAGAGGGGAAGAGTTATACACCTAACCTTTACGACCTACTTTCATTTTTTTAATTGTCATTGTTCATATTATGCATAACAATTATAATGTTATAAATATCATTAACCTTGTTATCAAAATTAATAAACATCCCATGACATCATTAATGATAAGTAGATAGTATAAATACTAATTAACTTTCGATTGTAAATCAGTTCTACATTAATCACCAAATTGAATACATCAATAGAAAGTAAAGTAATTGTGACTAGCTAGTTTAATAAAAGCTCTCAAATAAATTTATTGTGTTTGGCTCCCACGACCCAGCATAATTAGCATTAGAAAAAATATATTTTAACCACATCGAAACGTAGTTTTACTACGGATTTCAGCAAGAATCCATGACAGCATAAATCTCTGATACCAGCTTACAACCCCCGATGTCAGCTTATCACCTCCGATGTCAGCACTATATTTCAGTATAACCCTGCAAAAGTAGTAGGCATCGTTATATCCAACAGCACTTTTAAAAAATATTTTATCCATATAGAAACATAGTTTTACTGTGTATTTCAGTAAAGATCCATGTCTTCAAAAATCTCTGATACTGTTACATCCCACAGCACTTATAAACAATATTTTAACCATACAAAAAACGGTTTTACTATGGGTTTCAGCAAAAATCCATGTCAGTATAAATCTATGGCACTGTTACATATTACATCTGTTACTGTTATATCCAACTGCATTAAAAATATTTAAACCACATAGAAACATAGTTTTACTAAGAGGTTTCAGCAAGAATCCATGACAGAATAAATCTCTGCTACCAGCTTACAACCTCCGATGTCAGCTTACAACCTCCGACGTCAGCTTACAACCTCCGACGTCAGCTTAGTGAGCATATACCCACATTTCCCAGAATTTTATACATTTCAGTATGAGACCCACAAAAGCAGTAAACGAACTGTTACATCCGACAGAACTTTTAAAAAATATTTTAAACATATAAAAACATAGTTTTACTATAGACTTCAGCAGAAATCCATGTCAGCATACATATATGACACCGTTACATCCAGCACTAAAACAAAATTTTTTAACCACATAGAAACAGTTTCACTACGGATTTCAGCAAGAATTCATGACAGCATAAATCTCCGACACCAGCATACAACCCCCGATGTCATCTTATCACCTCCGACGTCAGCTTAGTGAGGATATACCGACATTTCCCAAAATGTTATACTACAATTCAGTATGAGACGCATAAAAGCAGTAGAAGCACTGTTACATCTGACAGCACTAAAAAAATATTTTAACCATATAAAAACATAGCTTTACTATAGATTTCAGCAAAAATCCGTGTCAGCATAAATCTATGGCACTGTTACATTCAACAGCATTAAAACAAAATATTTTAACCACATAGAAACTCCATGTCAGCATAAATCTATGGCACTGTTACATCCAACAGCATTAAGACAAAATATTTTAACCACATAGGAACATAGTTTTACTACGGATTTTAGCAAGAATCCATGACAGCATAAATTTCTGATACCAACTTACCACATTTCCCAGAATTTTATACATTTCAGTATGAGACCCACAAAAGCAGTAGAGGAACTGTTACATCCGACAGAAGTTTTAAAAAATATTTTAACCACATAAAAACATAGTTTTACTACGCAAAAATCCATGTCAGCATAAATATATGGCACCGTTACATCCAACAGCACTAAAACAAAATATTTTAACCACATAGAACCAGCTTCACTACGGATTTCAGCCACAATCCATGACAGCATAAATCTCTGACACTAGCATATAGACCCCGATGTCAGCTTATCACCTCCGACGTCAGCATAGTGAGGATATACCCACATTTCCCAAAATGTTATACTACATTTCATGAGACCCACACAAAACCAGTAAAGACACTGTTACATTCGACAGCAACTTTAAAAAATATTTTAACCATATAAAAACGTTTTACTATGGATTTCAGCAAAAATCCAGTTCAGTATAAACCTATGGCACTATTACAACAGCATTAAAAAATATATTTTAGCCACATAGAAACTTAGTTTTACTACGTATTTTAGCAAGAATCCATGACATCATAAATCTCTGATACCAATTTACAGCTTATCACCTCCGACGTCAGCTTAGTGAGGATATATCCACATTACCCAAATTATACATTTCAGTTTGAGACCCACAAAAGCAGTAAAGGCACTGTTACATACGACGGCACTTTTAAAAAATATTTTAACCATATAAAAACATAATTTTGCTGCGGATTTCAGCAAAAATCCATGTTAGTATAAACCTATGGCACTGTTACATACATCAGCATTAAAAAAAATATTTTAACCACATAGAAACATAGTTTTACTACGGATTTCAGCAAGAATCCATGACAGCATAAATCTCTGATTCCAGCTTACAACCCCCGATGTCAGTTTATCACCTTTGGCGTCAGCACTACATTAGTATAACTATGTATTTCAGCAAAAATCCATGTCTTCATAAATCTCTGATACCACAGCACTTTTAAAAATATTTAACCATATAAGAAACATAGTTTTACTATGGATTTCAGCAACAATCCACGTCAGCATAAATCTATGGCACTGTTGCATCCAACAGTATTAAAAAAATATTAAAGCCCCATAGAAACATAGTTTTACTAGGGATTTCAGCAAGAATCCATGACAGCATAAATCTCTGATTCCAGCTTACAACCCCCGATGTCAGTTTATCACCTTTGGCGTCAGCACTACATTAGTATAACTATGTATTTCAGCAAAAATCCATGTCTTCATAAATCTCTGATACCACAGCACTTTTAAAAATATTTAACCATATAAGAAACATAGTTTTACTATGGATTTCAGCAACAATCCACGTCAGCATAAATCTATGGCACTGTTGCATCCAACAGTATTAAAAAAATATTAAAGCCCCATAGAAACATAGTTTTACTAGGGATTTCAGCAAGAATCCATGACAGAATAAATCTCTGATACCAGCTTGCAACCCCCTATGTCAGCTTTTTACCTCCGACGTCAGCTTTATGAGGATATACCCACATTTCCCAAAATTTTAGTACATTTAAAAATAAATTTTAGTACATTTTACATTTCAGTATGAGCCCCACAAAATCACTAGAGGCACTGTTACATTCGTCAGCACTTTTAAAAAATATTTTAACCTTATAAAAACATAGTTTTACTATGGATTTCAGCAAGAATCCATGTCAGCATAAATCTATGATAGTTACATCCAACAGCATTAGAAAAAAAAATTTAACCACACAGAAACATATTTTACTACGGATTTCAGCAAGAATTCATGACTGCATAAATCTATGATACCAGCTTATAACCCCCGATGTCAGCTTATCACCTCTGTCGTCAGCTTAGTGGGGATATACCCACACTTCCCAAATTTTATACTACGTTTCAGTATGAGACCCACAAAAGCAGTAGAGTCACCGTTATATCCAACAGCACATTTAAAATATATTTTAACCATATAAACACACAGTTTTACTATGGATTTCAGCAAAAATCCATGTCAGCATAAATTAATGGCACTGTTACATCCAACAGCATTAAAACAGAATGTTTTAACCACACAGAAACATAGTTTTACTACGGATGTAGTCCATGAAAGCGTAAATCTCTGGTACCAGTACCATCCCCGACATCAGCTTAGTGAGAATATATCCACATTTCCCAAAATTTTATACTACATTTCACTATGAGGCCCACAAAACCAGTAAAGGCACTGTTACATCCGACAGCACTTTTAAAAATCATTTTAACCATATAAAAACGTTTTACTATGGATTTCAGCAAAAATCCGTGTCAGTATAAACATAAGGCACTATTACATCCAACAGCATTAAAAAATATATTTTAGCCAAATAGAAACATAATTTTAGTACGTATTTCAGTAAGAATCCATGACAGCATAAATCTCTAATACCAGCTTAAAGCTTATCCCCTCCGATGTCAGCTTAGTGAGGATATACCCACCTTTCCCAAAATTTTCTACTACATTTCAGTATGAGATCCACAAAAGCATTAGAGGCACTGTTATATCCGACAGCACTCCTAGAAAATATTTTAAACATATAGAAACAGTTTTACTATAGAATTCAGCAAGATCCCATGTCACCATAAATCTCTAGTTTACAATTTTCGATGTCAGCTTCCTGATACTAGTTTACAATTGTCAGCTTAAAATCCCGTCAATTTAAGATTCTCGATGTCAGCTTAAGTGCAGATATACACATTGCCCAAATCGTACACTATACATTTTAGTATAAGGCTCGCAAAATCAGTGGGGCTTTTACGTCTGACAGCATATTTTAAAAGTTCTATAAAAGAACATAGTTTTACTATCGATTTCAGCAAAAAATCATCAGCGGAAATCCCCAATGTTAGCTTACAAATTTCAGTGACAGTTAAAATCCTCGCTGTCGCTGAAAATACGGATATTCTCAAAACCTCACTATAAGACCAACAAAAGCAGTAGGAGCTGTGTTGCATTCCACAGAATATTTTAAAAATCTTGCACCTAGTTATATTATTGATTTCAGCAAAAATCCACGTCAGCCTAAATCGTCCAAGACAGAATAAATTCCCGATATTAGCTTACAAACATCAATGATAGCTTACAATTCTCGACGTCAGCTTGAAACCCTCGATGGCGGATTAAATTAGGGAATGTAGATAAACACATTTCTCCAAATGTTACGCTATACATTTCAGTATAAGACACAGAAAAGCAGTAGGAACATGTGTTTCATACCACAGCATATTTAAAAAATTATTTCAGCAAAAATTCCAGTCAGCATAAATCCTCGATGTTAATATAAATCCCTCATGTTAGCTTACAATATTCTATGTCAGCTTAAAACTCCGACGCAAAGTGCGGATATAAGCACATTTCCTAAAATCTTACACTACACATTTCAGTATAAGGCCCACAAGAGCAGTAGGAACTGTGCTATTTCCGACAGTACGTTTAAGAACATTCTTACAATATAGAATCATAGATTTACTCTGGATTTCAGCAATAATTCGTGTCATCATAAATCCTCGATGTCAGCATGTATCCCAAATGTTAGCGTAATTTCGATGTCGCCTTAAAATCCTCAACAACAGCTTAAAACCTTCGGTTACGTTTAAAGTGCGGATATAAGCACATTTCCTAAAATCTTGCACTACACATTTTAGTACCATAACACACGAGCGTCAAATCCCGTTTAGCGCAACGGTATTTTGACGTTCCGATTTTGTCCCACGCCAGTAGACGCTGACCAGGCCGTGTGTCAGAAACAGTATCTAGCAATGTACCCCTGAACCGCAACGTCAAAATGTCGTTGCGGTCAACGGAAATTTGACGCTCGTGTGTTACGGTACTTAGTGCGGATATAAGCACATTTCCTAAAATCCTACACTACACATTTTAGTATAAGGCCTACAAGAGCAGTAGGAACTGTGTTATATCCAACAGCATTCTTACCATATAAAACTCGTTAGGATTTCAGCAATAATTCATGTCATCATAAACCCTCGATGTCAGCACAGATCCCAAATGTTAGCTTACTTTCAATGTCAGCTTAAAATCCTCAACGCCAGCTTAAAACGTTCGATGTCAGTTCAAAGTGCGGATATAATCAGATTTCCCAAAATCTTACGCTATATATTTCAGTGTAAGGCCAACAAAAGCAGAAGGGAAGTAATGTCACGTCCAACAGTACTTTAAAAAATATTCTCCATATAGAAACAGATTTACTGTGGATTATACAAACAGAACAGCATAAAGTCCATATCCGGCGGTGAAAAATACACAAGGATTAAAAGGGGTTAAAAAAAAACAATATTTAATGTAATAAATTAAGTATATTTATTAAATTCATTTTCAATGTAAGTCTTATTAAAAATAAACAAGTTTCCTTATCTTTATATTGTTGGTAATGGTAAGTTTGGTTAAATTGAGTTCTTTTAATTTATCTCTCTAAAATTCCGATCTATCTCGAAATTCTCAAAGAGCAATTATACAGTCTGTCTATTTTACCAGGGCCACGGCAAAGATCTCGCTTAATATCTATTGTAGAAAAAAAAAAGTTTTGTGAGCTTTATTTCTGTAAAAAGAAATTCGAAATCCATGGCCTACTTTGTGGGATACAGTACAAAATTATGAAAAATAGCATAGACAAACGCTGCCCAAGGAATCACTACTTCCACATCCAAGTCAATCACAACGAAAAAACTTTGTATGTGGAAATGATTGTTTATGGAACTTTAATAATATAATATTTGAAATCCTTTACCCCAAAAACCCATAAAACGATACCCCACATCGGTAGTGGGGTGGGGGTGGTGAAAGGGGTGGTAGTGGGGGTGGATGAAGTTAAAAAATATTTTGAGGTTTTTGGTTCTTGTACATTCACTAAATCACATTTTTTTTTCATCCCCTTTAATAAGGGGGGTGGGGGTGGTAATGGGGGTGGCTAATGCCAAAAATTTTTTTGAGACCTTAGCTTCTCTTGTATGTACTAAATACCAATTTTATGGACTCTTACCTGCTTTATTTACACATTTACCCCAAGTTTACCCCCCTACCCTTCGTCGGAACAACATGAAAATATAATCTAGTTCCAGATCTCGTTAAAGTACATATGTGTACCAAATTTCAAGTCAATATCTTAAACGGTTCCAGAGTAAACGTGCGCACAAAAAAAAAGTTACAGACAGACAGACCGACAGAAATTTTTTTTTTCGCTCAAACTTAAAATCTCGACGTTTCATGACATTTTAAGCCTATTTGAACAATAAAAATTTTTGAAAATTTTTTTGTCGTTACTATACTTCCACTGGACGTGGAAGTAAAATAATGTGTTCATTGATTTTCTAAAATTCGTTTTAGCAATATAGAAATCGTTATGGTTTCTAGTGAAATGGTTATGTGTACTTCATAATTAAATGTAATATTTTCATTAAGATAACTTGGAAACTAGTCGAGTCAATGAAACCTGCAATCGGCGAAACTTCAGAATTCTCAGGAACAGTACCAATTATGATGACTTTTTAAAAAATATTTCTTATACTATATTACTTGAAATCAGAAACATTTCGGTGAGCTGAATCAAATTTTTGAATTCTAATTTTCAAAAATTGTGAATTTTTTCTTTATGCTCTGAATAATTCATTTTTATAGATAAATTCATTTTCGGGGGTTTTTGGGGTCGCTGTTAACTAACTAATACGTCGTTAAAAAAAGATTTTCTTGAAATTTTCTCCGAAATTTTTCAAAATGGCGGCTAAAACATGGAGGATTTAAATTTTTTCCAAAGCAAGTGATTTAAAAGGACGAAAAAAATTGAGCATCTAGATGAGTAAAAAAAATTTGAAAACGCACATTTCTTCGGCCATAACTTCTTTATTTTGTATGATTATGATACAGAAACAAACAACAAATCATTTAAAATACTGATTAACTATCTTTAACTCTGTTTCCTAGAAATGTTGATGGAAATTTAATAGTTTCTAAGATACTCAACATTTAAACTAATTACTTCATCATATAATCTTTCAGCTGCCATCTATAAACTTAAATATCTCCGAAACTACTAATCCAACGTAAGTATTAAAGTAAAACAAATTCATTCTCAGTTTATAAGCTTTATTTTTGGTATCTAAATTTTTTCGCTTAAACTAATCATTCAGATATTTGTTAAGAAAATAAAAATCACGTTTTTTCGAAAATCCGTAAAATATTTAACACTTTAACTAAAAATTTCGTCTTATAAACGTTCGGATGTCATCTTTTTACTTCCCATATCTTCGAAACCAGTAATTTTACAGAAATTGGAAAAATAAGAAATTCATCTCCGATTTAGTAACTCACTTATTTGTCCCTAGCATGTTTTCGCTCAATGTAAAACTTTTCGAATTATTTGACAAAAATCGTGTTGAAATACCTTCTTTTTCAAGTTAATGTACCAATGTTCAAGTCGTTGCATTTGATTCTCTTTCAGCTTCAATATTTTTGTTTCTTTGATTCTCTTTCAGCTACAATATTTTTGTTTTTTTTAAGTGCCACCTTATAAATTAGCACCAGCTGGAATGTTTCTGATTTTGAAAAATTAAATATAACAAACATTTAAAAAAAATCATCAAAATCCGACCTGTATCTGAGGATTCCGAAGCTAAAATTTTCATTGACTTACTAAGCATACCATTTTTAATTATGAATATAAAAATCGTGTTCATTCTTGATAAAGCTTGATAAAGCTCGTAAAAATATTGGATTCGGAATAACGTCTAGAAAAATGTGCAAAAGTTTCAAACCTGCACGTAAACAATTGCAAAAGTTATAAACAAATTAAGATTGAAAAAATAACGAGTTTCGTTTTTTGCAAATAACTCAAAAACTATTAATATTTAAGAAATTTTAAAGAAAGATTCTTAAAGAGGAAGAAATTTCCAATAAAAAAGTCCCGATTCCCGAAACTCTTATCTCTATTATTAATAATTTTAATTTAATGTTGAAGATAGAGCTCCGCGCGGTGATCACTAAGTCGTTACGATGCTCTAAAACCGGCCGTTACAAATAAAAACATTTTTTTATGTTATTAAATATTAATTTAAAATTTTTTTTAAATTATGGTATTATTTAGACACTTAAAGGGAAAAAAGCTAAAAGATGTAGTTTTTTGTTAGCTTAAATAATTAATAACTAATAGACTATAACAATTAAAAACATCGCAATGTAATAATCCCATAAAGTATAGTTGACATGAGGTCTCCCCGAAGCGAAATAATTTTAGTGGCTTTTGTTTAACAATTATCCGACTTGAAATATAAAGGCACACTCTAAAAGAAATTGTTAATTAACAAAATAGGCTTATTTGTGAAAACATTTTTTTCCAACGGGATATTGTTCCTTTAAGTGTCTTAATAATACCAAAATTTTTAAAAAATTTTAAATTAACATTTAATAACATAAAAAAATGTTTTTACTTGTAACGGCCGATTTCAGAGCATCGTAACGACTTAGTGATCGCCGCGCGGAGCTCTATCTTCAACATTAAATTAAAATTATTAATAATAGAGATATAGTTTCGGGAGTCGCGACCTTTTTTATTGGAAATTTCTTCTTCTTTAAAATTTCTTAAATATTAATAGTTTTCGAGTTATTTGCAAAAAAACGAAACTCGTTATTTTTTTAATCTTCTTTTGTTTATAACTTGCAATTGTTTACATGCTGGTTTGAAACTTTTGCACATTTTTATAGACGTAATTCCGAATCCAATGAGCTCTCACTCATATTTTTACGCGCTTAACACGGCTTTGAACTTGTGAACTAGTCTATAGATACAAAATACTAGCACAATAATCAAAATGTGGTTGTATTATTGTGTACAGCCATCAACAAATTTGACTGATTGTCACTGTTATATGTTGTCTTTGTCGAATTCTAAGACAAGTTTTGGCTTCGTATTTGGGAGGTTGTCTACTACTATATGTGTATATGTTTATGTTTATATTTATATCAATAAATACAATGGTATACACTAATATTAAAAAATTCGATATGATTACCATTTACTGTCAGCCCAGTTTTGACGTTGAGATGAGCAGTCACATTTACAGCGAGATATTTCTAGATGCTCCGTAGCCAAATCGAATTGTTTAGGAAGCTAGTTCAAAATCTAAAAACACATGGTTCGTTTTCCGAAAAAGTAGTAAGGCGGTGGCATGTTACGAATAATGTAAGAAAAGTAAATAGAATATTGAATTATATTCACCAAAATGAAGAAACCTCTTTGAGACAAATTCGGAGAAAAAGTATAAAAAAAGACAGTGCAAGTGGTTGTCAAATAAGGAAAGGAATGGCCCACCGAAATGTATCAAAATTCTTTGGTTGGATGAATAAAATTTTTCTAATGATGGATTATTCACAATACACTTTAGTGTAGAGCAGGGACTGAAACCGAAACCAAAATTCGCACTGTACTTATGACTTTAAAGTTAAAAAAACATGGTTGAAATCAAAGATTCAAATCTTTAAACCATGATGTAGAAATACCAAATTGCATGGTGAAAACCATATCTAAGTCGATTCGTCCATTATAAAGATTATATAAGGTAAAAGGCAAGTAAAAAGCCAAAAAACGAAATCTAAACCGAAAACCGCTCCGTAATTACTAATTTTTTCTAACAGAAGCCGAATTGCCGCGAATCTGTAAACCGAAACCATAATCGAGAACCGAATTGTTGCTACCTTGACAACCGAAACCGTAAATGGAAACCAAATTTTCGCTGCTATGAAAACTAAAAATGACATACGTTATTTAACCCTAACCGAAATTAATTCCGCTTCGGTCCCTGGTGCAGAGAGACTGCTTTCCAATAAAGATTTTCTACGAATGTTTAAGTGGGTCTTTTAAATTTTTATGACATGTTTTATATCGTTGGAAAGAGAAAAAGTCACGGACTTAATAGTGCCATGGCATGTCTTGTTCTTTTTATTTTTGCACAAGAGTGTATATCAAAAGCAACTGCGTTTTCCGATTTTTTTTATACATATTATATTCTTTGATGTCAACTTTTAAATTCCGTATCTCCTAAAATAAATAAGGAAACATTTTTTTTCTTCTACAATATTGGATATTAAGAGATATTTGGCTTCGTCCTGGTAAAATAAACAGACTGCATATGTCTAGAACAAAGTCAACATCTGTAAACTCACCGGGGGTGAAAGTGAAAACTAAGCTCAATGTGAAAAATGTAGTGAATTTTTTATTTTTTTATCTGTATCTATCCATCCAATGAAATGCGCACCATTTTTTATATTGTTTAAATTAAATGAACATTTTGACTTTCACATTGAATAATAATGAACTACAAATGTAATGAGTTACAGGGTTGTTTCAACTATACAGGGTGTCCCGAACTGCATAGGCCAAACTTCACTAAGCGACAGAACTTTTCAAAATAAGAAAAGTTTCTATAAACGTGAGTCGGGAAGTGCTTAGATTCCGAGACAGGTTGTTCAAGTAAAAATCCTGAAAATTGTTTTTTATGAATGTCCTCGAAACGTCTGAAGATAAACAAATGAAAATGTACACAGATATTTAACTTTTATCCTTTATATAGCTGACAACTATGTACGAAAACATTCAGGAGCAGGTAAAACTGGAGAAGCACTAGATGTGTGTATCTTTTTAGCGTGACCCGATTAAGGTACCAATATACAGAAAGTAGATAATTTCATATGAAATAAAAAAGTGTGATGACTAAATGTAAATAAATGATTCAAGTATTTTCAATCTTTTTTTTTCTTTAAAATGCTAAAAATCCTGTCATGTAATTCAATGCTTCGTCAGTATTAGCTAGAAGAGTAGTTGTTTTGATTGGTTCTCTAATAATGAGTGTTTTAAAGTGTTTACCTAACTAGTATATTAGCGTGCAGCGTGCCCAGATTAGGGCAACAATATACAGAAAGTAGGTATTTTCATAATAAATGAAAAAGTGTGTAAGTTGTGATTTGCATAATATCTAAATAATATTCTCTAATCATGATAAAAGCAAATAAATAAAAAATAATCAATTGTTAGGTTATATTAAAAAATATGCCACTTTCTAAGGATATTTTATCCATACCAGCTTTTAGTCTGTTGTATCTCGGAAAATATGCATACTATGTGAATAATATTTTAGCCATCGATATAACAGCTTTTTCGCACGGTGAAATTTTTTCTTAATTTTTATTTTAATATTTAAGATGTATTTTCAGAAACGTCGCTTCATGCTTCTTCCGTTGGTTAAAATCTCTTTGAAAAGTGGGATATTCTTCTATATAACTTAGCAGATTGTTAAAACTGTTCAACTTATTTAAATTTTAGCGAGTGGTTTATAATAGACACATAATGAATACATAATTTCTTCAATTTGTTCAGCTTCTCTGTTTTTGAGATATTATCGGTTAAATTGAAGGTCTGCTGCATCGGTTAACACAGGATTTAAAGCAGCTACGTGTTGCACACTTGATTTTTTCTACTGACATTTGGAAAAATAATTAAACCTCGATATTTTTTGAATTTTATATTTGACATTTATATACTTAATACTTTTTTTTGGCAATAATTATAAATTAAAAAGTTGGATCAATAAATCTAATTTCGTTACTAGGGAATATTAGCTTAGAAACGAGTAAATATAAGCACAGTTTGTTAGTGTGTGTTAGTTAGTTTTTCGCTCGAGAAAAATTGGGACAAAATTGTGAAAAATGTCTCATATAAGTGAATCTTCTGAATCAGCTGCTTATGCTGTTCAATCTTTACTACCAGTAAAATCAAAAGATAAATATGAAAAAGCTTATTGACAGTTTGGTGTGAAGAAAAGCGAGCGAAAGTGATCACTGAATAAGTTTTATCAGCATATTTCGAACAAAAATCCAGAGTCTATAAGAGCTTCGCATTGTTAAGCCTTTATTTAGTTAATGTTAAGGACAATATTATCAATGAAAAAAAATATCGATATAAAGAAAGTTGTAAGTTTAATGGCTTTTATTAAAAGAAAGTTTGTAGGACGGTTATTTAAGAAATCGAGTGTTTTAACAAAATCAGAACTAGGAACATTGTTAAAAGAAGCGGATGACAGAACCCATTTGACGATGAAGGTAAAATTTAATAATAAATCTTTGCAATATCCAAACATTACAATTTTTGTTCATTATTGTAGGTAGTGCTGATGGTTTGGATTAATGGAGCATGTCGATGAGAAGAACTAACTCTTCTTCAGCTTCAGAATATTAAAGACATGGGTTCATTTATTTTAATAAAGATTCCTAACACAAAGACAAACATGCGAAGAGAATTTATAATTTCCATTGGGAACATCGAAGATGTGAATCTTGTTGAAATATTTCGAAAATATTCTTCTTTTCGTTCATCACCAATAATTGAACATGCAAGATTCTTCTTCGATTATCGAAGCGGAAAGTGTACGAGACAATGTATTGGTATAAAATACCATTGGTGGCGTACCTCGAAAAATTCCAGAATTTTTGAAGTTGTCAAATCCTTCCACCTATACCGGACACTGTTTGAGAAAAACATCTGCTACGATACTGCCTGACGCAGAAGCAGACATTGTTAAGAGGCATGGTAGATGGAGAGCATCGAATGTGGCAGAAGGATATATATAAACAATTCCGTTGGATATAAACTTCAAGTAGCATCCAAAATATTGGACCAAAAAAAGATACTATTAATGGTTCCACTTCTGCTAACACCTGTACTGGGATTTCATTTGTGAATTGTAAAACAGAAAACGTTAATATTTATCATGATAAAAAATAATAAGTATAAGTATAATGAATTGTTATTTTGATTTACAACTTTCTAGTGCAGAAATATCTGCTTTAGGAAAAGTTAGACATTTCCTAACTCAAATTAGTAGTGAAAAATAGAACCTTTCCAAACGTCAGTAGAAGAAAATCCATGCGATCTCGAATGAAAATAATTTTTTTTACCAGATATTTATCTTTGCTACAATTTTATGTATGGCGGTCGATTTATAATGATTCAGAACATATATGTCTAAAGTTTCAAGGCAAGTCAATGGTTAGAAACAAAGAGAAATGAGAAATGGAAAATACTGTTTCCGAGAAATTTCATAAAAAAGTGGAAAAGTGCGATTTTTCGGATTTCGCAATTCCGAATCGAATTCGCCAGGTTATTTTACATAAGAATATGACTTTAGGTTTTGTATGTTCGTGAGTAGCATAGGTCACTTTTATTTTGCACATTTCGAGGACCTCGCTTTCCGACGAATACCGGTTTAACAGCGGACGTAGAGCTTACTTAAGCCAAGTTATCATAATATACTTTCCATCACTGCCCTCCAACGCTGACAATCTCCGGTGAGATGTTCTGCTGTAGCTCTCCAACCTTTATCTTGACACATCTGAAAAATAAGAAAGAAATTGTTAAAAAAATTATTGCACTGGGATATTATATGTAATATATTAATAAATCCTAAATTATAATTATTGAACGAAATGCTCAATTCATCATTAAGTTCATCTGCAAAATCATCTTCCGATATTTCTGTGTCAGATAGTAAATCCAAAAATAAAGGTATACTCTTATACAAAAAACCGCTGCCCAAGGAATCGCTACTTCCAGATTTTATCCAAGTCTCACAACTAAAAAAATGTTGATACTATATTTGCTGTTTACAGAACTTTAATAACATAATATTTGAAATCGTTTACCCCAAAAACCTATAAAACGATACGCGACATCGATAGTGAGGGTAGGGGTGGTGTTCGGTGGTGGTAGTGGGGTGGATGAAATAAAAAAAATGAAGCCTTTGGTTCCTGTAAATATATACTATATCACAATTTTATTTTTTCACCCCCTTTAATGCTGGGGGTGGCAATGGCGACGGGTAATTTCAAAACAAGTTCGATGATTATTTTTTGCTTTTTAGTGCAGTATTTATAAAAGCGTATTTTTTAAATAAACTATTAATTTTTATTATGAGCGTTTTAAGAAACTTTGTTGGTCATTAGTGGTACAAAGATTGCTTTTATGAAGTCTTTAACTGTTTTAAAGTTTACCCTTACTTTATGAATGAATTAAATTTATATTATATGTGTCTATGGTTATTTTCAATGCAATGTACGGACATTCTGTATTTTTATTATCATTTAAACCCTCTTGTTTATACTGTTACCATTCTGACCAGTGTAGGACAGCATTAGAATCCTTACATTTAATTTCATATTATCCAGATTATTATAACTATTTATGTAACGAGTACATAATAATGGACTTTATTGGGCGAGTCTTTTAAAGGCAAGGCGATTACATGACTGGCAAATTATTATTATTATAAGAAAATTTAATATGTCTCACAGTGTACTTTTGCTGTTGCTAATAGCTACCTGTTTACCAACTGTGTTATTAATAGTAATTATAGATTATAAATGATTTAGTAATGTTAATTTTTTCGTAAAATTTCTTTTTCTAAATAAAATATTACAGATAAATTTAATTTTATTCATTGGAATACACATTTAACACTGCTTAGTTTCTGTCTGTCGGTCTGTTATTTTGTTTTATGCGCACAACTACTCTGGAACGGTGTATGATATTGACTCGAAATTTGGTACAAGTAGGTATGTATTTTAACGAGATCTGGAACTAGATTATATTTTGATCTTATTCCGTTGAAGGCTCCGGGGGTAAATGAGGGTAAACTGAAGGTAAACAAGTGAAGCAAGCAAGTAAAAAAAAAAAAGTAGAATTTATGATAGGTATGTACGACAAGCCAAAGTCTCAAAATATTTTTCCCTCCCGCAAAAAATAAAATTGTGATTTAGTGTGTAAACAAGAACCAAAAGCCTCAAAAATTTATTTTGGCATTAGTCACCTAACCCCCCCCCCCCCACTCCATTAAATATTAATAACTATTGGAATGAATTATAATTTATATACTTTAATTATACAGCTCAAAACGAACATTTTCCTTAGATTTCGAGATATTCACAGAAACCGATGGAAAATACGGTCTAAAAAAATTAATTGTTCAAATAAACAATACGCCGACCTCGCAGAAACTGCAAAACTGAGCTGTGAACTTAAGTAGACCAACTGAACCCGTTAAAACATCAAAACTGCCCTGACCAGACAATTCACGTTAAAATCCTAATTTGACTCCACTACTAGATGTACAAAATATGTAAAATTTCGGAATAATCTCATATGTAATGATAATTTTTATTTCTGGGTTATTATTGTAGTTGTCAGTTTCTATATGATATTTGTTGTTCCCCTCAAGGGGCGAAAACCACTCCTAAATTTAAATACTCAATATTTGAATAAGTATTACTAATTTACTTTTGAAACGTAGGATAGTTATATTTTTGGGATCGCTTATTGCAAATTTGAAGTCAGAATTGAAACATTCAATATGGCGCATGGAAATAAGTGTTTTAAATGGACAAAAAAAAACGGCATCTAAGTGATGCTATATATATTAACGAAAAACAGCATTTTCGAAAAAAAAAAATTACCGAGCAATTATAATAATAAAATAGCGACATATTGTTAAAAAAATGTGAAAATGCACATCGCATCGGCTATAACTTCTTTATTTTTTGTGATGTAGAAACAAACAAAAAAATCATTTAAATATTGATTAATTATCTGTAATTTTGCTTCTTAAAATTTTTGACGGAAGTGTCACAGTTTCTAAGATATTCAACATTTAAGCTAAACGGTCGGATGCCGTCTATAAAATTAAATATCTCCGAAACTATCAATCCCACAAAAATATATAAAAAACAAATTCCTTCTCAGTTTATAAGCTTAATTTTTGATGTCCACCATTTTTTCGCTAAAACTAATATTTATCGAGATATCTGTCAAGAAACAAAAATGGTAGGTTCTTTCGAAAATCCAATTAATGCAATATTTGTTCTAAAGCAAACGCTGTAAGCGGACGAAAAAAATTGAGCGTCTAAGTTATACCATATATTAATAAAAAAAAAACAGTATATGGGAATATATTTTTTTAATTACAGAGTACTCACATTAACAAAATAGCATTTTTATGCTATAGAAATAAGCAAAAAATCATTTGAAAGCCTAATTAATGATTGTCAGCATTTATAACGTAAGGACCATAGTTTCCAAGATATTTAAAATTTAAACTAAATACTTCGTCTTATCTAGACGTCCGGACGCCACCTGTATACTTCCAGATTTCCGAAACCATTAATTCTACAGAAATTAGAAAAACACGATATTCATCCGCAATTTACTAGCTTTTTTATTTGTCTAGCATGTTTTCGCTCAATGCAATACCTTTCAAGTTATTTGGCCAAAACTTATTTGAAATAACCTGTTTCAAGTTAAAATCCCAATTTTCTAGTCGTTTTAACTAAAATGTTATCAATTTATATAAAAAGTTGCATAAGAACGTTTTTTTCTTAAAATTTTATTCTCCTTCAGCTCCAAAGTTTTGTTTTTTTTTATTTGCCATCCACTTTTCAGGGGATGTCACATAAATAAAAAAAAAGTAAAACATTGGAGCTGAGAGAGGATTAAATTTTAAGAAGAAAAGGTTCTACGCAACTTTTCATATAAATTGATAGATTTATAACTACTAGAAAATTTGGGATTTTAGCTTGAAAAAGTGGTATTTCAAATACGTTTTCGTAACTTTTCATAACTCTAAAGATGTTACATTAAGCAAAAACATGCTAGAGACAAATAAGAAAGCTACTAAATTAATGATGAAAATTTCATTTTTTTCTAGTTTTTGTAGAGTTAATGGTTTAAAGGTTAAATATCTGAGAAACTATTTTTCTCTATTCTTATTGGGTTGCTCTGCCACATGTATTTTCTTCTAAACAGTGTCTGAAATCTACAAAATAATACAATTAACCAGTATTTTACTGGAAAATAACCTCTACGCCTGTGACTTTTACGTCAAAGGATCAGTTAGAGGGTGGTTTTCGACAAATAATGAATAAGAACAAAAATATAAAAATGACGTATTTTGCTGACGTTTCGGAAAACGAATCTGTTTCCTTTCTCAAAGCGTATTTATAATGTTTGTGGGCTGTATATATTAAATACACAGCTTTAAGAATATATTTGTTATATTCAGTATCCATAGATACTTACTGCTTACACAGCACTGTTGATATATCTAGTTGATAGTTTTATTTTAAACAATGTTGAGTTTGTTAAGTTCTTCTTTTAAGATCGGCAGCCAGGTTGTGCAAACATCTACGGAACAATTCGACACGCATTTATCCTCATTCAATAGTATTATAGCCGCTTCTTTAATTTTTCTTTTCCTGCTATCTGCCTCTTTTGTTAAAATTTTTGCCGAGTCCCAGTTTATTCTATGTCCGTTCTCCCAAGCGTGTTCGCAAATCTTCGATTTCTGAATCTCATTTTTTTCTAATGTAACCCTTGTGCTCACCCGATCTAACACTGAGGGTTCCGAGGAGGAACGTCGCGTTTACGAAAATTTTCGCAGAGGAAAAAAAGTGATAGACTAGGCGCAATTATGCCGTACAAAAAGTTATACGAGGATATGTATAAATTGCATTTATGTACGCAGGCTCCTAGACTATATTTTTGTTCTTATTCATTATTTGTCAAAAACCACCCTCAAACTGATGCTTTGACGTAAAAGTTACAAGCATAGAAGTTATTTTCTAGTAAAATATTGGGTTAATTGTATTATTGTGTAGATTTCAGACACTGTTTAGAAGAAAATATATGTGGCAGAGCATCCCAATAAGAATAGAGAATATTGAGAAACTATGGCACTTGGGCCAGAAACGCTATTAACCAAAATGAAAAATTATTTATTAGGCTTTCAAATGATTTTTTTCCTATTTTTATAGCATAAAAAACAAAGAAGTTATGACAGAAACAATGTACTTTTTCACATTGTTTTTTTAATAAAAACTCGCAATTTTGTTAATGTAAGTAGTCAGTAATTAAAAAAAAAAATAGCTGCCCAAGGAATCACTACTTCCACATCCAGATTCTCTATCCAAGTCACTCACAACGAAAAAACTTTGTATGTGGAAAAATAATTGTTTATGGAACTTTAATAATATAATATTTGAAATCCTCTACCCCAAAAACCCATAAAACGATATCCCACATCGGTAGTGGGGTGGGGGTGGTGACAAGGGGGTGGTAGTGGGGGTGGGTGAAGTAAAAAAGTATTTTGAGATTTTTGGATTTTTGTACATACACTAAATCACAATTCTTTTTCATCCCTTTTAATAAGGGGGGGGTGAGGTGGTAATGGGGGTGGCTAATGTCAAAAAATTTTTTGAGACCTTAGTTTCTCTTGTATATACTAAATACCAATTTTATGGACTCTTACCTTCTTTATTTATCCACTTACCCCAAATTTACCCCAATTTACCCCGCAACTCTTCGTTGCAACAACATGAAAATATAATCTAGTTCCAGATCTCGTTAAAGTACATACGTGTACCAAATTTCAAGTCAATATCTTAAACGATTCCACAGACAGAAATTTTTTTTTCGCTCAAACTTAAAATCTCGACGTTTCATGACATTTTAAGTCTATTTGAACAATAAAAATTTTTTAAAATTTGTTTGTCGTTACCTATACTTCCACT
The DNA here is from genome assembly GCA_936432065.2 of Rutpela maculata. Taxonomy (NCBI): domain Eukaryota; kingdom Metazoa; phylum Arthropoda; class Insecta; order Coleoptera; family Cerambycidae; genus Rutpela; species Rutpela maculata. Next base: position 124,590,953 of record OW386292.2, on the reverse strand, counting down.
GGATGCGGAAGTAATATATTCCCATATAGTCGGGAGCCCTCCCTAGCTGTACGTGCACCCCCCGCCCGATCCTTGGGGACAATGTTTTTCATAAAGATTGAAGCCTAAGGAACAATTTAAGACATATTCTAAAAAAAAAAAAACTGGCTGTACTTTCAAAATGGCGGCCATATGTTAAAGAAAAACTGTTGCCAATGTTGTTTTTGTCATTTAACACAAAAACTAAAAAAGATGGACAAAAACTTTCTTCACAAAAAACAACGTGCATAAAACTTTCTACAATTTTGTACCTATACAATATTTTGATAGGAGTTACCATTTTCCAGATAAATGAGTCCAAAATTAAGAAAACATGGAAATTCATATATCGGTAAATCACTTAAAAGAAATAACTGTGACAATTATTGTAAGGTGTATAATATAACTTTATATTATTAACATAAAAATTAAATAAAATAAACTGAAAAAAATTAATAATAATAATAATATTATAATTTGCAGACATTTATCTCGAAAACGGTAACAGTGGTATCTGGAAAACGGTAACTCCTATCCAAATATTGTATAGGAACAAAATTGTAGAAAATTTCATGCACTTTGTTTTTTGTGCAGTAAGTTTTTCTCCATCTTTTTTAGTTTTTGTGTTAAATGACAAAAACAATATTTGCATTTTTTTTTAAACGGACGCCATTTTGAAAGTACAGCCAGCTTTTTTTTTAGGACATGTCTTATATTGTTCCTTAGGCTTTAATCTTTATGAAAAACATTGTCCCCAAGAGTCGGGGTCGTGCACGGACAGTTAGGGTGGGCTTCCGTAGTGTTACGTTTTATACTGAATCTTATATTTTATCCTAAGAGCTGAATCATTTATCTGGAAAATGGTAACTCCAATGCAAATATTGTATAGGAACAAAATTGTACAAAATTTTATGCACTTTATTTTTCGTACAGAAAGTTTTTCTCCATATTTTTTAGTTTTTGTGTTAAATGACAAAAACGATATTTGCAATTTTTTTTTTTTACGGACGTCATTTTGAAAGCGCAGCCAATTTTTTTTTAGGACATGTCTTAAATTGTTCCTTAGGCTTTAATCTTTATGAAAAACATTGTCCTAAAGGATCGGGGGGGGGTGCACGGGCACTTAGGATGGGCTCCCGTAGTAATAAAGGTACCTATTGTTTTTCGTTCATATATAGTGTAACCTCAATTTTTTTCATGGGCTTACAGCGCTTGCTTTAAAAAAATGGCATTTTAAACTAAAGGGATTTTAGAAAAAGACGTAACATTCTTGTTTCTCTGCAAATGTTTCAATAAATATTAGTTCCGACCGTTTTTAGGATGAAGTATTTATTTAAAATGTTGAATATCTTAGAAACTGTGACACTTCCATCAAAAATTCTAAGAAAGAAAATTAAAGGTAGTTAATCAATCTTTAAAATGATTTTTTGTTTGTTTCTATATCACAATAAATAAAGAAGTTATGGCCGATTCAATGTGCGTTTTTTGTTAACAAAATGTCGACATTTTCTTATTGTAATTTCTCAGTAATTAATTTTTCTTTCAAAAATGCTGTTTTTCGTTAATATATAGCATCACCTAGATGCTCAATTTATTTTGTCCCTTTAAAATACTTGTTTTAGAAAAAAAATGGAGAAAAATCGATTTTTTTTAAATTAAAAATACCCCTTTTTACCCCCTATAGGTTCCCGCGGCTCCATAAAACTTTGGCCTATTTTAAACTTATAACCAAAGTTTAAAATCTGCACAAATTTTTTTCAAGTTACAGTCATTTATTTCAATCTTTCTCTGTACTATATTTATATGTTAAATTCATATTAAAAAAAGTAATATGATTATTTTAGAATTCAACACTACCACGAATTTAGTCAAAAGATACAAAGCCAATATTTACATATGAAAACATAAACAACAAATAGCAAGGGTAATTGATTTCCATCAATGCTCAAACTGTGACGTCAAGTGCGCGTCACCTCAGGGCTGGCTCCAGGTATTTCGCCGCCCCGGGCACAGTTTCATTTTGCCGTCCCTCTCTTATATAAATAACATTAGGGTCAAGCGGGGTTAAAATGAGACAAAATGACATCCTTCAATTTTTAGGTTGCTTAGAATCGAGTCATATTTAATGAAAGATTGGTATCATATGTAAAAATGACAGGAAAAACTACATTTCTATGTATTTTTTTACTAAAAAGTACCGTTAATTGATAAACAAAAATAAATAGTGTCTCTCGTACCTCCAAGTGGGGTAAAAATAAGACAGTGGAAGGCAAATGAAAGACACGTGATTTATTCCCATTCTTATTGACGTCGTACAAACAGAAGTGCAAAACTAAGACAGATGAGGGTTTTTTTCTTTTATATGTAATTTATTCAGATTTTTTACTAAACAAGATGGGGCTTGCAGAAGAGCTAGCTTCTCCTAAATTAGGAAGCTGAAATGTGCCTGCTTCAGTCTGCCCATTTGGTCTCTTTAGTCTTTTTTACCCCGCTTTTAATTTTTTTTGTTAAAATCAAATTTTTGATGATGTAAAACTAGCAGATTAATAAACTTGATCACAAAATGTGAAGTATGATACTTCTAGTTGACGTCTGTCAAATTAGTCGGAGAGCAGCCTATCTGTAGGAAGCATTTTAAAAGTAGTCCATACAACTCGCGAACACCCACCTAAAAAACAGATATTATGTAAAATGACCTTCTAGATTGGATTTTTGAGTTCGCCCGTTAATTTGAGATTGCCAAATCGGTCAATTCGCAAATTTTTTGAAAAATTTTAAAATTATGTGCTAATTTTTGTTTTGCACATAACACATCATATCTTTTTTATTTTAATTCCGATTTAGACCAATATTTTACACATTATCCCTCCAGTATTCTTGGACAGGCTGAAGGCAAAGAATATAGTGTAATTAATAACATAGTGCCTAAAAAAATATAATTACCCTCTATTGTCGCGGTTTTTTAAAATTTGCATTGAAAAATACCCGATCGAGGTAACTTTTTTATTTTTAAAGAGAGAGTTATAGTATAAACGAGAAAAATGTTCCATATACTTTAAACAAACTTTTTTATAAAGAGATTTTTATGAAATTCAGCTCATGTAACGAGATAACGCTGTTGAATGCGGCCGCGCAACTCGTCCGCATTAATTTAAAGCATAACTTCTGTTAACGTCGCCCATCGGTGGTGTCGTTTAAGCGATCAAGTGAGTACGGATTATTTAGTTTCTATTTGCAATTAAATGTTATAAAATAATGTAGATAATCTCGAAACATACACATTAAAAAATATGTTTTCATTAATTATAATAGCAAGTGGGTACTAAGGATTATATTTTCCTTCGCATAAACAACTTTGTTACATTGCACGTTTGCTTTGCTACACTTGCAGCTTGTAGTACAGTTATATAATTTACATTTACAAAATGGAGTTAACTCAATAAAATTGGGTTTTGGGCTTTTTGAAATCATCTTTGGAAATAAGATTTCCTTCTTTAGGTACCATCCAAAATCTAAAACATCTGGAATTCAGGGCTTAATTTGGTAGGCTGTCTTGTAAATAGCACATTGCAGAAATGCCTTTTGCTTGGATTCTCTGTACTAGGATTTACAATTTCTGATTTTCTTTTATAAGCAGTTCGGGTATACGATCTTCTACATTATGCATGGTAAACTGGATTTAGTGATAAAAATAAATTTTTCTGTTCTAAACATTGTTTTAGAGCCACATAAATGTCATCGGATTTTGCATTTGATCTGTACATTTCTAAAACCGTAAATATCGCTCGCAGGCAAAAAAATTTCATACCATTGTGTTAGTGAACGAATTCTGAACAACTTTCAAAATGTCCGTCTGTCTGTCCGTTCGTCACGTTTCTTGTAAGCACGATAACTCAAGAAAAAAAATTCCGATTGTACTGAAATTTGGACAGTAAATTAGTGTTAGCTAGAGGAAGAACCCTATTTGAACAAAATCGATCGGTAAATAAAAATGTTATTAATGATCGAGTTAATGATTTAAATTTGAAAAAAAAATTTTTAGTTTTTATGTTTTTGTAATTGAATAGAAATCTGGTGAAATGATATTTCATTTTAATATCTAAATATTTATATATTTTACAAATATACATTTCATAATGTAATATGAAAATATGATTTTAGCTCGTGTCTTATAATGTAATAATTTACATTCTTTTACGTGTAAGGTGGTGGTGTAGTTCTTTTGACTCGGAATCCAAGGGTCCCGGGTTCGAAACCCAAATGGGGTTTGGTATAGTTTTTTTACCAAGTCTTTTACCAACTAAGATCGTACTATAAAATTAAAAATGTCTAAAAGTAACATTATTTACAAAAAACTGCGAAAAGTATCCTATTGAATGTATAACAATTATATAAAAATCCAGTGAACAAGCGAAGAGTACGTTTTTAGCTTGTTTCCTTTGATTTCCTATCCAAGTAATTATAATTTATTATGCCAAACTATGCGTTTATAACGCACTAAATATAAGGACTGAGACAAAAAGCACTTTCAACTTAACATAAATGAACACTGGAAAATAATAATCACCCGGCACGTGCCTGCGTTTAGTTCTAGATGCGATTGCGGCCGGTTCATAGTAGCGCGCATTCGTTCGGACGCTGAAACAATCAATGAATATTTCGATAAGGGAGCAAAATTTCAAAAAAAACTTCTTATAAAAGATTTTATTTAGTTCATTCGGAACATTTTCTTCGATTATAGTAGGCACCTAACTTTAAAAATAAAAAAGATACCTCGATCGGACATTTTACTCTGCAAATTTTAAAGATTTTGCGTCAAAGAAAAGTTGTTATTTTTTTTGCCAACTAATTATTTTTTAGGTAAAGTTTTTTACTTTCAACATATCAAAGAATAGTTAGAGAATATTACTTATAAAAAAATTAAAAAATTCTGAAGTAAAATAAAAAATATATGAAGTGTTATATGAAAAACAAAAAATAACACATAATTTTTATTTTTTTTAGAAATTTGCCAATTTGGTCATTTTGGCAATCTCAAATCAATGGGCGAATTCAAAAATCAAGTTTAGCAGGATATTTTACATTAGATTACCTATTTTTAGGTGGGTGTTCGCGAGTTGTATAGAGGGTGTCGAATTCAGAGGGTCTGGTCTTCCACTAAATACGGACAATGCAAATAGAGAAACTATAAAATCCCCAAAAAAGTACAAAGGTGCGTTCAAAAATTTTTTAAAAGTGAATTAAAGAGTTTACTGAATATTTTTTCCCGCATTAACAGTAGTCATAGGACCTGATTGGAGAAAATAAAACAGTTCTGAATGTACAAAACAAACTTGAATAAAAAATTAAGTTTAATTTATTTCAATCTGGGTTGGATATCACCTTGTCTTTTATTTATCCCGCTACCTGTCTGTCTCATTTTTACCCCGCCTGACCCTATCTTTTCAGTCCGTTATTTTTTAAACATTTTAAAAGTCACCTACTGAATATTCTTGATGGTTTGTTTTTTTAGTTATAGGGTTTACAGCAATTTTTGGATTTTCAGCAATATGATTACTGTATTTAAAAGGGTAAAATAAAATAATTGAAAAAATTAACCGTATTGAAACTTAAAAAAAATACCACATCACAGAAATTAGACAAGAAATAAAATCACATATAAGAAACAGAATGTATAGATGTAACCTACTAACCTACTTTATATACACAAAAAACTAACAATAACAAATTATTTATATAAAGTTAACATTACTATTACTATATTAGTGAAACAATTGTTTAATAGCTTTTTTATATGTTTGGTTTATTACTGTACTGTTTGAGTTTTTTAACCTGCTATCTATAACAAGAACAATCAATAAATAAATAAAAATAAAACTTACCTAAATTAAATATCGGGAACTCAGACCGCCATATGTTGCAACGTAAGCAAACAGCAACAAGTGTTTTCGCCATTTAGCTTCGTTTCATTGCTCATGGTATCTTTCGGCAGTTCTGTTTAACCATTTTCAATCACTAAACTAACTTTATAGCCAGGAATGGAGATTTACCAGCGGACCAGACCACCCAACCTTTCTCTGCACTTTGCCACATCACAATGACTTCTCGAAGTTATCGCTTGGCTTGGCTGGCACGTCGAAAGCAACAAACGGGAATGTATTCAACAAGCCGGTGGCATGTGTTAGTGCGGGAGTCTGTCACTTTTAGTTGTTAAGTTGGTTCGAATATTAGTGGTCAGAATAAATTTCGAATGAAGTTGTTTGGCTGCAGCAATTTTATTGTTTTAGTTTGTTTTATGTATAATAACAAGTGCTACGAGCAGTTTCGGATTAAATAGGTACCACTGTAAAATTTTAACGATTTATTTTTCAACACCGAAATTTTCTGCTATTTTCCTTATTATCTCCGACCCTAGTAATCGTATCGCAAAAATAAAAATACCAAATTGCTCGTAATGAAGATTTGAATAAGACTAGGCCTATGGAAAACTTTTTGATAATTTGTTAATTTAATAAAAACCACCAAAATTGCCTTTTTTAACAATTTAAGAAATAAAACAAAATAATGCACCAATTTTAATAAAACTTCGAGTGAAACTTGGTGAAACAATACCCTTTAGTAAAGCAAGCCTTCGTGGCAAATTTTAGCGCAAAAATATTTTGCGCAAAAATATTCAAAGTCTAAAAATCAACGATGATTTCGAAATTTCCATCGCTTATTGTTTAATTGCATCCACTCATAGGAGGACAATTTTTTTCAAAATGTAGGTTTCACATGCATTTTACAGTTGTTAAAAAAAGAAGAATTTCATTTACGCCATTTTTTTGAAATTTGTTTATAACTTTCAATGTGGATTTTTTATCAAACGAAAAACGGCGAACGAATTATAAAAATAGATGAAATATCTAACATTTTACTAAAAGAACCGCTGCCTATGGAATCATTACTTCCACATCCAAATTTCCGGTGTAGGAGGCAGATGTCAAAAAAAATTTTGAAGCCTTTGGTTTTAGTACACAAATTAAATCACAATTTTATTTTCTTACTCTCCTCTAATAATGGGGTGGAGGTGGTAGTGGAGGTAGCTGATGTCAAAACAAATTTTGAAGGCTTCGGTTCATGTGCACACACTAAATCACAATGTTATTTTTTTATCCCTTTAATAATGTGGTGGGGGTGGTGGACGACAAAAAAAATTTTGAGACCTTGGCTTCTCGTATATACACTACACACTTCAATTTTTTTAACTCTTACTTGCTTGCTGTACCCAGTTACCCCCATTTACCTCTCCAACCCAAAATATAATCTATTTCCAGATAGATCAACATCAATATCATAAACCGGTCCAGAGCAATTGTGCGCACAAAAAAAATTACAGAACGACCGACAGAGACACAGACGGACAGAATGTTTTTTGCTCGACGCGCTAGTCGTCTTACATACAGTTGCTACGGACTATCTGACGACTAAAGTCTGATTTGTAAAACCATAATATAACGTTTAGATCTATTTGCCGATTTTCGGATCTTTAATATAATCGCTAAAGACCCGATTTTCGGCCCCCTATCACTACCTTTTAGTAATGGGCTCATTTAACATATTTTTTATTACATTTTCCAAAAGATATCTTAATTTTAGAGCAAAATGCAAAAAACTAGGATATTCTAGGATCTCTATAAGCTTTAAAATTAATCAAGAACATAGACGCCGCGTGCTGCGTGACGTCATTCACTCCTAGTTGCATTTTCATTCCCCTGTTTTCGGCACTTATATACTGCATACAGTTGTGTAAAATACTCCAATAGTCTCCAAATCACCTCTCTGGCAGATTAGCCAGGCTCTAACGGCGTAAACTTAACTACGAGACAAACTTTCCGACTGAATGACGTCAGTACTTTAAGCGCATCGGTTTGTTTAAAAGCAGTATACTTCTGAAACTACTTATCGGATCGACCGCAAATTTTCAGTGTTATAATTATTCTACGATTCCTTCGCATAAACATATTAAAAAGTGAAATATGAAATTGGACTAACTGACCCCCCTTCTACAATGAAGGTCGTCATTGTGCTTCTGGATTGTCTTCAACAAGCTGAGGCAAAAATATAAGTATTGAAGAATAAGAGGAAATATCAATTTACTTATTTATAAGCGACTGAGATGCAAAAACTGACGTATCTCGGCCCCAAATGCAAGTGGATCACTATTTTTTTTTTTTTAGAAAAATGTTAGATATTTCATCTATTTTCATAATTCGTTTGGCCGTTTTTGGTTTGATAAAAAACCAGAGTTATTTGAATTTGTTTATAACTGTAATTTTGAAAATTATAAACAAATTACAAAAAACTATTTAAATGAATGTGGCAAATTTTATATCTAATACAATTGTAAAATACATGTAAAAACCTACATTTTGAAAAAGAAGTCGATGCATTAAACACTTAAACAGTAAGCGATTAAAATTTCGAAATCTTTTTTATTTTTAGCCGTTTAAATAAATATTTTGCGCTAAAATGTGGCAGGAAGGTTTTAGTTAAATAAAGAGTTTCAGCAACTTTCATTATAGTCACTACATTATTATATTATTCAAAAAAGGTAATTTTCAGTAGTTTTAATTTTTTTTTTATAAATTAACAAGTTAGTAAAAGTTTTTTCAAAGTATTTTATGCAAAATTTTATTGCGAACGATTTAGTATTTTTATTTTTGCGATGCGATCACTAGAACCGGAAAATAGCAGAAAATTTCAATGTTGGAACAAGAATTGTTAAAAGCATATTATTTAGGTATTATGCAAATCACAACTTACACACTTTTTATTTATTATGAAAATACCTACTTTCTGTATATTGTTGCCCTAATCTGGGCACGCTAATAAGAAATGTTTAAATCTTACAAGAAGCAATGGACCTATTTAATTCAAAATTTCTTATAGCACTTGTTATTATATCTACAACAAATTATAATAATTAAATTACTACAGCAAGAGAATTTCCTATTAACCTAATGTGATTCCACTATACTGGCAATTTTTTTTAGCTTTAAACACTTGTATCGATTGACTTATTTTTACTACATATTTATTTTAATGACAAGAGCACGACGGTCTACAATGAAGGTCGCAGACACTAATTTACTGCTGTGATGTCAATAAATAACACAGGTTTACAAAAAAAAGTCCCAAGAATGGGATTCTATTACCGTACCCCAAGGTTTTTGACGTGCTGAACACGATGCCATAGTCCTTTTTGCCCCATCACGTTAGGATTTCGAGAAAACTTAACCCAAAACTGCTAAAAATACCTTTTTCTACGATTGTGCTGAAAATCAAATTTTCTAACTTCAAAATGAGTAGAAAAATAGTATGTAACACACATGTGGCAAGCTTCATTGCAAAACACATATGATAGGAACACTCGCTGCTCTCGTGTTCCTACTTTCATACGTCGTTTTGCAATGAAGTCCTTGCCACATAGTACAGTAACTAGAGGTTTTAACTTCGGAATAATGTCATATTGAACGGATTTTGTTCATTTTTGGCAGTATTATAGTAAATGCTTCACAGAAAAGTTTCTATATTGTGCGGGGGCTTGTTAATTTATAGGGGGTGGATGCATTTAAAAAATATATATATTTATTGGAGCTGAAATAGAATCAAATTTTAAGAAGAAAAGGTTCTATGCAATTTTTTACATAAAAAAAAAGGTATTTCCAAATGGCTTTCGTCAAGTATTTCGAAAAGTATTACTTTATCAAAAAAATGTTACAGACCAATTACAGAAAGTACAAACTGGGAATTAATTATGTTTTTTGTTTATTGATGTAGGATTAATTATTTCGGAGATATTTAAGTTTATATTTGGTATCCAAGTGTTTCGAAATTACCTTTAAAGTTTAAAATGCATTTTTTTCTAAAGCAAGTGCTTTAAATGAGCAAAAAAATTTGAGCATCTAGGTAATGCTACATCTTAACGAAAAATTGTATTTGAGATAATTTTTTTAAATTACTGGCTAATTAGAGTAACAAAATGGCGACCTCTTTATATAAGAAAATGTAAATATGCACATTTTTCCGTCATAACTTCTTTATTTCTTAGGCTACAGGAACGAGTAAAAATAATTCAAAAGCGCAATTAATTGTCTTTAATTTCGTTTCTTAGCATGCGTGACGTAGGTGTCACAATTTCTGAGATATTTAACATTTAAACTGCATTTTTCATCTTATAAACGTTCGAACGCCATTTGTAAACTTTCATATCTCCATATTAAATCTATGTAAATAAATAAACAAGCGAAATTCATTATCAGTTTATGAGCTTTATTTTTGGCCTCTACCCATTTTTCAATAAAATCAATATTTATTGAGATATTTGGAAAAGGAAAAAAAATACGTTTTATCGAAAATACCTTTGTAGTTTAAACTGTATTTTTTTCTAAAGCCAGTGCTGTATACAAACCAAAAAATTTGAGCATCTACATCATGCTATATATTAATGAGAAACAGTGTTTGAAATTCCTTTTTTTTAATTACTGGCTAATTACAGTTACAAAATGGCGGCGTTGTTATTAAAAAAATGTGTAGACGCACATTGCTTCGGTCATAACTTCTTTGTTTTTTATGCTACAGAAACAAATAAAAAACAGTTGAAAGCTTAATTAATAACCTATTATTCTACCTAGTAGCATCCTTGACGTAGGTGTCACAGTTTCTGAGATATTTAACTCTCACTCTAAATAATTAACTTATGAACACTTGGATGCCAAACGTAAACTTAAATATCTCCGGAATTAATAATCCTACATCAATAAACAAAAAACATAATTAATCCCCAGTTTGTACTTTCTGTAATAGGTCTGTAACATTTTTTCGATAAAGTAATACTTTTCGAGATACTTGACGAAAGTCGTTTGGAAATACCTTTTTTCTAAGCTAAAATCGCAATTTTGAAGTCGTTATAACATAAAAACTATCAATTTATGTGAAAAATTGCATAGAAGCTTTTCTTCTTAAAACCTGATTCTATTTCAGCTCCAATAAATGTATATATTATTTAAGTGCCACCCCCTGAGAGGGGGTGGCATCCACCCCCTATAAATTAGCAAGCCCCCGCACAATATAGAAACTTTTCTGTGAAGCATTTACTATTATACTGCCAAAAATGAACGAAATCCGTTCAATAGGACATTATTCCGAAGTTTTGCATATTTTTTACCTCTAGGTACTGTACTAACACTTGTATTACAATCTACTATTTTCACCTTCATTCGTGCACAAATTAATTCACTCAAGCGACCCCAAAAACCCCCGAGTAATAAGTTTTGGGCCACAATCTTCAAATTTTGATAAATTTCTGGATTTTAGCATCTGCCATATTGGATCCACCATCTTGGATTCAGAAATTACCAAATTCTGACTTCAGTTTCGTGATCAGCGATCCCAAAAACCCCCGAGTAACAAAATTCAGACCAAAATATTGAGTGAATTAATTTGTGCATGAACGAAAAATGTATTTTCAGCACTTTTAGGTTAAGTTTTCTCGAAATCCTGACGTGATGGCGCAAAACGAACTACGGCATCGTGTTCAGCACGTCAAAAACGGTAATGGAATCCCATTGGTCGGACATTTTTTTGTAAATCTGTGTAATTAACTCAAACATCTCAACTTTAAATACGTATAGCATTGACATTTTTTTCAACATAATTGAAATGTTCCTGTCAAGCGTTGTCCTGCTAATGTCCCAGCAGCTTAAATATGGCACAAAAAATAAGAAATTATTTTAAACAGATTTTCAAAAAGTAACGCTGACGCCCATACTATATAGAGAACGGTCGAATCGAACTGACGCCGAGATGGCAACGACTCGGTGGCCTCGATGCAGAGTTCAGGCAAAGGGCGCGTTATCTAGTTGTTGTGCAATTGGAAAGTTATCTGGCTTCATTTACATTTTAGCTTGAGCTACTGATATAATCCAGGAAAATGAGGTTTTGGCCGGGACTGTGACTCATCCAGGCAGAGACCACGATTTTTAGGTAGTATAGGTGTCAATAAATGAAACCTATATAAAATCTGCGGTCGATTTTCTGCATATGTTTATTTACAGCCATTTTAATGCAAAAAAATGGAAAAAACGTGTTTTTTCACACTTTTTCACCTGCCAGTAAAAAGTAAACTGTCTTACAGATAAATTAAATGAATCACCTTGTAGGAAATTAAAAAAGCTTTAAAATGGCGGTTGTTAAATGTCGATATAGTTAATTGTTGCTAAGATAATTGCAAAATGCGGAATTTTATTCAATAAACAATATCTTGTGTAAAAAACAATCTACTATTTTGTCCTTGCGTAAATAGTTGACTCTCATAGTGCTTAATATCTGGTAAAAATTTCAAATCGATTCGTCAAATAGTTTTTGCAAAATTGCATTAATTTATCCCAGAGACCTTTTTTTTTGCAACCCCACCACGTCCAGAGAAATCAAAATACAATGATTCTACGGCCTTCACCTGAAAGGGAAAGACTTGATTTACCAAAATGCTTTGTTAAATATCGAAAAAATTAATTTTCAGACCTGCAAAATGACGTTGCAAAAGAACTCAGATTTTTACCTTATAAACAAATAGAATAATTTTTTAACAATTGATTATAGAGCATCGGTTTTTCGATATTTGAAAAGCTGATATTTTTACACGATTTTTGAAAAAAAAAAGAAGGTCCTAGGTCAATTTGGGGCAAAGTTAGCAATTTTTTTTCAAAAATTCATAGCTCCTTTGTTTATAATAATTAAGAAACGTAACAAGCGCCATTTTAAAGGGGAAGAGTTCAACTTTTAGTGTAAAAAATTTGAAAATGATTGCACTTTCTCAAAACTGTTGGCAAAGCTTCTAAAATGAGGCTCGAATCAACTTAGCTCAGCGCATTCAAAAATTGAAACAGCATCTTCAAACTGACCACATAAGTCATAACTTTGGTGTTTGTTAACCGATTTTGATGTTTCTTTTTTCAATTTGGGGTACCTTTTTGCGTACGTTAATAATATTCAATCTGTTAAACTATTAACATTAATATTAACAATGTAATTTGTTTAAACATTAAAAAAATTTTTTTTTTGCAAAATATCAAAATTTTTTGTTTTGTTCTTGTTGAAAGTTGTAGAAAAGGCTTATGTACACGTAAATATATATCTTATTGTTATAAACAATTGAATTTTTCAAATTTATAAAATAAAAACACTCTATTCGATATAGCAACCTCATAATATTACCGGTTTGTACCTTTTGGTTTATACATTAAAATAATTTTATATTCCATTATTAGTTTGTACAAAATTACAAAAAGTTTATCAAACCTATTTAAAATTTAACATCCTGTATACGATCATATGGTACAGGTTTTATATGGCTCTCACTAAAAAACTTTACCAGACTAATTAAGAATTGCATTTAGGCAAAAGACTTATAACTTTTTCATATAGATAAGTTTGGCGATTGTTAAATGCAATATGCATAAGAGTACTTTTTATCTGAGCAATATTATTATTTTCAATTGTGAAGCGTGCTATATTAAGCTTTGGATATACAATTACTTGAAGCTTTTAAATAGGCTAGCGGGTAAACAAGAACGTTCGTTAAGACTTTTTCATGTTTAATTATAACAATACAGAAGCACACTGCAGTGTTACAATGTATTAATGCCTTTTTATTTTTCTAATAATTACACGCCTCTATTTTCTTTGCAAAAGGTTTCAAACGTTTAGTTTCAGTTTCAATATGACTTCGAAACAGCTAAGTAAGTGTTAATTTTTATAGTTTCCAAGTGCGTAGAATTAATTTTGAATTTTGTTTTAAAAGAGTTTGTTAAGTGTTCTGCTTCAATTAATAAAAATATTTTGAGGGTTTGATATTCATTTTTCATGGTTTAAAACACTTTTAAAATAAAATCTTAATAGCGGAAACAATGTAATTAAAAGTGAATATTTCTAGTTTTCATTGAAACTAAAATGTTTTTTATTTCAGCTTTACTTTCGTGTCCCGTGGATCTAGCGTGTAAGTTTTATTTAATATTTATTTAACTTTTTACTTAAGTTATTTTACCTTTTAGTGACCATGAAAATCGCCGAGTTTATTTGGAGCGTCGCGGGGGATTTCTTCCCCGGGGAAGTTGTAAGTATTTTTATTTTTCAATTTTTGTTTTCAAATATTTTAAGCTGGTGTTTTCTGTTTTCAGTTTCAATTTGTTTGTGGGGGCGAACCACCGGCCCTCGTGGGGGAGAGTATCTGGGAGGACGAGGTGTGGGGCCGCTGGGTTGTGGCCAAGGCGGACGAGGCCGCCAAAATAATTTATTTTCGTATAGGGTATGTTTTCCATGTAATTTAGACTAGAATAACAAAAAATATTAAATGTGAAATAGTAAAACTCGCACAGTAACCAAGATTTATTGTGAAATTTATCATTATAAATTGTTTAATATAATTAAAATTAACACACTATTCTTAACTATTTCCGTATGTTTAACGTTAATGATTGAACAGTTTGACATATTTTGCTCTGAAATTTACCCTTAAATGTTACTACTATAGGTAAACTGGTTGTGTAAACAATACTTTTTCTACCTAGTTATCTCTGTCAAATTTTGTTTTTAAATGAATTTTCTAGCTGAATATTGGTAATTATATCTGCTTTTAAAAACTTCCCCTAAAACGAGTTTTTGTGTATTCAGCTAATTGTTTATATTCTGTTTGCCTTTATAAAGTTGTAATATTTTAATTAACATTTACCAGCCTTATAGTTGTAAGTACACATTATAAAAAGACTTTTTCTTTTCGCCTTCTAGAGACGCTGCCTGACGCCCACCCTCCACAGCAGCTGCCGATGCCCTCTGCATGTGAAAGCAGGTGATCAAGACGTTAATTATGTTAGTTTACGAAACAGACTTAGTTTTGAAAATTTTTTAAAATATTAGCCTACAATACAATACAAAAATATTTTACTTTTGTACTAATACTCTACTTTTTATTTTCAGATTTTTATTAGAGGATTTAAAAATTTATTGTTGTTTTATTAGTAAATAATGTGGATAGACATTTTGGTTTATTATATTTATTAGCAAAATATTTAGTTCTTTATAACTCCCTTATAAGCGAGTAAGCTATTTTTAGCGCACAGCTGACAGAAATATATTACACGTTGTGTGTTTTAGTTTACGTTAGCAGTTATTATTTCTAGATGTGTTTGAGTTTTGGATGCTTTAACCTCTCTATATCAATGTATTTATTCATTGATTTCTATTTATTAACAGTCTAATGGTAATGTGTAAAAGTTTTATACCTTTTTAGGACCTGTCTAATTATAAAAACATCATAACAGCGTATAAAGTGATGTATATAATTCATTGCTCGTTTTGAATTACCTGCAGTTTATATGTGTTGTTGGATTTATCATTGCCTGCATTTATTTACTAGAGAATTAAATTAACGTAAGTACAAAATGTTTTCAATAATTTCAGACCTTATTATTAACTATTTCAAAAGTCTAAAACTTTAAAAATCCTAATGTGTTGAACTTTTTATTTAAACACAGAAAAATATAAATTTCTATTTTGAGACGACTATTTTACACATACTTAAATTCATTAGAAAAATTACTTCTTACTTACACATAACCTAATTTGGCAAAGCTCTAAGTATTATTTGAACACATTTGGTTATTCTTGAGAGAAAATAAAAGAATCATTTTTCGAGCATAAATTTTTATTAAAACATTCAGTAGTCAAATACATTTAAAACATAATTGTAAAATGTAATGATTTATATTACACTTTATTATAGTTTTTGCAATATATAAGGTGGATATTTTAAAATGGTGTTTATTTCATAAAGAATTATCCAACCCTGGCTATATTTGTTAATTCAATGTTTTCATAAAGTGACAATAATCTAACTAATAAAATTCTCTAATACATGGCTGCTTGAAAATTAAAATTAATTCGATTAAAGTATATATAATTTAAGTTTGATGTAAATAATCAATCCTAGCTTTAGACATATTAATTCAAACACTGTATGTATATCTAAATTAAAAATCAACCTTTATTTAAAAGAAATTTTTTTTTGTTCCAATATTATTTAATATTTACATAACATTACTTTTTACAAGATAATTTAGTACACAATAACTATGGGTGTTAAATTCACACTGTTTTGAGAAATGCTCCTTTTTGTCTAAATCTTCCCCGCTATTTTCTGAAAATTAAATTAACATAAAATTTATTCCATTTCTTCTGCTATACTAGAAAATCTCAACGCTAGGTTTATTATATTGTCAATTTTTGTGATTGCATCCTCTATACGATGAAGTTTTCGTAAGTATTTAACCCTTTTCTTGTTAAGGTCACTCTTTTTTAATGTTTTTTGCTGAAGTATATTATTGCTTCTTTTCACGAACTGTTTAGCTTCAGTAATAAATAAATCAGTTGTTTTATTTTCCTGCACTATATCGTTCTGGAAGTCAAACGTGATATTTTTCATGTCGGAATCGCTCTCACTATTTTCTGATATATCTTCATACAATGGTTGCACTATTTTGAAATTTTCTGATTTAAACGCAGGTGTTGAGGTAGTAAACCGAGGCCCCGTTCTTGCTGCACCTATTGGCTTGATTTTTGAAAATGAACCATCCAAAACTTCTAAACTTTCATCTAAATTAGCAGCCGATGTACTAGAGCGATTTTCAATTGTTAGAGCAGTAACATCCACGAATTCTACTTGGTGTGGTAGTTTCTTAAAATGCTGATGCAATTTTATAGACTGCACGGCTTTATCTGGTACAGGGAATTTAATTTTCATTTTAACCGTTATAAGTAAAACAGCTATCGCAGACTGAATTTTTAGATGATGATTACTACTTTATATCACAAAACATTTTTTCTTTTTGAAAAATATTCCCTAGTATTTAATCTGGAGGGGGTTTTTAATTCTAGCTTTTCTACATCTTTAATTTTAATTACAGCTCTCTATTTAATTTTTTTTTTTGTAAAATCTATGAGAACCTCGTATACATTGTTATCACGAGGGTTATCCCAATTAAGACAGTTCTAGGAAATAATTTTTCATGTGCATATGTTACATAATATATGTGGAAAACAGTGCATATTACAAAAAATGGCATCTGCATGACCACATTGTATGCTTTATTCTTAAAAGCTAAGTGAAGTTAATTTATTTTTCTCTCATTAAAGTAATAAACATCTATTCCCGCTGTTTTTAGGAATAACAATAAGATGCAATTAAGTGCACATTAATTTTCGCAACTATTTAGTTTGTAGTTGTTTACATTACACTTATTTAAAACATACATGCTTACTTAATTATAAACGTTTTGTTTCATTAGCTGAAGTAGATTACGCCGGGCGATGATCTCTTAATTAGCATATAAAGTATTAACCCATTAACTATTGTAAACCGGAGAATAGCTTGTATGAAAAATATACTGTTATGTTTTAAGTGTTTTAAAAAGCGTTAATTAATAAATAAGCTACTATTTGAGATTTTGAATTGAAATTGATTAAACTGTAAATAATATTTTCTAATAGTCTAAATTAAAAAGGTTCGCTGGCGATTTAAAAAGATTTTGTGTTTCAGGTCAAGAAATAAAATTGATATAAATAAAACGACTCATATTTGAGCAATAATCAAATGTATGACTCTTCGAAATAACGTTTCTGTGATAAACCACATTATTAATGTTAGAAATCCTGCCACATATTACTTCTGTAGAAAATCATTAAAATTATAAATATTTACAGAAATATTTTTGGACTATTAAATCGCATTTAAAATTAGTGGATATAATAATGAGGCATATTCCTTGTAATTTGTTATATTTTTTTTTGTCTACAACATTCTTAAAGAGCCAAAAGTATTATAAAAATATTAAATTTTTATTGAAGACTATCTATTTGTAACTAAACTTGATTTATAGACTTCTAGCACTAAAAATATATAAAATCATATACAATCACCCAAAATTAGTTTTTGATGTTGATACCATCAGAAATAGTTTTAAGGCCTCGACCTCTGCTAAATAAAAAATAGCTTTACTTACCTTCTAAATAGCTTAGGCTTAAAACTTGTCCACTGGCTGCTTTTCTCAAAGTTTTACCCATATATCTAGTCTGTATTTCTATATGGAAATAAAATAGATACATTGTTAAATGAAAGGATAGAAAATAAGTGTTAGAACCTTGGTATGTTTTAAATTCATAGCAACGTTATAAAATGGAAAAGACAAATTCAATTTAAATCATTTTAATTTTATGTTTCACAGGTTATTTACAATACAATCAGATTTTTATAAATTAACCGAATATTAGTATTAAAAATTTCTGGGTATAAAATAACACTAAAAACACAATATACAGTGCAAAGTAATTACATAAGAGAATAAAATACATAAACGTATGAACATTTAACAATGCATAATTTAATAACTATATACACGATAAAAACAATTATCTAGTAGAATATTTTGTAGGGGCAAATCACCACACAAACATAAGAAGTCGTGATTATGCCACAAATAATGAATTATAAACAATATTTTTAAAAACATTTAATGAAGTAGTTTCTTTTAAATGTTATGAATAGTTTTTATTTTTATGTATCTAGATATACTGATAAAATATGAAAAGGAATATATCAAACATTTTTGCTTACGAGTTTAATAATCTTGGAAAATCTTAAATGGAGTTTTTACAAGCGCTGGGTATTATTAGAATAAAAAGATATTATTCGCTACCATTATAAAATTACATTAGTATTTTAATACATACATGGTTTTTGTTACAATATATATATATATATATATATATATATATATATATATATATATATATATATATATATATATATATATATATATATATATATATATATATATATATATATATATATATATATATATACACTTTAGACGCAATACATTCCCTGAAAAATTCAAATAGTTTAGATATTTATGATTTAAATAGTAAAATTGTTAAAGAAACAATAGATTTTCTAGTCCTCCCATTAACGCGGATAATAAATGAATGTTTTAGTCAGGGTTACTTTCCTGATATCTTTAAGGTAGCTCGAATTGTGCCTATTTTTAAGAAAGGTGACTCGAATAGCCCGGATAATTATCGACCAATTTCGATTATCCCCGTGTTTGGCAAGATAATTGAAATTATTTTAAAAAATCGTTTGTCAAAATATTTTGAAAAATATTCCTTGTTGCATGCTTGCCAATATGGTTTTAGACAAAAATGTTCCACAATAGATGCGATCTGCAAGATTGTGGGTGACATAGTTGAAGGCCTTGAAGAAGGTAAACATACTGCAATTACGCTGTGTGATCTCAGCAAGGCCTTCGACTGTGTCTCTTATACTCTCATTATCGAAAAACTTAGTTTTTACGGAGTCGGGGGTATACCGTTGTCTCTATTAAAGTCATACCTGGAGAATAGACAACAATGCGTCTCACAAAACAATATGACATCTTATTTTAGAACAGTAAAACATGGAGTGCCTCAGGGATCTGTGCTGGGGCCTCTACTGTTCATAATTTATGTAAATGATTTATTTTATTACTTATTCCCTAGTAGTATTGTTATGTTTGCTGATGATGCAACTCTCACAGCTAGTGCGAAGAATATTAATAGTTTACAAGATACCATTTATGAATCTGAAAGTTGAGCGGAACTTTGGTATAATGCTAATGCACTCAAACTAAATCGTGACAAAACACAAAAACTATTTTTTTCTACTAGATATGACGTAACGAAGGGAGAAAGTGTCAATTTACTCGGTATAGTTCTTGATGATACTTTAAGTTGGAACAATCATATTGAGCAGCTCAGCAATAAGCTATCAAGCTATTTATTTCTTTTGCGAAGATTAAAAACTGTTCTACAACTACACACTTTGCTGTCAGTGTGTGTCAGTCATTCATTAATCCACTCCCAAATAAGCTACGGGGTTATACTCTGGGGGAACTCGAGCAGCGCTATAAGAATATTTCGACAACAGAAAGAGTCTATAAGAATTATAACTAGAGCAGGTTTCAAAGAACACTGTCAACCATTGTTTATTAAATATGGTATAATGCCGATTCCTTGCCTATATATTTACTACTCTCTTTTAGAGATTCATAAAAATAAGAATGTGTATGTAACTCCATCTGAGCTACATAACTACAACACGAGGTCGGCCAATTTGTTAAAACCTCCTAAATACCGCTTAACAAAATCAATTAAAAACTCATTAAACTTGAACTTATATAATAAATTACCTGAAAATATAAAACAACAAAATTTTCAGAAATATAAAATTATCATTAGAAACCATATTTTGAAATTTTGTTTCTATATAATTGAAGATTTTATGGCTACCCCCATGACTGTTATGTAATATACTGTATAACTGACGTCGTTTGTTTTAAGGCAGTTTTTTATTTATTATATTATCCTTGTTTTTTACATTTTATGACTGTTTTTTAAACTTGTAATATATTTTACACTTCATTTTTTAATGTTATATGTATATTATCTGTAGATAATAACAAAGTAATGACTTGCTACTATATATATATATATATATATATATATATATATATATATATATATATATATATATATATATATATATATATATATAACAATCTAAATTTAGTAGGGCTTCCGAAGCCCTACTAAATTTAGATTGTTCTTTAACTAGTCGGACGTGACTATCCTTCATTATTATATATATATATATATATATATATATATATATATATATATATATATATATATATATATATATATATATATATATATATATATATATATATATATATATATATATATATATATATTGCACTGTACTGTGTGTGTATGTTGTAGACATACGAGGTAGTTTTGGGGCGCCAGGCAGCACGAGGGCTGTCAAATTTATTTTCTTACCTCTACATGCACCACACAGGCATTCGGAGCACGATTTCCACACCAGGAGGATTGACTCCGCTCAGGGAAGAAGCCGGTTCAAGTTTATTATTTTTTTTTTTTTTTTTTATATCAGGAAACAAATAAATAACACACAAGTTTGGTCAGAAATGTTTGATTTTGTTCCTTATGAACTTATAAGTTTATTATGAGTAATTTCTCACTTTTTAACACATGTTTAGTCTATTTGGAATTTTAATAGTAATGATTTTGTCTATTTTTAGGCTGTCCTTGTAGCCAGAAAGTACCTAGGTAGGTTCTACACTGCTCCAACAAGCAAATCCCGCACTGTGGTCCTTTTGCCTGCCGTTGAGAGTTTTCGAAGCACTAATTTTACAATTAGATTGTACAGAGTGATTTTCTCTATAGGTATGTTACAATTTTTATACAATATTTTACAAAGTACATGTTTAATTACAAAATATGGCAAAGCATTTCTAAACCAAACCTTGCCTATCATTTCACTGTTCCTTCTGTGTAGTTTGAACATGAGGAAAGTCAATACACCCTGCTATGGCTCTCACGCTTAACGTGTACACCATTTGCGATTTAAAGTGTTGATAAATTTTTATAAAATGTTTTATTTTTGATTTAAAATTTTACTTTGTGTTTTTTCTAAAATCGAGCATTGTCCATTGATCGGTGGGCTATGTCATGGCATTCCCCCTTTAACTAATAATAATTTTTGACTGGTGACAATTTTGTTAGTTACCAATATGGCATGACATGCACACAGTCAAATTAAAATTAAATTTTTATAACATTCTGTCTAGCCTGGCTCATATGGATACATCAGACTGACGTGAAATCTTCCCCTTATCGAGTTGTCATAAATATTCTTTAATTCATAGGTATTTTCATTCAATATTTTGTGTACCACGTACGGTCCTTCGTATGGGTACTGCAATTTAGCGCAAATATCGTTTTTATAGTCCGATACCCTTAATCTTTTGATTACTACTTTCTCCCCTTCTTGGAATGAAACTTTCTTCTTAATTTTTTTGTTTTCCCGCTTTTCATATCGCCTCGCAGTGCGATCTAATCTTTGTTTGACATTTTTGTGTACATTTTCTAGGCTTAAATTTTCATTATTTGTCCATGGCCTGACTGGTAACTGCCCAAGCATGGTTACAATTGGTGATACTTGTGTTACAGTACTTGGCACATTATTCATATAATTTTCTACATCGTTTACCGCAGAAGGCCATTCTCTATGATCGTATTGGATAATTATACGTAAAAATCTAATAAGTTCCTGGATATAGCGTTCTGCTGGGTTGGCATTTGGTCTTCTAATCGTTGTAAATACCAATTTTGTCCCCTTTTTTTCAAGATATGTTGTCAACCTTATATTATTAAAATAGGTTGCATTATCTGCCAATATTTTACATGGTTTCCCTATGTTTCTACTATAGTGACTCAATTTTTGTAGTACTGTAGTAGTATTGCATCTTTTTGTCGGGTATAGTTTAATAAATTTAGAAAAAACGTCTACTAGTATTAAAATGTGTTTATAACCGTTTTCATCAGGAATTAGGTTACTGACAAAATCCATAGCTACAAGTTCTAAAGGTTTACTGGTAGTAATGCTATAAACTATGTTCTTATTGACATGATTCTTTATTTTTGCCATGCAACATTCGTGGCATTTAATTATTATTTCCTTTGCCAAGGATAAATCCCTCTTACAGAAAAAGGTTTCCCTGAAAATCATCCAAGTTTTCCGAACTCCGATGTGTCCGAATTTAACATGCAGATCTATTATAATCTCTGCAGCTAAACTCTCGTCTAAAACATATTTTTCCTCGTTTGCAATTGTTTTTAAAATGAAATTGTTTCTTATGATGTAACCTCTACTGTGTGGGTATGTCGATATGTGGTTCCTTAATTCGTGTAATTGTGCTTGGCTGTCTATTACGTGTTGATATGTGTACAAAGTGTTGTTGTGTGAGAGTGCGTTTAATCCTACTGTGAAAGTGTTCCGCTTGTCAACTGTGTCGATTTGTCGGTTACGTGTCAAAGCGTCTGCAGTGACATTGTATCTACCCGGTCTGTGTTTAATTGTAAACGAGTACTCCTGTATGAGCAGAGACCATCTGTAAATTCGGTTATTGGCGAATCTATTCTTCATTAAGAAGCACAGAGCTGCGTGGTCTGTTTCAATAGTAAAATGGTTTCCTGTTAGGAAAAACGATAGTTTGGCCACACTGTAGGTGATCGCCAACATTTCTTTTTCGGGCGTTGAATACCTGATTTCATACGGCTTTAAGATTCTAGATATGAAACATACCGGTGTTTCAATTCCTCCTATTTCCTGTGTGAGTTCCGCGGCTATTATGTTGTCTGACGCATCGGTCCTCAACGTGAAAGGTAGCGAAAAATCCGGACTGTGAAGAAGTAGATTGTCGTGAAAGTTCATCTTTACCTTTTGAAAAGCTTCTTCCCTTCTTTCATCCCACTCCCACTTGACGTTTTTGCGAAGAAGTTCAAGTAGTGGAATCTCGAGTTCTGACAATCTCGGTATAAATTTTTTGTAGTAATTTAATATCCCCAGAAATCCCCTTAAAGTTTTCAAATTTGTCGGACGCGGATAATCTTTTATTTCTTTTACCCTTTCTTGCCCTACGCTTATGCCTTCTGGTTTAATTTTGTACCCTAAGTATTTTACATAAGTACGGTAAAACTCACATTTTTCAATGTTTAACTTTAAACCCGCTTCATTCAATGCATTCAAAATTATGTCTAAATGTTCATAATGCTTTTCTTCTGTTTCAGAAAACACTAATATATCATCGATATAATGTACGCAGAAACTATCATACTTGTCTAGTATGTTTTGCATCGCCCGGACAAGAGCTGAAGATGCTGATTGCAAACCAAAGGGTACCACTTTAAATTGAAATATGTGGCCATCTATGCTGAATCCTGTGAACTTGCGTGAGTCTGGATGCAAAGGAATCAACCAAAATGAATTTTTGAGATCGAGCTTTGAGAAAACTGAATTTTTGCCGATCCTGAACAAAAGTGTGTCGATCGTTTGAGGTGCATCGAACTGTGATTTTGTGATTGTATTTAAGTTTCTAGCATCTAAACATAAACGTATTGACTCGTCTTTCTTTTTTACAACAACTAAAGGATTGATATAATTAGTTTTAGCTGATTCAATAATGTTAGAATTAATCATATTTTTAATTTCTTGCTGTACTTGTTCTCTGTGTTTATAAGGTATTGGATAAGTTTTGCACTTAAATGGTTTATTTTCGTCAACATCTAACTTGTGTTCATAACCTTTTGCAACTCTAGATTCATAATTAATTAAAGAAATGTAATTTTGCAGCATGTTTTGTATTATTTTATCAAACTTAGCAGGACATCTTATCAGTAATTCTTCGGGCTTTTTATAACTAGTATTCATTACATATGTGGTACTTTCCATCATATGTTCTCCGCAATATTTATTCTTACCGCTGGCATTTTTGCCTTTTATAATATTTCCGCTGGCACTATCGCCTTTTTTACCGCATTTTTCATTTTTACCGCTGGCACCTTCGCCATTTATATTCTTAATATTAAATATGGGTATTTTTTCACCCTCAACAACTAGGATTCTTTCTCCTAAATCAATAATTGCCCTTAATTCAGATAAAATATCTTCCCCCAGAATGACATCATAATTCATTTTTGCCACAATAACAAAATCACCTTTAAATGTTTGATTTTTTATTTTAAATTCTGTACTTAATATTTTGTTGCATTCTGCGAACTTTATACCGCTTAAATTAACCAATCTTATTTTTGATATTTTTATACATTTATTTTCACCATTATTAAAATATTCATTAAAAATCTTTTCATCAATCAGACTGATCTCTGACCCTGAATCAACCAGTGCCCTAACATTTATATTATTTATTTGCATATTTATTATAGGTAATTGACTAATTTTTACTTTTTTAAATTCATCATCCATCTCAGTTCCCAAATATTCTCTCATGTGTTCATACGTAGCTTTCGAATTTAAAATTTGCCTAACTAAAAATCCTGATTTTCAGGCCTAACATTAATTTGTGCCTCCGTTTCTATCCTATGCATGTGAGCCTGTGAATTTTCACTTCCCCTTTGTACAGTGGTATTTGCCACTTGCGAGTACGTTCTTGTATCCCCTTTTCGTTCATCATACGTTGGCTTCTTTGATTCCCAATGTACCTGTTTCTTTTCCTGTATCTGCTTACCCTGTTCCCTATTTTGATTCATAGTTTGTTGCCCCCCATATGGCATATTCCCATTGAAATTTCTGTTTTGCCCTTCATTTTTGTCATACCTGTTATAATTATTATAGTTATTTCTGTTTTGATTGTACCTGTCCTCATTATTCCCCCCTTGATAGTTGAAATTCCCATTTTGGCTATAATTGTTCCCCTTGAAGTACCTGAAATTATTTGTCCCCTGCGTATTATCATATCTATCATATTTGTTATCTTGATTTCTGTTTCGATTTTCATTATTACCGTACCTATAATCATTGTTCCCATACCTGTTATCGCTATTTCCGTACCTGTTCTCGTTATTCCCGTATTTATTATAATTGTTCGACGAACCTTGGTGGTAATCGTCTATTTCCCGTAAATATTCTAGGAGACTGTCCATCGTTCCTATCCTTTGTGTTATAATAACGTTTTGAATGCTATTTGAAAAATGTCTAGCCAAATACCGAACAATTTCACTCTCAGTGAACTTAGGTTCTAAGTGTTTTATGTTGTACACTTTTCTTAGTACATAGTTTTCCCTAGAAATACCTGATTTGTCATTATACCTTCCGTTGAATAGATTTTCCCTTACCTTTTGCTGGGTGTGATCACTCCAGTATTGTTTCATCAATAAAACCTCGAACTCCTGGAGAGATTCGAACCTATTTTCCACAGATTGGTACCAATATTCACATTCTCCTTTTATCATATTTTGTATATTAGTCTTGAGGTCGGCAGAGCTATGCAATGTGTCCATGTGTTGCTTTAGGCGTGTTATGAATATTTTTGGATGTGTTCTGTTGTCTCCGTAGAAGTAAAAAGGTGTTTTGTTACATGTGTATGTGTGTAGTGGCGTGTGCGTTCGTGTACTATCCCTGATCATTCTAGTAACTTCAGATATCTTTCTCTCCTGTTCTTTTTTGTGAGTGTCAACCTTTTCTCCTTGTTTTCTTATCCTTGCGTCCATTACATTCATTCCTTCTTCGAAAATTCCAGCCATTTCCGCTCGTACTTCTTCCCTCACTTCTTTTGTTGCTTCGCCAACTTTCTCACAAATCGTTTCATCGATTTTTTCCCATTTTCCTTCCAGATTGTCACATCTGTTTCTCAAATCTTGCGTGCTTTCTTCGAATTTTTTCATCCCTTCTTCACTTTTCTTGTTCAAATTCTCCGTGAACATTTCCATCTTTTCTTCTAATTTTTGTTGTGTTTGCAAAAGTTCTGTTGCCAGCTTTTCTTCCAACCACTTTGTCCTCTGTTCTATTTCTTCCATGGTTTGATCGATTATGTTTTTAATGTTGCCTATCTCATGTGTGTTTTGGTCTAGTTTTTCTTCTAATTTTTGACTGTTTTCTTCCATTCTTTGACTGGTTTGTTCCATTTTCTCTTCCATCCTTTGACTATTTTGCTCCATTGTTTGTTCTAATTTTTCTTCCATCCTTTGACTATTTTGCTCCATTTTCGCATTCATTCCTGTCATCATTTCCATCAGCTTATTTAGCATGTCTGGATTTGTTTGTGTAGTGGTTGCATCACCTGCTTGTTGTGTTTGTTGTGTCTCTTCTGTCGAAGTTCCAGGTGCTGGGTTGTCTCCTGCCATGTCAGTAGTCTTACCTGATCTTAATCTCATTTACCAAAATATGTAGATTATCTCTACCTTACCAATAGCCTTTTATAAAATTACCTTGTTATTTACCTTTAAATCGACAATGCCTGATTTTAAATTGATTTTAGAATTTTAAATTTTGTTTATTATTGAATTTATTTGCTTTCCTGAGCTTGATATACAAAATGTGTTACAACACGTTAAACCTCAAACGTTGCGTGCTTACAAAATGCTCACCACGTTGGACGCCATAAAATGCACTGTACTGTGTGTGTATGTTGTAGACATACGAGGTAGTTTTGGGGCGCCAGGCAGCACGAGGGCTGTCAAATTTATTTTCTTACCTCTACATGCACCACACAGGCATTCGGAGCACGATTTCCACACCAGGAGGATTGACTCCGCTCAGGGAAGAAGCCGGTTCAAGTTTATTATTATTTTTTTTTTTTTTTATATCAGGAAACAAATAAATAACACACAAGTTTGGTCAGAAATGTTTGATTTTGTTCCTTATGAACTTATAAGTTTATTATGAGTAATTTCTCACTTTTTAACACATGTTTAGTCTATTTGGAATTTTAATAGTAATGATTTTGTCTATTTTTAGGCTGTCCTTGTAGCCAGAAAGTACCTAGGTAGGTTCTACACTGCTCCAACAAGCAAATCCCGCACTGTGGTCCTTTTGCCTGCCGTTGAGAGTTTTCGAAGCACTAATTTTACAATTAGATTGTACAGAGTGATTTTCTCTATAGGTATGTTACAATTTTTATACAATATTTTACAAAGTACATGTTTAATTACAAAATATGGCAAAGCATTTCTAAACCAAACCTTGCCTATCATTTCACTGTTCCTTCTGTGTAGTTTGAACATGAGGAAAGTCAATACACCCTGCTATGGCTCTCACGCTTAACGTGTACACCATTTGCGATTTAAAGTGTTGATAAATTTTTATAAAATGTTTTATTTTTGATTTAAAATTTTACTTTGTGTTTTTTCTAAAATCGAGCATTGTCCATTGATCGGTGGGCTATGTCATGGCATTATATATATATATATATATATATATATAAACAAGGATAAATAAAATATCATTACGATTTCTCTCTATCATTACCAGGCACTATTTTTCTTCTGTTATTACCACCACCCACTATTTTCTGCTATCATCACCATACACTATTTTCTTCTGCTATCATCATCATCATCATCAGGCACTATTTTCTTGGCTAAGGGAGTTCCGGGCGTGGCTGCACATTTATTTTTTAACAATTTACGTTTGAGTCGTATGTTAGATCTTTTAAAAGCCCTTAACCGTTCCTCCTGTTTTATTCCAGCCGACAGTAAGACATTTACATCCTTATCCAGCTCAGCATTTTTATTTAAAATTTCGACTAATTCCGTCTTACAGATGTTGTTAGTAACATTCAACCGAATAATACTCTCACTTAAATTTTTATTATTGTTTTTGAAATAATTTATAGAACTCTCACACAAACTTTCTTTTCCGCGAATTGTTCTTGAAGAGATTTTATTTCCAAGTCCTTCAGGAATAGCTCCCGTCTTTTATTTTCAGATACTGTTTTTTCTTTATGTATACAGATATTTATCCTTGCGTCTAGCTCTGGTACTACAAATTTGTTCAGCCTATGCAGTTCGATGTCACAGTGTCGCCATTTATTATACATCTGATTTAATTCGTCATCAACTTCTTCGGTTTTTGTTAATGAACAGAGCCCCAAAAGCAAAATAATTTTGAACAACATTTTTAATCACTGAGCTTATGTAGCAGTGGTGTACTAAGAACGACTAATCACACTAAAAAGCCTCGAGCTGATAAATACTCTAGGAATAAATCTAGGTTTAATTGATACTAGAAATTTTCGTTTAATAAACATCTTCAAATACGGTTATAGAGTATTTTCCGGGAACTAGATTTGTTGCGTAGTATAATGGCTTTACAAACAAGAAGTTACTTTGTAGCTGATTTAAAAACAACAGTTAATTTAACCTTTTCTCAAAAATACATTATGCACGAATTGTTAAATATTGTGGAAACTAGTTTAATTGTTATTAATTTAAAGCATCAAGCAGAAAAATCAATGAATTAAAAATAGATATCATTTTAAATATATAGTAAACAATATATTGGTTAATTCGTTATAAATACAAGGTCCTCATAACATCTGCTTAATCATTGAGACGTACAATTATATTTATTTTACAAACTTAAAGTACCACCTTACAAATATACGACGTGTTCTTGTAATTTAACACAATTAGTCGGGAAGTATATTAATAAAATTTAAAATATAAGATAGAATATTATTATATGTTTGAATACCCGATACAAACATTATGTAAGGTGCTCCTTTTAGTTCTTATTTTCACGAGCCCTGAAAATCTTAAAATCAAATTCACTTATTATTTCAATTATTCACTTATTCGTTACCTATTTTGCTACCTTGCTCGTACTTTCTATTTATAATATAATAAAATAAAAAAGAGTACCAAGTATATTTAAATTTATAAAAATAATTAGAATTAAAAATATAAAAATAATTAACACCTTTTCTAAAAACATGCGTACCAATGTTAAATAATATATTTTGTACACAAATGGAGTTTGCTTTGACGAATATTTGGTTTCGCATCTGTTAAATGCGCTGCGAATACCGTTTGATACTTTAAATAAGCACAGATGCTTTACGTACGAGATCCATATACAAGACGCTATTTATTTCTATCAGCAAACCTACCTGTTTCGATAATGGATAGTCTTAACACCCAAATATTGATTTTTCTATGAAATATATATTATATGATTATAAGTTAAGGAAAAATATGCTGAAACCAGGGATCGAGCCTCTAGGACTTCAGTCTCCTATAGAACAACTTACACAAATATTAATAAAAAGTTCTTATAGACTAGGAATATAACAGCAAAAAGTTCAATAAAATGTTTATGCATACGGAAAAGCCACCTTACGTTATCCTTGTATAGGTTCTGTCTAACAAAAGTAATTATACATACCATACCAGGTAATTCAGTACAAAACAGGATAATGAAACAGGCTAGACATGATAATGAAACAGGCTAGACAGGATAATGAAACAGGCTAGACAGGATAATTCACACTTTAGTGTGAACAAATATTAAATAGATGTACATTACTACAACCTAATCATTTGATGCCATACAGCTGCAGACTAAAGATGCACACATGTAAATGAGGAATGTGATACTTGCGTGGAACATAATCAGCATATAAAAATTCATGAAGAAGTTACTGAAATGGACGTTCATGCAGAAGATGTCATGGCACCGACAATAATTACATCTGCTTCAAATGATAACCAGGAAGACCAAATAGCTGCTTCAATTATTATTGAAATGTACCATTCCACAGCACCGGCAAGTACATCAATTTCAAATGATAACCAAGAAGACCAAAATGCCGCTTCGATTGAAGAGCGTATTACAAATCCGGCTCAGCCGGTGTTAACCCAACTCTAAGAAAAGTCAAAAAAATTTGAAAGCACCTGTAAATAATGCAAACAATTTGTTCGATATTTGGATAGATCCGAAGTTGCCAGAAGTTCCTATAGAAGTGAGTTGGACAAGGGATCAGAAAGTTCAATTTACCGTAGTGTTGATTTGGAAAAAGTAATAATGCTCCCGCGCATACCAGGAAGTAGGAAGCATGTTTCATACCAAGACTAGTTACCTTCCATCAGACTTTTGCAATGATGGAAGTGGCAGAAAAAAAACTAGGACTAAAGATAAAAATATATCGATCATCTGGCATGAAGCACTTGCTGACAGAAAGGCGGAAGAGATAACATCTGCTTATTATAGAGCTCTGCTTGAAGAACGTGATGCTCTTCATGTAACATACTGGGCAGATAACTGTTCAGGACATAACAAAAATTATTGCCTTTTTACTGCGTTAGTCATTTTGGTTAATTCGGACATCATAGCCGCAGAGGACATTACTGTAAAATTTTTTAAAGCTGGTCATACATATATGAGCGCGGATTCTGTACATCGTGGAGTAGAACTGCATGAAGTATATGAAAAATGTGTATGACTAACGATTTTACTAAAGCGGTTGAACAGGCACACATTAACCGTATGAAAGTGATCTGTTTGGAAAATGAAAACATTTGGGCTTGGGAATCGGGAGAGTCTAAAACAAAAACTAAAAGGAATAAATATGACCGACCAGTAATTTCTGATATGCCAGTTATCCAATTTAGAAGAAATTCGCGTTTTTTGTATTACAAAAAGGCGATGCAAGACACTGAATTTATAGAATTCGACTTTTTGAAAGACAAATTTAAACTAGAAATTCCAGGAAGATTTAGAGATGGGCCAAGGGGGATCGAAGCTGTTAAAAAATGGCAGTCTTGTCACAGTTAGGCCCACTAATGTCAGCAAATGGGCGGGATTTTTGGAAAAACTTAGAAGAAACTGATGTGGAAGATTTAATAACTAATTTGTAGTCTTTTGTTTTATTCTGTACAACTTTATTTTGGAAAATTTAATAACTGAATATATTTTTTTCTTTTATATTCTACCATTCTATTTAATCCCTCCTTAATAATTTTCATATAGAGCATAACATTATAAACATAATTTAGATAAAACAGGTTAGGCAAAGGGCAGTATGTGAATTTTTTGTTAAATATGAACGAAGAATCACAAAAAAATACATATTGTTTAACCAGCTCACTAGAACATTCAAGTAGAACAAACCAAATGAATGGGCTACACATTTTCAGGAAAACTTGATATAGTCAAAACTATACTCCAGGTACTTACTGCCCTTTACCTTTTTAGGGCAGTAGTTTATTGGTAATATTTTATAGCAACAGTAAAAACTTAATGTTGTAAGCATTCACATTATTTGCACAGATCAGCTACAGTCGTGTCAATAACCCAAACAAATTTATCGGCGACAGGTCTTAGTTTTTCATTTTATATAAACACTTTCATGGTCGTTAACACGAAATTTGAAACCTATACATATAACGGTTTTTCAACTATTCAGTCATTGAAATCCACAAGCAGCAAGCAGTTTCTTTTTAGTTTTTTGATTAGTTACATGTGTATCTTGTGTATGTGCCTGTGTACTTAAATAGAGTGTGAAGTGTCTGAGGTGAAAAGTTTACTGGAGAAATGGGAAATCTTGGAGAAATTTTTTAACTCAAGTCAAGCGTGTAAAGATTGATAACATTTGCTATAAGCCGAATATGGTCGTTGTGAGGGATGCTTTAGGTTTACCTAGTTTTGCAATTATAAAAAGAATTATTATTTACTGTACTAGCAATGTATATTTTATTTGTCAGGAATTACATTCCGTATATTTTAATCGTCACTACTATTGTTACGAGATTGAAACATATGACAATGAAACTGTAATTGACTATAACGCATTACATACACCATCACGGGAGGGAGCTACTGACAAGAAAAAACAAAGAAAATCTTATATATCACTGAAACATATTTTGTGAGTATTCAGGTAGGTAATTAGTATTTGCATTTTCATACACAGTTTTTTAATTCTTATTGTTTCATGTTGTGAATCATTTCGCATTTAGTCTTGACATTTCTAAACTAAAGTAGAGGCATGAATTCACGGCATTCACGTCACAAGTGACTTCATGCTGTCATTTCAATTGCCAATATATTATTAATTGTTTTAAACACTGACATAAGTGATTCAGTTCAAAGAAACTCGTTAACATCTTAAGAATTAATTCATACTTCCTTGATGAGGTGCATGTCTGGAATTCTGTATTAATTTCAGGTATATGATGTGCGGCAATATATATTATATAATAGGATATGCGGAGTCCCACAAGGCACAGTCTTGGGACCGATCTTATTCATTATTCATAATTTATATTAACAAACTGCTTACCTTGAATAGTCCTGGATCAATTATAAGTTTCGTTGACGACACTGCGATATTTTATCAAGCAGAGTCTTGGGAAGACTTGAAATATAAAGAAGAGCTTGATCTCATCAAAATAATAGATTGGTTTTCTCATAAACTCTTAACCATAAACTTAAAAAAAAAACATGTACCTTGCCCTTTCTTGCACTCAACGTACATTACCAAACTTTAATAGACTAAATATTAATTTTAACGGTAACACAATAGGAATTAAAGACACCGAATGTATGAAATATCTAGGGGTTAATACAGATAGGCATTCACGATGGGACCGCCATATTAACAGCATTATAAATACTCTAAGAACATTTTTACTTACATAAATTTAAATATTTCAGACTTATATTAGACTTACCTCACTTAAAAATGCTCTATTTTGCCCTAGTAGAATCACGAATAACATACGAAATATTGAGCTGGGGAGGAGTAATATATAGCAATCTAAGAAAATTAGATATAGTGCAAAAATACTTTTTTAAAATAATATTTAACAAAGAACGCACTTACTCTAATAATGCACTGTTTACTGAAACAAGAATTTTTGCCGCTTGGCAACTCCTCTTCCAAAAAGTTATTATTTATCAATTTGAGAACAAATATAACCTGTTATACCCAGAACACTCCTACCATACTCGGAGTAGAACTAATGAAACTGCTAGGACACAAACTTCACAAAAAACAATTGGGCAAAGGTGCTAACCTAGCGTCGAGATTATATAACAGCCTCCCTATGAATAAAAAAAGTATATCATCTCTAAACAAATCCAAAAGAGAGTCAAAAATTTTTATTCAGGACACGGATTGAAATATATAAAAGAGTCGACATAAAAAACAGTTAAGCACAAAGTTAAGTTAGGCATAAAGTTAGTTAGTTAGTTAAGAGCGTATTTGTTTTTTTACTACAAAAGTGTAGTGATAATTCGCGAAACGAATTTTTACTACATTCTGATTGCATGCTTTTCTAGTGGTTAGTATTACTCTGTGCTTCCACATGAAAATCTACTATAAAACTATAAAATAATACTGCAAAATATTTATTACAAAAAGGCAGTGAATTTTACTACTACGTCTACCTGGCGCTTATACTACTAGAAATTGTATCAGTGTTATTTGCAATTGCTTGAATATTTGCAACATTTTTTTTCCATGTGTAGCCCGTATGCATATATCTGGCCTGGCGATAAATGGGCAAGGTGAAATTGGTATTAAAATTGTCAAGCATATCTTACGAAAGGCAACTATTCAAAATTCAAACGTGTTGCTAAACAGTTTTTTTGCTCTCGTATAGATACGCCACATTGTACAACCGGGGTGACACCCTCTGAATTAATGTTTAGTAGGAAAATTAGAACTGTATTAGATTTTTATTGAGGATGGTATACCAAATGCAAATGAAAATGTAAATAATGACCTACCTACCTTAAACGCAAAAAATAATGTAGAGAAGGCTCAGCAAAAACAGATAAAATATTATAAGGGGGTAAAAAGTATAGGTCATTGAGACGGTAGCAGTTAGAGATTATACGAGGGTAAAAAAAAAAAATAAGATTAATAACAAAACATATTTTGTGTATAAAGATAAGATTTGGCGTAGGTATATGTTAATAAAAAAATTGACCATAATTTCTCTATGAATAATTGTGATGCATTAGGTAATGTTAATAAGGACTTAGATATAGAAATAAGCGAAGGTTCTAGTGAAAATAAAACAGTTATCATAGAAAAGGAATCTGCAATTAAAGAGAGCAATACAAATTCTGACAAAATCATAAAATTAGTCTTAAGAAGAACCGACAGAAATATTAAACCTGTTAATTATAAAACATGATTACCATTTATTTATTTATTTTTTATTTTATGTAATAATTTCAGAATTGTTATTAAATTAAGGGGAGGAAAGTGTAGAGTATTGGATTAAATAGACATGAATAGGCAATATCCCTTCCCGGAAGAGGAAGACACGCCATTGTATATTGTTATGATATATAAGCTTTTCCAATGACACCATGGACGCCCCAACTGACGTATGCCTCAGTAGCCTGGGGCTACCAAGCGAATACCTACCTTCGGCAGATTCAGAGAGTGGAGAACGTCGCCCTCCAGACAGCGGTGGACGCACAATGGTCCGTACGCAACGCAGACATCTTCAGGGACTTGGAGTACACCCCAGTCACTGAAATCATCCCGGAGAAAGCCAAGAAGCTATACACACCCTTGCCGAGGAGCACGGGAACCTGTTGATCAGGGAGGCCACTGACTACGATGCAGATCATGGATAACGGGTGACTGAGAACCATACCACAGCCAATGAAGACAACCCACAGAAAAGACGTCACGATTACCCAACCATCCACCCACTACCCTGCGAGTACCGGACAAGCACCATCCAGTACCCGTAGTCACCTAGCTGCGTGCAGACCGAAAGTGCTACCAAAGCACTTAGGTCTGCACTTCCTCGAGCTACATAGCTCCCTACCTAGACGATGATCCGGATGGCAGGATGTCAATTGACATTCTGCGTACCGGCAGTCAATCCCAGCCAAAAATCCCCCAAAGTTTTCCAAACAAACTGATGACTACCCTCGGCGGTAACAAGGTGGCGAAGAAAGAACACCAAGAAAGAAGAGCGCCAGAAGAGAAAGGCCTTAGGGCCAGTTGTATAGGTTCAGTTTAAACTACAAGCTACAGTTAAACTTAGGTTGGTCTAATGTACATTGTATAAGTAACTGTAACGGCCACCTAGAGTTTAACTATCAACTGGTGAATGGAATACCGGTTAAACTCAAAGCTGCGGTTAAATACATGCGCAAATTGACAAATATGTGTAGTGTGATGTTTTTATAACCTCAATACTGTGCAGTCCTTCTTTTCACTGGATCCATTTTTAAGGAGTAATGTTCCCAACTCACAGAAAATATATTTATTATTATTTTATATATTTTTTCTATGTTCTAACCAACAAAACACAGCATGCTACAAAATATATGTCGTAATATAACTTAATTATCACACAATTAGTTGTCAACTGTCAGTAATAATAAAAAGAAGCATTGATATTTTAGCAAAGTTTGTGTAAAAACGGAAGTATTCATATTTTAATAAAGTTCGCTTAAATTAACTATAAGATATACAAGGAGCATACTGCAACTAATCTAGTTTAAGTTTTTGATTAAACTTTTGTTTAAACTTGGGCTTAAACTAAAGTTTAAACATATCCTATACAACTGGCCCTTAGTCAGAAAGGTCCAACAGCCAGGACCAGGGGAGGTGGGCCGAAATCATCCACACCCTCACATTTGTGAGTGGGGTTGATGTAAGTATGTGTACTGGATTATGAAATAACGAATATTCAATTCCACTATTGGGGTCAGTTATTTCAAAGTCCAGCACAGCTCGACTTGTTATTGATTAGTTAAATATTAATGAATAGGTAAGCAACAATTGTAAAACCAGGCTAGGACACATATGCATTAGTTTAAGTAACAGTTGGCATGCAGACACCGAAGAAACACATGTATATTTTGGAATAAACAGTTTTATATAATTCTTGCGTATGATTTGGATTGAGCCCACCAAGATCAATTATTACATATGCTTGCCCACCCCTCACGAGGCCGGTCCAGGCCTACAGCGATGTACTAGGGCAAAGGGCAATAGTCCCGCCCGACCTTAGACATTCGAGACCGTCATCATTGCCAAAGAATATTTATTGACCACAGACATTCGTATTTGTAATTAGGCTAAGTAATTATAAAATAAAAGTTGTTAAATCAGCAATACTGCGTTTAACTTATTATTTACTAGTTTAATACATTACCTTTATTGTTTTTATATCTCACTTACTCATTTCTCAAAATTTAAAAACATTTGTAATTATTACAGGTTAAATGTCCTCACTGACTGGACTACTATGAGTTATGCGGTTATAGCCGGAGAGCAAGATCCTTGAAATATGCAAATTAAAAGAGGCTTGTGCAACTCGGAAACATACAAAAACTGAAGTCATATTATTATGTAAAATGACCTGCCGAATCCGATTATGGAGGTCACGATTCGATTCGGAATTGTGAAATCGGAAAAAATTGCACTTTCCACTTTTTTTATGAAATATCTCGGAAATACAATATTTTACATTACCCATCTCATAACTTTGTTTCTAAAAATTGACTTGACTTGAAAAAATTGGACGTATATTCTAAAATATAATGAATCGATTATCATACATAAAATTTTAACAAATATAATATATCTGGTACAAAAAAAATCCATTCGAGATCGCATGCGTTTTCGCGTGCTCTATTTTCATTATTAGCTGACCTAATAGCACACCCTCTTGCACACATAATAAACCTAACTTTCTGTACTGGAGTTTATCCAGAAGGGATATGTAAAGGCCATCTATAAAAAAGTTAGAAAAGACGAGTTCAAGAATTATAGGGCCAATTTCGCATGTGTCAAACATTAATAAAATTGTAGAAAAAATAATATATACTAGGCTCGTGACCTTTATGGAGAAAAACACTGTTTTATCTGAATGCCAAAATTGTTTAGACAAGGCAAATTCACAATAAGGGCAATATACATGGCAATGGTTAAAATATTGGAATCACTAAATCATGATAAAAGCACATTAACAATGTGCCTCGATCTGTCTAAGGCTTTTGACAGTGGATCACGAGATTCTTTGCAGAAAGCTGAAGATTTATCTCCACCTTAGAGGAGTGGAGCTGAGTCTTACAAACATATCCGAGTAATAGGAAGCAGCCGGTTGTCGAAATGGACAAAAAAGAGAAATAGTAAAATCAAATACCATAAATATAATGAAAAGCGTACCACAGGGATCCATTTTGGGACCGCTGCTTTATATTCTCTATACAAATGAATTACCCAAGGTCGTAGAGCAAAGTATGGTAATGTTTGCACACGACACATCACTGGTTTTCGGTGAAATAGATGAAGCATCATGCCAACAAAGTGCAGACAGTGTAATGTGCTCCTTGGATACGTGGTTCTCTGCCAACAATCTACTATTAAATATCGAAAAAACTCAAATAGTATTTCATCTATCGACCCAGTAAATTCCTTAAACTACACTCAAAGATAACGAAATAGAATTATCCAATAGTGTATCATTTCTAGGAGTACATATAGATCAGAGATTGGACTGGAGAGCTCGATAAAAATCTTCCCAAAGTACAATTAAAAAAGCAATTAAAATCCTATCTTCTGAATAAAGCATACTACTCTCTAAATAAGTTTTTGAATGAAAGTAATATTTTAAACCTATGAGGCTGTGATGTGTTTTTGACCCCTGGTAAACTTCATATTTGAATTTTTAATTTCCCGTATATTTTGTTTTTAAATTTGCTATTAGCGATGTTTATGAGATATTTTTTCTCAAAATATGTAAGTTTATATTTTGCTTTTATTTTGTAAAAGCTGTAACTCAACTGAAATTTTTTGACAAGTTGTATGTCCTAAATTTGGATAACAGAAGAACAAATAAAGTATTATCTGTTTATCTATCTATCTATTTATTATGGGGGAGAAATAGTTTGTAGTAATATTTTGCACATTTACTAATTGCAAGGTGTACTTTCGAAATATAATTTAAAAAAAAAAATTCTAAACGAGCCCATTGCAGCCATTGTAAGAGGCACAATATAAGTAACAATCAACCATGGGGTATCCGGAGTCCATGAGTTATTTTTAAAGATCGGTGGGGTGAGCATTAAAGAAGTTCGTAAGACCATTGTAATAGGTAAAGTCTCAAATGATTTAATATTTATAATTTTTGAAATAATGCAGCATAAAACTATATATGCCACAAGTACAAATTCAGTATCTAATTATTATATACTTTGACATGAACGTTTAGGGCACATTGGCAAACAAAATTTTTTAGAACTTAAAAGGTTAGATAATACAAATAATAAGTTAAAACGTTTTTCCCACAAATGAAATTTGTGAAGCTTGCCTTTCCGGAAAACAAGCAAGGCTCCCTTTCTCAAAGCTAAAAATAAAAGTCATGTCATTGTCTATTAACATAACATAAATACATACAGATGTGAGTGGCCCTATAACTCCACCTACTGTTGATAACGCAAATTATTTTGTTATTTTCGTTGACGAATTCACACATTGCACAGTCACCTACTTATTGACATTTAAATCGCGTGTGCTTAAGGTATTTCAAGATTTTGCAGAAGTGAAGCACATTTTAATTTAAAAATTTTAATTTATATTGCGACAATGGCCGTGAGTACCTTTCAAATGAATTTAAAGATTTTTGTGTTCAGGGGCATAACTTCAGTAGCGGAACATATGAACAGGTCAATCATAGAAAAAGCTCGTGCTATGGTTCATGGTGCTAAATCAAATGAAACATTTTGGTGGGAAGCAATGGTAACTGCCACATACATATCTCATAAATATATCATTCACTAATAAAGCACTTAAACCAAATACAAAAACCATTTGAACTGTGGCATGGGGCCTTTAGATTATTTAAAAATATTTGGGAGTACTGTGTATACATAACAAAATAAGAAAAAGTAGACAGGCAATGAACAAAATAATAATAACTCAACCACAACCATTTCTAAAAATTCAAAATGCCACAGCCGAGGCCAAGCCATTACGGATTTTTTCGGATCTGATGACATTGAAAAAAAAAACAGCGATCTCGAATAAAAATAATCTCAGATATTTTTCTAGGAAAGATTAATTCTGTTGATGTTGGGGTTAATGTCAAACAGGATTTTGCGACAACAGGTATATCACAAGGGGTCAGATAATTCCTGCAGCCTCAAAAAATCCTCTAATAAGTATTTGTGGACAAAATTTCGTCGGGAAAGAAGACGAAGACTAAGGCAAAGGACAAAAGAACAACTTTTAACTACCAATTTCTTTCCTCTGTCTAAATCCAGAATCTTGTACTGGAAAACGTCTATTTCAACGAGAAGCTAATTGAATATTACGATTCAAATTTTTAGAAATATTCTGATATGGAGAAAAAAAGTTATACTAACAATTTAATACAAATATTATATGATGTTTCTTCATAGAATACAAATAGATGTAGTAACAGAAACAAATTTGATGAAAGAATAAAACAATTTTCGCTATATCTCTTTTACGTTGGATGGAGACTTCTTTACGAAACACGTCACGACAATTTAAAAAATATATTGCCCTCTGTCTCATCCTCATAGCGTTTAACTAGAAAAGAGAAAAATGTGCCGCAAAAAGGACTTAGCATCTTTTTAACGAAAACAAATATGCCAAGCGTTGTCCGGATTAGCGAGAATGCTACTCGGATTTCTGGTAAAGTTTAATGTTTTATATATAATCCATTATTACCCAATTATTACTATAGGTATATATTTTTTTTTAGGCAAAGTTGAATATGATCCAAATGGAAATAAAATTGTGGGCTTGTTCTACCCTTACATAATGGTATGCCAGTGACCACTACATTCGGCAAGTTCGGCAAAATCAATCCAGGATTATTTTGCAACTGGTCGAAAGTCCCATTACGCATATGTTGTCATGGCACAACCGCTTTCGACTAACGCGGCTGCATATTGTTTGACTGTTTTTGGTACTGACAACAAATTTGCTTTCCAAGATGTCATAGACAGGTGGATATGTATGCATGTATGAAAGAAGGTTTGGGTAAATTTAGAATTTTCCTCGGATGGAGACACTAGACTGCTCTGAAAACAATGCGTTTAAATGCAGTACTACCAATTACTAATTTGGTTATAGACAAGAAAAAAAAAATAAAAAACAGAAGAATGAAAAATTGCTCCAAATCTTAGAACCACATTCGAGTTCTTAGCCTCAGTTAATTGACTGGGAATAGTTTCAAATAAAATACGACCAATTTGAAAACAACGAAATGTTTTAAGTCACGTTTTAACGAAGCTAAGAGTTCGACTGATAAAACCATCCACTATTTTACTAATGGGCCACTCTGTCACTAACGTAACTCACCTCCAGTACCTAATTTTTGAGTGATCAGCATATATTGACGGTGACTGACCTGAAACCAGAGGAAAAAATGAATTATCAAGCTGCAGAGAGAATGAGTTCCATAACAAAAGTTATTGAGACGCTGAAGAAAACAGTTACCAGACACCGAAGGTACTGTAATTCATTTAAAAATAATGCTCTTTAACATTGCCGCGTATCTTGATCCAAATTCAACAGTTCTCGAAATAATCTACTACATTTGGTATTCTGTATTCTTCTTGAGAATTTGGAGATACTGGTTAACAAAGAACAAGTATTTAATAAAAACAATATCCGTTGAACTAAATGCTCACTCGTTAACAAAATTATTATTCAATTCAGGGATAGTAGCTTCGTAACGAAAGATATGTCCCTGCCCTGGCTATTTTTTAGCCAGAC
This sequence comes from Rutpela maculata, assembly GCA_936432065.2. Classification (NCBI taxonomy): domain Eukaryota; kingdom Metazoa; phylum Arthropoda; class Insecta; order Coleoptera; family Cerambycidae; genus Rutpela; species Rutpela maculata. The sequence continues at coordinate 124,549,692 of OW386292.2, read as the reverse complement.
CTGCGAAAAATTAATCCATGATTTCAACATTTTCCACATTTTCCACAATTGACAACTTTACCATTAAAGACATACTACATCGTATTGGAAAGATTCAGGGAATAACAACATACTACTTGACTAAGAGAGTGTGAAAGAAAGGTGTGTTTTTTTTTACCAAACTTTATAGCTTCCGAGATACCACAAAAATTATTTTATATTCTTTTGATGCGCATTTTTTTTAGTCAGTGGTTTATGGAGAAGAAAGCAATTTCTCAAATTCTTGATATCGCCCTAATTTTATTAGATACCAATTTTTTTCTAAAAACCTGCCATTCCATTTTTTTGCCATTAGGCCTTATTGTGCTTTGTAAGATCCAATCGTTGTAGGTTACTATAATAGCAGCTCCTTTAAAATTATAAAAATAAATACATTTTTGCATGATAACATAACATAAACATAAACACACCACAGATAGTAGACAACCCCCAAATCCAAAGCCAAGGCTGTCCGGAAGGGGGTTACACATTCGGAAAAACAGACATACATCCACACCCACCGGTGTTGTCAATACCGGGGCTGGGGGTCGAACCCAGAGCGCGGTAGCGAGTCGATCAGCGTATTCGCCACTCAATACGCCTTAACCGATTGAGCTACCGTGCCGGATAATCAGTGGAGTATCCAAAATCGGTATACGTTTACGGATTGGAGAACCTTTTTTTTTGGGTTTTATACATTAAAATATAAAAAACGGAATCCCACTTATCTCCGGAACGAGTAAAGATATCAAGTTGAAAGGAACACATGTAAAGGGATTAAATAGCTAAATAAACACAAAAAATATTTTTTTCTAATTGTGTAAATGTATTTTTCACACAAAAAATACAAAAATATACGAAAAATTATTTGTATATCTTTTTAATGGAACAAAATGGAATCTAAAAAAACAATAAGAAAATATATTTATTTACCTATTTTTATAAGCATTATTATTATACAAAATGTCAACTAAAGAAAAAAGGAAGAACCAAACGTTTTATTATTAATGGAACAATAGTGTCGGAAAGTATTCAAAATTAAATTAATTTATTGTATTTTACGTTAGAAAATAGAAATTATTTAAATTGTGTAATTATTAGAGTCATAACTTCGCGTGTAGGCAACGGAGGTAATAGGATATTTCCGTTGTCTATGCAATCTTTCATATATTTATTGGTGTTCTTCCATAGAGGCATTGCTCTAGCAATGAACTCGGCAAAATGTTGAGCAAGAAAGAGCACGAATAAGTATCGATGAAAGAAATTAGTAGAGGGAAGTTATTATTGCGTTAGCTCCGGAAGGAGACGGTAGCCGAGAGTTATTGAAGAGAAAGATCCCGAAAGGGTGAAATTAATTATCGAAGTTTTATAAGTCCAGCCGCTAGCCGCCTGTCCATGATGCAAGTGCAAGGAAAAATACTTAAGTACAATCATTCTTTTTGTGTATCAGTTTTTAAATAAATTGTATTTGTCGTTCACTAACAAATATTTTCACTTGTGTATGTGTGTGTGGCCCTACCCCTTTTTGCTGAAGATACCCGGTTCCTCGGGAAAATTAAGTCGAGTACCCAAGTGAGTACCCCATTTTAAAGAGAGTAAGGGAGGTGCCATACTTAGCGAAGTTGTTTTAAAGGGCTGTTTGGTGAAAGCACCGAATTGTTAATTTTGTTTTATTTTTTTTAAGTTACTGAACGACAAATAGTGGTAGCGTTAGGTTCTACGCATTTTTAATTGAATAAGTTACTGGGCGACATAATTTGAAGTGGTTTTTATTTTTAAAAAATGTGTATTAGAGAGGAAAAACATACTTATTCACCATGAACTGAAAGTACAAAAACGAAAAGTGTAACGAAAAGTATTATAAATTGTACTTTAGGGTGAAAATTAGGCCAAGCCCCGTAGGAGAGAGTGGGTGAATTTTTAATTGTTGGATGCACTTTGCATGAAATAATTCATGCATTGCGATCACGGCTTCAAATTTGTAAGACATATAACGAAAGGTATTATACTCCAGGATTTACTTACTATACTTCCACATCCAGTGGAAGTATAGTAACGACCAAAAAATTTTAAAAATTTTTATTGTTCAAATAGGCTTAGAATGTCATGAAACGTCGAGATTTCAGGTTTGAGCGAAAAAAAAATTTCTGTCTGTCGGTCTGTAACTTTTTTTGTGCGCACGTTTACTCTGGAACCGTTTAAGATATTGACTTGAAATTTGGTACACATATGTACTTTAACGAGATCTAGAACTAGATTATATTTTCATCTTGTTCCGTCGAAGGGTTGGGGGGTAAAATTGAAGTAAATAGGTAAATCAAGCAGGTAAGAGTTCATAAAATTGATATTTAGTATAGACAAGAGAAGCTAAGGTCTCAAAAAAAAATTTGGCATTAGCCACCCCCATTACCACCCCCACCCCATTATTAAAGGGGATGAAAAAAAATGTGATTTAGTGTGTGTACAAGAACCAGAAACCTTACTTTATCCACCACCCACTCCCCCCCCTTTATCACCACCCTCCCCACTACCGATGTGGGGTATCGTTTTATGGGTTTTTCGGGTAGAGGATTTCAAATATTATATTATTAAAGTTCCATAAACAATTATTTCCAGATACAAAATGTTTTCGTTGTGTGCCTTGGATGGAAAATCCGGATGTGGAAGTAGTGATTCCTTGGGCAGCGGTTTTTTATTTTTGGATGCACTTGCGTGAAATAATTCATAACAATGCTTTGGAGTGCGATCACTGCTTCAAATTTATAAGACATAAAGAAAGGTATTATACGTCCAAGGTCAAAATTAGGCCTAGCCCTGTACAAGAGAATTGGTGAATTTTTAATTTTTGGATGTATTTTGCATAAAATAATTAATAACTTGGTTTGGCACAGTGATCATGATTTCTAGTTTAACAGAAATGTAGATTCTGGTGTAATGTATGACAGTATGAGATTAAAATTAGTCTTAGCTACTTAGGAGAGAGTAGGCGAATTTTCAATTTTTAGTTTTTTTTAAATAATATATATAAAATTTGGGGGTGGTCTGCTTCCTTAGTACGGCCTGGAATTTTCAGTTTTTATCCGTTCCGTGTAGTGTACATTTAAAGTTCTTTTTTACTAGTGTTTAATTAGTTCTTAATTTTTAGTAAGTTATATATTAAATTATACATTGTGACACGACCTTCTGTTGTAAATAAGGAACATTTAACAGTTTTTTTTTAACTCACTAGTCAGACGATGAGTACCTTCCCCACGTAACGTTTGCTTACAAGCTTACAACACAACTCGGCAGGACATCACTTTTTCCCCGTTTATGTTGGTCTATGATAGAGAGGCTATACAGCCTACAGAAGCCAACTTGCTGGAGACGTGCAATACCACGGATGTTTGCCAAATGCGAGAGCGAACCCAGGCCGTGGAGAATATTTTAAAAAAGGCAGGGGGCCGATAAAATACGGTATGACGGATAAAATACGGTATGAAGCATCGGCACCTGCAATTTAAGAAGGGGGACCAAGTGAAGGTACTCACCCCAGTACGAAAAGTGGGAAGCGAGAAGCTGTTACTTCGTTGGTTTGGGCCGTACTATATCGTAAAGAAGAAAAACGATGTAGACTATCTTGTGCGGAAGGGCCCGACCAAGAAGTTCAAGTCGGAAGTGGTGGACGAACAAGAAGTAAAAAGGTTTTTTTTTATTACAATTTTTCAATTAAGCATTTAAGTTAGGTATAGAGGTAAAAAGATTAGAAGGCACTAATGAAGATTTTTTTTTTTATGAAAATAGGTTAACCATAATCGGGTTGTGCAAATTCCATGATGGGTGGCGCGCACTACATGGAGGTCACGGCCGGAGGATTTTGGAGGACGCTGCCGTCCACTGTGACGTATGAAGCAACGATCCCGCTACTCTACGAAACTGCATGGATAGAGAAAGAGGTTAGAAGGAGTTCAGCATTTAAGGGGGCCTGTCAACATCTCAGTAATAATAACCCACAGTGTGCAATTTTGAATACCTTAAATCAGCTAAAAGTAAGCATTGAAAATGAATTTAACTTAAGTTATCGTGGTGTTGTGGGGTTGCTACCCAACAAAAGTTAGATTCCTTGACGATGAGTTTTAGCTTAGGAGGTAGGTACCATCTTTTCTAAGGAAATATCAGAAAAAATTGTAAAATAAACATTTTTAACGGTTTAATTGTGGGTGTCAACTAGTGGTCCATAGATTCTTACCTTTTACCAATGACCAACACGGATGTCAACTAATGGTACAATGACTAGTAAAAATAAAACAACAGGTGTTTCCTGTCTCTTATTACTTCATTAATAAGAACTACCTTTTGATACCAATTTAACTGAAATTACACAACCTGAACCAATAGCTGACAGCGATGTTAACTATTGGAATCTTATAGCTTTCAATAAAGATGCCACAGCTTAAGTAAAGGAAACATTTTAAATTACACTAAGAAACAGATGTTGTCTGCACTTGAGGATGTTCAAAGAGGGATGCCTGTAGCAACATCTGACAAAAAATATGGTGTTCCTAGAATTTAGGTACACCGGGGTAAATGGAAATATAAGATACGCGGAACCTAGCCCCATTTTAGCAAAAACTGTATACTGAAGAGTGCAAAAGTTACCTACTTATGCTAGATAACATCTAAAGCAAGCGCTGTCTGCTGACATTAGAAAAATTGTCTATAGGTTACACTTACCCCAAAAAAATTGTGGCAAGTAGGAAAAGTGGAACCTATTATAGGTTCCACTTGCCCCATTTGTAAATATGTTCAATTATTTCGATTTTAATTAATCTTAAGTATTTTTGCTTGTTATAGACATGGTTGGTACATACGTATGGAAGAAGCAGCCACTAAGGGGACTCTAAAAACTGCAATAAGGAGGTAAAAGATAAAACCTTGCTCTATACAGAGCAACAAAATTATATAAGATTCATAAAGCAACGCCGTTTAAACATATTAAAGGCCAACGGGTACCAAAATTTTCACTATGGGTAGATTCACTGCCATTCCCTATGGGGTAGAACTAAACATTGCTGGAAACATTAAGTTAATGGAAAAATGGGGTTTTGGCCTATGAAAAAATGAAGTTTTGACACCTATAGGCTATTTTACAAAATTTTTAAAAAACATTCAAACTCAGCCAGAAGAAACCACAAATTGTTGAAGTAGCTAGAAAAAGAAGCATAGATCCATTCATCATCAATGGATACTTCACACTGTTTAAAAGATGTTACAAAAGATATTCCTCCATCAAGAATTTATAACAGAGATGGAATGAGTTTTCGTCTAGATCCAAGCAGAATAAAAGTTGTTGGTGAAAAGGGAACAGCTGCTCATAGGGCAACAAGTGGATCTGGAAGAGAAAACATCAGTGCTTTCTTAGGTTCAAATGCTGCTGGGGAAAAATTACCACCGCATATTGCTTTGGAAATTATTTCAAGAACGATTTCTTAAAAACAAGAAAGACCGGTTGTTCTTCTTTACGATGGTCATAATTCTCACGTTAGCTTATCAACTGTACACATTGCAGGCAAGAAAGCATAGTTAATATAAAGCTTCCACCACACTCTAGCCACGTCCTTCAACCTACGGACATTAGTGTGTTTCGGCCCTTAAAAATGAAATGAGGTGAATAACTTATTGAGTGGCAAAGAAAAAACTATGGATATAAACTTCCGAAATCTGTTTTTTCGAAAATTTGGGAAATAATAGATTCAGAGAGTGTAAGGTGGGACCATATTGTGGACCTGGGGGAGATTGTTGGGGAAGTTGGGCGAAATATTGTTTGGACGAGGATCCTAGTTTTCACAACAAAGGAAGGTCTAATTTCATATTTAGTATCCCACCAGTCATTAGAAAGTTGTACCATACATGCACACAAGACTGGAAATGTAGCTCAAAAAAATCAGATTTTCCTATTCACCCTACAATTAAGGATGGGAAGACACAATTAGCCACTTCTGGCGGGTATGGAAATCAGATCTTGTTAAGTCCAGAGATATTTAATTTGGGGCTCAATGTTGAAGACAAATATTTTATTGAAAACATCCCATCTCCTGATGTAACAACCCTTCAATTGTCATGTTGTGGTTCTAATGATCGTCAAATTCTCTGCAGTTTCCCTTATAACGAACAAAGTGTGAATAAGACTATAAATAAAGTCTATTACAGGTGAAGGCATATACAGAAACATTAAAGTCAAAATAACAGGGGAAGATGCTAGTATTCAAGGATGAGAAAATGTATAAAAACATACCAGACGAGGCTGAAGGAAGGTTAGAACAAAGAGCCGATTCAGATTCTGCATCAAGTACTGAGGATGTTATTGAACAGTTAAACATGTTAAAAGCCTCACAAATGCAAAGCCCATACAACTCACAAGTAGAGGAAAAGGCTCGTCAAGATATGGGTGATTGAAAACATATTGGGTAAATCAAAACTATTTTTATCTCCATCCATGTCCTAATACGTTTGAAGACTTTTTCTAATCTAATTGCATAGGAGACTCCATATATAGAAATGGAAGGGAATCAAAGAAAATTGATAAGAATTTCTGCTATTCAATTACTATAGATGAAGTACAAGAAATATCAATCATCCATGGAGCAAAATTTGACCAAATTCAAAAGTGAGGAATCTAGGGTGCTAGTCTAAAGTGAATCATTTGTGGTTCATCTTACTGGTTCTTGAGACTGTCGAGTTATGTTTGGGAAATCAATTATGGATTATCATCGATTTAAGTATTGCGTTAGGAGAATTTGATATTTTTAACTTCTAAAATTTAGGGTACGGCTGCTGTAAATCCATTTAATATATTTATAGTTTTAGCTGCATCGCCAGGGTATTTAACAAAACCAAATCCAAAGCTATATCCAGTTTTTATAGAGCTTGATGAAAACTGTTGAAAACGATTCGAGGGCAATATTGTTTGGGTTATGGACCAGAGGTTGGCGCCTTGGAAATGTAAACGTGGACTGTGACTGATTCAAGAAAGGATCACATTCAGCATTCGGTTATGGTCAGTTATATACATAGTATTATTATACATTTTATTAACAAAGTCTTTAACATAGTTTATTCAATTATTTTTAAGTTTATTTTGTTTGGGGGTAGTTCACGTTTTTTGTTTGGGGGTAGTCAGCGGGCTCCTGCAAAGGGCCCTGCAGATCGTACAGAGATGGTGTAATGACCAGGGTCTTAGAGTCAACCCCCCTAAGGCAGAACTGGTAATTTTCACTAGGAGACGCAGGCTAGATGGTTTCGTCGAACCTGTACTTTATGACACGACTCTAAGGATCTCCAGGACAGTGAAGTATCTGGGTGTCATCCTGGACTCTAAGCTGACCTGGAAAGATCACATAGAGAGACAAATACAAAGGGCCACTACAACCCTCTGGGTATGTAGAAGGACCTTTGGTAAAACATGGGGGTTAAACCCCAGGGTAACAATGTGGTACTATACTGTGATAGTTAGACCAATGATCACGTATGCTTCTGTTGTGTGGTGGCCTGCCGTAACCAGGCTATACATTCAACAGAAACTAACACAACTCCAAAGACTCGCCTGTTTGGGAGTCACAGGAGCAATACGCACGGCCCCCACAGCAGCTCTGGAGGTCCTTCTGGATCTCGTGCCCCTTCACTTGGTGATTGAGGCCGAGGCTCGGAAAGCGGCCTACAGGCTGAGGTGCGGTGGTCAGTGGAAAATCGGAGGAGAACAATTAGGGCACATAAGGGTCCTTTCCGACGTGATAGGGACTCACTCACTTCTGGAGGCCAGGAGTGATGATATGGTGCCTTCCTTCTCCTTCTCAGAACCCTTTGAGGTTGTCATCCCCAAAAGGGAAGACTGGGACCCACTCGAGGACATACTCAGGCCTGCCGATATCGTCTGGTTTACAGACGGATCGAGGTTTGAGGAAAGTGCTGGAGCGGGGATATACGGTGAAAGGCCCAGAGCTGAACTTTCTTATGCCCTGGGCAAATTCGCCACGGTATTCCAGACCGAGATCTTTGCTATTTTGGTCTGCGCACAGGAGAATACTCGAAGGAAATATTCCAACAAGCACATATATATATATGTAGCGACAGTCAAGCGGCCCTCAAGGCCCTTGCATCAGTCCGGACCAAGTCAAAATTGGTTCAAAACTGTAAACAGGCACTCTGTGAACTTGGCTCATCCAACTGGGTCAAGCTTCTCTGGGTGCCTGGACACAGCAACATCGAGGGTAACGAGCGGGCGGACGCTCTGGCCAGAGGGGGCTCTCAGATGCCTCTACTGGGTCCGGAGCCTGCTCTTGGCTACCCTAGATCAAGTGCCAATAAGTCAGTAGAGAACTGGGCACGGTCCCAGTTCTTTGACTTCTGGGCTTCCTACCCAGGACTCCGGCAAGCGAAGCTCCTGACCTCAGGGCCCTTGCCGAAGCGAGCAGAACAAATCCTGCGACTAAGCAGGACACAGGTCAGAATCGTGGTAAGTCTCTTGACTGGACACGGCTCTTTCAAAAAACACCTGCACACTATAGGGGTGGTTGATAACCCCGACTGCAGGTTCTGCGGGGACGAGGAGGAGACTTCCATCCACGCCCTTACTTCCTGCCCTAGTCTTATGAACTTGAGGTACAAACACTTCGGCATTGGTTTTCCGGTGCTGGAGGAAATAAGGAATGCCCCTATAGGAAGGATTTTGGCTTTTGGGTTAGAATAAGTCCTGAATGGGGGAATTCAATAAATTCGTAGCGCTAGCACAATGGGCCACAAGGCCTGAGTGCGGCGACCCTTCGTCGCCCCGCTAAATGAAGAAGAAGAAGAAGAAGGAGGTAGTTCACCACCTACAGTTACATTTCAGAAGTGGGATACTACTCCTATTTAGTTTAGTGTGTTGTGTTAAGCTCGACGTAAAAATCCAAAATTAGCTGAGTTGTCTAGTACGTTTAGTGAGATTATTCTCCTGAATTGAATGATACGGAGAGTGCTCCCTCAATGATCGAAAATTTAAGGAACATGGTGAGTACAGGCTCTAACAATACATTTGATGGTGGTTTTTGTAAGGCCGCATTGGCATTATTTTAAAACAATGCTTCTATCTGATTTTCATGTATTTTATGATACCACAGAATGTAAGGCCTATCTTGTACTTTACATGGGTGAATGACAACAAGGATACAACGTTCAATTTTCGGATCGGGGTCACCAATTTTGGTTTATACAATATTTAAAATGATCCTGATCTTGTTTTCTTGTTTATCACCAATTCAATCAAATTTATCACCAATTTAGGTTCGTACAATCGTCGGGGTGCCCAATTATGGTAAGTTCATATAAATAATGAGGCAATATATCTTCAAATTTTTAAAACAATACATATATATTCATTATATTCAAAATTGTATTACATTCAAAAAATATAATATTTGCGTAAAGATTAAAATTATTATTATTTTTGTTTTTCTACCATATCCTTGGTTACAGGGTAAATGGATAAAAGGAATCTTTTATTTTGGAGGTGAGCTGCTACAACTGGCATATTCATGCTTGGAAGATACAAACACACAACTTTGCCAAAAAACCGGGACAATGACATTTTAAATTTAACGAGGCAAAACGATTTATATTCAGAAAAGAGAATGGAACGATTTTAATTCGAGGAGAATCAACGTATAAATCCGATGTTGGACTATTTAGAAGCATATTAAAACAGGGAAAAAAATTCTCAAAAATTGCACCACAACCAATTGAGACTACCAGCGCGAAAACGGCCTAAGCCACATTTTTGACATTTGAGTTTATCGGCTCAATTTGCTGCCTAAGTATATACATTTATAATGTGAAACGGCCTAAGCGACCTTTGCCCACTACTAAAAAGGTGGTGCCACAAGTTTCACTTTACTTTAAATAATTAGGGCAATATGTCATGCGCGTAATCGGCCTAACCCACAATTCTGTGAGTTGGGCCGTTTTTTAGGGTTAGGCCGTTTTCGCACTGGTAGCCTCAATTGAGCTATCCACCATTATAAAGGGCTACAAATCTTCAATAGACAAATTGTTGACTAAACATTATGGAAATGCATGGAGGAAAATTGCTGATCTAGAATACTATTCTAGAATAGTTGATGTTCCTAATAATGTAGTTGACGTAGAAGAAACTGATGATGAAGAATCAAATAATGAGGAAGAGGGAGAGCAGCTAATTTGTAAAAAAAATTTCTTTTGTTTTTATTTTGTTACAATAAAATGTTTCATCTAATAAAGCAATCTTTTATTTTTATATTTTGTTTCCAGTTAAAATCAGTGACTGGACTGCAAGACATCTTCCCTCCCGTTTCAGAAGGTGGGGAACACGATGGTGGCAATATCTTCCGACCTACCCTTCATCCACTACCCTAAACCGAAAAAATCGCCCGTTCTTCCAATTTTCCGGTGCTAGCCTACGAACCAGATGTATTGAATGACCCTTGAATCAATGACAAAACAAAAATATTTATATATACTAATTATATATACGTCTCAATCAATTCCCCACAAACCACTGAAGGAAAAGTTCACTTTGTAAAGGCTGCTTGAACCCCCGGCTTAATTGGGTCTCGTCTGATTGAGGTTCACTTATTTTATTCGAATTGAGGAGGAAATCCTATCCGAGAAGTCCTCACAAGTCTAGCAAAAGGACATGGTTTTTCCGGTTTAGGAGTAGTGGGTGAAATATGGTTACCATTGTGTTCCCCGCCCGCAAAAACGGGGGTATACCGTTTTCCAATTGATTTACGTTGTTTTCGTAGCATTTCGTTATTGGGGGGTGGGAGTAATTTCAACTGCCGAGGGTGGGTTAGATCACGTATGGTCAATATTTGCTTTTTTTTCGAATTGGCAAAAAAACTCGATCCGACAAGTCCTCGCAAGCCTAGCAGCGGAAAGTCGGATAAAGAGGTGGTTTCTCCGATTTAGGCGAAGTGTAGATCGGCAAACATTGTCACTTTCGTGTTCCCCGTCATCGAAAACGGAGGGGCAGAGTCTTGCGCTCCAGTCATTGAACTTTTGGGGTCAAAGCTTTACCTCAAGGGACTATTATCTAGGTAGTATCTAAAGAAGTGCAAAATAGGCAATTCGTTTACTTTCAAAATTGGGCGTTTTGATGCAAATCTCGGTATTTACATTTTTTAAGCATTATTTACGTGTCCACAAATTTCTTGTTATTATTATTCTACTGTAATAGAGCGGGAGCTAAGTGGCTTTTTCGGCAGCTCATCGTTTTATGAACTTTGAGATATTTTTATGGTTTAATGGATGATAACAATTCATAAAATAGACTTCTGGCGGGGCACCTCCTGTCAGGAGCGTGTTTAAAAATCAGTGAAATCACATGATTACACTGTTACAAGGCTCATTTTTTTTTGTGTGTACACATTTTATGTTTAGAATGAATAAAATAAGATCGCCAGAAAATGTGGTCCGTCAGAAGGCGCAGCTAGAAAGGTAATAATGATACAATACATCTGAGGCACGGTAGCCGAAAGTGTCAAGTTAGCCGAGTCAAGTTAGCCGAAAGTGTTAAAGTCCTGTATATTTAAGAGCCTATGGTACTTTTGTTGACACTAAGAACTTTACGGGGAGGCTATTCTATTGTTGAAGGAGCTTATGTTTACGTTTTAAAAAGGAGCCAGAACTTGTAACGATGAGTTCTGAGATGAAATATTCGAAAAAAATCCAATTTTCTTCAAAAGTCCTAAACATTTTCTTTCTGGCTAGCCTTGCTGACGGGAGTTTCTTTCTGGGAATTTTTTCTGTGTTCAAAACATTTAAATAAACATGCTCAACCTTAAAAAGTTTGTAACGATCATGTTAATATAACTCCGTTTTTTACATCTTTGACCTTTCTGGTTGCGCTCCTGATGGCCCACACCTTCTGGCGATCTTATTTTATTCATTCTAAACATAAAATGTGTACACACAAAAAAAATTGGCTTTCTAACGATGATATAATTTCACTGATTATTATATATTGAACCATGGCCAACTCGACATATGCCAGAAGTCTATTTTGTCGTTATTTAAGTTCGATGGAATTAATCAGCGCATAGAAAATGCTTGTAACGATGAGTGTCCGAAAAAGCCACTTAGCTCCCGCACCATAATAGGTTGTTTATATTTAAAATTCAATAAATCGTTAATATTGTTTGGGTTATGAACCAGAGGTTGGCGTATGGAAAGTGTAAACGTGGACTGTGACTGCTTCATGAAAGGATCACACTCAGCATTTGGTTGTGACCAGTTATACACATAGTATTATTATACATTTTATTAACAAAGTCTTTAACATAGTTTATTCAACGCCCTATATTTATTTTGTTTAGAGGTAGTTCACCCCCTTCGGTTACATTTCAGAAGTGGGATACTACCTCTATTTAGTTTAGAGTGTTGTGTTAAGCCTGACGTAAAATTAGCCGAGTTGCCTAGTGCGTTTAGTGAGATTATTCTCTTGAATTGAGTGATACGGAGAGTGCTTCCCCAATGATCAAAATTTAAGGAACATGGTGAGTACAGGTTCTAACAATACATTTGATGGTGGTTTTGTAAGGCCGCATTGGCATTATTTTAAAACGATGGACTTTTATCTGATTTGCATGTATTTCATGATACCACAGAATGTAAGGCCTATCGTGGACAAAATTTACATGCATGTTGTTATGATAATTTAACAAAATTAAATAAGTTATATTTTCCGTTGAGCAATGAACAAATTATTGACTATTAATCGAAGGCTTATTATAAGACAAACATACTCAAACAACCTTGCGAGTTGCACAATATGCATTGTAAGCGATTTTATTGCTTTTTGTTACACAGAAAGCTAAGGGCATGTTTGTATCAAAACAAAACACAGAGACGAGTTAAAATATTAAGTGGTTCTTTTGTAAGAAATTAAGCGATAAGCGCAATTCTTGTCCGAAATTATGAAAACACTAACGTGAATATATCGTAACAAAATAGTATGAGGCAAAACATTTTAAGGAATATTATGAACATAAGAAAGTGTCCTAAGAAAAGTTAAAGGTCTTGTGGTATTACTCATCATAAGACCGTGGATTAGAGAGAGTATTTAGCATATATCATAACGAGGCAAAATAATAAATAAGCTGATAGTTTTGTACTTCGTTGGTTCATTATTGAAACTCAAGTTTATATGGTTGACAATGATATACTATACCATTTATTAGTCAGGCATACTTTTACTGAACACTTTTTTAATTATAAATTATTCCACACTGTTGTCCTTCATGATTATTACACACTGTAGTATGCATTAGTCATACTGGCCAGTCCACACACACTTAAACCGAATTCTCAGAACTCCTTATCGCGTAGAGGCACCGACTTAGGTATCAGTGCATTTGTGTGTGTGGGCTAGACAGGACGTATTACGAAATTATTCTTAAATGCCAAGAGGAATAGGAAATGAGGGGAATTATTTCCTCATCATCGGACAGTGATAGTGAGGTGAAATTACATTCATCAAATAAAAGGAAAAGACAGAGTAAACATGTAAATAGTAAAAAATTGAGACAAGACCGTTTCGTCGATATAATAAATAAGCATCAGTTCGTGATGCTTATTGTGTGGACTGGAAAGAAGTAAAAGAATAAAAGACAACATGCGGGGAAGCAGTTCTGACGTAGAAAAATAATAATTGACGAATGTCTTACTGCATTTAACGATAATAGACGAATACCTTATCGTTTTTAAAAAATTACAATACCTATTAGTTAGTAGACGAATGTCCTACATATCACATAAATACTATACAATGTTTCCAAAAAATAATTTCTTGTTAGAGAAGTAATGCAGGGCTCTGTTTTTGCGGAAGGCCGAAGTGAAACTATAATGACAAACAAAGAAAACGTCCGGGTGCGAGAGTTATTAGGAGAAAACCCCAGTGCACCAAAGAAATGTGGAGAAAAGTTACACGAAGAAATATCTGTGAGGTGGATGCACTGTGTTACAGAGGGTGTCAATAAATAAACTAATGAAAACCTCAACAAAAAATACGTAGCACCAGAAAATGGTGTTTTCTTAAAAGCACCCAAATTAAACGAGGAGATTGACATATGCCTATCACGGGTGGCTAAAAAACAAGATTTTGTTGTTACACAAATACAAAACTATCTAACATCGGGTCTTACAGCTTTATGTCAAATCTAATAGAAAATCCTGAAACGATCTCCACAGATAAAACTCTATCCATCCTTGCTAGAAGTGGACAATTATTTACACATGCGCAAAATTGTTTATCTAAACATAGGCGTTTTCTAACCAAACCCTTCCTAAAAGGGTAAAGTGATTGAAGAATGTCCAGTTGACGAATATTTGTTTAGTAATAAACTAAACGAATCTATTAAAAATAGCAAGGATATGACGAGGACGGGAGGGAAAAGAACTGATTCAAACCAACGATTTCAAAAAATGTCAACATCTTTTTCTGAGAGTCAGCCAGGGCCTTCAGGACTACAATCTTCCAAACCACGAATGAAGCTGAAATTATTTAAACTCCCAGCGACCCCAAAACACCTCGAGAAAACGAAAAGCAGAAGACTACAGAATTCCATTGCGACAACCTCATTACCCCAAGAAGAGTTATTATCCCCGGAAATACGCAATACAGAGGTAAATAACCGACACGTCGGCTCAGTACAGCATTATATATTAAATTGGTGAGCACTTACAAAAAACAAAAGGGTTTTAAATTGGGTTAAAGGTATTTCCTTACCTTTCACAGCCACACCTATTCAGTTAAAAACTCCCGGGCGAAATATAAATTATTTAGAAATTGTTGCAGCATATAATGGGTTAAGATCATTTGCAAAAGATATTACTAATAGTAATATTCTTTTGCGTATTGATAATGTTACGGCAATAGCTTGCATCAATAAAATGGGAAGCGTTAGGTACAAAAATTTAAACGAGGTCGCCCAAAAAATATGGAACTGGTGTGAAAAGAGAAACAATTCACTTCATGCGTCTTACATCAAATCTTCACTTAATAAAATAGCAGATTCAGAATCTACAATAAAAAATACTGCATTAGAATATGAGACTACTGCAGAAATTTTTCAGAACATTATATCTAAATTTGGTGTTCCTGAAATAGACCTTTTCGCGACGTGCCCGAATAAAAAAATGTGAAAAAATTGCATCTTGGTTCCCTGACCCAGAGTCCACATATATCGACGCATTTACTGTTGACTGGAGTATATATATTTTTTACGCATTTCCTCCATTTCCTTTAGTAAACAAAGTTTTAGAAAAAATAATTAGAGATCGGGCCACTGGCATTGTTATTGTCCCAGATTGGCCCAGTCAAAGATTATTAATAGAAAAACCGTTAACATTTATATCCGAAAAAGGATTGAATATTTCTTCTTTCAGGGAACTCCCAATATTGGAAAAAACTACCCTGGTGGTCGGGAAATTATCTGGAACTCTTTTAAGTTAAGAAACACTCCAGACAATGTAATCCCAATATTGTTAGCGTCCTTAAGTACAAATACACTTAAACAATGTGATACGTGTTTAAAACAATGGTGGAAATATTGTTCAGACATTTTTTTAAATCCACATGAGTATTGTCTAAAGAATATTTTGGAATATTGTTCATATATACAAAAATCAGGAATATATTTTTCGTCCCTTAATACCCATAGAGCAGCTCTATCTTTGATATTGCCTGTAGATGAACGAGAAGAAATTATTCTAAAGATTTTTTAAAGGAGCATATAAATTAAAACCGAAAGGAGCACACTCAGCATTAGGTTGTAGCTAATCACACACATAAGTATTATACAATTTATTAAGAAAGTCTTCAACACAGTTTATTCTACGCCCTATATTTATTTTGTTTGGGTTTGGGTTTTCACTTTACATAAACGTAAAATTAGATTAGTTTATATTAGTTTAGCTGTTGTCACCTTATACGGGCATCCTTTACCATTGCCTACCTTATTTTGTTAAAAAAAAATTGGCTTTGAACCTTGGAGTGAAGTGCGTGTCCCTGTTTATTATCAGTTGTTAGTGATTGGGTTTTTCGTCTTGTGTTACGTTAGTGTACAATAATAAATTATACTATGTCAAAACATCTCGGTGATTCAAAATCAGTTGCTTTAAAGCGTTTTTGTAGTATAGAATCCCGATTGCAAAGAAATATAACACGATTATTTAGAGTTTATGAGCAAATATGAAATTTTGACACACATCATTTAAATGTAATTTTGATGTTGACAATTCACCTGAAATAAATTTGTATTACCTTCCGCACCATGCAGTGATTCGACAATCCAGCACAACGACAAAGCGTTGTATCGTATTGGACGGTTCAGCAAAACTGTGCTGAATGATGAAATGGAAACAATTAGTGAAATTAATTGATAACTAGGTCAAGTCCAGTACAGCTCAAAATATTATGTATTAGTTGTTATAAATACTAAGTAAGCAAAACAGGTAATTTAGGTTAGCATTAGATTAATTAGAATGTGGAGAATCTAGTCAACTCTCAACGAGTGTACAAGTAGTTTAAGAAGCATTATGTATCATTTTGTAAATAAATCGTAAAAATTCCAATTGAGTATCTATCACAATAACCCAACGAACCGACGAATATTACATGGCGATCCTGCCAGTCCAGTAAGCCTAAATAAATTAAAATCGATTGGATGGACTGGAAAAAGAGAACTCGATAGGAAATTTTGAAAAGAATATGGAAAAATTGGAATGGAGATGGATTTGGTGTAAAAATAGGCTTAAAAAGAAGATCGAAAAACTTATTTTTTCTCTATTAGCTTTTTAGGACTACAAAAACAGAAAAATAAAATAAATATTATTATTGGGCTGTCGTTGGAGTTTTGAAATGACTATAAAAATAGTATAGAAATATGGTATACATACAGCTGACAAGCCAAGTAAAAAAGGGGTTAAAATTGAGGAGATATATTTCAATGTATTATAATATTATGTAATGACAAGGTTAGTTTAGTTTAAGATTATACAAATGAGTTTGGTAGATAAGTTTAGACAAGTGTATGACGAGATTAGAGTTTTTAAGAAAAATATAGATAAGGATAATCAGCAACGGCGGGAAAATTCCCAAGTGTCATAGTGCCATAGTATATTAATAGACATATTAAAAATTATTTTAGAGAACGTAAATAGTAGTACGGATTCACTAAAAGTAGATAGTATGGCGGAAACGTTTGATTTGCGAACAGCGGCATCTTTATTGTCATCCATGAATGTTACCGAAGACTGCCCAGGCAACTGAATTTTATTGTGAACTTCTAAATGACAACGATAAGAAATTACTTATTAACTATGTGCTAAAAACTAGTCTTTCCCAAAATGCAAAGTTACGACTCGAGAAGCCTTATGACACGACTGCAAAGTTAGTGAAAGACATGAGCTGATCAAAAAATCTGTGACATCTTTAACATCGGAATTAAGTAGAGCAAGACATTGATGAATTCGGCAAGACAATTCAACACTTATTACTAGACTTGACTTTAACGCAGGCAGATGGAGAAGATAACGGTTTAAAAATTTTGACAAATGTTAACGAAAAAGTAGCCACTTTTGCGAAATCAACAGCTGTGTACCATAATAATTGACAGCAGCTATAAGTGGCGCAAAAGACGAAAATGAGAATATAACTACTACTAAGTCAAACAGTAATCAGTCACAAGTTTTCCTCACGCGACAGAAAAATTCAAACCACCGTTTTAATGGTTTTCATAATAATTTCCGAAGAAGAAATACTTCACGTAAACATAATTACAGCGTCGGCTATGGGGGTATAAACAAGAAAATAGCCAAACACAGCAGAATTCTTATAATAATTTTTCTTCGCAACTTCGTCTCATTATTACATAATGTAGTATACAACTCCACTCCGGGTCGGCACGATTTAAAGTTGGCTTTGAAAACTGCTGCTTATGCACTCCAACGCTAGATATCGTCATTATAATTTCGTGCCCAGTGTCGAACAGTACAAATAACCAATCGCTAGTGAAAATAAAAGTGAAATATGCCAAAAAGTGATCATAGTGCTGATTCACGTCCGTCACACAAAATATATAAAAGGGAAAAATATGAAAAATTTCGACGGGAATTGGCCAGGCTTAAGAAAAAATTAAGATCTTCAATATCGTCATTGTCGTCAGACAACGAGAGCAGAAATTCAGATCGTAAGTACACGTATTTGTTCCTAATAATCGAAATCTAGTTGTTTGTAAACTTAACAATATTCACTTCACGCCAAATTAAATATGTAATATATCGAATAGTCAATCATATGCTCTAACCCGCTGGAAACCAGATTGTTTCCCTTTAAAATCGTTTACATTTAAAATGTAAAGGGGACCGAATCGTAAATTAAACACCAGGATATTATACACACACAGGGGGATGATTTACGATTATTTTAAAACTTGTTGAGTTAGACGTACAATAATTTTTTATTTAACATTTCTATAGTGGTATAACTATTATAATATTTTGACGGGGCATTCACAGATGTCTGCCGGTAAACATTACCTGCACAAAGCAGTACATATTAAAAAAGCCTGCCATTTACAAATGCCTCGGCGATGATTACCTACACATTGTCAACATAAGTCTTGCATATACAGACAATGAGGAAACGCCAGGACCCGAAGGCGTGCATGAGGAAACCGTCACAATAAATAACCCTCCCTGCAGTGCCACAATTATACAGCAGGACATTCTTTCTAGTAACTGATTTATGTCTCATAACCGCCCCTTCAGCAAAAGCGTAATAAACGAAATGAAACTAATTCACGGTAAAAGTGTCATCAATATCCATGAATGCTGTTTTAATTCTATCAATCGAAATTGCATGTGCTGAATCATTTTTAACGATAAAAAAGTTTTGGGTATACGATGATTTTGAATTATTCATAATCTTGATTCTTGATGATCTCAGAGAAGGATTTCCGTGTTCTTTTTGTATCGAATAGAGGAGACAAGGAAGTATTTAAACTGTTTTTGACCAAAATCAAAATCAAATGTCTGGGGTGATAAAGTCGAAGATTTCTATGTCTGATATCGCAGAAGGTTCTTGCAATGCTTGGGTTGAAGTAATGAATGTATCAGAGTAACGACTATTTTGCACCTGGCATGTTGACCGCGCGCGGCGCTAAAATTTATCTAGAATAAAAGAAAAAAACTACAGGTATCATCGATTTACAAAGATTTAAGAGCCTTGTTAGAGGCAACAGACGTAGATGCTTTAAATAAAATGATAAAAAAAATTTGTAGTCGGACTAACAGCAAAATAATGGACTTCATCCCAAATTTTAAAGATAATTATGGAAAAACACCAAGCAATTGGCTTATTGGCATAGATTATACTCGGGGATAAATACTATAAAGCCTGGAATGTATGCAACGAACAATTAGATGTTTTTGCTTAAAAGGAAAAAAGATAAAAGGCTCGATAAATCAATTGTGGTAATTATGAAGTTTGTTCGTGATAAACTAATTGGCCGACTCATTACTATCAACAAAAGGAAAATAAACAGTAAAGTGAAAGACATCTGATCTAGGCATAAAACATGGAAGAAGTAAAGCAAATTGTTAAACATGTGAAATTCCTTCAGAAAGATGTGAAATCTATTGCATTCAAGAGGTAAAAGCACATTGTACATGCAGCTTAATCTGCCCGGACTGCAAAATATATCATCATTAGAATATTTGTACCTGTATTGATGCATCAATAAAATGAAACGATCAAACGAACTTACCTGAATGAAGTTCGATCGTAATTAAATGAAGGTCTCGTTCAAGACTAAAAAAGTTGGAAGAAAAAGTTACAAGAAAACGTAAATGTAAATGCTTTTTCTTTGTTTATATTATGGGATATATAATAATATGCTCTTTGTAAAATGATGTAGGAATATTTCTATAAGTTTAGTTTTGCCTGTTAGTTTGCGCATGAAAGTATTGTTTAGTGTTAGTATTGTTTATTTATTTCTCGGGGGTTGGAACAAAGTCAGAAGTGGGATCTCTCTTTCTAATAAAACACCTGAATTGTTATGGGATAACTGGTGACTCGATAGTAAAGATTTGCGGAGAGAGTCAGTCTTTGTATGATAACGAAATGGTGCACAAAATATAATAGGGTTTTAATTAAGTATTTAAAGTGATTGTTCAGTGGCGACGAGGATTAAAACCGTAGAAATAAAAGTAAGTACGCTTTATCAATTCTAAATGTATAAAGCCAATGAGAAATAAAGGCACAGTACTCAATCTTTGTGAGGAAAATTCCCGCAAATATACATTTAGCTACTACGGAAACTTGTATAAAAAATAAACTTAAACCATTTTTATAGCCAATGTTTTATGTCCTTGGCAAACATTTCTTTTAAAATTTTAATTATTTTACGCCTGCACCTAGTGCACCTGCATAATTATTTCTATTTAGATAATTTACTGTGTGATTCTACCCTTTAGTACTGTATTTATTGTTTTTAATGCATACTATAGCACTACTTGTTTAATTGATTATTTTTATACATATTTAATTTACTACTGTGTCACAGTTTACGTTTTCATCTAACTCGTATAGAAAATGTTTGTATTATTAACACCAATAAATTGTTAATGTTGGTGTTATTGTTATTAAAAGAATGCGCAATAATTAACACAAACATTGTATTTGATAAAATGCATTAAACGCGCTCGCAAATTAAGGGACTCTGGTCTAAAACAAGGGACTCAGGTTCAAAACAAGGGACTTAGGCTAACACAAGGGACTTACGTCCAAAACACAGGACTCAGGTCCAAAACAATGAGCTCAAGTCATAAACTAAGTAAGAAAGTCTCAAAAATTGTTCAAACCGGTACACGAGGGATAGTTGGTCAAGGGAAAATGTTAAAATCGAATGAACAGTAATATATGCAGGGATGCGAAGTTATGATATTCAGTATTGGAAATAATATTAACAACAATATTAATAATAATTACTATGTCGAAGCCTATATCTTGCTAATAATAGCCGATCTAAACTTTAAAACCAGAGAAATCTGGGAGTAAAAGTATAAAAATAATAATATCGTAATGACGACTATTAATAACAATGATAATAAATTGATATTGGACCGTCTAAGCATGGGAACTAAATCTTTGTATCGTACACAGGGTGAGACGAATAAACATGCTTCAATTGCTCAAGTGGACCAGCACTGGAACATTTCGATTGCGAAGGAGATGTCTGCTCAGTGGGTATAGGATGGAAAAAATGGAAAAGGGCGTTCAGCATATACATGGAAACAGCGAGTATTGAGGACTTGCCCAAAAAACGGGCAACCTTTGTATATACCGTCATGTAGGAATTATCATTAATAATTTAAATCCCGAAAAGTGGCAAATGCTTATACAAGCAAACACATTCGACCCTAGTCAATTTACAGATTTATAAACAACAAAACAAAATCAATGTCGTAGAGTAGAATTGTTTACTTCTACGAACACGTTTAAAAAACATAAACATAACATTGACATTGTAGAATGTTTGTGAAATAAGCAATACTAATTAATATAAATTAAATAACATAAACAAATCGGGGATTCCTTACTTTGGTTCCGCGAAGTCAGTGTTGAAGTTCCTCTGGTTGGACAGATCAGTTAAGAGTTTAGTGCAGAAAAGAAACGAATAGTTGGAAGGCCTCTTTAAATAACTGTTATTATCAAATGCAGAGACGTTATCAGATTCCAGGAAACTGTTAATGTAAATAAATGTCGACCGTCTACGGGTATGTGTATATTTAGAACGTGCTTAATGCTTTTAGATAACACCAGCTGGCTGTTATAATACAATGACTAATAAGTCACGTGATCCATTATAAGGAGAGAAATCATGTAAACAATGAAATCATCATATTTCTTCCCATATTTTTCTGCTTACTCGATACGAAAAGTGGAGGTGGAATATAGCATAAAAGTAAAGACCAGAGATCACCGCATTCATTCACAATCTTAAAGCCGATATATAAGCAACAGCAATGTCTTTCGCAAAAATTAATGTTGAAGCTCATGTCACGCCGTTCATGAAAATTTATGAGCTGGAAGTCGATAGAAAATATAAAGTGCTAGACATATATAAAGCACTTTCACCGTATGGTATCCAGATCCAAGTAATCCTCGAAAATTGTAAAGTGAGTTTTCCAGCCAGATACTCACGCATTATTTCCGATGATGATATGGTGACGCTACGACAAACAATTATACTAAAAGAAGTGTATTTAGTAAATAGAGGGCTAGCAGGCACGAATTCATCGAGTCCTAAAGATGGATCCCGAAACGTATAAGAAGAGGTTACAGTAATTTATAAACAATTTGAAATTACTAAGAGAAGACGTTAAGTACGTTGAAGTTTTACGTACATTTCAACATGTCAGTATCCAGCCGAAGATGTCCAAGAACAGTTCAGTTCAGCGATGACGTTAAAATTCATCACATTTACCATTGGAGCTATGCTCATAGAACTGCTAGATGTGGTAACTGGATGCAAGATGCCCGCGATCGAGAACGTTTTCAATTTAAAATATTACGATACGCTCAAATAATTAATCCTGTACTTGAACATAAATATTCTGTTATTATATCACAAAACTTGTAACCTCGTTCTTATATGTATTAATAAATAAATTTAAAAAAATGGTTGACTATTATTACCCATTTCCTAATTAAATGAAGAATTCAGATTTTTTTTTCAAGTTTATTGTAACGAAAATATTCATGCTGCATTTTATGTGTTTTTTAATGCTGAATTCAAATATGCAGTCAAAAAAATTAAATCTTAAAAAATAAAGCCGCCCCAGGCAAAAAATGAAAAAATTCAGATTTTTTAAGTTTATTGTAATGAAAATGTACAAGCTACATTTTATGTGTTTTTTTAATGTTGAATTCAAATATGCAATCAAAAAAATTAAATCTTAAAAAATAAAGCCACCCCAGGCGAAAAATGAAAAAAAAAAAATTTTCATAATATATTTTATTTATCTGAATACATAATATAGTAATAAAGCTTATATATGTACATGGAATACATAATACAGTAATAAAGCTTATATATGTACATGGAATACATAACCTATAAAAAATACCAGTAATAATAATAATAATAATAATAATAATAATAATTAATATATGTGCATAAAAAGTTAAACAATGCTTTTTTGTACAATCCAACTGTTATGGGAACTATCAAATCCAAGCCATTTAACGAAAACCTTATTTCCTTTCTTCCTCAAAACTTTCTCAACGAGATACTCGTCTGGATGTTTAACCTTCTGCAGTTCTTCGGTATAGAAGCATCCTTCTATTGGCTGTTTCTGTGCATCAGTCAGTAAGTATGTTATGGGGCTGGTATAATTAATTTTTGAAATAGTAAATATTTCATTAGACCAATTAGGAGAGTATAACCTTTATAGAACACGCCTCTGTACTTGCTTATTCTCGCATGATCGTTAATTTTAAATTTAGGTAATTGCGAATATGTAATTGTAGGATAATTGTAAACGGATTTCAAGAGTATTTTTTCATTCTTTTTATTTACATCTGCGGGTTTCATGCCGATGGTACGATGTCTAGTATTATTATATTTCCTAATAATATCAGCAAGTAAATTATACCATCGAAAAGAACCATTTATACTAAATTCCTTATACATCATAGATTTTATAGTTCTATTTACGCGTTCGACTACTGAACATTTTTTAGTGCTGTACGAGGAATAATGATTAATTTTATATTTTTTCATTAATTTTTGAAAATTAATATTATAAAATTCGGTTCCATTATCAGTTTGTAAATTGACGGGGATTCGTTTATCTGTGACTAATATTTTTTCCATAGCTCGAGTAACATTTACACCAGATTTAGATTTAACCGGTTCAACCCATACGTACTTTGAAAAAACATCAATTATAATGAAAATATATTTATAATTTTTATTGTAATTAGCATATGAAATCATTTCGACTAAATCAGCCTGAAGTAACTCACTTAAACCTATAACTACGACTTTTCGTCTCTTAAAGTTATTTCTAGCCGGCTTATGTATTTCATTAACAATATCTCTTTTTATAGCAGACATGTTTACAGTTCAGCAATAATTTACGTACTGTTAAATTAATCCAGCGGTTCGATTATCTTACTTTCTAATAGTTCCTCCAAAATTCTATTTATTTCATTCGTATGACTTGAATTGCCTGCCTCCTGTGAAGCAATCAAAAGCCTAAGACGGTCGACGAGTTCATTAGGATCGTCCCAATAGACGTAATCAATAGCATTATCAGTGACCTGCATCATTAATTCGCCTCCTCTTACTTTACCAGGAGCACGTCGTCGAGGCTTGCGAACGTAAAGCATTGGTTTAATAATATGCTGGTACTTCCAGCTCTTACTACCGGATTTTTGCTCTTCGGAATTATAATTTCTCTTATGTGCGATAGTGCTTTTACAATATCAATGTACTGTTTCTTATCATCATCATTATAGTGATGTGAACGTTTTTTAAATAGTAATTCATAAAGACCGCGAGTGCCCTGATACTCTTTATTATTTATTATTAAATTGTCACCGTCAAACTGAATTGCAGAATTTCCAATCTTCCTTACACCATATCGAAAATCGTGTTTATTTGTAATATCATGCATCATCTCAAATATATACGTTTTAGGAAATCACCAAATTTCTCAAGATACTCCTCATCTGACTGGACGCCTTCTTCGGAGTCGACAAGCGGCTGTGTAATATTAATAGTTTTTTCATCCTCCAAGGGTTCAGATTTTTTCTTAATGTTTAAATTCTCATCCGTCTCAAGCTTGATATGTTTAGCTATTGAATGTAAAGGTGCGGTGATTGGGGCAAAGGACTTTTCGATTTGCAGATCGTACATTTTGAGTGCCTCTAATTTGCGCTTTACGGCTTTCCGAGCTTCGATAATTTTATTAGTAATGTCCATGTCGACAGGTGCGTCAGATAACATGTGTAATTATCAACTGATTGAGATAGTAAAATCACAGGTATATATACTCATCAAACCCCTTTCGGTATCGGCCATGTTTGATATCACTATCTTTATCTATCACTAGGAATCCGTATTTATCTTTCCATCATAACGAACACATATGTTTGAAATCCTCAAAGCTCATATCGGTATTAACGTGATCGGAATATACATGTCTAAGATTCATGTCATCCTGCTTGAATAATATCAGTAAATCTGTATTCTCTCTTATCAGATGTTTTGGAATGCGGGTATAGGTCTGACAGAGATTGAAGCTGTCTATCTGTTTATGCCGTCCCATGCTAAAGTAGTCACGCATCACACTTTGATTGTCGCAAGCTACGTCATCAAATATAAAAATGGAATTAATTTTAGTGTGGATGAGTCAGCAGGCTTATCACGATGTTTGTTTTCCCACAATTTGAAGGTCCGCATATGATACACCTGATACTGTCGGGTAACAGAGAACCATGTCTACTATCTTTTTTCACATGACTATCGAAATCGAGATTATCGATTTTCAGACTGTTACCTGTCTTGATGAAACGCATGATTGACACTGATGTATTTCCACCTGGAGTTTAAGTATAAATAGCTTTCGATCACCTGTAACACCTCAGTCTACTTTTACGTGCGACAGAGGTAACATGGCTCTAAACACTCTCATAAATAAATTACCTTTCGAAGCCCATATACCTGGCTATCGTTTCTGCGGCCCAGGTACTAAATTAGAAAAAAGACTGGCGCGAGGAGATCACGGAATTAATGGCTTAGATGAAGCGTGTCGTGATCACGACATACAATATTCTAAAGTCAATGATGTGAAAGGACGGCATTTTGCCGATAAAGAATAGGCAAAACGTGCTCTGAAGCGTGTATTTCTAGGGATTCGTCCATTGGAGAAAGAGCGGCAGCAGCCGGTGTAGCAGGCATTATGGGTGCTAAAGTTAAATTTGGCTTGGGATGTAAAAAAAGAAAATCCGGCGGTACGATGACGTTTAAAAAAATATCCAATAAAATTCGTAAACTAGTACGTGGAGCTCCCTCTGCCGGAGATGTTATCAAAAAGGCCGCTCGTGCAGTACAGCGTATTGAAAAAGACAAAAAAATATCACCGATGGCTGCTCGCGTTATTCCTATACCGAAGACGGGTGGCGTTCTACCGCTAATACCAATATTTGCTGGACTTAGTGCTCTGGGGGCGCTAGCCGGTGGATCTGCAGGTATAGCGAAAGCCGTAAGAGATTCGCAGGCGGCAGCCTCTCAGCTTAAAGAATCTAAACGTCACAATCAGGCTATGGAGAGCATCGCTCTCGGTAAGGGACTCTATCTTCGTCCCTATCGAACAGGACTTGGCCTATATATGAATAAAAATACCAACGGCAAGTGATTAGTAAAATTACCAAATCGTGCGCTCACCGACGTGGATCTGAAAAAATATGTTAAGTTGTTAAATATACCTAATTTTCGAGGAATATTTATGCGAGACCGACTACCTAAACGCGTACGTAAAATTGAGACGGGCATTGTGAACTTGGATAGTGATAGCGGTAATGGTACTCATTGGACTGCATACTGGAAGAACGGTTCGAAAGCCGTTTATTACAGCCTCCTCTTGAATTAATAAAATATTTAAATTGTTCGATTGAATACAATCACAAGCAGTATCAGTCTTATGACACAGTAAATTGTGGACATCTGTGTTTACAATTTCTATATAATGCGTCATGCTTTTAAGTCACGTTCATTCTCAGAACTAACCTTGAAGCCGCAACATGTCTTGTACGTTTACATTATCCGGCAAATCATCTAATAGAACCGCGCACTTTTCCCCACCCATAGACCTTGAAGACGGTGTTGAATATTCGCTTGCTTTAATAAATTTCGAGGCATATAACTCCATACCGAACATAGACGCTACAAATAATCATTTATATTATGATACAGACGATAAGTTTATAAAAATTCCTGAGGGCTCGTATGAAATAGAAGATATAATAATTACGTAAGAAAGCATTTTATTCGGAATCATGGTAACGACGGTCATATTTCTATAGTATCCAATAAAAATACGTTAAAAGTGGACATTAAATCCAATAAGATGATAAATTTTGAAAAGGCCGGCGGTATTGGCAGTTTGTTAGGATTCACATCTCGTCGTCTAAAACCGCCCGAGAAACATATATCTGATTTCCCGGCAAAAATTCAAAAAGTAAACGCCATATGCGTGGAGTGTAATCTCATCACAGGCAGTTACATGAATGATAGATCTGTACACATTATTCATGAATTTTTTCCTAGCGTGCCTCCCGGCTATAAAATAGAGGGCCCCGCTAATGCAATTTACCTGCCGATTAATAAGAGACATATAGATAGCATATCAATTAGGATAGTCGACCAAGACGGTGATCTTGTTAATTTCCGTGGCGAGGTCATCACGGTAAGACTGCACTTGAAGAAGAATGGGTCTTAGTTTCCGAAATAGTTTAAAAGGAACACCTGTTCGCGTTCGAAACAGTTCACTTGTAACCTTCAAGGTGTTAACATCTAAAAATAGACGTTTTCTTTACTCTCTTGGCTATAAAGTGCTAATATGAATCCGAATATTTTAAACGTGTTTGAGAAGCCTACGTTCGAAACCGCGATAACTAATTTTGAAAATCATACTCATGGGCCATATTCAATTAGAAAAAATAATAACGACGAAATTCGTATACCCATTCAGCAGCAAGATGTGTATACTGCGCCGTTTGCTAGTTCGCTGTGTATGCGGGGTCGGTTACCTAAAGAGGATGGTACGGTTTCGAAAACGGCGTTCTTTGATAAAATGGGGTTCCTGTATCTGTTTGACGAGATACGATACGAAGTGAGCGGTAAAATTGTGGACAGCAGTAGAAATCCAGGCCTAGCGACTGTTATGAAGGAATATGCATCATTCAACCCGAATGGCGCGAATTACTTAGAAAATGCTGGGTGGACGGATGTGGATGATAATTTTGCAGACGAGAACGGTTACTTTGACGCAAGAATACCTTTAAAAATATGTCTGGGGTTCGCAGAGACCTTTGAAAAAATTATTTTAAATGTCCGTCAAGAGCTGGTACTCGTTCGCAGTAGTATTAATACAAACGCAATCATAAATCTTGTAGCTGACGAAAATATTAAAGTAGAATTGGAAAGCGTTCAATGGCGTGTACCGCACGTGACTGTATCTGACGTTGAGCGATTAAAATTAATGAAATATCTAGAGAGAAATATCGATTTGCCTGTACCGTTTAGAAGCTGGGAATTACATGAATACCCCATGCTGATGGAATCGCAGACGCACACTTGGAATATTAAAACTTCGTCTCAGTTAGAGACGCTGCGATATATTATTTTCGGACTTCAAACGGGTCGTAAAAATGTAGCCGCTAAACGTATGAGTGAATTTGATTACTGCGAGTTGACTAATTTTAAACTTTTTTAAATTCGGAATCATATCCCTATAACTTAAATATTAATTTTGAAAAGAATTTCTGTGCTACTCTGTATGAAATGTTCTGTCAATTTCAGAAATCTTATTATGAAAAAGAAAATCAACCTCTGCTTACTAAATATAAATTTAAAACTAAAGCTCCCCTGGTAGTTATCGACTGTTCGTGTCAGAATGAGGTTGTAAAGTCGAGTGCAGTGGACATTAGGGTGGAATTTAGCACTAACAAAAATATTCCGAAAGACACTGCTGCCTATTGTCTTATAATTCATGATAGATTGATTTATTACAATCCTTTAACCAGTATAGTTCGTCCATACTAATATGTATATAATAGACGTGCAGGGCTTCCAGCATAAAAAGGAGTTAGCTTTTACATGTAAAGAAATTTCAATTTTAAATATTACCGATGTCTCGTGTGTACATCGGATAATTAAACAGTCCGTTAAGTTACGGGCTTCTTACACAAAATATTAAGAAGCAAATTGGATAACTAATCATGTGTCTCCAATGGTCCACGCCTTATGATAATCTCCGGTACGGTGACCTGCAGGACTTCATCGAGAGCCACGTACTTGAGAGAGAGGCAAATGTTTTTGTCAAGGGGCTGGAAAACAAGCGATGGCTTCAGCATTATCTGCCTAATAATAATAATATTATAGACTTATATAATTGTAATAATATGAATAGTTTAATGTTAAATAATTTAGAATATCATTGTCATAAACATATTAATAATCATTTAGGCTGCTCTAGGCAGAATGTCTACTCGATATATCAGTGGTATATTGTAAATAAAGATAAGGTTTTTGAATAAACAAATATATTCTAACCATATTGGCTTTTATTTCTGTATGCATGTGTGTGTGTGTGTGTATGAATGACGAGTGGGATGGGGCAGAGAGAGAGAGAAGTGGGAGAGCTGTTTCCTTGAGACAGAGCGTGGTGATCGGTTAGACGCTGCAAAGATGCATCATCAAACGGGTCTTAAAGAGCTGCTAGCAGGCAATATTTGCCAATGTTCAATGTGTGAAGTCCCGCCGGAGGGCTGGCCCCCGTAACGGAGCCGCCACCACCGCAGGAGATGCGCCGGCTGATACTCTTAGCTGACATTATAAAAGGTATTTAAATATTTTCCGTTTCGTATAACTCAATACTTATAGATATTTTTTTAAATTGTTACAGACTCCATTGAACTGAGAATTACATCGGAGATATGGAGAAGTCGATCTGCCGGCCAGCGAGACCAGTGAATTTCTTTTTTAATTATACATACGATCTGCTCTCCCGCCAGACAGCCAGACCAGTGATTTTTATTATTTTAATTATATATGCAATTTAATTATATTTTTTTTATATTAATAAAAAATGTTATTAATAATCTTTTTTTATTTCAATGAGTTGATAGCATCTCATACTTAAACAAAAAAATCTATTACGTGTCTGATCAGCTCGAACAGGTGTAACAGGTACGCGTCATTTTAAGTTATATTTAACTATATTTAACTTCTATGTAATCTATATGGCAACGTTGATATTGTGAAACGACCACTTGGGGGAGGTTCAGACCATATGCGTCTAAAAGATATCATTCACCCACCACAGTTTGCCTTGTATATACATGTTTTGTTAAGTTTTTTAAATAAATAGTTTAGTTGGAAACAGACATTTTCAATTAAATGCAATTAAGTGTTATACAGTCCACAAACATAGAATTAACATGGTCCAGTCGAGCGAATTTTAGTAATAAATAATTAGTGAAACAATTAAACTAAATCAAGTGACAATAATAAATCTGTGAGTGAGACCGAGAGCAAGTGAGCAGAGTCATCCCAGGAGAAGTTCAGCATAGAGCAGTGGCGTCGCCAATATAAAAAGTGAGTCCGTTCCTTTATATTTTCAATTTCTATTTTCCATTTCCAATTTTCACTGAATTTGTTTATTGACATTTATCAATTTGGATCGATACAATTACAATGGCTGATGATTTAGCCAGTTTAAATAGTCGACGCGGACAAATGAAATCAGCTTTAACACGAGCAAGAAAATATTTCGATAACGCAGATTTTTCGAATGTTGACTCAAAAACAATTACAGAATTAAAAATAAGATTAAGTAAAATCGAACCACTGCTTGATACATTTGATGAGATACAATTAGCAATAGAATATATCAATAAAGCCAATGCCGGAGATAATTATGATAATACTGCCGATGAAATTGAACGTGTCACATTTGAGAAAAATTATTTTCCTTTAGTCGCTGATATAAAGCTTTTCCTTTAGTCGCTGAGTGAAAATCAAAGTAATAATAATTTAAATAGCGTTTCTCCTTCTTCTAATGAATCACTTGGTCAAGTTAAGTTACCAGCAATATCTTTGCCTTCATTTAGTGGTCAATATTACGATTGGATTGAATTCAGAGACAATTCATTAATTAATGACAGTAAAAATTTGTCGAATGTTCAAAAATTTCATTATTTAAGATCCTCTTTGCAGCCCGAAGCATTAGATATTATTGAAGCTACTAAAGTGTCATCAGAAAATTATTTAATTGCTTGGAAAATGCTCACCGAACGATTTGAGGAGAAATCTCTCATAATTCACAGTCACATTCGTGCTATTTTCGAGTATACAAGTGTGAAAAAATAATCTCATGTAGAGTTACGGAAACTATTCGACACAGTAACAAAACATTTGCGGTCTTTGAAAGTATTAGGTGAACCTATAGAACATTGGGATTCTCTAATAATTTATATCGTTGTGGCAAAAATGGATCAAGAAACTAGCAGGGAATGGGAGTTATTTGAGAAAAAAGGGGAACGTGCTACTATGGAAGATTTAAATAAATTTATGAGACAACGTTGTGCGGCATTGGAAAAAATTGCTGAAAAATTAGATAACACTCTATTCGAAAAAAGGGGAAATAACAACTATAAAGGTAAAAATAGGGCGCACGCCCATGTCACAAATATCGACACATCTGGAAGCGATAATAGAAGTGGTTGCTCTTGCTATTTCTGCCAAAGGGACCATACAATATATAAATGTCAAAAGTTTTTAAAACTTTCGCCTAATGAACGAATCAATGCAACTAAAAGGCAACGTTTATGTTAGAATTGTTTACAACCAAGTCACAATCTACAAGCCTGCACAGCGGTTGGTTGTCGAAAATGCGGTAAACGGCACAATTCTTTATTGCACATTGAAAGAAAATATGATCATTCGAATTCGACTTCTAGGAACAGTCAGGTACCCAATAATGACAGACAAGAAGCCTCGACGTCTCAAAACCTCGGAGCGACGCCGACAGCATCACTACACGCGGTATCTGAAACGAACTATGTTGCTGCGTCACATGTGTTACTGTCGAGAGCAATTGTCCAGGTAAAGGACTCGCGGGGAAATTTACATCATTGCCGTGCGTTATTAGATAGTGGTTCACAAAGCAATTTTATTACGAAACAATTATGCGAAAAATTAAATTTACTATTAAAAAATGCAAACTATTCTGTGGTAGGTGTGGGTCAAGTAACAAAATGAGTAAATTCAATTATTGATTTAAAACTATATTCAAGGAATGATAAATACAATGCTTCAATTTCGTGTTTGGTGCTAGAGAAAATTACTGATAATTTGCCTACAATTTCATTTAACAAACGGACAATTAAAATTCCTAGCTATCCTACTTTTTACAATTCGGGTCCTATCGATCTATTATTAGGATCTGCGATTTTTTGGGAACTATTGTGTGTTGGACAATTTCAATTAGAAAATTCCCATTTAACTATACAAAAAACACGATTAGGTTGGGTCATAGCGGGAGGTTTAAATGTTACTCCCACCAAACAAATACAATCTATCAATTGCTTAGCTATAGACAATAATCTAGAGGACACTTTAGCTAATAATAGACTCGATAGTCGAATTGTCAAATTTTGTCAGGTTGAAGAATTTGTCAATAAAATAAATCAATCTAAATCAGAGGAATATTGTGAACAACATTTTGTAGATAATTTGAAACGGGATAATGATGGACGATTTACAGTGAAACTACCATTAAAAGAAAATGTGTACAATTTAGGTCAATCAAAACAATTAGCGATAAATCGATTTTATTCACTAGAACGCAAACTAGCAAAAAACAATAATTTATACTTAGAATACTCAAAATTTATGCGAGACTATGAACAATTAGGTCATTTGGAAAAAATTAAGAACAATATAGACGATAACAATTTAGGTAATTATTATCTGCCGCACCACACTGTTGTGAAAGAAGCGAGTGTCACTACCAAGGTGCGTGTAGTATTCGATGCAAGTATGAAACCCGATAGTGGTTTAAGCCTGAACGACGTTCAATATGTGGGACCTACAATTCACAGTGATCTATATTCTATAATATTACGCTTTAGGCAATATAATTATGTCATGACGGCTGACATCTCAAAAATGTACCGCATGATTTGGGTAGAGCCGGAACAACGATCATTGCAAAGAATATTCTGGCGGTCAATCCCGACCTACGGGACGGCTTCAGCACCCTATCTCGCTACAAGATGTCTCTACCAATTAGCCATTGACAATGAGAAAACTAATCCATTGGCAAGTGACATAAAAAAAAATAATTTCTATGTCGACGATTTATTAACGGGCAGTGACGCGAAGCAAGAACTATTAAACTTACAATTAGTCTGGGGTCCAGCAGTACGAAATCGCTCTAAATTCCAAGTAACCTGTTCCGACATGACGTACATTTTTCAACTTCAGATTTGCAAAAAGGGTTATATAGGACACCAGAAATGACTTGTCGGATTCTTATCAGCTCTTGCATAACTTCTTAAATGATAAGAAAAGAGACGAAATGGTAATTCCTAAAAAAATGTTTTTTAATACATAACACGTCCTGTAAAAGAAACTATGAGTGCTATCCATCTAATTTTTTTATAGTATACACTAAAGACATAAGCGCTTGGAAGAAGCTCGATGGCACTGTTTAAATATGTTTAGTTTTTTGTGAAAAAAATATGAAATCTGTAACTATAAAATATTGTAGTAAGAATTTCAACATACGAGCAAGTACTTCAATTTTAAATTTTTCGTGTATAAACTATGCTAACAAACATACCCAATATATTGAAAATGTTTTTAAGACAAGAACTAAGTTGATATTGCATATAGTATTCGAGTTGGGAATTTTTAAAATGGGTGCATGATGCGGCGCATGTAATAAAGGCGACAGCTCTCCTAAAATTCATAAAGCGCATGAAAACAGTTTACTGTGGAATTAGCTGGTATGTTCATGTTTACTAGGCGTATGTACTTATGTATATAGTGTGAAGTTATTTGTCTTAACATTTTACATTATAAAAACTATTTGTGTTAGATTGTTTAAATCGATTGATTATTGTTTGCGGTTCATATTTATTATTTACTAGCTATGCCCGCGGTTACGTTCGCGTGGAATTTTGAAATTGACTAAAAAGCTTCTTTATAAACGACGTTTGAGGTAGAATCACCATTCTGGAATATTTCAGAAAACTCACAAATTTTCTGGAATATTCCAGAGTACTCTCGAATTTTCTGGAATATTACAGAAGTTTAATCTTAAAAGTTTATGCCGTGCAAATACGCTTATTGTAGAGATCAAGCTGAATCTCCTGTTCTACTAGACTGATTTTCATAAAACTTGGCTTAGTCTAGGCCGATTTCGATGAAATAAGAATTAAGTGTTACTCCAAGCTTAGATGAACCTCATTGGTTCAGTAGTTTCTGCGTGATGCGCGTTCAATCAGACAAGCTGACAAACAGAGAAAAATTCCAAAATGTGTCTTAATGTATTCCATTACTCATCTTACATCCCCCACATCAGTTTTTTGCAATTATTTTCAATGTACAGACACGTCAACTTTACAAATGTATTATATGTATACGTTTGAAAATTATTAAAAGGTAAAATAATTTAATAAAAGTGATTTACGCTCCCTCCCACCGACGGAAGACGCTTTTCAACAACATGTTGCAAATATTACTTTTTTTAAACAATGTTGTAAACCGTCATTCAAATTACCTCTTGCACAAAATTTTGGATGCAAAATTGGAAATCAGGAGCTGGTACTGATAATGTCGATAAAAAAAAGTTTATCTGAACTTAAATTAAAAAGTGCAACTGTAAAATAAAATGCGACACAAAATGTTCTTGTGAGTGGTATTCAGTTGCGTGCTCGTGTGCTGCTTTTCCTGAAAATTGTTTTAAGGGAAAAAGCAATATGCATTATTTTATAATGATAGTGATTCTGACTAAAATCTTAGAATAGTTATACACAAAAATTACATAATATACAACATTAATGTTTTATTTAAAATATGTCCCTTTTCTGCTTTCTATTAAATATGCTAAATACCTAAAATAATATTTCTCACTAATATTTTATTTCTTAAACAATATAAAAACGAGTAGAAGTTGTACCCGGGCATGGCCAATTGCGAATACCTATTTGATTAACATTTTGCTCGAACACACAATTCACTTTGTATCGATTATTATTTTTTTAAATGAGTGGCCGCAATCGGCAACGCCCGACTACTACTTTCATTCGTTTTGTTGCATTATTAACATAAAGTAATTCAAATTTGCAATTATATTTAACAATATAGTGCTTTTTATTTTTACACTGTACCAATTATCGTGTAGACTATTTTTATTTTAATGCTGCATAATTACGCGCCTCATTAAAAAATCATAAACAAAAACCTGTATACTTTATCGACAGGATCTTTTTTAAAAAAACTTTTTCAATATACGGACTATATTTGGTAAGCAATTGTATATAAGAATTTCATAAATTTAACATAGTTGTCCGCATATCGAAATTTTTAGAACGTAAATATCAACCTTTTGATTTTAATTATTTTTTTCCAAAAAAAATATTCTTTTCAAAAATACCAATAGCTTAGTTAGAATCACGCATATCTTTTGAGTATACGTACCAAAAATCAGATCGGTAGGTTACATAGTTTTTGTTTTAACGGAGAATAACCATTGTAAAACATAATTTTGTAATTATCAATCCGCCATCTTTTTTGCGATTTCTGAAGTTGCGCAAGAGCAAAAATTAATCCGACAAGTGTTTTCTAGTGCCCCAGGTAATGCTCTCTTCATTACTTACATCAACATTTGTACGTCATGTCGGGACAGGTCATCTTGATTTTGGAGTGCTTGGACCCCGGACTAAATACGATATAAGCAAAATTCTATCCAGTGCCGGCTTTGAGTTACGCAAGTGGCTATCAAACGATGAAGATTTATGCAATCAATTTATTTTTAATGACAATCTAGAATCAAGTATATTATCAATTATCAGTCTCACGTGTGCAGCCGTACGGTACAGACGTTCAGCTGTACGGAGGAAGTATTACGTAACCTTATATACATCTATAGTAAAAATGTCAGTTAAACGGGAAAATACAATTACTTTAAATTTTGTTAATGTGAAAAAGAAGCCAACGAATTTATGCCTACATAAATGGATCAAAGAAAAACTAAAATTCTCCGTAGATCAGATAATATGTATACAGTTTGATCACATAAAAAACAAAGTATTTATAAAGCTAGTGTCCGAGTGGTTACTCAGAACAACCTTGCAGAAGTTTGTGGATGGTGTCCTAATCTTTACGGATGAGGAAGGTACAGAGCACGAAGTATATATAAGTGAAGAAAGTGAAGAAGTAATGGTTAGAATTTTTGATTTCCCAGTGGAACTTGATAACGGAAAAATTAAAGAAAAATTACAAAAATATGGTATAATAAGAAACATAAAGAACGAAAAATATACTGGTGCAGACGTCTATAATGTAGAAAGTGGGATAAGGTCTATTTCAATAGTTATGAAAACGAAGATTCCGTCATATATTACAATTGATGGGATAACATCATTGGTGTTCGGAATTCCCTCACTAGATTTTATAGTTTTTTTTTATTTTATTTAAATTTAGTGCCTTAAGGAAATAGATATATATGTATATTTTATAATATATTTTATTTTAATTATAAGTTACTTTCGAAACGCGCTTCAGAGTTACAATCGCACGCACCCTGGCGTGCGAAGAAGAAAGGAGAGAGAGATACGCTAAAAGGCCGCTACTGAGAACACGTGTATAATTGGTGTTAATTTTTATTTTTACTCGCTTTCGCTATTTCGTTACGCAAGTGCTTCTCTGTGAATCACACTATACTATACAGTCCAATCGAGGGCCAAGAAACACCGTTGGAAGCTGCACAACATTACTCAAGTAAATGCAATTGCAACTCACGCTTTTTTTTTGGTTTATTCGCAACATTTTTGGTCCTATCTCGCCAAGGATACCGTCACACGCGTTAAATTCATTTTTACATAATACAAATCCTTTTGGTACTCATTATTAATTTGTAATCATTAAATCTTCCTAATTATTTTTATCTATTTAAAGTTAAATTCAAGTTATTAGTTAAATTCAGGGTCGATATATTTTAAGCCTTATCATTTTTTGCTAAAATCTTTATCGCTCATTTTTATGAACAGTTTTTTTGCTGTTAGCTTAGGTCAGTTAACTGTAAACAAACATTACCGCATCCTTTTGTTTAAAATAATCTATAATTCACTGAATTAATTTCCTTTATAAGCATTGAAAATGTCAACGGCCAACAAAATAAAACAGTCTACGGCTCTTCGTCAGTGTGCTATTAATCAAATGGTAGAATTAAAAATATTTGCAGAACGCGCTGTTCTTAATGAGCAGCTACGCATTCAGTTTAAAATGTTATACGAACCTATAGATACAATTTGTAGTGATTTTAAAACTCACCATAATAATTTAATATTACTATTATCCATTCAAGATGATTCCGATTTGCCTGCAGATGAAGCGATTCGCGCTAATTTTGAACTTGATTGCTCCGAAGTTCGCACTACTTATTTTAATTTGTTTTCCCGAGAGGAAAATAATAAAGTAAACAGAATCTCCCAGCAATTTGAGTCTCCACGCAGTCACATTAAATTGCCTATAATAGAAATTCCTAAATTTTCAGGAAACTTAAAAAATTTCAAAACATTTATAGATATGTATAATTCTCTAGTACATTGTAACGATGCACTCAGTGACATAGAAAAATTCAATTACCTAACCTCGTCATTAGAAAACGCACCTTTAAAGTTAATTCAATGTACGCCTATGACTGCGGAAAATTATACTATTGCATACAATGCGCTTATTAATCGTTATGATAATAAAAGACTAATCGCAACGGCTCACTTACAAGAAATTGATAACGCTCCGAATGTACCTGATTCAAAAAAGTCTCAAAATCTTCGTTTATTTCTCGATATTTTTAATGAAAATCTCGCCGCTCTCAAAAATCTGAAATTTCCCGTTGCTGAATGGGATTTCGTTTTATTTTACTTTTTTTCTAAACATTTAGATGCTGAAACTCTCACCCGCTTTGAATTTGAACATAGTTCAGATAATAATAAAATACCTTCTTATGAATCATTAAAACATTTTGTACAAAAACAATGTAATGCTCTTGACGCTATACAGTTGGCATCACAAGATAAAAATAAAAGTTTCATAAAAACAAAACCTAAAATTTCGCCGCAACATAATATAGTTTCTAAAACAAGGCAGAGTTCAAACTTTTTTGTAACACAAAATAAAAATTGTTGTTTATTGTGTAAATTAGATCATCAAATTTACAAATGTGGCTCATTTCAAAGAAAAACTCCGCAGGAGAGATATAATTTTGTAAAGCAGCACAATTTATGTGTAAATTGTATTAGTTCTCAACATACTCTTCGAAATTGTAATTCAAATTCGGTCTGCCGTGAATGCAAATTAAGACATCACACATTATTACATTTCAACCGCAATGTTTCATCCCCAATACAAGATACGTCATCAGTAGGAATCAGAAGGATGACGCAAATTTTCCTCAGTTTTCGGAAAATGCTATACCAGGGACATCTAACAATGAAGTGAGTACTCTCGCGGGTGTAGTTCATTCCAGAACTAGCGTACTTCTTTCTACCGCAGAAGCTGAGATATCAGACACTCGAGGCAATTATAAAAAAATACCATGCGCGGATTTATGGGGGGGGGGTAATGGGGTAATTACCCCCCCCAAGATTCTGTAAATCATCAATTTTTGTTTTAAAATGGTATGATTTTTGTTAATTTTGGGGAAAAAAATTTTTTAATAGGGTAATTACCCCCCAAGAAAATTTTATTTTAAATTTTTTGGGATGAAAATTTTTTTTTTTGGATTTGTCCTCTTCCGCTCTCTTGGATTTCTCCCCCCCCCCCCACTCTTCAAAAAAATTTTGGGACGAAAAAAATATTTTTTGGATTTCTTCCCTCCCGCTCTTCAAAAAAATTTTAGAGCGAAAATTTTTGAAAAATCTGGATTCCCCCCCCCCCGTTCATCAAAAAATTAGTGTTACCCCCCCCAAGCTCAAGGTCCAGATCCGCCCTTGAAAAATACGCATTTTATTAGACAGCGGATCACAAGCTAACTTCATTACTGAAAAATGTGTTAATCGCTTAGGACTATCTCGCTTTAAGTTTCCTCTATCTGTAAGTGGTCTAGGTCAAATGCAAACATTCACTACATCCGGTGGTGTCACTTGTACTTTACGGCCTATCAGTCAACAATTACAACCGTTTACGATAGATGCAGTTATTCTACCTACTCTATGTGCCAAAATGACTAGCACATATATTGCCAAACAGTCGTGGCCTCATATCACTAATTTGAAACTGGCCGATCCGCAGTTCAATACACCTTCAAGTGTCGATTTATTGTTAGGCGCAGAAGTTTTTCATCATATATTGTTAGATGGACTTCTTACTGGTATGAAAGACGAGCCTTCAGCCATGAATACTATTTTTGGTTGGGTTTTGCTGGGAAAAGTGAACTACCCCACTTCCCCACAAATAAATTCCTTTTTTACTTCTCTTAATGGTCTTACACTAGACAATTTAATTAAACGCTTTTGGGAAATTGAGGAAATTCCACAAGTAAATTCATATTCACCAGATGACGCACTCTGTGAAAAAATATATTCTGTCACGCATTCTAGAAATAATTCAGGACGCTTTGTTGTATCTCTACCTTTTCGCGATTCTGCACCTCATTTTAACTATTATGATTCACGCTCGCTCGCGCTTCGTCGCTATCTCTCGCTAGAACGTAGATTACTTAATACGCCCGCACTGTATAAAGAATATTCTGATTTCATGCAGAATATTTACAAAATAAACATATGGAACCGGTTCACGATGTACCTATTAACAGTAACAGTTACTACATCCCTCACCACTGTGTACTTAAGCCTGAGAGTACCACTACTAAACTCAGAGTTGTTTTTGACGAGCCATTACTTTTTAAAATAAATAAAAAGAATACATTTTACAACAAATAAATATTCTTTTATATTACGAAAAATAACTCGGTGAATGATTTATATTTTATACTCTGCTCCAATAGAAAATGATGAATTTTCAATAAATTATGTTTCCCCATATTGAATTTTTAATGTGGTTTTTATCGAATAATTATTTCATCAAAGTCGGCATATGTTTTATACATAGCCTATGATTTGACATTCTGAACAAATTTTCTCCTTATTTTTTCATTTTGAAAAATAAAAGGTGTAATATAATTTCTTAAATATTTGTTTGCAAATCACCCTGTATACCTAAAATGATATTCTCATATAGAGCTACTTTGGGTGGTTTCTTCTCGAGCTGCAAAGTCTTCGGGCCACTGGACTGTTTGAGTGTTGAGAATATTATTTCAGGATATGCTGCAGATATAATGGCTGTGGTTCTTAAAGTTTCTTATACAATGTGTTGTTGTGTGGTCTAGCGTCATTAAACATATATAACTGGGGAGATTTAAAATAGTTCCCGCGTTCAGCCACTGCTTGTTGACCAGCTTCATATAATGTTACTAAAACATTTGTTTTTACCCCATGTTTGTTGCAATATTATTTACAATTTTTTATAATTATACATACTGCAGCTACATAACGCATTTAACGCCGGTTTAAACCCACAGTTTCAAAATGACGATTGCTGTATTGAGTAAGTGTTTCCTATTACAATATATAAACCTAATCCGAAATTCTGATTTTATATTTTAACTTATTGAAGTGAATGCTCAAAATATTTTTCACCTTTAGATAGATTATGCTGTTTTACTCACGTGTTTCAGTGAATATCAAATAATTTTACTTTATTTTAAATTTACTGTTATTTTAATAAATAATTAATGATAAACACCTCTAAAAATAAGTGATGATTATATTATTTTACCTCTAGACACCAATCTACACATATTAGCATTTGACTGTTCGCGAGCAGCCGGAAAAAAAAATATTATATTGAAACATTACCTCCTGCTAAAAATACTAAAAATATTTTTTATTTCAGTAATCGAGAACACCCCTGTTATTCTTCCATGTAAGTTCAGAAATTATCTATCCTTTTTTAAATTATTTAAACTGTGCTTTTTAGTGACAATGCAGATATTTACGTTCCTTTGGGAGCTGATGCGTCAGAGGTACCCCGGGGAAGAAGTATGTACTATTTTTATTGTTTTAAATTTATTTACATATTTTTATATTCTTGTTTCTCTTTCTAGTTTACATTGCATGTGGAGCAGGGTTACTGTCAGAGGCCTATTACGAGTGCCCCTGGTCTGGCCCCGTTCACGGGAGGGAGGTACTCCTATTATTTGACCGGGTTGGTGATCGGGCATATTTCGAAACTTCGTAAGTATGTTTTCATTTTTCATTTTTCTGTGGTTTCAATACATTTTAAATCCGTCATTCTGTATAAGTTGCTAATTATTTATCCCTTCAATAATTATAGTTATAATAGTTTAAATCTATTATTACTTTTGCGTGCTAAATTCGAAACATTTACTTATATTAAAGTGAAATTGAAATTTTATTCTTTTCCTGGTTTCCAATATCGTGTAGGAGGTTTACTTAACCGATAATAAAATGGCCGTTGTTTGGATATTAGGGAATTTATTATTAATTAGTCTAGACCTAATTATGTTTATAATTCTACAATGCTATAGTAGCACAGTTTAATAGAATAATTTGATCGCCCTACATATTTTACATTTCTAGATTATCTTTATGCTGTAACAAACATTTGCTTGTCTTCCTTAATTAGATATATTATTATAAATTTGAGAACGTTTTAAATATCGAGTAATTTATTTATACACACACTAATTTGCTTTTTCTTTCTTCTACAGATGATGACTGTCACCTCCATAATCGCTGCTAGTGTTTTGGCGTACGTTATTTATATTATTTATAGTTTTTTATTTATCAATATATTTGAATATTTAATTTAATATTTGATAATATTTTATAATATAATGTTTTTTATGTTATT
The DNA here is from genome assembly GCA_936432065.2 of Rutpela maculata. NCBI lineage: Eukaryota > Metazoa > Arthropoda > Insecta > Coleoptera > Cerambycidae > Rutpela > Rutpela maculata. The sequence continues at coordinate 124,507,663 of OW386292.2, read as the reverse complement.
CTAATATCTGTTTTTTATTTACAGAAGCTGAATAAAAAAAATACATTTTTTTATTATTGTTTTATTCTTAAACGTGTGTCTAGGTCAGTAAACGATATATTCATAAAATATATTTTTCTTTGCGAAAACATTATTGATAAAAGCTTCTCATATCCGACCTCTGTGTTAAATTTATTTTTAGCATACTGAAATATAATACCTATACACAACCAGTTTATATTACCTCCTGCTAAAAATACTAAAAATATTTTTTATTTCAGTAATCGAGAACACCCCTGTTAGTTTTCCATGTAAGTTCAGAAATTATCTATCCTTTTTTAAATTATTTAAACTGTGTTTTTTAGTGACAATGCAGATATTTACGTTCCTTTGGGGTCTGATGCGTCAGAGGTACCCCGGGGAAGAAGTATGTACTATTTTTATTGTTTTAAATTTATTTACATATTTTTATGCTTTCCCTATTTTATATTCTTGTTTCTCTTTCTAGTTTACATATACATGTGGAGCAGGGTTACTGCCAGAGGCCTATTACGAGTGCCCCTGGTCTGGCCCCGTTCACGGGAGGGAGGTACTCCTATTATTTGACCGGGTCGGTGACCGGGCATATTTCGAAATTTCGTAAGTATATTTTCATTTTTAATTTTTCTGTGGTTTCAATACATTTTAAATCCGTCATTCTGTATAAGTTGCTAATTATTTATCCCTTCAATAATTATAGTTATAATAGTTTAAATCTATTATTACTTTTGCGTGCTAAATTCGAAACATTTACTTATATTAAAGTGAATTTGAAATTTTATTCTTTTCCTGGTTTCCAATATCGTGTAGGAGGTTTACTTAACCGATAATAAAATGGCCGTTGTTTGGATATTAGGGAATTTATTATTAATTAGTCTATACCTAATTATGTTTATAATTCTACAATGCTATAGTAGCACAGTTTAATAGAATAATTTGATCGCCCTACATAGTTTACATTTCTAGATTATCTTTATGCTGTAACAAACATTTGCTTGTCTTCCTTAATTAGATATATTATTATAAATCTGAGAACGTTTTAAATATCGAGTAAATTGATGTTGTCTATGTGTGAGTGTCTGTCCTGGTAGAGTGGAAGATCAGCCTAGAGCTGAACTCCGCCAGGACATTAATATAAATAAGGCTAATAAAAAAAAAAAAAAAATTAAAAAAAAAAAAAAAAATTATTTATACACACACTAATTTGCTTTTTCTTTCTTCTACAAATGATGGATGTCACCCCCATAGTCGCTGCTAGTGTTTTGGCGTACGTTATTTATATTATTTATAGTTTTTCATTTATCAATATATTTGAATATTTAATCTAATATTTGATAATATTTTATAATAAAATGTTTTTTATGTTATTCTAATATCTGTTTTTTTATTTACAGAAGCTGAATAAAAAAATATTGTTTTATTCTTAAACATGTGTCTAGGTCAGTAAATGATATATTCATAAAATATATTTTTCTTTGCGAAAACATTATTGATAAAAGCTTCTCATATCTGACCTCTGTGTTAAATTTATTTTTAGCATAATGAAATATAATACCTATACACAACCAGTTTATATTACCTCCTGATAAAAATACTAAAAATATTTTTTATTTCAGTAATCGAGAACACCCTGTTAGTCTTCCATGTAAGTTCAGAAATTATCTATCCTTTTTTAAATTATTTAAACTGTGCTTTTTAGTGACAATGCAGATATTTACGTTCCTTTGGGGGCTGATGCATCAGAGGTACCCCGGAGAAGAAGTATGTACTATTTTTATTGTTTTAAATTTATTTACATATTTTTATGGTCTCCCTATTCTATATTCTTGTTTCTCTTTCTAGTTTACATATACATGTGGAGCAGGGTTACTGCCAGAGGCCTATTACGAGTGCCCCTGGTCTGCCCCCGTTCACATTTACTTATATTAAAGTGAATTTGAAATTTTATTCTTTTCCTGGTTTCCAATATCGTGTAGGAGGTTTACTTAACCGATAATAAAATGGCCGTTGTTTGGATATTAGGGAATTTATTATTAATTAGTCTATACCTAATTATGTTTATAATTCTACAATGCTATAGTAGCACAGTTTAATAGAATAATTTGATCGCCCTACATAGTTTACATTTCTAGATTATCTTTATGCTGTAACAAACATTTGCTTGTCTTCCTTAACTAGATATATTATTATAAATCTGAGAACGTTTTAAATATCGAGTAATTTATTTATACACACACTAATTTGCTTTTTCTTTCTTCTACAGATGATGGCTGTCACCCCCATAGTCGCTGCTGGTGTTTTGGCGTACGTTATTTATATTATTTATAGTTTTTTATTTATCAATATATTTGAATATTTAATCTAATATTTGATAATATTTTATAATATAATGGTTTTTATGTTATTCTAATATCTGTTTTTTATTTACAGAAGCTGAATGAAAAAAAATATTTTTTATTATTGTTTTATTCTTAAACATGTGTCTAAGTCAGTAAATGATATATTCATAAAATATATTTTTCTCTGCGAAAACATTATTGATAAAAGCTTCTCATATCTGACGTGTTAAATTTATTTTTAGCATACTGAAATATAATACCTATACACAACCAGTTTATATTACCTCCAGCTAAAAATACTAAAAATATTTTTTATTTCAGTAATCGACAACACCCCTGTTAGTCTTCCATGTAAGTTCAGAAAGTATCTATCCTTTTTTAAATTATTTAAACTGTGCTTTTTAGTGACAATGCAGATATTTACGTTCCTTTGGGGGCTGATGCGTCAGAGGTACCCTGGGTAAGAAGTATGTACTATTTTTATTGTTTTAAATTTATTTACATATTTTTATGCTTTCCCTATTTTATATTCTTGTTTCTCTTTCTAGTTTACATATACATGTGCAGCAGGGTTACTGCCAGAGGCCTATTACGAGTGCCCCTGGTCTGGCCCCGTTCACGGGATGGAGGTACTACTATTATTTGACCGGGTCGGTGACCGGGCATATTTCGAAATTTCGTAGGTATATTTTCATTTTTAATTTTTCTGTGGTTTCAATACATTTTAAATCCGTCATTCTGTATAAGTTGCTAATTATTTATCCCTTCAATAATTATAGTTATAATAGTTTAAATCTATTATTACTTTTGCGTGCTAAATTCGAAACATTTACTTATATTAAAGTGAATTTGAAATTTTATTCTTTTCCTGGTTTCCAATATCGTGTAGGAGGTTTACTTAACCGATAATAAAATGGCCGCTGTTTGGATATTAGGGAATTTATTAATTAGTCTATACCTAATTATGTTTATAATTCTACAATGCTATAGTAGCACAGTTTAATAGAATAATTTGATCGCCCTACATAGTTTACATTTCTAGATTATCTTTATGCTGTAACAAACATTTGCTTGTCTTCCTTAATTAGATATATTATTATAAATCTGAGAACGTTTTAAATATCGAGTAAATTATTTATACACACACTAATTTGCTTTTTCTTTCTTCTACAAATGATGGCTGTCACCCCCATAGTCGCTGCTAGTGTTTTGTCGTACGTTATTTATATTATTTATAGTTTTTCATTTATCAATATATTTGAATATTTAATCTAATATTTGATAATATTTTATAATATAATGTTTTTTATGTTATTCTAATATCTGTTTTTTATTTACAGAAGCTGAATAAAAAAATATTGTTTTATTCTTAAACATGTGTCTAGGTCAGTAAATGATATATTCATAAAATATATTTTTCTTTGCGAAAACATTATTGATAAAAGCTTCTCATATCTGACCTCTGTGTTAAATTTATTTTTAGCATAATGAAATATAATACCTATACACAACCAGTTTATATTACCTCCTGCTAAAAATACTAAAAATATTTTTTATTTCAGTAATCGAGAACACCTCTGTTAGTCTTCCATGTAAGTTCAGAAATTATCTATCCTTTTTTAAATTATTTAAACTGTGCTTTTTAGTGACAATGCAGATATTTACGTTCCTTTGGGGGCTGATGCATCAGAGGTACCCCGGAGAAGTATGTACTATTTTTATTGTTTTAAATTTATTTACATATTTTTATGGTCTCCCTATTCTATATTCTTGTTTCTCTTTCTAGTTTACATATACATGTGGAGTAGGGTTACTGCCAGAGGCCTATTACGAGTGCCCCTGGTCTGCCCCCGTTCACATTTACTTATATTAAAGTGAATTTGAAATTTTATTCTTTTCCTGGTTTCCAATATCGTGTAGGAGGTTTACTTAACCGATAATAAAATGGCCGTTGTTTGGATATTAGGGAATTTATTATTAATTAGTCTATACCTAATTATGTTTATAATTCTACAATGCTATAGTAGCACAGTTTAATAGAATAATTTGATCGCCCTACATAGTTTACATTTCTAGATTATCTTTATGCTGTAACAAACATTTGCTTGTCTTCCTTAATTAGATATATTATTATAAATCTGAGAACGTTTTAAATATCGAGTAAATTATTTATACACACACTAATTTGCTTTTTCTTTCTTCTACAGATGATGGCTGTCACCCCCATAGTCGCTGCTAGTGTTTTGGCGTACGTTATTTATATTATTTATAGTTTTTCATTTATCAATATATTTGAATATTTAATCTAATATTTGATAATATTTTATAATATAATGTTTTTTATGTTATTCTAATATCTGTTTTTTATTTACAGAAGCTGAATAAAAAATATTGTTTTATTCTTAAACATGTGTCTAGGTCAGTAAATGATATATTCATAAAATATATTTTTCTTTGCGAAAACATTATTGATAAAAGCTTCTCATATCTGATCTCTGTGTTAAATTTATTTTTAGCATACTGAAATATAATACACAACCAGTTTATATTTCCTCTTTCTTATGACACTGTCATAAACTTAGTTCTTTATAAGAAATGCATTTTGTAAGTTGGTTTTGATATCCATCTACTAATGTATTTATTTATTGATAGCTATCAATCACTGGATTAATTAATTGTAAAAGTGTTATTGTTTTAACTATCAAAAGCAGTTATAAACACAGCAAATAAATGTAAAAGTGTTTGATAGTGATATGTGCCTGTTGTGTGCCTAAATTAGATGTTTATCGAGAGGTTTTATGAACCCTGAAGGATTATAATCAACAAGCAGTACAAGTAAGTTCCCTTTATAGTTTCAATCTTTTGCTATTATTAGGTATTTTAAAAAATTAATTTGCTTTCATTAGATATGGAAGAAATTATCCTTTATCGATTACTTATCATACTAAAATTCAAACAAAATACGTTGCCTCACATTAGACTATATTTTCTCTAAAATTCTTTTTCATAATTATTGGTTGGGCATATTTTAGTGTTAGGTGAGTTATTCATCTACAAAACTTTTCTTATATATATTTTCTATCATTTTTGAGGTGTAGAATAATAAAAGAGTTGACGAGTTGAGCTAAATTTTATTGTCTGTACACATACAAATAAAGGTATGGTAGATAGATATACATTTTCTTGCTCCTTTTTAATGAGGTGTATAAAGGGATATATAAAACATCAGAAACATTAAGAGTAAAATAGCTAATATTAATTAAAAAGCACATAACAATAGATAATAAATTTAGGCGCTAGTGTAAATGAAAAGAAAAATGACAATAGTAAAAATATATGATAGATTGAGAACATTAATCATATTTGGACAAAAATATACCTTTTCCTTAAAATCTTAAAATATTTCCAAAATAGTAAAGTAGTGTGAAACAAAAAAAAGATAGATAAAATAGAATATATAAAACACATCAAAACATTAAGAGTAAATAGCTAATATTAATTTAAAAAGCACATAACAATAAATAATAAATTTAAGGAACTAGCGTAAATGAAACGAAAAATAACAATAGTATAAATATATGCGTATCCACAGACTTTGAATGTAAAATGCCCTGAATGTAAAAGATCGTTCAGAGGGATAAACTGTTGCGATAATCATAGGCGAGAAGGATCATTAGGAAAAGGTAGTGTTTGCGGACAGATTAAGCTTTGTATGAATTGCCTTAAAATGGTAAAAAGCGATAGGAAACATACGGGTGGCGAGATATTTTGCAAGATTTGTAATAGCCATATGCCTCAGGACCATCTTTGTTATATACAGGTTGATCAAGGAACACCGAAAACGACAGATACTCTATTTATTTTCTATGAGTTTGAAACAAAGCAGGAGAAAATTTTGGAAGATGGTTCTCTTCTACACGAGCCAAATAAATGTGTTTTTAGTCAATGTTGCGATAGCTGTTTTGAAGAGGACATAAAAATTTGTGACAGGTGTGGTGTAAAACGGCAGGTGCTAAAAGTGAATCATGTCAATAACTTCGCAGAGTATGTCCTCAATCAACGAACACTATTCAAGCAGCTTATATGTTTAGCTCACAATTTTCAATCATGCGACGGACAGTTCATTCTCAATTATACATTGACAAAAACGGATCTTAAACCAGAATTAATTATGAGGGGCACAAATATTATTTTGCTGGTGGTTGGGAATGTAAAATTCATAGACTCGCTTAACTAGTCCCAATGGCCCTCTCCAAACTACCAAAAGCCTTTGACCTCAATCCGGAACTTAGAAAAGGATATTTTCCTCATCTGTTTAACACCAAGGAAAATGAAAAGTACGTTGGTCCTTTGCCCGCTTTAGAGTTTTATAGTCCTGATACAATGAAATCAGAAGATCGTGAAAAATGTCTACAGTGGCATGAGGAACATAAAAACGATGTTTTTGATATGTAGCGTGATCTGGTAGAATACTGTGTACCAGATGTTGAAATATTGAAAAATGCCTGCTTGAAATTTCTGGAGCAGTTACTCGAGACCACCAATGTTTGCCCGTTCGCTGAAGCATGTACCATTGCTAGTACATGCAACAAGGTGTTTAGAAGAAATTTCCTGAAGCCAAACACAATAGGCATTCCGAAAAATGGATACAGATGGAGGGATAACCAAAGCAAAATTGTTATCCAGTGGCTTGTTTGGGAAGAAAAACAGAGAGGCATAAATATTATTCACGCTGCTAAAAAGCAGGAATTCGGAATACAGGGCTTAAAAGTAGATGGATATTGTGAAGAAACAAAGCAGGTGCAGGTGTTTCATGGCTGTTATTACCATGGATGCCCTAACTGTTTCAAACGTAACAGAGATGAAGCACTGTATGACAATTCTACAGAACTTAAGACACGAGTCTACTATTGCTAAGGCGAAAAGACTTAGAGGACGGGGCTATGAACTCATCGTGATATGGGAATGTGAGTTTAGAAGACAGCTTAAAGAAAATGAAGAACTTAGAAATTATAGCGAAAATCATCCTTTAGTTAATCTTGCGCCGCTTAATGCTCGAGATGCTTTTTACGGTGGAAGGACTGGAAATACTTTTGAATATTATAGGTGGGGTCCTGGTGAAAAAATAAACTATATCGATATATGTAGTCTGTATCCTTACGTTTGCAAATATGCAAAATTTCCTATAGGCCATCCAGAAGTCTACGTAGGCATGGATTGTGATCAATTAGCTTTAGAGAGTACAGATGGTGTAATCAAATGTAAAATATTGCCACCGACAAACTTGTATCACCCAGTTTTGCCTATGAAAATGAACAATAAATTAATTTTCGCGTGTTATTCATGCGCAAGAGAGATGCGTGGTAGTATGTGTACACATAATAATGAAGAAAGATGCTTAACAGGTACGTGGATTATCGATGAAGTATTGAAGGCTGTAGAAAAAGGTTATGAAATACTGGAGTTTGTGAAATTTGGAAGTATGATATCCAGCGGTATGACAAAGCGGCAAGGGTTTCGGGTCTGTTTACAGGTATGATGAATAAGTTTATAAAAATAAAACAGTAGGAATCCGGTTGGCCTGCAAGCTGTGTTACTCAAGAACAAAAAGACAAATACATCGAAGACTTTTTAAATAGCGAGGCTGTGATGTTAGAACCTGGCGTGGTTGTAAATAACCCGGGGTTTCGTTCTTTGGCTAAGTTAATATTAAACAGTTTTTGGGGAAAATTTGGGCAGAGGGAAAACCAACCCAAAACTAAGATTGTCAGAGACCCAGGCGAGCTATTTGGTATGTTTGCGAACCCCTGTATTGATGTTAATGCTTTGGTTCCTGGTGGTGATGAGGCGATTATTGTTAATTACGAGCATAGAGAAGAAGTATACCAGCCTTTATCTACCGTTAATGTGGTGATAGCCTCGTATGTCACGGCACAGGCTAGATTAAAATTGTATAGCTACCTTGAACAATTGGGGGAAAGAGTATTGTATTACGACACAGATAGTGTCATATATGTGTCAAGACCTGGCGATATTGATATCGCTATCGGAGAGGCTGTCAGTTCTATGACCAATGAACTCGAGGGATATGGACCTGGCAGCTACATTACAGAGTTTGTGTCGGGTGGCCCAAAGAACTATGCGTATAAGGTGTTTTCCGCCAGAGATAGCGATGAAAAAATGGTGTGTAAGGTAAAGGGCATCTGTTTGAACTATTCGGCTTCTCAGCTGATAAATTTTGAAAGTATAAAAAACATGGTTCTTGAGGGCTCAGATCCTGTATACATAGTTTCGAATAATATACGGAGGACCAAAGAACACGAGGTGTTAACGCGAGCAGAGACTAAAATATATAAGCCTCACTCTACTAAAAGAAAGTTTGCAGAAGACCACAGCTCGGTTTCTTACGGATTTAAACCCCCAAAAATTTAAGAGTATTGTATTTTTTACATGTATATTGTATATTTTAAATATTTAAAACCTAAATACTTTTTTTTTTGTAAAAATTTCAATATTATGTTTAGGATATTATCTTCACATTACAGTCTATGAAAACTATTGGGCAAATATTTGTTTTAAATATTGTTATGTAGTTTAGAGTTACATATTACCTTTTTGAAATATGTGAGAATTTAATAAACAATTAAAATCTCTGCCTGTATTGTTCTTTATGCTTTACCTGTATATTGTGGTATATTGAATATTTTTAATAAATTTAATTTGTATTTTATAAAACAGTTGTGTTTTAGCTAAAGTATTACATTGAAACTGTGTATGAGAATTTTAATAAACTGTTAAACGCTAACCTGCATTTTATTTTTAACTTCTTGACCCAGAACGCATTCGAAAACAATTTTACAATTTATTTACCAAAACACTGTGCTTTAAACAAAATGAAGAATCAATAACAATATAAAAGCGGGATAATGAAAGCTATAAAAAACATCAATACTCAGTGTTTTTTTTATTAAAACCTAATATAAAATTAAAACAGTAGTTTTACAGTAATTGTCACAAGCCCCAAGTATGTCAGAGGTATATGTTTGTGAATCATTAGATGTCATTTTTAATGTAGAGATTTATTCATCATTATTATATTCATCTATGTCTCATCATCGTTTTGTAATTTTGGGTAGTAAATTAGATACTTATGCGATAAGCGCATAAAGCTGCATGTGTCTACTTTTTTTCACGAGTGGGAGCTGACAAAACTTCAATTGTTTCCAATGCAGGGTGCATATGAGTGTTTTTTTTTATTAAAACCTAATATAAAATTAAACAGTAGTTTTACAGTAATTGTCACAAGCCTCCCAAGAATGTCAAAGGTGTATGTTTTTTTTTGAATCATTAGATTGTCGTTTTAATGTAGAGATGACTTATACTTTTTATTACGATGCATAAAGCGTTTTCTGCTTTTCGTGGGGGTCGCGAGTATGCACGAAGGATAGAAATAGATTCTATATAGTATCTGCAGTGTTTTAAACAGCTCCGCGAATATATTATTTTATGTATTTTCCATCTTTTTATATTTTTGCACATTTTATATGCTTAGGCTTTAGGTATTTAACACAATCATATTTTCCTACGTTCTCATGGACCACCTCAGTCGCCTGGTGGTATTTTGCGCCAGTCTTATTAGTCTGGAGGTACTTCAGTCACCTGGTGGTACTTGCGCCAGCCTTATGGGGGCTACTCGGCTGTCGGCAGGCGGGCTGAGTCGCCCTAATAACTACTCATATTTAAAGCTCGACTTTATCAGAAATACATTTAGTTTCAGTCTCACTTTTCTTGCGTTATTTGTCCACTATAAAAAAATCATTAAAAATCTGTGCACAAAAAAGTTTTTTAAGTAACAAACGTTTGGCAACTCCTGATGAATTATATGAAGACATATCATTTGAAGAAAAAGTGTGTCAGTGAATGAACTCAATTCGTTCAGTTGAATCTGTAGATTCTGAGTTATGCATCACTGAAGGTGATCTTGTAACCCTTCGCCCCATTTTTGAAGCAGTCCCATCAGCATCAGCCCCATCAGCATTACATCACAGGAGAGAGGTTGCTCGTCATAGTTCTGAGGAAAATGAAGATGAAGAAATTAATGGAGCTAGAACTAAATTCCTGCACGAGGTACGGAAGGTGTTAATTGTTGAGTCAGGGAGGTATACTCGACACTGCCAAAATATTTTAAAGAGGGAACTTAAAAAAATTGTGATGTGGTAAACTTTTACATCCTACACATTCATACACGATGATTATAATAATGTTAAAGTGTTTAGAATAGTGATAAAATATGTACTGATTAACCTATGACATCTCAGATTACCCTCTTCCATGGTAATGAGGAGGGAAGGGGGTTCAGAATTATAGTAGGGATGTGAGGTGGGAGGTTTGAATTGTGGTGGGAGAGATGGGAGGTCCTCACCATACATATATATGATGATGATCATATATATGTTATGAGGGGAGGGGATGAGTCTAAATTGTGGTGGAGGGGAGGTTGAAAATCCACCACTACTTTCACTTATTACTATGAAATGTGAAATCAATTATGCAGCAGGTGCCTTGATAGGTTGTATGTGACAATTGTCACACACGGTGAATATTTTTTCATTTTTGAACGTACTGTATATTGGCTTTTGACAATATGAACAATTAGAATAAAATATTATATTGAAACTTATGCCCTACTAAAAATATTGTTTTTTGTTTCAGAAATAGAAGCCACCCCAGTCACCCTATCCTGTAAGTTTATAAATTATTTATCCTTTTTTAAAATTATTTAAACCATGCTTTTTTAGTGACAATGGATCTATGTTTGTCAGGACCCTGGCCAGGGAGCGGTTCCCGGGGGTGGATGTGGTATATGTTATTTTTAGTATTTTTTAAATGTATTTACTTATTTTAATTATTTTTGATTTTATATTCATGTTTCTCTTTCTAGTCTACATACATATGTGGAGCAGCGTCGCTGCCAGAAGCATATTATAACTGCTTGTGGTGTGGTACTCTTTTTTGGACAATCGGTGAACGCCCTATTAGAAAAAAAAAGTGTAGTGGTACACAGTTGGAAACAATTGAGATTGCGACAGGGGAATTGGGTGTACAAGCAGTAACACCGTTCAGAGTGTGATCTGTAGTGGGACGTATGTCAACCAAAGATGGCGGAGCACCTGTAACATTGTGTCCGATCAAAAAGAGGGAAAAGTATCTGGACCATGGTTAGCAACTGTCCTTTATTTGACCGTGAATCAATCTCAATTGTTTCCAACTGTGTACCACTACACTTTTTTATTGCAAGTTGTAGTAAGGTTTTGGATTTATACAATTACTGGGAAGGAGATGGACAGGTATACAGAGACCGTAGAAGCAGGTACAATGCTTTTGATGTTATATTGGGACGCATTGTGGACCTCAATGGTAATCCAGTGGTTGTACCTGGTGGTAGAAGACATGCCAACAATCGACAAGGAATACTGTCAAGACCAAGAAAATAATAGTAAGGTATTTTTAAAGTAAATTATAAAGAAAATTCAATTTTAGTTTGGTAAAAATATATTTCATATAAAAATAATGAATTAGTCTAAATTGAAATCAAAACACTATAAAATTAAACAAGGAAATGCTGCATTTACTATTTATTTGGAAGAGTACAAAGTTATATTTTGATTTCATAATTCAGGTCAAGTAGTTTTTTTAGCAATACTGCAAAGACAGCAGTATTGCAATTTTGGGTATTCAAAGGGTTTCAAAGAAGATGGTTGTTTAGGAATGGCAAAGACATATCCCCTCGAGATGAGTGGTGATAAAGTAATGCAAGTAAAAAACATTTGTAACTAGGATAATGATTTAGGGACATACATTATTTTTATGGATTAAATAAATGTTCTATTTTATTTAACTATTTTGTTTCATCTACCCCATTGTGTGTATATGGCTTAGGGAAGGCGTGTACGTAACATATGGTGGATATGGCGAATTATGCTGTTAATTTGCGCCGAATTTCCCTAGTAAAATCTTGATAATTTTTTTTTTCTTTTTAGAGAATATTGGAATCTTTGCTTTAAAATTTAATATGTGCAAGTAGATAGGAAATGCCGGTTCTGTGACAGTGGGACCGCGGCACCGATATAAAAATGAGAGTTCTGTGACAATCCACCGTGGCACCGCACCGATATTAGAATGAGAGTTCTGTGACAATCCACCGCAGCACCAACCAGACAGGAAGTTCATTATCAAAATCTGATGAATATACAAATATCAAATTACAAAAGCATAACAGGAAGTTAATTAATTAATAAAATCTGATGAATATACAAATATAAAATTACAAGTGCAATGGCCGGCAGTTCATTGACCCCATTAATAAAATATATTACAAAAGCAATGGCGGGAAATTCAAATCAGACATTAATAAAATCTGATTAATATACATATATCATATTACAAAAGCAATGACGGGAAATTCAAATCAGACAATAAAATCTGATGAATATACATATATCATATTATAAGAGCAATGGCGGGAAATTCAAATCTGGCAATAATAAAATCTGATGAATATACATATTACAAGACTAATGGCGGGAAATTCAAATCTGACATTAATAGAATTTGATGAATATACATACATCATGTTATAAGAGCAATGGCAGGAAATTCAAATCTGATGAATATACAAATATCATATTACAAAAGCAGTGACATGAAGTTCAATGACCCCTTCAGCACCATCTATCAATCATTTCTTGAAACTCCGAATACTGAATATCTATAGAGGGAATCACATGATAATATTTACTGATTGTTAATTAATTTTTAATTTAAATTCCCTAAAACTTTGAATAGTTATAATTTCATATATAGAAGTCATGTAATATTATTTATTTATCATTAATTATTATTGAATACACAACCATACATTTTAGAGGCGAATAACAGGAAGTTCATTGCCTCCACCATTATCCTTATTAATAAATACTTGCTAATATACAAATATTATATTACAAAAGGAATGGCCGGAAATTCATTCACCTTTAAAATATTGATGAAGATAAATTTTACATTTAAAATAATTCCTCTCTTACTAAAAGCGTTGCATGCATTTATGACCTTGAATTTGAATGACGTAATGACAGTCACGTGATTAGCAACAATCGTGAAAATAAATGCGTATATCATATTGCACAAGTATCGTATTACAGGAGATATGGTCGGAAGTTCATTCACCTCATTCTCCTTATTAGTAGTAATTGCTCATTATTGCATATATCATATTACACACGTGTCGTATTACAAGGGCAATGGTCGGAAGTTCATTCACCTTTGCCAATCATTCACCCAAATTCCAATGATTGCACATCATATTACAAAAGCCATGACCGAAAGTTTATTGACCCTTCAGATATTGTTGACGATATGTATTTAAATAATTCCACACTTACTAAAAGCATCGCTTGCAGATTTTATGACCTTGAATATGAGTGAAGTAATGTTTATGATAGATATAAATACAGATAGACATAAATACTACATAGTAACGCATTAGCAACAGTTGTAAACAGTGCAAGTTCTGACTTCTCGTACAGTTATTCCATATCCAATCACTCACAATGCAGTGTCCGAAGTGCCAGAAAAATTATTCTTCAAAAAGTAGTTTATCACTCCATCTTCGTGAAAGCTGTCCCTATAGAGATATCGGCTAACATAATGCCCCGAAAAAAATCAAATTGAATAATTCATCTACAGAATCACAAAATCGACTTGACCCCCCCCCCTCCCCCCCTCCCCCCCTCCCCTATACAGTTTCCTAATGACATTCAAGAGGTTCATGAAGTTTATTGTCCACAATGTTACCAGAAATTACCTGAAAATAAATTAATGGAACATTTAATCCTATTTTAGATAGTAATCATAGAAATAATGTATATAATAGATTTCTACATCAATGTGAGTGAGAATTGGTCACATGTTATTTCGATATATAAAAATAAATAAAACATTCATTTCTTAAAATTTGTTTTAATAAGGTTTAAAACATACTAATTCTGTATGAATATGGCAAATAAGTAAGTTATTTTGAATTAACCTTAATTATAGTCAATAAAAAATCATATATCTTTAAACTAATAAATTAAACACTACTAACATATATTCCTATTTTTAAATCACACATTGACATGATCAACCTCGCCTAAATGACAGCACCATAGAACTTCCAATGATTTAAAAATTTAGTAGATTAATGGGAGGTTGGGATGTATTCGGAAGTGGTAGGGTGTCAGTATCCTCCCATTAATATGAGAATGTGATGAAATTAGTTGATGGATGGAAAGCACCCAAAATTTCATATGCAATACAAATATTATAAACACAACACAATCAGGGTAATGAAGGATAAAACGAGGGATAATGAAGGATAACCCATAAAGATGGGTAATAACCTAAGCGTATATTATCGTTACAAGACGGGATTGCATAACAAGTGAAAAAGTTTATTATGAAAAAATGAAGTGCTCAAAAATTCATCTTTTCTAGTAATGATGAGTGTGATATTTAGACCTATGTTGAGGCTGACATTTAACCCGTTTTTGGACCACATTTTTACTTTAAAATTCACAATGATCAAATATCAGTAGATTTCCCGGAAGTGGCTATGAGATGTATAAAAATTGTAATACCAAAAACAAAATGTGCTATTAATATTGATTGAAATTATTATAGTGCATTGTACCCATTAAAACTGCAAACTTAGAATGTGCTGACTAGTTAAATGTGGATACATTGCGCTCTGAGTAATTTGATGACATAGTGAAAATAATATAAGCGACAATTAAATGATAATTATGAAGGATGCTTGACCTCTGCTTTAAAAAATTTATAGACGTAAATATTAATAACATAAATGTTTAATATGCCGACTATTAAAAATATTTAAAAATGTTGAATTATTAAGAAAGAAATGGTTCCTACATAATGATTTCATCTTCTAAATGTGTGCATTCAAATACGCTAAACATAGTGAAATAGTTCTGGAAGAAGGCCTATTTCCGCTACCAGGGCCTATCACCAACGCCAGGAGACGAGCTACCCCCAACCTGGAAATTTTGCCGAACCTCTTCCCTTAAGAAAAGTAGGGATCTTTTACTTGACTAACATTTAATAGACACGGGACCGCCTGCTTTACATCCCCTCCGAAGCATGGTATATCCACTACGTAATCCTCGTCTGAAATTACGTAGCTTCCGCGTATACACTGATATACAAGCCGCTAGAAAGTGGGACGAGAACGCTGTATTTCCCAAGATGGGTCACCCATCCAAGTACTAACCGCGCTCGACGTTGCTTCAACGAAATATCGACTGATATTCACATTGAAGTTGCCTCTACGCTCGCCCCGCAAATTGTCTATTCATTCTCGAGTTATAGACATTTAAGCGATGGCCAATCAGGATCAACCTTTTTTTTTGCCATATTCATGGTGTGGCGAAACATACAGAATTAGTATGTTTTAAATCTTATTAAAACAAATTTTAAGAAATGAATGATTTATTTATTTTTATATATCGAAATAAATGTGACCAATTCTCACTCACATTGATGTGGAAATCTATTATATACATTATTTATATGATTACAATATAAAATGGGATTAAACGTTCCATTAATTTATTTTCAGGTAATTTCTGGTAACATTGTAGACAATAAACTTCATGAACCTCTTGAATGTCTTAGGAAACTGTATACGAGGGTGGGGGGGGGGTCAGGTCGATTTTGTGATTCAGTAGTAGTATTCAATTTGATTTTTTTCGGGGCATTATGTTCACCGATATCTCTATAGGGACAGCTTTCACGAAGATGGCGTGACAAACTACTTTTTGAACAATAATTTTTCTGGCACTTCGGACACTGCATTGAGTGATTGGATATGGAATAACTGTACGAGAAGTCAGAACTTGCACTGTTTACAACTGTTGCTAATGCGTTACTATGTAGTATTTATGTCTATCTGTATTTATATCTATCATAAACATTATGCCACTCATATTCAAGGTCATAAAATCTGCAAGCGATGCTTTTAGTAAGTGTGGAATTATTTTAAATACATATCGTCAACAATATCTGAAGGGTCAATGAGCTTTCAGTCATGGCTTTTGTAATATGATGTGCAATCATTGGAATTTGGGTGAATGATTGGCAAAGGTGAATGAAGTTCCGGCCATTGCTCTTGTAATACGACACGTGTGTAATATGATAAATGTAATAATCAGCAATTACTAATACGGGAGAGGTGAATGAACTTCCGACCATATGTCCTGTAATACGACACTTGTGCAATATGATATACGCATTTATTTTCACGATTGTTGCTAACCACGTGACTGCCATTACGTCATTCAAATTCAAGGTCACAAATGCATGCAACGCTTTTAGTAAGAGAGGAATTGTTTTAAATGTAAATATTTATCTTCAGCAATATTTTAAAGGTGAATGAATTTCCGGCCATTCCTTTTGTAATATAATATTTGTATATTCACAAGTATTTATTAATAAGGATAATGGTGGAGGCAATTAACTTCCTGTTATTCGCCTCTAAAAGCATGTGGTTGAGTATTTAATAATAATTAATGATAAATAAATAATATCACATGACTTCTATATATGAAATTATAACTATTCAGAGTTTTAAGGAATTTAAATTAAAAATTAATTAACAATCAGTAAATATTATCACGTGATTCCCTCTATAGGTATTCAGTATTCAGAGTTTCAAGAAATGATTGAAGTCATTGAACTTCATGTCACTGCTTTTGTAATATGATATTTGTATATTCATCAGATTTGAATTTCCTGCCATTGCTTTCATAATATGATATATGTATATTCATCGGGGTCTATTAATGTCAGATTTGAATTTCCCGCCATTACTCTTGTAATATGTATATTCATCAGATTTTATTAATGTCTGATTTGAATTTCCCGCCATTGCTTTTGTAATATGACATTTTATTAATGGGGTCAATGAACTTCCGGCCATTGCACTTGTAATTTGATATTTGTATATTCATCAGATTTTATTAATGGGGTCAATGAACTTCCTGTTATTGCTTTTGTAATTTGATATTTGTATATTCATCAGATTTTGTTAATGAACTTCCTGTCTGGTTGGTACTGCGGTGGATTGTCACAGAACTCTCATTTTAATATCGGTGCCGCGGTGCCACTGTCACAGAACCGACAGTTCCTATGCATGAGGTTATTGTATTTTTTTCGTGAACAAGTAAAGGTTGTTATATTGCTCTAAGTATATAACAGAATAAGCACGCTCTCAAAATAGTCTGAGGATCTATTGTACCTAAAATTGTACCATAACTCAGACGAATTGACGAATGTAAGTAAAACAAAATTTAGGAAAAACAGGTCAATTTAGTTTCATGAAAATAGAACCTAACAGTTTTATTTCGTTTTTAAATTTTTTTCGTAGAAAATGTGTGGTATAATTTCCATCCTAAACAATATAAAAACAGTATAAGGAGGGTTTCACTGATTTTTTTATTCTTAAATTTAATACAGGACAGGAGCTTTCAAATTTTTTAGGCCCAGATGGAAATTTTGGCAGAATTTGGGAGAAATTGCAGATTTAGGTTTTCTTTCATTTTATTTTTTTTTATTTTGATATTACAGAGGGGCACATAAAATATACACACATTTTTCTTTTCCTATAGCTACTCACAAATGTTGTTACAGCATTTAGTATTTTATGTTTATAAATTTTGTGAGGGTTTCTAAAAAGCGCTTGTTGAAATTTTTAAAATTTCGGGCATATGAGTGGTTCTGAGAAAAAACCGACTCCAATTATTAGGTCTGCACTAAAGCTGCAATTACAGGAGAAACAGATTCCTGCACGTTTCAAACCACAGCACAGAAGCGCCGAGAGATTTGGCAGCCCCACGTCAGAATCTGACCCATTTGCACGTTCTCCCAAAGTCAGAAGATCACCGGAACGACACAGACAACCGGTGGATACAACTGACATTGACAGCGAAGATAACAGGCATACCGTTTTGGCCAAAGCAGTGAGTGTTGAGAAGAGGGGAAAAGGTGACAGTTCTGAGAGCTCAGAAAGGCAGGAGAGCAATCAAAACATTAAGAGAGAAGAAACATTAAGAGTTATGGCAGAAGGTAACGTTACAGCTTCAACGAGAAACCAAATAATTGACACAATGGACGTCACGATCTCTGAAAGATCGACCAGACCAAAAACACTAGCGGTCCCAAAATTCCTGTGTCCACCAACTTTTGACCCAAGCTCTAGAAATGCTGCCAACTTCATGACAAATTATGAACGGACAACAGTGTCAAATAGCTGCCACAACAACCTGAAAATTACATATCTTGGAACATTTTTAGAAGGAGCGGCACACCCATGTGTCTGTATGGTTTAACCGATATACGTCGGATTCCTCAAATCAAAACAAACGTCAAGGACGATTTGTGTAAAGAATTTGGTGGTAACAACATGGTCAGACTTTTGGGGAAAAAGTATACGAGAAAAGACAGCGTCCAAACCAGTCCATCAGAGCATACTACTTCGAACTTCAGACCATCTTTTCGGATTTCGGTCCCACGTTCAAGGTGAAAGAATTTAAGAAATTCGAAAATGGAATGGACAAAGAATTATACAGGAGTTATAGGCTAATCCTCAAAGATCATCTCGACTGGGATAAGTTCAAAAAGATAATACAAAAGCTTGAGGGTATCTCTACACCCTGCGAGGAGGGTATTTCACTGCATACCCTAAATATCGGTGAGGATAATAAATGTCATCGCTGCCACTACATGTGCGGCCAGGGAAATTAAGGTCCACAAAGAGGTGAAAGCGAGAGAAAGCGAGCGGCTGGCCAAAGCACGGATAGAAATTATGAATACTTTTGAAATCGGAATAACTATCAAAGACTCAGCGCCAACAGGAATCAGGCCAACTGGGGCAGAGCAGGATCAAGTATGGGCCGAAGATTTGAACCAGGCCCACAAAACGAGGTAGTTAACAGTGGTCGAAATAACCCACGCCAACAAAGGTTTCTTCAAATAGCAGACCACGCTAAGGTGCTTCCTGTGCAAAAGAATGGGGCATTCTGTGGTTTCGTGTCCTGAGAATAATTGAACACCCAAACGCGAGCGGACGACGAGTCAGCCCCGGCGTCGCCCTTGCCAATAAGGGGGTCCATCCTAGTAGGTACAATTACAAGATAACAGTTCCTTGCTGTGTAAATGGGTACAAGGTAAGAGCCATCCTAGATACAGGGGATGAGAAAAGCGACAATACAACCAGTTTTCTAAGGTACTTTAAAAAAACCCAGAATACAAATTTAATCGTGACTGGGGGAGGAAGAATGCCGATACTAGGAGATATTAAATTCAACCTTGACATTGGGGGACGTGTCATAAATTGTATAGCTATTGTCATCGATGATCAGCCATTCTCGCTACTACTCGAAATGGAATTTCTCAAAAGCTGCAGAGCAGTAATAGATCTTAGGGAAGAAAAGGTGACATTATCTGCAAGTGACAAGTCCACCAAAGTTTACCTACACAACGTTCGGAAAACGAACGGCCAACAATCCCTCCAATACAACATCGTAACGAAGGAAAAGAGTGCAAGTAAAGAGCCCTCAACTAAAAATATAAAAGCAAAACCAAGTCAAAAGTTAGGAGATACCAAGCAATCAAGGTCAGAATCTAAGCAGAAGAAAGGTCCACACACCTTCGGTATGTAACAGGGGAAACAAGAAAACAAAAATTCCAAAAAAGGTTAAAAGAGCCAAATAAATAGCCAGAGAGAAAATAATGAGTGAATTCAATAAGTTCTTGAGGTCGAAGAAGGACCATGAAAACGATATTTCGAAGGCTAAGATAGAGAAAAAGACGCCGGAATTGTTTGCGACTGACAATTCTTACGCCTTAGCTCACTGTGTGGCTGACGTGAAAATGAGTAGGGATATCGCAAAAGAATTTAAGGGAAGATATGGAGGCAGGAAGATTTTGGTCCAGCAAAAGCAGAAACCAAGGGGCTGGCTGTACTAAATTAAAGTGGTCGATTGTTACTATACTTTGTAGTGAAACGACATTTTTTTGAGTTCAAAACGATGTGGCTGTGTATATATAAAATGAGAAATTACATTATTACCAATCAAATATGTGGACTAGCGATGCCGAGATTAAGATGTGGACCGGACAAACTTAGCTGGAATTAGGTAAAAAATATGATTTGTGGAAGTTGACATTCTGGTATGTAATTGGAGCATGCCTAAGGTGTTGTATCAGGTATCTGATACGTCAATAGTCGACGCAGAACACAAACACATGCTACAAGTAAATAAGACGGAGCCTGAGGGAAAAATTCACAGCTTGGTGTTAAGGTCATATTGCAGTAAGACGGCCAGGAAAAACGCACAACCTTAAAGTAGAAATTTTAGGAAATCAAGAAACCGTAGACTTGCATCAATTCCAGGCAAATGGAGACTTTTATTTCTCTAGAGGGCTTTCTAAATTCTCCAGCGCTCTTAGACAAAAAGTTGTATGTATATAAAAGTGGAGAACGAATGTTGGAGAAAAATCAAAGTTCTAGGATATTTCACCTGTCCAGAAATCGACCTGCCAACACAAGGCATTGTTTTGTTTTTAGAACAAGAAACCAACGACAATGACGCTGAAAGATCACCTCTCAGACGCCTCACAAAAAGAGGAACTTGCAGACCCGTTACAAGAGTATCAAGATGTTTTCTTTAAATCTACACGACAGCTGAGCTTAACAATTATAATAAAGCACAAAATAGATGTTGGCGATTCTGGTCCGATAAGGTGTCCCCCTATAGTCTCCCAAAATGAGAGACAAATTATAGACGAGCAGATCAAGGGAATGCTTGAAAACAATGTAATAAGACCCTGCCATTCACAATTGTGCTTGTTAAAAAGAAAGATGGTTCTACAAGGTTTTGCGTAGGTCAATTTCATAGAAAATTGACACAGAAAATTGTTATAGATGACAGTGATTCAGAAACCATTTCACCTCAAATAAATAGAAAGCGAAGCCATATAATAACATCAGATTCCGATTCGGAGACTGAAAATCCTCAAATACAGATCTGAAATTCCGAATATATTGATTTATTGGGTGCACACCCCGGAGATAACAAACCAAAAGAAATACCTATTAATAAAGAATTGGTTTCGTAGTGGTCTAGCTATCTAACAAATGATTTGAACGGAAATATAAGGGAAGAATTAAAGAAAAAATGGGCTATACCTAAAAATTCAAACGCTCCCAAAATAAATAAAGAGGTTCAATTACTACTTACTAATGTGGAATACAAAAGATTCTATACTTGCTCACATACAGACAGAATTAGGCTTCGGTTTAACAGCAATGGGAGCAGCGTTAAACAAATTATTGGACGACATAAATAATGTTAAAGAAGACATTTTACCCGGTTTAATAGATTCTGAAAAATATATTTCCCAAGCACATTTCTTAATTTCAACACTACAAACATCAAATTTATCTAAGATTAAATATGCCAATGCAAAAAGTCGCAAAAGAATATCCATTGGACAATTTTTATTCGGTACAACATTCTCCGAACAATGTAAATCGGCGACATCTATCAAGAAATCTAGTATAGAATTAAAACTTTCGAACAAGCCCAAGAAGGATCTTCCATCAAGCAAGAAGGATCTTCCATCAAGATCTTTTCGAAGTGATTTAAACTGGCGGCGTTCATTCACAAAATCTCGGTTCAAGAAAGTTCCGAACAACTACGTACAATATCAAGGGGAAAGACTCAAGCCCGGAGTCAACCTGGAAATACAACAGAAGGCAGGCTACCCAGTCGACCCAAGCTCGTCAGTCCAACTACGTACAGTAAAGGTAAAACAAAATTATGCTGGTAGGATAAGGAAGTTTTCTAATGAATCTGAAAAAATTACTAACAACCCACATATTTTGATATACCATTTGATCGTATTCTACGCAAGAGAAAATTCCTAAGCCACGAATAATGTCTAAGCTAGAAAAAGACAATTTTAAAAAGAATATTAGAAACTTACTGTCAATAAATGCCATACAAGAATGTAAACCAAAAAGGGACAATTTATTTCATCTTATTTTCTGGTACCGAAACCTAATAATGATTACAGATTTATTCTTGATTTAAAAGCTTTAAATCAATGTCTTAAATGCAGTAGCCACACTCGGAGCGAATGGACAACATGAGAGATACAATAAAATGGTGATGGATTCTTTGAGGTGTTACAGTGCGAATGACGATGATGAAACTAGCTGGGATGTACACCTGAAAGAAAATCAGATCGATATAAATAATATAGTAAATAAAACCAAGGGGTTTCCCCGTTTAAGTTAGGTGTTAATCCACGGTCATTCGCAGACGAGTGCAAATTCAGCTAAAAGCTCATTTTGACGCAAAAAGATGTCCTGCCAGGAAATATCAAGTTGGTACTACTCAAAGTTATTTCGTTGCCTGCCAAGGAAGGAAGTAAGAAATTATTACCAAAATGGAAAGGGCTATTTTGAATAACGAAGGAATTAGCTAATGATCGTTATGAAGTACGCAACATACCAGGCATAGGCAAGTCTCAAATGCCATATGATGAAGTAGCAGGTGTCGACATGAAACCCTGGATTCAGTTTTTGGGATACAGAAGGAGATTATGTTGTCTTAATGTTATCGACCTGGCTATTGATGGCATCATCGATAGATTACGTGACAGCTTGGGAACCTTGGGCCACTAGAAAAAGCTGAGTGGGCAAGCACCCGACAGCTACCACGAAATTGACACATTCGGGACCTAGATAGCGTAGCGTATGATAGCACTATTACTAAATTACCATATCTTGAGTGAGCTTATTAAATCTGTAAAGTATATTTTTAATTAAAGAATTTTTTTATTTATAACATCAGAAGTGGGATAAATAAACAAATAAACATCATAAATAAACATTTATTGCGTCATTAACGTAAAAAAAAGTGAAACAAACAATAAGAATGCCTATAAGTTCATATCGCTCGCGTAAGAGAGCATACACGGGCATAGACGGAGACAAGGAGGAAGCGAATATTAGTGAATTTGATCCACTAGAAAATAACATAGATTAATGCTTACATTCTGTTGATGACTAGGCGAAAATTTATAATTGGCCTGATCACATAATTAACCATTTAGCATTAAGTAAATTGCGCGGTCCAGCAGAAACCTGGTTCGAAGTTTACCGACACGTTTGTTTGCGTGGGACGAGTGAAAACCAATTGTTGAAACAAAATTTTGAACTTAAACGAAACTAACACACATACTAATGTCTAACATTGGTTAGGAATGGCGACATCACACTCGATTAGGGTCACAGCATGTTCAGGTAAACGGCACGTTCCGGATTATAAACAATGGGCGAGAAGGAACAAGACGGAGTGCGAGATTCAGAGATTAATCACTGTAGTGAAAGTACCTTGTAAAATCCGTAATATATTTACTTTTATAATGCTAACTACACGTGTTGTTTGTTTATAGGTAAATAACTTTTATCAGAAGTGGGATCATGAGGTGTCGCATTATGCATCACCCAAAAGCTTCAACTTCCTGACTTCACCGCGGGTCATCTGATGACATATTTACCGGTGACGCATCAGCCCAACGCCACAGGATGTCTGTAGCTCGACGGTATGTCAGATGATGAGTTGCCTCTACTATGAGTAAAATCAGTCAATTTATTTTTAGAGGGAACTGACAAAATTATTACAAAAGTTGGCAACACCAAACGCGCGGAAGCAACTCCTGCATCGGTGTCTGTTAGTAACGACATTATTGCCGAGTTTGATCCGCTATTAAATGACATAGAAACTTAGCTACATGCAGTGGAAGCATTAATTTATGCTTGGACAGACTCCGTAACGTCACATATGGCATTAAGCAAATTGTAAAACCTAATAAATAAATTATTTCAAAATTTGATATAATAAAATAAATTCAACCTTATTAATTTATTTAATCTATAAATATACAGTAGCTAAGAATGTAATGTTATGACAACGATGATTACCAATTAATAACATTAAACAATAACAAATAATAAGGTTGTCCAAACACTACACTTTTATTCTATATGAAAACTGCTAAGTAAGCATTCACTATGAACTGGCATAGTCTTGGGTACTAGACATATATTCTCCATGATGTGTGCATAGGGTAAGATCTTTTACAGTTTATTATTTTGTGTATGCCCATTTGCTCTTGATATTACTTGTTAATAAATTATGTTAATTTTTATCCGTTTGAATAATATCTCCTGACAACCTAAACCTGTTCAAAAGCCAAGTGGCCCCTAGTTGTGACCATCATTTGAATGGGTGGTCGTGAGGAGGCGCCGGCTTCGGTTTTGATCGGCAGAATTCTGAAAAGGAAAATAATTTTACAAATATAGTCAATTTTAAAATATTTTTCATTTTTTTTAACTTGGAGGTAAATATTTTCTTTTCATTTTAGTCAGTTTTTGGGTGGCGGGGAAAATATTCCGATTGCAATCTCGTCTCTTACTTTTCTCTTTATTTTAGTCAGTTCCTGGCTGGCGGGGAAAAGTAAGAATTATGAGATAATCTGTCTCCAAGTATAAAGGGGAAATTCTTTAGAAAAGTAAAGGGTACTTTTTTTTTCATTCATTTTAGTCAGTTTTGGGCTGGCGAGAAAAGGAAAATATATTCTTACTATCTTCATCTGCACTCTCCTTCATTTTAGTGTGTATCTGGCCGGTGGGAAAGGGTAGGTGTTGAGACTTCATAAAAAGGATCTAGTAATTTGTCATCTGAGGTAGGTACACATTTGTTTCGGGTTTCAGTAATGCCGTGGATAAAGGCAAATAAAAAGAGAAGGGAATTTCGCAGGGCTCGGAGAGCTAAAAACAACACTCCGACTATTCTTAGCAAAGAACAAATTTTTATTCCTGAAGAGATCCCAGAGAGACCCATTATTCCCAACACCCCCGAGTGGGTTCATAGCGAAAGATTAAAAGTTAAGATCTTAAAAGTATTTGGAGAGAAGTAGGGCGCCCCTTCTACCCAAACCCCAAAATTATACGTGTGTGTATGTGTGAATATATATATATGTGTTTATTATTTTTTTTCTCCTCTCTCGCAACAATATTAGCTGTCAATATTTATACATATGTCAAAGGAAGACATTGTAAGAAATACTATGTCAAGAAGCAAGGTATCCGATATAATTAAGGTATTTACCTCAACATAGCAGCGCATTATTCAATGAGGACCCATTTATTCGAAGGCCACGTCTTCCACATTTTCCACTAAAATCATCTGCAGTGGAGGCTCAAGAGGGCAGCGTACCAACACCCCCAGGTAGCATATCGGAAGAGGAATTGCCCAAAACTATCAGTAAACAATTGACCACTGACAGCAGCGGGAAAAAGCTGGACTGGAACCTACCTGTCAAAGAGGCAGAAATTGGAGAGGCTAGGGAGAGTACGGAAAGCAATCCGGAGAAAAAAGAACAAGTTCAAATAGACACAAGGGCGGCAAAAGAAATTCAACTGGCCATAGGGGACATAAAAACAACTCTGGAATTCTTAGAGGAGCCAAGATGCGAAGTCCGCCAGGAAAAAGACAGGAACCAGAACCAAATCCAACAAAAAAAATCAAACGTGGCAAACACTACCCTAGTTGAAAGCTTCGGCACCGAGAAAAAAACCTACATTTCTATGCCCCCAAATGTTTAATATTTGCACTGACAATGCAACAGCATTTGTGAAATAATATGGCAGGACAAGCGCTGCCAATGGATGGAACAACTCGCTCAAGATTTCTTACTTCCAGTCCTTGACTGTGAGGATAATAGACTCACTGTATCAACAAGGTCAAAGGTAAGACAGATTTGCGAAGCCAACAAGTTCTGAACGGTCAGAAAAATGGCAAAAGGATACTCCAAGTGATATGCCAGTGAGCGAACACGAAGAGAAAGCTGACAACTCAGGAACTCTGGAGAGGCAGGCGAAGAATCGGGATATTGAAAGAATCACAGTAGAAAGTAACGTTGAGCCTTCAACAAGAAACTCAGACACGATGGATGTCACAATATCGGAAAGCATGGCCACACCAAAAAACACAAGCCGTACCAAAATTCCTCTGTTCACCAACGTTTGACCCATGTTTGGGAAACGTTAATTTTGTAAAAAATTATGAACGGACCCCAGTGGCAAATAGTTGGGACAATAACTTGAAGATAACATATTTGGGCACGTTCCCGGAAGGGGCAGCACATCTCTGGTTTAATCTATTAATCATGAGAAGAAGTGGGCAAATGTCAAGGATGATTTGTTAAAAGAATTCGGTGGTAATGGTGTGACAAGGCCACTGGAGAAAAAAAAATGTACGAAACAAAACAGCGCCCAAACCAATCAATCAGAGACTACTATTTCGAGTTCCAGACTATCTTTGTAGATTACGATCCAGCATTCAAAGTAGAAGAATTTAAAAAATTCTTTGAAAATGGGATGAATAAGGATTTATATAAAAGTTATAGGCTAATTCTAGAGGATGACCTGGACTGGGATAAATTCAAAAAGAGATAAAGAAGCTCGAAGATATCTCCACACTCTGTGAGGAGGGTATCTCACTAGATACACTAAAGATTAGTGAAGATAATAAATGCCATCACTGCCACCACATGTGCGGCCAACGAAACGAAGGTCCACAGAAAGGCAGAAATGAGAGAGAACAAGCGGCACCATAAACAACAGGCAGGTACAAGAATAACTACCAAAGAGCCGCTACAAGTAGATACCAAAGTAATTGGGGTAGATCAGGACCAAGTACAGGCCGCAGATATAAATCAGGTCCACGGACCCAAGGAGGTCAACAATACAATGGTGAAAGGAACAACTCACGACAGCAAAGATTTCCCCCTAATACCAGCAGCCGACGACAGCGGACCGAGAAGATTAGCCAGTGCCGGACCTAGCCCAAAGACTCAATTTTGCGTGTGTTCAAGTTTTTTTTGTATTCTTGTAACTACTTACTAGTTTAAAAGTAATTTTTTATTAGTTAGAATTAGGTAATTCTCGAAATAGAGGAATTTTTTTTGAGATTTTTATTAAATCTTTAGATGGATATAAATTATTCAATTTTTTATTCTCTTTCATTGGTTACTAAATATTTTGACGAGGCCGGGGAAATATATCAAGAGCCAGAAAATAATAGTAAAGTATTTTTAAAATAAATTATAAAGAAAATTCAATTTTAGTTTGGGAAATACATATTTCATATAAAAATAATTAATTAATCTAAATTTAAATCAAAGCATTACAAAATTAAACAATATAAAATTAAACAACAAAGTGCTGCATTTGGAAGAGTACAAAGTTATATTTTGATTTCATAATTCAGGTCAAGTAGTTTTTTTAGCAATACTGCAAATATTACAGTATTGCAATTTTGGGGTATTCCACGTTTGGGTTTCAAAGAAGGTGGTGTGTTTAGTGGCTAAGACATATTTCCTCGAGATGAGTGATTTTACAATAATGTAAGGATAAGGATGTAGGGACCTTTCTATATTGTTTTTACGAATAAAATAAATGTTCTAATTTTTTTTAACTCTCGTTTCATCTACCATAGCTACCCCCTAATGCGTATATGGCTTTGGCTAACCATGTACGTAACAATATACATATTTATTTGTCTATTTTTTCGCATAACATAGATTTAAGCAAATAGGTCATCAAAGTTTTATTGTTTCCTTTTGGGATATGTGAATTCCTTTTGGGATATGTGAATTTCCAAACACTTGTGATATCAGCAGGAGCGTTTTGTCGGGGCCTGCCCACTACCGTAAATTATGAAGCAATACTACCATTTGTGTATGAAGCCAATTGGTATGAGAGGGAAGAGAGAGATGATAAACAGTTTAAGGGAGGCTGGCTGCATCAGTTATAAAGAAAATGGTCCGGAATGTGAAATGTTAGCTAAGGTTAGCTAGGTTAGAACCAGCACTTGAATCGAAGTTCAGCTAACTCGAACGTAGCTAGTTAGCTGGTTACCTAAAGAACTATACCAGTCAAGTAGAATCATCCCTTAGAAATAAAAGGGCTTCTAGAGCCCTAAAAAGTCTAGCTTTTTTGGAGAAGGGCTCTCTTGGTGCCTTGGAGTTGCTACACAACACAAGTTAGATCATTTAATCATGAATGAAAACAACATACAAGAGCACATTGCCAAATTAAACAAGAGTTTATCAAATACTATTACAAAAATATCACAAGATTCATTAAAATTTTCAGAATATGAGAAATCAATTGCTATAGCATTTAATATCACTGATGCTTTACATTGAAAATTTCACAAAAAATCAAATAGTGGCACACGAAAATGAGCAAAGTAATACGATATTATCCATTCTATATCGTCACTTCCAAAATCTAAAACATAGTAAAAATCACAAGAGCAATGAAAAGACAAAGAGTTGTAAATTCCTGTAGACAACACCAATAGCCATTTTCGAACCTTCCATCCTCCTACACGATCTGATAAATCTCAAACTGCAACTAAATAAATTCAAACAAGACCTGACTATCAATACCTTGGAAATACTATCGTGACGATACGTTCTCAAATAACAAAATTTTTATTCACGTTAGAATTCCAATCACACAATAATCTCAATCATGGGAGCTATTTGAACTTTTGCATGGAACAATCCGACGTGCAGCATACAGCATGATGCTGTACTCTTGACAGTAACAAAAAGCTCGCAGAATTTCAAAACTAAGATTTCAGGAACTGGTTTACATCATTGTAAACCATTTCACGACAAGCTTGTTTACATCCCACGGTTTTCGGCCGACACGTTACAAAGACCAACTTGGTGCTAAAAAATTGTTTACCAGAGCAACAGACGATGAACTTAACTATCGTTGCCCAATGCACTGCCACAAGTAAACATCTATGTTAATTTCAGAAGTTGACGAAGAAGTCCATTCTAACGCACCTCAGATCAATCACCAAAATTATTTGCAATTCCTTTCGAATAACGCTTATGAATTTTCAGGAGCTACCAAAATTAATGTACCTTGTCACTGCAGAAACGAATGCAGAATGAAGAGATAATACCCAAAAGATTTCCTTGTCAAAATTCACCCTTAGAAGCATCATTTACCTATATTAACCCAGCAGCCTGGTCAAACTTAAGATCTTTTGTGCTCAATCAATCCTAAAGTTCAAATCCCCACAATACCTAAATTTTTCAGAATCGCTTAATCAAAACTGGACACTCAGCGTCCCACACTTAAACCTAACCTCAACAAGTGATAACATACAGGAAGTAATAGATAAAGAACATATAAAGTATATATATTCAAACACTTGCGGGTTCCATAGCGAAACCGTTTTCCTAATATGGAACTCCATACTGTCGATAGCCCTGGCCTATTTCCTATTCAAAATCATTTAACATTACTCCTAAGTTTGGTTAACCCAGTATATAGGGACGAGTGCCCTCCGATTCAACACGGCGTACTCTTTGGTTCTATGTGCACAATGCTAGCCATATTTATCTTCTATTTATTAATTAAAAGTCTTATAATTTGGTTACGAATGCCCACATCATATACAATCTTACCCAACAATAGATACTAACCTACCAGTAACGGATAGGTCCAAACGCCACATACTATTGGAGGCCGAGGTGTCGATGGCTTAAATTTAATAGAGAACAAACCTATAACATTCGTAAAGAATCTGAATATCAAACTGTATCCTAGTTTATATCGGAATGGCCCATAATTGGCGACCCAAGAGCCGAGTCTCTGGTGGGTTATCATTATGTAAAGATATATGCTACTGTTACAGATTAAAAAAAAAATCTTAAAATCTATATTATGTACCGAAAGTTGAAAGTATATTTGAAGCAATCGCATTTGTGAGCGACATTGAGAGACAAGAACACAAAGCCGGATTTAACTATATTGTAAATAGATATAAAATAATAATAATTTATAATATTACACTTACAATATCCCCCAAAGCAAGTCAACCAAAGATGATCCAGTGCTACTCCTGATTGATAAATCACTCTACTCACTGTAAGCTAGAAGTCCATACTTTCTGTAAACAAAATGGAATTGTTGTCATCGCACACCTTATACCGCATTCAACTCCTAACGTTTTATTTCGCATTAAAAACTGCTTACAATACTAAGTGTTCTAGCTACTTAAAAAGTCATGTGGGTGAAAGAATAACTACAAATGAAATAGACGAGATATTTAACAAAGCATATGGCCGAGTCGCTACACCTGAAAAGGCAATTAAAGCCTTCCA
The DNA here is from genome assembly GCA_936432065.2 of Rutpela maculata. Lineage (NCBI taxonomy): Eukaryota > Metazoa > Arthropoda > Insecta > Coleoptera > Cerambycidae > Rutpela > Rutpela maculata. The sequence goes on along the minus strand of OW386292.2, from coordinate 124,476,923 downwards.
AGAAACAGGAATACTCCCCTTGAATTCTGATCTTTTCCCAGAAGAAGATTTTGCTCCTGTTACCATTTTTGACCCTGCAGAGGTAGCTGATCTCGAGGAAACTCCTCGTGGGCCCAATAACAAAATAGAAAAAATAACAGGGTTCGAGGTGAAAATGAAACAACATTGGAATTGCACAAGACTAATAAGGAGGGTGAAGAATAGTGAAGATATTATTCAGGGATCATCTGGAGTTTATTTTCTGCTCTAATACCATTGCCTGGACCATCAGGAATAAAGACAGCAAAGAATAAGAAGAGACAACAATACAGCAGAAAACAGCATTCAGAGATATTTACATCTACACCTATGAAAGCAGTATTAGACCAGAAAGAAGTAAAAAAACAAATTCAGCTACAAAAGAAAAAGATGAGAGAAAATGTAAAAACTAAAGGCAAAAAACGCAAACCATTAGAGGAAGATGATACACATGAACAAATAAAAACTAAAACTACTGAAACTAGAGAAAGTATTAAAACAAGCTGCAAGAAAACAGTGGCGGTGATAGTAAAGAGCACCCCAGAAGATGAAGATGATGATTCAAGTGAAAAAGAAGAAATGAAGACATATGCATCATATGCGGTGATATTGGAAAGCTTAGGGAGATGTGGCTGTAATGCTGTAAGTGTAGTCAGTGGTCCCATGAAACATGTGCGGACACTGAACGTGGTTACTTTGTGTATGATCACTACCTTTAAATATAGTACTGTAGTGGGTAATGGCGGACACTGAAGAACTTTAATAAAACAATATTTCTTTTACTTTTTGTTTTTAAATTTTTTTTAATATAGGTATGTTTCGTTTCGTACACTAAATAGCTGTGAATTATTCAATTTCCATCAATCCCGCATAAACAACGAAGATAATATTGATGAAACAGTTTAAGTGGCCGGCCTTTACCCTAGATTTTTTTATGTAGAATCCAGGCGATATTGAACTGAAAATTGAAAATGCCTCAAAAAGAAAAGTGTATCGGGAAGTGTAGCCATATCTGTCAGTTCAAGGCGACCTAACGAATATAACAAATATATAGACAAAATACATTGTAAGTGTGACAGAAGTATCAAGAGACTTGACCTTTTGTTTAAACTATTTTTCGTCCTAAAAATTAAATATCCCTGCCCAGCCGAACATAACTAGATATTGATTCAAAGAGGTATTTTTAAAATAAATGAAGAAAATGATAAGATAATTCCATATATCGAAGATATATTGAACCTTTTTAAATAAAATCATCGATTCAGATATTAATTGCAAAATAAGTTTTTTTAGATTAAAGTATTTTTTGTTTAAAACTGTAATGCGGTGCTCTTACTGCGGCAAAGTTATTAACGATGTAAATAAATTTGTTTTACACACTGAATAAGCTCACCAGACTAACCACAATTATGAATGTCCATTTAGTGGGCGCAGTAAATCGTCTCATTGAAGAGAAAATGTCACGCAGTAATTATAATTTATTCCAAATTTATTTGAAACACCCAGTACATTATGTTTAATATTACTCGGAAATAAATATCATTAGAATCGTTAAACAAAATTGTGTTAAAAGAAATCAGATTGCACCTAGAAACAAAGCAACTGAAATGTCAGCAGGAAGTTGGTATCTATACTTTGTAACTATGGTGCAATGCTGAAACAGCAAGAATGATATCTGGGAAATATTCAATTGAACAGGCAGTTGGGTTCTGGTTTTGGGGCAGCTAGTTGCTGTGGGATGCGTGGCTTAACTTCCCTCTCAGGGAGTGGCCCCCAGAGGGTAATTCATGCAAGTACCAATTATATCTTGTCCTATTTTGTTTGTTTAATTTATTGCTTCAATAAACTTTGTTTGTTGTTTTGTTGTTTTCTACTACCATGTTTTATTTTATAAAGCATTCATTCAATAATTAAATTAAACCCTCTTGTATGCCAAGCGAGTTAAAGTGACTTTAGCAAAGGATATCGTCTGTATTGCCCCGGGCATCGTGGTAGTATGGGGGATAGATACCTGTGGACATCGGGATATTGGTCAATAAACGAGTCCAGCAACCCTAAATGGGATTTGGCTCGTGACATATGATGGAGCTTCGCCTCAGGGGTGATTCTTCCCAATCACCCCAGTTATTTTAAACAGTGTTTAATAGTCAAGTTTACCTAGTGAGTTATTTTTTTTTCTTTCAGTGAAGTGGCGTTAATTCTTTAGAATTACCTCAGTGTGAAATTTTTTTAATTGCATTTTTTTTTATTAAATTTAGTATAGCCCGTATTACATATTTTTTATCTTAACTTTTTTTTTTAAAGTAGAACTTAAATAGAAAATTAATTTTTTTAGTGAACTTGAATTGAATTTTTCACATTTTAATAAGTTGTTTTCAAATATTCAGCTTTTATTTTACAATATTGAATGAATATTGCATATTTTCCGTTTGATCGTAATGTTGTATTATTTAGAAACTTAGTCATTTCGCTTCATAGGGGAAGGCCGCCTAAAATGGCATATGTAGGTAAAATGGGACATCGTTGTTATTGGACAAAGACGGTTTAATATATTTGACTAGTGCAGTTGGTAAGCATTAGAGCAGTAATAGTAGTGCCTTGTCGAGAGAAGCGTGTATACATGCAATTACGACGTAAGTAAATTTTGGTTTATTGTTTTTGCAACATCTTGATCTAATAATTACGGCTAACAAACAAAGCTCTAGAAACGGTAGATGTGGAGTTAGCCATGTCGCACTAAAATTTATGAGAACTGTGCAGGTTAGGTTACTATCCCATGCCTAAGCGAATGTGTCAAAAGTTATACAATTTTTTTGCGGGAAACTTGAATGTATCGATGTGAGTTGTGGGTAAAATGGGAATTTCGTGAGGAGGAAAAATGGGATATCCCGCATTTCCGATTATTTTAAGGATTATTTATTTCTAGATGCCTTCCAACTACATAAGAAAAACTCAGCGGCAATCCTGGAGTGAAGACTCGATGTCCCAGGCCTTAGAGGCAGTCAGGGCTGGTAATTTTGGGTTTTTAAAAGCCTCAAAAACATTTGGAGTTCCTAAATCGACATTAGAAAGACGTTTTAAGAATAAAAACAAATATGCCAAAGAAAACACCAAAAAGCTGGGAAGTAGAAGTTTAACGCTCCCTGCGGAATTGGAACAGAAGTTAGTTGAGTATGCGAAAAATATGGAGATGATGCTGTTTGGATTAACAACGAGAACCATTCGAAGTTTGGCGTATCAGCTTGCTGTAGAAAACAACATCGATCATCATTTCAACAACGAAAAGAAATTGGCTGGGTGGCATTGGTTACGATCCTTTTTAAAAAGACACAAACTCTCTCTTCGCCTGCCAGAAGCAACCTCCGCTGCAAGGGCTAGAGGTTTTAATAAAAATGCAGTGGGAGAATTTTTCAATCTTCTGGAACCTCTTCAAGACAAAATGAAGTTTTCTCCTTTCAGAATATTTAATGTTGACGAAACCGGCATCACTACGGTACAAGGTCGGCCCTCAAAAGTAGTTGCTATGCGAGGTAGAAAACAAGTCGGCACACTTACGTCTGCAGAACATGGAGAATTATCTACAGCCGTAATCTGTATGAGTGCCGGTGGAACTTATGTTCCGCCAATGTTAATATTTCCCCGAGTAAGGATGCGGGATCATTTTCTGGAAGGTGCTCCGCCTGGAACTCTCGGAGTTGCTCACAAATCTGGTTGGATGCAGATGGAACTTTTTACAAAATGGTTTGATCATTTTATTGCTCACGTACAAGCGTCTAAGGATAATCCAGCATTACTTATATTAGATGGACATAAGACGCACACCCAAAATATTTCCATCCTGGATGCAGCTAGAGATAATGGAGTGACAATTATATGCCTACCTCCACATTGCAGCCATCGCATGCAGCCACTCGATGTTTCATTTATGGCACCGCTGAGCACATTTTATACTGCACAAGTAGAGATTTGGTTGAGAGAACATCCAGGACGATGCATAACTATAGCTCAGGTTGCTGCATTATTTGGTCGGGCTTATCTACAAGCGTCAACACCACTTAATGCCATCAAGGGTTTCAAGAAAACCGGACTATATCCAGTAAACCGGACAGTCTTCACAGAAGATATGTTTGCTGCAGCTTTACCCACCGATAGATCACCCCAAGATTCTAATAACAATGCAACAGATTTGTCTGCAATTCTAGAAGAAGAAAACCCAGAGGATGATCTGAATAAAGAGAATAACGTCATCCCTAGAGAGTTGACACCAGTGCAGCAAATCCTTCAACAACCAAATTTGGTTATAGGATTAGAGAAATGTGACTTGTCAGTCGAAAAGGTTGCTGGACCATCTACAAGCAAGGACTCCCGTTATATCTCTCCTAACAAAATTGCTCCTTACCCAAAAATTTGTAGTCTTGAAGCTCCAAAAAAGAGAACAAAAGTGAAGAAAGGAAGAGCAGCAATACTCACTAGTACCCCTTACAAGCAGGAGCTCGAAGACTCTATAAAAGAAAAGGCGGAAAAAGAGAAAAAAAATAGCTTGAAAAGGGTAAACACAAACACACAGATTAAGTCTTTAACTGCTCAATCCACAAAAAGGACTTGTCCGGGAAGTAAGAAGTCAGTAAAGGAAGATAGTAAGGGTGCTGCTAAAGGAAAAAAGAAGAAAGTGAAGATGGAAGTGAGTAGCAGTGAGTCCGGAAGTGAGGACGATGTTGAATGTTTATATTGCTGCACTAAATATTCAAAAGACCGAGATGGTGAAGGGTGGATAAAGTGCGTCAGTTGCCACAAGTGGGCACATGATGCTTGTGCAGGCATTGAAGATGATGAAGACATATTTACATGCGACTTATGCTTATAGGTATGTTTAAAATATATTATTCTTAGGCTACTTAAGTGTTCTTATTATACCTATTTGTTTTATAAATAAAATCGTTTAGATATGTTGCAGTGTTAATTTCCAATCCCATTTTACCTTCATACCATTTCCCATTTTACCGACACTCTTTAGGTAAAACGGGAAATTGCACAAGACAATTCAATATTTTTTTCTCACAATATTTTTCAAATTGAATAAAGATCATAAAAACCATTTGATAAACAAATAGTTACAGCTATATCCTACCCTGAGTCCAACCATTTCTATTACATACTTTGTTCTAAACATCATTTTGAATGTTAAGTGTCCCATTTTAGGCACACTTCCCCTACAATTGTTTCTGTTAAAGTCTGATGGTAGAAAATTATTTAGGGGCATGGAAATAAGGACTTAGGTTTTTTTATTACCACAATAGTATTTATAGAGGAAGATGTTTTTTTATTGGGAATTTACAGACCTATTGTTTGATATGTTGTTCCTTAATTTGCCCATTGATATTTCGCACAGCGGTTATGCTCAACTAATTAGACATTTTTTCACGAACTTACGTTACGTTCGTAAAATAGATTTTCTGAAATTCATTAATTTGCTCTGTATTATTTCTCGCACTATAATAATTATAATGCTCGAGTTATTTTTTAACATTTTTTTAATTATTAATCCAACCCAAATAATCGAAAATAATTTTTTGTCCAATAGAGGGGGCGCAATATGAATAATTGTGCTTGAAATACAATAAACAATATAAGAAATATATAATTTGTGATGTTGATAAGATATGTTATTTTCAAAAACGATATTTCTGCATATTTTAGTGACGGAGTTAGTCTGGTATGAATAACGAGATTGCATAACACTTTTTCGGAAATTAATTAATTTATTGCTAATTCAGGTGACCAGTTGCGAGTGGCAGACGGGCGGCTGGGCTTTTAATCGAACATACACTATACATTTTTGTAGTCAAACATATCAATATATCAATTTATATTTATGAATATTTCGTCCATGTTTTAGCATTCTCCATATTCCACGTTAAACTTGGACTTATTACCGTTGAATTCTTCCTAGAATTTATATTTTCTAGCATATCGTGACACGGATTCTGTATTTGATAGGTAATCTTAATTTTTTATCAATATTGTACCTAAGTGACATTCTCAATATTACAATTTTTTATGTAAAAGGTAATCTGCATTTTATTTAAAACTTTGATTGCTCCAATTTTCCAAGTTGCATCACTATTCTTTTTAGATTCTTTTTTTATATTTCTTTTTTTTATATCCTCGATTTTTTTAATATTCATATTGCGTCGGTAACAGAATATGAAATATATAATTTTTTGATAGAAAATATGAAAATAGCCAATTATATAACACTTTTCCAACTGCTTTAGTATTTCCGCCGTTTTTTAAAATTATTATTCAGTTTTTTTTATTGTTTTTATATATTTCCAATCGTTGTTTTCCAGTTTATTTTATTTAAGTTCGAGTAGTAATATTTTCAAGTGTTAATTAGTTTATTATATTTTCGCCATTTTTCTCACTTCTTAATTTTTTTACTTTTTCAATTGTTGCTTTTTTTGTTTGTTTGTTCGAGTATAAGTTATTTTTAAGTGTTAATTAGTTATTTTTTAGTGTTATTTTATTATTTTTAGGCGTTAGTTTTTTTAAATAAAGACTTAATATTAATTATTCGCCGCGTTTTCATGCACCGCGCTTCACGTTTCTCTGTGTGCTGTTTCCTAAGATGTCCAGTGGAGATATGTCCCAAGAGGCCTAGGAAGCCAAGAAGCAGACCAGTTTTCGGACCGCTCTTTTGAGGAAGAGATGGCTCAGTTGATGAACCGCGAGCGGTCGGCTAGGAGCATCGGATCCGGCATCGAGATTCTGGCCGGATCTTTCACGAATCTCAGGCCCATTGGGGCACCATCGGGACCACAACAGTCAGGTACTGTTTCTTCGGTATTAAATAATCAGATATCTAACTTTCTGTTTCCTTATAGTGTTACCAAAATCAGCTGTGGAGAGGAGCGCAACGGTGTCGTCCTTCGGAGAGGATCAACTTACTGGGACCACTACAGATGAGAGATCTCCGAGGATGGTGCAGCGAGAGGCTGAGGATGAGGCTCTTCTCCAATTTGAGGTGGTTGGAGCTTGTGCGGCGAAGCAGGATGCGCCAGTGGACAATGAGAAAGAAAAAATTAAATGTGAAGTGCGGGAATGCATGGTGAAAAGGTGAAAACTGTCAAAATCCAAAATGCTCCAGCATCTGCACCAACTTCTCCACCGGCAGCAACTTATTGCTGAAGATGCCGATACGCTGGAGGCGGTGTAGTTGATGTGGAGCTAAAAAAGTGTCACGCTTTTATGGCCAGTATGCCTTTTGATTGAACTTTGACTGAAATGTAGCACAGTGACTGAATAGTGTAGGTTAGTTGATTAGTTTAGTTTTGTTTTATTTAATTTTTAGTCTGTTAGTGGTAGGATTCTAAAAAGGTGTTTTTTTTTTATATTGAAGATATGTTTAAATAGCTTTGGTTTATTAGCTCATTTTCAAATATGACTGATCTATTATAGCTAAAATCATTAAATTTTAATATTGTCTTCCTTGCTTCCCAAACATACATTTCTCGTAGAATTACCCACGACTATAATATAAATTGTATTATTGAAAATTTAATAAAAGAGTAACCAAAGTAATTATATACTTATATCTGTAGCTCTGAAACTCACTTTAAAGTCAATGTGAAAGTATAACTAAATAATAATAATCCCAGTTAGTGTTGAGACTACTATACTTGCCAGTGAGAGCATCAGTTCACTTGTAATGGTTAATCATTGCTTTACTTAGTCCTATTTCTTTCTGTTTGTAGTTTCTCTGTTCTATTTCTAAGTTAACCAATTTTGTTAAAATATCGGAATTCTTTAGTTCTAACGTATATGCTATTTTTAAGCGTTTCTTAGCTAAACCGATTATATTCGTTGACAATTTTTTTCTAGAATTTATATTTATGAATATTTCGTCCATGTCTTAATATTTCCATCTTCCACGTTAAACTTGGACTTATTACCGTTGAATTCTTCCTGGGATTTAAATTTTCAAGCATTTCATGAAACAAACATCTGTATTTGAAAGGTAATCTTAATTTTTTATGAATATTTTGATGTTCTCCCTCATTGTAAGTGACATTCTCAATATTAGAATTTTTTATGTAAAAGGTAATCTACATTTTATTTAATTGATTGCTCCAATTTTCTAAGTTGCATCATTAATTTTTTTTTAAACTTTTTTTTATACAATATATCCTCGATTTTTTTAATATTCATATTGCATCGGTAATCGAATATGAAATATATACTTTTTGATAGAAAATATGAATAATACAGTAATAGCCGATTATATAATACTTTTACCACTGCTTTAGTATTTCCACCGTTTTTTTTTTTAATTATTATTCAGTTTTTTATTGTTTTTATATATTTTCAATCCAGTTTTCCAGTTTTTCCAGTTTTCCGGTTTATTTTATTTAGGTTCGAGTAGTAATATTTTCAAGTGTTAATTAGTTTATTATATTTTCGGCGTTTTTCTCACTTCTTTATTTTTTTACTTTTTCAATTGTTGCTTTTTTTGTTTGTTTGTTCGAGTATAAGTTATTTTTAGGTGCTAATTAGTTATTTTTTAGTGTTAATTTATTATTTTTAAGCATCAGTTCTTTTAAATAAAGACTTAATTTTAATTATTCGCCGCGTTTTCGTGCATCGCGCTTCACGTTTCTCCGTGTGCTGTTTCTTGTTTCCTAAGATATCCAGTGGAGATATGTAGTACTCAAGAGGCCTAGGAAGCCAAGAAGCCGACCAATTTTCGGACTGCTCTTTTGAGGATGAGATGGCTCAGTTGATGAACCGGGAGCAGTCGGCTAGGAGCATCGGATCCGGCATCGAGATTCTGGCCGGATCTTTCACGGACATCAGGTCCACTGGGGCACCATCGAGACCACAACAACCAGGTACTGTTTCTTCGGTATTGAATAATTAAATATTTAACTTTCTTTTTCCTTATAATGCCACCAAAATCAGCTGTGGAGAGGAGCGCAGCGGTGTCGGTCTTCGGAGAGAATCAACTTACTGGGACCATTATAGATGAGAGATCTCCGAGGACGGTGCAGCGAGAGGATGAAGATGAAGCTGTTCTCTAGTTTGAGTTGGACGGGTGGCTGGACCTTGTGCGGCGTGACGTAGAGAAGCAGGAGGTGGCAGAGGACAATGAGAAAGAAAAATATAAACGTGAAGTGCGGGAGTGCATGGTAAAAAGGGCAAATACATACGCTCATAAACTGAAACTGTCAAAATCCAAAATGCTCCAGCATTTGCACGGACTTCGCCACCGGCAGCAAGTTATTACTGAAGATGCCGATACGCTGGAGGCGTAAGTCCGTGTAGTTGATGTAAAGCTAAAAAAGTGTCACGCTTTTATGGTCAATATGCCCTTTGACTGAAATGTAGCATAGTAACTGAATAGTGTAGGTTAGTTGATTAGTTTAGTTTTGTTTTATTTAATTTTTAGCCTATTAGTGGTAAGATTCTAAATTCAAGGTGTTTTCTTTGTAGTTTGAAAATATGCATTTTTTTAATAAATTTGTTTAAGTTATTTTCTCTTTTTATTATTTTATATAGTATTTGTAAATTACAAGAAAATATATAATTTGGAGGGAGGAGGGGGACCATTTGTGAAATGCTTAAAGCTGATAGAATGAAGTTGAAAAAATTAATTATTCCTCAAATTTGAAAAATCACTGCTTGAAGTATAACTATAGAACTGAATGAGGAAAAGTGGATAATTTGAACAATATTGAAACAAATTATTTATTATTAAGGTATTTATTATAAATTACACTGAGAATTATCTGAGAAAATTGCTTTGTATCTCAAACTTGAAAATCCAACTATGTATACTGGTCACTGTATTAGAAGATCTTCAGCAACTTTTCTTCGTTAATGCTGGTGGAGACATATTAGATTTACAAGAACTTGGTGGTTGGGAATCGAGCAATGTTGCACGAGGGTATTTAGAAGGTAACTTGAGTAAGATTTCCATTGCGCGAAAAATTCAAGTTGGAGAAGTTTCTGTAAACACTGTATTATGTACTAAAGATACTATCGAACTGAAAATGAATGTTGCTAGGCAAGATTCAGTGTACATGCCCATCATTTTGGACAATAATGGGGTATCAGGTGTATCTATCAAATTTGAAAACTCAAAATATTCACGTCAATGTTCATGAATAATAGCTATAAAATAAAATTTGTATCTGGGGTATTATGATATGGTAACTAAAGTAACATATATATTGTAACTAACGTATTATGTGCTACTAAGTTATTATGAAGTTGTAATATTAATAATTATCAATAAAGGTTTAACTTAAAGGAACCTTACTTTTCAATGATACGATAAAATAATTTATTATTCTCGTGTTACTGTCAATTAAACAGTGGTAGAAATCACATGGTACTAAAAAATTAGGTCAAATAAACTGATTTAGGGGCATTGCGTAGATAAGAAGTGACTTACTGAATTTTTTGGTGGAAGCGATGAAAACAACAATGGCTACATCTTTGAAAAATTTAATCTGGACGGTGGTTGCAATTTTGAATAATATGGGTACAAAGTACAGTTATGAGTATTTTGGGTTTTGCTGTAAGCTAGTGTAGCTAGAGTGTATGATTTTTCCAAAAGGTGAATTTGGATGTTGTTAAATTGATGAAGCTTTTTTATGTTTATTAGAATAACGGTACGTACTATGTCTATTATTGGGTTTTTTACGCTAAGGTTACCGTAAAAACTTTAGATGAAAAATCAAGTAATTTACAAAATATTTGAAGCAAGTTAGTCACGTAACGGTTTTAAAGGAATGAGCGGAGATACAGGTTATAAACATATATCGAGGAAAACGGGAAATCGTTCGAATTAATATAATACAGAGTTGCATTCGTTCATTACAGGATATATCTCAAACTGATTTTAAATTTTAATAGGAGCTCCTACCTGCATAGTTAGTATTTTTAAGTTTGTGTAGTGCTAGGATAAATTGTTTAATTGTTTTTTATGTCAAAATTGTTGTTAACCGTTTGATTTTCTTTTTCATGACCCACAAATGAAAGTCCACACACCGAAGCATACACAGAAGTCTCTGCAACATGCTGCATACCACGGACAGGATCCATCTATCGACGTCTAACAGTGGTGAGAAGGGTATCTCTTAAAGGAGGAAGTAGTTCGAAAAACTCTACGTCACCAGGCAAACCAGCTAGTCGGCGAAGTACCACAAGCATCTGAAAATCATCCTTAAGGAACCAGTTGTCACAAGGTGGAGACAATAAATGATGGAAAAATGTAGTCGGATCGTGGCGCCTGGACGGGCCAGACTATAGCAGATTGTGTTGAGGACTGCAAAACTACCTCTGCTACACACAACATCCCAACTTCTCCATTTGGCAACTTCCACATTTCTTTTGCCGTATATTTCAATGTCCTTTCCCAAAAAGGCTAGATTTCTTGATTGTTTTTCAAGGTAAAAATGTACTTCCCTTCCTTTTTCGTCATGGTCAAAAACCCTATATATTGATACCCTTAAACTCAGTGCCACCCAGCCATAGTCCTGGCACTACTTCACCCCTTAGGCGGAGAGACGTTCAGCAACGCAACTAAGTTTGGAGTCAATTCTACCGAGGATTAACTGCTACAGATCAGGGTTTTATCAGACACTAGGACCAGTGACATCAGTGACAGTGTGATTCAAAACTTAATGGGTGTGTGCTTGAAAAAACATTAAGTGTGTTGGAACTTTCAAAGACTCAATTAGATTAGATTAGGTAATTTTAACCTGTAAATTGTAGTTTTAAACGCTGGGGACCAGCTTTCAACGGATAAGGGAAATGTGCGTAATTCCTAATTTAATTTATTAATAGATTATTTAAAGAATTCATAACAAACGTGCAGAGTAATGTTTGATATAATTCACAATTAATTATTTCAATAACATTCATGTCTACAAGCATAAATGAGAATCGCTGATTTGACAAGGTTAGTTATATTTTGTATACAAAATCAACATTGAACTGTGAATGTTATATATCATCTATCCGGGGTATTTAAACGAAAAGAAAAACAATGATCGGGGAGTCTCTACGGGGGCGCCAGAGATGCGTCTAGGTGGACACCCGGACGCCGGGGTGTCTAGGCACAGGCCTCTGTCCGTTGAAAGCTTAGTGTGGGTCTATCTCCCAGATCGTAATTGTGATATTTGTAAAGTGAATTGTTATCTATTGTTGTTATTAAATAAATATTGTTGTGTTGAAGTGAGTGAATTTAATTTGCCGTTTCTATTCAGATATTCGGGTACAATTTTCAGCTTGAGCACGTTTTGGGCGTGACACATGGTGGATGCGCCGCTGGTTAAGTTCCCTTGGCCAATTCTTCCTAATTGGTCAAATAGTATTTTTTTTATTAATTTGTGTTTTTGCAACGTTTTCATCTTTAGGACCGAGAGGGAAGTTGCTGCAGTTGTTCGCTGTTTGGAAAGTGTCATCAAGTATTCTTCAACATGTGTTTTCTTCTTATCATGGGACTTGGCATTATTTATTATGTAGGCTTCTCCTTAGGCGCCTGGATGCATTCAGTGGTGAAAACTCCCAGAGGCGGCAGTGAGGAATAATAACAAAAGATTTCGAAAAATTATAAGTGCAGTGTGTTGGTGTTTGGAAAGGAAAGTGGTAAATTATTTTTTATCAGTTTGTTTAGAATTGCTCTTTTTTGATAGTGCCACAAATGGGGTCCTCTTGTAGAGTTTTTAAAGGTTGGAATCCAAATTTATAAGTTTTTTTGGAGAAAATTGATTGGTTATTCTATTTTTTTTTTCTTCTGTAATCAGAGTTTTCTTTGGATCATCTCAATATAATGTCGATTATATTAATATCTTCTTGATATTTGTGTATTTGTTTTTTTTTTTTTTTGGAAAGTAAAAGATAACAGTAATTTGGAATCATTCTCAATTTATGTTTCAGAGAGGTTCCCCATCTTCAAAAATAAAAGTTTCTAACGAAGATTAGTTAATTGCAGATCACTATTCAGTGTTGTTTTAAGTTTGTTTTAAATCAGTTTTACAAATGTGGGGCGAAAATTTAGTGATTTAAAGAAAAGTAATAAAGTAAAACATTTAAATACAAGTACATAGGCATACCTACATTATTTATAAATATATCTGTTTGGGTTAGTATTTTTTTAGTGCAAGCAAGTTTCATGTTGACTGACATTGACCTTGACTGCTTTGTGTTGATAAATATAAGAGTGCATACAAATAGGATAGGATTAATAATTCAAAATAGTAATTTCTAATGTTGAATAAAAATTGGTATGAAATTATGATTTGCTGCCAATTTTGCAATAACACATTAATAACATTAATGAGGTCTTAAGTATAATACAATCATATGGTAGAGAGAAGTACTAGTTAACATTAAAAAATATAAATTAAATATATTTAAACACGTACGGTTTTCAACACCGAATAAAAATATTACTGAACGTCTTTTAAGGTTTAAATAAATAAACATATGAGAAATAGGTGGTAGTTATTATGGGCTATATCTTTACTAAGAAATAAGTTATATAAGTAACAGTAGGTAATTTCATGGGTTATTTTTGTATGAAGAAAAATTACAGAACTAAATTCCTTGATTTTTTTTTTCAAATTTCAACTGGGGAAAGTACTATACGTGTATACATTTTTTTTTGTGCTATTCACTAAGAAAGTCCTGAATCTGACTGTTCCCAGAATTTACTAGGTAATTTATACTCTTGGTCGGGATGTTGGCCAGCATCGACTAACTTTGTGAATTGCCCTGTAGACAATGCGGCAGCATAGATGATAGCTTGACACGAGTTTAGGAAAAACAAAATAATTAAAATCTTGTAAGACAAATGCACCTAGGCAGGGTTGGGAATAAGAGGATGCATAACGATGTTGAAAGAAAATAAGAAGAGATAAACGAAATAAGTAAATAGTTGTACCAAGAATTTCTTTGTTATGTAAAACGAAATTCATGTTTTACAGGGTTTTTTGCACAACTGTGTGCAAGTTTAATATGATTATTTGATGATGATTTATTATTGAGCTACAATAAGGATTATGTAGTTGAGTTTGCAAACAATATATGTTAAGACGAAGAAAGCTAATTTTTTATTGATAATTGTGCACAAGGATGTACAAGGTTAATATGGAGATATGATGATGATGATTTGTTATTGAGATATTAAAGGTTTATGATTATGTATTATGAGTTTGCAAATAAGATGTTTAAGATAAGGGAGATTTGGCAGATGGTTCAAAAAAGGACTGAAAATCACCCTTGTCAGATATAGTCGCACTATTGGTAAGTAGTTCGTTCGAAACAGAACAGAGATTGGAGGAGAAACTTATTCTCTTCTTTTATAATTCAATATTCAGCGTGGCACATAGCCGGGAAAGTAGTTGTTTAAAAAAGAGATAAGTTCTACAGGTCAGTGGCGAATCTACAGGGGTTCCGCGGAACCCGGGCCCTCGAGCTTTAGGGGCCCGGAATGGACCAGCAAAAACCATGTGGGGCTCCTCAAAAGGCCCGCAAGAAAAGTTTGATTGGGGGCCCGCGGAAAACCATTCGAACCCAGGGCCGTAACAGCAACGCTCCGCCACTGAAGCAGGTGCTTTATAAAACAACCGTAAGCTGTGTCACATTAGACCAGTTGCTTTCCTCTTTATTTCTTAATAAGATAAAGATGAAAAAAGGATTGCTTAAATCTTAGACAAATACCAGTTCCCGTATCTACATCATTTATTATAAAATGTACTTTTTCTGTTACCTTTAATACTATTTATGTGTAATAGGACTGGATTAACAAAAGTACTTTTGGTGATCATACTTACCATAGTTAACCAACAAATAAATTTGAATGCAAACGATTTAACTATTGGTAATGAAGGATTAAATTGTTTTAATAGTGATGATGAAGTAATATCGAATTCATGTACGAGTAGTAAAAATGAAAATTGGCTTACTTCATGCTTCAAAAATTTACAAAGCAGCGATAACTCTGAACAGCCTTCAATATCAAAAAATCCCGATGACTATTTAAAAACTGCTAAATTCACCAATGTTTCTTCGAGTAACGTAGACATAACTGCATTCAAATTCATCAGATATTTATGAGTTTAAATCGGACAGTGTTGAAGATGATGACAAAAATGATAAAGATTTTAATGTTAATGAATACACAAGTAACATTTCTGACGACAGAAACTGAATCATCTGCAAGTAGTGTTTCGGAATGTCAAGCAGAATTTGATAGTATTAATGAAGAATTTGATCCCGGCCAGGTCGATGCCAACGTAGATGTTCTAGTCATCCTGGAAGTATTGCGCGAACGAACTCTAGTGGCTGTGCCAAACCTTGACTTGAACCGGGTGTGTCCGAAAAACTGTATTAGTGAAAGGACCTCATGGTGAACATATCAAAAATCTTGTAAACTTGTTTATTGGTTAAAATTACCAAATATTTTTGCGAGGTAGGCGTCGGCAAAGATCTCATCTTTTTATTTTTTTTTAACTATAAGCTAATGGACGAGATGAGACTTTGTTGACGCTACCCCAGCTGAACTTATACATGATACGAATGAAATGTTTTGTATATTTTTTGTTATTTAGGAACTGTTAGGCCATTGTGGGTCTTTACTTAAGAGCTGGAGGCCAGCTCTGCTAGACGGGGGAGATGTGTCATGTGGGAAATATCATTAATAATTTAAATCCCGGAAAGTAGCAAATGCTTATACAAACAAACACATTCGACCCTAGTCCATTTACAGATTTATAAACAACAAATTCAATGTCGTAGAGTAGAATTGTTTATTTCTATGAACACGCTTAAAAAAACTTAAATATAACATTGACATCGTAGAATGTTTGTAAAATAAGCAATACTAATTAATATAAATTAAATAACATAAACCAATCGAGGATTCCTTACTTTGGTTCCACGAAGTCAGTGTTGAAGTTCCTCCGGTTGGACAGATCAGTTCAGTTAAGAGTTTAGTGCAGAAAAAGTGACACCTCTCCCTCAGAATGAATAGTTGGTAAGGCGTCTTTAAACAATTGTTATTATCATGTGTGTGTGCCCAGGCAATTTTATGGCCCAGTGCCAACAATAAATATTGTTATGTTGTTTTGATTCGTCTAGTTTAATTTCCCGACAACTCAACCTCTCCGAAAAACCCGTTATGACCATTCCGGTGGTCGCGACAATAGTGTCAAACGTAATTCCTAATTTAATTTATTAATAGATTATTTAAAGGATTCATAACAAACGTGCAGAATAATGTTTGATATAATTCACAATTAATTATTTCAATAACATTCATGTCTACAAGCATAAATGAGAATCGCTGACTTGACAAGGTTAGTTATATTTTGTATACAAAATCAACATTGAACTGTGAATGTTATATATCATCTATCCGGGGTATTTAAACGAAAAGAAAAACAATGATCGGGGAGTCTCTACGGAGGCGCCTGAGGTGCGTCTAGGTGGGCACCCGGACGCCGGGGTGTCTAGGCACAGGCCTCTGTTCGTTGAAAGCTTAGTGTGGGTCTATCTCCCAGATCGTAATTGTGATATTTGTAAAGTGAATTGTTATCTATTGTTGTTATTAAATAAATATTGTTGTGTTGAAGTGAGTGAATTTAATTTGCCGTTTCAATTCAGATATTCGGGTATAATTTTCAGCTTGAGCACGTTTTGGGCGTGACAATAGCTCTAGTGATTTTGTCCAAACAGATCTAGTTAAATTACCTACGAAAGTGATTCAGAAAACACTTGAATTCTGTTAATGGATACATATCTACATCCTACGTGAGTGGAATTTTCAAGAATATAAAATAAAAGATCCTTATTGCTATGCTACTATTTTTTAAAACTGAAACTAAACAAACATGAAGTAGTAACATCCCCCGGAGCCACTAAATAACAGAAAAATACAGAATAAGAAACATTAGTTCTTAAACCATTATCATATAATAGTGCACAACACACAGTTTAATAATATGTGACACAGACATAAAAATGTTCCTATGAACTTGGGTTCAAAACTTTTCGTTTGAACAGAAAATATTTGAAGATTATGAAATAAAAATGAAGCAGGTCAGTGGCGAATCTACAGGGGTTCCGCAGAACCCAGGCCCGGGAGCTTTAGGGGCCCGGAATGGACCAGCAAAAACCACGTTTTACAGGGGCTCCTCAAAACGCCCGCAAGAAAAGTTTGATTGGGGGCCCGCGGAAAACCATTCGAACCCAGGCAACGCTCCGCCACTGAAGCAGGTGCTTTATAAAACAACCGTAAGCTGTGTCACATTAGACCAGTTGCTTTCCTCTTCATTTCTTTATAAGATAAAGATGAAAAAAGGATTGCTTAAATCTTAGATAAACACCAGTTCCCGTACCTACATCATTTATTATAAAATGTACTTTTTCTGTTTCCTTTAATACCATTTATGTGTAATAGGACTGGATTAACAAAAGTACTTTTGGTGATCATACTTACCATAGTTAACGAACAAATAAATTTGAATGCAAACGATTTAACCATTGGTAATGAAGGATTAAATTGTTTTAATAGTGATGATGAAGTAATATCGAATTCATGTACGAGTAGTAAAAATGAAAATTGGCTTACTTCATGCTTCAAAAATTTACAAAGCAGCGATAACTCTGAACAGCCTTCAATATCAAAAAATCCCGATGACTATTTAAAAACTGCTAAATTCACCAATGTTTCTTCGAGTAACGTAGACGATCAACTGTATTCAAATTCATCAGATATTTATGAGTTTAAATCGGACAGTGTTGAAGATGATGACAAAAATGATAAAGATTTTAATGTTCATGAATACACAAGTAACATTTCTGATGACATAGAAACTGAATCATCTGCAAGCAGTGTTTCGGAATGCCAAGCGGAATTTCATAGTGTTAATGAAGAATTTGATCCCGACCCCCTAATATTTGAAAAAAATAAGGTAGGTAAATGTAGTGCCTAGATTATTCTTTACAAAATATTATATAAAATAGTTATTACAAAATAATATAGACAAACAACGTGAAATATAAATTAGAAAATACATATATTTATACTAGCTTTTCTGCCCGTAATACAAGGTGGTCCAAAATTGTCTGCCGATATTTCTGCGGCTGATAGTACATTCAAAAATAATGGTAGTCTTTTAAATAAACTAATTTCCGAAAATGAATAAATTTCAGTTTTTCCGCAATATCTTCCGACTCCCTCAAAATATCAAATTCATATTTTGAACTTAGTCATAGGCCACATCCGGGCACTAGTTTACATGCTACCAGTCAAATCCTCTCTTCTACTTAAGTAGTAGTTTTAGGGGGTGACTGTCAGTATTATCCTCATAGCTTTTTACTTTTTTTTTCGTATTTCTAAAAATTATTATAAAAAACTAATTTTCAGATCATTAGAAATAAAAAAGGTATTCTTGCACATTTCGATAAACCAACCCACTCTCGAGTAATTTATGTTTAAAAAACACGGTGCATCATTTTATTAATAAATTCTTTTACACATATAAAGAATGCTTTGAAGTATTTGACTTTTCTCTTATTTATTAGACTTTGATTCTTTTTTTCTTAAAATAATTCCAGTTTAATTGTTAATATTATTTAAATTTGGGTGATTACACGTTCTCTAAATTAACAGACGTAGTTTTGACTTTGGGAGAATGTTTTGGTAATGCTGCTGCAGTTGTGAAATGTTATGAAGATACATTTCCGAACAGAAATATTCCTGATGCCAAAACTTTTTTAAGTACAGAACGTCGACTTAGGGAAATAGGAAGTATTCAATTGAAAAACAGACACGCTGGCCGTCCACGAACCGCAAAAACTGTTGACGTTGAAGAAGAAGTATCAAGAATATAAAATAAAATATCCTTATTGCTATGCTACTAATTACAGTATTTTTTTAAACTGCAAATAAACAAACATGAAGTAGTAACATCCCCGGAGCCACTAAATGACAGAAAAATATAGAATAAGAAACAACATTAGTTCTTAAACCAGTATCATTTAATAGTGCACAATACAGAGTTTAATAATATGTGACACAGACATAAAACAGTTCTTATGAACTTGGGTTCAAAACTTTTCGTTTGAACAGAAAATATTTGAAGATTATGAAATAAAAATGAAGCAGGTGCTTTATAAAATAACCGTAAGCTGTGTCACATTAGACCAGTTGCTTTCCTCTTCATTTAACCTTTATTTCTTTATAAGATAAAGATGAAAAAAGGATTGCTCAAATCTTAGATAAATTCCAGTTGCCGTACCTACATCATTTATTATAAAATGTACTTTTTCTATTACCTTTAATACTATTTATGTGTAAATGGACTGGATTAACAAAAGTACTTTTGGTGATCATATTTACCATATTAATGTTGACGAACAAATAAATTTGAATGCAAACGATTTAACTATTGGTAATGAAGGATTAAATTGTTTTAATAGTGATGATGACTAGTGACCATGAAAATTGGCTTACCACATGCTTCAAAAATGTACAAAGCAGCGATAACTCTGAACAGCCTTCAACATAAAAAAATCCCGATGACTATTTAATAACTGCCAAATTCACCAATGTTTCTTCGAGCAACGTAAACGATCAACAGTATTCAATTTCATCAGCTATTTATGAGTTTAAATCGGACAGTGTTTTAGATGATGACAAAAATGATAAAGATTTTAATGTTAATGAATACACAAGTAATATTTCTGATGACATTGAAACTGAATCATCCGCATGTAGTGTTTCAGAATGTCAAGCAGAATTTCATAGTGTTAATGAAGAATTTGATCCCGACCCCCAATATTTGAAAAAAATAAGGTAGGTAAATGTAGTACCTAGATTATTCTTTACAAAATATTATATAAAATAGTTATTACAAAATAATTTAGACAAACAACGTGAAATATAAATTAGAAAATACATATATTTATACTAGCTTTTCTGCCCGTAATACAAGGTGGTCCAAAATTGTTTGCCGATATTTCTGCGGCTGATAGTATATCCATAAATAATGGTAGTCTTTTGAATAAACTAATTTCCGAAAATGAATAAATTTCAGTTTTTCCGCAATATCTTGTGACTCCCTCAAAATATCAAATTCATATTTTAAACTTAGTTATGGGTCATATCCGGACACTAGTTTACATGGTATCAGTCAAAACCTCTCTTCTACTTATGTAGTAGTTTTAGGGGCTGACTGTCAGTATTTTCCTCATAGCTTTTTACTTTTTTTCATATTTTTAAAAATTATTATAAAAAACTAATTTTCAGATCATTTTATTAATAAATTATTTTACACATATGAAGAATCCTTTGAAATATTTGACTTTTCTGTTATTTATTAGACTTTGATTCTTTTTTTCTTAAAATAATTCCAGTTTAGTTGTTAATATTTTTTAAATTTGAGTGATTAACAGACGTAGTTTTGACTTTGGGAGAATGTTTTGGTAATGCTGCTACAGCTGTGAAATGTTATGAAGATAAATTTCCGAACAGAAATATTCCTGATGCCAAAACTTTTTTAAGTACAGAACGTCGACTTAGGGAAACAGGAAGTCTTCAAGTGAAAAACAGAGACGCTGGCCGTCCACGAACTGTTGACGTTGAAGAAGAAATATTGGATATTATAATGGAAGATCCTACGATAAGTACTAGAAGATTAGGCTTAAGAATGGATATATCTCACCAAAGTGCTTTAAGAGTACCACATGAACAGCAATTGCACCCGTTCCATTACCCTGCCTCAGTCCGCCTAACAACTGCTAAGGTAAGGTCATGAGATCCGCGCAGGAGGGACCAGGCCGATACGATACGAGCCAACAAGAAAATATATGTTTGTCTAAAAATAGATTACGTAAGATCAGTAACCCCCGACAGGATTTGAGTCATCCTTTTATTAACTTGTTCAGACAGATGTATTTATCTAAAAATAGATTATGTAAAGTCATACCCGACAGGGTATGAATCATCCTTTCATTAACTTGTTCAGACGGGAGAAATTTATGAGGTGAATGTAAAGGCCCAAGTAGACCCTAATTCACACAGAGTATACTTCAGGAGAGGGTAAGTATATTTTAATGGTTTTTCGAGATATTTAAAAAACCTACCGTTAATTTTACGAATTTGTAAATGTAGAGATTTTTTCAGATATTTGAAACTAGGAATACCTGGTAATTTATATTCGATTATAACCTGTGCACTAATCTGAAAAAATATTCGTTATTTTATTGAATAAATAAATTGTTAATTACATATTTCAAATAATGTCTGTATTGACTATATTTCCATGTATATCTATTTGTTCGTTATAATTTAAAAATCGTTCGTGTTCACGCAGTTATAGAATTATTAAAATAATAACACAGTCACTTAAGATGAAGTTTGTGGTGCAATATAATTTGTAAAACATAATTCTGTAATTATTTTGCCGCTCATAGGTACATATATTGTTGTGAAATTATCAGTTTATCACTGTAAATAGTAAGGTTTTAACTATATTTTCTGTTTTCTTTATAGCTAGCAGCGAGCCATCACCTACTACCGCCACCATGTCTCCGCCACTGCCACGAAGAAAACTTCTCCTAAGGCGAAAAATCCACGAGAAGAAGAGTTCCACCGCTACGCCGCCGCCTACACCCGCCATCACTTACTGCCGCCATCGCAATCACCTACTTACTACTAATATCGCTTTTGCCTTACACTCCTCTTTTAGCTTCGCTGTTTTTTCCTTTCTACTTCACCTTTTTGTTTTTTTTATTTCCATTGTTTTTTTATATTAATAAATGTATTGCGTTTTAATTATTACTTTTCGCGTTTGTATAATTTATCATTCATATCAGGTTGAATATAAATGTTGTTCAGTACCCTACGCTGATATTAGTAAGGATTGTGTTTGTATACCAATATTTTATTGTTTAATAAACAATTTGTTAAGTTGCAGTTATTTTCTCAATCGATTTATATGTATGATCTCATGTCTATAAGACCTAAATGTTAAATAAACCTTATTGAATTGAAAACATCTTATCTGATTTTTATTGAACCCTGGAATTACTCCACTGATTACTACCTACGTAACAGGCATACTGCAAAAGCACTCCCTGAACCAGCTTAATGTAATCACAGAGATGGGTCACTAAAATGCGGGACATTAAAAATGCAAGACATTTGCAGATTTCATTTGAATTTTTACCGTTCACAAGTCAAAATTGAACAGGATAAATTTTTGATAAAATATACTGAAATGACACAAAAAAAAGCGGCACAGAAAAAATAGTGCCATCCTTTCGAACTAGATATTTTGTACCAGATTCCCGTCTAGTGGCTGTTTGTTTGAATACTTTTTTAGGCATTTTATATATATCTAGATTTAGGCTCAACATTTTAACTAAAAGATATGATATGACTGGTCAGTTGCCTTTTGAAAGAAGAGGTGATAGAAAAACGGTGCAGTATGCACAAAAGAAAGAGTCCATTATGAATTTCTTGAACAAGCTCAAGTGTGTTGAGACTCACTATTGTCGTTCTTCACTTTCAACCCGTATGTATTTATCATTGGAGTTAAATATAACGAAATTATATCGTAAAGCTCAATTTTTTTAGAAATATCTTTAACACTGAGTACAATATTGGTTTTGGTACGCCACCGTAATGTTAGTTCTACTTGTTTACAACTGGGTGAACGAATTAGAACATCAAAAGATGAAATTGGAAAGCAAGCACTCATAACTCAGAGACGCGTCCACAAATTGAAAGCTAAAGCCTTTTATGATCTTAGGGAAAGCAAAGATTTTACTAGTTCTATCCTTTGACTGTCAGAAAAATCAACCACTCCCAAAAATATCCGATCATGCGCCTTACTACAGTCGACAGGTGTACATTTACAATTTTACTGTCGTCAAAGGTTTTTCAAAAGGAAAAATGAATCACCAAACAGTCACATCTTATTGTTGGAATGAGAATGAATTCCCAAAAGGGTCCAATGAGATTGCGCCATATATATACGATACGCTTCAAAGTACTGATCTTACAAAATTTAATAAAGTAAGGCTAATATCAGATGGTTGCGGGGGCCAAAACAAGAATTCTGTTCTGGTTGCAATGGCATGTGCATGGCTCATCTCGGCTTATCTAGTGAGAAAGAAATAAAGAAACGTGATATCAGAGAAATATCATGAAATGTTTTCCCATTACGCAACCGTGAAGAATTTAGAAGGATCATGGCACTTTCAACTAATGCAATGCAAACAAATATTACTGTACAGATCTGTAAATAACGTTCTTGTCCAGGGAGAAGTTTTTTATAAATCGATAGTAGGTACACCTAAAAGTATCTGCAAAAGAGGCAAAACTCTCGGTCAGATAAAACCGAGCATAATAGAAGAACGAAATATTCTAGAAGCAAAGAAGAAAGCTGATGTGAATTCCCTGCTATCAAAACATTATGGGAACGACTGGAGGGACAATGAAAAGCTTGTACTCGATTTTTACAAGCACGTCCTTGATCAGGCTGAAGATGGTGATGGTCAAGAGATGACAGAAAATGAGCTATGCGAACCCCAAAAGAAGTTATGGAACCTCGTATTTAATATATTATTTTTGTAAGTTTGTTTGAAATAAACATGTTTTTACAGTAATAGTTGGCTTTGTTTTATTGAAAAGAGTGTTTGAAAGAAAAATCTGAAGACAAAGTAGCAGATAGCTATTAAAATCAAATATCAAAAATTTCATTAAATAATAATAATAATAATAATAATGTTTATTATAATTCAAGCCAAAATTTCACAATAAAAATAATTTTAATACTAAATAAACATTTATAACCCCACAAAGTTAAAAACTCGATCGTGGGTTTAGATAATGCTAATTAAACTTACATATATTATAAATAGATTCATTTTAAAAATAATATTTGGGTGCTATATACATTTAAAAAATTAACTGAAACATTAAGTGAGAGGAGGGAAGTTGGGAAGCATCATCATTATTTTATTATTTTTTTTTAAATTTTTTATTTATCTCATTTTTCATATATTTGGAAGGTAAGTATTTAATTGTTTTTAATATCTATCAATGCATGAATGTAAGTTCTTTGATTACTACTTATCCATATCTTGATTTTAGTTTTAAAGAGTCTGGTAGAATTAATATTTTTAATTATGTCAGGTAATACATTATATAGTTTAGGGCCAAGAAAAATAAAGCACTTCTGTCCGATAGTTTTGAGCATTTTAGGTTGTGATACAGACATCTCTTTTTTCCGAGTATTTGCTTTTTTGTATTTATATTTTCCAAATAAGAGTATAATATTATAACAAAATAATTGCCGTATGTCAAATACTTCACTTTCAGCATAAAGGGCATCAGACGAGTAGGTGTAACTTCTATTATACATAATTTTTAGTATCCACTTTTGTATGACTTCTAATTTTTTTAGGTAAACATTCATTACTCCGTCCCAACCAATGATCCCATAGCTAAGTGCGATTGTACTAAAGCATTTTCAGCTGAGCTTTTCCTAAGAATTGTGTTAGACATTTAAACTTAGGAGTATGCATCTTACTTTCTTTATTATACTATATATATATGTTCGTCCCATTTTAGTTGGCAATCAATTATGATGACAAGATACTTAATTTTCTTAGTGGAAGAAAGCGAGACTTGGTTACCATTCAACTTTATATTAATAATATCGAAATCAGGCAGGTGACGTCCGTACGAAGTGAAAGGTATGAATTTAGTTTTTTCTACATTTATAGTTAATAATTTCATGTTAAAGAAATCAATGATCGTTTTAAAATTCTGTTGTACTTTTTGTTTTAGAAAATTCCACGATTTATCTTTAAAAAATATTGCAGTATCGTCTGCAAAACTTACGATTTCACCGTCAACAGGTATTTTAAAAAGATCATTGATATATAACGTAAATAATAAGGGCCCTAAAACGGTTCCTTGGAGCACACCATAACATGTCATTTTAGTGGAACTCACCCTGTCATCTATTTTAACCATTTGTTTCCTATTTGAAAGGCAACTCTTTAATATCTTATAGGCAGTTCCTCTGAAACCAGCGTTTTCTAGGGTATTTAATAAATTTGGATGACTTACAGTGTCAAATGCCTTGGCCAGATCGACGAAGATACATAATGCAGGCTCTCCCGCATCCATTGCGGTGTATATTTGGGCAGTTAAATCTGCTATGGCATCTTGGGTCGATCTGGCTTCATTCAGTTAGTTGTTTTGGTATTATTTTTCAAACCATAATAGTCCTCATTGGCCCACCCTGTATTACTTTTTTAAGCGACATTCTAAAATTTAATGTTAATACCTACATCAAAATTCACATTCTCCAAAACTAAACGTGGCAAAACTCACATTTTCCAAATGTACGGAGCAAAACTCACATTCTCTAATTAATAATCTGAATTTTCTTGGATTTGAATTGTTTCAAGTAATTTTGGTATACAGTAATCAAAATCTAATTGTATTCTTGAATTTTTATGTTAGTTCTGAAATTAACAAATAATCTTCGCCGTAAACCGATACCAATTACAAGCCGAAAGATTATCCGGTCCGAATTTAATCTTTTTTTTTTTAACCGAACCAAACTCGTGTGTACTTTGGGTTTTCTTTTTTACCATTTTATTTATTTATTTGGCATCTATTTCATTTGATTTTTGCCAAGTTTCTTTAGCTTTACACTATGCATGATTATTGCTGTAAACAATTGCTTCCTGTTGCCTGGTATTCGAATAATGCCTGTTTCCCCTGCTTACTGTTTTATTGCTTTAACGCATTTCCATATACCGCTTTGTAGACCGCTTGCTTGCCACTGCTGATAATAATAACAAAGGGCAAAAGCAAATCCGAATCACTAATAGAACATAGTAGTACCGTCAAAACTTGTAACATTCCGTTTAATAATAGTTTAGTAGTTAACTATCTTCTCCCCGCCTGGTTCCTCGTTCTCGCAGCTTTGCACGTTATTAAGTAGAATGACATCTTTTATTATATTTAATAAACTTTGCTATTTATCAAATTATGCGTTTTACTGTTGCATGTGATTAAAAATCTAATCTGCCGTATTGACCTCTGGATATAACCGTTTCTTCACTGAAGCTATCCCAGCCCTACTGCAACAGGCGAACCTTGCCCTACGTAAAAAAATTGTAAAGGTGGCGCTCGAGAAAAACCGAATATAACCGAAATAGAGCTCAGCGACGTTTCCACTTGATTATGCGCTAGGCAATTGGAAGAAAGCACGTCACAATGCTAATCCGCCTCTGGGAGAGGACCTAGAAACTGGTAAAAACTTTAAAGGAACTTGAATGTTCTAGTCAGGAACTGAATCCGGAGCAACCGAAGCCAACTAATAGTAGGGCCTCAACTAGTACAACAAGGTCTTTAAACTCCACAGTATTTCAGGGAGATAGACAGGGAGGACCTCAAGCAAATCACACACGAACTTCCTCTAACGCTCAATGCATAGAGAAAAGGAAAGGAGGAACTGAAAACCCCGAACCCACGGACGACAGGAGAAATATCGTCATTAATTGAGAAGTTAGTGAAAGACCACAATACTTTCATGAAACTTGATCTCGTATTACATCTGACCTCCAGATTTTGTCCTGGATGAAAGGTTTTAAAATACTTTTCCACAAACAGCCTGCTTAAAGCTGTGTATCTCGAGGACCATCGTGGGCCTCTACTGAGCATAAAAAATGGAACTGGCTATAAGCTATGCTCAAAGAGAGCAATTTCTAAAGCTAAGCCATGCAAGGGCCAATTTTTATCGAATATTTTTCTAACACCTAACAATAGAGTTTTTACCCAGCGTGGGCATAGCCGGCGCAGGTATATCCTGGGAGTGGCAGCACTGCCTACCGCACGCTGGTAAATCAGTTAATCAACACCTAAACCGGATGGATCTAAAAAGTTAATTCTTAAACCTGAAACCTGTAACAGTTCATTTGTTCATCCTTTTTGCAATAGTCAATTTATTTCATATTTTTTCCGCAATATATCAAATTAAATCCGGTCCTGTCTTTATGCGGTAGACGCAAAATAGCAAATTGTTGATTTGTTGTAACACAGGCTTGCATCATTGGAGCTAGAACGAAGAAAATTTTATTCTTCTTTTTTTATGGGCCTCATGGGCTTCCGATGAAGCGTCAGACTCTTACTGACCAAAGCCCCCTCCTCCCGGACAAGCCTGTATACTACTATGGGGGCACTGCAGCCTCCTGGGCTTATTGTGCTCACCATATATAGCCCTAACAACTGTTGTTTCGCTGCGCGGTGCCCCTTAG
The DNA here is from genome assembly GCA_936432065.2 of Rutpela maculata. NCBI lineage: Eukaryota > Metazoa > Arthropoda > Insecta > Coleoptera > Cerambycidae > Rutpela > Rutpela maculata. The sequence continues at coordinate 124,449,545 of OW386292.2, read as the reverse complement.
ATGGTCCGATCGGCGAGAAACGATCACCCATCCAAGTCTTCACCGCGCGCTGCGTTGCTGCACTTGGTGATCTCGTATAGGTCGTTTTATTCTTAGGAATAAGAAATAAATATTGCAGTATATGTGATCAATCTGAAGCCAAACAGTCTCCTATTCCCAACATAAATGTTATAAGAGCTGGACAGGAACATCCAGAAATACGGAAACCGATATTATTGTGGAGGATTTCAAAAGAAACATAGACATGCATAATCTGAAATATAACAAATTTATTGGAGATATGGATAGTAGTCCTTATGGAAATGTTTTGGTACAGAAAAGTGCCGTAATTATTTACTAAGAAACTTGTCCAAAAAAAATTAAGGAAATTTGTGGTGTGTAATTTTTTTAAAATATTTTTTTTTAAAATATTACTTCAAACGAGGTATTTATTGAGAAATATACAGTGTCACCAATAAAGTTCGCATCGTATGGGAATAATTCGTATTAATCAATTTAAGTCAATTGTGGTAGTTTCTACGTAAACAAATTTCGAATAATGTAGAACAAAACTTGTTTATTTTTTTATTTTATATAATTTTCAACATTCCAATAAAAATTTTATTTTTTTCTTATTTTTTAACTTATATTTTCACTTTCAAGCGATACTATGAAGAAATTATTGTCATCGTTCAAAAATTCCTCATGAAATTTGACTCGATATCATTAGAAAAAAAGGGTTAAAAAAATGATTGTGCGTGTGTGTGTGAGTAACGTTCGTAAGTTGGACATGAACTTATGGGTGGTGTAATCTGATCATGTTGGATATCGTTGATGAAATATTTATGGTTTAGGCACGTCTAAATGCAGAAACAAAGATATTAAGGAAATACGGTGCAGTATTTGAGACTGAGAAGAGTCAATAGCTATCTGACTTTAATTCTAATCAGACATAGGTAAATAAAAAAGTTATTAATTATTTATATGTTATTCTTTTTATCGTGATTCAGGACTATCATCAGCGCTAAGTGGTTCTAGCAAAAAATAAATGCCTAAAGCTGCATTATACGGGGGGTATAATGCTGAAGGCAATGAATATAAGTATTTTATTCAAGGATGTAAATGTAAGTGACAACGCTTTTTATTTTTATTTTATAATTCTATTTCTTGATAATTATGTTAGGTGGTGTATATACTGAATATATCCTAAAAAAATGTGATATTATTGTCAAGAAAACTCATCGATAGCGTCAAAGATGCTTTCTTTCTCCACAGGACATCAATCGCGTATGTATAGAGGATTCATGGGAAGTTCTTTAAAATGCGTAACAAGTGCTGTTTGACAAGTCCCTGTTGTTGACAACAAGCGTTTGGGTTAGCAAGCAATGGAAACGTGATAGCTTATCACATGCTTGTGCTATAATAATAACCAAAAATCCCGACTATAGGATTATTCAGTATGATCCTCTTCTCGAAACCGCAGCATCACTAGTATCAACAACGAAGAAACTGGGGATTGAGCTGAATTGTAATGAAATTAAGTTGCTTTGGGGGGCACAGACAGAGGATGAATATGACTGTTACGAGAGAAGCAGTCATTTTATCAAAAGCATAGTAGCTGGATACAATTTCAATGAGATGCCTTACAAAGTGTTTAAAAAAGGTGGGAAACTTAATGTACTATCGTAGAAATACCTGGTTTCAAATAATAAAAGTAGTTGGCTCATGGTAATCATTTATAAAATTTACGAGTGGCTCGAAACTTTATATTAACTGAAGAACATTTAAAAACTATTTTCTGTCTATGGTAAGTACACATTCATTATATACCTGAGAAATTCTATGGTTGAAAAGCGATTAACTGGAATACGAATGATATCTATAGAAAAAGAATTATTGACATAAACTTGATAGAAATTCATGATACGAGATATTTTCATTTATAGGGCTAGTAAATATGACCTCCCAATTAAAAAAAATGAAATGTCAACGCGATGCGTCATGTTGTAAAGACTTTAGCTTAACACCCTGTATATAACAACACCCTGTATATGCATATTGTATATTTTACTTTAATAAATGCATGTCGACTTACAACATTCCGTCTTGCGATATAGTTTCGCAATTTCCTTTGTTAACTTTGCAGAATCACATATTCAGTTAGGTACATTGTTTTGTCAAATCTGTTTTTGTTACCAAGCCTAGAAATGCAACTATAATAATTTCTCGCTATTGGTTCAAAATTGTGGTATGATAATTTCTAATCGGTTGTTGGTAACGGCGCGTACATTATTCATTCCCACCATAATAGAAAACACATCTACAAAACTGAAAACATGGGCAAATAGAAGTTTAGTTGTTAAATTTCGCATTATGCTCAACTCATAAGTACTCTAAAACCTACCACCTAAATTTTAAATTATACAACTGTTGTTCGGCCTATGTAACCTCCAAAATTTCGTAAAATTCATGTGAGTTATTTCTGCCAAAGTCCCACCGAGATTCCGCTCACAACATAATTTTGGTGTCAGGTGTGGGGTGCATTCTCAAAAAATACGTGAATAGGCGTAGAGCTTCCAGAAGAGGACGCTCAGAAAAGTGATAAGACGGTAAGAAGAAAATTTCTCTCCAAACTTCAAATTCGACAGAAGAAAAAAAAATTCCACGTTTTGCTGCAAGAAAAATTTATTTAACGCATCAATATTGGCCGCGTTAAAACAAAAAATGTACATTCCAATCTCCAGACGATTTACGAGAGAAAAATCGACGTCCCGAGTCACATTCTAGAAGAAAAAAAATGTTTGTCAAACAGTAATCAAGCTTTCCCGAGCCCCATCCAACAAAGACAGCTACTTCTACGGGAGTCCAGCCTCACAAAATACTGTTTCTGTAAAACTTCAACCTTGTCAAGAAGAAAATCCCTTCTGCAAGGTCCCTGCCTTGTCCAAGAAGTGCCGTTTCAGATACGTAAGTTCCAGTCCTTGGTTCCCGACGTAGACGCTAACTTCTAAGAGTCCTGCAGCCTCAGGTCCAGGATACGCCTACAGGATCGCCGACAGGAATTATCAGTGCAGTGCTGTGCAAGTGTCTCTTCGTTCAAAGTAAGCTAAGCATTCTCTCTTTCCCTTTCATAATAATTTTTGAATTTTTATTTAGTCTCCTACCATTGCGTTATAAGTTTTGGAAAAATTGCTATTTTAATTACGATCCTGAACAGGAACAAGGGATAGATAATCTCGCAATGGCTTTTTCGGCAGATTTGGCTTTTAAAATGATTCCGGAATTCAACGAGAACAGAGAAAATTTACATAAATTTATTGCCTGTTGTGATATTGTCCAAGCGACGGCTACAACTCGTGTCGATAGCTATTCCTAAATGTTATAAAACAAGACTGTCAGGTCCTGCTTATAATCTAATCAAATACAAGGAATTTACTAGTTGGGAAAAATTAAAGCCAATTTTACAAGATCAGTACCTCGAGAACAGAACTATAGCACAAATTCAAACTGAGTTGCTTAAACTCTAAACAAAGGCAGGGTGAAACTGTTAGATGTTTTGCGAATTGAATTGAAAAACTTTTATTTGACCTAAATCATGCATGTATAGCTAGCGAAGGCGCAGGGGCCGCCCAGGTAATTCAAAATTTAAATAAGAAATTCGTCCTGAAAGCTTTTGTCGAGGGTTTAGAGAACTCCATAAAATTAATCATCAAAGCTACTAGATTCGACGAATTTAACGAAGCAGTCGAGGCTGCATGCGAAGAAGAACGATCAATGAATAGTAACAAAAATAAAATTTTTCAAATCCTAAACCGACAAAACCTATAAAATGTTTCAAATGTGGAAAAATGAATCACACCGCAAATTATACTCAATCAAATTTTCCAAATTATCCTAGTTATACGTTATCACTTGTTTACTCTGTTATTTTTATTTTGATAACCACATTAGTAATCATAACAAATATAGTTACAAATATTATTGTGGATATTGTTAAAATTATCAAATGGCCACAAGTCTGATGCAACATGCCATATAAATATCTGCATCAAACTCTTAGCCATCAGAAAGTGTTGTAAGCTGTTCTAATAAAGTTAGTTCAATATTGCAGTTTTATAGGATAGGTAGGATAGTGTCCTTTTGGCAAGTTGTTCAGTGCATCAAGTCATCCCCTGAGAAAAATCCTGCATCGAGCAAGAAGTCCCAGAGGTACGACGCCAGAAGTCAATTTTAATTGTTGAGGCCTATCCAAACAACCCAAACAACCTACGTGGAGAAGAATTTGTGTGATATTTGGAAAAAAATATTAGTTGCTAAGTCAGTCTATCGTAGATAACTATAGAATTAAGTTGCTGTTTATTACATTCTGTAATTTACAGACAAGGAAGTCAGATCCTCAACCTTATAATTAAATAAACCATTCGTATGTCATTTAATGATTTAGTCTAAAGCCTAGAAGAGGCTATTGCATCTCCTGGCACAAGTGACGAACCAGCGAATAATACTTACACACCTATCCAAGCAAGATTAAGACCCAGTAAACTAAATCCTATTCTTTCTGTTAGTACTCAAAATATAGAGATGGCTCAGGTTAATTACCAATTATTACGAATGCATGTTAATACTATAAGACCCTTTGACGGCAATAATTTCGCCCTCAATGACTTTGTCACAGTCTGTAACGCCCTCGAGGCTAACTACGCGAAACCAAAGGATATCTCTGATAATATGAATTTAAACAACTTTTTACTTCAATCAATTAAATCAAAATTACACGGGCAAGCTCTCACCATAGTCGGTTGCCGCTTTGACCTAAACTCCTGGGCGGACATCCGCAAAACATTAATGGACCATTTTTCAGACCCAAGATCAACTGCAAATCTTGAACATGACCTAAGACAAACGACCCGACACAATAATGAATCACTACATGACTTTGGGTTAAGATTACAAAACCTACAAAGTTTACTATTAGCAAAACTTTCCCAATCAAACGATGGAGCTGCAGAAAAAACAACTTATACCAAAATTTACCAAAAACTGACACTCGATACATACACCCATTCCTTACCACAAAATTACCAAGTCATGATACGTTTAAGCCCCTTCACAAAACTGGAGGAAGTTATAAATTTGGTAGCTCAAGAGGAACAATTTAACAAAACATCGAGACAGACATCGTCGCAAAATTTCAGTCAAAATAATTTCCATACCAACCAAAATCATAGCTTTAAACCCCAATTTCCATCTCAACCAATGAATTTACCCCCACGTCAAACTATTCAAACACGTTTCCCTACTAATCAACAAGTATTCGGAAGACAGAATACAAACCAAAATGAAAATGTCTTTAAACCAAAACCCCAAAACACTCAGTTGTATAAGCCTACTTCAATGTCTGGTGTTTCTGTCCAACCTAGACAAAACTTTGCCAATGAGCAAACAGAATTTTTCGCCCCAATTTCGTCTACACACGAACTTTCAAATTACACAACAATCCCCATGGTTCAAACAATCGAGTCCCCAAAACTTCGTAGCCCAAGAACTATACACAGTTGAACTTGATCCAACAGTAAGATACTACTTTTATCCAGAAGAATGTCCCGAGATTCCTAACCCTCGATTTGCAGACTTAAATATTTCCGAAAACATCGATCTCACCCCAGAAGAGCCAGAAGAGTTCCAAAATCAAAATGAAGAATACAATGAGGACGTAACGATCCTCGGAACGATCAATCTTCGAATTAAATTCAGTAACCGCTCCTTCTGGTTTACCGTATATACAAATCCGGAACCCCCCAATGAAACTTCTTATAGATACAGGTTGCTCCAAAACTATCATTAGACCCCTCATAATTGAAAACTCCTATTCCGATTGTATGTACAAAAATTAAAACATGTCACGGAGAGACGGACATACAATTTCATGCTGAAATCCCCGCCTTCGACGAATTTAATTCAGACGACACTCTTGACGTATTAGTATATAACTTTCACGAATTTTACGATGGTTTAATAGGATTTGAAGACTTATCTAAATTTAACTTTTTATTAGATTTCGAAAATAAAGCTCTCTTTAATCATGATGTTTGCATACCTCTATTATTGAGAACCCCTAACGACACATCTCGCACCTATGATTTAAACTCACATGAAGTGGTTGTAAAGCAGACACCTGTAGATGTTTAATTCTAGTCCCAGCATTCTCAAATGGCACAGTTACTATCCCTGAAACCCTAACCATTGCGAAAAATGGGTTAGGCTACAGTAGAACTTCATAACATGAATTAATTTTCTACAGAAGCTACCTTCGACCAGCCTTTAAATGTTCGACCATTTCAAGATTTCGAAACTTACCCCTTACATACGTCCCCTAGAAAATCCCAACCATAAAATTGATCTAATAAAACTATTCGCACAGATCATTTAAATTTCGAAGAAAAGAATGCACTGTTCTCAGTCCTACAGAAACATCCTAACATACTCTACTTCCCTGATGACAAACTTTCTTTCACTAACCATGTAAAGCATGAAATACGCACCAGCGACGAGACCCCCATCTATACCAAATCATATAGATATCCTTTCATACACAAACAAGAAGTACAAACCCAAATAGACAAAATGTTAAAAGACGGAATCATAAGACCCTCGATTTCCCCTTGGAGCTCCCCGATATGGATTGTCCCTAAAAAGCTAGATGTCTCTGGAAAAAGAAATGGCGCATAGTCGTTGATTATCGTAAAGTTAACGAGAAAACCATCACCGACAGGTATCCCCTATTGAATATTACTGATATCTTAGATAAACTTGGTAGATGCCAATATTTTACTATCCTTGACCTTGCATCAGGTTTTCATCAGATCGAGATGCACCCAAAGAGCATCGAAAAAACTGCTTTTAATGTCGAAAAAGGACACTATGAGTACGTACGCATGTCATTTGGTCTAAAAAATGCCCCCAGCACCTTCCAACGAGTCATGGACAATATCCTAAGAGACCTCCAAAACAAAATCTGTCTTGTATACATGGATGATATAATCATCTTTTCTACTTCCCTTCAGGAACATATCCAAAATTTACACCTTGTCTTCACAGCTCTTGAAAATTCGAACCTCAAAATACAACTTGATGCACGTCAGTCGAATTTCTAGGACATGTAATAACCACTGACGGCATAAAGCCAAACCCAAAGAAGATAGAAGCCATTAAATCTTTCCTTATCCCTCGAACACTCAAAGAAATTAAATCTTTTGTTGGACTTCTTGGCTACTATCGTCGTTTTATTCCAAATTTCGTCAAAGTTACCAGACCCCTCACCTAGTGCTTGAAAAAAGATAAAAAAATTACGCTTACCGAAGAATACATCTCCTGCTTTAAGGAATGCAAAAATCTTCTTTGCAATGAACCAGTTTTAGCTTACGCTGATTTTTCGAAACCCTTTACCTTAGAATGTGGCGCTAGAAAATATGCCATTGGCCCTATACTCAGTCAAGACTGACACTCTATCTCGTATTATTCCAGAACCTTAAACCCCGCAGGAATCAACTATAGCGTTATCGAGAAAGAATTATTGAGCGTGACCGACAGTTGCAAATTCTTTCGTCCCTACCTCTTTGGACACCACTTTACTATTATCACAGATCACCAACCACTACAATGGTTGTATCATTTGAAAAACCCAAACTCTAAACTGACTAGATGGAGATTACGCCTAGACGAATGCGATTACACTATCAAATACAAAAAAGGGAAACACAATGTAAACGCTCACTGTCCCTCCCTATACAAGAACTTAACGCCATCAACAATTATGACACTAACTCCATAATTGTAAACTCCCCAGATCTACAATCAATTTTAGATGAATTACCCGAAGTAGACCCAGAAATCGCAGACAATTTAATAAAAGACATTGACGAACATACTTTCGACGACAACACTGTACATACAGCTCTTTCGAGTTCCACATTCACAATGTTTTACTCAAAATAAGCCATCAGTATTTATAAAAACCAGATTTTTATAAAAGAAAGCGATAACGCAGTAACTAACACCCATATCTTAGAAACACCTTTCCCGGATACAAGAGACACCGAATTGTAATAAAATTACGAACATCCGATGAGAAGGTATTTAAATTTGTAAAACAGTTCTTATGTTCTACTCAAAATACTCAAAATTGTTTTAATTTCAACGACAAAACTATCAAACATAAAATAATTAGAATATTTCAAAGGTTCTTAAACTCCAACGACTCAATGAGTTGTATAATTTCAAATAAAGTACTTGAAAATATTTCCCAAGAATATAAACAGAATCAAATAATCAAATATATGCACGAAGAAAAAACTGTACACCGCGGAACCAAAGTCACAACTAGCTTAATAATGAGAAAATACTATTGGCCTAATATCAGCTATCAAGTTGCCCTATATATAAAAAATTGTAACACGTGTAACACTTGTAAATACGACAGGCACCCACAGAAAATAAAATTCCAAAATATACCAATACCCAAAAAACCTCTAGATGTTATTCACAAAGACCTTTTTCGCTTTTCAAATGAATGTTACCTTACTATCTTCGACCCTCTCTCGAAAATCGGACAAAGCTATCCCTTAAAATCTAAAACAGGAATGGAAGTGCAACAAAACCTTTTAACCTTTATTCAGCAAAATAATTTTTGATAAAGCAAAAGAATTCAATAATACCGTGATCATTGATTACTGTGACCTACATAAAATATCTGTACATTCTACTAGTACCAACAGTCATACATCTAACAGCCCTGTCGAACGCTTCCATAGTTCATTAATAGCTAGCATGAGATGCCTAACCTTAGAAAACCCTAATTTCCCCAACTACTACCTAATGAAATTCGCTACTATCGGATATAACGAGTCGATATACTCCCCGACTGAACACACTCCCTTCGAAGTTCTTTTTGGACATCTAGGCAAACCTTCTCCGTTTGAAATATCAGACGAAATTATCACCTCAGACTATATACACAATATACAAGAACACAAAAACCTTACCCAAAACCTATACGACAAAGAAAATATAATGCGGAAAATCAATAAAAAACGCAAAGAACCGAAAATGTATAATCTGAATGTTTATTTAAAAATTTAGGTCAAAACGTATATTGCCAAAGCTTAGCAAACCAAATATTACAGAACTTCTCACTCATCTTAAATCACTTAGAAACTCTAGAAAATGCATTAGTAAGCTCCTATTTAGGAATTATATATTATTTCTTCATGTCTCACTCAGACTTAATACATATTTTGAAGACTTTGTTGACAATAATTTGATTTATATTCAATTAACTATCCCTCTCTTTGATATCAGAGACTTTCAATTAATCCAGTTAATTCCTCTTCCCTTTAATTATACCATCCTCATACACCAAAACCCTACCTAGTACTGAGTATTGATCACTTTGCCCATTTATGGAAGGACACTGCCTACCAAACGATAAACAAATAACATATTTGTGATGGAGAACCTCTACCTTGGACTTCCAGCTGCTTCCTTAACTTGTTAGAAGGAAAGCAACCTGACGACTGTGTCTTACAAAGATCAAAGTAAACACCGATCTTTTATTAAGGATTTCTAATGATAAAATTATCTGCTTCCCTCGAGAAGAAGTCGTTATTAAAAGCTGGTGCCCTGAACAAGAAATCATGCGATTAAACTCTCAGCGAAGTTACACTCGAACATAACTGCAGCATCTATCTTCTACCGAAAATTGAAAGATATACTCTATCCCGACTACCAGACCTTCACTTGGAAGAATATCCCGCAGACTTAAGTAAAATGTCTGAATCCCTGAAGCAACTCCGACCACTAGAAATCGAAGACTTCAAGACTGCTACTCATCGTACATGGATTCTCTACTTTCTTATTCTTTTGATTATCTTTATAATTTTAATTTACGTTTTCCTTAAATATTCCAAAACAAAGCCATTTAACATAAGAATTATAAATAAAGACAAACCGCCCAATAGACCCATTGAATTCTAAGATTCACACCTTCCTGTAGGGAATATGAATCCATTTTAAGAAGGGAGGAGTTATAACTTTTCACTTGTTTACTCTGTTATTTTTATGTTGATAACCACATTAGTAAACATCATAACAAATATAGTTACAAATATTATTGTAGATATTGTTAAAATTATCAAATGGCCACAAGTCTGATAAAACAGACATATAAATGTCTGCATCAAAGTCGTAGCCATCAGAAAGTGTTGTAAGCTGTTCTAATAAAGAAGTTAGTTCAACATTGCAGTTTTCTTCTACCGAGAAATCCTCGTAAACTTATTTTCCTAGTCATCCCAGAATCAAGCCCGAAAATGTTTATAAAATGCAAGAAATATGCCGCTATTGCAAAAATGTAGGTCATACGATAGAGGTGTGCCGTAAACGCGCTTTCAATAATTCAAGACAGGCCAATTTGCAGAACTCATATGGAGGCAGTTTAAGCCATTATTCAAATCCAAATTTTACCAATTCGAATTTTAATTATAACTCATTTTAATGGTTATTATGTTGTTATATTTTTGTATGATATTTGATATTTATAATGTTATTCGACATGTTCAATTGTAGTAGGCATATTGTAATTGAAATATTGTTTTAAGCGTTCGAATTTTCTAATGTTTATTTTATTAATTTTATTGTAAACTTGATAACATCATATTTTAAAATTTATTGAAAATGATGATATGTGATGTAACATATTTCCCTCCCCCCATTCTTTTAGTGGGGGTATAATGCTGAAACTAGTGGCCAAAAGAAGCAATATTCTTCATTATTTTCAACAATAATAATACATTTTTTTTTAAATTCTTTATAAAGTTTGGTATTTATAATAATAATAATAATAATAATAATAATAATAATAATAATAATAATAATAATGACGTGATGCTGAACAGGCGGGCGCACGTCGGGACACCCGAAATTCCTACAGCCGTTTCCCAAGAACATGACAGACCACCCACAAATACCAACCCCCATGCAGAGTGTCTTGCCGGCTCATCAACCAGCAACCACCAAAGCAGATAAACCGAGACAACGCATGCAATGGAACGATGAAATGAACAAAAATCTCATGCGCTGTTATTACAAAGTAACCCAAGGAGAAACAATCACCATAGGATACCGTCAAGAACTACACCAAAAATTCACAGAAATCTACCCAGAATTATCCTACATATCGGAACAAAGATTCGCGGATCAGAAGCGAGTAATAATAAATAATAACAGATTAAGCCAGATGACATTAGAAAGACTAAGAAACGAGGCAGCAATAGAAAACACTGTAGAAACACCGAATCGCACCAGGGATGAAACAACATTCGTAGAAGAAAATCAACATGATCCCCCATCACAACAAAACACAATAGAAAACAACAATAATAACAACTCAGTCACCAGTATTATCACTCCCAACCCAGAAAACTGAAATATTATAAACAATCACGCAGGCCTCCAGTTAGAAACAATAGAAAATACAGACAATCAAATCTCCAGACAACAAATCATACAAGCTTTCAATACAACAAGAACACTTTTCAGAGACATGAACCCAGTCAAAAGACCGAGTATCCCAAAACTAAATATAACTAAAAAATCAAAAACAATACTTAAAGAAATAAACAACCACCTAAAAGAAATATTAAATGAAAACACAACACTTGAATACTTACACTTCCTAATATACTGCTCAGCATACACTACTACCAAATTAAATGACCAAAAAATACCCGAAGAAACAAAAAACCAAGGAAATAAAAATCAAAAACCACCATGGCAACATAGACTTGACAAAAAAAATAATTTCATTAAGAGAAATAGGAAAAATCACACAAAAAATTAAAGGAAACATTAGAAACAATAAAACAGAAAAAGAAATAGATACAATAAAAAATAAACACAACGAAAATAATCTTACAACTCTGCTTGATACACTCAAACAAAAACTATCAGTCTATACCCACAGACTAAAAAGATACCAAAAAAGCAGGAATAGAAAGACTCAGCAGAAGTCTCTCGAAAACAGAAACACAATCACAGAACTTGGAGCACTAAGTGCAATTTGGTCATTAGGTTACTTCCGCCACCTCATAAATGGCAGACCAGTCAAAATAGTGAGCGATCATCACGCTTTATGTTTATGTTCACGCAGATTGTCTGTCCCGCAACCCTGTCTTAAAAGCAGAGGACAACGTCTATGACATAGAAGATGTTTCCACTTTTTTACTTTTACCAACTGACATTGCAAAAGAGCAACAATCAGACCCAGAAATAAAACAGCTCATCGAGGCCATACAAGATAAATCCAAGAAGTCAATCTCGATGGGAGTAATAAGAAGATCAAAGAATTTTAGACTAAAGGACGGGGTTTTATACAAAATAAATACTCTACCGGAAGAGCTAGAAAACCTACTAGTGATTCCAAAATCACTTGTCGGAGAAATACTCTTTTCACATCACTCAGTACCACTATCAAGGCGTTTAGGTATTACTAAGACTCTACATAGAATAAAAGATAGGTACTATTGGAACAATTTACAGAAAAATGACGAAAAATTCGTTAAAGGCTGCACAGATTGTCAGGCGAGAAAAGGGCAACAAGACAGGAAACCAGTGGGTTTGCTACAACCTAGGTATATCTGTTGGGACTCCTCTTCAAAGAGTAGGTATTGATACCCTACTATGCCACACGTTGGGCAGAGACAGAAGCCTATCATCAGGTAAAGCGCTTCCAGTAGCCAAATTTATATTTGAAAAAATTATCACACGCCACATATATTCTAAGCGACCGAGGACAAACTTTCCGTTCACAGCTTGTTCAAAAACTTTTAAACTGCATGGGTACAACTAATCAATATACAACTGTAATGGTTTAACCGAAAGACTAAATAAAACTTTAGGTGATATGCTTTCGAAATACACCAATACAAAACAACAGATTGGGATGAGTATTTACCACACGTAACCTTCGCCTATAATTCAGCACGGCACGATACAACAAAATACTCTCCGTTTATGTTACTCTATGGGAGTGAACCAATTTTACCGACCGAGGCTAACCTCATCTAAACAGGCAACTATTATTTTTATTATATTTAAAACGTGCTTAATTACCTTAGATAACGACAGCGGGCTGTTATAATACAGTGACTAATAAGTCATGTGATCCATTAAAAGGAACGTCTCAGGTTTGGAGAGAAATAATGTAAACAATGAAATCATTCATATTCAGGTGTAGGTGGAATATTGTATAAAAGTAAAGAACGAGGATCGCTCCATTCATTCACAATCTTAAAGTCAAGATATAAGTAGCAAAGTGTTTCGCAAAAGTTAATGCAGAAGCTCATGTTCGCAATTACTGAAAATCTATGAGCTGGAAGTCGATAGAAAATATAAAGTGCTAGATATCTACAAAGCAGTTTCACCGTGTGGTATTAAAGTTCAAGCAATACTCGAAAATTGTAGTCAGACTGCCGGACAGGCACGCATTATCTCCGATGATGATATGATGACGTTACAGTAAACAATTATGCTAAAAGAAGTGTATTTAGTAAATAGAAGGCCAGCAGGCACGACCACTAACATTGAATTCTTCGAGTTCTAAAGAGGATGTCGAAACCTATAAGAGGTTACAGCAATTTATAAACAATTTGAAATGACTAAGACAAGACGTTAAGTACGGTGAACTGTTACGCACATTTCAACATATAAGTATTGAGACGAAGATATCCCGAAATAGTTCAGTTCAACGGACCATTAAAATTTATTACATTTACCACTGGAGTTATGTCCATAGAACTGCTAGATGTGGAAACTGGACGCAAGACGCCCGCGATCAAGAACGTTTTCAAATTAAAATATTACGATACGTTCGAATAATAATTAATCCTGTACTTGAACATAAACATTATATTATTATATCACAAAACATGTAACCTCGTTATAAGTAATAATACATTAATTTTAAAAAATAGTTGACCAGCAAAGAGCAAAATATCGATATTATAATCCTATCAGAATCATGGCACTCAGAAAATTTGCAGAACTTTGACATTCCAAATTACACTTTATATAGCAATAACGGTCAATTCAACCAAAACGACGAAACCATCATATATTTTAAAAAATATATTACCGCAGTTAACATAGGAAATGTTAAACTTACACAAGTCATATTAACGCGTATAGAACTAGACATAAATAATACAAAAATTGGAATTATAGCAATTTACAGACCACCCTCAACAGACGTGGATATATTCAATAATGATTTAGATACATATTTAAATAGATTGAAAAAAATGAACATAGAAATAATAGTAGGCGACACAAATATAAATATAAAGAACTCGAACTCGGAGGAGGTTAACAATTACTTGAATATTGTAAATAAATTTAATTATACCTCATATATAAGAGAGAAACAGAACAAATATGCTCGTGCATTGACCATATATTCGTCAAACATAAAAATGGCAAAAAGACAATATTAATTTCATATCATCCATTATCAAAACCAGCACCACCGATCACTATCCAATCACAATATAAAATTCAGAAACCAAACAGAACAAACACCCACTACTACTACAAAAAAAAACAATACCAATAATAAAATATGAAAAATTATTCAAAGATCTAGAAGAAGAGCAATGGTTTGACATCTTAAGTAATCCTAATGTTGAGGAGGCAACAAACATTTTTATTAACAAATATAAAAACTATATATAAAAAAACACTATCGAAAAAACTCTAACAAACAAATCAGTTAAAATCAAGCCATGGATAACAGATGGTCTATTGAACTCTATAAAAAGGCGAGACAGAATTTAAAAAAAACTAATTCTACAGCCCGATAATCTGGAATTAAAAAATTATTGTTATTGTTAAGTTATAGAAACCATGTAACAAAATTATTAAAAATAACAAAAGATTTATATTATAAAGACAAAATCGTGGGAGTAAACAATAACTACAAAAAAATTTGGCAAATAATATCTGAGGCTACAAATCAAAATGAACAAAAAAATCAACATATTTCACTGAAGAAAAATGGCAAACTAATAAACGATAACGCATTGGTTGCGAATATGTTTTATGACTTTTTTATAAATGTTGGAATCGATCTGAAAAATAAAATAAATCACAATCAGGGCCCAACCACTAATAAAATACCTGTTCAACCGAAATCCCTATACCTACCAGAAATAACAGAAAATGAATGACTAATACTGCAAATAAGCAAATTAAAAAATAACTCTGCACCAGGGCTAGATGGTAATACTGCAATAACAATTTAAAAAACCCACACATACATTTTAATACCACTTAAATACATAATAAACAATATTCTAAACAGTGGAGTAATCCCTAATAAATTTAAAGAATCTGTCGTCAGCCCCGTTCATAAATCTGGCAAAACAGATAAAAATAATTATAGATCTATCTCTATCATTAACTGTTTTGCAAAAATCTTCGAAAAAATCCTCAATATAAAATTAATGGAATTTATTAATACATATAAAATACTATCTAAAAACCAATTTGTGTTCATCAAAGGTAAAGGAACTGAAGACGCCATATACTCACTAGTTAATAAAATTATAGAAAATTTCAACAAAAACAAAAAAACCATTTGCACTTTCCTAGATTTGAGAAAAGCATTCGACACTGTCCCACATGTAGAAAAATGTGAGAAAATAGGCATTAGAGGAAATGTACTGACGCTTTTTAAGAATTACCTCGCAGAAAGAAAGCAACGCGTAAACATTAATAATTGCATGAATGACAACAAAATAGTACGCATTGGCATTCCCCAAGGCACCGTATTAGGCCCCATTTTGTTCTTAATATATATTAACGATCTATGCAATATCGACATAAAAGGACAAGTACTATCCTATGCGGATGATACTGTTCTGATATGTGAAGGTGATAATTGAGAAGACACACTGGAAAATTCAAGACATACACTACAGAAAGTATCGGAACACTGAATAAAGAGAAGACAACATTTCTAACATTTGCCCCCACAGCTGCTGCTACACCTAATATAACTAATATAAAATACGAAAATACGTGTATAGAAAGAGTTAGAGATTTAAAATATCTAGGAGTAATTGTCCGCTAACCCGCAACATAACACGAATCAGACAGCATAATTCGATCCTTTTCGGTATCCAACATCCCCTACTATACCAGGCGTTGCCTATCTTTCGGCAACCTCTCTAGCCACACTTTCCTCTACGACAACTTCTCCTTTCCTCACCTTTAATCTTCACCAAAACCTACAACCTACCTCTCTATTCCCTTTATTTGTTTTTATCTTTTTTTGTTCCTTGTCCATTTTTTGTCTCTAAATTCAGTCTCGACCAATAAATTCTTAATAAACCAAAATTTCACATAACATTACACACTTTTAACTATCCCCGACACCTTCCTGGCGTCAGGAAGACTACCAGGGTGAGTTTTGAGTTTTGTTTTCCCGTGCCAGCAATCAAAATTTTTAAGTGTTCGCGTGTGCGCGAAATCGATTTTTCAGTTTTAATTTTAGTTATTTTTAAGTACCCTCGTGTGCTACGTTGCACGATATTGTTGAATTTAAGCCTTTCTTCATTAGGCAGGAGTTTTAACTCACCAAATGATTTTCGTCACCGCCAAACCGGACCCTCCCCGCCCAGCCTCACACCCACCTCGGCGATGTTCGCCGTGGTTGTCTGGCTGGCTCCGGGCCGGACTCCGGAATAGCGCATATTGTATACTGGAACATTAATAAATGCTTGTTGTTGTTGAGTAATTGTGGATGATCATCTAAAGTGGCATAAACATTCGAAACATATAACCAAACAAATTAGGCGGATAATACCAAAATTCTATATGCTACGTGACATACTAACCAGGCAAACCCTATTGGTTGTATATAACTCTCTAGCTGAGTGGATCTTAAGATACTCAATAAGTTGTTGGGGCGGACATACAGTAATGCTTACACAACTATACAAAGTTCGCAAAATTATTTATTAAAAGTCATATTAAAGAAAGATAGACTATATAGTACAGAACAATTATACAAACAAAATAAAATCTTAAATATAAAAGGACCATATACAGTGTGTCCCAGGATAGATGTAACAAGAGGTGTAATGGACCAAAAATTTTGGAATAGTATTTGGGGATTGAGTCCTGCTTGTTGCAAAACTAAAGTATACCAAAAATGACTTGATTTGGTATTCTACAGGGTGTTTTATAAGTAAAGTTGTAAAAATCACCACTAATAAAGTACCTTTATTTTTCAAAATATGAAAAAATTCCACTAAGAAAAGTTATTTAGAATGCAATTTTATACCCCTATACCAAATTTCAGGAATATAAAATTATTTTTTTGAAACTTCCCATTTTTTGCGAATTAAGAGTTGAATTTATATTTAAAGTTGTGTAGGAGCAAATGTTAATCATCCACTGCTTTTCTCATAGCCTACTTTTAGCTTCTACATAACTTTAAATATTAATTCACAAAAAATAATTTCTATGCAGTTTTAATTGAATGGTTCAAAATAAAATACTAATTTATTGAAAAAATGGGAAGTTCCAAAAAAATAATTTTATATTCCTGAAATTTAGTATAGAGGTATAAAATTGCATTCTAAATAACTTTTTCTTAGTGGAATTTTTTCATATTTTGAAAAATAAAGGTACTTTATTAGTGGTGATTTTTACAACTTTGCTTATAAAACACCCTGTAGAACACCAAATCAAGTCATTTTTGTTACACTTTAGTTTTACAACAAGCAGGACTCAATCCCCAAATACCATTCCAAAATTCCAAAATTTTTGGTCCATTACACCTCTTGTTACATCTATCCTGGGACACACTGTATATTAGCAGCAATAACATTCACACAGAAAAAATCAAAAGCACCCTCAGCAAATAACATAAACACGTACCATCAAACACGATCTCAAAGCAAGGAATTATTGAAAGTGCCAAAATCCAAAAAAAAATGTTTGTCAAAAGTTTGTGAATTTTTCTGGTCCTAAACTATAACTTATTACCCACGGCTCTTAGAAAATACAATATTAAAAAATTTAATAAAATCGCAAAGAATTATACGTCACTTGTCTAAGCTGTCTGAGCTGTTCATATATAATATATGTATATATGTACATGCCAGATCTCCCGTCCCAAAAAGCTTCCTCACACAAATCTCAATTCCCCCTTGGGGAATCCCGTACTAGGACAACAGAAAGAATCAAGAGGTATTCCACAGTATCAAACTATACACATTTTATTTAAAATAAGAACATAAATAAAAATAAAGAACATCTTATTTAAAAATTTCTTATTAAAATAAGAAAAGAACATCTATAAAATCCAGTTTTATATACAAGCAAGTTTTTACTATCTTGCACAATATTGAAACATTAGTAAATTTTGTTTTTATTCATTTTTTTTAAGCCTTGGCATACAAAAACAAAACGCATTTAATCGGCAGTAAAAATGCATCATATGATTAATATAGGGAATTGTTCTACACCTCCAGGCCTGTTACCTGCCAAATTGAAGCGCATCACCTCTGGGTATAAAACTGTCATTTATACCCTTACATCATGCTGAGAGCAATCCTGTTGAGCATAAGAACAGAGATTTAAAAACCCAGTTGGCCATCCTAGTACAAGACAAACATGATACCTGTGATGAGTATGTAGCCAGCATTAGATTTGCTATAAATTCCACAGTGTAAGTCAGTGGAGGATACACTTGCATATTTAACTCTTGGAAGGAACATTCGGGCACCCTATGATACTATTGATGACCTAAGGAAAGTGGTTGAAGCTGAAAATTTTCCGCATCAAAATTGCGGAAAAAGGCAAGCAGAGATACAAAAAATAAAATAGAGTGGAAATGTTCAAATGTTAATTAAGCAAAGCAATGTTTTCACGCATCCACGAGGCAGCCTCAAAAAATTAAGAAAGAACACCTTTCCAGTAATGAGGACCGACGAAGTCACTAACACTATTGCCCATGATATATTGCTATAACATTTGGTAACTTACTAGCTCTGAGGTATAGCACTAGCGATCATCACAACAACACGATAAGAAATAAATGAAAACGCATTGGACGTATTTTTTAGCCATGAAGGAAATTGATCCCACCTTAACAACTATTGCATCAATTTTGGATTTCTATCATCTTAATACTTTTATTTAAGCCGTTCACAACCCAGAAGAGATTACAGGAAAGTAACCTTGATAAACCTACGGTATGAAGAAGTTCCATAAATTTGATATTGAAAGTGGGAGAGGCATTGGAATTAAATCTCACAAAGAAGAAAAATGACAGTTTAGAAACAGAAATCCCGCGCTTTTTAAAACTTGTAACGACCAGAGCTCATGGTCAGTCTATTTTTCGTAAAACATTTATTACGTAAGGTTTAAATAAGGACCTCCAAGAAGCTTTAAAAAACTTCCAAACGGACAAGTTCCTCTTTGGTACAAATTTACAAGAACGTATTCGGGACGCCATAACGTTAAAACATGCGGGAAGGACCTTAAGGCACCTGTTAAACAAAATCTACCTAAAACTGCATCTGGTACTTTAAATTCGAAACGCCCTCCTGTTCGAAACCCTCCACCTTAGGGGGCAACAGGCAAAAGTACCTGATATTCCGAAAAACTGGCTATAAGGTCGAACTAAGCCACTAAATGCTTCCAGGCACACGGGGAATTACAGGAAAAAACTATAAGGTTAGTACTGTGGCAGGGAGACTAAAATATTCTTTAAAGGAATGCAGCGGGCCAAATACTTAGCTTTACTTATCAATGACACTAACTACTATAATAACATGGACATCCCCACATACATAATTCCTGATCTTTCGTGGTGGTTAAATACGTTACCTACATCTTTCAATCGGATAAAAACTTTTCAATTCAAATGAGAGATATTTTCTGATGCAAGTTTGACTGGTTGGGGTGGTTCCTGTAATGGCAAAGAAACACATGGTTTCTGGCATCACAACGAAGAAAATTGACGTACTAATAAGTTAGAGTTATTAGCTATTTCTTTGCGGAACATGTCAATAACTGTGAAATTTTACTACGAATAGACAACACCACCGCTGTGTATTATATAAGGAGAATGGGTGGTGCAGAATACTCACAATTAAATAAATTGGCAAGAGATATTTGTCAGTGGGCTGAACGTAATATATGGTTGCTTACCTCCTACATTTCTTCAGCAGAAAATATCACTGCTGATGGTGAATCTAGAATCTCTAATTTAGATATAGAATGGGAATTATCTGAGACAGCATTTCGTAGTTTAATAAATAAATTTGGCATACTTATGGACTTATTTGCAAGTAGAATAAACGTCAAGTGTGATTATTCATGGTATCCGGATCCAGCTTGCTTGTCAGTTGATGCATTTACAGCACATTGGGGTCGGTTTTTTTATGTCTTCTCACCGCTTGCTCTAATTTTAAGAATGCCACGGAAAATGATTCAGGATATGGTTAGAGGTATATTGGTGGTATCATATTGACCTGCTCAACCATGGTACCCTCGATTCTCTTCCTTAATAATTAGTTAAATAATATGTTTTGCCCCTTTTCGTAAATTGGTTAGCGTTAAAATCTTGGCATGAACATTGTCAAATACTTAATTGCAACCCATTTAAATTACCAGAAAATTGTTTTATCAATTTTTTTAACAAATCTCTTTCACAGGGGGGCATTTTTTGGTACAGTTAATTCTTGTAAGTCAGAGATTTTCTTAATATCAAAGCAAAATTATGTAATAGGTCATATTCACAATTGACATCGACGAGTACTAGTCATATATTGAAGTAAAATATTGTCACGCAGCAATTTTAATTTATTCAGAATTTGTTTGAGACACCCAGTACATCATTAAATAAATAATTATTACAAGATTTGATAAGTGAAATTAACTTGAAACAAAGTTGCATGGGGGAACAAAGGAACTGTACAGTCAGCAAGAAGCTGGCACGTTCACCTCATGCGACTTTATAATAATGATGAAATGCTGATTTGGCAAAGGCAGCAACTGGGACAAATTTGAGTTTAAAAATTCAGTTGGGTTTTGGTTCAGGGTACGAATTGGTGGTGGCTTGGTGCGTGGCCCAACTCCCCTCCCGGAGGGTAACGAATGTAAGTACAAATTGTTGTTCTGTTTTTATTGTTTTGGGTTAATAAACCGGTACCTTGTTTTCTATCACAATGTTTTATTTACAAGTATTCATATAATTCATTAAATTCAAATCCTCTTGCAAGCAAGCGAGTAATTTAAAGGAGCCCCGTCTCAGTGGCCCGAGAATCGTAACACGTGGTGGGCATAACATGTGTTGGGAGCAATTATTAACCAACCCCACCCGTGTTCGTGACACGTGGTGGAGGCGCCTAGCCTCGCTCCTAGGGAGTGGTTCTTCACAACCCTCCCATGTAAAATGTATTTTTTTAAGTGTGAAATAATATTTTACTTTTTTATGTTACAAGTTGGTTTTCATGATTAAATTTGACGAATTTTGCATTTTTAAAAGTTTTAAATGAATACTGGTTAAATGTTCATATATTTTGTTGAATTTGGTGCTTAAATATTTGGAGGTTTTAATTAAATTATTTATGTTTTCGGGTTATTGACAATTATACAGTGCTAGAAATCACGGGGTACTACAAAATTAGGTCAAATAAACTGATTTAGGGACATTGCGTAGATATGAAAAAAAATTTTTTTGTGTGTGGAAACGATGAAAACGACAATGGTTTTTGTACTTAATTTTTACAAGGGCTATTTGCAATGGTGGGGCTATTAATAAATTTACCTACGGATAAGTGAATTCGCGATTTTTTGCTTTTTCTCCCATCTTAGGGAAGTTGGTAATTGTTTTTTTAATATACAAAGTTAAATAACTGGTAAAAAAGGTTTCACTTTTTCCTCGTTTCCTTATGAGGTTTTGTCATTTTTTTAAATATTACAACATAATGAATTCTGATAAGTGCCATAATTTGTTAATAAAGGTGATAACGAAAACGGCTAGCAGATTCTGCTTTCCAAGATAATTTTTCATCCTGATGTGACTTTCTATTATTTTTTTTACAAGATTTTGCATCGAAAATTAATAATTATTAAAGTGACAACTATATGTGAGATATTTTTTTCTTATCGGTGATAGGAAAGTTAGAACTTTATATTGGTGAAAATTTATCCTCCACCCTAAATATTATTTCAAATGCTATTACCTCTCATAGATAGCGGTGCTGTGTTACCTTCCTCGTTCCTCTAATAATTATAATATATCTAATAGATTCTGAATAATTGTGAACAATTTTTTTTTGTGACATTTCCATTTAAAATCTCCCAGGGAATTTCCCCCTTAGTTTCGCTCAATTCTTCCATCTCACACCCCCTGGGATCCCCTGACATCCGACTTCGGTCGATTCTATGGATGTCAAAATTTCAGCTACAACCTCTGCCACTGCCAAAACTAATTTAGTAGCTTATATGGAAATTAAAAAAACACTATCCACTATCACGAATAAGTAAATCTGATAGCATTCTATTTGATATACAGTCGAACTGTTACTGCCATGGTTCTTTTTCTCTACGTGGACATCGCTTTCCCATTTACCCCCCCCCCCCCCCCGGGAATATTTCCAACGAGAGCACAATTAAACCAAATATAAAAGGTTGGGTCATCTGTTGTTTCCCACCTCCTTAAATTATTCCTTGACAACCACAATTGTCATCTTTTTCCATTAAGATGTTAGCATATTAGCTAATTTCTTGGCTTTGCAATATTCGATTTACTTTCGCTTAGCACTTAAATCGGTGTTAGTCGAAGTCACAGAAACTTCGGAATCATTCCCCTTGTTGGTATTTCCAACATCTTCCCTCCACCTCCAGTAATGAACAAAGTGTCGATACCTATAGGCCTTTTTAGGTGATGATTCTAGGGGTCGTTAAAATAATTGGAAATAATAAATAATAAAATGAGATAAATAATAATAATCAATAAAATATTAACTTAATGTACGGTCGATATTCCTGGAGTAGTAAACCATTCTTGGAAAATAGATAGTGGAAAAAGTTGTTTTTTTTAGTTAAAGCCTAGGTCGCCAACAAACAGAGGAATCAAGAGGTATAATACCGTGTGGGGTGTGCAAAAGTAATTTTTTTTGCGAATTCTAAGTAGTAAGATCTGCTGTTGGACCCTAATAAACTTGAACCGGGATACAGTCTCGAGTGTGGGCTGCAGGGAAATGAAGGCCACAGTGCCGAATCGGGTGTGTAAAATTTTTTTTCTCGGACAATTCCAATTGCACCAGAGCAGTCGGTTGAGCTACGATGCGATGTTGCTAGGCGATTTAAGCTAGTGGCTACGTCGAGCTGACTAGATAAATGGCAGAGTAAATAGCATAGCTGACGACTCAACACTGTCCTGTTCAAGCCAAATTTACATTGATGATACAATAAATAACCATGGAATACAATAAACTGAAGTTTAACCACCCACGGAAAACTGAAAGTATAAAAAATTTATTTTATGCTTGGAGCCTATGATAGATAATCATTTATATAAATAAATGACCATAGTTTTTGCAACCCACGGTATTCTAAAAGCAAAAATATACAATTACTTATTAGAAACGATTATGCTTCAAAGCAAAGTTTTGTTTTCTTCCAAAGGACACCAAATAAGTGTGAGAAAGTATAAACATTTTTTGGGAAAAGCACGCTAGAATAATATTTTTTATTACATAAAGTATTTTCTTTACCCTACTCGCCCCCAGAAGGTAAAAGTCAGAGTAATTATTAGTTATGTGATCTATGATTGGTGAAGAGGTCCTCCTAGAAAAAAATCCGTGTTTAAAAGCAAAATAATATTTTTTTATAGTAAGTTTTTCCCTATGAGGTACAAGGTTAGAAACATTTTATTTTTTCTATAGTTACAATTGTCTTGTCCTTAAATGGATCTATATGGGCTTTTATCGGAGAATTTACATTTCTGAACCATTATTTATTTACTGGCAAGTATTTTTTATAAGCTATTTTTATTTATTTTTATTGTATTCAGAATGTAAATAAAGATAATTATTATTATTTAACATATGATTTTCTTAAAATACTACACAATACCAAATTGTTCATCAACAAGACCAGGAAACCGACCATCAGACCCGTACATGAGTGAAATATCGTGTTTAATGTACAGCCCTGATGGAATTATATATTACAAAACCAACTTTGACTTAGAATATGAGTGAATTCGCAAAAGTAAACATATCTCTACTGATCGAGAAATAACTAACTATCCCAAATTGAATGCAAATCCACCAAGTGTCTTTAAAAAAATACGATACAAATATTATTGTTAATATTGATAAAATTATCGAATGGCTACAAGACTGATAAAACAGACTTAAATATCTATCAAACTCTTAGTCATCAGAAAGTATTGTAAGCTGTTCTAATAAAGAAGTTAGTTCGACATTGCAGTTTTCTTCTACAGAGATATCCTCGTAAACTTATTTAATATATCATACATAATTGAAGATTGGAGTTTGCAAGTTGGTACCCAACGAGTTAACACCGTTGTACATAATCATATTAACTCCATATGTTTTAAATCAGTGAAATGTAAACAACAGCTACAAACTAAATAGTTGCGGAAATTCATAAGAACTTAAATGCATCTTGTTCATTAAAACAACGGAAATAGAGGTGAAAATGTTTTGTGTTATAAAAGTAGTAATCATCATCTAAAATTCAGTTGAGACAGATGTCTTACTCGTAGTAGTTAAAATGAAAATTAAATTACCCGTACCAGATAAAGCTATTAAATCTATAAAATTTTATAGCAGTATTTTAAAAAACTGCACACCAAGAAGAATTCGTAAATGTTACCATTCAAACAATTGAAAACCCCTCCTAGTACATCGACAGCTATTTTAGATGTAAGTTTAGAAATTTTGGATGGCTCATTTTCGAAAATCAAACCGATAGGAGCGCCAAGAACGGCACGGCGGTTTACTTCAATACCTGTGTATAAATCAGAACAATTCAAAATAGTGCAGCCCTTTGTGTGACGATGTATAAGAAAATAGCGAGGAAGATCCCGAAAGAGAAAATATGACATTTGATTTCCAGAATGATATAGTACAGGAAAATTAAGCCAATCTATTTAATATTGAAGCTAAACAGATCATCGAAATAAGCAAAACAGTGACCTTGATAGGAAACGAGATAAATACTTATGAAAGCTGCACCGTGTGGTAGGTGCAATCACAAAAATTAATAATATAATAAATTTAACATCAAAATTTTCTAGTATAAAAGAAGAAATGGAGTAAATTTTATATTAATTTAATATACACAAAATAACGTCAACGATTTAGACAAAGGATAAATAAAATTATAACGAATATACCATTTTTAAAACAGAGTGAATTTAAAATCACATAGTTATTGTGTGGTGCCAAAATTATCTTGTAAAAGCAATGATTTAGATAAATATTAAATAATATGGAGACGAAAAATTGGGTCTTAAAAACAAGCTGATATAATTTAGCCCCCCATCAAAACACAAACTTCATTTGGCCTGAGGAAAATGGTTTCATAAGCCGCAAATTGATTACCAGATACACATTTCAGAAAATGAAAAAAAAAAGAAAATAATTCTATATCTAGATAAATGTGGATATCAAAACAGGAACTGTAATGTTATCCAACGCGCTCTTAGGTCGTTAAAGAAAACACAGTCATAGAACGAAAGTTTTTAATGACGGCATCACATTTCAAATGGAATGTGATGCCTATGGCTTAATTGAAATAAGACTAGATCGAAGAGATGTATACATGCCCTCTTACAATTATAAGGAAAGCGCGAGATAACGCTTTCCGTTTAGATGTAAAACTCAAAGATAGGTCCTTAAATGATCTATATGGACTTTTATCGGAGAATTTACATCTCTGAACCATTATTTATTTACTTGAAGTATTTTTTATGAGCTATTTTTATTTATTTTTATTGTATCCAGAATGTAAATACAGATTATTATTATTATTATTATTATTATTATTATTATTATTGTTTAATATACGATTTTCTTAAAAACTACACAATACCAAATTGTCCATCAATAAGACCAGGAAATCAACCATTAGACCCGTACGTCAGTGAGATATCGTGTTTAATGTACGGCCCTGATGGAATTATATATTACAAAACCAACTTTGACTTAAAATATGAGTCAATTCGCAAAAGTAACGATGTACTACTGATGAAGAAATAACTGACTATCTCAATCTCAATGCAAATCCACCAAGTACTAAAAAATACAATTATTGTGAATATTGATAAAATTATCGAATGGCCACAAGATCGATAAAACAGACATATAAATATCTGTATCAAACTCTTAGCCATCAGAAAGTATTGTAAGCTGTTCTAATAAAGAAGTCAGTTCGATATTGCAGTTTTCTTCTACTGAGAACTCCTCGTAAACTTATTTAATATATTGTACAAAATTGAAAATTGAAGTTTGCAAGTTGGTACCCAACGAGTTAACACCGTTGTGATATTGCTCTCATCTATTAACCAACAAATAGTGCTTAAGAATGTGTTAAAACGGCTCATGTACGTGTAAGTGAAGTTTATCTTAATTTAAACGTAAAACTTTATTTTAGTTTTTTCTAATTTTAGTTGGACTCTTAAAACTTATCATCCGATTAGGCATCTTTTTACAAGCAGTGATAAAAAAACGTAAACCAGGCAGCCCTGTTCGACGCCGGAGCAGATACAGTACGATGTATACTTGGTTGCCAGCTCTTCACTCAATTGAATATCATTAGTGATATACAGAGTGCTGCTCTTGACTACATGAGCAGCAATAATCAAATAAGAAATCCAACTACAACCAATGGCACAATGTCTCGAGTCAATAATCGAAACAGTAATACCACTAACGACAGCACTTCGTACGTGTCAGTGGCCAAATCAGCTCCTAAATTCATCTTTCCTAAAAAATACCAAGCAATTGTTTTCCATGCACAAGATAGCCTCAAATCGTTCGATTACCTCAAAGCAGTTGTAGATGAACGCACTACCGGGCGTCAAAGTGACGCGACACCAATTTATTTCCCAGGGGCGCCAGTCGCGTGCTACCCTGTTCTTCTACCTCCCAGGCGGGTTCGAGATAAGATGCACTTCGATAGCCGGATAATGGACCAAGGCTGCTCTACCCCAGATCGGTAACGATGCTCTCTCTGGACGTGAATTCCCTGATTTAGGCACCTTTTGAAAATTTAAATTTTCGCATAAAAAAATCCCTATCGAAGAGTTTTCTCTTCGATGGGATTGATTTTGGACGTGGTGGGCACGTTTTTATAATAACGGACTCTACACCTTAGGATTTCTGAGAAAAATGCATAAAAAAATCCCTATCGAACGTCCGTAAGGCAACCAGAAGGTCAAGTGTTAATGTGAGTTAACTCGACACATCCGGTTTTCGATACGAAAGTTCCAGGGATTATAGACCAGCAACAGGCCTCAAGATCAATTAAGATGCAATAGTTCAAAGAATCCGCTTATTTAACAGAAATGGTTATACAAAATTCTTATTGTAAGAATCGTGCCTTCCCCAATTAAGGCAATGGCTTTCAGACCATACAAGCGAGAGCGCTTACGCTAACGATCGATTAGGTAGAAAAGATTCATGCACACCTTCTCAGAATCAAAACGCGAGCTTTTTAGAGAAGTCTTAGACTCTTTGTAATATCATAATTACGGCTGACTGATTTTAACTTAAAAAAGTTTTACTAAATAAATTTAGTTTCGCTAGAGACTACTTAGCTTTAAAGTTCTTGTATCGTAGCGGTTCACGTACTCAAACACATCCGCGAGGACTTATGACTGCATAAGTTTGATGGCGTTCGATTAGTCCACAACTTACTTGCCCCTATGCAGTTGTTCAATATTATCGAAATGGCAGCAACCCACCTCCGAGTGACTTTTAGGCAAAATTGAATTTTTGGTTTTTATGCACAAGGCGTTTTCCTCTATAACTTTATTATTTGGAAAGCCCTGCTATTGGCTTTCCTACCATCGCTTCGCATGGACTACTCAACGCGCTCGACCAAATTGCGAACCGCTGAGTGAATCCAAACTCCTTCTATGCGAGAAACCGGCCTTGTGCATGTGCATTGATTTTTATCAAATTTTTGCTTATCGGCACTACGCCGGCCTTGTCAAAATCGTCGGTTTTGCCTTTTAGATGCAATGCATCGCTAAAATTTTATGCTCATACTTCAGAACAGGACATTCAATGACCGTACCTCAATGGTCAATGTCTTTGGTGGAGGAATAAGAATGGAAAATATTTCAATATTTTCTAAAGTACATTTTTGGAGTACCTTTTAAACTGGCTTCGGGGTACTTTTGAAAAAGTAATTTTTAAGTGAAATTTCGGCGTACTTTTGATAAATTAATTTTCAAGCCAAATTTCCCATCTTGGGAAATACAGCGTTCTCGTCCCACCTTCTAGCGGCTTGTATATCAGTGTGTACGCGGAAGCTACGTAATTTCAGACGAGGATTACGTAGTGGATATAAAGCAGGCGGTCCCTTGTCTATTAAATGTTAGGCAAGTAAAAGATCCCTACTCTTCTTAAGGGAAGAGGTTCGGCAAAATTTCCAGGTTGGGGGTAGCTCGTCTCCTGGCGTCGGTGATAGGCCCTGGTAGCGGAAATAGACCGACATTAAATAAATAGATAAAAAAGAAAAAAAAAAGCCAAATTTCGACGCAGTTTAGAAAAAATAACCTGCAAGTGAAATTTTGACGTACTTTTGATAAATTAATTTTCAAGCCAAATTTCGACGCAGTTTTGATAAAATAATCTGCAAGTGAAATTTTGGCGTACTTTTGATAAATCAGTTTTCAAACCAAATTTCGACGCACTTTTAAAAATATTATATTAAAAGTCCAATTTTGTTGCACCTCTGAAAAAGTATATTATTCATAAATCCCTGCCATTATATATTTTCGCTCTCTTGAGACGGGCATTGTGAACTTGGATAGTGATAGCGGTAATGGTACTCATTGGACTGCATACTGGAAGAACGCCTCGAAAGCCGTTTATTATGATAGTTTTGGTAATTTACAGCCTCCTCTTGAATTAATAAAATATTTAAATTGTTCGATTGAATACAATCACAAGCAGTATCAGTCTTATGACACCGTAAATTGTGGACATCTGTGTTTACAATTTCTATATAATGCGTCATGCTTTTAAGTCACGTTCATTCTCAGAACTAACCTTGAAGCCGCAACATGTCTTGTACGTTTACATTATCCGGCAAATCATCTAATTTAACTGCGCACTTTTCCCCACCCATAGACCTTGAAGACGGCGTTGAATATTCGCTTGCTTTAATAAATTTCGAGGCATATAACTCCATACCGAACATAGACGCTACAAATAATCATTTATATTATGATACAGACGATAAGTTTATAAAAATTCCGGAGGGCTCCTATGAAATAGAAGATATAAATAATTATGTAAGAAAGCATTTTATTCTGAATCATGGTAACGATGGACACATTTCTATAGTATCCAATAAAAACACGTTAAAAGTGGAAATTAAATCCAATAAGATGATAAATTTTGAAAAGGCCGGTAGTATTGGCAGTTTGTTAGGATTTACATCCAGACGTCTAAAACCGCTCGAGAAACATATATCCGATTTCCCGGCAAAAATTCAAAAAGTAAACGCCATATGCGTGGAGTGTAATCTCATCACTGGCAGTTACATGGACGATAGATCTGTACATATTATTCACGAATTTTTCCCCAGTGTGCCCCCTGGCTATAAAATAATAGAGTGTCCTGCTAATGCAATTTACCTGCCGATTAATAAGAGGCATATAGATAGCATATCAATTAAAATAGTCGATCAAGACGGTGATCTTGTTAATTTCCGTCGTGAGGTCATCACGGTAAGACTGCACTTGAAGAAGAATGGGTCTTAGTTTCCGAAATATTCCGAAAGACACCGCTGCCTATTGTCATATAATTCATGATAGATTGATTTATTACAATCCTTTAACCAGTATAGTTCGTCCATACTAATATGTATATAATAGACGTGCAGGGTTTCCAGCATAAAAAGAAGTTAGCTTTTACATGTAAAGAAATTTCAATTTTAAATATTACCGATGTCTCGTGTGGACATCGGATAATTAAACCGTCCGTTAGTTACGGACTTCTTACACAAAATATTAAGAAGCAAATTAATTGGATAACTGATCATGTGCATGGTCTCCAATGGTCCACGCCTTATGATAATCTCAGGTACGGTGACCTGCAGGACTTCATCGAGAACCATGTACTTGAGAGAGAGGCAAATGTTTTTGTCAAGGGGCTGGAAAAGAAGCGATGGCTTCAGCATTATCTGCCTAATAATAATATTATAGACTTATATAATTGTAATAATATGAATAGTTTAATGTTAAATAATTTAGAATATCATTGTCATAAACATATTAATAATCATTTACGCTGCTCTAGGCAGAATGTCTACTCGATATATCAGTGGTATATTGTAAATAAAGATAAGGTTTTTGAGTAAACAAATATATGCTAACCATACTGGCTTTTATTTCTGTATGCATGTGTGTGTATGAATGACGAGTGGGGTGGGGCAGAGAGAGAAGTGGGAGAGCTCTTTCCTTGAGACAGAGCGCGGTGATCGGTTAGACGCTGCAAAGATGCATCATCAAACGGGTCTTAAAGAGCTGCTAGCAGGCAATATTTGCGAATGTTCAATGTGTGAAGTCCCGCCGGAGGGCTGGAGGTACCTGGGGCTGCCTCAGCCCCCTATAACGCAGCCGCCACCGCCGCAGGAGATGCCCCGGCTGATACTCTTAGCTGACATTATAAAAGGTATTCAAATATTTTCGGTTTCGTATAACTCAATACTTATAGATATTTTTTTAAATTGTTACAGACTCCATTGAACTCAGAATTTCATCAGAGATTTGGAGAAGTCAATCTGCCGGCCAGCGAGACCAATGAATTTCTTTTTAATTATACATACGATCTGCCCTCCTGCCAGATAGCCAGACCAGCGATTTTATTATTTTAATTCTATATACAATTTAATTATAATTTTTTTATATTAATAAAAAATGTTATTAATAATCTTTTTTTATTTCAATGAGTTGATAGCATCTCATACTTAAACAAAAAAATTTATTAAGTGTCTGATCATCTCGAACAGGTGTAACAGGCGTACCTGTTACACCTGTTACCCGTTACACCTGTTCGAGCTGATCATATATAATACACGTATATGTATATGTATATGTATATGGGTGGCTTGAACAGCTCGAACAGGTGTAACAGATACGCGTATCTGTTACACCTGTTCGAGCTGATCATATATAATACACGTATATTTATATGTATATGGACGGCTTGAACAGCTCGAACAGGTTAACAGGTTGTAACAGGTGTAACAGGATTAAGCAATATCAAGCTTCATATACCTAGTATTTCTTAAAAATTATTTGCGAGTTTATTTTTACATTTTTCTATTACTGTCAATCCACAATGGAAAGTATATATTTCAGATGATTATATTTATCTTAGTTATAATAAAGGTTTCATTTTTATAATATCTGCGTACAATTCAATTCAAGTCAAGATTCCAAAGAGATTAATAATCGCAACTGACCTCTGAACATCTACATGATAAACACAAGTGATATAGAGAATTAGACGCTGAAATATAATCGATGATCAAACGAACTTACCTTAAGTGCAGGGTTTCATCAAGCCAAGTAGCTTGATATTTTCAGGAATTACTTGACTTTTCTTGAATTTCAAGCTATAAAATATTCACTACTTTACTTGACTTGTTTTTCTATAGCCATTACTTGATAACGCACCGATTATGTATGAAAACGTGCAAATCATTGCTTTCCATTTAGTTACGAGATGTTGATATCTTCGAGCTGGGGATATCATATTAAAATCTGTACGATTTAATAAAGTTATGAGTGATTTATCGGAAATAGAACCATTTGAGAGTAGTGGGGCGGAATACATATTAGAAGAAAATTCGGCTAAATATTCGTCTCCCGACTCTCCTGTCCAAGAAGCAACTTTAAAAAGACGTAAAACCGATGAAAAGAAAAATATTACCCATTATTTCATTGTAGAGCAAAATCCAAAGAGTACGAAGAAGACCGATAAATAAGGAAAATTCACTCTGTGTATGCAAAAACCCGTCGTTTTAAAAATGAGGAATTGTGGAACGTTTTCATTAAAAAGGCATTTACAATAAAAGCATACTAAAGTTTACAAAAAATTTTTTGGAAAGACGAATGAAACGACTTCTGCTGCAAGCAGTAGCACAAGTGCATGTAAAGGTGGGATTTTAAATTGGCTCGATGGGAGTACTACAGCTGAAAGAGTAAGTAAGATATCACCACACTTTTCTAAAAAAAAATACCATTTGCATGTAAAATTACATTCAAACATTCAAAATAGCATCGATTAGGTAGACATAGAATCGTGAGTTACATTTGCCTATCCGAATATCTACATATACAGTGTCCCCCGATTCAGTTCGCTATAGGTGAAATGATTTTTTTTTCATATTTGGAGCTTTCGAGTCTATTTCATGAATCTGATGATTCCAGAGATATACTGTATGAACCATCGGAAGAAGAATCTGACTCCGGCCCAGGATATATGGAATACTCTCCCTTGTGTCAATATTCAGACATTAGTGAAAAAAGTGACAGTGATGTTGGAACGATGGGCAATCAAAACATTAATGATGACAATGGAGTTGAAGATGAGTCTGACGATACTCATGAACCATTTGAGCCAGTACAAGGCCGTCAAAAATCTTTTCCGTTTACTGAAAAAGAAAATATCAATGAAGCTCTCATTGCATTGCTTACCGTTGGATTGCCATTTTATTGTTTTTCTATTTTTATTGATGACAAAATATGGTGTAAAATTGTGGATGATACAAATCTGTACGCAACACAATGCCTTATAAACGAATCATCTGATACTTCTAAACAATCTCGATAGCACTCACGGGTTCCCAATACAGAGGAGGAAATAAAAATGTTGTTTGGTTCATTGGACTAAATGGGTATAATAAAAATGCTGTCTATGACAGATTACTGGGAGTACCGACAATTTCTACTATGTGTTCATCTACTATGCCGAGAAACAGATTCGAATTACTACTTACCATCCTGAACCAAAACATATTTTACTAAGTGAAAATTTGGTGTTTCTCCGAATCTTCACCTGGTCATTTTTAACGCCTTATAGAACTCAACGGTCCTCATGGACTGATCTGTGCCTCTGCAGACTCTTAAAAATGTCCTTAAATGAAATTTTTGCCTAAGTCGAACTTTGATTCTGTCTTCGACTTAGGTCGATTCTGGAGGGTTCTGCAACAATATCATAGGTGCCAAAAATATTTCCTTTGCAACACGAATATCCAACAATAGAATCTGTATACACTTGCACAAAACTGAACGAGTGGATCAACTCATTAAATTACACCCCACCATCCCTGTGGAAAATGTAGAATTAAGCATCCGTAGGCTGCTAGTCTCGCCCACTAACCGAATAGTGAAAATGCTCTAAAATGTCTCGGCGTACATCTAGCCAGGAATACCAGCTTTCAAGAAAGAGACTGCTCTTTCTTAAAAGCTGGTATTCCTGGCGACGAGTACAGCCATATACTTAACTTCTGAAGACGAGCCTATGCTTTCCCACACACAGATGACTTTGAAGTGCAAACCTCTCTAGTAATTCCATATGATGGAAATGAACAAAGAATTTTCATCTCTACAGACAGAATGGAATGCTTTATCTGTAAGGAGACAGAAGACATTACAGCTAATGGTTCAAACCCTCCAGCAACTACTAGAGAATAATCCAACACAATCTCCCAGCTCTGCAAACTCCCAAACGGCTAAGTAAGTGTTAGTTATAGTTCCTAATTAAGTGTTTAGGGCTAGCGCGATTTTAATTATTTACGCCCTTACATATTTAGAACTGACTATACACTTTTGATAGTTATTTTGCTAACCATTAAATTTTCCTAGTTAAACATTTACCGTCTGTGCTCGCGTTTTTAATTTGTTATTCTTCACAGACGGAAAATAATTTTATTGTTAATGTAGAAAAACAAATATTGTAGTTTTTTCTTATGTGTTGTTTTGTGCTGGATGATGAAATGAAAACAATTAATGAAATAAACTTGTTTAAATTGTTTACTAGGTCAAGTCCAGTACAGCTTACAATATTATGTATTAGTTATTATTTGTATATATGTAAACACTAGGTAAGCACAACAAGCAATTTAGGTTAGCATTAGAATAAGTATAATTTAGAGATTCTAGTCAACTCTCATCGAGGGTACACGTAGTTTTAAGTACCATTATGTATTCATTATAAATAAATGGTAAAAACCCAAGTTGAGTATAAGTCATACAATCCCAACGAACCAAAGTATATTACAGTTTCTCGAAGAACTGTAAAATACGCGCTGTGTGAAATTTTCTTTATAGTTATAATTTAAAATTATTCGTTGTTCACACAGTCATAGAATTATTGTTAAAATAATAACAACATCACTTACAGATAGATAGTCTACATTTATTCATCAAGTTTATAGTTTGTGGTACAACGAAATTTGTAAAACGTCATCATCCTGTAATTATTTTGCCCTCGTAAGTACATAATATATTGTGAAATTATCAGTTTATCACCATAAATAATAAGGGGCGAGTTATAAGGTTCTTATATTTATATATTTTCCGTTTTCTTTGTAGCTGGTGGCGAGCCACTGCCATAAACTTTTCTGCTGCCGCCTGTTATCGCCGCCGACTCCTCCATCGTCATACTTCACACAGCTTTAACTTTGCTGTTTTTTCCTTTCTACTTCACCTCATTGTTTTTAAATTTTGTTTGTACCAATGCTGTTAATATACTATACTATACTATTGTGTATTAATTATTACCAGTGACATGAAATGTGACCTGAATATTCGTCAAATATGTATTTATATATTATTATATTAGTTAAAAGTGTGTACATGAGTAAATTTAATTATGAGATATTTATTTTTTAGGGAGAAAAATCTGCTTGGCTGCATTAAACAGCGCGTTACAAAATTCGCCTAATAGGAGAGATCTCGAGGCTCAAAATGTTCATCCTGTAGGGATTTAAAAACTAAAAGCTGACAAATGGCTAAATCTATGGCTTATATATAAGGTAAACTTCCAAGAAAAATTGTCCAAAGATTGTCCTATAAAAAAATGCGTTATTCAAAATATTCGAGTTATGCAGTGCAACAGATAGCCCAGGTTCAGATCTTTCTTTGGTAAAAGTTCTATAATATTTTCTATAGCCGTTTGGCTATAAAAAAATAAACTGTTTTTAAAAAAGCATTGCGCCTTATGGGAAACGCAGACTTTAGAGACCTGTATCTCTATACGACGCGACGCTTGCTAAAGATTAATTAAATTTCTCGCTTCTCACTCTATTACTCCGAAACTAAGCCTATAATAAAAAAAAATATTTTTTAAAAATTAAAAACTGCTGCTTTCTGACTACGAAGGGACTTTTTAAAGTATTTTTACAGAAATAATAACAAAGTTATGATTTAAAAACCAACGCAACTACAAAATCTCCAAGTGATTACAACTGCAAACCTCGATCTCCCTCCCACACGACACCATTTCTCGCGGTCGAACGTTGCCTAAGGGCCGCCATAGACGAGTAGCTTGAACAGCGTTGCCAGACGTACGATAATTATAGATTTTGTACGATAATTTTCCATTAAGTACGATGTATGATAATTTTATGCCGTGAAGTTTTAAATAAAAACAAAAGAATTAAATAAAATGAAACCTTTCTTTTACGAAGTATGCAAAACAATACACCACTTAATGTTCCATATAAAGCATAGATCAAAGACTTAATAATAAAGTATGTCCATCTAACGGCAAATGTAAAAAGTAAATTGCTGAATATAAATTTTTATTCATATAGAAATTGATACATATATTTACTAAGAATGTATAAATCGCTACCAGATGGAACTACAACAGTTGCTTGGTATGCGGCATGCGCAAACCGCAAACAAGCACTGGTGTTTCTGGTTTCTGTAGTTATATCACACGTTTTAACATAACATGTTTTAAATTTTAACAAACGCTTTTAACTTTAATAATTATGTCTGATTCGGATTCTGATAATAACACTAACAGTAGGAGTTCAACTCCCGAATATAACAGATGTAAGAGAGGTGAAAGCTCTACTGCAAAAAAACATCGGGCACAAAAATATCGTAAAAATTGGGAGTCCTTACAAGAATTTAAAGGTTGGCTGTGTGAAGCTAAAGGTATGAGTTTTAATGGGGACGTTTTATTATACTTATTTAGTACTTTTTTATTTCTCATTTTACGTGTAAAGTTTATTCTTGATAAAAAGTTCTGCTTTTGTTAAAAATAAGATTGCTATGGAGTAAGTTGACATGTCATGTACAGGATGTTCAGAAAATTAAAGAATCTGAAAATTATGTGAGAATAAACTACGTTCAATTTTAGTGATCTGAAAAATTATTATTAAGAAAAGTTGTTTAGAATTAATATTTAAGTCAAAATTTCAATTTGTAGATAAATTTACCAAATTCGACTTTATATATTTTTAAAATTTTCCCAATGAATTTTTTCAATGCTGTTTAAAATAAATGTAGTTTAATATAATAAGACAGAAATCTTATTTAATAATTTTTGTAAGAAGAAAATAATTTTCATGTTACCTACCGTAAGTTTTACCACCATATTGCTTGCATGATACTTATTATTAATACCCTTAAATATATTTCATAAATAAGCTGTTTCTTTTATTATAGATACTGACAAAGCATATTGTCGAGGCTGTAATACCGTTTTAAATTCAGAAATAACAGTTTTAAAAAATTATGCAAAATCAAAAAGACATATGATAAAAGTAAGAGCCATTCCAAGCACAACCCTTACAGATATATTTAAAAAAGCAGAGGACTCTAGAGAAAACCTTGTTAAGTATGCCGAAATTAAACTCCTAGGATATTTTACAGAACAAAATATTTCATTTAATTGCTTAGATCATTTACACCTGTTCTGAGAGATTGTTTTCCTGACTCTAAAATTGCAAAGGAAATTAAACTCCACAGGACGAAAGGCACGCAAATAGTAAAAAATGTTATTGGGTCATATGGGGAAGAAGAAATTAATCGGATAATAAGATTAGAAAAATTTAGCTTAATAATTGATGAATCAACTGATATTGCATCAGTTAAAACACTGTGCATTTGTGTGAGATTTTTTCACGAACAATCGGGCAATATAATAACGACATTTTGGAATCTGGTCCAAGTTTTCAGCGGAGATAAACCGGACATTGCAAATGAAGGAGCTACAGCTCAAAGATTATTTACTGAAATAGAAAATGCTTTTATCTCTAAAAATATTCCATTGAGTAACATTATTGGATTTGCTTCAGCGGCATTACATTAATAAATTGTAATGCCGCTGGTGCACTGTCTTTTTAGATATTCCAGAATACCAGCAATTCTTGCCGAAAGCGTTCCTAAGGAGTGAGATATTGGCAGGTCTGAGAGTGGATGGATGACTGCAGAGGGCTTTTACGAATATGTAACAAATATCTTTCATCC
Organism: Rutpela maculata; assembly: GCA_936432065.2. NCBI lineage: Eukaryota > Metazoa > Arthropoda > Insecta > Coleoptera > Cerambycidae > Rutpela > Rutpela maculata. The sequence continues at coordinate 124,411,729 of OW386292.2, read as the reverse complement.
GTGGTTGATTCAACAAAAAATTCCCTTACCCATTATTTTATTTGTAGATGGGCATTCTTCTCATATGTCATTATATTTAAGCATTTCTTGTTCTGAAAATGGAATTATTCTTACCGCTCTCTTTCCTAACGCCACACATCCAGCCTATGGACGAGGCGGTGTTCAAAACCCTTAAAGCCTGTTGGCGAGAACATGTTTCAACATGGACACTGAAAAATAGTAGTACAGAGCTAAAACGATACAACTTCTCTCCACTACTAGACGGTGTCTTGAAGGAACGAATAACGCCTCTAATATTAAGAAACGGTTTCAGAAAATGTGGTATAATGCCATGGAATCCAAATGCAATGGCACATGTGGGATGTGGGATCTACACTATATATCTGAACGGCAGAATAATTTAAAACTAAATGAGAATTAAAATGTCTAACGACATTCCAACAATTATTTCTAAGAAGCTCAGGAAATCAATCAAAGTATTATCTCACCTAAAAGTTGGTGAGGATAATTTTGGAGTATTCAAGACGAATTCAATCGAAGTTTCCACAGCATGGGTACCGACATTAAAGTGATCAATGGTTCGTTTAGCAAACTTAAACCAATTGGATCGAAATCAAGCAGTAATCACTTCCATCCACCTGAGGAAGCCCACAACATAACATTCAACCACGAAGATGACGTCAAAGAAAATGAAGTGAGTGCCTTGTATATGCAATAAGTGGCTGGATTTGTGAAAGAAACAAGATAAATGGTTAGTTAACACCAAGTCGATCAAACGAGCAGAGTTGGTGAAAAAGCTTCGTAAATATGAAAAGAAGATGAAGAACGTCCAAGCAGCGCTAAAACTGGATGCAATAATATCCTTCCGTAATCAAGTGCTGCAAAATATATGTTAAGATTAATTTTATTTGCTCTACTTTTTTTTGTAAATAAATATTTTCTATTTAATAAATATTTATAACTTAGTTCGTTTTATTTCATCAATTATATTTTTAAAAAAGTCCTAGCTATAAAATATTTAAAAAAATACATATCAAAATCTATTGGCCAAAAAATAGCCGAAAGTTGCCGAACTATACCAATCATGGTAAAATAAATGTCATTTTGTGTAAACACCTTTTTATGAAGGAAATAAATATGATAATGTTACATGTTCTACCAACAGAGACATCTATGAGAGTTCCCACTAAGTTCCATGTAGAAGTAACAGACAACAATTAAGTTAGTTATTTAGGCAATCATCGAGATGATTGGAACATTGTAGAAAGACGTAGAAAGATCCAGAACTACTTACCTAAGAGTATAAAAGGAGAGTGAGTGGCCGCAAAGAGAGCAGTACAGTTCAGTTAGAAGTTTAGCATAGTTCAGTTCAGTAGTGAGAAGTAGGCAAAGTGATCAAGTGACTGAATTATAGTACTCAGTGCAATATTAGTAAAGTAATTATTTCTTGTAATTAGTACGTAAGTTAATAAATTAGTGTTACCATGGTGTAATAATTTTCGGATCCACGATACAGGGTGTTTACAAAAAGGGTGTAAATATAGAAGAACTCATTATATGCTATATTAGCACAGCTCAAGAAAGTACTAGTACATAAAAAGAAGCAGGTAAATGAATAGGATTTTGTTAATCATCTTTTGTGTTTACTTAGTTAGGAAAAACTATAAAATAATATCTATAAAAAGAGGTGATTTATCACCCAGAATATGCCAGTTTAGCAGACTTCCGCTATACATTTAATAAGAAGCAAAAGAAATAAATAAATCGTGCAAGATATAAGTTACTACTGAAATGAAATATTTAAGAAAATGTCGTTCCACGTGAAAGGAAAATTTTCTTTTTTCTTCGGCAGACGTTGACGTAATTAAACCAACACATAAAGACTCAACTAAACGAACAGGGAAAGGCAAAGTTTATGCAACCTCCTCAGACTACTGTACTAAATAGTTTGGTCGCATTTTTTCATTTTGTTTATAAAACATCAAGGGATGTTAATTTTTTTTTTTGAGTTGAATTAGTTTCTTTTTTGTTGTTAAAAAGATAGGATTCTATAATAATTAGCAAGTACTGCCTTTAAATCAATTTTATGAATTGAAATCATACTAGATTTTAGATAGTTTGTCATTTTTTTCTACTTACCAAAGCTTTATTGTTTGTTACATGTATATTTCTCTGATGCACACGAAGCACTGACCATGGAGCAGAAGTACCACTCCCCACACAACAATTCTAGGAAGGGCCTAACAAACCCATAATAATGATTATAAAGCTGGGACAGAAAACAGGAGCCCAAAGCTTAAAGTGAAGTTCCGATGTTCAATGGAGGATGAGCCAGTTTCCATAAAATTCAGTTCGAGCTTCGCTTTCTGTTAGGCAACTATGAAGGCACAACATTCTTGGTTATTGTCATGTAGGAAATATTAATAATAGAAATCCGGGAAATTAGCAAATGCTTATTATACAAACATATTCGGCCATAATCCACTTTTTAGATTTATAAATAACAAAACAAATTCAATGTCTGAATAGGATTGTTTACGCGATTAAAAATATAAACTTATAACATATTTATATGTAATGTTTGTAAAATAAGCAATACGAGTAGTTATTAGGGCGACTCAGCCAGCCTGCCGACAGACGAGTAGCCCCATAAGGCCGGCGCAAGTACCACCAGGTGATTGAAGTACCTCCAGACTAATAAGATTGGCGCAAAATACCTCCAGGCGACTGAAGTGGTCCATGAGAATGTAGGAAAATATGATTGTGTTACCTAAAGCCTAAGCATATAAAATGTCCAAAAATATAAAAAGATGGAAAATACATAAAATAATATATTCGCGGAGCTGTTTAAAACACTGCAGATACTATATAGAATCTATTTTTATCCTTCGTGCATACTCGCGACCCCACGAAAAGCAGAAAACGCTTTATGCATCGTAATAAACAGTATAAGTCATCTCTACATTAAAACGACAATCTAATGATTCAAAAAAAAAACATACACCTTTGACATACTTGGGGCTTGTGACAATTACTGTAAAACTACTGTTTAATTTTATATTAGGTTTTAATAAAAAACACTCATAAGGGTGCATTGAAAACAATTGAAGTTTTGTCAGTTCCCACTCGTGAAAAAAAAAGTAGACACATGCAACTTTATGCACTCATCGCATAAGTATCTAATTTACTACCTCAAATTACAAAACGACGATGAGACATAGAAGAATATAATAATGAATTCAATGAGAAAATTACTATCTCTATATTAAAAACGACATCTAATAATTCACAAACATATACCTCAGACATACTTGGGCTTGTGACAATTACTGTAAAACTACTGTTTTAATTTTATATTAGGTTTTAATAAAAAAAAACTGAGTATTGATGTTTTATAGCTTTATAGCTTTCATTACCCCGCTTTTATATTCAGTTATTGATTCTTCATTTTGTTTAAAGCAGTGTTTTGGTAAATAAATTGTAAAATTGTTTTCGAATGCGTTCTGGGGTAAGAAGTTAAAAATAAAATGCAGGTTAAAGTTTAACAGTTTATTAAAATTCTCATACACAGTTTCAATGTAACACTTTAACTAAAACACAACTGTTTTATAAAATACAAATTAAATTTATTAATAATATTCAATATACCGCAATATACAGGTAGAGCATAAAGAACAATACAGGCAGAGATTTTAATTTTTTATTAAATTCTCACATATTTCAAAAAGGTAATATGTAACTCTAAACTACATAGCAATATTTAAAAACAAATATTTGCCCAATAGTTTTCATAGACTGTAATGTGAAGATAATACCCCAAACATAATACTGAAATTTTTACAAAAAAAAGTATTTAGGTTTTAAATATTTTTAATATATACAATATACAGGTAAAAAAAAAACAAAGAATAATACTTTTAAATTTTTGGGGGTTTAAATCCGTAAGGAACCGAGCTGTGGTCTTCTGCAAACTTTCTTTTAGTAGAGTGAGGTCTATATAGTCTCTGTTCGAATCACTACCTCGTGTTCTTTGGTCCTCCGTATATTATTCGACACTATGTATACAGGGTCTGAGTCCTCAAGAACCATGTTTTTTATACTTTTAAAATTTATCAGTTGAGAAGCCGAATAGTTCAAACAGATGCCCTTTACTTTACATACAACTTTTTCATCATTATCACTGGTGGAATACACTTTATACACCGGACACAAACTCTGTAATGTAGCTGCCAGATCCATATCCTTCGAGTTCATTGGTCATAGAACCGACAGCCTCTCCGATAGCGATATCAATATCGCCAGGTCCTGACACATATATGACACTATCTGTGTCGTAATACAATACTCTTTCCCCCAATTGTTCAAGGTAGCTATACAATTTTAATCTAGCCTGTGCCGTGACATACGAGGCTATCACCACATTAACGGTAGATAAAGGCTGGTATACTTCTTCTCTATGCTCGTAATTAACAATAACCGCCTCATCACCAACAGGAACCAAAGCATTAACATCAATACAGGGGTTCGCAAACATACCAAATAGCTCGCCTGGATCTCTGACAATCTTAGTTTTGGGCTGGTTTTCCCTCTGCCCGAACTTTCCCCAGAAACTGTTTAATATTAATTTAGCCAAAGAAAGAAGTCCTGGGTTATTTACAACTTCACCAGGTTCTAGCAACACATCCTCGTTATTTAAAAAGTCTTCGATGTATTGGTCTTTTTGTACTTGAGTAACACAGCTTGCAGGCCAACCGGATGCCTGTTGTTTTATTTTTATAAACTTATTCATCATACCTGTAAACAGACCCGAAACACTTGCCGCTTTGTCATACCGCTGGATGCCATACTTCCAAATTTCATAAACTTCTAGTATTTCATAACCTTTTTCCACAGCCTTCAATACTTCATCGATAATCCAGGTCCCCGTTAAGCATCTTTCCTCATTATTATGTGTACACATACTACCACGCATCTCTCTTGCGCATGAATAACACAAAGCGAAAATTAATTTATTCATTTTCATAGGCAAAATTGGGTGATACAAGTCAGTCGGTGGCAATATTTTACATTTGATTACGCCATCTGTTCTCTCTAAGGTTAACTGATCACAAGCCGTTCCTACGTAGACTTCTGGATGGCCTATAGGGAATTTTCCATACATGCAGACGTAAGGATAAATACTACATATATCGATATAATTTATTTTTTCACCAGGACCACTCTTATAATATTCAAAAGTATTTCCAGTCCTTCCACCATAAAAAGCATCTCGAGCATTAAGAGGCGCAAGATTAACTAGGATGATTTTCGCTATAATTTCTAAGTTCTTCATTTTCTTTAAGCTGTCTTCTAAACTCACATTCCCATATCACGATGAGTTCATAGCCCCGTTCTCTAAGTCTTTCCGCCTTAGCAATAGTAGACTCGTGTCTTAAGTTCATAGTTTCTGTAGGATTGTCATGCTTCATCTCTGTTACGTTTGAAACATTTAGGGCATCCATGGTAATAACAGCCATGAAACTCAAACACCTGCTTTGTTTCTTCACAATATCCATCTACTTTTAAGCCCTGTATTCTGAATTCCTGCTTTTTAGCAGCGTGAATAATATTTATGCCTCTCTGGTTTTCTTCCCAAACAAGCCACTGGATAGCAATTTTGCTTTGGTTATCCCTCCATCTGTATCCATTTTTCGGAATAATGCCTATTGTGTTTGGCTTCAGGAAATTTCTTCTAAACACCTTTTTGCATGTACTAGCAATGGTACATGCTTCAGCGAACGGGCAAACATTAGTGGTCTCGAGTAACTGCCTCCGAAATTTCAAGCAGGCATTTTTCAATATTTCAACATCTGATACACAGTATTCTACCAGATCACGCTGCATATCAAAAACATCGTTTTTATGTTCCTCATGCCACTGTAGAAATTTTTCACGATCTTCTGATTTCATTGTATCAGGACTATAAAACTCTAGAGCGGGCAAAGGACCAACGTACTTTTCATTTTCCTTGGTGTTAAATAGATGAGGAAAATATCCCTTTCTAAGTTCCGGATTGAGGTCAAAGGCTTTTGGTAGTTTGCAGAGGAGCATTGGGAAATAGTTAAGCGAGTCTATGAATTTTACATTCCCAACCACCAGCAAAATAATCTTTGTGTCCCTCATAATTAATTCTGGTTTAAGGTCCGTTTTTGTCAATATATATTTGAGAATGAACTGTCCGTCGAATGATTGAAAATTGTGAGCTAAACATATAAGCTGCTTGAATAGTTTTCGTTGATTGAGGACATACTCTGCGAAGTTATTGACAGGATTCACTTTTAGCACCTGCCGTTTTACACCACACCTGTCACAAATTTTTATGTCCTCTTCAAAACAGCTATCGCAACATTGGCTAAAAGCACATACATTTGGCTCGTGTAGAAGAGAACCATCTTCCAAAATTTTCTCCTGCCTTGTTTCAAAATCATAGAAAATAAATGTCGTTTTCGGTGTTCCTTGATCAACCTGTATATAACAAAGATGGTTCTGAGGCATATGGCTATTACAAATCTTGCAAAATATCTCGCCACACGTATGTTTCCTATCGCTTTTTACCGTTTTAAGGCAATTCATACAAAGCTTAATCTGCTCGCAAACACTGCCTTTTCCTAATGATCCTTCTCGCCTATGATTATCGCAACAGTTTATCCCTCTGAACGATCTTTTACATTCAGGGCATTTTACATTCAAAGTCTGTGGACACGCAGGTGACTGAAAGCAGCAGGGACATTTTCATGCGCAGCGATGTTTGTTCTTGCCGTTATAAGGTATATGACATTCCTCACAATAATACGAGCAGGCAAAAGCAGACGTTAAAGACGTAATCACATTATAATGTCCTTCATGATAAAGTAAATTAAGTTTCTTCCCTTCATTAACGCCTTCAAACATAACATCTCTGCCTTTGTTACCATAAATGTAAACCACAATTTTATAATTTTGCAATTCACGTTGAAACAGCACCAATTCAGGAATGCCATAACCTCCCGAGGGAATAGTAAGTTCAGTCCCTTCCAGCAGATTAATTGCTCTTTGGGTCTGAAGTTTTCCAGCGTCTTTACGCACCTTGTTCCACAGAGGATCCTTGTTTACGTAGGCGATAGCCACCATTAAAGCTCGAGGTAGGCACATGTTATCCTGATTATTTATAGTAATAATTCCACCACGCATACGACACTCTTCGTCGAAACTGTTATAACAACCTTTCCGATTTCCTCCTTTTCCAGAAGGCATTCTGACACTTGTTACACCTAAACAGAAAGTCTCGGTGTTCAAACCAGCTGAATTCGACTGGTATATGCTACTGGTGACACTCCAGACATCATCGTATGTAACCTTGCTGGCCTCACGAAAAGCAAACCACCCGCTACCGCGTTGAAAACTCTTACTACAGAAGTTGAAACCGACCTGGTCATTATGCTGAAGACCTTCGGTACCTTTTTCAATTATCTGATTAACAGCGCTTTTCACCCAAGACACCGGTTCTTCATTAGCTGGTATGGGCTTAATTTTAAATTCGAGGGTACGTCCAGTTAAATTGAAACGTTTAACTTTATTAACACTATCTTTTGCCAGGATAAACTTTTTCCATTTTAACTAACTTATAAAACCGCGTCGAAAACAGCTTATACAAGTAACGCCAACAACAAACGTCAAAAGACTGACTAGATAGATCGCAATCCTCGCCTTATATTCGACACAAGTAACATATGGCGATCACGTGTTATTAATTCGATTCCTCGTATAAGTGTTAAAACGTGGGAACATCCTGTTTCGTTAAGTCTCATGATATAAAAACATCCGGCATAAATCGATTACTCATGTGAACATCTGGCGAACAGCTGGTACACATTCTAAAAATAGATTATGATAAAAGGCATCTGGCGAACAGCTGGCTGTGTGGGAATCAATTAAAAACTACTGTTCTCACAACATCTGGTTAACACATGATAACCGGAAGTGCCCATAATTAATTCAATGTGTAAGCGCATGCGCAAAATCCAAAACATGTAAGTTATATATTAAATAGGTTGTGGTAAAATAGGTATGGTCAAATAGTGCAGGAAAACATGTTAAACGGTTTAAATGTTATGTATAGGAAAGCTACAGAAAACATCTCATCAAAAAAAAAATATTGCAAATGTTTATTGTAGAAGTTTCATCCGCAACACTTGAAAATTGTATTCAACATCAATATTTTCCACCACCTTGTATATAACAAGAGCTAAACATAAATTAATTTAGAATGGATATTTTTAAAACGAAAACGAAAGTGAATACTGTCATACATCCAATGGACATGTACATATGGCGTAAAGGTGTTAGACAGCTAGTTCAGCATTTAATAACGAGCTATAAATGATACGATGATACGAATATATTAAAGTTATTATTGTTATTAAGGGCTCGATAGTTAATGCATATGTGGAAATAGATGTGTTAAAACAAATAATACCAATACTAGCCGTGGTTTATATTACCCTGTATATTTTAAAAATGTTTCTAAAATAAATAGTTTACGGTTTCAATAAGGGGCTTTAATTTTATAAAAACCGAATTTATCTAAAAAGATAACTGAAGGCGCTATTTATCAATTTAACCTGATTGCAGATGATCCGCCGTCTTTTGTTAGACTTCCGTCTAAGTATAGATTACTTTTACATGGTAAAGTAATGGGGTTATGATACAGCCTTAGTTTATAAAGTGTAGACACCCCTCCTAATTTTAGTAATTTTATGGAATAGATAATGAATGAGTACGCTTGAGCAGGTATGATATTATATACACCCATATGGTACAAAAGCATATTTTATATGACTCTCAACTCTGGATAACTTACCAGCCCCAATTAATAATTACATTTAAGAATCTGCATACAACATTTCGAATAGATGAACTTTGGCAATATATAAAAACACAGGTCAATAAAATGATTTATGTATAAAAACTACCGCATGTGTAAGAGAAAATTAAGGCGCATAAAAATTAAATACAACACCTGATATCAAATGTAGATAAATAATAACAAAGTGTTTCAGTAGCTCGAAATATATAAATCTTGGTGCGCCTACTTAGAAAATCGACACTAACATCGGTCTTTATCACAAGTTATATTTGATAGTAAGCAAGAAGTTAAAAATAAAATGATATGTTGCATGCTTTCGCGCAGAAGTAATAGCATTTATACATCCAAAACATCTAGTAATAGATAAAGAAAGAAAAGCGAAAATTCTGCCGGTATGAATGACCTCATCACACGCCTTGAAGAAATAAAAAAAGAAATTTACATATAACCTGCAAAGAGCAAAAAAAAATGTGTGCCTAAAAGTTTAAATTAGGTAAAAAGTTCTCCACGTAAACTGGTTTCTCCTAGAAAAACTTTAAACCCCCATTTAGTAGATATATAACGCGCCCCAAAATCAATAAGACACAGTATAAAAATTAGGATGACGGAAAATAGAACCATATATTTACAATCAAAGGACGCGATTCCTGTATTATAATTCACACATGCTGTATAACGTGAAAAAAGGTTTATCTTCTCACCAAGAAACGATGCAAAAAAAACATTCGATACATGCCTCGTTTGCGCTGAGAGCGGATATCACAAGGCGGTTCTCATACATTTATGAAAAATAAAAGACAAAAATATGACTGCTGCAAAATGGGTAGAACCAACGGACTGATGCAGCGTGGGACTCAAACTCGAAAAGACTATATACTTGGAAGGGGTAATGTTATCAGTAAACATCCTCAAACAAGCCGTTATTTGAAATTAAGTTATTACACGAACGCATACAGTCATGAGAACCATGCTAGCCACACCTAAAGGAACCATTAGGTCCGTCAAGATACAACAACATTTAAGAAAATTACCAAACCACGAAAAATTCATGGATATTACTCAGCAGGCAAGAAACATTCGAGACCTTCCCGATACAGCAAGCGATATTTCCAATAGCAGCATAGAAGTACTTGAGGGGTCATTTTCGTGCATAAAACCTATTGGAGCGTCAAGGTCCGACCCGCGATGCACATCAACTCAGAAACACGAGCCCGCCAACACGTCTCTGGATGATCAAACAGTGCCACAGTATACACCTGTTCCAGTGTATGAGGATATTTCTGGATCCGCCCTACTCTTCAATAACTACGATTGTTGTGTGTGTATATTTTCATAATATAATTTTATTATTTATCAACAACCGTTTTAATATTGGCTTTAACTATCGGTGTTTGTTTTTTTTGGTTGCTGGGTGTTGGATATACGATCTCGGGGATGCTCTTGCAGCGCGTGCATAATTGCAATAATATTTGCTGTACTTTTAGTCTTACAATGTATTCATTTTTTATGTTTCAATCCGAAAATAAATTAATAGAAATGGCTTTTAATTCTGTTAGTAGCGAAATGAATGCCTCTATATTAACTGTGTTATAGTTTTGTGGTTGGAGTGAGTTCAATTAAAATATATATAAACTTCTTAGTGTTTTTTAAAAAGTTTTAGTGTTTTTCAATTTAATATTCGTTCAAATTTAAATGGTTTTATTTTTAGTTATTTACGAGTCCTGCTTAAATGAAAATGGTAAGCTGAACAATTATTTAGTTATGAATTAGTCAGTATCGTTTTTCAGAAACCTTCCGAATTGCTCAAATTTTGCTGGAGATACCAGGGAATCTCTTCGAGGAAAACCTGGTATATTCCATTTCGAATGTTAGCATCACCTTTTGGAGATGGTCTCTTAGCGGGGTATGCAGGGACCGGGACGGGCTAATTGCTGCATCGGCAGGTTCAGGGAAGCTGAGGGAAGAGCAGGCATTCATGATTCAACCTTTGAATTATACTGAAGTGTTCGTTACATAATAATTGTACCCGGTGGCCAAATAAATTGTATTAACTTTGAGTTTAACTTTAATTTTTTTAATTATTAATTTCATTTTATTTTAATTAATTTAACAACTTAGCTTATATTATTTTTCTGATTTTGGTTTACTATTTTAGTTCTCCTTCTTTATGTGTGGATGGCCAGAACCACCCCATCAATTACAGGTCATCTATAACGACGAACTCTTTGGGTGGCCTGTGTATGCCGTTGCTGATCCTCTAACAGCTAGAGTTTATTTCAATATAGGGTAACTATTTTTAATTCAAATTTAAAATATCTTTAAATAAATACTTATCATTATTCTTTTAAACTTGTGGAGAGCTAAACATATAATTCCAAGACTCGTTTAACGTTTAAGCCATAGTTAGAAATTTTTCTCAATCACTTTACTACAACTAGTTGTAAAGAGGTATTAAAACTAGCCGTCCTTCAATATGTTTTCTTTCTTTCAGAAGATATTCCGAGTTGGGATTGGTCTGCGGAGGGCCTTCCTGCTAGTTTTTATATATAGGTATGTAATTTGTTGTTTTTCATAAATCTTTACCGATATATTTTGTTTTATTGCTAACGTACTTTGCAAGTACCTCCGGTAGAGTCAAATTTTGTATTATTTGTGCCAAGAAATTCTAGAAGACCGGATTATTCTCGATAAGCTACCATAAATGGCTGGAAAATCTCTTTCAAACAGGAAATATTTAAAGAGAAAAATGCATTCCCCCGTTCATGAAAAGACAACCCCACAATTAAAATAAATGAAATTATGGAACAGATATTTATTAGATTTAAATATTATGCCTGTTGTTTGCATGGCAGAATGAATATTAAACCGCGCGATCTTCTTGTAAAAAGGATTATACACCTGTGCATTTTGAAAATGTAGTTAATATAAAATGCGTGATCCCTCACAGGTAGTGGTGTATGTAGAATGCTCTAACTTGCTGGTTTACCAGCGTAAAAGACTTATTAATGGAAAGGTATATAAAATTTTTTAATGCGGGAGGACATACAGACTTTTTAATTTATCACTAGCACGCGCAGATCCCCTCAAAAAAAAATAAAAATAAAATTCATGAGCATGTATCAGCTGTCCCCGTTACTTATAATAAAAATATGATTTTACACAACAATAACAGAAATATATACCTATATCTAAAAAAAAAATTCGCATTTCTGAAACAAAACCTGCGTTTGTAAAGTTCTTTTTTTTTCATAAAATGGTATTTTTATCCCTACCATAAATAAAAATTATCTTCATAGCAATGATGTGTTTTGTGTTCCGTTTTTTATACTTTCATAAGAGTTGAACATAAACATCTGGCCTCAAGAAAGAAAAACAATTTTGAGATGCATTTTGCAACTAAGAATATGTTTTTATAATACTTTATTTCACACATTGTCACATGCGAATTTGTTTATTATTCGCCTCTATTTAAATATTAACAGATGGGCTTAGATATTCCCGGTTTTGTTGTACTGTATCTTTTGCAGACGTTTAAATATGGTTTTTATTCGATTACTGGTAAAAATATTTGCGCCAGATATTATAGCCTTAACCGAATATTCCTGTATAGGTACAATGTATCGTAAAAATCTCACTATTAAAAATGCATAACACCTGTTGGCGCTTTTTGTTTAAATTTATAAGTCGGCGATACTATTCGACTCAGCCTTTCTGTTCTGAATGTAGCAGGTGTGAAAATGTTACAAGTTTTATAATTTATAGTATATATATATCGTTCAGTGTTTTATATATTATTTTATGTATTTTCCACTTCAGTCGCCTGGAGGTATTTTGCGCCAGTCTTATTAGTCTGGAGGTACTTCAGTCACCTGGTGGTACTTGCGCCGGCCTTGTGGGGCTACTCGGCTGTCGGCAGGCGGGCTGAGTCGCTCTAATAACTATGAATATAAATTAAAAAACAATAACAAATAGGGGATTCCGTGTTTGGATTAGCGAGAGTCAGTATCGAAGTTTCGGCGTTAGGTAATAAGAGTGAAGTTAAGAGTTTAGTGCAGACTAGGTGACATCTCTCCCCGAAAATGAATAGTTGGTAAGGCCCCTTGAGTTCATTGTTATTATGTTTGTGTCCAAGCAATTTTAAGGCCAAGGGCCACAATAAATATTGTTATGTTGTTTCGATGCGTCGAGTTTAGTTTCCTAACAACCCAATCTCTCCCAAAAACCAAGTGGCCCCTGTTATGACCATTCCGGTGGTCGTGACATATGGTGGAGGCGCCGTCTTCGGTTCTGGGTGATTTTGGTTGTCATGGAATTTTCAATTTTTTTATTTTAAATTTTCAATAATTTTTTTTTAGTGCCATTAGTGGACGGAAAATTAAAGTAGTAAATTCATCTAGTTTCAGTCACATTTCATTATTTTCTCGCTGTGAGTCCCTACTGGGCTTTTAATAAAAATAAATGTTATTTAATATTTATTTTCAGTCAGTTAAATTTTTAAATGCCAACAGTTAAGGCTAGACTAATAAAATTGCTTGGGGGACAGTAGTTTATTTTTGAAATCTCTTTTAGGGCGCGAACGTTTACAAAAAAATCTTTTTTTTCTCTTCTCTTTCGTGAGTGTTTTATTACTATGTGCTTCGCTACTCATTAGTAGAAATTTGCGTTTAATCTCGTGTAGCTTAAAGTATGCCAGAGCAAGAGAACACGAGAAACACGAGATCAAAGGCTAAGGTATACTACGTGATTAAAGAACTACCTTTCAAACCATCTCACTGTAGCACCGAACTGACTAACGAAGATAATCCTTTTGGTCGGAGACCACGACTTTCGCGCTCACCAACACAGACGCCAATTGCAGAAGTCAACGAAGAGTACTAACGCCACCGGGAGTTATACTTGGAAGAAAGTTCCCAAAAGAGGGTAACAATAACAAACCGGAACCTAGGGAAACCAGAAATCACCAGTCAAAGAGGCTGAAATAATAAACGAGGAACCTACAAAAAATACCGGGAGTGAATCGCAGGAAGAGGATTAAGTCCAGGAGGACCTAAGAACTCTGGCTGAAGGGCAAGAACAAGCGACAAATCTAGAAGCTGTAAGAAGAATATTAGACTTCGAGGAAGAACCGGCACGCAAGATAGATAGAGAAGAAAGAAAAAACCGGAGCACTTTTCAGAAAAAAGCGGCAAATATGGCGAACATTACCATTACGGACAGTTTTAACACCGAAAAGAACCCTGCAACGCCGACGTTTTTATGCCCCACGACATTCAACCCATGTGTGGACAATGCGATGGATGGAATAACTCTCTGAAAATTTCGTACCTGCAATCGTTTCTGGAAGGTGCCCAAATTTATGGTTTGAAAATTATAAGGGCGAAGAAAGGAATAATGGAAAAACATGGGCGGACATAAAGTCCGATTTCAGTATGGATGACGAAAATCAGTCCCTGGAGAGGAAATTGTACAGAAGACGACAGGAGACAAACGAAAGTATTAGGGAATACTACTACGATCTACTGTCGTTGGATATTCGCAAATTTAAAATTTTAATTGAAAACGGGATAAGTATGGACCTCTATGCACACTACAGGCTAGTTGTGGACGACGACATGGACTGGAAAAAATCTAAGAAGATTGTGGACAAATTGGAAGACATATCGGTTGCTACACGTCCCGCGGAGAGTGCAGAGGATGGTGTCAACTACGGTAGGCACCACCCAACACCCACACAATGGAGTACACGTAGTCAACCTAGAAGTCGGGTGTTTAAACTAAATTATACTTGGTCACAGCCTCCAGTCACAAGTTCCAGGTCGCGCCACGACAAAATTACAACCAGCCGGCAAGGCAGAATGCCTATAGACCACCAAATTACGTAAATAATCAACCCCAGCGAGGGCAGGACCTTACCCCCAAAGAGCGCATCGGAGAAATGGTCATAACCAAAATTTTCAGACCAACAGGCATCCGCGCACACAAATGAACTACGTCCCTAATACGAGAAACCACGATGGTCAGCCGAGATGTTACCACTGCAATAAAGTGGGGCATTTCGCATCCGCTTGCCGTAGTCCAGACCAGTCCCGGTCACCCAAACACACGTCGTCCTACCTACTGAGGGGGCAAAACGGGATACCAACAGGCAGGCAATTCTAACAACAAGGGCTCTCGTCAATAATGCGGCGTTGACTGCTATCTTGGATATGGGGTCACAACAAAATGTTGTGTTCAAAATTTTACCCCTAGTAAAGGTTCTCAGAGTTTAGTGGCTGCATGCGGATTAAGGATTACCGTGTTGGGAACTGCTGAATTTAAGTTGCAAATTGAGGATTTCGTTACCATATGCACTGCATTAGTGATCGAAACGTTACCACATCCACTAAATTTAGGGATGGAGTTTTTGTCAAAATTTAAAGCAATCATCAACCTAGAGGTTAACATAATGACCCTAGTTGATAATAATAAGACAAGAAAAAGTCCAATTAACAATAAAATCGGTAACACAGAAACACCAAAATTGTTAACGAATGATAATAATCGTCACTACCACTTTTTTTAATCAAGCATATATGGAGGAATGCTTAAGAAATATTCAAAATACGTTACAGGACCATAATACTAGGAACAGGACACTTCGCAAAACTACCTCCGAATCAGAAACACAGCCGGCAATAACTGGGCAAAGCAGCGACGATACTAGGCAAGTACTGGAAGAAAATACGAAACAGACCGCACAGAAGCATATTATGTACAATAAGGACACGGACACGGAAAACCCTAAAGGAATCATAAATCAAAATAGTTGTGAAAATGATCACATTCCCCTTAGTGAGATATACAGAGCATGGATATGGACATAATCTGTGCCAAAATTGAGGAAAAATCAGAGGATCTTTTTATGGTAACGGACGACTACTCTTTGGCGCATTGCGTGTCAGAAGACATGAAAATGGGTAAAGGCATTGCAAAGCCTTTCAAAGAAAAATTCGGAGGAGTTCAGGAATTATTACAGCAGAAACAAGCAACTGGTGGTATGGCAGTGTTAAAGGTACATTTACTACCTAGTGACAAAAGAACATTTTTGGGAAAAACCCACAATGGAATCGCTATGGTCATGACTAGTAGAAATGAAGAAACATATCTTGACTAACAAAATAAGAAAGTTAGCAATTCCGCGGTTAGGTTGTGGTTGCGACAGGTTAAAATGGAGGGAAGTTAAGAAAATGATAACCTATATTTTTAGAGAAGTTTAATAGACATCCTTATATGCAATCCACCGCCCGCCTTAGATTTCGTCCCACTAAAAAATGTTTTAGTTCATGAAAACGAACTACAAACAAAATGCATCGACATCCGAAAACCTAAACCCGAAGTTATTAAATTATCCCCATTACAGGACTACACCATTAAACCAGAAACGGAGTGTATTATTGACTTAGGGACAAATGGCCCTGATAACGGATATTCCCTGGATTTCACAAAATTTTACGAAAATGACAATTTTCTTGTTCCCCGTGGCCTACCTACGGTGGAAAATGACAAATTAATAATGAAAATAGTAAATAAGGAATAAATGCAATTAAAATACTAAAACATTCAAATTATCGGGTTCCACCAGGAGCTCGGAATTAAGAAAAATTCGGCACAGAACGCAATAGTTTTATATTTAGATGAAGAAAAAGATGAGGTCACAGTGGAAGACCACAACTTAAACCACATATAAGACGTATGATTTAAAAGATAAATTGCAATCATTGCTTATGGGACTTTCACATGTATTTTCAAAATCTATTGGACGTATGGAACTGACAAACCTCACGGAGCACAAGATAGATGTCGGAGATGCGACACCTATTAAGTGCCGCCCATACAAGGTACCACAAAAAGAACGTGATATAGTAGATGGCCAAACAAAATAAATGTTGGAAAATGACAATCCGTCCATGCCACTCTCCCTGGGTAAGCCCCATAGTTTTGGTCAAGAAAAAAGATGGTGAAATAAGGTTCTGCGTGGACTACAGAAAGTTAAATAATGTCACAAAAAAGTTCACTTACCCAATATCCAACATATTAACTTATTTGGGAGGATGTCAGTACTATAGCTGCCTCTACATGTTCAGCGAGTATTATCAGGTGAATATAGAGGAAAATTCAAAACAATATACAGCTTTCGTCGCGCAAGGACATGAATTCAACGTATTAAGTTTCGGCCTATGTAATGCGCCAGCCACTTTTCAGGAATTAGCCGATACAGTCTTTCGGGGCATGAAAAGGAAAGATGTCCTCATCTATGTGGATGACATCATTGTGTTCTCAAGGACCGAAGAGGAACACCTGGCGAAACTAAGAAGAGTTTTTATGAGATTACAAGAAGCTGGCCTTACACTTAAACCAAGTAAATGCGTCTACGCCAAACCAAAAGTTAAAATTTTAGGGTATAGTGTAAGTTAGCTGTGGCAATCAAAGAATTTCCTAAACCCAAAACAGTGAAGGACATTCAAAGTTTTGTGGGACTGTAATTATTACAGGCAATTTATTGAACATTTCGCAATGATTTCAAGACTTCTGCAAGTGGCAACACAAAAGGAAAAAGGATTTACTTGGAACCAAGAACAAAACGACGCCTTCGAATTGCTGAAAGCAAAATTAATCACAGCGCCAGTGTTACAACACTTCGATCCTAATAAGGGATGTGAGTTACGCGTCGACACGTCCTTGACTGAAATCAGCTCTATACTCTTGCAGGAAGGACCAGACGGGCAGTTGCACTCGATTGCATGTCAGTAGAAGTCTTTCAAAAGCCGAAAGAAATTTTACGATAACGGAGCTGGAAGTACTTGCAGCAATTTGGGCACAGTAAATTCCCAGATATTGGAAATAACTGCGGGAGCCTTCTGGCGGGCCTTACCCTCTACTTTAAACTACGAGGCCACGCTACCACCCCTGTACGAAGCAAAGTGGTACGAGACAGAAGGCAGGGATGAATCACATCTTAAGGGAGGCTGCACAGCAAGAAAGATAACAGGCCAGAATGCGAAATTCTGGCTAGTCTAAATCATTTAGAAAATGCATTTGAATCGAAGTTCGCCTCACTAGAAAGTAGCTGGAGTACTAGCTACCTAAAAAATTTTACCACACAAGTGGAATATCATTTCAGAAGTAAACGGGCATTAGACTTCTTGGGGGAAGGACTTTCTTGGTGTTGTGGAGTGGCAACACAACACAAACTAGACAATTTTATAGCAAACGAAGGCAATTTACAAGAACAACTTTCTAGATTGAATAACGGGTTATCAAAATATATTACAAAAATTTCTGAGGATTCGGCAAAATTCTCGGAATATGAGAAATCGGTCGCAACTTCATTTATTGTCACCCAAAACAAGATACACGACCTCGAAGACTTTACGAACAATCTTAGAAATCAAATTTTGGCACACGAAAACGAGCAAAGTAACGCAGTGATATTATATCGGCAATTTCAAAATTTTAAACAAAACATTAGAATTACCAGGGCTATAAAAAGACAGGGTATAATAAACTCATGTCGACAACACCAACTTCCAATCGCCATCCTCGACCCTTCCGTTCTTTTACATGACTTGACAAACCTTAAGCTTGAACTGGCAAAATTTGAACAGGAACTTGCAATTAAAACTTCAGAAATTTCAAAATATTACCAATTACCGTTATGCGACTGCACATTCTTAGACGACAAAATTACAATATATGTCAGAGTCCCCATTACTCAACAGTTCCAAGCATGGGAGTTGTTTGAACTGATAACCACCCCGTTCGCGTGGAATAACCAAAAATGTGTCATTTAGCACGAACCGGTGCTGTTGGCGGTATCAAAAGACACCCAAAGCTTTAAAACTCAGATAAGGCAAACAAGTACCGGTTTGCACCATTGCAAACTGTTATGTATATTGAATAGAATACAGTATTAATAATACAGATAACCTTGATCATTTATTTATAACTTGAATCACTTGAAATAATATAATAATTACAGCAAAATGTCAACTAACATATATAGCATATCCTAGTACATATATAACACAAACCATATTATAATAAACTTTGTTATATCCCACGATTTTCGGCAGACACCATCCAAAGGCCAACCTGTGCCAAAAAACTACACCGGGGCAACCGTTGATGAACTCAACTATCATTGTCCCATGCACTGTCACAAGTCAACATCTATGTCAATTTCAGAAATTAACGAAGAAGTGTTATGTCCTGACACATTGACACATCCCCGAAAAACTACCAAAATGATTTGCAATAACCAAACGACTCATCTCACTGACAACGCGGGAGCTATCAAAATTAACGTACCCTGCAACTGTAAACTTGTCATGCGAAACGAAGACATAATACCAAAAAGATTCCCATGTCAAAACCTACCCCAAGAAGCAACCATCACTCATATTATTCCAGCAGCCAGTCATTCGTTCTGAACCCACTTTTTAGCTGAGGGTGGTTTAAAATTATAGTGAAAAAATGTTTATAATTAGCAAAATTACCAATGCCAAAACCCTCTGGAGGTACAGCTAGAAGGTCCGAAATGTTGGTGTTTCCAATAGATTTACAAATTTATTATAATGAACTCAAATAGTATTACAAATGAACCCTGCACGAATCCGGCAGTGTTTTTTATTTTCGATTCCACTTAGAGAATGTTATGTTCATATTTCATTTAACTTGTTAGGTTTAATATTTTCAAATAAAACATTATAAAAATCTTGATTTAAATATATTCTATAGCCTGTAACATTGTACCCTACCCCCTGTAACAGAAAGCTCCGCTACAGGGCAACAGTGTTACATGTGACCATAGGTAAAAAATTATCATCTAAAAAATAAAACTTCTAAATTTGTCTTATAATGAACAAAATTTTTGTAACACTCCTTGATTTAGATGTTCATTTTCTCAGCTATTTATTAACCGATTTTCAATCGGAAAAAAGTAGTGGATAGAGAATTGAAAAACAAACAATAATATGTAAAAAAATATACAGGGTATCATTCAAATTTTTGATCTAGGTCAGTTTTTTTTAAATTCCCCTAGAGAAAAAAATTATATAGGTTTTTTATTTGTTTAGTCGGTCCCCATTACCAGTTTTTTTAATGACATGACACTAATTACACCCTGTATAATATGGCTACAAAAAAGTCTAGAAATATTGGCTGCTATAGCAAGCGATTAGACTAGAAAGTCTTTAAACCAAGCGGGAACTAATGCTATCAGCAAATTTTCTATTATATAATAAACATCCTCAAACAAACCATTAGTCGAAACAAAATTACATGCGTACATACAGTTATGAGAGTTAAATTGGCTGTGCTTAAAGGGGGCTGTTAAGTCCATCAAGGTACACCAACATTTAAGAAAACTACCAAGTTACGAAAAATTCGAGGATATTACTCTGCAAGCAAAAACTATTCTGGACACACCCGACACATCAAACGATATTTCCAACAGCAGTATAGAAATATTAGAAGGGTCGTTTTCATGCATAAAATCTATTGGAGCATCAAGGTCCGTCCCGCAATATACATCAACTCAAAAGTACGCACCCATAGATGATCAAACAGTGCTGCAGCATACACCTATTCTGGTTTAGGAGAATATTTCCGAACCACAGAACGACATCGATAACCTCGAAATGGAAAATAGTGCTCCGAACGTAACATTTAATTTTCAAAAGACATTGTACAGGAAAAGGAGAGTTGCGCTTTGTTTATAACGCAGGCCGAACAGCTCATTGCCAACAGTAATAGAATTCTAAGTGAAAAAAAAAAAACAGAAAAACGCGAAGAACTTTACAAAAAAAAGCCATAAATATCAACAAAAAAATAAGAAAGTGATTCGGAAACCAGACGGGATTACTGTTTTAACATAAAAAATATCAGCTATAAATGAGGAATGTTTGTGTAGAAAATATTAACAGAATATTTGCAACCCATAATTCGAGAGTTTAAACAATTTTTTTTAAAACAGTGAAATTTTTCATATAGTATACATGAAAAAATTACGAAAACAGCGAACTTTAACTATTTGCGCCATCAAAACTATTAATAATTGTTATTATTAGTGTAAGCAGTTTAAAATGTTTGTTCTTTTGCACCTGTTCTCAGACACGTAAAATACAGTATGCCTTCAAATATGCTTTTGAAAGTATATTGTATTTTTTAGTTTGCACGTAAAATATAAAATGATTGTTTGTTGCACAATAAGTTGTTTTCCACCCAAAGTAATGTAAATAAGCATAAGAAAATTGTGCATGGTGAACAGTCCAAGCAAATTGTTACATATTGTCACGCAGTAATTATAATTTATGCCAAATTTATTTGAAACACCCAGTATCATGTTTATTATTACTCGGAAATAAATATCATTAGAATCGTTAAACAAAGTTGTGTTGGAAGATATCACATTGCACCTAGAAACAAAGCAAACAGCAATGTCAGCAGGAAGTGGTATCTTTTGTAACTATGGTGCAATGCTGAAACAGCAAGAAATAGCTGGGAAATATTCGATTTTTGAACAGGCAGTTGGGTTCTGGTTTTAGGGGCAGCTAGTTGCTGTGAGGTGCGTGGCTCAACTCCCCTCCTAGGGGGTAACCCCTAGAGGGTAATTCATGTAAGTAAAAGTCATTTTGTTTTGCTGTATTGTTGTCTAATAAACCTGTACCTTTTGTTTTCTACTACTATCATTTATATAGTATTCATTCAATAATTAGATTAAACCCTCTCGAATGCCGAGCGAGTTAAAGTGACTTCAGCCATGGGTATCGCCGGTATTGCCCCGGGCAACAGGGTTGTATGGGGTATACCTGTGGACGTGGCGCTTTTGGTCAATAAACGAGTCAGGCACCCCTAAATGGGGCAAACCTAAATGGGGTTTGGCTCGTGACACATGGTGGAGGTGCCTAGCTTCGTCTCAGAGGAGATCCTTCACAGTGATTTTAAATAATCTTTAGTAGACAAGTTTACCTAGAGAGTTAATTTTTTTTCAGTGAATTGGCGTTATTTCTTTACAATTAACTCACTTTGAATTTTTTTTTATTAAATTTAGTACAGGCCACCACATGTATGTTATATTAAATTTAAGTATATTGTATTGTATTGTATAACGCATTATTATAAGTCCATAATCAAGTCGATTCACACAAGTAATTTAATGCCATTACTGATAAAATTATTATTTCCTTTCATATCTTCATTCTTATCGTCGTAACCCGATACCTTCGTCTACCAAAATCACGTACGGGATTATTTTACTCTGTGAAAAGCAAACTAAAGTAAATATAACTGCAATTCAGCTAAAATAAGTTATAAGTACAACTGGACAGCTATCGCAGTTCAGTTGCCGTCATTCAGTCAAACTCACTAGTTATAAGCAAATGGGCAAAGACCCTCTAAATATTATTTCATATACTATTGTTTGAGCAAGTCTCTTATATTTTAATTATTATTATTCTAAGTTCTTAAGTCGAGCATATTGTAGTGAAATAAGTGTAAACCAGTGTAAATCATAACCTGTAAACATTACCTAATAAAATTGTTTTTAAAAACTCAAAAAGTGAAATCAAGATACAACAATTGGCGCAGTCGGTAGGATCCGCAAAACACAGTCAGAACAAGGAACCTGAACCTAACTGGCAGTGGTGGATCAAATCCTTCAACGGCAGAAACGAACCAAGATCCCTTCAAGAAGAAGCAATCACGCGAACAACGAACGATAGATCTCCACACACTCTCATGAAACCACTAATGTAAGTACATTTAACTTTGAATCTAAGTGCATCGAAAGTGTTAAATTTTTCTCTCGTTAATATTTTTCGCGAACCATCAGTTCTATTATCCAATCTTCCCCTTTTCCCAATTTAATCAAATCCTGTAAAAATGCCAAACGACCAAGACGAACGTCAACTCGAACAAGACGAACGTCAACTCGAACACGACGTACGTCAATTAGAACCCTACAAGCTATCAGAAATTTTTTCAATAGTCCCCGAATTCGATGGTGACCAAATCTTTTTAAATACCTTTCTTAACGCTTGCGATCATTCGCATGGCATGGCCATTGGTGACCAGCAAAAGCTGCTAACTTTGCACATTAAAAATAAGCTCCGCGGACGAGCAGCACAGTTAATTAATTCAAGAAATCCAGCGACTTGGGCTGAAATTAAGCAGCTTCTATCAGTTCATTTCGGAGATTCACGCGACTTAACGTCTCTGATACAGGACCTGCAGCGTATCAAGCAACTTCCAAATGAATCGGCCCTAACCTTCTTCTCCCGTCTGCAAACCCATAATGCTAAAATGCATGCAGCAGTACAGAAATCGCGTCTAACTGTAGAACAAAAAACCGCTCAGTCTCAACTCGTCGAGACGATGACGCTAAACACTCTTCTTACTGGTCTAGAACCCCGTCTAGGACAGATTATAAGGGCAGGAAATCCCCCTGACATGCTCCAAGCATCCATTCGCATCAGACGAGAACTCCAGCTCTCTTATTTTGAAAACCAAAAGTTTAATAAAACAAGCAACTCCCGAGACGTCCAAACCACCCCTATACGAAAACCAAATGTCCCAACCAATTCTCAAAAAACGTGCACATACTGCAAACGAACAGGCCACCTCATCAATGAATGCCGCGCACGCCAGCAATCCTCACAATCATTTAATTATACGAGTTTTACTCCACAAAATTTCAACTCGAATCCTCAGAGGCAATATGCTGCCCCTCAACAACAACAACAAAGGTCATTTCCCCAACAAAACTTTTCTAACCAAAATCAAAGGCCAAATCAATTCCCCAACAGACCAAATCAATTTCAACCTCGACCGTCTGTAATACAACCAAATCCAAATTTTAACCGAAATGATCAGCCCCGAACACATCATATAAATTATCCGATGCAAAACTACCCAAACGAGGAATATCGAGAATACTCTAACACAGAGTTTCAGGAATTCCCATCCGAACCACAAGAATATTATTCAGAAGAGCCGTATCAATACCCTAATACTTCCCAGGATTTTCAATTAGGCCCTCAAACTCTTCACGACCCCCCGAACTATCAAACTCAATGTCCCGAAACTTTTACACAGGAGAACCCTGTTATGTTCCCGGAGATGACTCTGGAGGACTACAACCCAATTTCAGATCTGGCATCCCAAGTCCAGTCAATGAACCTGGACAACTTCAACCCCAATTTGAACTTCCCCGAACAAGACTTCATTTAAATCCCCTTCTAACCGTCAAATCTAAAAATCTGTACTATATCAAAGATGCCACCAATACCTTTAAACTCTTGATTGATACCGGTGCAGGAATCTCGATATTTAAAGAAAAAACCGCCGAAAAATTTTCGAATAAATTTTCCGAAAATGCCGTTATTCAAGGAATAACCAACGAAAAAATCTTAATAAAAGAATCCAAACTTATTCCATTTAAAGTAGGCGATCCTCATAAAGTATACATTTACAATCTAGACATAGAATTTGACGGATTACTCGGATCGGATTTTCTAGAACATTACGGTTGCATAATAGACATAAAAAACAAAAAACTCACTACTAACTATAAAACAATACCCCTCTTCAAGGCAGGTGACGAGGCTAGCGAAACTCCAATCATCATTAAAAACACGCATCTTAACGAAAATTTCACAAAAAACATAATTTCCATCGAACCTAGAACCGAGCAAGTTTTCAAATTAAGATGTAGTCTAACAAATACGGATGCTATACTGCTAGCTCAGGAAGTAGAAAAGGTCAGATTACCTAACGCTATAGTTAAAGTAAATGAAAAAGGTGAATTTCTAACTTCCGTAATTAACGCCAATGCTATACCTAAGATAATTGACTTTTCAGACTTAAAATTAGAACCAGTTACGCATTTCGATTTAGCTTGCAATGTAAATATTTCAAACGCGAATTTGAATGAATTACAAAACGATGCCACGGACAGGCTGTGCGAAATTCAGAACCAATTACGTCTAGAACACCTCAACGACGAAGAAAGAGAATCGATTGTAAATTTATGTCTCAAATTTTCGGACATCTTCTACCTAGAAGGTGACTCCTTAACATTTACAAACGAAATAAAACATTCAATAGACACTAACAATGCCAAACCTGTTTTCACTAAATCATACAGGTACCCTCAAATTCATAAAGAAGAGGTTAAACGTCAAATGACAGAAATGCTCAATCAAGGCATAATTCAGCCGTCCATCTCACCCTGGTCCTCCCCAGTATGGGTCGTACCAAAGAAGCTTGACGCCTCAGGCAAACAAAAATGGAGAGTCGTAATTGACTATCGAAAACTCAATGAGCTAACCGTTAACGACAAATACCCGTTGCCTAATATTTCAGATCTCCTCGATCAATTAGGGAAGTGTGAATATTTCACCACTTTAGATCTTGCGTCTGGTTTTCACCAGATTGAAATTAGTAAAGAAGACATCCAAAAGACAGCATTTTCTGTAGAAAACGGCCACTATGAATTTGTTCGTATGCCGTTTGGGTTGAAAAATGCACCCTCCACCTTCCAACGCGTTATGGACAACATTCTGTTAGGCATTCAAAACGAACGCTGTCTCGTGTACATGGATGACATAATAATATATTCACCCACTATTCATGAGCACATTTCCAGAATTACAGAAGTCTTTAAAAGGTTAAGGAAAGCCAATCTTAAAATCCAGCCAGATAAGTGCGAATTTCTAAGGAAAGAAGTAGCTTATCTAGGTCACCTTATTACCCAAGACGGAGTCAAACCGAATCCCTCAAAAATTGACTGTATCCGAAACTTTCCAGAACCTAAGACACCAAAAGAGATTAAATCCTTTTTAGGATTGGCCGGTTATTACAGGCGCTTTATTTCCAACTTCGCAAAAATCTCTAAACCTCTTACTAAGCTTCTGCAAAAGGACATTCCATTCAATTTTGATTCGAATTGCAAAAATTCCTTTGAAGATCTGAAAATCGCACTAACTTCAACCCCTATTTTGATTTACCCAAACTTCGATGATACCTTTCTCCTAACAACCGATGCTAGCGCATACGCCATTGGAGCCGTGCTATCGCAAGGACCCGTAGGTAAAGACCTCCCAATAGCCTACGCATCGCGAACCTTATGTAGCGCGGAAACAAAATACTCCACGATAGAAAGAGAGCTATTAGCTATCGTATGGGCAGTCAAACATTTCAGGCCGTACCTTTTCGGACGAAGATTTAAACTTATCACCGACCATCGACCCCTGACTTGGCTCTTTTCGATTAAAGATCCCGGTAGTAGGCTCGCACGCTGGCGCCTCAAGCTGGAGGAATATGACTACGAGATCATATACAAGCCAGGCAAAATTAACAAAAACGCGGACGCCTTATCTCGCATTAAAGTTAATCATATACAAAAATGCGTGGCGTTTCATAATAACGCACAAAACTTAGACAACCCACCTGACCCAGAAAACATTCCCGATGACGAAGACGTACCACCTGAACAAGTAGTCCAAGAGTATGAAACGTTCGAAAAACTATATCAGACAACATCCCTAATCGATTACTCTAAAATCCGATTCTCAAATAACCAACTGCTCGACAAAGACCATAAACATATAATTACATTCTTTCAGCAAGACAGTTTGCAAGACTTCCACTATAAAATTATAGAGGATATCCTTGAAGAAAATCCTGACTTCTCTAATAATAAAATTAATACCGTGTCTAGCAAAACAGTAAAAAATAGGTCTTACCATATTGTACCCCTACCTTTCGACCCTATGTCAGCGATATTGCAACTCTTCGTTACAATATATAAAAATCAAAATGACATTGATCAGTCTAAAACATACTACGTCGAAAATAACTTGAACTTGCCCATTCTCGAAATTTTCTCCTTTATATTTAGCGACAAAGAAATAAAATTAGTAATTTGTCAAGACGTTGTAACAAACCCCGATGAAGACCAAATCCCCATTATTCTCAATCAATTTCATGCCGGAAAGAACAACCTCCATCGCGGTATAAATGAAACCATACGTAGAATAAAGAACAAGTATAATTGGGCTGGATTAACAAAAGACGTAGAAAAATTCGTAAAGGCTTGTGAAACATGTCAAAAAGCAAAAATCTTACGAAAGAACCTCGATAACCCTTTAGTTATTACCGAAACACCGAGAACCCCTTTCGAACGAATTAACATCGACGTCATGGAAATTCCCACAAAAAACTACGCACTAACTATTAGAGATGAACTCACTAAGTTCACACAAGCATACGCCATACCAGATAAAACCGCGAAATCCATCGCGAATACCCTTCTACTTTATTTCCAACACTACGGTACACCCCTCCGTATACACTGCGATTCCGGACGAGAATTCGAAAACCGACTTCTCAAAGACCTTTGCATTCTTTACGATATCAAGTTAACCCATTCTAGTGTACACCACCCGCAATCTAATGGCTCACTCGAACGATTTCACGCGACGCTCATGGAAATGATAAGGGCTAACAAACTAGAAAACCCTAACGAACACCCACTGACTATTTTACCATACGCAGTTATTTGTTACAATAACTCCGTCAATAAGACGCACGGTTTCACCCCGTACGAGCTATTATTCGGGCACACCGCAAGTCGTCCTCCTGAAACACTTTACAATCAGAAGGAACTGATATCGAAGTACATACGAGATTTGAATAACAGAATCTCGCATTACTACAAAATAGCCCGAACAAAAACCCAACTGCAAAAAGAAAAGGCGAAAGCGCGATTCGACAGACACGTAACTGACAATCCATACGAATTTAAAGTAGGCGACAAAGTCTATGTAAAAGAAAGCCAAATAAAAAATAAACTCCAAAATAAGTTCAACGGACCATTCGAAATTAGAGAAATTCTAAATAACTCCGCCATACTTTATAATCCCGAGACTAAACACACCACAAAAACCAACTTTGACAGAATGAAGCCATACTTTGAAAATTAATTTATTTTCAGGTTTCTTCTGCTGCTCAAAGCAGTGTCACCCCAATATTCAATTGACACGATCAACAATACCATCGGAATTTACTATCATGAAGAAGATCGCATTGAAATCTCTAACGATAAATGGACGCTTTTAGTCTATAAAGACATCGAACCTATAAAGTCGATCCTAGACAATAATAACAACATTCTAAACAGCATGATAACGACGTTCGAAACGGACAACCCCCGCATGACATCCTTTCGGTCAGAAGTTAGAACACACATCAGTCTCTTAACCCAAATTTCACAATCGCTACAACAAAAAGTTGAAGAAATATTCGCGGACACTAAACGCTACAAACGAGGTCTTGTAAATGGAATAGGTACATTCTGGAAAGCCATCACAGGTAATCTAGATTCCTCTGATGGAGAATATTATACGAATTGTATTAATAAACTCACAAACGATGAACATCAAATAGAAAATTTGATGAAAAATCAAATTTCGGTAACAACTTCAGTAATAAAAAGTTTTAATTCCACCATTCAAAAATTAAAAATCGATGAGGAAACCTTTAATAAGGACATTAAGGAAATCGAAAATTCAATTTATGATATTTCGGACGATTTGGCGTATATCAAATCAAAATTACGAGTACTTGAGCTATGTGAATCTCTGATGGAAAGTTATATGTTTCTGGAAAATAGTTTAGATAATATTTTAAATTCAATCACGTTTGCTCGATTGAAAATTTTGCACAGTTCAATAATCACTCCAAAAGATCTAGTCACGTCATTACAAGAAGTATCCCAATCTTTACATAAAAATAATTTGCCATTAACTCCACAAATCTCAAAAGTAGCCCAATACTTTGACATTATAGAGCTCCAAGCTTTTCAAGCTGGATCCAAAGTGGTATTTATTTTAAAGATCCCATTAACAGAACCGGAAAGCTACACCCTTTACCACCTTTATCCCATTCCTATATTGGATAATCGAACAGGACTCCATCACATCCTGTCAACAACTCACAAATATATAGCGAAAGACGATGATTCATTGTTATTTGTACCTCTCCCGAACCTTGAAAATTGTAAACGTTTGAACCCTAGTGTAAGACTTTGTTCGAATGTGCTTCCGTACCCGATAGACAGTGACGCGATATGCGAAGCACAAATATTAAAACAATTAAGTGCAGTGCCCCGGACTTGCCAGTCGAACTTATTGTTTGCAAAAGACTACAGTATTCAAAAAATAAGCAACAATAAATGGTTGATATCGGTTTCAGACAATCTACCAGTGACCGTGAAATGTAGCAACCGGGACGTTGTTACCAAACTAATTCATATGAACTCTATCTTGACATTAAAACCGGAGTGTAGTGCTTTCATAGGCAGCACCAGAGTCCATGCATCGACACAACAGCAGGAGAACATCACCTACAGCAATCATCCAGTTCGGATACCGTACGATTGTTGTAACCATCTACCGGAGAAATCCAAACTCCCGACTCTGAAACCCCTGAAACTAAGTAACCTCAACACGGACGATTTAAACATCGCAAAACACAAACTAGATCAGTACTCTGATGATCTAGACAAACTTATTAACGAACCGTTTGTAACCAAAAATATATCCTGGTTCACATATTTTATTATAGCTCTAATTGTAATCCTCATTATTTTATATATAAGTTGTAAATGTAAGAAAAGAAGAAGAGATACTAGAATCGTTTCCCCATCAAATGACCAACCACCGCAACCTCCACAACCACCGAGGTCTAGGATATTCAGCGGATACGGACGTTTAATCCCTAAAAGAAGACCAAGCGTAAACATACGGGAACCACTCGAAGACATCGAACTGAATCCTAGTTTTAGTAAGAACTACGCTTAAAAGTTGATTCACAGCATCAACTTTTTTATAAGAAAGG
Source organism: Rutpela maculata (assembly GCA_936432065.2). NCBI lineage: Eukaryota > Metazoa > Arthropoda > Insecta > Coleoptera > Cerambycidae > Rutpela > Rutpela maculata. Next base: position 124,381,908 of record OW386292.2, on the reverse strand, counting down.
GAGCTGTTATATTAAATTTAAGTATATTGTATTGTATTGTATAACGCATTATTATAAGTCCATAATCAAGTCGATTCACACAAGTAATTTAATGCCATTACTGATAAAATTATTATTTCCTTTCATATCTTCATTCTTATCGTCGTAACCCGATACCTTCGTCTACCAAAATCACGTACGGGATTATTTTACTCTGTGAAAAGCAAACTAAAGTAAATATAACTGCAATTCAGCTAAAATAAGTTATAAGTACAACTGGACAGCTATCGCAGTTCAGTTGCCGTCATTCAGTCAAACTCACTAGTTATAAGCAAATGGGCAAAGACCCTCTAAATATTATTTCATATACTATTGTTTGAGCAAGTCTCTTATATTTTAATTATTATTATTCTAAGTTCTTAAGTCGAGCATATTGTAGTGAAATAAGTGTAAACCAGTGTAAATCATAACCTGTAAACATTACCTAATAAAATTGTTTTTAAAAACTCAAAAAGTGAAATCAAGATACAACATGTATATGACATATTTTTTATCTTAAATTTTTTCTTAAAAGATCGAACTTAAACAGAAAATTAAATTTTTTTTTAGTGAACTTAAGGAATTTTTCACATTTTAATAATTTATTTTCAAATAATTTATTTTCAAATTATTGACCAACCCCAACCCGTAGACGTGACAATACAAAGAGGTTTATTAATAAAATAGTTCATGGGTGTTTTTTTTGTGTGTAGTGGTACCAAGTTTTCCCCAGTACGCTAAATAAGGCTGGGAAGAAAGCGTTATATGATAATGACGTGAAAGATTATGTTTTATGTGTATTGGTACCAAGAGTACCAGATAGTGAAAAACGTGAAAAAAGTAAAGGTACAGTGAAGGTAACTCTTTCCGATGATCTCAAAGCAGTTTGATAACTTTGGTTAAAAAAATAAAAATCTTGAAAAAAAATTACAATATGCCTTCAAATATGATTTATATTTGAAGGCATATTGTATTTTTTAGTTTGTACGTAAAATATAAAATGAGTATTGCACAATATGTTGGAAGTTGTTTTCCACCCAAAGTAATGTAAATAAGCATAGGAAAATCGTGCATGGTTAACAGTCCAAGCAAATTGTTACATATTATACTAACGACAAAACGTTATTTAAATGCCAAGAAGATTGTGATGTTTGTTTTAAGTCAAATCATGATTTGAAGCAACACTTACAACAGCAGCATGACATAAGGACTGAACTGGAAGAAAAACAATTTGCAACCGACAGTGGTAAGACCAAAACCCAGATAAAAGTATATATTAGGTGTTAAAAATATTAACTAATGATTAAATTAATAATAATTATTATTGTAGAGTTTAAGACGTGGCTAAATGGAGAGCAAATGATTAAAAACGTTCAGTTTGAAAAGTCTACAGGAATAAAGAAGTTAGAAGAATATGAAAAAGTTATTTCAGTGGTGTAACATTTTAGTAATTGACAGAAGTCAATATTGTTTTATGAATTTTTAGGTAAGCTACATGTCACCGAGTCTGTTGATTTTCAAAAAGGAAAAAAAATCTATAAAAAGGCAAGATAAATATCAATTGCATCAAATTATTCTTTCAATACATATTGAAAGTGGCAAATGTTCGATAAAATATCTTAAAAATCATTATGGGCACGATGTTAATATAGAACATCTTCAGACTGCAAATAGCTTCCAAATTATTCTTGAGAGTGCCTCTTTCTGAGTAAGTATATACTTCTATAGTTTTATGTTAAAAATTGATATGACCAACAGGATTAAACAACAATTCCTTAATTGCGGTTCTGTCATATTGAAACGAGCAGGACGAGAGGAGAGATGGAAAAGAGGTGATTCCCTCGGGCCCGGGATTGTTCGAAGGTTTTCAAATGGAAAATTGTAGTACACATTTTTTTCAAGAATTTAATCAAGTTAAATCTAGTTCAGATTTTATTACAAAATTTACGATCGGGGGCCTATATTTTTCTCCCCCGGGCCCGAATGTTTCCTCTCCACGGTCTGAAGGTGATCACATTGTGCGAACAGATAATAATTTACTGAGATATAAACTTATATTTTAGTAAATTTGCATTTTCTAAAAATATACTTCAAATTACTGCTTTATTTTTGTTGAGTGTTAATTTCTGTTTTTAGAATACTGAATTCTGCCCGGGACTTGAAAAGGAGTGATTTGATCACCAGAAAGGATATAAACAATATAAAAACTTCATTTAACATTGATTTTAAGGATGGAATTAGGCACAAGCAAGATGCAGTTAGTGTCCATTTGTGGGTGGAGGATTGTGTCAGAAGTGAAAAAAATCCAATCATTTATTATATCTAAGAGACAAGGAGACATTTCTAATGACTCATTTAGAAAAAGATGATTTTTGTCAAGTTTGGAAATAATATTATTTGCGTGGATGCAACGGTCTAAATACCTACGATTTTAGTTGTTGAAAAATTTCAAGAAGGGTTTCTATTGGCACATATCTTCACAAATAAAAAGGATGCTGCTATCAAAAAATTGTTCATTACAAAAATAATGTAAACTGCGAGTTGTGTTAACGCAAAGACATTCATGATATATAACAACCGTTTTCTATAATGCATGGAAGGAAGTTATGGGGGTAGTTTCTAATCAGCTGTACTGTGTTTGGCATGTTGATCGTGCATGGCTAATAAATCTAAATGAGGTTACTGATCTAATAAAAAGGGATTGGGTTTATAAAACTCTCAAGCACCTTCAGATGATATTAAATGAGACTGAATTTATAAAAAAAATTGCAGATTTTTTAAAATTACTTAGAGGATGAAGACATGAAAAAAATGGGAATATTTAAAAATGTATTACTCTAAAAATGCAGAACAATGGGCTTATTGTTATAGACGTACATGTTGTATATACACGAATATATACTTGGAAAACATGCACAAAATTAGAAAATATGATTACCTGTAAGGGAAAGAAATTAGACGTATGGACAAATGTTTGCATGCTCTTCAAAAATGTATTCATGACAAAACAGTGAATCGCTTAATAAAATTAACGAAAGGAAAAACATCAAGACACCAACAAGATATCAATAAAAGTTATAAAATTGCAGTAGCTGCAAATTTAGTCATAAGGAAAATTGAAAATTGCAGTACATCCGTCGTAGTAGTCAATAAAGAAGGAAATGATTATGTTGTTACTCGCAATAGTTTCAATTCTTGTTGTGCTTTAAGTTGCTCATATTGTAAATATATGTTTACACAAATATGATTGTACTTGCATAGATTTTTTCATAAAAAGTAAGTTATGATGTTATCATTTTACTCATTATTTTGATAGTAGTTTTAGTAAACGTCATAATAACTATTGTTACAAACATCCGTGTGAACAATAATATTTATCAAATGACCACAAGTCCGATTAACAAACATAAACCGCCGTATCGAACTTGTAGTCATCAGAAAGTGTTTATAAGTCGTTCAAATAAAGAAGCTCTTTTCTTCTATCAACTTATTTGGCGCAGTTGGTAGGATAGTGCCCTTTTGGCAAATCAGTCAGTGCATCGAGTCACCCTTGAGAAAATCCTTCATCGGGCAAAGAAATCTCAGAGGTCCGACACCAGAAGTCTATTTCGATAGTTTAGGCCTACCTAACAACTTACAACTTAGTAAGGACTTAAAGCCTCAACAATCTTCTTCCCTGTCTGGGCTCGGCACTTCGCTTCCTTACCGCAAATTTAACAAAGGGAAGGAGGGAAGGCGTTTATTCTACCATACTCCCAACAATCAATTAAAGAAACGTCTCCCGGCCCGTCGGCAGAGGGAGACGGGAGACAGAAGGGCCAGCCCTCGACTTTTAGCAGAAGGCAATATAGGTATGAAGGTAAGCAATGGTCGTTCAGAAGGACGACTAAAATATTTTAACTCAGAATGGTCAAAAGTTACCGCCGATCCCATGGTTCTGTCTTGGATAAAGGGCTACACCATCTCGTTTTCAAGGACATCTTAGCAACTACGTGCACCTGCTCCAAAAATCTCAGACAATGATATATGTTGGTTAATATTTTTTTCCCAGTGGTAGTACCTTCTTGACTTTCTCAGCCTTGTTATCCGCTATATCAAAAATTTAAATTAGACGAGATAAAATTAGGTCCAAGTAAAAACTTGTTATATTCTCCTTTCAGACAGCCACTGTCCAAAACTCTTGCCTTGGTGGCCACAAAATTGTCTGGGAGGCATTTTAATTGCGAAGAGTCCCCGACTATGAGTAGATAAGTAAGGAGAGTTCTAATTCACTTCAAGTCAATTTCCCATAAGAGATAACATGGAGCGTGGTCTAGAAAAATCGAAATTTTCAATTGGTTCCAGCCCCCACTCCTGGGGAGGCCCCGCCTCTCATCAGTTCTAGAACCTATGACCCAGGACCTAATGGGAGGGGGGAGAGGGGAGATGTGATATTCTTATATGATGGGTCCTAAGACCTTATGGGAGGGAAGGATGGGAGATCCTATCCCTGAGCTTATATATTAGATTATAGCTAAAGATAAGAGATTATATCTAAAAGGGCGTGGCTAAGAGTATATACAGGGTGTATCTAGTAATAAAAATAATATGACCGTCATTTATTGTTTATAGTTATTGTCGAATAGTATTGCATGTTTACGTTAGAGAGCGTGGCTAAGAGTATACAGGGTGTATCTAGTAATAAAAATAAGGTGGCTACCTTTTATTGTTTATAGTTATCGGCGAATAGCTTTGTATGTTTACGTTAGAGAGCGTCAGAGGTTAAGAAATGGTTGCTGACGTTCATCATTGAGATTAAAATGTATATGTATGTTTTAGACAAGTCTCGATGAGTGTTTATGTTTTACATAGGATAATAATAATATATTCATCTACTTCAATACGTAACTTTTAGATTTGAATGTAAATACTGCAGTAAAACGTAGAGAGGTTATCAGTTTTCGGGAATTTTTTAATATAAACAACGATTGATTAATTAATAAATTGATTCTCAGCAATATATGCTGCTTAATTACCCTAGATGATTGTTAATCGAAAGGAAAAACTGTACATGATTAAATATAATAAATAGTGTAAAAATACGATTGATATTTTTTAATTCCATATATCAATAGTAAGTGACGGCACTTATATAATTTAAGTAAAGAAATCAACAAACATACGCGGCTAAGAGTATACAATAGGGGGAATCTAGTAATAAAGATAAGATGGCCACCGTTTATTGTTTATAGTTATTGAGAAATAGTATTACATGTTTACGTTAAAGAGCGTTATTATCCAGTTCCTAATTAAATGAAGAATTGAGATTTTTTCAAGTTTATTGTAATGAAAATGTTCATGCTACGTTTTATGTGTTTTTAATGCTGAATTCAAATATGCAATCAAAAAAATTAAATCTTAAAAAATAAAGCCACCCCAGGCGAAAAAATGAAACAAATTTTAATTTTCATAATATATTTTATTTATCTGAATACATAATACAGTAATAAAGCTTATATATGTAAATGGAATACATAACCTATAAAAATACCATTAATAATAATAATAATACATACTTTGAAAAAACATCAATTACAATGAGAATATATTTATAATTTTTATTGTAATTAGCATACGGAATCATTTCGACTAAATCAGCCTGAAGTAACTCATTTAAACCTCTGACTACGACTTTTCGTCTCTTAAAATTAATTCTAGCCGGCTTATGTATTTCATTAACAATATCTCTTTTTATAGCAGACATGTTTACAGTTCAACAATAATTTACGTACTGTTAAATTAATCCAGCGGTTCGATTATTTTACATTCAAATAGATCCTCTAAAATTCTATTTATTTCATTCGTATGACGTGAATTGCCTGCCTCTTGTGAAGCTATCAAAAGCCTAAGACGGTCGACGAGTTCATTAGGATCGTCCCAATAGACGTAATCAATAGCATTATCCGTGACCTGCATCATTAATTCGCCGCCTCTTACTTTACCAGGAGCACGTCGTCGAGGCTCGTAAGCGTAAAGCATCGGTTTAATAATATGCTGGTACTTCCAGCTCCTACTACTGAATTTCTGCTCCTCGGAATTATAATTTCTCATATGTGCGCTAGTGCTTTTTACAATATCAATGAACTGTTTCTTATCATCATCATTATAGTGATGTGAACGTTTTTTAAATAGTAATTCATAAAGACCGCGAGTGCCCTGATACTCTTTATTATTTATTATTAAATTGTCACCGTCAAACTGAATTGCAGAATTTCCAATATAATATTTATCTTCTTCGGGATTATATCTTACGCCATATCGAAAATCATGTGTATTTTCAGTATCATGCATCATCTCAAATATATACGTTTTAGGCAGATCACCAAATTTCTGAAGATACTCCTCATCTGACTGGACGCCTTCTTCAGAGTCGACAGTAGGCGGTGTAACATTAATATTTTTTTCATCCTCCGAGGGTTCCGATTTTTTCTTAATATTTAAATTCTCGTCCGTCTCAAACTTGATATGTTTAGCTATTGAATGTAAAGGTGCGGTGATTGGTGCAAAAGACTTTTCGATTTGCAGGTCATGCGTTTTGAGTGCCTCTAATTTGCGCTTTACAGCTTTTCGAGCTTCGATAATTTTATTAGTAATGTCCATGTGGACACGTGCATCAGATAACATGTGTATCAACTGATTGAGATAGTAAAATCACCGGTATATATACTCATCAAACCCCTTTCTGTATCGACCATGTTTGATATCGCTATCTTTATCTATCACTAGGAATCCGTATTTATCTTTCCAACATAACGAACACATATGTTTGAAATCCTCAAAGCTCATATCAAAATTCCTGACGGCTCGTATGAAATAGAAGATATAAATAATTACGTAAGAAAGCATTTTATTCTGAATCATGGTAACGATGGACACATTCCTATAGTATCCAATAAAAACACGTTAAAAGTGGAAATTAAATCCAATAAGATGATAAATTTTGAAAAGGCCGGTAGTATTGGCAGTTAGGATTTACATCCAGACGTCTAAAACCGCTCGAGAAACATATATCCGATTTTCCGGCAAAAATTCAAAAAGTAAACGCCATATGCGTAGAGTTTAATCTCATCACTGGCAGTTACATGGACGATAGATCTGTACATATTTTCACGAATTTTTCCCTAGTGTGCCCCCTGGCTATAAAATAATAGAGTGTCCTGCTAATGCAATTTACCTGCCGATTAATAAGAGGCATATAGATAGCATATCAATTAAAATAGTCGATCAAGACGGTGATCTTGTTAATTTCCGTGGTGAGGTCATCACGGTAAGACTGCACTTGAAGAAGAATGGGTCTTAGTTTCCGAAATATTCCGAAATACACCGCTGCCTATTGTCCTATAATTCATGATAGATTGATTTATTACAATCCTTTAACCAGTATAGTTCGTCCATACTAATATGCATATAATAGACGTGCAGGGTTTCCAGCATAAAAAGAGTTAGCTTTTACATGTAAAGAAATTTCAATTTTAAATATTATCGATGTCTCGTGTGGACATCGGATAATTAAACCGTCCGTTAGTTACGGACTTTTTACACAAAATATTAAGAAGCAAATTAATTGGATAACTGATCATGTGCATGGTCTCCAATGGTCCACGCCTTATGATAATCTCCGGTACGGTGACCTGCAGGACTTCATCGAGAGCCATGTACTTGAGAGAGAGGCAAATGTTTTTGTCAAGGGGCTGGAAAAGAAGCGATGGCTTCAGCATTATCTGCCTAATAATATTATAGACTTATATAATTGTAATAATATGAATAGTTTAATGTTAAATAATTTAGAATATCATTGTCATAAACATATTAATAATCATTTACGCTGCTCTAGGCAGAATGTCTACTCGATATATCAGTGGTATATTGTAAATAAAGATAAGGTTTTTGAGTAAACAAATATATGCTAACCATACTGGCTTTTATTTCTGTATGCATGTGTGTGTATGAATGACGAGTGGGGTGGGGCAGAGAGAGAAGTGGGAGAGCTCTTTCCTTGAGACAGAGCGCGGTGATCGGTTAGACGCTGCAAAGATGCATCATCAAACGGGTCTTAAAGAGCTGCTAGCAGGTAATATTTGCCAATGTTCAATGTGTGAAATCCCGCCGGAGGGCTGGAGGTACCTGGGGCTGCCTCAGCCCCCTGTAACGCAGCCGCCACCGCCGCAGGAGATGCCCCGGCTGATACTCTTAGCTGACATTATAAAAGGTATTCAAATATTTTCGGTTTCGTATAACTCAATACTTATAGATATTTTTTTAAATTGTTACAGACTCCATTGAACTCAGAATTTCATCAGAGATTTGGAGAAGTCAATCTGCCGGCCAGCGAGACCAATGAATTTCTTTTTAATTATACATACGATCTGTCCTCCTGCCAGATAGCCAGACCAGCGATTTTATTATTTTAATTCTATATACAATTTAATTATAATTTTTTTATATTATTAAAAAATGTTATTAATAATCTTTTTTTATTTCAATGAGTTGATAGCATCTCATACTTAAACAAAAAAATTTATTAAGTGTCTGATCACCTCGAACAGGCGTACCTGTTACACCTGTTACCCGTTACACCTGTTCGAGCTGATCATATATAATACACGTATAAGTATATGTATATGGGTGGCTTGAACAGCTCGAACAGGTGTAACAGATACGCGTATCTGTTACACCTGTTCGAGCTGATCATATATAATACACGTATATTTATATGTATATGGACGGCTTGAACAGCTCGAACAGGTTGTAACAGGTGTAACAGGGTTAAGCAATATCAAGCTTCATATACCTAGGTATTTCTTAAAAATTATTTGCGAGTTTATTTTTACATTTTTCTATTACTGTCAATCCACAATGGAAAGTATATATTTCAGGTGATTATATTTATCTTAGTTATAATAAAGGTTTCGTTTTTATAATATCTGCGTAGAATTCAGTTCAAGTCAAGATTACAAAGAGATTAATAATCGCAACTGACTTCTGAACATCCACATGATAAACACAAATGGTATAGAGAATTAGAGGCTGAAATATAATTGACGATCAAACGAACTTACCTTAAGTGCAGGGTTTCATCAAGCCAAGTAGCTTGATGTTTTCAGGAATTACTTGACTTGTCTTGAAATTCAAGCTATAAAATATTCACTACTTTACTCGACTTGTTTTTCTATAGCCATTACTTGATAACGCACCGATTATGTATGAAAACGTGCAAATCATTCCTTTCCATTTAGTTACGAGATGTTGATATCTCCGAGCTGGGGATATCATATTAAAATCTGTACGATTTAATAAAGTTATGAGTGATTTATCGGAAATAGAACCATTTGAGAGTAAGTGGGTCGGAATACATATAGAAGAAAATTCGGCTAAATATTCGTCTCCCGACTCTCCTGTCCAAGAAGCAACTTTAAAAAGACGTAAAACCGATGAAAAGAAAAATATTACACATTATTTCATTGTAGAGCAAGATCCAAAGAGTACGAAGAAGACCGATAAATAAGGAAAATTCACTCTGTGTATGCAAAAACCCGTCGTTTTAAAAATGAGGAATTGTGGAACGTTTTCATTAAAAAGGCATTTACAATATAAGCATACTAAAGTTTACAACACATTTTTTGGAAAGACGAATGAAACGACTTCTGCTGCAAGCAGTAGCACAAGTGCCTGTAAAGGTGGGATTTTAAATTGGCTCGATGGGAGTACTACAGCTGAAAGAATAAGTAAGATATCACTACACTTTTCTATTAAAAAATACCATTTGCATGTAAAATTACATTCAAACATTGAAAATAGCATAGTTTAGGTAGACATAGAATTGTGAGTTACATTTGCCTATACGAATATCTACATATACAGTGTCCCCCGATTCAGTTCGCTATAGGTGAAATGATTTTTTTTTTCATATTTGGAGCTTTCGAGTCCATTTCATGAATCTGATGATTCCAGAGATATACTGTATGAACCATCGGAAGAAGAATCTGACTCCGGCCCAGGATATATGGAATACTCTCCCTTGTGTCAATATTCAGACATTAGTGAAAAAAGTGACAGTGACACGGGCAGTGATGTTGGAACGATGGGCAATCAAAACATTAATGATGACAATGGAGTTGAAGATGAGTCTGACGATACTCATGAACCATTTGGGCCAGTACAAGGCCGTCAAAAATCTTTTCCGTTTACTGAAAAAGAAAATATCAGTGAAGCTCTCATTGCATTGCTTACTGTTGGATTGCCATTTCATTGTTTTTCTATTTTTATTGATGACAAAATATGGTGTAAAATTGCGGATGATACAAATCTGAACGCAACACAATGCCTTATAAACGAATCATCTGATACTTCTAAACAATCTCGATAGCACTCACGGGTTTCCAATACAGAGGAGGAAATAAAAATGTTGTTTGGTTCATTGGACTATATGGGTATAATAAAAATGCTGTCTATGACAGATTACTGGGAGTACCGACAATTTCTACTACAACAAAATGTGTTCATCTACTATGCCGAGAAACAGATTCGAATTACTACTTACCATGTGGAAGTGACACAAACAGACCATAAAATTCAATCTCTCATTGATGTTTTTATTGATAATAGTCAAGCTGCCGTTACACCACCTGAAACGGTCTGTGTCGATGAAAGTCTGATACTATTTAGGGGTAGAATGATTTTACGCCAATATATTATGCTACAAAAAGTCCACAAATACGGAATTAAAATTTTGTTACTGTTACTGTTTGGAGTGTTTCAATGCGGTGCATAATATCACCTAAATGTTGTGTTTGTATCACCAGCAAATTTTCATTAGTATTTGAAGTTTATTTTTATTATTGTATTTCCTGACCATTTTATTTTAGGTTATGTCCATAGTACCTTTATTTACTTTTGTGTATTTGATCAAATACTTTTTATGCCAGAATAAATGTTTTATAATACTCATGTTTTCTTTATGTAAAAAAAGTTTGAGTCGATAAGAACATCTACTTCTTCGATTTGCTGAAGGCTTTCTCCATAATATAATATCAATGCTTGAATCACGAGTTGCATATTAAAATTTCGATGCAAGCCGAGAAAAAATATCTGGATTATCTAACTCAATTATCCCATTAGCGATCAGCATCCTATTTATATGACAGTGTCAATTTTGTACGACCACTTGACGGTAGTTGACAGATTTATAACACCGTCCGGCTAAAAATAGACCCTTGAGTGCTTAACTAGTCACGTATTTACAAGAAATCAGTTGTTATCGTTCGCCTGTCGACGTGAAAAATCAAGTAATTTTTACACTGTGATTTTGATCTTATGATTTCAATAATACCAACCCAAAAATATAAATATTATTTAAATGTTAATCAATTTTTGTCTATGAACCTGTAAAATTGGGGTGTCATATAAATATGACGCTGGGCGTTGAAGTGAATATTTGCGATACATTAGTCATCATCTAATATACGAATTTTGTTTTCAGATTTGATCGAGAACTGCCAATATGAGCAAGAAAACCTTTAAAACGTTAGAAGAACCCACGGAATATTTATATTCGGAAGAAATTGAGGTGGACATATTGGCCCTACCACCTGATGTCGATGAATTGACGAATGAGGAAGGCTTTGATGAAAAAGAGCTCAGCATGCCCATTGTCAACGACATCCCAGGAAGTGTAGAAATTGACTATGTCGACAATGAAGACGACATCGATGAAGACGGCATTACAAAGGACGTAGATGACGACGTCGAAGACGAAAATGACTGGCCACTTGCGTGGTTAGTTGGTAGAAGTGGCAGTCCAACTACTGGTGTTAGTGGTTCTTCAACTTCTGCTGCGAGCGGTCCTTTAACTGTTGCTGAAAGTGGCCCTTCAACTTCTTCAATGAACTATTACCACCAAAGAGAAAAAGGGCCAAAAAGGCCAAGAAGTCGACTATCACGGCTGATTGGAAACACAGTGCTCCGAAATATCAATGGGACCCGATGAAAGACGAAGCAAGTAAAAAACTTACTGCACACAAACTATGTTTGAACAATTTTTCGATGAGAATGTTTATAACATGATTGTGGAGGAAACAATAAGGGATGCAAAAATTCAAAAGAATAGGCAGTCGTTCAATATAACAATCGACGAAATCAAAATTTTTGGGGGGTTTCTGATTTTCTCTAGTTATCACACATTACCTAGCGAAAGAGACTATTGGTCTGATGCTGAGGATTTAGGAATACCTTTGGTTCGTAATGCTATGAGTCGCAATGCATATTTAGAAATAAAATCCCTTATTCATTTTCAGGACAATACAGGCCGATGAAAATAAGCATGATAAAACTTTTAAAATTAGTCCTCTTATTCGCATGGTAAATTCTAATTTTTCTAAATGAGGAGTTTTTCAGTCAAATTTATCAGTTGATGAAATGATTGTTCGGTACTACGGGCATCATTCGTTAAAACAATTTATAAAGGCAAAACCGATCAGGTTTGGATATAAATTATGGGCCTTGTATGGCACTGACGGTTACTGTTTCAATTTTTCATTATACTGTCGAAAAGACTCGAGAAACGACCAAACAGTAGTATCACCTGATCCGCTCGGTTACAACAATGTTATCTGTGGTAGAGGACCCTCAAAGTTATTTTGTTTATTTTGACAACTTTTCCAATAGTTACATTTTTGCTTTATTGTGCATACTAAAGGGCTTAGGTAGATCAACACGACTGGTTTTGGAAAAATACGCTATTTCTATCAGGGGGAAAAATGGTATTGGTGTTTCGTGACCCGCATTATTGATATGGCTGTCGTCAATGCATTTATTTTATATCGACATATTTATGGAAACAAATCAATTTCTATGAAAGATTTCAGATCTCTTACCATTGAATATTTAAAAATTGGACACGGTAAACGAATCTTAAAAGGTAGACCACTTAGTTTCCCTGTAACTTCCGGATCAAAGGATGATGATGATCTGATGATGTTAGGCAAGATAAAAAAGGTAATTTCCTTGAAAAACGTGAAAAGCAACGCAGCTGTCAATATCCAAATTGCAAAGGTAAACCTATTACATTTTGCAGCAAGTGCAACGTTACATTATGCACAAATTGTTTTCCTAAATATCATCGAAAACAATAAATGTATTTCGTTATTTGAAAAATTCTTATTTTTGGTTTTTTATATGTTTTTTTTTTGTATTTTGATAGTATTTAAAAAATATACAATTTTTTGAAGTTTGAATTTTATTTTTATTTCAAACTCATATCCTCCCAGCGTCCTATTTATAGGACAGCAATTTTTGAAAAAACTAATGTGCCATTTTGATTTTGGTCAGGTCCATTTTCTTCAAATAAAATATATTCAATTTGTATAACGAATTAAAAAAAAAATTGAGCATTAATGGGTTATTATGGTGTCTGCTATGGTCCTGTATTAAAAATAGAACAAATGTGTCTTATTAGTGGGCCACAGCACACACAAAAGCAGACACACTGTATAAAAAGTCCCAATATCCTAATTAGCTTGCCCACTTCTGGCAGGCCAGAACAGACACGTGGCACCACCAGATAAACGAAACGCGTAGTGCCGACCCCACGGTAAAATTCTGATAAATCGAACGGACACATACGGTCAACACGGACTTACATTATTTTTCATTTGGAATTGCATTTTTTTGCGACAAGAATATGTTCATTAAACGATCGTAAATTCAATCATAACTACATTTTGCACAGAATATCACAATTTAATAGCGGACCTGATACGTTATGATCCATACTGCAGTTAAACTATTTGATTATTTGTTACAAAAGCAATAATTCCGTACGCGACAGTCGAACTGTTTACAGGTGCGAACGTTAATTCTAGACTAATTTATTTACCAGAGTGTCTTATTAAATATTTTAAATAAAGTGTGAGCAACACATCAAATTTATATTGAATTCAAAATATCCTAGTTTTCATAAGTGTCTAAATAACAGTGTAGTTTGATAAATATAGGTAAGTAATGGGCGAGAATTCAATGGACGAGCAGCGAGTAAGTAATATTGATAAGAGTGAACAAAAAACATACGATACCAATAATAAATATAGGATATCCGATAAGGGACCATATAACGTATATGTAGAGCATTTAAACAAAAATATAGGGAGACTGTTTCCGATACGTGTAGGACATTACCTATTTGAAAATAGCTACTTTAGTAAGGATATAATTGACATAAAATCGGTAGGCATAAACAGGGTTAAAGTTATTTTTAAGTCATACAATGTGGCAAATTCACTAGTAAATCATGAATCAGTAATTAATAATCAATTAATAGCCTATGTACCTAAATTATATACCCATAAAAAAGGTGTTATAAAAATGGTAGACACATATTTTGATGAAGAATAGCTTAAAAAACATATAATATGCAATAATGAGGTTATAGAAGTGCAGAGAATGAAACGTAAAATTATTGAAACAGACGGCACAACCAAATATGTACCTAGACAAATCATTGTTGTCACATTTTTGGGTAATTCCTTACCACAATGTGTACAAATCAATTTGGTAAATTTTAGTCGAGCCTTATATTCATCCTGTGGTACAATGCTACAAGTGCTTGAGATACGGTCACACAACTAAGTTATGTAAGGGTCAAAACAGATGTAGGAAGTGTACAAAACCCCACGAGGAAAATGTGAGTTGTGACAGTGACGCCCTCTTATGTATACATTGTAAAAGCGTGGAGCATGGCTCAATTTCAAAAAAATGTCCAGTGTATATTACACAATATAATATCAAAAAAATCATGGCAGCAGAAAACACGTCATTTAAAGAAGCACAGACTTTAGCTAATAATCCATCATATGCAAAGGTATCCACAAACAATAGATTCTCTTTACTGTATGATATGAACTTCCCTCCATTACCAACTACCCAACCTACAGAAAAAATCACCCAATCCACTAATATACAACGTCCCTCCACTCAGTCATCACAATTGCGTAAAAAACGTAAAGCTACATCCCCCCCCCACAACACCAATCCGAGAAATCCCTCCTCCAAGAAGGGACACCTCTTCTAAATCCCAACCCATAATTCCAAATCCATATCGTGAAGAATTTATGCAATACAGGGAAAGACTGATCTGTCAAATTTCATCATATATAAATAATGTAATAAGAAACATAAATGATTCTATACAACATAAAACACCATTTCACGTAGACTCGGAATTAAATATTAGGGAGAGTATATCTTCGATACTTAGTCAAGGTAATAACCCAGAAGTAATCTCTTTAAGCGATAATGAATCAACGTACTAAAGGTACAATTAAAATATTGCAGTGGAACGCTAGATCTTTAGTCGCAAATAAACCAAACCTAATAAACTTTCTATGTGATAATCCGGTAGACATAATTGTTGTCTCGGAAACCTGGATAAAGCCTACATATAAATTAAATATACATGGTTTCAATTCTATTCAAAAAAACAGAGATGACGGCAAAGGAGGCGTAGCCATCTTTGTGTCTCAAAATATCTCATTCTCTAGGCTAAACTTAAATGATAACTTTAATAAAGCTATCGAAAACTGTGCAATACATCTAAACCAATATAACTTAAACATAGTATCTCTATATAAACCGCCCAATATCCAAGTTACCACACGTGACTGGGAAAATTTATTTACTCAGTTTACTTCGTCAACAATTTTTTGTGGCGATTACAACTGTCATCACACCGTATGGGGATCACATGTCGACACAAATTTCGGCACTAGATTAATTGAAGCCATCGATAATTGTAATTTAATTGTGATTAACGATGGATCTCCCACCAGAGTTCCCACATTCAATCAGCAACCATCGGCTGTCGATCTAACTATAGGTACACCGGACGCAATAAGCAAATTTAATTGGAAAGTCTTACCTGATCCAATGGGATCGGACCATTACCCCATATTATTAGATTCTAACTTGCACATGGAACCCACTCCTATAAAACCATCCTCTAGATGGAGGGACAGCAATGCTGATTGGCCCCTATTCCAAACACAAATTGATAAAGATATCGATACCTGTCCTATATCCTTAAATAACATGGAACAATTTATGTACCTTACAAATACAATCAGCAACGCTGCCAACCTCGCAATTCCACTTAAAAGACCGTTTACCTCCTCTACACCCCGGCCCATCTGGTGGGATGATGAATGCACTAGGGCAGTCAACGCACGAAAATCAGCATTAAATGAGTACAAGAATTTGGCAAATCTGGAAAACTACTTAAATTATAAAAATAAGGAAGCCCTAACTAAACTAACCTTTCAAAATAAATATAGAAATTGTTGGGTTAACTTTATAAACAAATTGAATAAAAACAGTTCGCCATCAGAGATATGGGGATTCATAAAAAAAATAACAAATAAAAATTTTGAACCTAAAAAACATCCTCTATCACCACAGTTAATCGAAGAACTACTAAAAAATTTTGCACCAGATTTCGTGGAAAATCAAAAGCCAATAGAACAAGTACATAATCCCAACGGAAATTTTTTAGACAAAGATTTCACAATTAGTGAATTCAACGCCGCAATCGCAGACGTCCGTGACTCATCTCCTGGGAAAGACAGCTTTACCTACCGAATGATTGAAAATCTCCCCGACTCAGCTAAATTACTGTTATTGAATATATACAATGAGTGGTGGCTGAGAGGTAACTTTGTTGAAGAACTCAAAGAAATCATTATCTGTGTAATTCTAAAGCCTAATAAAGGCAGTAATCTAGCAACCTCATATAGGCCCATATCACTCATGTCTTGTCTTACCAAGACATTCGAGAGAATGATTAAGACAAGGCTAGAGTGGTATTTTGAATATAGATCACTCCTCCCCAGTACTCAATTTGGATTTCGTAGAGGAATTGGTACAATCGACGCTCTTTCACAACTGGTTACTGATGTGCAATGTACACTTTCCCATAATAACTATTTGGCCTGCCTGTTTGTTGATATAAAAGGAGCTTATGATGCTGTTGACTTGAACGTACTAAAAACCAAATTAACAGAATATGGTATTAACTATAATATAGCAAATGCCATAACAGAGCTTTATAAGAATCGGACTGTTTTTATAAAAGACCATAACAACACTCTACATGGGCCCAGAACGGTATCCTCGGGATTACCCCAGGGTTCAGTTCTCAGCCCCCTTTTATTTAATATTTATACAGCAGGATTGCATGACATTTTTGATGTTTCAATTAAAAGTATTCAGTATGCGGACGATATCTGTATATACACAATCCAAAAATCATATGCAGAATGTGTTACTGACCTGAGATATATGGTATATTGCCTAAAACAATGGATAGAGGAACATAACTTCAGCATTTCAGCTGAAAAATCTGCTATTATGTTCTTTACAAGACATAGGTTACAAAATATTAATGCATTAAATATATGCGGTTTAAATATACCTATTGTCAAACAATATAAATACCTAGGCATAATACTTGACTCTAAACTTCTATAGACGAAACACATTAACTACGTCCAAAATAAGTGCCAAAAAGGCATTAATATGTTAAAATGTGTATCCAAGACTAGAAGGGGAGCTGATCCATTAATATCATTAATGTTCTACAGGTCATACATACGTTCAATAATAGATTACGGTTGTGTACTATACGGCTCAGCGTCTAATTCGAATTTGCTAATTATAGACCGTATTCAATTTAAAGCCATACGAATAAGCATTGGTGCAATGCAATCATCACCTTGTCACGCAATCCTAGCTGAGGCTCAGGAACTGCCACTAAAACTAAGAAGACAGTTCTTAGGCGACAAAGCCCCAATTAAAATCAGAACCATCAACCTCAATAATTTACTAAATAGTATAAATACACTTAATTTCGAGGATCTGACTAACAAGTATTGGAATCATAGAAACAGTCCGCCACTTGTAAAAGCCTTTCAAGACACCATTATCCACGAAAATACGATAAGTAAAAGAGACACAAAAACATACCCAATATTTCAACTAGAATATAACGCATTGATGTTCAAACCAACTGTCATATATCCTTCATACAGCGATTTTGCATCTATTAATAACAATATTGTAAACGCAATTATCAGCAATTACAGTGAAATACTGACAATATTTACTGATGGGTCAAAGTCACATGATGGTACGGGATGTGCATTTTATATAGTCAACAACAAGGTGTCTTTCAGCTACCACCTACATAAATACGCCTCAATTTATACAGCCGAAGCATATGCCATAGAACAGGCTTTACCGTGGACATATGAAAACTGGGATAAAGATTCAATCATTCTATCGGACTCTAAATCCGTTTTGCAAGCAATTGAAGGTCCTATTCTCAAGAATTACAAACACGGCCTAATATGCAACATAAAAAACTTGCTTCACAAGTTACATAAAAGAAGGAGGAATGTCACCTTTATCTGGGTGAAGGGTCACGCAGGAATTATTGGGAACGAAATAGCCGACAAGAAGGCCAAAGAATCTACAAACAGTCCAGAAATATTAAACGTGGTTAGCATATATGATTTATTTAGTATCTCGAAATCTAAAATTCGTGAAAAATGGCAAACAGAATGGTTATCTTACGTCAGATCCTCAAATAACTCATATACGCTTATCCATCCCAATTTACCGCACAGCATTAATATTCCACATATATTTCAGTATAACGTACCAAAGAGTTACTCGACTACTATAACAAGACTTAAACTAGGTCATGCAAAAATACCAAGCCATTTGAGAAAAATCGGAATTATTAATTCACAAATATGCAGCTGTGACAACAATTCAGTCGCCGATTTAAATCATATCTTTTTCGCTTGTAGAAATCATAGTGACGCAATTTCAGAATTCATGTCCTTCCTAGTTAATATAAATATACAATTTCCCATCAACTTGACAACACTGCTATGCAGCAACAACAAAGATGTATTTGACAAATTAGTAAAATTCCTTGGTAAAGTTAAAATGAGTATTTAAAGCACTCCTATAACTCTAGAATAGATTCTGTGGCTGATGGAATCCTCCAATGCCAAACTTCACACACACACACACACATACAAAAGCAATAAACGAGGTAATTATTTCCTTTTCTCTCTGTACGTACTTCTTTTTGTTTTTATATATATACATACATTAAATACATTAGTTTTCAGCTTTTTTATTTTAATTAGATTAGTTTTATTTTATAGAAACTGCTCAATTAATCTAGATGTAATTTTTGCAATTTAATGAATACATTTAGTGTTTTCAATTAGCTCTGGATAGTAAGATTATTTTGTTGTTATTAATATCATGTATTTGTTAAGCTCGGTTGAGTCTGAATAAAATAAAGGCATATTATTATTATTATTATTTATTGCCTAGCAACCGTTTCATTAGGAACCATTATGTATTAGGAGGGCGGTCCGCTGTGGCTAGAGCGACGACTAGAGCGACGGCGGCTTTGAGAATATGATACTGGCGACGAGATATTTTAATATGTCATCAACATTTCTGTCAATAATATTTTCGTGTATTCAAAGCAATAAAGAAAATATTTGCATATTTCTTTGTATCAATGTTTATTAATATATTAAATGTGAGTGGTAGGTTGTCGTAGAAAAAGTATAGTACGCAATTCGCACAAAATGGCAGTTTTGTGCTTATTGCATAATATACCACTTATCTATAGGCGTATGTTACATATTTTTGATGGCAGGCGTAACTCAGCAGTTATACCAGCCTTAGCAGCTTCAGCACGAGAATTGAACATATTTATTTTGTATTTTTATGCGTGGGACATTCTATTTTTTATTATACTCTTGTCATAAAAGTTTTCTTATTAAGGAGACCTGGAAAAGCAATGGGAAGAAAAAATTCACCACCGGCAAAGAGCCAACCAAACTTCCCCCTTGAAGGAACCCCTCCTGGTAAAGAATTCATACTACAAATCCGTACAGACTTGGGATCTTAAAGCACTTGAATCTGAGCACAATTTAGAATGTGTCCCGCAGAACATTTAGGATTCCTCAGTCGGAAGTCATGATGCCGAGTCGTGTGTAAATTTTTTTTGTGGATCAGAACAGTTGATTGAGTTACGACGCGATGTTGCTAAGCGATTTGAACTAGTGGCTACTGCGAGGTTACTAGATAAATAGCAGAGCAAATATCCGACCACCCCACACTACCTTGGTCGAAACAAAATTAATACTGGTAATAAAGTAAAGCACGTGCCCATAATAAACTGAAGTTTAGCCACTCCGGATAATGAAAGTAAAAAAGTGTCTATGCGGGAAAAAAAATTCCGGAAAGTTTCAAGATGCAAAAATCATAAGCGCACTGGAAATGAACTAAAATTTATCAGTGTCATAACATCGTGTATAGGCAACGGAGGTAATAGAATATTACGTATATTTATTGGCGTTGCTCCATAGAGGCGTTGCTGTAGCAATGAACTCGGCATATTGTTGAGTAAGGAAGAGCACGAATAAGTATCGATGAAAGAAATTAGAAGGGGGATTATTGCGCTGGCTCTGGAAGGAGACAGTAATCCGCGCATTGAATAGAACAGTTCCGAAAAGGTGAACTGGAAAGGGCATTATTGTGTAGCTGCGGAAGGAGACAGTTACCTACAAGTTGAAAAGAAAAGTCCCGAAAGGGTATACTTAAAAGTTGCGGAAGGCGGAAATAAAAACAATACATGAATTTTTGGGTGAGAAGGAGACAAATAGCCATATTAACTACTTGGAACAATATTTTACGCTCTGAAGTATTTTGCTTGAGATAAAAGCTATTGTAACATAGTATTACGCATGGACAAAAAATGGCCAATAGCCATATTAGCTACTTGGAACTCTTAAAACAATATTTTACGCTCTGAAGTATTTTGGTTGAGATACAAGTTATTGTAACATAAGTATTACGCTTGGACAAAAAATGGCAATTGCATATATAAATAAGATGAGTGGTATTCGATTTTAGAAATTAAATAAATGACGCGAAGAGAAAAACGTTCATATATGCAACCGATATTGCAGTAGCGGGCTTGGAATTTAGATCAGTGTCAATTAACCGAGTTCAGTTTAAGTAGGAACTCGTTTTAAAATATAGTCTTGTGATTTGGAGAACATTCAGTTGATCTATTTGCAAGCAATATTAATAACAAGTGCACAAACTGTCTCAGGAGCCATAGCCTCTGAACAATTACGGTTAAAAATGCCCTTTTCTCATCTATTGTGGAATTTCGGTCCTCGCTGTGTCATAAAAAAAATAGCCGAACCCACTGAGAGTAGATATTCCACTTTGAAGAAGGAGGGACTTGGCGCCCTTTAAAAAATAAGTTTAGTCACCTTCTTTAGACGGGCGTTGGCGAGTTCATCTACATTCTCACCAGCCTCTACATTCAACATGAAGTTCTACACCTGCTTTTGATAATGCAGCCCGACCTCTAACACCACTACACAAAATGCCAACTCCATCGTCATCCCATTCTATAGATTCTTCTACGCGACTAAGATACGCAATTATAAAAAATAAGGTACAAAATACGAACGACTCCTCAGGTTGAAGTCGGGAAACAACTTTACAATGGTCACACAAAATATTTCCGACAAGAAGAAATTCCGAAAACGGAAATTACGAGAATTATTGGAATCTTTTTTGGACAGCTCAAGTGTTTCGGTTAAATTATCACTTAATAATTTTATTGTGGAACAATAACTATTTTTTCGCGTTTTGCCTGTTTTTACTAACAGTGCAATAAATAAGCGCTGCTGTCATCTTACTCGAACTCTTTTGGTGCTTTTAGCTAACAGTGTAATGCTTAAGCGCTGCCGTTCAGCTTTCTGACCCTGATGCATAATCGAGCAAGATTATATATACAGTGATGGAAAATGACCAGTGCTTTTTCATGCTACCTGTCATTAATTTGTCAAGTACTTAGGTTTTTACACAAAACTCAATTGAAAGGAAAAATGGCTGAGGAATTTTTAAGAGAGCTCGTTTCAGAAGCCATTAATAATTTTCAAGAGGTTGAAGGGGATGTAGAAGATGCAGAGGAATTGAATGAAGGGGGTGACGAGAGTGTGGAGACGAAGGTTCCCGATGAGATTAACAGAAATATTATCGACATTGAATATTAGACGGGAAATTTCGAGGAATTTTGGATTGGTGTGTAGTACAGGTTCATTCGTAGTTATTCACAGTATTCACCAAGGGGATATGAAAATAGTCACTAGGTGTTATATTATCAGCATGATTGGTAATGGTGCTGTACACCAACATGTAAACCTCTACACAACTTCTGAATTGTGGAATATAGTAAATATTCTCTGTGCTGCATGTAACTCCAATATGGTAGTGGTAGAGTGCTGTTGTATTTGTAATAATATTAAAAAGCAAAAGATGGATGAGTTTTCATATGGTAAAGATCTCTCCGAGAAAATTAGACAATCCCAGGAGGCAGAAAAAATAGGACAAAGGCTGAAACTAAGTACAAGTGGAGGGAGAACAAATTATTTAAACTCCAGGCGCACCCGACTCAAGCCCAGGATGAAAATATAGAGAACAAGAAAAAAAGGCAGAAGGAGAGAGAGGCATACAGCCAAGGAGTCTTACCAGATCAAGGAGCTTTACCTCTACCAACGTTAGGAATAGGTTATGCAGGAAGACAAGTATTTCACTAACATATGGTCCAATATTACAACTAATGATAAACTAATGTAGTGGTTAAAGGGTATAAAATTCCTTTTATACGAAAACAGTTAGTTGCGCCCAAAGATAAAATTATGTCAAAATCGGTGTTTAATTCACTTCACTCAGAAATCGCAAATCTTTTAAAGACAAGGACCATAGAGCAATGCTTTTTATCGAAAGGACAATATCTTTCAACACATTTCTTAGTGAAAAGTCAAATAAAAAAATATATTTCATAAAAAACGTAGAAACCTATGTGACATGTTAATAAATCAAGCAATGAGAAACCTTCCGGTGTTAATTTTTGATGTGTTTGGTGATCATATTTTTGACGATTTTTTAGAAAATCATTCAATAATACTAGTAAAACTCATAGTGAGAAATTATTTTAATATTAGAATACATCATGAATGTAAAAAGGAGGAAAATAGTATAAGGAGAGTTGTATTCTGACAAAAATCGTTCTATTCTCTAACTAGTAGTAGAGAGATTAAATAAATTCAAAACTTGAATTTGTGTTTTTTTCATTCCAATAATTTATTTTCCAAATATATTTTCTTACAACTGTGTGATATCAAAGTTATCCTTTACTTCATCATTGCTTTTGGTGGAATTCATTCAGAATCGATACTGCCGTGTACATATTTGAAATAACCTAAATAAAATTTATTTATGTTAGAAAATTAACAGTGCTCTTTTTGATATTTTCAGTTACGAGGATTGATCTTAAGGATGCTTATTTTATGATTCCAATAGGTAAACCACATAGAAAATACTTGAGGTTCTAATTTAACAAGGAACTGTAAACTTGTCATGCAGGAGTAGATAAGCAAAGAGAGTTCTGGACCGGAAGTGACTTGGATGGCATGTGTCCATCGAGATCTGACCATGAGCTGTTGGTCATTGTCGTCGGAGCTGAAGAGTTCTTGTGGTGAAGAGTGAAGAGTGCCGCATTACGTGGTATGGGGGTGTGAAGTCTGTACCTAATGCCCTTCTGGCTAAGAAATATTTCAGCATGACTGTGCAGAGATTTTTAATTTAGGTAAATTGAATATAAACGACGGTTGCTGACTCCGAGACATAGGAGAGAGGAAGTGATAAGAAAACGGATATGTGATAAGAGAGAGTGTAACATTTGTATAGAAATGCAAATTAAATGAAATTTTTATCATAACCGCCGGTTAGGGTGGGCAATATATTTATTATTATTATATTATGGTGATGTTTGAATGTGAACATAGGCGTACATAAATTAAAAAAACTCGAATTTAATCAAATTCAGATATAAATTAAACAAAAATTGTATTGCTATTTCATTTATTACAAAAAAACATTATAATATTATTCATTCACACTGCTGCGGAGACATGACATTTTTCCTAATAATTTTAATTATACACTTTACAATTAGGAGAGAAGAACAAACTGTAATGTAATACAGCAAACCAGACACCGCTTCCACTCCAATATCATAATTTTGTTTTTCAGAATTTGCATTGCTGATGATGGTAGGTGCAGTACAGGGGGTGGCAGCACAATAATTTTAATTATACACTTTACATAAATTAAAAAAACTGTCGAAACCAGGATTTGAACCCGGGACCTCTAGAACTTCAGTCTAATGCTCTCCCCACTGAGCTATTTCGACTTTAATCAAATTCAGATATAAATTAAACAAAAATTGTATTTCTATTTCATTTATTGTACGATACTTCCAATCTCAATAAAAGTGGCCGTTAATTAATTATATCGCAAGGAAATAAAACCGAGAAAGCGTTGATATGTTATTTCATAGGAAACAGGAAAGATGATAAACCTGCCTACATAGCCACAAAGTGCACGTGATGACAAAGCAAGTTGAAGGAAGGAAGTTGATAAATATATTCCATTAGTTGGTTATGTGAAAATATCATTTAGTACTGATGTAGATTTCGACGAGTATAAAAGCATAAACTGAGATTGAGATCACTTACTTTCCAAGTTATAAATAATTTTGTTAGCAAGTGTTTGTGCGCATTATTGATTTAACGTAAGTTCTATTAATTTATTTTATTGCAATTTATCTCAATATAATACAAAAAATATTTTTAGATGGACTTAAATAAACTGAATGCCGTATCACTTTTAGATACAAAGCCAACCATCAAATTAACGGACCTCCCACTAGATACACCTGTTCCAATAATTTCAGCAAAGCTAATAAAAACCAAATTTGGAACAACGGTTCTATTAGAATTCGGTGACAGCACAGCATTTTTACCAAAACGAGTGGTTCCCCATATGAAGGATAATTTGGAGAATTTCACAGCAGGAAAATACAGCCTGATCTTTAAAGGTCAAAAAGATGTTAATAAGCCTGCATTAGGAACAACATTCGAATTTATTGAAACCGAAAGTTGGACTCAAAGTGCATGTAAGTAATTTATTATGCATTTTGAAGATATTTATTAAATGCCATTTTTCTTTTAATTTTAGCTGATTCACAACAATTCTAAAAGGGGCTGTGGGCGGATCCATACACATAAAGAGCTGCAATAATTTAGGAGCTGCAATAATTTAGTATGTATAAGTGCATTATTTGTAGAAAGAAATTCAAAATTCGCTTTTTTGTTGAAAATCACGCATTTTTTTATAATAATAATAATACAATATACTCGAAAGTAGATATTTCTATTTATTTGTTATATAATGAAAATTTATTTAAACGATTGATTCATCAATTTGTGGGGTTAGATTATACACAAAACATTGAAAAAGTAAAACAATTATTTATAAATATTCAACCTAAGTTTACTGCAGCATTAGAGTTCAAACTCTCGAGCATAGAAGTTTGCAAGAAGTGTATTGTATTATTAGATAAAATTTGATAATGGATATATGTAATTTAAGTGATGAAATTGTGAAGAAGTTTCAAAATGTAACAAAAATTTTGAGTGAGTGTAAAAATGTTATAGGTCGGGAAAAATGGTTAAAATTAGTGAAAGGGCATTTAAGTTTGCTTAACCAAGCATTAAAAAATCGCAATTCTATTGGAATTCGTAGAAAAATTCATACAAATATTGGACATTTAAAAAAAGTTAAAATTTTAATAAAAAATTTAGGCTACATTGGATGGGGTTTGAGTGGTAGAGTAAATAGAAGTTCTAGAATTAAATGGGAGGATATAAATTCGGTATTTTCAGGTCGCATACGTTCAGGTTTAATAATAAATTTAATACATAAAGATATGAGACAGTTCCTTGATGATTCCTTCTTTCTATTCAAGTCACGAATAAATAATATTCTCAAATCACAGCCGACAATCAAAGTGAATGCATGTTTTTGTGGGGAATTCATTAAAAATAATAATATTAAGTCAGAAGAAATGGAATTTAAATATTTCAACACTAAAAATGCCTCAATTGATATCAGCACTGATTTAAAGTTGTGGTTTCAGGAATATATTATAGATAAAATTTTAAATAAATTAGAGGAATTCCAGGAAAAAGAGTCGGGATTTGTGCTACAAAAAATAATAAGTTTAGAAATAAATATTAATAAGGTTGAAATGGGCAACGGCTCATCTTTCATTAGACTTCCCAATCAAATAGCTAAAAAACATGCATGTGTCAATGTTAAAAATTATGATGATGAAGCATGCTTTGCCTGGTCCATAATTTCGGCTTTGTATCCCGTTGACAGTCATTCCGATAGAATATCATCGTACCCCCACTACTCCGAAATTTTGAATTTAAAAAATATTAAACTTCCAATGTCACTACTACAAATTACAAAATTTGAAAAACAAAATAACATTTCTGTTAATATTTATATGCTAAAATTGTTTGGAAATAATTTTCATTCAGTACCAGCTCGTTTAACTAAAACCAAATTAGAAAAACATGTAAACTTATTAATGATTCAAAATAACTATACAGATGAGCGTGAAAAAAGTGCTGATGATGATTCCAATCTTGAAATAAAATATCATTTCTGTTGGATAAAAGACCTTTCCAGACTTGTGTCTAGTCAAATGAGTAAACGTAATGGAAAACTGTACATTTGTGATATATGTTTAAATTATTTTTCTAGTGAAGCAAAATTAAATTTACACACAGTAGACTGTAAAAATGTTAATAAATGTAAAATATCATTTCCAAAGGAAAAAATTGTAAAGTTCAAAAATTATAATTATAAAGAGCCTGTACCGTTCATATTGTACTGCGATTTCGAATCAATGCTAGAACCATTTTCCGAAATTAGTCAAACTAAAACTTTAAAATACCAAAAACATACTGCTTTCAGCGCAGGATTATATTTTAAATGTTCGTATGATGATAGCTTATCGTATTATTGCAGCAATCGTGGTTTTAACTGTATAGAGTGGTTTTCAAAACAATTAGAGAATATCGGTGAATTTCTCGAATCAAAATTAAAGACTATTGTACCAATGGACATTTCTGAACATCAGCAAAAAGAGTTCGCTGCATCAACTCACTGTCATATTTGTGAATCAATATTTAAACCTGAAGATAAGAAAGTACGTGACTACAACTATTTCACAGGTAAATACCGCGGGCCGATGCATGAAAACTGCAACTTAAATTTTAAAAAATCATTTATAGTACCGGTCGTCTTTCATAATTTATCTGGATATGACGCTCATTTTCTAATCAAAGATCTTGCAAAAACCGGTCAGATCACTTTATTGCCAATCAATAAGGAAAAATACATATCGTTCACAAGAAGTGTTGAAGGCTCGGTAATAAAATTTCGGTTTATCGATTCTTTCCGATTTATGGCCGCATCGCTGGATAAACTATCATCATATTTAACAAAAGGGGAATTAACAAATTTGCAAAAAGAATTTAGTGATTTAGATAGTGAAAAGTTTAATATGCTTACGAGAAAGGGCGTCTTCCCATATGATTTTATAGATTCTTTTAAAAAATTATCTGAAACTGAGTTGCCGGCAAAAGAACATTTTTACAATAAATTAAATGACTCTAATATAAGCGATGAAGATTACCAACATGCTCGGAATGTTTGGGAAAAATTTAATATTAAAACACTAGGTGAATATTCAGACTTATATCTAAAAACTGATGTAATTTTATTGGCAGATATTTTCGAAAATTTCAGACAAAAATGTTTAAATATTTATCAATTAGATCCGGCACATTACTATACACTACCGGGCTATACGTGGCATTGTATGTTAAAGTTTACAAAAGTAGAGTTGGAACTTTTACAGGACATCGACATGCTTTTATTTATTGAACGTGGTATTCGAGGTGGTGTAAGTCAGTGCTGTAATAGATATGCTAAGGCTAACAATAAATTTTTGTCAGAATATGATTGTTCAAAACCTAGTTCTTATCTATTATATCTTGATATAAATAACATGTATGGATGGGCCATGGAAGCCTTTTTGCCCTACAAAGGGTTTCGGTGGGTGGAGAATTTTGAAAATTTTAATGTGATAGATGTACCAGACGACTCAGAAAACGGATATATTCTCGAAGTTGATTTAGAGTACCCGGAACATCTACACGACAAACATAAAGATATGCCTCTCTGTCCGGAACATCTAGTGCCGCCGGGATCAAAATTACCAAAACTGATGACGACA
This sequence comes from Rutpela maculata, assembly GCA_936432065.2. Taxonomy (NCBI): domain Eukaryota; kingdom Metazoa; phylum Arthropoda; class Insecta; order Coleoptera; family Cerambycidae; genus Rutpela; species Rutpela maculata. Next base: position 124,353,533 of record OW386292.2, on the reverse strand, counting down.
CTCTACCATAAAACCCGATATGTAATACACTATAGAAATTTAAAGCAAGCTTTATCCTTGGGGATTAAACTTATAAAAATTCACCGTATATTAGAGTTCAAACAATCTCCATGGCTAAGACCGTACATAGAGTTAAATACAAAACTGCGCGCAAGTTCGAAAAATGAATTTGAAAAGAATCTATATAAGTTACTAATTAATGCAGTTTTTGGTAAGACTATGGAAAATATTCGTAAGCATCGGCTTGTAAAATTGGTGTCGAAATGGGAGGGTCGATATGGTGCTAAAAATTACATCGCTAGCCCCAATTTCCATAGTCGTGCTATATTTGACGAGAATTTAGTGGCTATTGAATTAAATAAGTCTGAAATTTTTTTCAACAAGCCTTTATACATCGGATTATGTATTTTAGATATATCGAAAACTTGTATATATGATTTTCACTATAATTTTATGTTGCAAAAATTTGAAAATAATGATGACTGTAAATTGCTGTACACCGATACGGATAGCCTTATTTATGACATAAAATGTGAAGATGTTTATGAGAAAATTATAAAAGAAAACATTGCTAAATTCGATACTAGTGACTATCCACCCAACAACCGATACAATATCCCTTTAGTTAATAAAAAAATTCCCGGGATCATGAAAGATGAGTTAAATGGTAGCATAATGACCCATTTTGTAGGTTTACGGTCAAAGATGTATGCGCTTAGAGTTGAAGGGGAAAATGTTATAAAAAAATCTAAAGGGGTAAAGACTAATATTGTAAAAAATAAAATTTCATTCGATGACTATAAGAACTGTTTGGAAACTAAAACCGAACTGTACCGAACCCAAAGAACCATCCAATCACATTTACATAAAGTCTACTCGGTTAAGCAAACTAAAGTTGCTTTGAACCCCTCCGATGATAAAAGATATTTAATCCAGGATTCAACAGATACATTACCTTGGGGTCACTACTCAATTATGATAGAATAAATTGTTTTTAGTTGAAATGTAAGGGTAAACATGGAATTACTGCCGCACCATGCCAATTTTATCAGCGAACCATTTTTTACACATCTTCTTAGCAATGAAGTGAAAAAGATGCAGTTTAGAGTCACCCTCGAAGTACTGACTGGAAGAACGATGATGGATAAAAAATGTTGTATTGCAGGCGGTTTTGCTGTATATTTACTTAATAGAACCGATGCATATGGTGATATTGACATTTATGTAGAAAACTCAGACTATCCACCATATGCAATAAAAACACCCACATCACATTTTTTCTACAAAACCGAAAGAATTAATGAAATTTCTATTGGAAAATTTGACTGTAACTATGAAAATTTTGTATTTAACATCTTAAAAAACTTTGATATGGAAGTATGTAAAGTAGGTATATATATTAATGAGCGTGATGAATTAAGAATGATAAAATTTCCTCGAAATGGTACTGATCTTTTCCTTAGAACAATAAAAATTGAACGGTTTTTTAAATACCTTTTTCGCACACGCAGATCTGATATAAATAAACCCTACAATCCAAAAAAACTTAGTTTAATAGCGTATACTGCTTTATGTCGAAATCAAACTAAAATAGAATGTGCTTATTGTTAAGATTAAACTATTGTAGTAGCTATTGCAGCTCTTTTGTATTTAAAATAATATTTTATAAAACTTATTACTGTCTGTACATTATAAGCTCTTTTTATGTGTTTAAAATAAAATTTTATAAAATTTAACTCTGATTTTTATTTCTAGGAATTAGGAAAAATCAAAAAACACTTCATTATCATACATACTTTATTTATGATATAAATATTTTCAAAAAAGATGTGATTTTTTGTCTACATATAATACATTTATCAAAATTAACTGAACAATCACTACAACATACTGTATGCTTACAGGGCATAAAAACAACAGAGAGCTCATTTTCTAAACAAATTTTACATAACAGTTTATTACAAGTTTCAACTTGATTAATTTTTACATCCTGTGCTTCTTCTGATACTAGCATTTCTTTTATCGCTAGTGATGACGTTACATTTTTTTCATTCTTGAGCTGATTATATTCACATTTAGAATTAAAGCGGGCATGCTCTTCCCACACATTATCTCCAGAACTCCAATTCATTAAACCCACACCACAGTGAAAACATATGACTTGATCACCTGTGCCGGTATAGTAGAAACCTACCTCAGCTAATTCTCTCGGTTTTTGGCTTATCTGAGGGGGCCAGTTCTCAAATGTTTTTAAGCGGCTTTCCAAAGTCATTTTATCTGAATAAAGCGGGGTCCGTCTTCTCTTAATAAATAACGAATTATCCTCACCATTTTCAAAAAACGCACAGTCGGGGCTCCATCTCAAATGATCTACTGTGGGATCATCACCCTCACACCAATTACATAATTCAATTTCACATATTGGACATTTAACTATGTCTTCTTGACCAACATAAATGAAACCAGCTAGAGCTAGAGTAGACTTTGGAAATTCTGATAACCAATTTTCAAATGTTTCTAATCTTTTCTCATACTGCACATCCATTTTATATACCAGTCAAATAACTACTGAATTGGGATAAATAATAAGATGGTATTTATTTGAAAATATTTATTCAAGCATTTAATATAAACATTTTTCTATCTAAATCATTCATAACCTTAGCTCTATTGAAATGTAAACATTCACGAATACAATGCATTTGAATGGAATGTGGTAATAAATCACATAAATATAACATTACATTATCTGAAGGCAGTTCATAATTAGATTCACATAGTATATTATTGGTGACATTCAAAAAATTATTGTAAAATCCAGCAAAATCTAAACCATTTAATACATGTATAGTTGAATTGATAAGCCTACTAATGTTAATAAATTCACGCACAGTATTTTCACATATATAAAACGTAACAAAATCGTTAGCCACTTTCAACATCTTAGCACCCATAAATGACGATGTGTTGATAATGTAATTTGAAAACTGCTTCACCGCAGCAGCCTCCTCATCCTCCCCAAATCCACTATCAGCATCGAAGTAATTATTGGAAAGTTGTTTAAGGTAAGTAATAAAATCATACCAATCTTCAGCATCGAAGGAAATGTTATGAGCTTTATTGATCTGCTCATTAGCGGCCATTAATATTTTTACAGCTGGAACATTGTTTCGTGCACTACTTAATCCAACTTTTATTCTATATGAAGAGTTTTTCATGGCGAATACACGTTCATAAATGTACTTTTCTTCATTTTGGATTGCAACTCTATACTTTTCGGTAATTCGATCAACTTCCCGCCAATGATCGAAATCTTCAGAAAACGTGGGGCTAGGTGTGTTTGATGCCATGTTTCACGACTAACTAACAGTAACAGGCTTGATATATTTCAAATAAATTAGCTGCACCAGCAATGCTTCCGGTTAATCAAAAGGCCTCTTATCGAGCTGAATTTGTGCGTGTTTTCCATAAGAACCAATGTTAAATCACATAATTCTAGTCAATTGAAACAATTCCCCATTTAAATACATGCAAATCGAAACACATCAGAGTATATTTGTGTTGTCTATCCAACTATTGTGAGATTTATCTAAACCTAACCATTTAACAAAAATTTTATTGCTACGCTTACGTAATACTTTTTCTATTAAATAAACATCCGAATATTTAGCTTTTTGAAGTTCTTCGGCATAAAATCCACCGGCGATGGGATTTCCACGCAAATCCTGAAGAAGGTAGGTGATGGGATTGGTAATCTGTACTTTAACGATTTTAAATAATTCCGTTGTCCAATTGGGAGTGTATCCTTTTTCAAATACATGTTTATGCTTACTAATACGAACAAGGTTGCCAACTTTAAATTTTCTCGGATCTGTCGCCATCTTAATAAAGTTATAAGAGGAATTTAAAATAATTTTTTCATTTTTCTTGTTTATTTCACATGGTTTCATACCCGTAGTTCGATGGCGTTGCGTATTGTAATTATCAGTTATTTGAGGTAGTATATCAAGCCATCTGTACGTTCCGTTCAAACTAAAGTATTTGTATAACTTTTCCTTTAACGTTCTTATAACACGTTCCACAATTGCAGCCTTTTTAATGCTGAACGTACTATAATGGTTAACGTTGTACTTTTTCATCAGGCTGTTAAAACCAGTGTTATAAAATTCAGTACCTTGATCTGATTGTAAATTTTTAGGTATTCGTTTACCATCTTTGAATATTTCACCAACAGCCTGCGTTATCTCTTTTCCCGATTTAGTTTTTAAAGGTTTGGTCCAAACAAATTTCGAAAAACAATCAATCATCACTAATATATATCTAAAGTTACTATTAACATGTGCGTGATCCATTACAGCCAAGTCCATTTGCCAAAGATCATCAAAACCTTTTATGATAGTACGCCGACGCTTGAAATTTTTTCTAGCTGGTTTATGGAGTTCGTTTATCACTTGAATTTTTTCTTTTGTATGCTCCATGACTACTCACCAGCAGCAGTGTTATCAGTGAACTAACTTTTTCTTTTTAAGATTGGCCATATCTAAATAAACTTCAGACATTTGTCTTACGACGGTATCTCTAAATTCATTTAGCTCCCTTTCAATATTTTTTATAAAATTTTCCATCGATATTATTTTAGCAGATTGATTTAGCTCCCCTTCAATATTTTTTATAAAATTTTCCATCAATGTTATTTTAGCAGATAGATCTAGATCTGATATCTTATCCAAGTTTAATGTATTTACCTGTACAGCCGATTTTAAGTTAGAAATTGCATTTGACAAATCAGTAATTATTATAGTTCTGTCATTTTTGAGTATATTTATTTTATTTGAAAACTCGTTTCTTAAATTCCCAACATCTTTCTTGATGATCTCAAGCGATTCGTTGAAACTCTTGTATTTATGTTCAAATTCTCGAATAGCATCTATTGAAGACATTTCAATAATTGTATGGAGTTCCTTATCTAGAGATTTTAGGCTACCATCTACATATCTTTTATTACAAACATCATTATCATTAGTAGGTGACTTAACATTACTAAGTTTTAGGTTTTCCACATCTATATTTCCATCCTCGGTGAAGATGAAGCCATGCCTATAAGGCGAAAGTAAATAGGAACCACTACTTGGAACACTATCTTGGCCTATATTAGACCTACCGAACTTGTCTACGGGCATATTGTAAATGATGATACTTAGCAAAGTTGTAAATATTTAAGCAATAACACCTATTTCCTTCAGTTCCGATAATATACTCAAGATCTCATTATCGTGAGAATCTGTGTTTCCAGCGCTTTTTGAGGCTATTAAAAGTTTTAGTCTATCAACAAGTTCATTTACGTCATCCCAGTAAACGTATTCTATTGGTTTTTCATTGTACACAGCCATGCCAGATCCGCTTTTCGAAGGAGCATTTTGTGACTTACTCCTAATTCTTGGATCATATCGAGGTTTTACATATAGAGGTTTTATTACACTCGTATATTTATAGTGCCTATGCCCCCTTCGTTGCTCCTGCGGATTGTAATCGCGTTTGTGAGCACTGGTTAAATCTAGAATTTCTTTGTAATTTTTTAAATCAGTTTCATTGAACCCATTGGGGTTTTTCATAAATATCAATTCATATAACCCTTTAGTACCCGGGTATGGTCTATCGTCGATCACAAGGTTATTATCAGCTATTTTCAGTTCTTTATTACCCATAAATAATTTGTTTGCTAGAAAATCAAAACGAGCACCAGATGTTGTATCGTAACTATTACTATCTGTGAAAAATCCTTCAATGTAATATCTCGCTAATGGTGGAAATTGCTCCAGATATTCATCTATAACAGGTTTATTATGTTTAACTAGATTATCGTATTGTTCTTTAATTTCATCAAATGACAGTTCTGGTACTTCTTCTTCTTCTTCGAGAAAGACTTCACCGATTTCCTCATCAGGTAGAAAGTTTACTGATGGTGGTGATGGTATCCGTCGTTCGGTTAGTGGTTCAGGTGTTACCGTTGCTGCTGTCGCCGCCGCCGCCGCTACGCTTTTAGATGTGTTTATTTTAATATCATGTAATGGTTCTACAATTGGTTTGAATATACGATTGAGAGATTCGTCTTCTTCAGCCTTTCCTAGCTTTAAAGCCAAATATTTCTTTCTGATTGCCCTTGACACTTCAGTAATTTTCTTTTTAAGTAACTTCTCCTTTTCTAAATCATGTATGTGTGGTTTTACTACTTTATATTTCTCTAGAGATATTTTTTTATACTTCATTTTTATACAGGTCTGTACAGCTTTTTCACAGGTCTGTTACAGCTTTTCACAAGTCTGTTACAACTTTTTCACAGGTCTGTGACAGCTTTTCGCAGGTCTGTATATGTTAACGTGTAGAACAGTAATAAAGCTGTATGATGTATCATATACATATATACTGATCGAATCCTTTTCGATAGCGTCCGTTGTTCAAATCAAAATCTTTAACTATTACTAATACACCATATTTGTCATTCCAACATTCAGCGCATAGTTTTTCAAATTTATCAAAAGTCATGTCTGGAGTTACGTGATCATCATAAACATGTTTAAGATTCATACGGTCCTGCTTGAATAAAATAATACAGTTACAATTATCTCGTACCAAATGTTTGCCAATATGTGTATAGGTCTGACATAGATAGAAACAGTCCACAAGTCTATGTCTACCCATACTGAAGTAGGCTCTTATTTTATCTTGTTTGTCGCAAGCCACATCATCGAAAATGAATATGGAATTGGTTCTAGCCTTAGAAGGATCGATTATACCTTCACTATCTGTATACGGGAAATAACCAACACCTTTCACTTTTTTCAATGCATCTTCCAGCAATTTATATTTCGGTTGATATAGAGATTTGGAATAGACGTATACATTTTCAAACCACAGCCCATTAGGATCGAACAATAAACTTAGTAGGAGATTCGTTTTGCCAGCGCCACTGGGCCCGCATACAATCGCTCTTAAAGCGCTAGGAAATAATGGACCATGTTTTTCGGTTGCTGGACATTGTGAGAAAATATCCAAGTTCTCCACTGGAAGTGACAACCGCTGTTTAAGAAGCCGCATCGTAGACTCACACTTTCAGTGATGTGCAGCAGCTTATATATATATATATATATATAAGTAGGTATGCTTTGATCTTTCTTCAAAAGTTCCCACGGTCCTCAAAAAGTTCCCACGGTTCTCAAAAAGTTCCCACGGTCCTCAAAAAGTTCCCAGTCTCAACCGTCCCCATACCTACTAGTAGGTATGCTTTGATCTTTCTTCAAAAGTTGGCGGAGCCCTATGGGGGCACATCGGGGGCCCCATTTTGTGGGGCGGAGTCCGGTCTCAACCGTCCCCATACCTACTATATATATATATATACACTACACCTTTACATTATTACTCATTATCAGTTTAGATGTTGATGTTGAAGGAGGGTAGTGGAGTAGTAAACTCTCTGATAAATAAGTTACCATTTGAAGCGCATTTACCAGGATATCAGTACTGCGGTCCAGGCACCAAGTTGGAAAAACGGTTAAAGCGAGGTGATCCAGGCATTAACGATCTCGACCGAAGCTGTCGCGAACACGATATAGCCTATAGTAAAAGCTCAAATTTAGAAGATAGACATAAGGCTGATTACGATCTTGAGCAGCGTGCCTGGGAACGAGTCAAGTCTAAGGACGCTAATTTGAAAGAGAAGTCGGCCGCTTGGGCTGTTGTTAACGCTATGAAGGTTAAACGGAAGATGGGAATGGGGGTTCGCAGGCAAAAAGTCGGTTTTCGCAAAACTATCGATGTTGTTAAGAGATTGTTTAAAAAACCTAATAATAATAATCTAAGAAAAAATGCTAGTATGGCCTTGAAGCTAGCGAAATCAGCTATGAACGCTGTAGGTGGTCGAAAAAAGATAAAAGCACCACGCATACTACCATTACCCAAGACCGGTGGATTCTTACCGCTAATTCCTATTTTTGCCGGTCTGAGTGCTCTAGGAGCTCTATCAGGAGGGGCTGCAGGTGTGGCAAAAGCTGTCATCGACGCCAAAGCTGCAAAGAAAAAATTGGAAGAGGCTGAGCGGCATAATAAAACTATGGAGGCTATAGCTTTAGGAAAGGGGATGTATTTGAAACCTCATAAGAAGGGCTATGGGCTGTACCTGAAAAAGCAGCAAAAAAACTCCCAGTGAAGCTACCCAATAGAGCCCTTCTTGATGTAGATTTGATGAAGTATGTTAAAAAATTGAAAATTCCGCACTTCAGAGGTGTCTTTATGCGTGACTCGTTACCTCACGCTCCTAGAACATATGAAAGCGCAATTATTAATCTCGACACGCAAGAAGGGCCTGGCACGCATTGGGTAGCATATAAAAAGTGTGCTGACAATGTTATTTATTTTGATAGTTTTGGCGCGCTTAAACCACCAGTAGAATTAATACGTTACTTTGGTGATAAATGTAAAATACGATTTAATTATGATAGTTACCAAAAATTCAATACAATCAATTGCGGACATTTATGCTTAGAGTTTCTTTATAAAAACGGTAATATCCCATAAGTTTCATTCAGTATGTCTCAGATATTCACGATAAGAGGTCGAGGTGCCACTCTTTCCATAGACTTTTATAATCCAATTGAATTGGATCCTCAGTACGATTACGCATTAGCTCTAATTGGTTTTCATACCTATAATAGCATTCCTAATATCGAAGAAGGTGTAAATAACAAGCTTTACTATTGGGAGCTAGGTGATAAAAGTAAAGAAAAAGTAATTTCGATTCCGACTGGATCTTATGAAATAAGTGATATTGAAGCATATCTACAGAGTCAAATAACGTCACCGGTGAAAGGTGTTGAATACTTCTCGTTGAAACCCAACAATAATACACTCAAGTGTGAAATTAGGAGCAAGCACGAGATAAATTTTATACCTAGCGATAGTCTAGCCAGTTTACTGGGCTATTCAGCTCGCGAGTTAAAACCCAATATTTTACATCAATCTGATTTGCCTGTAGAGATAGTGAAGGTTATAACGATCCACGTAGACTGTAATATTACCACAGGAGCATTCTACAATAACAAACCATCACATACCATTTTTGAATTCGCCCCATCTGTAAATCCGGGGTATGCCATAGACATAGAACCAAAAAATCTAATATTCCTTCCAGTAAATAACAAACGGGAAATAACTAATATCACCTTGGAGATACTGGATCAAAACTCTAAACCTATTAATTTTAGAGGTGAGGAAATTATTATAAGGTTGGAATTGAAAAAATTATGGGGTTAATAATTAAACCATTAAAGTATTTAAATAAGAATTTTTCAAATCAACATCATTCATTACCAGTCAAGTGTTCAGGTAAGAAGGTAGCATCATCTTTAACGTCAGCAAATATCTTGTATTTAAAATCTCTGGGTTACCATGTTGGAAGAACTACAGTTATTCCAAGATCCACACTTTGATAATTCCTTCAACAGAGAGGAAACTCGAACGTATCACCCGTTCGTTAAGTCGTTCAGAAATAATGATGAAATTGAAATTGTAATTCATCAGCAAGATGCTTTATTATTAATGCATGATGCAGCTTTATTGATTGAAGGAACGTTGAAGAAAACTAGCGGTGATGGAACTATTGAATTTACTAATAATGCCGGGGCATACATGTTTGATTCCATTAGTTATGAGTTGAATGGTAAAGAAGTGGATAAAGTGAGAGACGCAGGTACTGTGAGTCTGGTGAGAGGCTATCTGTGCTATGATAAAGATGATAACACGCTTAGCCCAGCAGGCTGGAATTTTCCTGAGGGCCAGCTGGTAACTTATGATCCAGTAAATGGAACATTTTTCCTGAGAATTCCATTAAGTCATTTGCTCGGGATATTTCAAGATTATAAGAGATTCATGTTTGGAAGACAGATTATAAGATTGGTTAGAGCTCGAACTGACGCTAACTGTTATAAAGTAGCGGCAGACAATGCTGTAGCTGAATTAACTATAACCGATATTCAACTTAAAGTTAAACATGTATTTTTAAATGATGAAAAAAAATTGGAATTGCTAGATAACATAAACAGAGATAAACCGATTTTCATTCCCTATAGAACGTGGGAGATTCATGAATTGCCTTCTTTAACGGCTGGAGCTGTGAAAGAAATTTGGTCAGTTAAAACTTGTACTAACGTAGAAAGTCCTAGATATGTTATCGTGGCATTTCAAACAAAACGAAAAGATCAGAAGAAAGTAGATATTACACACTTTGATAATATTAATGTGTCTAATATAAAACTGACTATAAACTCGGAATATTATCCGTATGAAGATTTGAAATTAAATTTTACTTCACGAAACTATTCCGATGCTTATCACATGTACACTCAATTTTCCAAAATATTTGCTTCAAACAACACACCCATAAAGCCCATATTAGATTTTGTAGCGTTCAAAACACGCGCCTTATTTGTCATTGACTGTTCCAAAAGAAACGATTCGATAAAGTCAGCCACTGTCGATATCAAATTAGAAATCGAAAGCAGGGTAGCGTTTCCAAATGATACTAGAGCATATTGTATAATTATCCATGATCGAGTTATGGAATATTTACCGCTTAGTGGAATCGTAAGGAGTGCTATATAAGATATATTCACTAAGAAGTTTTCTCAGTCTACACCACACGCCACCATGAAGATAATGATTGTTGATATTCAGGGATTCAGTTTACCTGATTTTTATCCGAAAGAAATAACATTTATTAGTGAGCGACAAACAGCTCATTATCTGTTGAAAGCTCCATTTCCAGCCAACAAGTTAGACCATAAACTACGAAAACAGATAAAATATTTAGAGCGTTTTCATCATGGTTTGAAATATGATAGTGGTTACATAGACTATACCATGTTAGATGACATATTACAGAAGCACTTATTGAATAGTAATATTGATATGGTGTATGTTAAAGGGCATCAAAAGCAACAGTTTCTCGAAAATAAGCTGTGTGAACTGGAAGAAACTTCATCAACCATTCCTAGCATTATCAACATAGAGAATATGACTGGTGTACCAAAATTTATTAGAGATATACCTTATTGTCCTAATCATTTAAATAATAAATCAATGTGTAGTTTAAGAAATTGTACTAAACTTTATAATTGGTTGCATTCTTCTTTACCAAAATAAAAAAAATATTATAAATACATTTTTTTTTCTTCCCCCACCACCCTTTTTAGATGTTAAAAGTGAACATGCAAATCAGTGTGAATTAGTAAATAGTAAGATGTTGTCACGTGCATACATATTCATTTTTGTTGCACCGCTGTTGTGTCGTGGTGATTATTTCGAGTCTTCTGTACACACTAATAATGGCTCTGTAAATATTAGTCATCATGTTGATAACACATCGATACATGTACAATACAGCAATCTACATAGAAAATATCCTAGTGTAAATGTTTTACGAAGGTTGTCCAACTACAATCAACAGACTAATTTATCTATTATTTCGGCTGCTACTACTCCAAATCAAGCCCCACCAGCAAGAAATGTATCAGCTACTACTACAATTCAACCCCTACCGGCAAGAGGCTTATTAAATTTATCACACCCATATCATCAGACTCATGCAAATGATATGTATGATGAATTACAGCTATACCGAAAACTATACAGAGATCTGGAAATAAGATTATTGGATGCCAATGCTAGATTTATGAATGATTTAATATCATGTGAAAATAAATTAAAATTGAATTTGGATAGTAGTTGTGAAAGCGCTGAAAACTTAAGAATTTTACTCACTAATACAACGAATGAAATGTTAGAGCTAAGATCTGATCTCACTGCGTGTGTAGCTAACACCGAGGGATTAGAATTTGAAAGAGATAAATACATAGCCAAATATATGGAGGTCAAACGATTGCCTAAAGCCGAAAGTTTTATTTCCCTCAGCAGCAGCAGCACATTACCCCCACCTACAATCTCTAACACTACTGATAGGAGTTTGTTAAATTTGCAATGGCAGTATTCTTCCTGTATGCAGGAACTGAGACGGACGGAAAGTAAACTAAATACTTGTAAAAATAATTTAGTATCCTAGCGAATCTTATAGCAGCATGTCAGAGTTAATAGTGAGGTTAGAAAGACATTGCAAACAGTTGGAAAAGTTAAACGAGCATATAAAATTTTATGAGCATAAGCAGTGTATGTTCTCCAGTTTCAACAAATTAGATATGAAAGATGAGGAATTAATATGGGATCGAAAAGTATTTAATAATTTAACACGTTTTAATACATCATCATCATCATCATCATCAGAGAGAGGCCGCCAGAGTCGTCGCATTTCCCCAACGCCCATATAATACGAGACAGGATATGATTTATATCACATTATTTTTACCCACCTATATATGGATTTACTAAAAAAATTATAGTTTGTTTACTGAGAACAATGGTGATGTTAAGTTCGCATTTCATAATTTTACATGCGGTACTGCAAAATATCCTGTACATACATCAACCTTATGGTAGTCGAGAAGTCTTTGTATGTTTCGATGGAAATGAGAGGAAAAACGATAGCTGGCCATCGAACTGGATGTTGATGACTCCATATGCAGTTAATAATGCACCTACTTTTACAGCGAACATTCCAAACAATACAATTCAGTACAAATTAAGAATACGATTTCAAGATAATACAATGGGTGATACCTATTGGGAAAAATTATGTGCTGCCACCCCCTGTACTGCACCTACCATCATCAGCAATGCAAATTCTGAAAAACAAAATTATGATATTGGAGTGGAAGCGGTGTCTGGTTTGCTGTATTACATTACAGTTTGTTCTTCTCTCCTAATTGTAAAGTGTATAATTAAAATTATTAGGAAAAATGTCATGTCTCCGCAGCAGTGTGAATGAATAATATTATAATGTTTTTTTGTAATAAATGAAATAGCAATACAATTTTTGTTTAATTTATATCTGAATTTGATTAAATTCGAGTTTTTTTAATTTATGTACGCCTATGTTCACATTCAAACATCACCATAATATAATAATAATAAATATATTGCCCACCCTAACCGGCGGTTATGATAAAAATTTCATTTAATTTGCATTTCTATACAAATGTTACACTCTCTCTTATCACATATCCGTTTTCTTATCACTTCCTCTCTCCTATGTCTCGGAGTCAGCAACCGTCGTTTATATTCAATTTACCTAAATTAAAAATCTCTGCACAGTCATGCTGAAATATTTCTTAGCCAGAAGGGCATTAGGTACAGACTTCACACCCCCATACCACGTAATGCGGCACTCTTCACTCTTCACCACAAGAACTCTTCAGCTCCGACGACAATGACCAACAGCTCATGGTCAGATCTCGATGGACACATGCCATCCAAGTCACTTCCGGTCCAGAACTCTCTTTGCTTATCTACTTGCAGGTACTCAGAAATAAGGACTTGTTAGCAATATATTATTTAGGCGACTTGCTCTTAATAGAAAGAAATTAATTGTACAGTTAACAATGAACGCGTAAAGCTGTAACATTTTTCTTTGTTGGAACCTACTGTCACCCCTAATATAGTTGCAAACTGAAATGAAAACCTATCGTTGCGATTTTATTTAACATATTCCAGGAAAAATGATTACCAAATGCAAAATAAAAGATTTTATGGTTAAAATATTTAAACCAGTAAAACATTCTGAGAAAACAGGTAAACAGACCTAGGGAGTTATCTACAAATTTTGACCTACTTGCGACACGGGTTTCCATTCTCTGATTTATCCGAAACTTTGACATAAATTATTCCTAGTATGGTGGAACATTTTCGTGGGATGGGTCGCAAAAAATTCACCCCTATAGAGATAGGCCACCCTAACCACCTAATGTAGATAATCGATTTAATCCATTCACGACCTTATAGCGACACTGTAACGGGCAACTTTTCATATTCGTAAATTTCCATTAAAATCCGTTAAATTACATTATTCTATATCTTTATTACAAAAATTATCTAATTTATTATTTTATAAAAGATTTAACGCCGCCCCTGCAGTCGAATATTTCGAATTTTTAACTTTATCCGCTATATGAGGATGATGTCATGCAATAGCGCGACTCTACTTACATATGAGGTAGCATTTTTAAACTAGGCAAATGATTGGTACATTTCAATTGTTACGCTATGCACTACGCCAAATTGTCACTCCTCACCCACCTCTATAAATAGTAAATACTGCGGAAACCATAGTAGAATGGTTGAGAGTTGTACTCTCCATATCGGCTTTAAAAAGCCGAGAGGTCGTCAAAATCATGGCTGGAATTTGAGACATTTAAGTGTTTAGTTAGTTTTGAAATTTAACTTCTTCGGTGAATTGTACCGGGTTGTTGAGAATTTAACATTAAAAATTTTACAGTATAAATGTCCTGAATTAAAGCAGCAATAAGTATAGTGCTAGCTGCTTTAAGTGCAGTAATAAGAAAGTTACGTTTAACGTCAGTGTTAATATACCAGTTATATAAGAATTAACTCCTACATATTTAAAATATTATTATTAAGTCCCAAATAATGCGAAGTTCTTGTGTCGCATGTAATATTATTGTTTGGGCTTTAAATTAACCTAATGTCACACTTTTCTAAACATTCTTTATTTTTTAATTTTGAAACTGCTGAGTTATTACTTTTCTTAATGTTTTTGATTATTTCAAACGCAGTTCGATAATTACCTAAAGTCTATGAAATTTGATATTTTTCAACAAGGCCCTTTTTATTTTTCAATACTAATTTATTTATTTGTTTTTTGTGCAATTTATTACTTTATTTTTTGTGAACGCCATATTGTTAACATTGCAATTTGTCATCAGCAGATTCAAACACATATAAAAGGCCAAATTTGTAAATTCGCGTCATTCTATCTTGGTCTTAGTTATTAACATTATTAACGTTTAAAACTTTTTAACAGAGATCTGAAGCGTGGGAATCTCTAGTATAAATTGTGTACTTAATAATAATCAAGAAATAAACTAAAATTTAAAAAAAAAGTGCTTTTCGGAAAAAAATCCATATAACAACTTGACGCAGTCGGTAGGATTCCGAAAACACTATTTTGAAAAATTAAGAAAAATAGTGGTGGATTCCAATCCTTTGAAGGAGAACCTAGAGGAGAAAAAATTTAATGAATAATTATTCCAATTATTATAAAGAAGAAACAATTGAACAGAAATAAGAACAATCAACTAACTTTAACTTAATGAAAAAACTCAAGAATTCAAAGAAAAACAAAAGGACAGAAAAACCTTTGAAGTGAACAAAACGCAAACTTCAAAACAGAGGGAAATAGTCAGATCGGAAAAAAACCGAAACTGGTTCGCAAATTACCCCAAAACGTTAAATTCCAGTTCTTGGTCTCGAAACTTAGCGTCTTCGACATTGAAGTCAATCCCCGTGGAAGGAATACTTGGTAACGCCCCTGGCAGAGGAAACTTCGGTGGAGCAACGCTTACGGAGTAGCATTCAATTTTCAAAAGAAGATCCAGAACATGGCACATTTAATGCAAGTGAATACTATTGAATTACCTTTATTAAAAGAAAAAAATACTAATTTTAATATTTAACTATTTACGAATTTAATTATATTTTAAGTATTTTAAAACTAATTAACCCAAGAGCAAAAAATACTAATCACCGAGATAGAATCTAGTAAATACAATAATATTTACTATACTATAAAAAAATAATTTTTATTATCTAATCTAAAAAATATAAAATATTTCAAAAAAAAATACATTCCTTTCTATTATCAAAATTCCATTTTCTTTTTACAATTTAAAATGGCAACTGCAGAAATTGAACCGTACAAACTTTCAGAAATATTTTTCATTATTACAAGAATTTGATGGTGACCAAATTTTCCTCAATACATTTTTAAATGCGTGTAATTATGCTTATCGAATGTTCACTGAAGATCAAAAAATGTTATTAACATTACATGTTAAAAATAAATTGAAACGAAAAGCAGCACAATTAATAAATTCTCGTGACACAAACTTGGTCATACATTAAACAATTATTAACTGTACATTTTGGTGATTCTCGTGACCTGACGTCTTTAATACAAGATTTACAGAGAATTCATCGTCCAATGAATCTCCTTTAACCTTTGTTTCAAGATTGCAAACATACAATGCAAAAATGCACGCTTGTATTCAACAATAAAATTTAGATCCTGAACAAAAGGCAGCTCAAGAACAATTAATAGAAAATATGACTTTAAATACTTTATTAACCGGACCAGAACTACGATTAGGACAAATTGTTAGAGCTGGAAATCCTCCAGATATTTTAACAGCCTCAATGAGTATGCGTAGAGAATTACAACTTTCGTATTTCGAAAAAATGAAATTTCAAAAAACAAATGTTAACCCAAGTCAGACAAAAAATTGAACACTTCATTTCAAAAAATGTTATTACTGCAAAAGAAAAGGACATACTGTAACTGAATGTCAAGCAAGACAAAATCAAAGTTTCCAAAACTTATCAAGAAATTTTAATCCTCAACAATTTTTTCAGACAAGACAAAATTTTCCAAATAATACATTTGGTACAACTAATTAAAATCAAAATTTTAGACCAAATAATCCACAATTAAATCAAAGTAATTTTCAGAGAAAACCCAATTTTGCGCCACAAAATAATAATAATAATCAACAAAGAAATCATCATGTTAATGAATTTGAAAATTATAATGACCATTAGAATGATCAAAATTATTATGACTTTCAAAATAACAATTTTCAAAATTATGACGTGCAAAATTATGATTGCCAAAATTATGATTTTTCCAATGAACAACCAAAATCCCCCGGATTTGCAAGAACAAATTGCCAGTTTAGGAACCCAAGTACAAAAAATGAGTCTCGAACACAATTTTATGTAAAAAAATCCAAAGAATTTATTAACCGTAAGTGCAAATAATTTATGTTATATAAAAGACTTTCAAAATTTTAATTGATACTGGTACAGGAATCTCAATTTGAAATCTAAAACCATTGAAAAATATCCTTAAATATTTACTGAAAATTTACCGATTCAAGGAATAATAAACCAATCAGTTTTAATAATCAACAAACATACCATTTAAAACCGTCGATCCACACAAAGTATATATTTGTGATTCAGATATTGAATTTGACGGTTTATTAGGTTCAGATTTTCTCGAACACTATTGTCGATATTAAAAATCGTCAATTAATAACAAATTTCAAAACTGTATCATTATTTAAAGATGAGAATGAACAAATCGTGTTTAAATTCCAAGAAAATCAAACTCAACGAAATAGCAAAACTTTACCAGACTATAAACAAGAAAATCAAATTCAACAAAATAACAAAATTTCATCGGACTATAAGCCAATAAAACCAAGACAAAATAATTTTTTAAATAAAATTTCAATTGAGCCCCGAACTGAACAAACAGTCAAATTAAGATGTAATTTATTTAACACATATGCTATTTTACTAGCGCATGAAAAAGATAGATAGATAGATCTTTATTAACCATTCAGAGATACATTGAATGTACATAATGGCAAGTCAAACAAGCATAAATGGTAATAATTAATAAATAAAAGCATAAAAAATATAATATTTTTGTAGTCAAATACAGGATAAAAAAAAACATGATAACGAAATATGTATGTACCTGCACTTACATATGCACATATATATATATATATATATATATATACATATATATATATATATATATACATATATATATATATATATATATATACATATATATATATATATATACATATATATATATATATATATATATATATATATATATATATATATATATATATACACACACATATATATATATACAGACACAATATTTTAAAAACAAATACTATAACATATATTTTTAAAAACCATACTATTCATTTTAAAAAATCACTTACACTGTAAAACGTAGATTGGACTAGAAATTTTCTTACTTCTATTTTAAAAATTCTTACTGTGTTGATTTCTTTTAAGTAACTAGGCAATTTATTGTACATAACTATGAAGTTGTAGTGTGGTGAATCCTTAAAAAATGTATTTTTATGGCTAGGAAAGAAAGAGTCTATTTGCCAAATGCAGTAGATAAAATAAATCAAAATGGAGAATTTTTTACCACTGTACTAAATGCGCAGATGGTATCCCAAAAACGATTTTCCTGATTTACAGTTAGAAATTTTTCCAAATTCACAAATAATCTTAAATTTTAATTCAGGAAATAATCTACAGTGTCAGTCATATGATAGGAAAATTCAAATACAGGATTCGTTACGCTTAAAACATTTAAATGAAGAAAAAGACTTAATTACAGAAGTATGTTTAAAATTTGCTGATATTTTTTATTTAGAAGGCGATGCGTTAAGTTTTACAAATGAAATTAAACATGCAATAAATACGGGTGACTCAAAACCAATCTATACAAAATCATATCGCTATCCACAAATTCATAAACAAGAAATTAAAGAACAAATTTCAGAAATGTTAGATCAAGGAATAATTCAACATTAAGTTTCACCATGGTCGTCCCCTGTATGGGTAGTACCGAAAAAAATGGATGCATCAGGCAAACAAAAATTGGCGTGTAGTGATTGATTATCGTAAATTAAATGAAATTACCGTAAATGATAAATATCCTTTACCTAATATATCGGACTTATTAGATCAATTAGGGCAATATCAATATTTTTCTACATTAGACTTAGCCTCTGGTTTTCATCAAATCGAGGTCGATCCAAAAGATGTTTAAAAAACTGCATTTTCTGTAGGAAATGGGCATTAAGAATTTTTACGTAGGCCGTTTGAACTAAAAAATTCGCCGTCAACTTTTCAAAGAGTTATGGATCACATATTAGTTGGTTTTACAAAACGAAAGATGACTAGTTTATATGGACGATGTAAAATTTATTCTGCAACAATACATGAACATATTTCTAGACTTACAGAAATATTTACCAGGTTAAGACAAGCTAATTTAAAATTACAACCAGACAAATGCGAGTTTTTGAGAAAAGAAGTTATTTATTTAGGACATGTTATTACAAAAGATGTAGTAAAACCTAATCCAGCAAAAATTGAGTGTATACAAAATTTTCCTCAGCCAAAAACACAAAAAGAAATAAAGTCATTTTTAGGTTTAGCAGGTTATCATAGACGTTTTATATCAAACTTTTCTAAAATGCTAGCGCATTTGCAATCGGCGCAATACTTTCTCAAAGTCCTATAGGTAAAGATCTTCCAATAGCTTATGTTTCAGGGATATTATGTCCTGTAGAATCGAGGTATTCAGTTACTGAACGTGAATTATTAGCAATAGTATGGTCCGTGAAGTACTTTAGGCCTTATCTCTTTGGCAGAAAGTTACTGATCATCGACTCTTAACCTGGTTATTTTCAATACAAGATCCTGGCAGTAGATTAGCTCGATGAAAATTGAAATTAGAGGAATATGATTATGAAATTATTTATAAACCCGGTGTTGTTACGTTGTGCAGAAGGGTTACCGAATTTGTCAATCCGTACAAAGTCGAGGATCCCACTAACACTAGGTAGGTAAATAGGTATTTAGTTGATACGAAATAGGCAGGGGTGACGCTAAGTTTTTTTTTGGAGGGGGGATGTTAATAATTCCAAACTAAATGTTTAGTGATGGTTTAGTGGTGATTTTATCGTTCTGAAATTCTTTGCTTTTACGTTGTTTTTGTATTTTTTGCTTGTACGTTGTTTTTACATTTTTTGGTTCTGCTTGTGCGTACCTACATTGTTTTCTATTTTGACGGTACACGGTACTTTGTTGGTGTTAATTATGGCGGCGGGTGGTCCATCGCGAGAAAATGATATGTGCGACATTTCAAAGTGTTACGACCCAGATTGTAATCTATACCATAACTATCGAATATGCAAAGATTATCAAAAGAAACGTTGCCAGAAAGAGGAAAAATGCAAAGTTATGCATATCTCCATGGTACAGGAGACATTGTATAAATGGTCGCATAAGTTAACTCCCTACATATTGAGCGGAGCATTCAGAACACTACAAATTGCCGGAATATGCCAGTCTTTTTGTGATAAAAAACAATGCAAATATGGCGCGGTCCGTAAATATGTTCATGTTCAGTTGAAATGCTCAATGTGCACGGACGAAATCGAGAAAGACTCTGAGAATTCTGAAGCATTGCCGCTACACTATTTGCGTGGTTTGCCTCAGAAGGGTTTTTTTAGAAAACAATGGTGTTGCTACGTGACCGTTGTGCAGAGAGGATACCGAATTTGTCAATCCGTACAAAGTCGAGGATCCCACTAACACTAGGTAGGTAAATAGATATTTAGTTGATACGAAATAGGCAGGTTTTTTGGAGGGGGATGTTAATAATTCCAAAATAAATGTTTAGTGATGGTTTAGTGGTGATTTTGTCGTACCGAAATTCTTTGCTTTTACGTTGTTTTTGTATTTTTTGGTTGTACGTTGTTTTTATAGTTTTCGTTTGTAGTTCTTATATTTTTCGCTTGTACGTTGTTTTTACATTTTTTGGTTCTGCTTGTGCATACCTATATTGTTTTCTATTTTGACGGTACATGGTACTTTGTTGGTGTTAATTATGGTGGCGGGTGTTCCATCGCGAGAAAATGATATATACGTGCGACATTTCAAAGTGTTACGACCCAGATTGTAATCTATACCATAACTATCGAATATGCAAAGATTATCAAAAGAAACGTTGCCAGAAAGAGGAAAAATGCAAATTTATGCATATCTCCATGGTACAGGAGACATTGTATAACAGGTCGCACATATTGAGCGGAGCATATTTTTTATTGACAGATGGAAGAGGCTCTCAATACATAAGAAAGTTTTGTCCTATATACGAGGACTTCATATCCCATTCATAAAGAAATCAACACAAACAAACAGTTGTGCCTATAGAAAATAAATGGTCTAAAAAGGAGTTAGATATTATACAAAAATTAACAGATAATTTATTACAGATTGGTGCAATATCTGTTGTTAATTATTGTAACGATCAACAATTATCAAAAATTTTCACAGTACCAAAATCAGATGGACCATTTTGGCTAATTTTAAATCTAAAAATCTAAATTAGTTTGTAAAAACTGGCCATTTTAAAATCGAACATAATAAAATAATTTCCAGGCTTATTTATCAGAATTGCTTTATGAGTACAATAGACCTAAAAAGATGCATATTATTTAATACCTATATAGGTAGATTCATCTCATCAAAAATATTTCAGATTTAATTTTAATAGCATGTTATATGAATACAACTGTTTAAAATTCGGTTTAAGCTGTGCCCCCTTGATATTTACTAAAACTTTAAAACCTGTTGTTAAATTATTAAGAGAAAGAGACGTTCTTTTAGTAGTTTACTTAGATGATTTTTTAATATTAGGAAGATCCTATGAAGAGTGTGTATATAATGTTAAATTAACATTAAACTTATTGACACATCTGGGGTGTTTAATTAACTATGCAAAATGCAGCGTCACCCCTAGTAAAATATGCACGTTTTTGGGCTTTGTTTACAATTCGCATGAACTGACAATGTTATTACCCGTAGAAAAACAGATTAGAATACTAAAGATGCTTAAACACGTTTTAGTTTTGTTTACATGTAAAGTTAGAGACCTTTCCAAGATTATTGGGACTCTTGTCTCTGCTTGCCCAGCTATTAAGTATGTAGGCCGACAAGGCATCATGTCAGTTTCATAAGGAAACTGAATGGAGTTTATTCGATGATTCTTTTCAAGGTATTGTCAAGAAATTTGGTAAACTGGCGATAGACCTTGGCAGTAGACTTAATAAAAAATGTTTAACTTTTATATCTTGGATGATTAGCTGAAGAACGTTATGAAGTAATACAAAGGCTGTTCCCTTCAAATATTTATACCCATAACAGCAAACAATTATTTACAAGAACAGTAAACAATGTTTTATAATACTATGATGATTTTCAGCATTAAATAGTTCTAATTTTATTCTAACAGCCCCGGGTTTCTGAATATGAATAGTTATTCTATGTGTTTCTATCAGTACATACAAACATTCAAAATGTTTCTTTTCTTGTGCTTTGCCCAATACAGGGCATTACGTCGTTACACAGACGCCGAAAGGTTACGACTGTGTGAAATTAATTTAGAAAACCTAAACACGGTAGTGCCTGGATTAAATAGCCGGTGTGGCAGTTTAAACACAACCGTAAAAGAACTCCAAAAAAGCAGGACCGAAGAAGAAAAAGTTTGGAAAGGCCATAAATGCCAATTTTACGGATGAAATGAATATTTGTGCCAGATCAATAGACAGGTTAACAGGACCCAAAACCGTTCTCAAAGGATACCCTCGTGTATGCAACAAGGGTATGGAAGATATTAATAAGGAAAAAGGTGTTATTAGGCAAACACGGTAATGAAACCAGGAATGTGAATGTGTTATGAAGTGAAAATTTTGCGCTGGGGGATGGGGTGCGAAAGTTAAGAGATAGAAACCTACAAGGTCTTCACAAAATAAATCGCCTAAAGAAAAAGTTGAACAATCTCCGCCGACATAAAAAGACTGAGGATCGTGTGTCTGGGAAGTGCGGTGCTTGTTGTTAGAGTTTCTAGAAAGGATTTCTTTATGTGTTCGCCAATATTTCTTTAAATATTTATTTACATATGGCGTGTTTATTGTTATAGCTAGCCGCCTTTTCTTTTAAACAAAATAAACAAATCATTCTTATTTCTCGCTGCAATTGTGGAGATCCAGGCCCTGTGTTTCCTGATATATTAAATGTTTTAAGCTTTAAATTAAGCTTAAATTTGAATAGAGCCATCAAAACGAATAAACTTAAGCCTTGTCTAATAGCACCATGTTACATTTATAAATTAAAATATTTTTAACGTGGCTGTGTTGTAAGGCGCTAGGTTAAATATTTCTTATGTTAGAGTTTTGTAATTAACACCGATGCTTAAAGATTTATGTAATAAAAAGCTATCTTGTGTCATTCATTAACGCCGATTGAAGTTCAATTAAATAAGTCAGGCCTGCCCGTAACCCCACGGATTGAGTTAAAACATTTCGAGGAAAAGGAAAGCAATTATTTTCGTTTTCAGCAGGCTACAGTCGTTACAAATCAACCAGTAGAAACGGAAAATATTGTGTTAAGTAAGGAAATGGCAATTAAATTAAAAAATTTATTTGGGGATATGAACGACATGCAATAATTAGATTTTTTTATTTATTTGGATGAATATTTATTTTCTTTTTGTATACGAGTTATTGAGGAGGTTCATACAAGTAGAGACACTAAAATATTTGAACACAAGCAAGAAAATCAAAGAAAGAACATAAACAGGGCATCTCAAGAGAAGCCAATAGCAACACTGAGAGTCGGGATCACCACGAAATAGTTAATAAACAATAAACAATTAAAGAAAACACTGCAGTAGGTTAACATTTCCACACCGACGCAGGGTTGCGGTGAAAAACTCGAAAGAAGAATACACTTTGACGTGTATGAGGAAGAAAAAGAACCTACAAAAGAAAAAGGAAGAGAAGAAAAACCGGAGAGCGAATCTCGAGACATCTCTTAAGAAAAGAAAACATGGATACGACGATTTTAGAAGCACTAACGGCGCATAAAAGCCCGCAACCTTTATAAGACCCCAAACGTTCCACCCGAGCAAGGGAAATGCCAGTAATTGTATAAAAATTACGAAGGAACGGCGATTGCGAACGTTTGGGATAATCCTTTAAAAAATTTCTATTTGGGTTCCTTTTTAGAAGGAAGCGCCAACTAGTGTTATAAAATACACACAAGCAATAGCAAAAATGCACAAAAATGATGGGCACGCGACGACTTCCTATTAGAATTGAAGACTTAATAGAAGATCTACGGGATAAAGTCGAAAAAAGAAAAGAAGGACCAAATGAGTTACGAACTAAAAACAATACTTCACGAATACGACAAGGGGCTTAACCCATGGAAATTCATAAAATTCTTTGAAAAAGGTTTCAACCAGGAGGCGGCTTACCTTATCACTGGCGGACACATTGCCTAAATCGTAAGCCGAGAACCCTACAGAAAGTAAAAGAACTGGAAAACTGACAAAGCACCACGTGAATCCCAGAAGCAGATAACGGCATCTCCCAATGCAAAAGAATTTTCAACCCCACCAACAAACCACCGATGTAAATTATGCCACCATGGAACTTGTAAGAAACTCTTCACACGCAAGAGGAAATTTTGAAACAAGAAGATTCCCTAGTCAGGACACACAATACCGACGAAATGGAAATTGGTATGACACAGGACGGTCCTATCAAAACCACCAGGCACGGCAAGTCCAACCTCCCACAATGAACAGAGTTCGTACCTACGAAACATTGCGGAAGAAGTTACCGCCAGGCAAATGCATATGGAGAAAATTATCAAAGAAATACTAACCTGCCAACACCACAGACGACAGACAATAGGCCAAGATGCTATAACTGCAACAGGCCGGGACATTTGGCTGCAACATTCCCTGACGTTGCGAGAGGTTCCCCAAATGGCAGGGGGCGGAAAAATTAGAACTTCCAACCACCCTAAACATTAAGAGGGGATATAATACAGGTGCTAAAGCAACACATCTTACTTGACATACAAGTAAACAACCTTCCAACAAAAGCTATCCTAGATACAAGTAACGCCAAAAACATACGTGCAAGTTTGTTACCCAACTTTGAACCAAAAACAACATTTAAAAACTTAATTACTGCCCGAGGTCACCGAATACCGGTCATAGGCATATTATATTTCAACTACAAATTCAAATTCACATTACGTGAAGCTGAAATTATAAAGTCACCACATCCACTAATACTAGGTATGGAATATTTAACAAAATTTAAAACGATAATAAATTTACAAGATGACGTAGTAATATTTACGGAGGGGCACACCCAACATAAACTTCCAGTGGCGTGTAAAAGAGGAAACCAAAAAGTTAACAAAACTGTGCCTGTTCTGTCGAGATTATTCTAATACGTTAAAAAATTGTAATGATGATGAAGTTAAATTTTGTCTCAATTTTGATTTTGTTAGAATTATAAGACGTAGATTCTCTCTTTTTTTAAATTTTTTTTCTATTTCAGAAATGTTCAAGATTCTACTTCTGATGGTATATTACTTGGCCTTTCCACTCTCTGGCTTCGAAGAAGTTTCCGACGAGTTAAACCAAATATATACCAAGAGGCGAGTGTGCGACGTTGATGTACAGGGGATAAATAAATTTGTAGAGCCAGAGCTAAACACTAGAATAAATAGTTACCTCCTAGGGGAAAAACATTGGCATCGAATACTAGGCGGGAGTTGTTTCTGTGTGCACGAGTTCTGAGGATGATTTCAAAAGTATTGATAAAATTCTAAGGGCCGGTTTTATAGGTTCAGTTTAAACTAAAGTTTAACTTGAAGATTCACTTAACAGGTTTAAATTGTAGATTTTAGTGTTTTGTAAAATACTGTTTTATAAGCGTTTGTCAAGATTGTCAGTGTTATTATTATAGAACCTCCCAGAATCGACCTAAGTCGAAGAATAAATAGGAACTTCGACTTAGAAAAAAATTATCAAAAGGCAATTAATTTAGAGCATAACATATTTAAGACATCAGCGCCGGACACTGACACAAAAGGACTCATACACGCTCACAGAAAAGTAAGGCACAACAAGGCGCACAATTCAAAAGTTTGCCAAAGGAGGACTTGTTCCTCCTTTTAAAAGACTAGAATTATTATCAATGTATTTAATATAAATACTTACTAACTTTATTTAGATTTTCCTGAAAGTTTGTTTGTAATTTCGTTTCGATTTGGTGAAGGTTTTAAATATGAATTCCGAATCAGCGAATTTTAAAAAGAATCTCTTTTAGTTTCTCTTACCAAGAAATAAACATTTTAGAACGTGAATTAAGTGATAACCAGAACACATAATGAAAAGGCGGAGTGTTGGGTCAGAATCGAGACTGACTTTAATAGAATTTCAGGAGTAGTGTACCATCCGAAAGCAGTTTTATTTTCAATTCTCTATTATAACACAATGTAGTCATTTCTTTTATAACAATTCAATTCTAATTTTTAAAATACTGCATCCATTTACATAAAAATAAAAAATGCGACAGTACAAAGCGGCAACTGTTACTGAGAAAGTTTCACAGCGGGCAGAAGCTAAAAGTCTGTTAGAAGATGCAAACAGTAAATATTTACATGAAGAGCCACAGCTAAAACTTCAAAACATGAAAGAAAAACATCAGCAAGAGATGAAATTAATGATCCAGAAGGCAGAAATGGAGATGAGGCTAATGCAAGACGAACACCACATCAAAATGGAAATTTTATAAAAAAAAATTAACAAAAACTTAAAACAAAAGAGTAAAATTAGGAAAACAATATGTTATGAACTTTATTTATCATATATTGTTATATAAAAAGCTTAATGATTTAAAAGAGTTTATTAAAATATTCACGGATTAATTGGTATCTGATTATATTATTTACTCCACCCATCTCCCTGATATTTTCGGTTTCAACACAGTTTACAAACTCAATCGCTTCTTCCTCCACTGCATCTATTGGTGGAAATTCTTCATTAAACATATTAGCAATGTTGTGTAAGACAGATGTAGCAACAACAACCGCTTCAAGCTTAATACAAGTTTCAACATAATTCCAAAGGCCAGAATAGGAAACCGTCGTTTCAACATGTGAAAGATCTTTTCAATAGGGGTGCGTTTTAATTTGCGATTCATTAAAAATTGATTCCTCTGCCACAATGGGATTACCTAAAACTATTGAATTTATGGACAAATTTTTGAGTGATTTTTAGGTGAAAGTGTTGTACCTTGGACAGTTTTGTACTTGAGCCAGTTTTAAATTTGTAGCTTGTATTGCAGTCACGCCGTTTTCAGACTGGTCTTAGTTTGAGTCTAACCCATCGCAGTGCGCCACATAAAAATACAGTCATGTCTTCATGTTTATGACGGCATTCTTGTGTGACAAAAATGTGTGTTTGGAAAAGTAAATAATTTGAGGTATGTTTCCATCTAATTGCATCGTTTAATTACATTTGCTACTATTGAAAAAAAATGATATGTATCTAGGAGATACATGCGACCGCTGATGTCATTTTTTTTTATTTAGGCGATAAAATGGATTCCACACTCAAAAAGTATGATTTAACGAATGAAAATGTCTGTGAGGCGCTGAGAAATCTATTGTTGCAAGAGGAAAGTGATGATGAAAATCAAAGAATAGATATAGAAGATGAAGACAGTGGCACAGACGCATCTGTTTATGTTGAGGAGCGGGAAGAAAATTCTGAGAGCGAACAAAGTGATTCTTCTGCAAGTGAAGGTGATGAAGAAGATAATGCAACATATTTTGTTGGAATTCAAAGAAAAAGAAATATTGTAGTGAATGAATGGAGATGGCGAAAACTTCCCCTTTCACAAAAAAGAAGAAAACATGCCCAAGATATTCGTATGCACATACCTGGAGTAATTGGAAAAGCAAAGCAAGCTAATGGAATATACGGAACATGGAACCACTTCATTGACGATACAATGCTACAAGAGATTGTTGAATGCACCAATAAATACATTGAAAGTGTTCAAGAAAAATTCAGTCGACCTAGAGATGCTAAAATAACAGATATTGTTGAAATTAAGGCAGTTATTGGCTTGTTGTATTTAGCTGGCGTTTACCATGCTAATCGTTTAGGTTTAGATGAACTATGGTCTGAGGATGGCGTACAAAGATTTAGAAGAACCATGAGTTTGAGAAGATTTCGTTTTATATTGCGTTGCCTGAGGTTTGATGACATGGAAACCAGAAATGAGAGAAAAAGAATCGACCGTTTGGCAGCAATAAGAAATATTTTCGATGCATTTGTAACTAACTGCCAAAAATCATACGACAACGTTACTATTGACGAAAAATTAGAAGCGTTTAGGGGACGATGTCGTTTCCGACAGTATATACCTTCCAAACCGGCTAAGTATGGCATACAAATATTTGCCCTTGTAGACGCAAGACTATCTTATACCTACAATATGGAGATATATGCTGGAGAACAACCGGAAGGACCTTATGCCATAAGCAATAAACCAGTTGATGTTGTTAAAAGACTTGCTATTCCTATTTGTAATTCTGGTCGCAACATCACAATTGACAACTGGTTCACAAACTATGATTTAGTAGAAGATCTTAGGAAAAAAAACTCTCTCTTGTAGGCACCCTGAAAAAAAATAAGCCACAGATACCTAGTACTTTCAAAGATATCAAAGGTCGAAGTGTTCCATCTAGCATGTTTGGTTTTCAGAAAGAGTGTATTCTCGTCTCTTATGTACCAAAACCGAAAAAAACTGTTATTTTATTATCAAGTGCGCATTTTGATAATAAAATAGATTTATCAACGGGTGAACAACAGAAACCAGAGATAATAACATTTTATAACAGAACTAAAGGTGGTGTAGACACTGTCGACAAAATGTGTGCAAGCTATAACGTTGCTCGGAACACAAGACGCTGGTCTATGGTGGTGTTTTTTTCTATATTGAATATTTGTGAAATTAATTTCCAAATACTTTTTGTTGGTAACAAAAACAAAGTGAAAAGTAGAAAAAGTTATTTGCATCAACTGGCATTGCAGTTAACGGAAACAGAGATCCAAAGGCGACGAGTGAAAAATGTAGAAGTTCCACCAGATTTCGCAACTGAAAATGACCCGGCCTCTGTTCTAGCTGAGAATGAAAACTTATCCCGAAAAAGAAAACGATGTAGTACTTGCTATTCACAAACAAAAAAATCCCGTCTCACAAAATTTTCCTGTGTAAAATGTTTAAAATATTTGTGCCTTGAACACTGTAAAAATATTTGTAAAGATTGTGTTCCTCAGTAAATATTTTCGATTATTTTGAATATTTTTTAAGTTTGTCATTTTTGTTTTGTTTTGTAAGGCAAGAGTGTTCATATAAAGCAATTTTCGAATTTTCTGAATTTTTTTCGGACCTAAAAATAGCAATGTATATATCAGATACATGTGCGACCAATCCTGCAAGTTTTTAAGCGCGACTAACGGAAGGTTAATACAAACATCGAAAGTTCTCAGATATCTCAACACATAACGGGGTATGCCATGGAATTAGGAAACAACGCCTTAATATGCCATAGCTGTGATTCTCCTCTTTTCACATACTGCTTAACACGTTTTTGTATTATGTGTAATACCATTTAAGTTTTTGTGAAAATTAATATTTTACTGTTAACACCCTATGCATTAATCAGTTTATCATCTTTTTACGAATCAATGTCTTTTTTATTTACTTGTATAATTATAAAATTTTTAATAAATATTTGTAAAACTATATGTGATTTATTTTAAGTTTATTTTCCTGGACTATCACGTAAAACAAGTAATGTTTCTTTACTCGACTAATTTTACAAGATAATTTAACGACATATGTCATCTTTATGATATAGAACCATGTGCTTAATACTCCAATACACTGTAATTTTTGACGTGTTATAAACATTTTTACGAACAGATGGAAATAACTCTATTTATACACAGTAGTAGTTTAGACTTCAGACTTGAAAGCTTCCCTAAAACGCATCATTGTGAATTGTTTGTGTGTGGACTTTTTAAAAAGTGAATAAAAATGTAATAATATTTCACATTTAAAAGTGTGTGGTGCTCTAATACTAAAGTTTTTGTTTTTTCACATTGGAAATACCTTCTATCAGGTACGTTTTTCATTTATATTTTTTTATATGGTATAATCTCGTAAAGATTAATAATTTTCAAACACTTTGCAGTGCCAAGAGATTTTTTGGGTGTTTTAAAATTTATTCTTTTTTCAAAATTAAATAAATATATTTCAGTACTATAAATTTTACAATTAGGTATAATAGTCTAGAATTGTTTAGATTCTAGTATACATGATTTGGAATTGGAAAAATGCTTATTTTTTTCACTTATTCTTACCTTTCTGAAATTATTGTTTCGAAATAAGATTTAGAAATTTTTAATAGGTATTTATTGTACTTATAAAAATATATGCAAAACTGGGTATTGAAAATAACTTGTGTGTAAAATTAATAAACTGAGTTTAAAATATTTTTCCTAGAGTCTTCTTAAAAATTGTCGTTATAGCCAGTGATATTGCTTTAAAGCCTACTCAAATTTTAAAACCAATAAAACGTGAGTACTTATTTTTAAGTAGGAGTAGGTAGCTAAACTTACTTTTAAATGTACAAATTAAAATAGGAATTTTCTCAGCTTTATGCATTTGTTAGGGGGAAGTCTCAAATACACTTGTGTGGACATTTTTGATGACGGATATAGCGGGAGGCCAACAAACTGTCCATTTTGTGAGAAACAGTTCATGTTATATCCTGTTATCAGACAGCTGTAATAACATACCGAGAGACCAAAAACTACTTCCTATGGGAAACTGACTTTTGGTTGAAATCTCCATGTGTGAGGTTCTGCTGTCCTCAAGCTTAATGTTATCACATGTTAATGTGGCAGCCCAGCTGCAATAGCAGGAGGCCAAAAACTACTTCCTGTGGGAAACTGGCCTTTAGTTTCACCAGATGTCATGAGTCATCGATCCATGTCTGATGTTGTTGTGAGAATGTAGAAGAACGCACTACCGGGCGTCAAAATGACGCGACACCAATTTATTTCTCAGGGGGCGCCAGTCGCGTATTACCCCGTTCTTCTACCTCCCAGGCGGGTTCGAGATAAGATGTACTTCGGTAGCCGAGTAATGGACCAAGGCTGCACTACCACAGATCGAAAACGACGCTCTCTCTGGACCCGAATTCCCTCGTTAGGGGTTTAGGCACCTCTTAATTTCCTGAATTTTTGCATAAAAAAATCCCAACCGAAGAATTTCTCTGCGGAGGGATTAGTTTTGGTACGCGGAAACCACGTTTTGGTCTATTAATAACGGAATTTATTTCTCAAAAAAAACGCATAAAAAAATCCCTATCAAACCTCCGTAAAGCAACCAGAAGGTCGAACGTTAATGCGAATTAACTCGACACATCCGGTTTTCTATACGAAAGTTCCAGAGATTATAGACCGTCAACAGGCCTCAAGATCAATTAAGAAACAATAGTTCAAAGAATCCGTTTATTTAACAGAATTGGTTATACAAAATTCTCAAGATAAGAATCGTGCCTTCCCCAATCAAGGTAGTGACTTTCAGACCATACAAGCGAGAGCGCTCACGTAGAAAAGATTCATACATACCTTCTCAGAATCAAAATGCGAGCTTTTTGAATCATTTCAGACTCTGGGTAAATGAATAATTAAGGCTGACTGAAATTAACTTAAAAAAGTTTTACTAAATGAATTTGGTTTCGCTAGAGACTACTTAGCTTTAAAGTTCTTGTATCGTGGAGATTCACGTACTCAAACACATTCAGAGGACTTATTACTGCGTAAGTTGAATGACGTTCGATCAGTCCACGACTTACTAACCCTCATCACAGTCGTTCAATATTATCGATATGGCAGCTACTCACCTTCGAGCGACTTTTAGGCAAAATTGAATTTTTGGATTTCTATGCACAAGGCGTTTTCCTCTATAACTTTGTCATTTGAAAAGCCCTGTTATTGGCTTTTCTACCATTGCTTTGTCTGGACCACTCAACGCGCTCGACCAAATTGCGAGCCGCTGAGTCAATCCAAACACTTTCCATGCGAGAAACCGGCCTTGTACATATGCATTGATTTTTATCAATTTTTGCTTATCGGCACTACGCCTGCTTTGTCAAAATCGTCTATTTTGCCTTTCGGATGCAGTGCATCGCTAAAATTTTATGCTCATACTTTAGAATTGGGCTTTCAATGACCGTACCTCAAAGGTCAATGTCTTTGGTGGAGGAATAAAAAATAAAAAATATTTTAAAGTATATTTTCGTAATATTTTTTAAACTGACTTTGTGGTACTTTTGAAAAATCTATTTTAAGACCAATTTTAGCGTACTTTTGAAAAATCGATTTTCGAGCCAAATTTCAAGGTACTTTTGAAAAACTAATCTGCGGGTGAAATTTTGGCGTACTTTTGAAAATTCGATTTTCAAGCCAAATTTCAAGGTAGTTTTGAAAAATTAATCTGCGGGTGAAATTTTGGCGTACTTTTGAAAAATCGATTTTCAAGCCAAATTTCAACGCAGTTTTGAAAAATTAGTCTGCAAGTGAAATTTTGGCGTACTTTCGATAAATCGATTCTTGAGCCAAAGTTTGACGCCCTTTCAAAAATATTATTTTTGTGGTACCTTTGAAAAAGTATATTATTCATAAATCTTTGTCATTATATACTTCTGCTCTCATATCCTGAACCAAAAACAATTTTTCTAAGTGAAAATTCGGTGTTTCTTCGAATTTTCACCTCCAACGCCTTATAGAACACAAAACGGTCCTTATGGACTGATCTGTGCCTCTGCAGACTCTTAAAAATGTCTTTAAATGAAATTTTTGCCTAAGTCGAATTTTGATTATGTCGACTTTGGAGAGTTCTACAACAAGAACAGTAGTTTTAATTGATTCCCAGACATGGGTCATTCACCTTTGACCAGATGCTTATTATGTGACATAAAATAACGGTCGTCCACGTTTCTCGGAAATTGAACACTGCTCCACCAGCTTTCTCATAGGTTTTGATTGGCTGATCACTGATGATCACAACTCCGCTCCGAGGTTCTCTTATTGCATATCTACTAGTGCAGTGTAGTGTAACATGTGGTTTTGCTCATTGAATGGTAGTATTACATTGACTATATTTTAACCTTAAAAACTGAAAAGCTACTTTAATTGCTGACATGTCTCCTGTTGTTCGTTGAGCGATATGTAGGTAATGTACCTAGAGCCGTTTCAAGGTACAACATTAGTGCCTCAATATTTACTTTCTATACGCATTGAGCTAAAGCAATTATCTACATTAAAAAAAATTTAAGAAAATAAAAAGCGAGCTGCATAATTCATTTCATTTCAGAAATGCCACGCAGTAAAGTGGATAAAAAGCGACCTCCAGTGTAAAAACAGAATCTTGAGGAGGCTGTTGAAGAAGTTGAAAAATAAAATATCGTTCCGGGAAGCTGCGAAAGATGTCTCAAGGGCTACCCTAGTGAGACATGTAAAAAAATATCGGCTGAAAAAATATACAAATATGTAGTTCACAATGATGTCAAAAAGGTTTTTACTAAACCAGAAGAGGCTCTACTTGTTTCATATCTGATACAGGCTGCACGCTTACACTATAGGCTTACCCTGCGCGAAGTCTGGCGTTCCAGTTTGCGAAAGCAAACAACAAAAAATATTCGGCAAAATGGGACATACAACAAGAGGCAGGAAAACAATGTTTCGAAATATATTGGAAGAAAGGCAATATGCACTAAATCGGATTTGGAATTGTGACGAAACTGGCATTTCCCACGTTTCCCCAAAGTACTGGGTCCGAAAGGGACAAACAGGTCGGCCGCATGATTTCAGTCGAGAGGGAACAAATGTTACAATGATCGCTGTTGTTAACGCCATTGGAAATATTGTTCCGCCTATAATTTTGTTAAAAGGAGCACCACCAGGCGCAATAGGAGCGGCTGCTATTGTAATGATATAATTTATTATTTTAGTTACACACGCGTGTGCTCCTAGAGTTCATAGAACCTATCCTGTTAGTTTTAAGTTAAGCAATTTATCTAGGTTAAGTATTTGGCAATATCGCAAAATTTTCAATTATGTCCAGTCCACGGGCTACATGAACTTTGAGAATCAATAAAATGTTATACTTTCAAAGTGAACAGATGTGTTTAATTTCTTTAAATTACATCACAACGGTCGGTTATACTGTCATCCTCCGATGAAGAGGCGACCACGTTGCCGATACCTGAACCATCCAGCGCTATTATGGACAATGACATTCCGCAAGAATTGCTTATTTTATTAGGCGAAGACCCCACGGTCAAGGGCAGCGCAGAAGGAGACGATGTGACCTCTTCAATTTCAAATCGATGGAATCACTATATCAAAGTCGGTGATAATTCGGAAAATGGAGAAACAATTAAAAAAATGTATACCATGCCGACAAACTGCGCATTTACAGCGCAACCGAATTGGCTGTTCTCATGACAGATTCGGAAACAAGGAAGGACAAGTTTTTAGTTAAAGTATAAATGCAGTTAATCGTGGGACTGAGTGCCCTAGCTAGAGTAGCCGACAATCTATTAAAACAAAAGGCAAGTAAGTTCGCTTATCACACAAACCTTACCAACTATAATGGATGCGGGAAGAACGGTAGCAGACATATTCAATATGCTTTCGAGCCACAGGAAATTCCGATTGTTTCCTCTTTTAAATCAAAACGTTAAAAATGTAGTTTTTGAATCCAAGCCTTATGAATTTCTATGTGGCAAGGACTTAGGTGAGCGAACCTGCAAAACACCAAAGGAAGGAATTTAAAGCACTAAACACTATGCCTAAAAAATTCAGCAAGAAAAACTTTCAATTTCGGAACCTTTAAATTCCAACACCCTCTACCAGACAAATCACAACTTGATATCCAAGGCAGTGCCCAATGGATAAATGAGGGGAGGGGGCGACTGGACCAGCACCGTTGGGAACGGCACCACAGAAGTCAAGACTAGCGCAGGAGGAAGTAACACAGGTAACTAACCAGTGCAGCAGATTACCTTTCTTTTACCACAACTGGGCATCACTAGCAAAGAACAAAGTACTTCCTGATTGGATTAGAGGCTATAAAATAAAATTTAAAATAAAGCCATATTAGATAAAAACAACCCACTGTAAACAACTCAAAAACAATAAACAACAGAAGAAATGCTGGTCCACACATTTCACTGTGGTTATCGAGGACTCAGTACTTGGAATTCTCAGCTGAACCTAACATAATCCGCTAATTTTGTGGGTTCAAGGTAAACCACAACTGAACTACGCATGCGACACTAAACCACAATTGTACAACGCATAATACGAAGCTCAACAGCAGTTCATGTTTAAACCTCGTTTGAGATGGTAATATACTGGCTCTAAGCAATGTAAGGTTAAGTGTAGAAAATTTCTTATTCAAACTATATCTAGTTAGGTGTCGCATTACATATATCTGATCATCGGACAAGAGTACTATTGATAGTGATACTATTGTTTTTATTATACTGTTATCCCTGACTCCAGAATACGCTCTGTAAGTCGGGCTTCAATCGACATTATGTATGGCCGCTGTCCGTTTTACGCTACGCTACGCCCTGCTCTGTGCTGTCCTCTCCACCGCCCGTCGTATGTGTGGCCGTGCACTTATAAGACCAGGGTAAAGCCCCAAGAGTGCAAATGTTGAGGAGGCTATTGGAATGAAAGTAAAAAGGCTTACATATTCAGACTTGAAAGAAGGAATGTAACAAACAAAAAGAAACAGTATGACTGTTTCTTTTTCAATTGAGTGTTAAAGTTATAAAGTTAATTGTTGTTAGAATGGAGAAATATCTGGGCTAAGTTGTGAATATGAAAATATTTTTATAGGCTCAACTAGCCCTCCTAGGGTAACCCTCCAGAGGGTAAAATAATGTAAGTACAAACTGTTCTATCTTGTTCTATTTTGTTTTATTTTATTGTTTAACAAATCTGTATCTTGCTTTCTACCACTATGTTTTATTTGATAAAGTATCCATTTAATAACCTAAATTCAGATCCTCTCGTAAGCCAAGTGAGTAACTTCAAAGCGTGTATAATATATATATATATATATATATATATATATATATATATATATATATATATATATATATATATATATATATATATATATATATATATATATATATAACAATATATCACCAGAAAATTTTATAGATCACTTTTACTTTCAGTTGTTGTGTGTGTGTTGTACAGTGCGATAGAAAAATGGACGCGCCTCACGCATTTTTAAGACAAACAATTAGTTTTGGAAGATGTTAATGGTATTGAAGAGGAAGAGAATTGATTGAAGGGGGTGATGAAGGTGTGGAAACTGATGTTGCTGATGAGACACAGAAGATATCTGTGAGATGCCTATCACTATTATTATATATATATATATATATAACAATATATCACCAGAAAATTTTATAGATCACTTTTACTTTCAGTTGTTGTGTGTGTGTTGTACAGTGCGATAGAAAAATGGACGCGCCTCACGCATTTTTAAGACAAACAATTAGTTTTGGAAGATGTTAATGGTATTGAAGAGGAAGAGAATTGATTGAAGGGGGTGATGAAGGTGTGGAAACTGATGTTGCTGATGAGACACAGAAGATATCTGTGAGATGCCTATCACTATTAGACATGTAACTACAGGAAATTTAAGAATGGTGTATAGCACAGGTGCATTTATCACTGTGGAAAATATTCATCGAGGGGATGTGTACTTGTGCATAAGGTGTTACATACCATATTCTATTATGATTGGTAATGATGCTGTACATCGGCATGGAAGTATTCATACCACAATAGAGTGGAAGGCTGCTCCGAGAATATTCTGTGCTGCATGTAATTCTGACATATCAGTTATATGTCTAGTAGATAGTTGCTGCATTTGTAATAACACTGAAAATCAGATTCGGCCAAAATAATAAAGGTTACATTATCATTAAATATGTTCTATCATTATTGATTTTTTGGTCCATTGATATAGTGCTATCATAGTGACCACTGTTTTAAATAAAAAATCACAAGTATTCATAATATTTAAATTTTACATATCATCCAATCAACTAATGGGTTGAATTGCTTTACAGAAATATATTGTTGAAGTCACAAGTGTCAGTTAAAAGTCAAATAATGACTGTTAACTAGACTGAATGTCAACTGACTATTGTAGACTATTCTAAACTATTGTAGGACTTTAACTGAAACGTTATAATAGAAATACTTAGAGACACGATCATATGTTCTTCAAAGACCTATATAAATTATAACAACAGACAGATTCAAAAAAATAATACTATAGGATAAAATAGGTTTAGGGACCACAGGTGACTTCACTTTTATAAGACCAGGACAAAGCCCCAAGAGTGCAAATATTGAGGAGGCTATTGGAATCAAAGGAAAAAGGCTTACATATTCAGACTTGAAGGAAGGAATGAAACAACCAAGCAAAAGGAACGGATAATTGGAGTTAAGTACAGTACATACTGAGACACGTGACACGCAGCGCGAACTTGTTTTTGGAAGACTAATAGGCTACCTACAAATGTTACACCGGGAACTGACCCATTGTATAACTTTGGCGATTATCCTTTGGAACTAAAATATAGATTACAAGTCGCGTGTAATGATGCAAGGAATAATTTATTGATAGCAAATAATAATAGGAAACACACTTATGATAGAAACACTAATAAAAGTAGTTATAAGATAGGTCACCAAATACTTTTAAGGAATGAATCGGGGACTATGTTAGAACCCTGGTATAAAGGTCTTTACCAAGTAGTGGAGGAAAAGTCTCCAAATATTGTAATAAAGATAGATAATAAGTTAGTAGAAGTACATAAGAATAGGGTAAAATTATATTTTGATAAGGAACAAAATAATTAGCTTTTAGAAAAACTGTTATTTTGACTTTTGCAGGGGGGTGAGCTGGATGATGAAATACAAACAATTGGTGAAAGTAATTAATAAGTAGATCAAGTTCAGTGCAGCTGAAAATATTATGTATTAGTTGTTATTTGTGTATATATAAATAATAGGAAAGCAAACTAGGTAATTTAGGTTAGCATTAAATTAATTGGAATGTAGAACTTTAAGACGAAGAATGTATATATATATATATATATAAAAGTAATAAAGCTATGGTGTAAAACTTAAAAATTAAGTATCACTAAGCTCTCCCTCGAAAGGACAAATATTACAGTTATTTCTGTTGCTATGTCTGCTGTTCGGCCCGCCACCAGATTCTACAGTATTCACCACCCGGACTATATGTTGCACACTTTGGCCATACCCGAATAGAGAGAGCGGTACCTTTAGCATAGAGTTGAAGTATACCAACACCAAGATGTTGCGAATGTCTCAGAAGCCATCACGAAGTTTGACG
The DNA here is from genome assembly GCA_936432065.2 of Rutpela maculata. Taxonomy (NCBI): domain Eukaryota; kingdom Metazoa; phylum Arthropoda; class Insecta; order Coleoptera; family Cerambycidae; genus Rutpela; species Rutpela maculata. The sequence goes on along the minus strand of OW386292.2, from coordinate 124,315,326 downwards.
GCATTTGCAATGCAACCAAATTACTATCTCCAGAAACTCAATGCACAGCACTGCTCCATCATTTAACCGAGCAACAGCATCAAGGATGCGATGAATGGAATCATACACAGTTGATCCAAACGAGGGCTGCTGGGTAAACCACTAACTTCTGTTTTTGGATTCAACGGCGACGTTAACCAAGATATTGACTCCCTGCCCTGTCGCGACACCAACTATTGAATAATTTATGTCTTCGTATCGCTTTTGAGACTTTTTTGTTTCTCGAAAATCGAGCTCAGGACACCTATATTGGTTTTTGTCTATCTGTCATAGTTTTAGAGAAAACCCCAAATCCCATATAATTTTGTACACCCTGTACTGTGGATGCACACTGGGTTTCTCCAAGTACAATGGATGCGCAGTAAGTTTTCCCGAGTACTATGGATGCGCAGTGGGTTTCCTGGAGTACAATAGATACGCAGTAGGTACGTTTCCTCGAGTACTATGAATGCGCAGTGGGTTTCCCCTGGTACCATGGATGAGCAGTGGATTCCCTCGAGTGTACTTCCTGAGTACTATAGGTGTACTCAGTAAGTATGTAGTACTTCTTTATAGGCATAAGTTAGTATGTCAATGTTCCTAATTCCTCGCGCAAGATGTCTTCCACGTGAACGAAGTCGCGGGCATTAGCTAGTATTCCTCGTAGTATCTTCAAGCTCATCAAAATAGCAATTTATTGTCGCCATATTCACACCAGCACGGGCCCTTCTGATGTTCGCCGATAAATCTTTCAGTAACTGTGGTTTCTTTTCATAAAACTTTTAAACTATTCGTTGCCTGACTTATTGTCTGCAAACCTTTTTTCTTTAGATCCTTTTCAGTTGAGGTAAGCCTGAACAATCTTTTTAACAACGGCTCTTCGTAGGGAACCCCCCCCCCCTCCCCCCGCCAAGAGCTGGAGCCCTTCAACTAAAATTTGTTCTTCATTCTGAGTCAAAGCGATTTGTCCCCCATAGGATTTCGTATGTTTGTTCTTTAGTGTATCATTGAGGGCTTGAGGGTGGAATAAGGAACCGCAAATTGTTCCGGTGTTGCCCTAATACTCAGTCTACTAGCCTGCACCGCCCTTACTGCATTTGCCATGTATTTCATATCATAATTTCATTTACTGTGCTTCGACTTTACTCCTGTAACGTGCAAAAATTGAAATTTAGCGCCGAGTATTCCAAACAGGTGATACATTTAAATAATATTTTGGGTTATGTTTGAGAGCAGACATGAATCTTTATAATATATACTGCTGTGGATGTCGATTGTTATACATAATGTTCCCCATCAGCTTGTTGTCGCAACAAGGTAAAATATAGCTTTCAGCGATATTCACAAATTATTTAATAAAAATTCTCTTACCGATATTTCTACACTAAAAACCACTTTAGCATCATTATTGCTCTCTTATGGATTGGTTCGAATCATCGGTGACGATTTCAAGACTAAACTATAGACGGCAGTTAATTAATTATATTCTAATGTGTAGGTGATCAAAATCACCACACCCGATCGATTTCGCCTCAGTTTGCGGTACCTGCACAAAAATCCATCCAATTTTTTTTCGCCACATTATGCATTTTTGTGCCTAAAGTTACTGGACTATAATTTAATTAAAAGATCTTATTATTATTATTTTTTTTAATAATACTTACTTTTCCTTATAGACCGCCCAAATAAATAGAGCAAATAAAGAAGCCATTCTGCAGCTTCAGCTGAAACAACTTCAATCGGCAACTCCATCCTCAGTAAGTATACTCTAATTTCATTGCTTTGTCGATCTTGAGTGACGTTTTATGTACCAAACACGTGTTGCCATTGGCATTTGTTATAACGTACCTAGGCAAATAAAGTAAATTTGGAAAAATTTTCCCTTTTATATAACAAGTAGGTATTAAATTAAATGTTCTCCTTTTCACTGCCCGCCAGTGAAGAATATACAGATATCGCAAAGGAGAGGTAAAACATAACAAAAATAAAATATATATATATATATGTGTATATGTATATATGTGTGTATATATATATATATATATATATATATATATATATATATATATATATATATATATATATATATATATATATATATATATATATATATACGCTACATTAGGGATGTCAAAACAGACATTTATTAGACACGAATCATATAAAAGACAAATAGAGTGTGTGTAGGCACACGCTCATATGCATATTACTATTATTGTCGTTATTATTGTTATTATTATTATTATAACATGGATCAGTACATAAGAAATTTTGAAGCTAAAAGTATAGACACATTAATCGCAAATAATACAACCGAATGTAATGCAATATTAGAACACAAAACACCAACTGATTTCTCGATATACCACACAAACATTAGAAGTATTGTAAAAAATATTGATGAGTTAAGAGTTGTATTAAATGATCTAAAAACACGATTTAATATTATAGTCTTAACAGAAACTTGGCAAATAACAGACACGACATTGTTACGAATTTCAGATTATGATATATTGTACAACAATGGTAACTTAAACCAAAATGATGGGCTAATAATTTATATCAATAATAGTTTAAATTACACCTATGATGTATTACATTTTGATAATATTAAAGTTATCTCATTGAAAGTGAAGCATAGCAATAAACTAATTCATATAACTTCTATATACCGGTCACCATCAACATGCCCATATGCCTTTAATGATAACTTGAATAAATACTTAGAAACAATATCTTCTGGAAAATCGGATATAGATGTCATTGTCGGTGATATGAATATAAATATTTTAAGTCCAAATGATTACTGTGAGGATTATTTAAATATAATGGCAGAATGGGGATTCATCTCTGCCATAAATGGGTACACAAGGATCCAAGGAAGTAGCAAAACTTGTATCGATCATCTATTTTTTAAAACAAAGATACCACATACATTAATAACTCCAATAATTCTAAAAACGTGTATAAGTGATCACTTCCAAATTATCTTCCTAATTAATTCACAATCTAAAAAAGAAAAAAATACATCAAGTTTGGATAAAAAATATAAGTATTTCTTAAATAAACCAGATCTTCATAAGGAGATGAAAAATGAGTCCTGGGACGAAATTTATGATGTTAATGTTATTACTAATAAATTTGTTAATATATTAAAAAAAAAATATCCCTATGTACACAAAAAAAGGTTATAAAGCGAAGCGACATAAAACGAAAAGAATGGATAACTAATGGTCTTATCAAATCAATCAATACAAAAAATGAATTATATAAAAAAAGGAAAAAAATCCTAATAATCAACATATCCAAAACGAATTTAAAATCTACAGAAACAAGTTAAACGAATTAATAAAAAGTACAAAAATTAACTACTACAAACAGCAAATTAATATATAATAAAAACTCCCCAAATAGTCTATGGACGTGCTTAAAAAAAATCAACCGTCAAAATGAAACCAATAATCAAATAAAACAAATAAAAAATAGCGATGGTCTATTGATAACTAATAAAGACGAAATAAGTGAATGTTTTGTAACACATTACAGTGAATTAGGAAATAAACTAGCAAGCAAAATTACGGTTGATCAGCATTTCTATAGTCACACAACAACACTCCCAAACTCTATATATCTCGCTGAAACAAATGAGTCTGAGGTTAGACAAACGATTTACAGTTTAAAACCTAGGAAGTCCCCGGGCTTAGACGAACTAACTTCTGAAGTTCTGAAAGAAATTGCTGATTACATCTCAAAACCACTCTCTTTCCAGATCTATTAAAAAATGCAGTTATTACACCTATTTATAAAAGTGGAGACAAGTCAGAAGTAAATAATTATAGGCCAATATCGTTGATTAGTAACCTTGCTAAAATATATGAAAAGATCTTAAAAAAAAGAATAAACGACTACCTGGAAAAATACAAAATCCTATCTGAAAAACAATTCGGATTTAGGGAAGCCAAATCGACTGAAGATGCCATGGCAAACTTAGTAGCAAAAGCATATACATCTTTGGATGAAGGCACCCCGTCCATGTGTATCTTCGTTGATTTGGCTAAAGCGTTTGACACAGTAAGCCACCAGAAACTACTAGAAACGTTAGAAAATATAGGATTCCGAGGTAACTCATTAAAGCTAATGACTAGCTACCTATCAGGGAGGAAACAATGTGTTAATTGCAAATATCATCAGTTCAGAAAAATCAGTAAGCTATGGCGTTCCACAAGGAACCGTGTTAGGTCCCTTGTTATTTAATATTTATGTTAATGACACAGGGTGATATCATCAGCTTTGCCGATGATACTGCTGTATTTTATAAAGATTCGACGTGGCCGCTACTCAAACAAAAAGTTGAAACTGACTTTACTAATTTAGCCAAATGGTTCAATAGCAAACTTTTAACCATTAATTTAAAAAAAACATTTGCCATGCCCTTCAGCTGCTATAATGATTCTCTACCAGAATTTTCCTTGCAGATCCCATTAAACCAACATCTGATCAATATATCGATAACGGATAAAATTAAATATCTAGGGGTATTCATTGATAATCATTTAAGATGGAACTACAATGCAGAATACATAACTAAAAAAGTAAGAAGTATGTTAAGCAGATTTAGATTTTATAAAAAGATTTTTGACCATAAACAGTTAACCATCCTATACTATAGCCTAGTACAAACACATTTATCATACGGGATTATAGCCTGGGGAGGAGTTGCCAACAATTACCTCAAAAATATAGAATGCATTCAAAAATGGGTATTAAAAATTATCTATGATAAGAATAAAAATTATTCGACAGATTTGCTTTTTAAAGAAACTAAAATATTTGACATTAGACAATTATTTTTCCAGTCTTTAATACTGCGACACTTCAAACATAAAGGGGAATTGACACCTATTAACCACCGGTATGAAACAAGGTATAAAGCTAAAACGACATACATACCTAAAACTGTAAAAACTATAGGTCAGAGATGTTACACTTTCCTATGTCCTACTGTATTTGCGGAAATTCCTGACAATCTAAGAAGCATACATTCCCTTGGACTGTTAAAAAAGAAATTAAATGAATGGCTTCATAAAACATCTAGACGAAAAATTCATAAGTTAATTGATAGAAAAAATACATATAACCTGTAGATGACGTCATACTTATACTCATACTACAGTCACAATAGAAATAATAATAATAATAAAAAAAAACATGGAAAATAAAGGCAGCAGTAAATAATAAACAGATGCATCGATATGGCTCATCAATGTTTTGCTCAATACTTTATTTAAGACTTTACTTACCTATGTGCTCTAATTTGTTAACTTCGACATTAATAAAAGTATGTATACAGATGTATATTATTGTATGTGTGTGTGTGTGTGTGTGTGTGTGTGTGTGTGTGTGTGTGTGTGTGTGTGTGTGTGTGTGTGTGTGTGTGTGTGTGTGTGTGTGTGTGTGTGTGTGTGTGTGTGTGTGTGTGTGTGTGTGTGTGTGTGTGTGTGTGTGTGTGTGTGTGTGTGTGTGTGTGTGTGTGTGTGTGTGTGTGTGTGTGTGTGTGTGTGTGTGTGTGTGTGTGTGTGTGTGTGTGTGTGTGTGTGTGTGTGTGTGTGTGTGTGTGTGTGTGTGTGTGTGTGTGTGTGTGTGTGTGTGTGTGTGTGTGTGTGTGTGTGTGTGTGTGTGTGTGTGTGTGTGTGTGTGTGTGTGTGTGTGTGTGTGTGTGTGTGTGTGTGTGTGTGTGTGTGTGTGTGTGTGTGTGTGTGTGTGTGTGTGTGTGTGTGTGTGTGTGTGTGTGTGTGTGTGTGTGTGTGTGTGTGTGTGTGTGTGTGTGTGTGTGTGTGTGTGTGTGTGTGTGTGTGTGTGTGTGTGTGTGTGTGTGTGTGTGTGTGTGTGTGTGTGTGTGTGTGTGTGTGTGTGTGTGTGTGTGTGTGTGTGTGTGTGTGTGTGTGTGTGTGTGTGTGTGTGTGTGTGTGTGTGTGTGTGTGTGTGTGTGTGTGTGTGTGTGTGTGTGTGTGTGTGTGTGTGTGTGTGTGTGTGTGTGTGTGTGTGTGTGTGTGTGTGTGTGTGTGTGTGTGTGTGTGTGTGTGTGTGTGTGTGTGTGTGTGTGTGTGTGTGTGTGTGTGTGTGTGTGTGTGTGTGTGTGTGTGTGTGTGTGTGTGTGTGTGTGTGTGTGTGTGTGTGTGTGTGTGTGTGTGTGTGTGTGTGTGTGTGTGTGTGTGTGTGTGTGTGTGTGTGTGTGTGTGTGTGTGTGTGTGTGTGTGTGTGTGTGTGTGTGTGTGTGTGTGTGTGTGTGTGTGTGTGTGTGTGTGTGTGTGTGTGGTGTGTGTGTGTGTGTGTGTGTGTGTGTGTGTGTGTGTGTGTGTGTGTGTGTGTGTGTGTGTGTGTGTGTGTGTGTGTGTGTGTGTGTGTGTGTGTGTGTGTGTGTGTGTGTGTGTGTGTGTGTGTGTGTGTGTGTGTGTGTGTGTGTGTGTGTGTGTGTGTGTGTGTGTGTGTGTGTGTGTGTGTGTGTGTGTGTGTGTGTGTGTGTGTGTGTGTGTGTGTGTGTGTGTGTGTGTGTGTGTGTGTGTGTGTGTGTGTGTGTGTGTGTGTGTGTGTGTGTGTGTGTGTGTGTGTGTGTGTGTGTGTGTGTGTGTGTGTGTGTGTGTGTGTGTGTGTGTGTGTGTGTGTGTGTGTGTGTGTGTGTGTGTGTGTGTGTGTGTGTGTGTGTGTGTGTGTGTGTGTGTGTTTATATATATATATATATATATATATATGATATATGTATATACGTATGTATATATAAATATATGTAAATTTGCATGTATGACGTAAGCGCGTTGCTGCGCATACATATATGTATGTAATATTTTGTTTTATTTCAAATTTTTAACTAATATTAATTCGTACTGATAATTATTTTCATTCGTTGTTTCACTATGTTTAAAAACTAATATTAACCTTAGTCTAGTATGCCCACGAGCAAGGTCTTCCTTTGTGGGTTTCTTGTTTATTTACCACTATTTATATAATATTGTTACTACTACTGTTTGATTTTGATATTTGTATTTTTTGGTGACCTTAGTTGTAGTATGCCCACGAGCAAGTTTTACTTTTGTGGGTATTATTATTGCTTGTTTACCATATATATCAATTTTTGTAGCTACCAGTATTATTTTGTAATTTATATCCTTTGGTAAATAAATTATTATTATTATATTATTAATAAATATAGTGCTTTTTAGCATCGAATAGTCACACCAAAGACTACCCAGAGATTTTAAGTTTTCAGATCTGATCACAAAACAAGCCTGCAACACATTTTCTGTTATGGTATTTACACCCCTGCACAGTGGGTCAGGTTTAACGTTCTTTGGCCAAAACTCTGAAACTCCTGGAAACGCCCCGAAATCAACTGGCGTTGAGAGGAAAAATAATGAAAAAAATCCCATCGATAAATGGGGGTGGGTTTCAGGGATGGAAATTAAAATAATTGAATAAAATTGTAAAAGTTTGGATTCGAATAGAATATTGCCTCCAAATTTTAGGAAAAATGGTTAAAAAATTCCACCGATATATAAGGCTGGGTTTCAGGTGGTGGAAATTGAAATAAATCAGTCATTACAATATCACTAATTATTTTCTCCCAAAATAGGGTATTTTTAACCTGCATTAACGTATTCAAAACGCCTTAACCCAAAAAACGGCAGCTAGGGGCAGCTGAAATTCACAGAATATATAGAGAACACTATATCCAATATTATAAAAAAAATTATAAAGGTAAAGCTTGCGAAAGTGAAGTGTAACAAAATTGAAAAGTTTAATTTTAATAAAAATTTACGGCTGAAACCACTCACTCGCTAGAAGGTTATAATTTGGACACCAAATTACAAATAAAGTCAACTAACTGCCTACAATAAAGCTGTTGCCTTGTTCTATGCCAGACATGGCCGATTCGTTCAATTGAAGGCAAAAAAATCAAAAATTCACAGTCGTGTAAACGCTAAATTTTTACTGCACAATTTTAAACTTGAACACGTGTTTCTATCTCGAGCTGTAGAATGCAAATGCGGCAGGTATAGAGATCAAGGCCTTTTGTTTCGCCAAGAATAACGTCCACCCTTACCAAAAAGCATGTTTGTTACTCATTTTTCGGAAGTTGGTGAAATTTGGTTCATTTGAGTTTTGGCCATAAATCTCTTAAAATGACCCACTGTGCCCTGTCGCGACACCAACTATTGAATAATTTATATGTCTTCGTATCGCTTTTGAGACTTTTTTGTTTCTCGAAAATCGAGCTCAGGACACCTATATTGGTTTTTGTCTATCTGTCATAGTTTTAGAGAAAACCCCAAATCCGATATAATTTTGTACACCCTGTACTGTGGATGCACACTGGGTTTCCCCAAGTACAATGGATGCGCAGTAAGTTTTCCCGAGTACTATGGATGCGCAGTGGGTTTCCTGGAGTACAATAGATACGCAGTAGGTACATTTCCTCGAGTACTATGAATGCGCAGTGGGTTTCCCCTGGTACCATGGATGAGCAGTGGGTTCCCTCGAGTGTACTTCCTGAGTACTATAGGAGTACTCAGTGAGTACGTAGTACTTCTTTATAGGCATAAGTTAGTATGTCAATGTTCTTAATTCCTCGCGCAAGATGTCTTCCACGTGAACGAAGTCGCGGGCATTAGCTAGTATTCCTCGTAGTATCTTCAAGCTCATCAAAATAGCAATTTATTGTCGCCATATTCACACCAGCACGGGCCCTTCTGATGTTCGCCGATAAATCTTTCAGTAACTGTGGTTTCTTTTCATAAAACTTTTAAACTATTCGTTGCCTGACTTATTGTCTGCAAACCTTTTTTCTTTAGATCCTTTTCAGTTGAGGTAAGCCTGAACAATCTTTTTAACAACGGCTCTTCGTAGGGAACCCCCCCCTCCCCCCGCCAAGAGCTGGAGCCCTTCAACTAAAATTTGTTCTTCATTCTGAGTCAAAGCGATTTGTCCCCCATAGGATTTCGTATGTTTGTTCTTTAGTGTATCATTGAGGGCTTGAGGGTGGAATAAGGAACCGCAAATTGTTCCGGTGTTGCCCTAATACTCAGTCTACTAGCCTGCACCGCCCTTACTGCATTTGCCATGTATTTCATATCATAATTTCATTTACTGTGCTTCGACTTTACTCCTGTAACGTGCAAAAATTGAAATTTAGCGCCGAGTATTCCAAACAGGTGATACATTTAAATAATATTTTGGGTTATGTTTGAGAGCAGGCATGAATCTTTATAATATATACTGCTGTGGATGTCGATTGTTATACATAATGTTCCCCATCAGCTTGTTGTCGCAACAAGGTAAAATATAGCTTTCAGTGATATTCACAAATTATTTAATAAAAATTCACTTACCGATATTTCTACACTAAAAACCACTTTAGCATCATTATTGCTCTCTTATGGATTGGTTCGAATCATCGGTGACGATTTCAAGACTAAACTATAGACGGCAGTTAATTAATTATATTCTAATGTATAGGTGATCAAAATCACCACACCCGATCGATTTCGCCTCAGTTTGCGGTACCTGCACAAAAATCCATCCAATTTTTTTTCGCCACATTATGCATTTTTGTGCCTAAAGTTACTGGACTATAATTTAATTAAAAGATCTTATTATTATTATTATTATTTTTAATAATACTTACTTTTCCTTATAGACCGCCCAAAGAAATAGAGCAACTAAAGAAGCCATTCTGCAGCTCCAGCTGAAACAACTTCAATCGGCAACTCCATCCTCAGTAAGTATACTCTAATTTCATTGCTTTGTCGATCTTGAGTGACGTTTTATGTACCAAACACGTGTTGCCATTGGCAACGGGTCGTTATTTGTTATAACGTACCTAGGCAAATAAAGTAAATTTGGAAAAATTTTCTCTTTTATATAACAAGTAGGTATTAAATTAAATGTTCTCCTTTTCATTTATAAATATAGTGCCTTTTAGCATCGAATAGTCACACCAAAGACTAGATTTTAGAAACCCAGAGATTTTAAGTTTTCAGATCTGTTCACAAAACAAGCCTGCAACACATTTTCTGTTATGGTATTTACACCCCTGCCCCTGGAGAAAAATCAAAAATAGCTAATAAGAGCGTCAAACCATCAAACCAAATTTTCAACGACACTGAAAGCCGAATTAACAGCCAATCGAGCGCTTCAGGATTAAGCTGAATCAAGGCATTCGGGCAGCGTTGGTGCAGGGCAACTGACACCAATAAACTAAATATCCACCCGTTGAACCGCAATCAAGCAGCTGCCAACTTCATAAGCAAGCTTCGCAGTTATTACACAAAATAACTAGATGTCCGTTTTAACTGTGGGAATCTCTATGACCTCATCTCACTGGCTCATAAAGCATCCATTGTCCAAGACATCAACAGCAAACTACCGTCCAACCTTAAAATTACATTCCCAATTATAAGGATAAGTGTGGAACATGATAAAACATACAGCCACATCGTTGGATACCTCCCAATCGCCGACGTCAATGACTTTGTCATGATGAAATTAACTCCTACCCCATTAAACATTGAGAATGGGTCCTACTGGATACTGGATATATCAAAAGAAATTATAGTTTCGACTACAACATACAACTATGTTTCTACGTTACCACAGACAAATTCAATAACAGAATCACCACCACAGTAACTACCTTTACTCGCCAGAAGTTGTTAAGAGCATCAAGGCGAACTCAGATTGCATAATAGATGAAAAATACCAAAGAAGCGAATCCACGAAATGCAAGATCAGGAGAAACCACATTCATACAATTATATGGAAACAGTTATTCACAGCCAATACATGGATGTTTATTGTGACAAAACCAATGCAGGTGGCTGTCACGTGCAACGGCGTCAGAGAAGATGTTCTACTCAGCGGCACAGGAATCATTCAAATAACACAAGATTGCATCGTTAAAACTAAGATGAGCATTTTGACTAGAAAACGAGCCAACAGCACTGTTCTTGCCAGTTATGCACAATCAATTTCAGTACCACAGGACATAACAATCGAACATCAAAGTCATGAAGGTATCCAAGAATCGGTTTGTAAGTCCTTCGATAGACTGGATGATAAACTTACCGACTTAACCAATAAGGAAGAAAGTTGGCAGAATCAACTTCACGAGACAAAATGGCATTCCATACACAATTCTTTCATCACCAGTAGTGCTACCACTATCGCCATCAGTAATTCTGCTGCTCCTGCTGAGATTCGCCAAGTTGCAACAACGAAAATATAATGGAAAACAACAGGAACTCCCATTATTATAGTATAAATAGAATTTTATTTTCTTAAATAAATCAGTTTCAACTAATACTTGCTGTACCTACTCTTTAATCAATCTTTCCAAGCCATAATTAGGAGGTGAGGCTGCCTCCAGGATTGGTTACACCACAACAAATTCCCCAGAGTCCACTGGTCCCAGAGCCAGAACTCTACGCAGTTACCCTAACTGCATATTACAATCCCCTTACTTCTACTACATTAAATAAAGCAAATATTAGTTAATTTAAATAATTAAATTTCTAATGGTATATTAACTGGAATAATAATTAACATTCATATAGGTATATGAAATTATTCATTAACAAGAAGCAGATGCAAATTTATGATAAAATCAATTAAAACAAATTAGATATAACAAAATAATATATTTTGCAGCGAATTTAGAATTTCAACATAAATAATAAATCTGGAATAAAATAAAATCCTTGATATTTGTATTTAATCATAAGTTGTTGGTTTTGTTATTCATTTATGTTTCGTAATAAATGTTTTAAAAGTGAAATGTGTACTAATCTTTATACAACTCAGTAACCATACAAATACAAACTAAATTGAAAACCTGCTATAGGAGTTTGAGTTATATTATAAAAAGAGCTAGTGGAGAAATAAGAATTGAGATATTTTAAATTCGAAGTTCATCATATTAAATAAACAAAAATAGATATTCAAATTTTTCTTCCCATTCATAAACAAATTATTATAAAAATATAACATTTATATATATATAGATAATTTATACTTTATTATATTTTCGTAATTTTGAGGTGAATCACCTTGTTAGGCAAAACTTGAATCCTTATAACACTATTAATATAATTTGCCCTTCTGGAAAATATTGTCACATTAATCGAAAATTAATAACTGGTTTTCTATACTTTGGCAAAATATCTTATTAGCATATTCCTTGAAAATAAATACAAAAATAGAAAACCTAAATTAAAGAATTTCCTGATTTAAATCTATAATAAATAAACTAAATTCAATTTAATTTATTTTCCAATTTATAAAACATATAGTATTAAAGCATTTCTAACATAATAAAGGATGTAGATTGTAGAGTGTCGGATTACAATCATCAATTAATAACATCAAGCTATAAGTTTCCGAGCGCTCAACGTATGTAGGGTAATATACTGATCAAACATGTACCAACCATATAAATAGCCCAGAATGAATGGGCAGTGGCAGTCCATTCTGGGGACCCATCTCCTCCCAAGATGTGCTTGTGGTAAAAAAACTTTATTTATTGTTTAATTTATATTTTGTGTATTTCTGACTTTGTTGTTTGGCTGCAACTCTTTATTATTTGAATAAAAAATATTATTCACTATTTAATTGTGTTTGATAATTTTCTATCAGGAAAACCTCTCGCAGGCTAAGTGGCCCCTTATTGTGGCCGTCATAGATTGGCGGTCGTGACAGTTGGTGGAGTCGTCTTGCTTCGATTCTGTTGGGTTAATTCTTCATAATTAAGTCACTTCGAAATTTTCTCACTTCTATTTCAACGAGGCATTATCTGAAATAAAAATATTGTCTAAGTTTAAATGTTGTTTTTTTTATTAGATTTAATAAAATAAATTTTAAAATTATTTTGAGATCATTTTAGGTGAAATATATCCTTTTCACTACAATTCCTTCATTGAGTCCTTATAGCCCATCTATCTGGCTTGGAATATATGTAAGACTTTAAACAATCCCCTTTTATTCGCTCTTTATAGCCCGTATATCTAGCTTGGAGAATATAAAAGACTGTAGTTTTACTACTTAGAACATTTTCTATATAAGATATTATTAATTCTTAAATGTTATATAATAAAATTAGAAGAAAAAAAAATAGAAAAACACGAAGATTAAAAATATTGTTTGGGGATTATGAAGACTGAAATAATTATTATGTTTAATCAAATTTAGAATTGGAACAATGACAATGACATTATTATTTTTTTATGCCTTTATTTAAAATTAATTTAAATCACGACGTTTGTCAGCCAAAATAAACATATTTTGTGTGATTTTATTATTATTTTTTATATGCATTCATACGTATATGCAAACAAATAACTAATTTAATAAATATAATTTACCACAAGTGCATGATGAGGAAGATGATGAGGTCAAATAGTTACAAAGTAGGTTTACATAGTTATATGTTTTTATAGTATTTTTATGCACTATGCGAATGGTCAGGCTACTGTAGTCATTTGTTTTTAAATTTTAGATAGATAATATTTTTCAAGTGATCGATTTTTTTTTAAGTTAAAAGTTTCACAAACAAATATGTGCACGTACATGGGGATGGATAGGGGAAAGTGTTGTACCTTGGGACGCATGTACCTTGGGACAAACGCAGTACGTGCGCCATCTCTTGCAGCAGAGCGAAAATGTTCGATTATAGTTTTAACGGTATATAGACAGCTTTACTTCTCAGTTTCTTTGACGATTTAAAGCAGTATACGTGCTATTGGCCACATTTTATGTTTTCGACGCATCAATTTAATTTTTGTCCACTAACGACTGTGTGTGTTACGAATTAAGGTAAGAGTTTTGTGAAAATTGAATTAAGTGAGTATATATCTTAATATCTTCTTATATTTTTGGTTGGTATATAAAATCATCAATTTCCTAACCTCAAAAAAATATCAACAAAAATTAGTCGAAGTGAAAATCGTGTACCTTGGGACACTAGTGTGCATGAACCTTTGGACAGTCCCAAGGTACATGCATATATAATTTTAATAAATTTTCTTCAGATGCACTTATTAGATATAAATACAACAAAAATTTTTGATTGAATTACGTATCTATGTACCTTATTTTTGTTGTTTCAGCAAGATGCCACGAAGTAAAACTGGCAAGAAAAGGGAACCGGTTGATGCAGCTAGTCTGCAATTAGTAGTTAATGAGGTGTTGCATAATAATGTAAGTTTAAGAGATGCAGGAGCGCTATATAAAGTTAGTAAATCAACTCTAGCACGCCACATTATGTTACACCGCCAATCTGGTAAACCTTCTTTCGAATATTTTGCTACAAATGCAGTAAGAAAAATATTTACAACAGAAGAAGAGAAGCAGTTGGAAGAATATTTGCTGTTTTCTTCTAGACTGCATTATGGTCTAAATAAAAAAGAAATTCGTTTACTAGCTTATGAGTATGCCGTTAAGAATAACAAGAACATGCCAAATAAATGGAAGGAGCAGCAAATAGCGGGCAGAGAATGGCTACGTTGGTTTTTAAAACGCCATACAAATTTATCATTAAGAAAAGCAGAGGCAACTAGCCTCTCGCGGTCCACCAGTTTCAATAAAAATAATGTTGGAGTATTTTTTCCAAACTTAAAAAATGTCTAGAAAAATACCAATTTTCACCAAGCAAAATTTATAACGTGGAAGAAACTGGAAATACCACAGTTCATGTTCCACCACGTATTGTAGCTGCAAAAGGAGTCAAACAGGTAGGCTCCATGACTTCGGGCGAACGTGGTATTAATATAACCATGATTACCGGTATAAGTGCTATCGGAAACCACGTTCCACCATTGCTAGTTTTCCCAAGAGTTCATTTTAAAGAGCACATGTTAAACGGAGCTCCTCCAGGCACGATTGGAGCCGCCAATCCATCAGGTTGGTCCAACGAGGAAATATTTTTTCGGTACATGAGCCACTTCATCGATCATGTAAAACCATCTAAGGACAGACCAGTTTTATTGATTTACGATAATCACGATAGCCATACTTCCCTTCCTGTAATCGATCTTGCAAAATCTAATGGGGTTGTGCTATTAACATTTCCACCCCACACGTTGCACAAGCTCCAACCATTGGATCGCACTGTGTTTGGCCCTTATAAGACCTACTACAATCAAGCTATGAATGAATGGATGCTTCAAAATCCGGGAAAGCTAATAACGCTCTACCAAATTGCCGAAATTGTTGGGAAAGCCTACCCAAAGGCATTTACTCAACATAATATAACAAAGGGGTTTTCTGTAACAGGCATTTGCCCTTTAAATACGGAAATCTTTCGTGAAGATGAGTTCTTAAGTGCTTTTGTAACAGATCGACCAGATATCGAAAATGCTATTGTAGAACACCTCGAAGATTTTAACAAACCTGGTCCGTCAAATCAACCTGAAAATATATCTCCAACACAGATAAATTTTGTGAGTCCTGAAGTTATAAGGCCTTATCCAAAAGCTGCACCGAGAAAAAACAAAAGAGGCAGGAAGAGGGGAAAATCGAGAATATTAACAGAAACCCCAGAAAAAGCTGAGATTGAAATGGAATATTTAAAAAAGCAGGCCAAAAAAAACAAAGTTAAAAAAGTTACAAAAAAAATATTTGAAGATAGTTCCGACGATGAGAATGCCGAAATATCTATGCAAGATTTTAGTGATGAGGACGATTATTTGGAAAAATTGGTTGAGCAAGAAACTTTGGAAATGGAACAGGAAAGAGATATAGAAAATTCCACTATAGTAGAAGGAGATTTTGTATTAACCGAACTGAAGGGGAAAAAATCTGTACGTCATTACGTAGCAGAAATACAAAACATTTTGGAAGAAAGATGTTTTGAGGTGCTTTATCTAAAAAAAATAATGAATAGTAACAAATTTGTGAAGACTGAAGAGGTATATGAAATCGGCGAATCAGATATTTTGAGAAAATTACCGAAACCAACCGTAGTTGGTGGATCAGAACGTCGAATGGAACAATTCATTCTTTCTGTAGACTTTATGTCTTTTAACATGTATTAATAAAAATGTTTTGCATATTTTTGATGTCTTTTTATTTGTTTATTTCTCATCCCAAAGCATATTTAGCGTTGTCCCAAAGTACAGTTATAGCTGTCCCAAGGTACAAGGCACAGTTGTACCTTGGGACAATTTGCAACTGAATTATTTTTTCAAAATCTTAGTTAATAACATTACATTACCTTTTTGCCAATGTTACCCTAAATGGTCGAAATAGCACTTGATATGCTCGTTCAGATTAGATGATCGCATAAAAAAAAATATTGAAAATAAAAAATAAAAACCGAAAAATGTCCCAAGGTACAACACTCTCCCCTACCTAATGTCAATTATTTTTCCCCTCGGGACATGTTTCTAATAAATATAGGAATTTTTTTAGTAACCATATGATTTTTATACAGGTTCAGCATTTTGTTAATTAAGATATTTGCTACCAGCACCGTATCTCAAAATTTAGAGGTAACGGCAGGGGCGTTTTGGAAAGCCCTACCATCAACGGTGAGTTATTAGGCCACCATCCCTTTAACCTATGAAGCAAGCTGGTATAAAAAAGAAGAAGGTAAAAATGTGCAACTCAAAGGAAGTTGCCTCAATAGTACAAGTAGGAAAGCTGAATGTGTTATCTTACAAAATTTGGACCTATTAAAAAAATGCTTATGAATTGGAGATTGCATCTCTAGAAAAAATCTGGAATGTTAATTACCTGCAAAATTTTGCTACCGTACAAAAAACTTTTTTTCGTAACAAAATATCCTTAGATTTTTTAGGGGAATGACTATCTTGGTGTTTGTGGAGTTGCGACTCAACACAAACTTGATGCTTTTACAGCAAGGGAAGACATTTTAAGAGAACAAATTTTTAAATTAAATAAGGGTCCTTCAACATTTAAAGAGTACGAAAAAGCTATAGGTAAGGCTTTCAATATAACAGAAAGTAAGATTCATAATCTAGAGAAATTTCTAAATGACTTTAAACATACCATTTCATTTCATGAAGAGAACGATCAAATTTAAACATTCAGTGTGATGTACTTTTCAGCCTTGCCTTGACATTGTTTATCACTGGTCTTGTAATAAAATACCTCGTCCAAAACCGTCGCAATCATACAGAATCTAAAAATGAAAACAACAGTGAAGAGCCATTACCTGCACCAAGAAATCTTGGGGCATCTCAGAGCCAAGATAACCAACCATAATAATCGATACCAAGTCAAGCATATCGAACCTCTCACCAGGTGATCGCATTAGTTGTTTTTTATATATGACAGATGAAGAGTAAAGAATATATATTATATATACGGAATAGATATACCATGTGCCCACATAATAATTAAAAATGTATGCCGCGGTGATGAACTGCGTGTTTAAATAAAGTATTTTCTATGCTGATTTTGATGTGTACCCACTACATGTAATGGGTATGATTTTAATGGATAAAAAGGGACCCGAGCCAAAATGAAAGTGCGCACTTTCGAAATCTTGAAATCTTGTTCCCAGAATTAGTAATTATATTAATGTTATGACAAAATATTAAATAAATATCACTGCAATTGGTACTTGAAAAAAGGTTACAAGCACCAAGCTTAGTGGAAGTAAATGTTCCTTTATAAAGTAGATAATTAGTTAATTTTTGCAAGACAAAAGTTAAAAAACCTAAAATGATATTATTTAAACAAAATATAAATGGCATCTGATATGATTCAGAGGGACAAAACGCGTGAAAAAGTAATTAGATGTTCTTTCATACGCAAAAGAATAGATATAGATTGTCACTACGCCAAGAAAAATAACCATACAGGTTTACTGGTAAAGGTAGACGAGTGAAAATCAAAAGTAATGAAAATTTTGAAAAAATAAAAGTTATTAATGATGGCTAAATGATTATTTTCTGTAATAATGTAAATGACACTATAGTTCTGCTATATTACTTCCACATCCAGTGGAAGTATAGTAACGACAAAAAAATGTTTAAAAATTTTTATTGTTCAAATAGGCTTAGAATATCATGAAACGTCGAGATTTTAAGTTTGAGCGAAAAAAAAATGTCTGTCTGTCTGTCGGTCTAACTTTTTTTTGTGCGCACGTTTACTCTGGAACCGTTTAAGATATTGACTTGAAATTTGGTACGCGTATGTATTTTAACGTGATCTGGAACTAGATTATATTTTCATCTTGTTCCATCGAAGGGTTGGGGGTAAATTGGGGTAAATTTGGGCTAAATAGGTAAATTAAGTAGGTAAGAGTCCAGAAAATTGGTATTTAGTATATTAAAGAGAAGCTAAGGTCTCAAAAAAATTTTTGGCATTAGCCACCCCCACCCCATTATTAAAGGGGTTGAAAAAAAATTGTGATTTAGTGTGTGTGTACAAGAACCAGAAACCTCAAAATATTTTTTACTTCATCCACCCCCACTACCACCCCCTAGCACCACCCCCACCCCACTACCGATGTGGGGTATCGTTTTATAGGTTTTTGGGGTAGAGGATTTCAAATATTATATTATTAAAGTTCCATAAGCAATTATTTCCACATATAAAATTTTTTCGTTGTGAGTGACTTGGATACAAAATCTGGATGTGGAAGTAGTGATTCCTTGGGCAGCGGTTTTTTTTGTATTGTATGGGAAAAGGAAGTCCAAAGGACAACAGTAATGGTAGGTCCATCACCTACCATTACTTGCATTGATAAAAGTATTCTACTGAGAATATGTCTTTAACAAGAGGTACTGATTTCTTTTCTCTCTGAGCCTAAAATAATAACTACAAAGTTGAAAAAGTAAAAAAAATTTTTTGCTTGCTTGTGAAAATAGATTTAGGTATTTAGGTAATTGAATTAATAACAAATCGCTATACGATATAAGCACAGCTATTTTAGATGTGGCTAGACTATCTAGAAAGAATATTATAGGTACAATAGGAATTTATTGTAACTGTTCAAAAAATATTGAACTAAAAACTTGTAATTATTAATTTAATTTTCTTGTTTCATGGTAACCACACTGGGGCACGCAAAATACCGAGCACACCATTGAGAATTACAGGAATACATAGCGACCAACTGATAGAAACCCTACCCGGGGGCCCAGAATAGTAATCATACCAATATTACCAATAAGCATCTCACACAGCTAAGCCCTCTTACCACTAATTCCTCCTTCTGTCAGTATCTAACATGGTAGGACACACTTCTATATTCCCAAACCTATAGGCACTCTAAGGTTATTCTTACCAAACTTCTCCAGGTTCTAAGACTGACATGAACTGGAACCAAATAAATAAGGATGAAGACTACAGGTAACTAACCAAAATCCACCTATTGATGGAAAACATCATACCAGGTCACCATTAAAACATCACCCATAAAAAAGGGGACAGTGCTCTCCATGTTTAACGTGAGGTATAGTAAATCAGCAAATCAGCATGGACACTTATCTTAACAACTATCAAATGTTCGTCTGAGCTATAAGGAGTTCTCTGGCCACCCTTGGTAAATACGTTCATGGATTCTCAATCACCGTATATTATTGATGGTCACTACACAGTCCCAATGGATAATTCTCATCAAACAATTCAACAATTCACTTTTGTCAACTTAGCAAACCGCAAAGACGCTAAACTAAAAATTCATTTCGGATTTGACAGTGAACAGCCCAGTGTGCAGGACTACCAACGAGGAAGATAAAACCAAACAGATAATGTGTGTAACGATAAATGAATAAACTTAGGACTTAGTGCTACGAACAATGTGTGCACACGAAGTTTATATGTGGTATAGACTTTATGAAAAATTAATTTGGACATTATCATAATTTTCAGTCATTCTTATTATTAGGTTATAATTTCTAGCGAGAGGTAGCTGCCAAAAATCAAAATCAGAATAATTATAATTCAATGGGTACCACTGCATTTAGGTTAAACTAAACTTTATTAACGGTACCCCATCGCAATTCTTATCCCAATTGGGGAAAATATTGTCACGCAGTAACTGGAATTTAGTTAGAACTTATTTGAAACACCCAGTACATCATTAAATAAATAAGTATCATCAGAATTGATAAATAATGTTAACTTGAAACAAAGTTGCATTGAGGAACAAAGCAACGCAGAGTCAGCAGGAAGCTGGCACATTTACCTTATGCGTAATGTAATGATGATGAAATGCTGATTTTGCAAAAGGTAACAACTGGGACATATTTTAGTTTCAAAAGTTAGTTGGGTTTTGATTTTTGGTTGGTGACACGGTAGCCCGGTGTGTGCCCAACTCCCCCCTTAGAGGGTAGCCCCAGGAGGTAATTAATAGTACGAATGGTTCTATCTGTTCTATTTTGTTTGTTTATTTTTATGCTAATAAACTTGTACCTTGTTGTTTTTACCACTATGTTTTATTTTATAAAGTGTTCATTTAATAACCTAAATCAAATCCTCTCTTAACCCAAGCGAGCAATTTCAAAGCGACCCCATATACCTAACAATAGTTAACTAAGGACACTTTTTTTAGGCGGGAAAATGGTGCGAACTTACAAGAAAAATCCAGGTTCTCCCCCCTATAAGAATTATACCGAAGAACAACTGGATGCCACAGTTCGCGATGTCAGATTTAGGAGCTTGTCTACCCACGCTGCAGTAGAAATAATTACCATTCCACAATGCACAATTTATAATAAAGTTAAAAACGGCATTTTGTTGACCGTCTAATAGAGGCTGCTGAATATGAACTACCCCTTACCCTTTTGGACTTTAGAATAATAGTGAAAAACTATCTGGACTCTTCAGGGAAAACTGTGGCTAAATTTGAAAATAACATGCCCGGAAAAGACTGGTATTATCTATTTTTAGAACGACATAAAAAACTGTTATCTCAGAGAATGTGCCAAAATATTAAGGTTCGAGCGCAAACTTCGGAAAAAACTATATCCGAATATATTGAGCGATTAACTAAAAACCTGGAAAATGTTCCTCAGAAAAAAATATTAAATTATGACGAGACAGATCTTATGGACGACCCAGATCCATCAAAATGGATCTTTAAAAGGGAGAACAAGTATCCCGAAAGGGTAATGAATAGCACAAAGTCTTCAATTTCGATTATGTTTGTTGCAGGAGACGTTTCCCCCCCCCCTTATGTGTTCTACAAGGCCGAATGATTGTACGAGCAATGGTGTATTGGGGGCCCGGCCTCACAAATACGCGATATAACCATACAAAATGGGTCTGGTTCGATGCCGTGACGTTTTCCGACTGGTTCGACAAAATGGTTATTCCATGGGCCAGAAGATTGAAGGGCCCAAAGGTTGTGATCGGTCATAACTTGTCCACTCGCCCGAGTGTCAATATTTTACAACATTGTCAAAGACTGGGAATAAAATTTATCTTTTTACCTCCTAATACTACCCACAAAATGAATTACAAAAACCAAAATATATTAAAAAACGCTTTCAAGGAAATTGTAATTTCTCCATTGGATGAAACAAAAATCAAAGGCAAAAGTGGAATGTCATGTGAATTCAACATGGAGAAAAACTGACCAAGCAGTCCTAGATTATTTAAAAGAGAAGAGAGACGCTTCGTCCGGATTTCCGCAAAAGAATAGGAAGATGCTTCAAGTTCCTCCTAGAGCCTAGTACACATGAAGACTTGCTTGATATTGAACAGGCGAGCCCCAGCAATGCTAAACAGTTTCTTCCAAGAAAAAAAAAGAAAATCTACAAGATCGAGGCCGGACTCAGATGTGGAAAGCTTGCCCGCGGAAGAATTTGAAAGTGACGAAGAAACTGAAGATTATAAGAAATTGGAGATGAAGTACCAGTCCCAACTGCAACTTCTATTAGTTTAGTATAATTCGTATTTAAAATAGTTGAAATTTATATTTTATGATATATAAAATTATTACGTCATGTCATATTTTATTGAAAAAGATTAAATGCTATAAGAAATAGAGCAATTCAATTTTTTTTGTAATTTTTTTTTATAATTCAGTCAAAAAGGAGCAAATTTAGGCGTCCTAATTTTTCCTATTTGACTGGATTATTAGTAAATGGATTATGGGTAAATTTCATATAGCGGGGCAATTCATGTCCTCAGTCTGCAGTTACCTGGAAATAAAAATTTGTGCCCATGACATTTTTTCTCTCTATATATACATGGTGATTCATAAGGAATGGGTAATATTTTACCTGCAGATTCTAGAGCCGAAAATATTAATTTTTTACTTAATAACTAGGGGTCAAATATTAATACTTATTGAGATACAGGGTGTTAAAGTTATAAAAATAATTCAGTAATGTTATATTTCGATTATTTTTTCACATATAATGGAAAATAAAGACCTATTATTATTATTTTTTTTTTTTTTTTTTTTTTTTTTTTTTTTTTTTTTTTTTTTTTTTTTCGGTTTGCCCGCTGCCGGACAGGACTTCCGTGGCCTCCGACACCTCACGGTAGCCGCACCGGCGAATTCCTTGCAGCCACTCTCCACGACCTGTGGAGTTAGTGACTGCAAATACCTAAATCGTGTGCCCTAAGTAGACGAAGGGACCCCAAGGTAACCGCCTTCTGCATCTGGCCTGCCAACCATTCTGCCGAATTCTGACAGGCCGGTATGATCTTCAATTCTGAGAGCAGCGAAGGCTTCATCCCTCCGAGTACGCCGATTATTAGGACGACCATCTTGACAGAGTAGCCTGGGTACAGCACTTGGAGCTCATACCGGAGATCACGATATTTGGTCCGTTTTTCCCCCTCCTTCAAAGCGATATTTGTCTCAGCAGGTGCTGAGAATTCGATGACAAACATCACTTTGTTCTGATGGTCGAGGAGGACTATGTCAGGCTTGTTGGCTTGAATTAGCCTGACGGTCGGGAACGAGTAGTTCCAATAAATTCGGCACCTCTCGTTCTCGACAACGGACTCAATATCTCCGGGGATGTAAGGCAGCACTGGTGTTTGGTCTACCCCATACGAGTGCCGTAGGTGGTAGTATAGCACTCGTAAAGCCGCGTTATGGCGGTGGATGTAGGCCGAAATCGCGTATACCGGGCATGCTGAAAGCAAATGCATCAGCGATTCCGGCGCCTGACGGCAGGTCCTGCAGTTGGTATCAGGGACCTCTACACCCATTACGCGGCTCCGGTAGACCAAGGTGTTTATTACACCATCCTGACAGGCCACAATGAATCCCTCGGTCTCCGACTTAAGCCCAGCTGACCTTAAAAAGGCGAATGTCAGCCTAGTCGATAAACCCAGTGTTTCCATGTTTTTGTAGTATACACCGTGCATGGGTTTATCGACATGCTGCCTAAACAGGCTCTCCTGTTCGGCAGCTTTTATTTGGGCTTTCAGACGAGTCGGCTGAAGCTCAGTGACTGACTCTGGGTCAGCACCGCGCCGGCCGCCTCGTCTGGCGTCGAATACGAGACCGAGTTCATCTGCGGCTCTTTTTGCTGCCTTAAACAATCCTGCGCCCACCCCTGCGATTTCGTGATCTCTCACTAATAGCAGGAGCGGATCCGAGCTCCTGAGGATGTTACATGCCATACTCAGTACTACTCTGCCATGCATACACTCCAGACCCAAGAGTCCTCGGCCCCCCCGATGACGTGGGAGGTAAACACGAGGAACGGACGATCTAGGATGAATACTCCTATGGATGTTCATCATCTTGCGGGTGTCTCTGTCTAGTTGGCGCAGCTCATCTACCGTCCATTTTACTACTCCAAAGGAGTAGAGCAGAACAGGAACGGCAAGCATGTTAGTAGCAGACGCCTTATTCTTCCCCGAAAGTTCGGACGACCAAATCTTTCGGAGTAGGCGTCTGTACTTGCCGCGGAGAGATTCCTTGATTTGTTGCACATCCTGGATGTGATGTTGTTGCACACCCAGGTATGTGTAGGTCTCTCCGGCATCCAGATGTCTTAGGATGCTTCCGTCTGCGAGCTGCGCGTCCTCAGAAAATTCCCCGCATCGCCCTCTCTTGAGGTGGACGACCGCGCACTTGTCCAACCCGAACTCCATACCAATGGCCCGCGTGTACTCCTCGACCACCCTTAGAGCATTTTGAAGTTCACGCTCTCCGGAGGCATACAGTTTCAGGTCATCCATATAGAATAAATGGGTGACTTTATGCCTCCGGTTGCTGGGTGGTCCACAGTGGTACCCGCGAGTTTGGCGGAGTTCAACAGATAACGGCAGCAGTGAGATGCAAAAGAGGAGGGGACTCAGAGAATCTCCCTGGAATACTCCTCTTCTGAATGCCACCTGCTCTGTCGTAACCCGCTGTGCACCTGATGTTATGGTGAAGCGGGTCCTCCAGAGTGGCAGCAGTTGTTCTATGCATCTCACTAGTGGCTCTGCTACCGCAAGACATTTGAGCAAATGTAACAAAAGTTCATGTGATGTTGTGTCAAATGCCTTACGATAGTCAATCCAGGCCATCGATAGATTCCGCTTGTACTGCACAGAGTCCTGTGTAATACAGCGGTCTACCAGCAGGCTGTCCTTACAACCTGCCATGCCCTTCTTGCCGCCACGCTGCTCGTATATCTGCTGGAAGACCGGATCAACCTGCCGTAGTGTCCGAGCATACAAGATACGAGTAAATAGCTTGTAGCAGGAGTTCAGACAGGTGATTGGTCTATAATTCCTTGGGTCAGACAGATCACCCTTTTTAGGGATGAGCACAGTACGTCCCTCGACAAACCAGTCCGGAATCTGCTGCCCCTCGTTCAACCACTTGTTGAAAACTCGGGCCAGACGACGGTGTGTGGAAGGAAATTTTTTCCACCACCAGTTATTATTATTATTATTATTATTATTATTATTATTATTATTATTATTATTATTATAACGCTTTCGTGTTTGTTTTACAAATTAATTTTCAATTTTTTCTGTAGACAAATATGTGACAATTATTCATAATTTCACAAAGAAAATCATAATATTATATTAAATATTAAATTACAGACATACAAACTTTGTCCTCGAGATTTTTCGTCATTCTAATTATCGGTCATAGTATCTAGCGCCACCTCCCTTGTTAGTTCTAAGTTATGTGTTCTAATCTGAAGTGCTTCATATGTGCTCCTGTTAAAATTGTGGTACCTATAATAGTTTGAAAACTGCCGGAGCGGAGCAGCTCATTTTCGTGAGCAACCAATCAAAACCTATGACAGTGCTGGCGGAGCAGCTCATTTTGTGAGCAACCAATCAAAACCTATGACAGTGCTGGTGGAGCAACTCATTTGTGTTCAATTTCCGAGAAACGTGAATGAACTGTCTGGGAATCAACTAAAACGGCCGTAATTCATTGTATGCATCTGTCACCTGATTTCTCTAGTAGGTTAAAATGTTCGACAAAATTGTTACACGCCGTATATACTTCTATAAACATAAGCAAGCATGGTTTTCTTAATTGAAGCTACCGGATGACCGCATAATGTGAACAGTTAATACGTTGTATTCTTTTTTAAAGATGCAAAACAGCATTCAGAGGCGTGAGGTCTCGGAGAGTAATTATTATCGTATAATTTGTACAAGTAAAAATAGCCTAAACCAAAAAAAATAGCAACATGTTAATTGTAGTTTCTCATAACAGGATTATTGTCAATTTCTTACAAGATTTGGACTTCATCACAAAAATTATTTCGCAAATAGTACAATGTTTATTTCTCGCCATCTGCGGGCTATTTTTAACATTTAATATGTTTCAATTTCAGCTGTCTACCTGGGGTATCACATTAACATGTGATAACATTAAGCTTCAGAACAAGGACTTCACACTTGCAATATTTCAACCAAGAACATATAAAAACGACATCCTGCTATGTTAAATATAGTGTATAATAATAGGATATAATATGGTCAGTTCCCCGCAAGACGTGCAGAGTTTTTTGCTCTCCCGCTATGACCGTCATCAAAAATGTGTAAACAAAGTGCATTTTAAGCCTCCCTCTAATAAATGCATAAAGCTGCATATTTGATTTATACATTTAAAATTAGGTTTAGCTACTCCTTCTTAAAAGTAAGTACTCGCGTTTCATTGGTTCTAAAAAATTTAAGTAGGACCTCCAAATCATTTACAACAATAACACAGGCAGTTACGAAAAATCTAAATTAGTACTACTATATATGCTACTGAAGTGCTACTATGTCTGCTACTGAAAAGGCATTCAAACACAGTTTATTAAAACATTCTTAATACATCAAGATGAAAACGAAGATTTGCAGTAACGCGCTAAGTACTGCAAAAATAGTTGACAGACCAAGAAAGTCTATAAAGTTACTTTCTCACCTTAAGAAAGAGGTCGACGCGGAGGAATTCAAAGCAATGCAGTAAGAATTCAATACAAGTTTTGGTAGCACGTATTCAATTAAAGTACTTGATGGATCGTTCAGCAAACTGAAGGCGACTGGATCTAAAAGAGGTAGAAAATCAGGCAGCAGCTACTCCAGCCCAAGTAAAATATCCGACAATCCAACATTAAAACCAAGTACTAACTACTTTAGCCTGGGCAAAATGTCCACCCCCTATGAGGAAACTAGTGAAGTAGAAGAAGATACGGACATAGAGGACGAAGACGAAGCTCAGAACACAACTTTTAATTACGAACAGGATGTTGTAGAAGAAAATTTAACAACTGAGCAGTACATGCAGCAAGTAGCGGGATTTGTGAAAACTATCAGGCAAATGGTTTCAGCAACAACTAAAAAATCAGAGAGAAAAAAACATCACAAATACCAAAGACAAATTTAAGAGCGTGGAAGCAGCCCTAAAACATTTGGACCGAATAATTTCACTAACACGTGCAGAACACAATTTATTAAAACATTCTTAATACATCAAGATGAAAACGAAAATTTGCAGTGACGCGCTATGTACTTCAAAAATAGTTGACAGACCAAGAAAGTCTATAAAGTTACTTTCTCACCTTAAGAAAGAGGTCGACGTGGAGGAATTCGAAGCAATGCAGTAAGAATTCAATACAAGTTTTGGTAGCACGTATTCAAATAAAGTACTTGATGGATCGTTCAGCAAACTGAAGGCGACTGGATCTAAAAGAGGTAGAAAATCAGGCAGCAGCTACTCCAGCCCAAGTAAAATATCCGACAATCCAACATTAAAACCAAGTACTAACTACTTTAGCCCGGGCAAAATGTCCACCCCCCCTATGACGAAACTAGTGAAGTAGAAGAGGATACGGACATAGAGGACGAAGAGGAAGCTCAGAACACAACTTTTAATTACGAACAGGATGTTGTAGAAGAAAATTTAACAACTGAGCAGCACATGCAGCAAGTAGCGGGATTTGTGAAAACTATCAGGCAAATGGTTTCAGCAAAAACAACTAAAAAATCAGAGTTGTTAAAAAAACTTCACCAAAGAAAAGTTTAAGAGTGTGGAAGCAGCCCTAAAACATTTGGACCGAATAATTTCACTAACACGCGCAGAACACAGAAACTCAGGCAGCAGCTACTCCAGCCCAAGTAAAATATCCGACAATCCAACATCAAAACCAAGTACCAACTACTTTAGCCCGGGCAAAATGTCCACCCCTATGAGGAAATTAGTGAAATAGGACAGGATGCGGACCTAGAGGATGAAGAGGAAGCCCAAAACATAACTTTTAATTATGAACAGGATGTTGTAGAAGAAAATTTAACAACTGAGCAGTACATGCAGCAAGTAGCGGGATTTGTGAAAACTATCAGGCAAATGGTTTCAGCAAAAACAACTAAAAAATCAGAGTTGTTAAAAAAACTTCACAAATACCAAAGAAAAATTTAAGAGTGTGGAAGCAGCCCTAAAACATTTGGACCGAATAATTTCACTAACACGCGCAGAACACAGTTTATTAAAACATTCTTAATACATCAAAATGAAAACGAAAATTTGCAGTGACGCGCTAAGTACTTCAAAAATAGTTGACAGACCAAGAAAGTCTATAAAGTTACTTTCTCACCTTAAGAAAGAGGTCGACGCGGAGGAATTCGAAGCAATGAAGCAAGAATTCAATACAAGTTTTGGTAGCACGTATTCAATTAAAGTACTTGATGGATCGTTCAGCAAACTGAAGCCGATTGAATCTAAAAGAGGTGGAAAATTAGGCAGCAGCTACTCCAGCCCAAATAAAACATCCGACAATCCAACATCAAAACCAAGTACTAACACTTTAGCCCGGGTAAAATGTCCACCCCTATGAGGAAATTAGTGAAATATAAGAGGATGCGGACATAGAGGACGAAGAAGCCCAGAACACAACTTTTAATTATGAACAGGATGTTGTAGAAGAAAATTTAACAACTGAGCAGCACATGCAACAAGTAGCGGGATTTGTGAAAACTATCAGACAAATGGTTTCAGCAAAAACAACTAACAAATCAGAGTTGTCAAAAAACTTCACAAATACCAAAGAAAAATTTAAGAGTGTGGAAGCAGCCCTAAAACATTTGGACCGAATAATTTCACTAACACGCGCAGAACACAATTTATTAAAACATTCTTAATACATCAAGATGAAAACGAAAATTTGCAGTGACGCGCTATGTACTTCAAAAATAGTTGACAGACCAAGAAAGTCTATAAAGTTACTTTCTCACCTTAAGAAAGAGGTCGACGCGGAGGAATTCGAAGCAATGCAGCAAGAATTCAATACAAGTTTTGGTAGCACGTATTCAATTAAAGTACTGGATCGTTCAGCAAACTGAAGACGACTGGATCTAAAAGAGGAAGAAAATCAGGCAGCAGCTACTCCAGTCCAAGTAAAATATCCGACAATGCAACATTAAAAAAAAGTATTAACTACTTTAGCCCGGGCAAAATGTCCACCCCCTATAAGGAAACTAGTGAAGTAGAAGAGGATACGGACATAGAGGACGAAGAAGAAGCCCAGAACACAACTTTTAATTATGAACAGGATGTTGTACAAGAAAATTTAACAACTGAGCAGCACATGCAGCAAGTAGTGGAATTTGTGAAAACTATCAGGCAAATGGTTTCAACAAAAACAACTAAAAAATCAGAGTTGTTAAAAAAACTTCACAAATACCAAAGAAAAATTTAAGAGTGTGGAAGCAGCCCTAAAACATTTGGATCGAATAATTTCACTAACACGCGCAGAACACAATTTATTAAAACGTTCTTAATACATACATTAAGATGAAAACGAAGATTTGCAGTGACGCGTACTTCAAAAATGGTTGACAGACCAAGAAAGTCTATAAAGTTATTTTCTCACCTTAAGAAAGAGGTCGACGCGGAGGAATTCCAAGCAATGCAGCAAGAATTCAATACAAGTTTTGGTAGCACGTATTCAATCAAAGTACTTGATGGATCGTTCAGCAAACTGAAGCCGATTGAATCTAAAAGAGGTGGAAAATCAGGAGGCAGCTACTCCAACCCAAGTAAAATATCCGACAATCCAACATCAAAACCAAGTAGTAACTACTTTAGCCCCGGGCAAAATGTCCACCAATAGAAGAGGATGCGGACGTAGAGGACGAAGCGGAAGCCCAGAACATAACTCTTAATTATGAACAGGATGTTGTAGAAGAAAATGTAACAACTGAGCAGTACATTCAGCAAGTAGCGGGATTCGTGAAAACTACCAGGCAAATGATTTCAACAAAAACAACTAAAAAATCAGAGTTGTTAAAATACTTATACCAAAGAAAAATTAAGAGTGTGGAAACAGCCCTAAAACATTTGGACCGAATTATTTCCTTTGGAAACAAAGTATCAACATTTATTGATAATTTACCCCAAGACTAATAGACATTTTTATAGACATTTATAGTGCTTGTTTTAAAACTAGTATTTGTGTAATAAATATTTGAAACTTAAAATTGTTTTAATTCCGTTATGGCTTATGATAGAGAGTGAATATATATTTACCCCCGGCATTTTGCCCTTATTTATGAAATCTTACAAAATCATTAATTATACGAATGTTTTAAATCTATAATCGTATGTAATATCACTAGCGCTTGAAATTTTATCGGTAAAATTTTTTCGAAAGCGTTGTTGCCTGGTAATATAAAGACTGCAAATTGACAGTTTATTATCTGATTAAATCCCGACCGCTTTAGCGGGAGGGATTTAATCTTTGATAATAAACTGTCATTTTGCACGAGTTATATTAACCTTATGGCAACTTAGCTTGAGAAAAAATTTATAGATAAAATTTAGAAGCACGAGCGGTATTTGTAGAGAATGTTTCACGAATAAATAATTCATTAAGTACATCTTCAATGTTATGTTCAGTAATTAATTGCCTTCAGACGTTTCCTTGTTACTTTTTAGAGATTAGAAGCACGCTTCGACCAATCACATTACGGGTAAAACCACACAAATTGCATATTACCAATCTATCGCTTTTACGTTCTAAGGCTGCCGGCTCAGATGGTATGGTACCGCCATCTAGTAACGCTAGCTTAACTTAACTGCTAACTGGCCTAAACAGTGAATTGAATTATTATATTAAAGCGTTTATTAATATATATTTATGTATTTAATCCTTGTTTCTAATTTGAGAAGTTTGATAGGTAAGTTAAGGTTTACTTGTTTAAGTAGAGAGACTTTAAGTACATCGAATTATAATGTAATAGTGATACTGCAGAGTTTTGATTTTCCAAATAAGTGTTAGCTGCTTTGTGATGATTGATGAATTACCATACGTAAGTACCTACATTTGTGTATTTATCATGAAATAACTGATTTGTCTGCTTCGTAGATATTTAAATTTTAGTTGTGAAAATTATTTTGTAATTATGTTAGATATTAAGTCATTGAAAGCTGTGTATAACTTGTTCCGAACCTATAAGTTCCATACAGCATTGGCTTTTTAGGTTATTAATACAATACTACAATTTACGTTAATAATTAGCAATAAGCTAGAGAAGATATTTATAGATAACATTTAAAAGCACGATTTGTCCTATTTGCTGAAAACATTTCACGACACAAAACGTCAAAAAATGTTCGCAATATTTGCCGCTGCAGCGACCTAAAAAAGTAGAGCGATAAATTTTGCATGTTGGTACTGTCGAAAGCCGATCTAGCCTGAATTACTACTAATAATGACGTTTGATTGGTGCAATGTTGTGAAAAAACGGGCTCTCATTGGCTATAGCGTTAATGAGTGAAATAATCGCCATTAAAGTCTTCTTGTGATATATTTAATTACTATATGTAAATTAAAATGTGGATGACATGAATTCTATTTGTACATGCTATATTTAGTACCCTTATGTATGTCTCTATGTGGTTTTCCTTCTATCTTCGTTGAAGTTGGAGCTGTTATAACTATTACAAATAAATACTTAACTTGAGATGCTTTCATTTTAAAAGTTTAATATATTTTCTTACGTTTTTATTAGACTGATACATAACTAGTTACAGTGTGCATGAATAATAATTTCAGTAATACAAGTTTTTATTGTACTTTATATACGTACTGTATTATTTTCCTTACTTATGATAAAGCCGTTTTGTTACTAAATTTCTTAAAAATAAGTTAAAACGTCAGCAGACTGAAAATGCTTTTATATTCTTTTACGTCGAGTTTGTATAAGAAATGTATATACTTTTAACAATTTATTAAGAAATATTAAATACATTTTGCAGGTTACTACCTCATATTGTTTGACAGAACTACATACTCTGTTTTAATATCTTTCTCATCCTGATATAACCACTGAAAATTGTATTTTGCTTGTCATCGCTGTGTATAATATACACCATTATTTTTGATAAATTATAAGATAGTTCTCAATTATACTTTCAAAACAGAAAACAATTTTTATTAATACAGCTATTAATCCCTCTACGAAATAATTTATAAGTCTGTAATGTTTAATACATCCTTATATTTAGATGGTCGAAAGGATTTAATATGTTTTTTAAAAGTGTAATATACATATGTGATAGCGTTATGCATTTAACTCCTCATATTTTGTAATAATAGCTGTTATTATTACATGTAATTTTTACGTTTTACATTAAAATTAGAATATTGTTTGTCAATATGTAAGTATGTGTATATTATGTACCTAATTGAGGATGTGCATCGTTTTTGCTGTGTTTAATAAACAATATAGCTCGTACTTATATACTGTTTTAAAGAAAAAAATGTTTCAGTTGCAAAAAACATTAATCATTAACATCGATTAAAAATTACCAAAACAAAGAAAGTGTTTATACTGTTTCCAAACGAAGCAAAAATAGTATCTAGACTAATGCGTCATTACTTCTGAGAGCGGTTGTTTATAAAGTGTTGTGCTGTATTAAACATTCTATCAACATCATATTAGAAAAATACAAAGTTTCAGAGTACTTATTTAAATGCTTCAGACCTACTGAATATTAATAGTACTCGTATATATTTCACAGTGAATATACCGTCTAAAATGTTTTCAATCAAATTAGTAATGTTGGTTTTAATTCTTCATAAGTTACCTATGACTAATCTGCGCATATGGCAAAAAATACAAAAGTAGAAAAGCTAGAGGAGATAGGTGCTTTCTTAAAAAATAGTGTAAATAAAACCCGACATGTAGAGGTGTTAACTACAGAAAATTTACGTTTATATAATAAGTGGGAAGTGTTCAAAAATAAAAACAATAATTTACATTGTAGCAATATCTTTTGATAAAATGACATGTTTGCGGAAATCATAAATGATTACGTTATAATACTTGATGCTCTCCCTTTATTTTAATAAACACCGGTAAATTCGCTAACTACTGGCAACCTGCTTGTAAATAGAGGAGTGTATCAATAAGCAGTTTTAAATTTTTGAATTATAATCCTTCTCAAAAACCAATACGTTCTA
Organism: Rutpela maculata; assembly: GCA_936432065.2. Lineage (NCBI taxonomy): Eukaryota > Metazoa > Arthropoda > Insecta > Coleoptera > Cerambycidae > Rutpela > Rutpela maculata. The sequence continues at coordinate 124,282,411 of OW386292.2, read as the reverse complement.
ATTTTGAACAAAGACAATCTGTGACAATCTGTGTTAAGCATGTTTCTACGAGGTAGTTTCGGGGTTGGATTTAGACATTAAAGGTGGACATGTTACTCAGCACTTTATCGGTAGCATTAATGAACTAATTGAAAAATGTGTTTCCTGTATTATTTGTACCAACTCTGTTTGGCCGAATTTTGTACTATGTGTATTAATAATCGTACTCAATAATACGGGTTATTACGTGGCTCATTCAACACATAATTTTGTTCCAGAAAACTCATTCTTACTAAAAATAATCCCTTGTAGTCTAGACTGAGCCGTCTGTACATCACTGTATAAGCAGTGAATAATTTCCTAATAACCTATACGGGTTATTACATGGCTCATTAAACACATAATTTTGTTGCAGAAAACATATTCTCACTAAAAATAATCCCTGGCAGTCTAGACAGAGCCGTCTGTACATCACTGTATAAGCAGTGAATAATTTCCTAATAACCTATACGGATTATTACGTGGCTCATTAAACACATAATTTTGTTGCAAAAAACATATTCCCATAAAAAAAATCCCTCGTAGTCTAAACAGAGCCGTCCATATATCACTGTATAAGCAGTGAATAATTTCTTAATTACCTATACGGGTTATTATGTGACTCATTAATGGCATAATTTTGCTACAAAAAACACATTCTTCTAAATTTTATAAACTACCACTTGTCGAACTGGAGAATGAATTTCTCTGTAATATCTGCAGAAGTTTTCTTCTTAGAGAACTCTTTCCGCGGCATCTTGAAGCACTTAACATTGACACCGTCGAATACAGCTGTTACGGGCAACGCACTGAGATGTAATGAAATGGGTAGGGAACCATCGATGAGTTCCCGTTTCTTTTAAATACAGTGCGGGTGTAACACCAGAGGCGTTACTACAAAGTGTTCTATATAAGGACGTGGGTCTGAAGTATAATATACTTCTGATATTTAAACTTTGATAATTAAACTTAAACATGTATTTTTTCTGTTTAATTTAACACCCTGTATATCTTTTAATCATTTTACTACAATAAAATAGAATGAGAATAATATGTATTTTATTTCACGCCACCCTGTACATAAATCAGGTACTCAACAATATTTTCAAACTGCTTTCAGTTTGACTCTGGAAGTATTTCACCACCGCACCCCTCGTAAGAGCGGCTAAATTTATATTCATTTTAAAATGATGCAAAACATTATTTAACTTAAATATTATTTGCATACAGTCTAAGAGCTAGCGACGAAAATTTAACGTGATAAGGGTACAAGGGTAATTTATTTCTAAAATGTTAGAATTATTCTAAATTAAATGAAAGCTCGATTGGCAGAAGTCAGCTTGTTGTCTGAAAGCGTGGGTGGAGGAGGATCAAATATGCGGATTTTGAAGGAAAAAACGTGACAAGGTACAAGGATGAAAATTGGTATTTGCATTGTTTTTGTAAATATAAAGAAGAAAAATTGGCAGAAGCATAGGTGGAGACTAAAGGGTCGGCAGAAGTCATCAAAGTTAACAAAAAATTACTGAAAAATACGTGATAAGGTACACACCTGCCAATTTGCATATTTACTTGTTAGGTAATGTACAAACTGTGTGTAAATTGACAGAAGTGAAAATGGAGAATAAATATTGAAAAAGTTGAATAACGTATGTGACGCGCGGTGTCGTTATTTTTTCGCTATTTTATAGGTGTACGTCATGAGGTACATTTCTATCAATGTTGTTTATTTATTTTTCATATTGTTAATAATTAAATGTACAACTGGCAGAATTACAAGTGGAATATATACAAGGTGATTCTTTTAATGCGGCCATTAGAATATTTCCCACTTGCAGATGAGATAGACATTTGAGATTTGGTACCTTACCATAGTCGACTATTGCGAGACCGAAAACAATAATTTCAAAATAGTGGCACTTCCGCAAGTTGGTATCGACTTCCGGTATTTGATTGATTGCTCACAAAATGAGCCGCTCTGCTCCAAAGTTCTTTCATTATTTAACTATTCATCAGGCACATGCAGTATGCAGTAAATTATCATCAGACTATCCACAACTGAGAAATATTCATTATTTTTTCTGATGGACCTACGTCTCAGTTTAGAAACACATCCAACATTTATTTCTGCTTACACTACTAGTACCCACAATGTTTCCCAATGTTAATCAAATCACCTGGAATTTCAGTGACAGTGGCCGTGGCAAGGGACCAATGGATGGTTGGAGGAATGTTGAAACATTCTGCTGACCGTTGTGTATTGCATGGAGAGGCTATTACCTCAGCCTCGGTATTTGTTGAAAAAGTGAGAGATTTCGGTAGAACCATGGGAAGTTCCCCGACACGAAATTCGTGAAATGAAAAAAAAAAAATACCAAAGGAGATAAATCCGATTCGGAAAATAATGTTCGCACATCAGATAATATGGTTCATTAAGAAGCCGTCAGACATATTCCTTAGAGAATTAAGTTTTTTACACGTAAAGTTTCAAAACCGTGTATCCATTATTCCATGAAGCCTGCTTCGATTAATTTTTTTCCAGAACACTGTATCCTTTAAAAAAATACCGTTGAAACGCATTATGTATTCTAGTTTACTTTTTCTTTAACTCGATAACAGCAACTGTGGTTAATGCAAGAAGGGATCACTCAGTTTCTTCCTCTTCTACATCTTTCCCCGAAGAGGATTATATTTTCAATACGTCAAATGAACCAACCTTCAATATCCAAAACATATTTGCCAGAACATGAACGTATCCTTTGATAAAATTTATTTTAGTAACTTTGATATTTTGAGAATTATAATTTATTATTTCTTAACTCAATTTAGCATTAAATGAAACTACTGAAGCAACCGCTGGTATTACTAAGAAAATTAAAATTATATCAAACACTTTATTGTCTGATGCCGTGAAGACTACTGATTCATCTTCTACTAGTTTTTCATCAAATCCCAATTTACACGATTGCATTACAACTAAAAGCCTGTTACGTTTGCACTCATATATCATATATCATATATCATATATCATATACCATATACCATATATCAAATATCATATATCATATGAAAAGAACCAAATAAGAAATTAAGGAACAAATATAAATGTAAATAATATGAAATTAAGGAAAATATATTTACTTATGTAACAAAGGAATTTGAATATATTGGGATAAAATGTAAAAATTGTCCAAGAACATACCACGTATCTTATGTCAACAAATATTTCAAAAATTATTATCTTGAGAATTTTTTGTGCAGTTTGCCAAAAATGATTTTTGTTATATTCTTTTCAAATAAAGATTTCTTAAGTTCTGAATAATTTTGTCATTCAATGCGGCGTAAAGTTTATTGAGTTTACATAATTTCGGTAATCGAGCGTCATTTCGGTAATTTATTAAAAATCTGTATATTTAAAAATCCCAATAACAGCTGAAAAACGCAATTTTGTGCTCGGCCAGATTAAAGTCATTTACATATACTTATATGGTACTCTATAAGGAAAACAATTCTATGACAAATATATTTTTTAAATTTTTTCGGACCGAATTGTCGCATTATGTGAAATTTACCCTTATCATGTTAAAAGTTTATTGCAATACAATATTAATGAATAATCGTTTGGTAAAACCAATTGAATAAAATACAGGTATTTTATGAAAAACTAAACCTTCAACCTGTAACTATTCTTAATAGTCCGAGGGCCCACTACCAATGATATTATCATCGCGGCATGGGTAATGGCTCTGGAAAGATGTAATTTAAGCAAAGATAAGATACCAAAGTTATATGAAGTAAAATTCTACCAAAACTATTTGCCGTCTGTCGAAATTTCGGGGGGAATTTAGTGACAGCATCTCAATTATTGACGGAAATTTGTTAAAAAACATGAAAACAGAGGAAATCCATCGATAACCAACACTTATCTCGTTGCAGAAAGCTGATAACAATGTTATTAGTTGTAAAAAAAATGACCCAATGCGATCATAGCGGCATTGCAGCAATTTTGACTGGATGGTGCATCATGGTTTAAAAATACCGTCTAAAACGGAAACTAACATTTACCGTCTTGTATACCTTCAGGAAATGAAATATAGTGTAGCGTATGCGCGCTTATCGCTCGAGCTTCTACGTTCACTTCCACAATGTCTTTCTTAGTTACATCTAGCCACGGGCTCATGTATAGACATTCCATCAAAGCATCTGAGTTGCCTCCATCTTTTTCAAAAGCTGCTGAGATATTATCTGAAAATCGCCTTTTGGATGCCATCTTTACAAAGCTGTAGCTTTCTTACGAAGCATTTTAGGACATACCTTCATTATAACTTTTATGCTTGAAATTGGCAATATAATCACCTCCTGAATGTTCTTAAAGTACCTAAGAAACACCTTCACCTTCACCCTTCACCCTCAAAAGAGTAGTTACCTAATGAAAGGCCCTCGGTTGAGATTTTAGTGATCACCAGTGATCAGGTCAATGATTCGTTAATTGATGACTCATATGGCCGTAAAACTACAATTCTCACAATAACATTCGATGTACACGTGTTACATATCTGGCGGTGATTCATAATTCACATCTGGCGAATAGATGGTGTGCATATGGTGCGTGGGTGCTAGGCATGCGGTGCACACGTGTTAGACATCTATACATGGGAATATCCGGTGTACGTATGTTAAGCATCTAGTGAACAGATGATACAAGCAGGTGTTAGACATCTGGTGGCGATTCATTTGAACAATTTTATTAAATAAGATTCTTATTATGCTATTTATAATAGAATAGGAAATGGTCTGAACGCAGTCGTGAGATGAAAAGAGAAAGGGAGCGTGAGAGACAAAAAGAAGCAGAAGAAAGGAAGGAACTATCCTCGAAAGGGAAAGGTGTGAGTGGGGGGCGGAGGGACCTTTAAATACGAATCATGATTCGATCGACTTCGTCATGATCAGGAATCGATTCATGTATTTAAAGGTCACCCGGTCGGGTTCCCCCACCCTCGCAGCCGCCGCGTGCGAGGGTCTAGGAAAAGAATCCTAAGGATTCCTTTCTCCTTTACCTGCGTGTTTAAATATAAGTGAGAAATCGTGGGCTTTCAAAATGAGTTCCGACAGTGCTCAACAATCATCAAGTTTCGACGTAAGTGTTTATACAATGAGTCTTGAACGTTGCCACCTCACGCCGTCACTGAACGCGTCGACCACATTCTTGAGAATGTATCATGGGGATTCGTACAAGTGCAAGTTTGTGCCAAGTCAAAATTTTCATTTGATTCAAAATTCGTCAACGGTGGCTTGTATGGATACCGTTTTGTGCGAAACTGAAGTAAGATCATGTAACCAATTCTTCACAGTCATATCGGACATGCATTGCTTTCCATCCATCCTGTTGTGTAATTGGTGTTTTATGAGAAAGTTACAATCTGGGAAATTGCAGCAGCTAATTGACGAGCATGGTGGTAGTTTATATCAACGTGCGGCGGTTTACGCTTTGCATATTCACGGCGGTGGTCACAACCATTGCGATTATTGTGGATTCGATACGATTGAGTACCGACCATGTATCTATTTCCCGATGGTTTTAAATTTCGCCGCAGTGGTAGAGGTGGGAACATTTGAGCCCTTTCCAACTCCGCCAGCCCAAGAAATTCCTTTGGCTGACGAAATATTGGAATTAACAATAAGTCCGGAGGAGCAGGCGGCAATTGATACCAATTGAAAATGTCATAACTAATTAAATTTTTATAAATTATTTATAGTGGTTGGACGACCTGTGCGAAAATTTGGCCGAGGATCATGGAGTCGAGTCAAGAAGTTTCCCTAGAATCTCCCCAGTGCCCACAGGATTGTCTTCTGAATGTGCTGGAATTAATCTGGCCGATGGAACTGATGACGTTACGGCTCCTGAAACAGTGGTTCGAGATGACGATAATCATATGTCAAAAAAAACAGGTTCCTCTCTGGCAAACGACAATTGAGAACTTTTTCAGTACATTTAATCCAGTTGATGAAGTTAAAACCGACGAAGACAAACGACGAATCGGATCAAATTTCATTCGAGGAATACAAGGAGATATTAAAGGAAGCCGACTTATTCACGACGTGGTGCCAAACCTCAATCGAAGCCAAGCTCAAAGACTTCTTGATCGATGTCTGGGAAAAAAAATTTTCGGTGGACTCTTCTGGACCGTCTTCCACGAGGACCACATGCACGTTGTCCACGACTGTTCCTGGAGCGGCGGTTACTGCCGATGCGTCCGCATCCACCAGTTGCCCATTAAAGGAGAATGTCGAAAGCATCTTCGACAGCATAATATTTCCGGAAGATACCTCTTTAATCTCACAAAATATCTGTTACAACCGCCAAGACAACTTTTGTATTTTGAAAACGCCGGGCGAAAAAGGACAGTTCCTCATGAAATTGGAGATTTTCCCAGTTACGAGTATCTCGAACGTGGAGAAGAACCTCTGGTGGAGACACGCCCTTTTGCGCATGAATTTCTTAACTGCGAGCAAAGTGGACCCATTGCAAATGCAGGTGAACCGTCTGGTGGCACAAGCGACGCGACGGATAACACAAGTGGAAAATGTAAAAAAAGAAATACGAAAGAAGTCCTCTTGGAGTTCGTCCGGAACTTCCCGACAAGCCCCGTATTAAGTATCTGCAATTCCAATCAATGGATGAATTCACGATGGAAGTTTTGTCGAAAAACTGACAATATTGTTCAACGTGTGTTGGACATTTTTGCCTTAGAATTTGTTAATCAATCGTTCGAAGAAATTTATTTGTATGCAAGTAATGTTTATCCATTATACAGTGCAGGACGCATCAGCGTTGAAGAATATTATTTTACTCGAGATGAATCTGTTACCATTATGTTAGAATTATTAGATTTTCAATTTGCACATAGTGAAACAGATATTTTACAATTTTTAAATGATACTTATAATATTATTGATCGTAAATTGCCCAAAATAAATTGTTTACAAATTATAGCGCCACCTAGTTCTGGGAAAAATATAAGCTTGGAACTAAAGCAGGCTTTATTAACATGTTTGAACAGAGTGATGTAGTGGAGACAAAGCAGTGTTGAGTTTGTCGTAGACTAATTAGTAAACGATACCTCTCCAGTGATTCTTGGCTGAGTAGACCTAAACTGACAATAAGTTATTGTACGTACTGTAACCAGACAAGACCAATTAAACATAATAGGTTTTCTGAAAACGATAATTTCTGTATACTGCACTCACCAACCTGTGAAACGTTTTAAAGTGAAACAAGACGACACAAGAGGAAAACTGGATAAATGATGATATAGTCAACTGCAATCCTGAAAGGTTTATAAAATACAAGGATATGATCAGACATCCTCCGGGAATGAGGAGGGAAGAACAAAATCTATGTTAAAGAACAAATGATACCTCTGGAAATACTAAGAATCTGGGATAAATATGTTTTTTAAAATAAACAAAAGTTCTCTGGTAAATAGAAGTTTAATGAATTAAATTTACAGAAAAGTTGATTTTATACCCCCCCTTCTCCTATATATAATAGAATATAACTTCATGTTAATTTAATAGAACGTTGTTAGTGTGTTTATGATGATAACCTCGCAATTTATAGTTTTGCAAGAGATATTTATTTGCTTCGATAGCAACGGCACAAGAAATGATAGTTGGGCCTTCAAAGTGGAAACGAATCATAACTTTCACAACAATTAATGAGTCGGTCCTTAAAACTTCAATACCTAAAAATAGTACTATGTACAAACTACGACTAAGGCAGAATGATAACTCTACTAACGAAACAAAGTGGAATCAGCACTTCAGTAAATGCCCCCTACCAGCAAGCGCTAATATCCAGAATGCATTTTTGGCTTCTCGCTAATAAATGCATAAATCTGAGAAAATTCCCACTTTAATTTGTACATTTAAAAAATAGGTTTTATTGGTTCTCGAAGTTTATTTAAGTAAGTTTTAAAGCAATATCACTGGCTATAATGATAATTTTCAAGTGGTAGAGGATACTATATATCGTACTGAAAAAGCATTTAAACAAGATGAAAATTAAGATTTGCAGTGGTATGCTTGACACGCCAAGTACTTCAAAAATAGTTGACATAGCAAGAAAGTCTATAAAGTTATTTTCTCACCTGAAGAAAGAGACCGATGCGGGGGTGTTCGAAGCAAGAGATCTACACAAGTTTTGGTAGCACGGATTCAATTAAAATCGTTCAGCAAGCTGAAGCCAATTGGATTCAAAAGGGATGCAACATCAAGCAGGGTGCTTCGGAATTCGGAAATCCAGCATCTCGTTCAATCCACCCCCCCGTGTCAACGCCGTATGAGGACATCAGTGACAGAACCAGATATACAGGGCACCGAAGAAGAAGAAGAAGAAGAACACGACACAACCTCTTCAATTACCAAGAGGACGTTTTGGATGAAAAAGAAGCATCTAACAAATACATCCAAGAGATGATGTTGTAAATAAAACCAAACATATGGTTGAAGCTAAAACGAGAAAAAAGAGAGAGTTGAAGAAAAATTGAGAAATACCGAAAGAAGATGAAAAATGTAGAAAATGCAATCCAGCATATTGACCAAATTATAATATTTGGAAATAGAGTGCCCACATTATTAAAAGAGTGTCCAGACTAATTTTAAGTTTTTAAGCTTATTTTTGTAAATAATTTAAGTACAATAAATACCTATTAAAAACTTCTAAATCCTTTTTCGAAATAATAATTTCAGAAACGTAAAATAATCATAAAAAATAAATATTAAACACTTTTTTGTTCAGACAGGTAGGAATGAGTGGAAAAAAATAAGCATTTTTTCCAATCCCAAATCTTGCTTACTAAAATCTAAACAATTCTAGACTATTATAATTGTAAAACTTAGTCCTAGTAGTCCAGTCAATGAATATGTTGCAGAATGTATGGAATATGCGAGACTTTTTGACTTCAGGACTTTGTTAGGAGTAGTTAGTAGGTTACATATACTAAAAGTCCCCGCCCCTGGGAGGTGAGCTTACGGTGGGAGGGTGGGTGGTAAGAAGGTACTATTTTTGGATTTTTCGATTATATCTCGGAAACGGTGAACTCTAGAAAAATATGTTCTAAATAAAAATGAAAGCTAATTGCAATTCCTATAAAATTGTTTCCATATATATTTATCGAATTTCCAACGGTTTTCGAGATATACGTTATTGAAAATCGATAATTTTCGAAAAAATAATTTTTTAAGTGAATATCAAATTGACAATTTTTCTGAGAAACGATCGTGAGAGACACTAGAGGCAAAATGTTTGCGAAAAAGAGTTAGGCAAAAATGATTTTTTCGAAAATTATCGATTTTCAATAACGTATATCTCGAAAACCGTTGGAAATTCGACAAATATGTATGGAAACAATTTTATAGAAAATTTAATTGATTTCATTTTTATTTAGAACATACTTTTTCTAGAGTCCACCGTTTCCGAGATGTAATTGAAAAACCTAAAAATGGAACCTTGCCCCCCTCCTCCCACCGTAAGCTCATCTCCCAAGGGCGGAGACCTTTAGTATGTTTACCTACTAACTACTCCTAACGAAGTCCTGAAGTCAAAAAGTCTCATATATTCCGTGTACTCCTCTTTTGAGCACTCATTAACTGGATTATAGTAGTATTGAAAGAGTATATTAAATTTTGAAAAAAAATTAAATTTTGAAAAAAAATTAAATTTTAAAACAGCCAAAAAAATCTCTAAAAATTTGAACTAAGGTAACTGCTCCAGTAATGGTCACCTTCATGCATAAATAATTCATAAATTTCGAAATAAGCGCCAAATATTTCGCATTTTGTTGTCTAATTGTCTGTTAGTACACCAGGCAACATGTCTTCACGAGATTACGTAGCTATCTTCACACTACTGTCAAATAAGCAATATTTCTCAATTGACAGCTATCAATCAGCTGTTCTATTACTTTTGAGAAGGAAAGCGTGTTAATTATTTGTGCTGAAAAATTAAGAGAAATATACTTTCCATTACCAGTGTTGTGTTTATCTTGTAGCTATACAAGAAGCGTCAGTAATAAAATTTTAATTTTTTCTAATTTTATTTACTTTATGCCGGGGTGACCAGTGCTAAAATTATATTTTTCTAATGCATCATTAATGGTCACCGTGAGTGGCCATTTCTAAATACATTTCAGTAATGGCTATTTAAATAAAAAATAATTTAGGTCAACTAATTTTATTTTATTATGACCTTGAAGGTATAATGGCACCCATCCCAAAGAAATTCAAAAAGTCGCAAAATCAGTCCAGAATATTTTTTCACATACAAACGAAAATTTACAATTGACAATTAAAGCTGTTCAAGAAAATGGCTTGAGCAAAAAAAAGGCCGCACAACAGTTTGGTGTTCCTCGTTCCACCCTCATAAGAAAACTGTGTGGTAAAGTCCCACTTGAAAGGAAAATGGAACCCCACACAGAGTTATCTAAAACAGAAGATACCCATCCATCAAACAAAATACGTCAGTGAGTATGTGATATGAATGGAATAATATTAATTTCATTATTTTCAAATTCTACTCACACACTCCAACCTACAGATGTTTCTGTATTTAAACCACTCAAATCAGGGTGGACATCTGCAGTAAGGACTTGGAAATTCGAAAATGTTCCTAAGAAAGTTACCAGATTTACTTTTGGCACAATTTTATCCAGTGTTTTTGATCAATATGCCACCAAGAAAATGATTGTAAATGGTTTCAAAAAGTGTGGTTTATACCCATTTAACAAAGGTAATGTGGATTATTCAAAATGTATTCCAAATAGAGACACTGAAGCGCGGAATGACTGAAGTTGTTCAGATACAACACAATTTAAATGAAATAGTACTGTCAAAAATAGAAGATAATATAGAAAAAAATGAAGTTAATGTGTTTCTTGACACATCTTCAAAGGGAAAAGAATGGACTGGAAATGTCAAGTCTTTGAACCTTTATAAAGTTTGAGCTGCAATAAAAAATGAATGTCAAGGAAGTAATAATACTCCAGAAGCGCCGTACTGGAAAATAAGGTTGGTCAAAGTAAAGATAAGGGCGTGGCAGAAATTGAGGAAACAATTTTACTACAGATAGATGATTCTTTAATACCCTATAATGAAATTAAAGATCAAGATTTGGAGGTATTAGCAGAAAATATTGAAAGTCAAATTAAAAATAGGCTTTTGGAAGAACCAGAAGTAATTGCGGTTCCACAGGAGAATGATGACAGCTACATTTCACTAGAACCTCACACGTCTTATTTATGGCATACACCAGAAAATATAAATATTATGCGCTATGAAGAGCAGATTCCTGGAGGTTTCAAAGTTCCATCTCCATTCAAGAAGTATTTAGTATTTCCCAAAACGCCAGAAAAAAACTACAAAAAGGAAACTCACAATTTTCCATGCAGTTGTCTCCAGCAAGAGGTATAGAGAGTATTATGAACAATTGGAAAAAGAAAAGGCTACAATGAAATCAAAGAAAAAAGTACAATTACAAATTGAATCTGAGGAAGCGGTCACATTTAAATCAAAGACGAGAAAAGTATCCCAAACTCAATCAGCAAAATCACCGAGGAAAAAAGAATCTGCACCCATTTTTATTGAAAATGATAGTTCTTCAGAATCAGATATAGATATATCCTAGATGATGATCTTGACTTAGTGAACCAGAGGACTTACATATCGTCCACTTAGAATAACGAGGTTCTAACTACACTTTTTCTCACATTTAAGGTTTTAGCATAATAAGGTTCTAACTGTTATTTTCTGTCGAATTTTAATACATATAGTGACATCTAACCTTCGTAGGATAATGTACAACAATCACAGAGTTCCATCTGCCGCTAGTATTCGTTATTTTCATTTCACATGGTTCTATCTACGTACACTTAGCACTTTGTTATCCCAAAATAGTAGTTACACCGTTGTTATAGTAATACAGCTTCTGTTGTGTTGTAGTTTTTGTCATAACCTTAAAAGAGAGTGTACATGTGTGTATTGGCTGCTAAAATTTTAAAGCTATCATGAATAGAACAACATTAATATTAAAAATGGGTAAGTATTAACTGCATAAAAAATAAATATGACTAGTATGTCTGTTATAAAATTTGAGAGCTTGAGTTACATTATTTTTAGCTCGTGAGCTCGGTAAAGACAATGAAGAGAGTGACATTTTAACAGATGAACCTCGAACGCCGGAAATCACTGAGGATGATAATGTTATAATAATCGAAAATAATATCTCCTTTCATTCAATACAACATATGATAGAAAACGCGGAAGTAATTATGGACTTTCCTCAAGCTTCCGTCATTGTTTCCAATCTTCCAGAGCAGTGTTCTAAGCCTGATTTAGGAGACTTAACTCAAGGAATCAATCTAGAAACAAATCTAGTACAGGTAATAACATAAATTGGAACGACGGTAAAAACAAAAAGAACATTCCCCTTTTATATTTTAAGCTTGACGAACCAGAATATACAGTATCAGAATCAGGAGAAATCGTGCCAATTACTGAACTTCCAGACCATTTAGAAAAGGTGGCCCAAGAAATTAATGAAGTACAGGTAATTTAAAATCTTATACATACCTGACAATAAAGGTACAAAAGTAGGTATGGCGATACTTGAGCGTGGGAAAATTTTTTTCTGGGAATTGGCCACCCTAATTTTGGCAATCGGCCCACCTCCTAATTTTGGCAATCGGCCCACCCCCTAATTTTTGGCAATTGACCCTTCCAGTTCAATGACCTTGAATTTTTTTTAGGCAATTGGCCCACCCTAATTTTTTTTTGGTAATTGATTCAACCTAATATTTGACAATTTCATTTTTACCTATTTTTACCCATTTTGAATGTGAAATCACTGTTATCATTTTTACCTATTTTCACCCATTTTGAGTGTGGGACCTTTTATTGGTACACAAGGAAGTCGTGGAACAGGTAATCTTAACTACTTTGTTCCCCAGCGCCATCTATTAATCATTCCTTAAAACTTTGAATACTTATAATTTCCTATAGAGGAAATATGTGATAATATTTATTTTTTTTGTTAATTAACTTTTAATTTAAATTCTGATTATTTATAATTTCCTATATAGAAGTCACGTGATAATATTTATTTTTTGTTAATTAATTTTTAATTTAAATTCTGTTTATTTATAATTTCCTATATAGAAGTCATATGATAATATTTATTTATCATTAATCGTTATTGAATACCCAACCACGCCTCTGGATGAATCAGTAATTATATTTTTAGATATACGTAATAGTATTACACTTTATACAGCTAATATATGGTCACATCATAAATTTATATTTTTATTGTAATTATTTTTATGAAAAAATCCAGCCACCGTCTAGGATTCGAACCACCGATCTCCGGTTTGAAAGCACAATTCTCAACACACTGGCCTATCGAGGTACCTGACTTCAAGTCGATTAATACTGGTATACATGAATCAATGCATGACGTCACACACAAAGAAAAGCATGCGCAGTGAGGGTCTACTGTATTAGCGAAATCCGTCTATTTCAACTTCATGAAAAATTGATATAATCAATAAGACGAATATAAGTTCAAAGTAACATTTTAAACGTCTGTCACATTTAACAATGAAACCAAACGTAATTTTATTTCGTTCCGTTAAGGTCATAGAGGCTATCACTAACATATGTATGATCTGTATTTTAATTCATCGATTATAGAATGAAATTATGTATAAGATGAAGAAAATTAAGTAAAAAAATCATATCTTCTGTGCACTGAGCCCGGCTAGCTAGTAATCAAAAATTGTTATTAGCAATTGATAGCACGAGCACTAGTCATACAAAACATTATGATAATCAAAAATGTTCTATGACAAATGACACATTTAATTATTGATACCAACCTATAACTCGAGAAAAGAATGACCTCTAAGTCAATTAATTAAAAATCATTTTTTTTTCGTGCAACAGCTTATATTAAAAAATTCTTCAAGTTTCAAAAGAATTTCTCATCAATTCAAGATTTTCTCCAAAAACATGAACCAATGATTGTTCAAGATACCAACAAATTACCTAGTTTACTTAATTCTATTTTTCTATTCAGTTTCAAATGAAATCATTACATAAAACCTTTCAGGAAACACACTGTATATTAATTTAGCTTTCAGGAAAGCAAGTATTGGATAGGTAAGTAAAAACTATTTTTATTAGAATTATAAGTTATAAAATACAAAACCTGTAGTATTTTATATAATTTTATTTCCCCTATTCAAAGTATTGTACCTGAACCTCTGAGAGAAAGAAATTTAGCTTTTTGGATTTTGATTGTGATAAACTTCAAGTATCTAAAACTAGAATTTTTTTCAAGTAATAATATAAAGCAATAACATTGCGTTTATCAATTAAGAGCATTCGCTTATCAAAACCTTAAAGACATTTCCTTTCATATACCGTAGTTGCATAAAATATAAAGAGGTATTGTTAGAAGAATAATCAAATAACTGCAATTCAGACGTTTTATAATTTTATTATTCATTGTCAAGATGAACTCCCGTAGTATTGGTAAATTTTTGGTATGAAATATTAATCTGGTTTTAATTAATATCTATTTTAGAGAAATTGAAAAATTCCACTTCATACAAGAGGGCACCCGTGGGGTCACGTTGGATAGCCTGGCCCTACATTTCCGTAAAAGTTAAAGGTTAGTAAATTATTGTTTTAAGACTTTCTAATATATTTTTTTAGAATCGTACAGAATACCTACACCCCCTCTCGAGTGGTCAGAAAAGCTGGACAACTTTTTGAAAAAATACAAGGAGTAATTTTTAATCAAAAAGTTATTTAAAAATTAATTTAAATTTTCAAGTCACATTTTTTATTTTATTTTTCTTATAATTATAATAAGTTCATATTTTTTTTATTTCAGAAACTGTCCACTATGTCCACCAAATCCACCACCATTGCCACAACCCCCATTACCAGTTGTAATAGAGCCAGGACTGGAATTTTAGTAACTAACATTTTTTTCAAGTAATAATATAAAGCAATAACATTGCGTTTATCAATTAAGAGCATACACTTATCAAGAACCTTAAAGACATTTCCTTTCATATACTTTAGTTGCATAAAATATAAAGAGGTATTGTTAGAAGAATAATCAAATAACTGCAATTCAGACGTTTTATAATTTTATTATTCATTGTCAAGATGAACTCCCGTAGTATTGGTAAGTTTTTGGTATGAAATATTAATCTGGTTTTAATTAATATCTATTTTAGAGAAATTGAAAAATTCCACTTTATACAAGAGGGCACCCCTAGGGTCACGTTGGATAGCCTGGCCCTACATTTCCGTAAAAGTTAAAGATTAGTAAATTATTGTTTTAAGACTCTTTCTAATATTTTTTTTTAGAATCGTACAGAATACCTACACCCCCTCTCGAGTGGTCAGAAAAGCTGGACAACTTTTTGAAAAAATACAAGGAGCAAGTTTTAATCAAAAAGTTATTTAAAAATTAATTTAAATTTTGAAGTCACATTTTTTATTTTATTTTTCTTATAATTATAATAAGTTCATATTTTTTTTTATTTCAGAAACTGTCCACTATGTCCACCAAATCCACCACCATTGCCACAACCCCCATTACCAGTTGTAATAGAGCCAGGACTGGAATTTTAGTAAGTAACATTTTTTTCAAGTAATAATATAAAGCAATAACATTGCGTTTATCAATCAAGAACATAGCTTATCAAAACCTTAAAGACATTTCCTTTCATATACCGTAGTTGCATAAAATATAAAGAGGTATTGTTAGAAGAATAATCAAATAACTGCAATTCAGACGTTTTATAATTTTATTATTCATTGTCAAGATGAACTCCCGTAGTATTGGTAAGTTTTTGGTATAAAATATTAATCTGGTTTTAATTAATATCTATTTTAGAGAAATTGAAAAATTCCACTTCATACAAGAGGGCACCCGTAGCGTCACGTTGGATAGCCTGGCCCTACATTTCCGTAAAAGTTAAAGGTTAGTAAATTATTGTTTTATGACTCTTTCTAATATTTTTTTTTTAGAATCGTACAGAATACCTACACCCCCTCTCGAGTGGTCAGAAAAGCTGGACAACTTTTTGAAAAAATACAAGGAGTAAGTTTTAATCAAAAAGTTATTTAAAAATTAATTTAAATTTTGAAGTCACATTTTTTATTTTATTTTTCTTATAATTATAATAAGTTCATATTTTTTTTATTTCAGAAACTGTCCACTATGTCCACCAAATCCACCACCAATGCCACAACCCCCATTACCAGTTGTAATAGAGCTAGGACTGGAATTTTAGTAAGTAACAGTTTATATTTTCGTACAGTATTTTTTAATAACCATTTTTTTTTTAGTATTCCAAGACTGGTGATAATATCAGAGTAAGCATTTTTTCTTTTTTGGTATCAATGATTTTCTTACTAAATAATTTTGTTCTTTCAGGGCAATATTGTACATTAATGGCCGTATAGTTTTTCGTCAATAGACATAGTGTCAGTGTTAGTGTGTGTGTTATCCCTATTCAACATCATCGCAAGAAAACAACTAAACATGTAAGTTTAATACTGACATGTACATATAAAATTTTAATAAAGAGCTTTAATGGTAATGGTGCTTCAAACCAGAGATCGGTGGTTCGAATTCTGAGTGGTGCTTGGATTTTTTCATTAAAAATAATTACAATAAAAATATAAATTTATCATGTGACTACATATTAGCTGTATAAAGTGTAATACTATTACGTATATGCAACAATATAATTACTGATTCATCCAGTGGCGTGTGGTTGGGTACTCAATAACAATTAATGAGAAATAAATATTATTATGTCACTTCTGTATAGGAAATTATAAATATTCAGAATTTAAATTAACAAAAAAAAAAATATATTATCACGTGACCTCCTCTATAGGAAATTATAAGTATTCAGAGTTTTGAGGAATGATTGATAGATGGCGCTGGTTGTATGAGAAAAATGAGGTGACGAAAGTGAAGGTTATGATGGCCCACTGGAAAAGGGGTCCCGAGAATGACGCAGAGTGAGGTTATGTTGGTCCCACTGGAAAAGGGGCCTTGAGTTAAATAGGGTCCCACTGAAAAAGGGGCCGGGACGGAGCCCTACGGGGGCCCTATTTTGGGGGGCGAATCACGCTCCCAACCGCCGCCATACCTACTAAGACTCCACAAAGACATTGTATGATTTGATAGAGAACAAAATAGAGGCTCAGGAGGTTAGAGGAGCCAGGCATCCTGACAGCGGCCCTAAGAAAAATAGGAGGAATCACTCAAGGGAACAGGGTAGCCTTTCCGGTACCAGAGGCAGTGGATAGGATACACCTAAAGCAACACAACATACCAACAAACGAAGAGGCACTTGTAGGACTACTACATCAAGTCGTTAAAGAAAGGGAAGATGTGCTAAACTGCTATAAACTTGTAAGGAAAACATAAACAAAATTTATATAAACATAAGAGAGAACGGATAGAGAACAAACAGTATTGAAAATAGCGCAGTTAAATGCGGCACGCAGTGGAGTTAGTGAACGAACTGCAAAAGCGTAACTTGACCTACGTTGCAACAATGAAAAAAATAAAACACAGATCCCATTAGAATTTCAAACTAACCGATGCCGACCTGAATCATCATCCCTTTTTGGGTTTCAGAGTAAAACCATCTTAGTAAGTTATGTGCCCAAAAAAGGAAAATCTGTGGTATTTATATTCAGCATGCATCATGACGCAAAAATCAATCAAGAGTCTCAAAAACCAAATATTATCGAATTTTACAATGAATCCAATGGATGTGCTGGATAAAAAATGTGTACATTTTTCGACGTCCCGAAGAACACGGCGTTGGCCAATGGTATTATTTTTTCAGTTGGTAAATATTGTCACGCAGTAATTATAATTCATGTCAAATTTATTTGAAACACCCAGTACATCATGTTGAATATTACTTGAAAATAAATATCATTGGAACTGTTAAACAAAGCCGCGTTGAAATAAATTAGATTGCACCCAGGAACAAAGGAACTGTAAAGTCAGCAGGAAGTTGACTACACTGTGTAACTATGTTGCAATGCTGAATTGGCGAGAAAATAACTGGAAAATATTTGAATTAAAAAACGGGCAGTTGGGTTTTGGTGTTAAAGGACGGCGGCTTGGTGCGTGGCCTAACCCCCCCCCCCCCCTTAGGGGACAGCCCCAGGGGGTAAATTAATGTAAGTACCATTTATATTTTTTGTTATATTGTTTTGAGTTAATAAACTTGTACCTTGTTATTCTTATCACCATGTTTTATTTTATGAGATGTTCATTTAATTCTTAAAATTCAAACCCTCTCGTATGCCAAGTAAGTTATATTAAAGCGTCTCCGTCATATTAGTTAAGGGTTAATTATTGAGGAACAAATAAATAGTTTTAAGTGGTTTTAAATGTAAATATTTTTGCAGTCTTGACCTCGGTTCCGTTAACATCATATATCGTCTGACTCAAGCTGGTCACTACGAATTTTTAAAAATTCCTCTTTTGGTTGTGTAACGTCTCATCCGTGTTTTCTCGCATAATTAATACTGCACCAGGCCATTCAAGATTCAATAAAGTATTGGCGTATGTTGATGATATTCCGATACCTGAAAAATCTGTACGCATAACTCTGGTAACATTAAAAGAAGTCTTATATATTCTGCAACGTCACGGTCTTAATTCAAAATTATCAAAATGTTTTTTCCTTGAATGTAAACAAACAATTGTTAATAACCAGTGTCGTAGTGCTTACGGTGTTAGGCTTGCGACAACGGGGGGGTCCCGGGTTCGAATTCTGGCTGGGGCATGGCGTTTGATTCTTTACCAAATTCATTATCGGTGCGTTTGAAACACCGTTCGTAAGCTGGATATGAACTTATAGGTGGTGTAATCTGATCAAATTGGGTATTATTGATGAAATATTTATAATTTAGGCACGTGTAAGTGCAGAAACAAATATATTAAGAAAAAACAGTGCAGTTATAGCACTATAGATGCTATATTAATAAAAATAAACTTGTTTTTAGAAAGATTTGTATTCGAATTTTAAATATGCAAATTTTTATAATATATTTTTTGTTATTTTTTATTATCCATGGTGATGGTATATGTATGTAGGCTAGTACCCTACATATAATCCCCCCCCCCCCCATACATAATGAAATATGTAATAAAAAGTCTTCTGAAAATCCAGTCTGACTCGTTTCTCGCCACCATCTTCATGGAGAGACTGAGGAATCCGTATCTAGTGAAGATATCTATGGAACGACCGACCTTTAGCTGGGACGTTGTGGACGCCGTCCATTAAAGCGGTTAGCAGCACGAGCAGTAGCGTCCGTCCCCATATTCTTGTCGCGACTGACACAGCTGTCTAGAATATCCATGGGAAATTACTTTCGGCATAACCATTTAACAAAAGCCATGAAACTTCAGTCTTCATTATGAATTTTTGACAACTGCCCTGAATTTTCAAGGATTTAAAAGTAAGGGATAATGCTTTTTATTTTTAATTTATAATTCTGTTTTTTGATAATTATATTAGGTGGTGTTTTTTGTTTTAAATTTAGAACACCTTTATATATACTTTAGCTAAGACTCAGTATTCAATGGGCAAGTTTTTACGATTCAAGATGCCTAGTATTATTGTAGCATGCACATGACCACAATTAAATAATATACAATTCAACATACTTTTATAGCAAAGAATTATAATTTGAAATATAATAGTTGAATCAACTTTCAATTAGCAGTCTACTCTCGATGTCAATACCCGAACCTCAGAAAAGAACTTCTTAATGATATGCAACATCTTATGCTACGTGTGTGTAGCGAGAATAGTATAGTACAAAAATTTCATGTTAACTAGTTCAAAAATATAGCGCAGGTCCGGAAAATAAATACGACTTGACTGTGTTAGACTGTTGACGGACCTTAGGTCTAGGGTCCGCCAATCCAGAAAAAAATTATACAAATGCACTCTGGTTATCACTCACTAATTCCTGAAAAAATCCCAGCCTCGTAAGTCCTCAATTTACGGAGCTACAAAGAATCAAATGTTGCGAGGAACGTAAACTATTTTCTTTGACGAACTTTAATTCGGACGGACCCCGTAATAGAGACACGAAGGTCCGCATTCCTTTGACCGCCCAGCTAGCTCGGGATGGGCCAGCTTGCCGAAGCGCCAGGCGAGGCGCCAGCGCCCAAGAAACGCGCTTCGAGGCACGCTTCTCGCGAATTAAAATAGTAAGGGACGGCGGATCGAAATCAAACTTCGGGAACACACAAGAAAAGGCTTCACCTAATCTCAGGCAGAGAACCAAGGCTCTACGGCCGCGGGAACTAATTAAATTCCAGCTCCAAAGTCAAAGTCGCGTTTTGGGCAGGTAAAAAAGCTCCTGTTCCGAGACCCCCTCGCGAGCTACAGGTGCGTACGTAGGCACGATCGATGCAGCGGATCGTAAGCAACGAGGGACATGAATTTCAGCGGCCCCGGGCTCATTAGCGAGTCGTGGTTTCAGAAAAACGCAGAAAAGCGACTCGGCGAGTGGGACCGGGACGCCGCTAATTAAAAAATTCATTACAACCAAACCGCTGGCAGTGGAGAAGTGAAAATTGGCATGGGGCTAGCAGAAAGCCTCTCCCAGCGAACGCGGCCTCTCCCACGGAAATCCGCGGGGTGGATCGCGCGTAAGCTTCATTAACATCAGGATTACGCTAGAATCCTTAAATATCTGCAAAAAAAATGCCTACGTGACCATGTACTCAAGGGCTTCTCGGAATTAAACAAAGAAGCAGAAACCACCCAAGACGGGACCAAGCTAAGGAGCTGGACCTACGAAACAAACAAAAAACGCTCAGGCAGTTACTTTCGTACCCTCAACAAGTTCGCACTTCCTTGCATAAGGAGTGCTCGACGCGTCGCGAATTTAATTTTTTGTATTAAAATTGTGTAAACTCCTATCGATTAATTATTTTCTTAGTGTCGTTAGCTACCTCAAGGTCCAGAGCCATTTCATTTCATTCCCGCAGGGAAGAGTACATTTTTTTTCGTAAATCCCGTGAAAAAAGCCGCGGCGTCACCACGCCAACGTTCGAAACCCACTTGGGGCTTTCGTTATAAAACAAAGAATAGTTCTTGTGCTTTCAGAGCCTCATAGAGCCATATTTCATTTTATATCGCTTCATTAATACTAAAATTAAAATTTTGTGTTTATTTTATACTCCTTCAGGAGACCCTGAGGTTCGCGTGCCAACCTAATTAGGTTAAATCATTTTGTAAACCCATCGACCGCCCCCCCCCCCTGCGAATTTTACTAAAAATCAGTGAGTGATTCCAGGTGAAATTTCTTCCGGGATTTACATCGCTGGAGACGAGTAAGAGTTTTAAAATATTCGACGTCATCGAGCCGAGTTCAGGCGAGAAGTTTCGTACACCCACCTGTTCACTTAGCTACCTGTATTTGACCAGAGTCAACTAGCATTAATTACCTTTTTCGCAGGTGGGCCAGGCGAAACGAGCTCACTGAGCGCGGGTTCGATACCCTATTGTGTTCTTTAATTTCAATTACTTTAACCATCGAAGTGTTGGATGAATAAAAAACAGTGCGACGTAAAGGAGAGAGTTGTAGTCGACCTAAAGTACGAAAGGCATCATAAACCTTTTCTTGTGGAAATAAACCATCATAAACTTAAGCCGACCCCAGCTCTTAAGGGTGATCAAGTGCATTTATAGACTGCTCGAGACAAAGGAATTAGTCCCTCAGGCTAATTGCCAGCAAAATCGCGAAAAAAATTGAATATTTACATTTTTAAATTTAATTACATAAAATTAGAGACGCTTCGGAGTCGCCATTTTCCCGGTCTTGTGAAGTGCTGTGCCTGTTAGTCGAGAGGGCGTGTTTTAAGTAAAGCGTAGCTTCGTGTTTTTAAGTAAAGTATAGCCTAATCAGTGGCACTGAATGCGAAATAGTAGGCATTAAGTCAAGGGCGAGTGGAAGAATCATAATCGCGAAACCGCGACACCTCAATACTCACTTGGAAAATTTTCGCCCAATATTATTTAAATTGCGGCGAGTCGTTGAGCCGCCATTAGCGTATTCTGCGCGCTTTCCGCCTAGCGGAAGATGCGAGGAACTTAAAGTCCGTTGTGCGCAGGGGGAAGCTCCACCTCCCTCTACAAAGGACTCGTAGTCGACAAGAAAGTCCGCCATTAAAGCTTTCGCAAAGCGTCGCTTCCCAATTCTAAAATAACTATTTTAAATACATAACTTCTCTGGTTTTGGGTTCCGTGATTATAAAAAATTGACAGTATTCTTTTCTAATTAAAACCGCGCTATTAACTTCCACTAAGCAACTGACACGAACTTAAAGTTTCGCTGGGGGATAATTCTTCACCTGTCGCAGGCACAGGACACCTGTGGGGTTATCAGTTGCAGGTAGTTACCCGGTAACTGACCCACTGCACTTGGAACACTGACCGAGTTACCAGCGTCCCTTGCCTTCTTTTTAATTCTTGACCTAGTTATTGGTTTTAACCTGCAATTGCGTGCATTACAACTTCATTAAGTTCTAAATTAGTCACCATTCATCATTAGTTTAACTTAATTCAGAGTATTCGTTGAACCGAATACTCGAGGGTATACCCTGCTCGCTGGCAGGTGTAGACTACAGCTCTTCTCTCCGTCATACCTTTCAGGTGCGCCAGGTAAAGGGTGTAAGCGTCCAGGTACGGAACCGCGGAGCCGCGAAGCTTCCCCCGCACTTCATGCTGGTGTGGGCCGCGCATTTTTGTCTCAAATATTGCTACTAGTGTTTTACTGTGCTGTACTTACTCATTTTATATAATTACTAACTTTGAGTTTTGCGTGGATCTGTACAGGTACTGCACTACCCACCTGTCGCTAAGCCGCGGGATTTACGAAGTGATAGATCTGGTAAAGACCGCCACTCTGCATTAATTGATGCTTACTGCCACAGCAGTTGTGGAGCCTTACCTAGGCGCGACGCACCTGGATCCTGAGCTTGTCGTAGAGCGACGAGCCGGAGGACCTAATTAGCATTTACGGCTGGGCCAAATCAAAAGTTAATAAATTTCCGCCTCTCGCTTCCCGGGAGCGCAACTACACCTTGGGGGGGGATATATTATCTCGCCTCAAGTTTCACTTAGCTAGTAGGTAAGTTAATTCTCTCTCAAGCCACTTGTCACAGGTGGGCGTGCCGGAGATAATCCACGGATAACGCGGCTCTGTCTCGGGGGGAGAGAATTATTGCAAACGTTTCAAACCTTTTAGGAGTTAAATTGCAGAACTCTTTACTTTAAATTTACACTTTTTTTTTTTTTATTTTCTTCTTCTTTTAGGCCGTAATTCCAAATTTCAATTTAGTCACCAATAGGGTTTAGAGTAGGTAAATTCGCATTTTAGATACGACACTTCGTTGTCAATTCTGTTAGGTTAAGGCGATTAAGGGTACCAAACGTAGTGGCAGACGTGCGAGGGAAAATTCTCGTGACACCTGTCTTCCAAGGGTGTTGGGTTATAGTACAGAGGCCGCTCCCAGCGAGTACGACTGCCACCCCGCGAGGTACAGGTATATAGGTCAGAAGCCGGCACACTTCCACGTACGGAGTTAAGTAATACATAAGTAAGCTGATGAATTCTCCAAATATTAATTCTACCATTTTACTGTCTGTGTGGTTCGGCACAATTGCTATTAACCACTTTAGTCAATCAAGGAAGGTTCCAAGTAACAATATTTCAGAGGTTTAGTTAAAGATTACTTTTAGGCTCCAGACCTATACACATAGTCTTACTGCTAACTAGAAATATTTTTTTTTCTTATTTTAAATTTTATTCGTATTAATTACAAGTATAATCCATTCACTAAGGCGCATGGCTTTCTGGTACTAGCGCATCCAGTAAATTGTATATTTTATTTTATTAATTGCTGTGTTGTTTTTTTTTCTTTTCATTAAAACACAACTTACATCCGCAAAATCAATTTTTATTGCAAACCATTAGCTCTGGCCGTACTCCCTGTTCAGTATTTTACGACAGATCCGTGGTATTATTCCCAGGCGGAAAATTTGATATTAGTGGCTATATCGATTATAGGACTTGTCAGTGCTTGTTGGTACGTCTGCACATTGACTTTGAGAAGGAATCTCGACTCCCCAGACGTACCTAGTGTCGGTTATTCTGTGGCTTTGCCCGGACAATTGTAAACCTTTGCCTACAAAGCAATCATCGTCAGGTGGCAACCCGCGTACGCCGCTATAGCTCTGTCGGTCGGCCCGTCTACGTTTGAGGACCTCTGCGCAGGTCAGAATTCAATTACGAGTCCTGGGCGCAGTAGCCCTAAACGCGGGGGAAACGACGAACACTACCTCTCTGAGGGCCAGGTAGATTTAAATCTGGTTACTGTGTTCGTCGCGTGTTACTTTCTTCTCTCTCCGACCGGAGGCATCCTCAGTGGCTGAGTCTAACGCGTCGACTGTCATGGTTGACGGATAGGGGGCTGTTCCTCCATCCTCCACTAGCCTAACTGCCCCGAAGCTCACCAGGACCTGACCCTGAGAGCTCGACGGTAGCTGCGTGATTTATACAGGTAGGTAGGTACTGGCGCCCAATTGTAAATAAATTTGTACCTGTCCCCCGTCTTGTCCGAGAGCTTTCCCCGGACCTACAACCCACTTCTCGCACGCCACGCAGCGATCTCGTCGACATGGCGCCCAACGTGGGGCCTTCCGCTAACTAGAAGCGATTCCAATCACCGCTACGCATCCGGGATTGCCGGAAGTGGCCCAGTTAACTTTTTCAATTTTTTTTAAATTTAATTTTTTTTTATCCTTTCTTTCTATTTTCTACCTTGGTTGTTTCCAACCACCGTATTCCTTCCAAATATCACTACCGTCGTCCCTGACGAACGTGGTGTCTTTATTCTCCCATGCATAGAAACCACGCTCTAGTAGTGGACCAGTCCGGAGAGTCGGACGAGTTCTTCGGGGCAATTAACGCGTTCCCCATGTACAGGCCAGATTCGTCCACTCCGATCGAACGTGCCAGTAACAGGCACGTGGCGATAAACATGGAACCCTCGTTCGAGAGGGCATCCCCAACCCCCTCTCCGAGACCTCGAGAGGTCCAGTCTCCTCTGGACTTCGAGGCTCACATGGAAAGGATGTTCTCAAAAATGACGGACGCGTTCGTGTCCGCCTTGGGACGTGTAACGCCTAGCCTTTCAATGCACCACAAACCGTTACCCCTGCCAGAATTCCGCGGGCTCGAGCACGAAAGCGCGGGAGAGTTCCTTCGCCGAATGGAGGACCACTTCCGACGCCTCAGGGTCCGAGATCCCGCCATCCAGCTGGCACTGATCGTGGACCAGCTGAGGGGACAAGCTAAGACCTGGTACGAACCGTACAGGTACCTGATTAACTCGTACGAGGCGTTCTGCGAGCGCCTCGTCGAGAAGTATGACGCCACGGAAAACCTTACACAGGCCACGACCCAGCTCTACGGAGAAAGACAGAAAGCCGGAGAAGCTGCCGCGGTCTTCATAACCCGGAAAATGTGTTTATTTAACCGGGTAGCCCAAGGTCAGCCGGAGGAGGCACGAATTTCGATCGTGCTCGACCTCCTAGAGCCGGAACTCTGCTCGAGGATCCGGTGCCATTCGTTCCGATCGCTGGAACAATTAGTGACCCTGGCAAGTAAGGTAGAGGCGGACATGATTAGGGCCGCTCCGCCCAAGTCCCACAAACAGTCTGACCGTTCTCACGACAACGTCGGACAACGGCCCAAGCGCTCCGAGGAGCCTAACAGGCCGCCTCCATCCTCTCAGATGACCCCCCGTAATGCCCCTCCAACGAACCGTGTCCCTTCCACTCCCTGCCGATACTGCCCCGGAGAGCAGTATCATTTCCACAACGAATGTTCCAATAACCCGTATAGGGGAAACAGACAAAACGCGGGTCGAGAGCTCGACAGAATGCGGCCCCCTCCACCGCGAGGAGACAACAGGCCGTCCTGGAGGGACCATCCGCCGCGTAACCCCCAGAACGGACCGCAAAATGCCCAGAGGCCGGACAATGGTTACTCGGCCAACCGCCCGTTCAACACCGGCGCGGTAAGTCGGATTAATACTAACCCTTTCTCGGGAAACCGAGAGAGGGCCGAGGGCGCGAACGGTCGCTCAGCCCCGGCCACGAATTCGAACCAAGCGGCCCAGGGCTAAACGAATCCCATCAATCTGAGATTTTCCGCCGGAGGGCGTTAAACTCAGCCAAGTCCCCTGAGTCCCGCTCACAGCGGAGTCCCCCCCGTTCCGGCGGTAACTTCCCACCTTCGGAACTCTTCCGCCGGAGGGCGCTAAGCTCAGCCCCTGACCGGTCATCAAGCAGCCAATGCCCAAACCGTTCGGGAAAGCTTCCCCAAACACTAGACTCCGCCAACGGGAGACACCCCCCAACTCCCGTTAGCCGCTACCCGCACTCCCGCACGCCGTGGAACAGGGCCAACCCCGATGACCGGGTCCAGTTACTGGACGACCTACGCCGGAGGGCGTTAACTTCAAAACAGACCCCAGAGCTCGGAGAGAGCCCAGACTCCGACGCTTTTCCCCTCCTCGAGGCGCCACCCCAGTTCAGGGATCCAATCACACGAGTCCCCCCGCACGACGCGGAACGCCTTCCCCACACGGAAGCCAAGGTCGAGGGGCACCAGCCTTTCCAAGGCGAAACCCCGCCCACTTCTCACGGTCCAAAATCCGCCCCCCCTCGCCTCGAGGAATTGCCCTCGCACACCCTCCCTATCCCGGGAGGTCTCGCCGCTCACCGTGACCCTCCCGGAACGTCCACTTGGGACAACTTCCCCCGCTCGACCACATCGGTCGACAAGCCCCTCCTCTCATTCGCTGAACCCCCGCTCCAACCTGAGCACATCACCAATGACTCCCTAGTCCCACACACGCATAAGAACCCCACCACATCGGCCACAGCAGAGGCCCTACCTCAGGTCGCGCACGCAACTAGAATCATCCCAACAGGGACACCAACCGTCAAGCGCTTGACGCCTCACGTCAGCGCCGACATCCCTGCTTCTTCCACCTCTACGGAGGCAGTTTCAATCCCTTCTCCGGGAGAGTGTCCTTCCAGGTCCCCGAAAGAAGTTTCACTTCCCCGACCTTCGAGTCAAATTTCATTCCCTCAACCCAACGAAGGACTGGGAGGCACAGGTCACGTCTTCGACCACCTCTGTCCTGCCCCCCCTTCGTGTCGCGACGTTAGTGACCGTCAGGGTTCCCCTGCGTCTAGAACCAACAACTGCTTGACCAACAAACGACCACGACGCCCACTAGAAACATTGAACGCCGTGGAAGAGCTTCCGCGTCTTCCACGGGTAATCGTCCAGATTGGCGGACACCGCCACTCTGCGCTCATAGACTCAGGTGCTACCCGTAATATTATTAATGCTCGTTTCGCGTCTGAGTACCAACCCGGCGAAGGACAAGTACAGTTCGGGATGGCCTGCGGCGCCGATACCATCACTTCCCTAGGGAACATATCTATAACTTTTTACATAGACGACAGCCAATACACGGCGCAATTTAATATAATTAGCGACCTTAACGAGGATATAATACTCGGGGCCCCGTTCCTATTCAAGGAACGCGCGGTCCTAGATTACCAACGAAGTTGTCTGTACGTTGGCACTGACGACAGACAGACGGTGTTTTGGGATAACACCAACAGAGACCACGTTCCGCGAACTGACGCCGTATTGCCAGAGACAATTGAAATACCTCCCGAAGGCAGCACTCTTCTGGCGCCGCTCTTCGAGGAGTTCGCTGACATTTTTTCGGACTCTCCGTCCCAAGCCACCACAATAACGACGTGTCATCGAATCATTCTCACAAATCCTACCCCGATACATGTCCGCCCTTACCCCCTATCACCGGGGAAGAAGCGGATCCTCAATGAACAGGTTGAGGAGATGCTTGAGGCGGGCGTTATTGAGCCAAGCACGTCACCGTACAGTTTCCCTCCGGTTATCATAGAGAGGCCGGGGAAGAAACCGCGCTTTTGCGTCGATTATCGCCGTCTAAACGCGGTGACACTCGACGAAGCCTCAGTCTTGCCGAAGATCTTCGACACCATAAAAGACTTCGGGGATGCACGGTTCTTCACACTACTAGACTTGAAGAGCGGTTATTGGCAAGTGCCAATGCACCCTGCCAGTAAACTATACACCGCCTTCTCGACTCCAGACGGAGCAACTTACCAGTTTCGGGTTATGCCTTTCGGCCTAAAATCTGCCCCGGCAACTTTCCAAAAGTTGATGGCCCGCGATGTCCTCACGGGTTACCTGCACAAATTCGTGCAGGTATACCTGGACGACATCATCATATTCAGTACGGACATGACAGAACACGCGAGACATCTGCGACAAGTCTTCGAGCGACTAAGGACACATAACCTCACGGTGTCACCCAGCAAATGCACCATTGCGGCGCAGGAGCTGGACTATCTAGGACACCGGATTAGAGGTTATACGACGACCCCGCAAGACAAGCACGTATTAGCCATCAAAGAATTTCAACCTCCGGCCACCAAGAAACAGCTTCAGAGCTTTCTTGGGTTATTCAACTGGATCGGGGAGTACATACCAAACGTCTCCTTGTTGACGAAGCCCCTGACCCAGTTGTTGGCCAAAGACCTGAAATTCAGATGGACAAGCGAGTGTCAGCGGGCGTTCGATGAGCTGAAGGAGGCTGCTTCACAGCCGCTTCAGCTACACCGGCCAGATTTTGCGAGGCCGTTCGTCCTTCAGACGGATGCATCTCTTATCGGGATGGCCGCGGTACTGTACCAGCTGGACGAAGACGGCGAACGACGCATCGTGTCGTACGCCAGCTCGACGCTCAGCGAGACTGAGAGGAAATATCATATAAATGAGCTCGAATGCCTCAGTCTGGTGACGTACATAAAAAAATACGCACTCTACTTACAGGACCGACCATTCACGGTCCGTACAGACAACCGCTCGTTGCTTTGGCTCAACAAACACCGAGACCAAAAGACTAAATTTATGCGATGGTCACTCCTCCTCCAGGAGTATTCCTTCCAAATAGAACATTGTCCGGGAAAAGAGAATCTACTGGCGGATTTCCTCAGTCGGCACCCCGACTTGGAATCTGCCCGGCCGGAACTCGACGAGGGCCGGATGTTAATGCCGGAACGCGCGACAATGTCAGAGGCCATCCGAACTCTGACTGCCACCGGACTATTTCAAGAAGTAGCAGACGCACAGCGTAGGTCCGCGAACATACAGGCGCGCATCGAGCGCTGGAATAGATTAGAAGCTAACGGAGCAACCACCGTGCGGGATATAGAATTTCACCGAAAGCACCGGGTACGAGACGGCCTACTATGGCGACACAGCGACGGACAACACACTCTCTGCGTACCGAGGTCACTAACCACCAGGGTAATCGCTGGGCACCATGACACCAGAGGCGCGGCGCATCCTGGGCGAGACGAAACAACGCGAGCGATCCTCCGCGGATACTACTACCCCAACGTCTCCCGACACGTCGGAAATTACATTCGAACCTGTTTAATCTGCCACGCAGTAAAGACCAGGCAAATTCAAGAGAAAGCCCCATTTAAGTCACACTCGCCGCGAACATGTTTCGAAACATTAAGCTTGGACGTTTTAGGACCATACAAGGCCGCAGAGGGTACTGGGAACCGCTACATCCTCTTGGTGGAAGACGTATTCTCCAAGTGGGTGGAGGCGATCGCGGTACCCCGAGCGAATGGGAAAGCACTCGTCGACTTCTTAAGAGACTCCGTTACTTCGCGATACGGTACCCCGCGAACGATAATTTCAGACCACGGAGGTCACTTTGTCGGGGGACAGTACGTCGCGTGGTGTGAGAAAAATGACGTAGAGATGTTTCATTCGGCACCGTATCACCAGCGGGCCAATCCCGTCGAAAGACGGGTCCAAGAACTCAAGAAGATCCTCCGGACACTGACGTACGAAAAGTCGAAGACAAAATGGGACCGGCATCTCACGGGCGCTCTGCGCGTGTTGAGGACAAGGCGGAATGCCGCTACCGGACGAACCCCGGCGTACGTAGTGCTAGGATTCGAACCACCACAAGCAGCAGAATGGGCTCTGCGAGCATATCGCGACGAGAGAAAAAAGCAATCCAGGGTCTCCAGGGAGCAGAGGATAGAAGAGGCGAGAAATCGGCAACGGGCGTATCAAGGGCGGTACGCACCGGACGATGCGGTCCCTCCGGTCAGTTTCAAGGCCGGAGACCGAGTCATGGCGAGGGTGCTACGACCGCAGAAAGCTACATTCGAAGCTCCTTGGGCAGGACCTTTTCTGGTTCTGGACAAACTGTCTCAAGAGGTGTACACCATAAAAAGGAATAACCGACGGGTCGATTACCATGTCGATGATCTGAGAGCGGCGCCTCCCCGGACCAACGTCGATCCGGGTGCGGAATCGGAAGAACCGACCGATTCAGAGGGTCCATCCGAGGGTGGATGGACATCGCAAACGTTATCCCCAACACCGAGAGCAGGGCCCACCGAAGGTGAACGGCAAGTCGAAGTAGAAGAGGCAGAGGAAGACGACGGAACAATGACAACCCAAAGCGAAGACCACCTGACCAACCACGAAGAGAACGAGATCCAAATGGGCAGAGACGAACCAAGCACCGCAGAAGAAGCGGACGATGAAAGGGAAACCACACGATGGACAGGAGATCGGAGACACAGCATCGACCTGACTAGCGAACCTGATGATCCGGCAACCAGGTACGACGCCGCCAAGGGTATTGCGGCCGTACCGGGAAGCAGCCACCAGGACCAGCCAGGAGAACTCCCACTTCCCGCCAGTGAGACGAATGAGGCACCGCGCGCAGATAGTCGCCATACCCGCGGACTCCGACGGATAAAACGCCGCGAGCATCGCTACGATAGAACCGGCAACTAATCGCCAGTACAAATACAATTGCCGAAGTGATACTAGGACATCTTACGTAGTAAATAAGTTAATTGTAGTGAACTCCCCATTGAACGAACACTTAATCTAGTGAGCCATGCGCGAGAGGGCAATCAAGTCTAGCACCAAACCATCACACGTGAAGTACGCGGAAAGCTGTAGGAAGCAGCCAAAACAATTAAGCAGTGCGCGGCCGTATTTCGCCCCAACTCCCCTCGGTGTTGCCTTGGAGGGGACGGCCGAGTGCGCGAAAACCTAATCCCCGAACCCCCGGACTCGTGAGCATAGAGCCCGGAGGTAGTGCTACAAAACAAAGACTCCCCCACACCTGCATGGACCCGGACGACCGACATCCACGAAGACCACCCAAGAACGTCGTCGTACTAAACTGTGACTGACACCTCCACCGGGAGGCATCGACATATTCTTAGTGTAAATAGGTTAAGACATGCGGCGGTAAAGTGTTGTAATACCGCCCGTATTAGGCTAAGTAATTTTAACCTCTCTTTCAGCCAGACCTCGACCGATGACGTCTCTCTCGAAAGAACGGGGGTGTTGACGGACCTTAGGTCTAGGGTCCGCCAATCCAGAAAAAAATTATACAAATGCACTCTGGTTATCACTCACTAATTCCTGAAAAAATCCCAGCCTCGTAAGTCCTCAATTTACGGAGCTACAAAGAATCAAATGTTGCGAGGAACGTAAACTATTTTCTTTGACGAACTTTAATTCGGACGGACCCCGTAATAGAGACACGAAGGTCCGCATTCCTTTGACCGCCCAGCTAGCTCGGGATGGGCCAGCTTGCCGAAGCGCCAGGCGAGGCGCCAGCGCCCAAGAAACGCGCTTCGAGGCACGCTTCTCGCGAATTAAAATAGTAAGGGACGGCGGATCGAAATCAAACTTCGGGAACACACAAGAAAAGGCTTCACCTAATCTCAGGCAGAGAACCAAGGCTCTACGGCCGCGGGAACTAATTAAATTCCAGCTCCAAAGTCAAAGTCCCGTTTTGGGCAGGTAAAAAAGCTCCTGTTCCGAGACCCCCTCGCGAGCTACAGGTGCGTACGTAGGCACGATCGATGCAGCGGATCGTAAGCAACGAGGGACATGAATTTCAGCGGCCCCGGGCTCATTAGCGAGTCGTGGTTTCAGAAAAACGCAGAAAAGCGACTCGGCGAGTGGGACCGGGACGCCGCTAATTAAAAAATTCATTACAACCAAACCGCTGGCAGTGGAGAAGTGAAAATTGGCATGGGGCTAGCAGAAAGCCTCTCCCAGCGAACGCGGCCTCTCCCACGGAAATCCGCGGGGTGGATCGCGCGTAAGCTTCATTAACATCAGGATTACGCTAGAATCCTTAAATATCTGCAAAAAAAATGCCTACGTGACCATGTACTCAAGGGCTTCACGGAATTAAACAAAGAAGCAGAAACCACCCAAGACGGGACCAAGCTAAGGAGCTGGACCTACGAAACAAACAAAAAACGCTCAGGCAGTTACTTTCGTACCCTCAACAAGTTCGCACTTCCTTGCATAAGGAGTGCTCGACGCGTCGCGAATTTAATTTTTTGTATTAAAATTGTGTAAACTCCTATCGATTAATTATTTTCTTAGTGTCGTTAGCTACCTCAAGGTCCAGAGCCATTTCATTTCATTCCCGCAGGGAAGAGTACATTTTTTTTCGTAAATCCCGTGAAAAAAGCCGCGGCGTCACCACGCCAACGTTCGAAACCCACTTGGGGCTTTCGTTATAAAACAAAGAATAGTTCTTGTGCTTTCAGAGCCTCATAGAGCCATATTTCATTTTATATCGCTTCATTAATACTAAAATTAAAATTTTGTGTTTATTTTATACTCCTTCAGGAGACCCTGAGGTTCGCGTGCCAACCTAATTAGGTTAAATCATTTTGTAAACCCATCGACCGCCCCCCCCCCCCTGCGAATTTTACTAAAAATCAGTGAGTGATTCCAGGTGAAATTTCTTCCGGGATTTACATCGCTGGAGACGAGTAAGAGTTTTAAAATATTCGACGTCATCGAGCCGAGTTCAGGCGAGAAGTTTCGTACACCCACCTGTTCACTTAGCTACCTGTATTTGACCAGAGTCAACTAGCATTAATTACCTTTTTCGCAGGTGGGCCAGGCGAAACGAGCTCACTGAGCGCGGGTTCGATACCCTATTGTGTTCTTTAATTTCAATTACTTTAACCATCGAAGTGTTGGATGAATAAAAAACAGTGCGACGTAAAGGAGAGAGTTGTAGTCGACCTAAAGTACGAAAGGCATCATAAACCTTTTCTTGTGGAAATAAACCATCATAAACTTAAGCCGACCCCAGCTCTCAAGGGTGATCAAGTGCATTTATAGACTGCTCGAGACAAAGGAATTAGTCCCTCAGGCTAATTGCCAGCAAAATCGCGAAAAAATTTGAATATTTACATTTTTAAATTTAATTACATAAAATTAGAGACGCTTCGGAGTCGCCATTTTCCCGGTCTTGTGAAGTGCTGTGCCTGTTAGTCGAGAGGGCGTGTTTTAAGTAAAGCGTAGCTTCGTGTTTTTAAGTAAAGTATAGCCTAATCAGTGGCACTGAATGCGAAATAGTAGGCATTAAGTCAAGGGCGAGTGGAAGAATCGTAATCGCGAAACCGCGACACCTCAATACTCACTTGGAAAATTTTCGCCCAATATTATTTAAATTGCGGCGAGTCGTTGAGCCGCCATTAACGTATTCTGCGCGCTTTCCGCCTAGCGGAAGATGCGAGGAACTTAAAGTCCGTTGTGCGCAGGGGGAAGCTCCACCTCCCTCTACAAAGGACTCGTAGTCGACAAGAAAGTCCGCCATTAAAGCTTTCGCAAAGCGTCGCTTCCCAATTCTAAAATAACTATTTTAAATACATAACTTCTCTGGTTTTGGGTTCCGTGATTATAAAAAATTGACAGTATTCTTTTCTAATTAAAACCGCGCTATTAACTTCCACTAAGCAACTGACACGAACTTAACGTTTCGCTGGGGGATAATTCTTCACCTGTCACAGGCACAGGACACCTGTGGGGTTATCAGTTGCAGGTAGTTACCCGGTAACTGACCCACTGCACTTGGAACACTGACCGAGTTACCAGCGTCCCTTGCCTTCTTTTTAATTCTTGACCTAGTTATTGGTTTTAACCTGCAATTGCGTGCATTACAACTTCATTAAGTTCTAAATTAGTCACCATTCATCATTAGTTTAACTTAATTCAGAGTATTCGTTGAACCGAATACTCGAGGGTATACCCTGCTCGCTGGCAGGTGTAGACTACAGCTCTTCTCTCCGTCATACCTTTCAGGTGCGCCAGGTAAAGGGTGTAAGCGTCCAGGTACGGAACCGCGGAGCCGCGAAGCTTCCCCCGCACTTCATGCTGGTGTGGGCCGCGCATTTTTGTCTCAAATATTGCTACTAGTGTTTTACTGTGCTGTACTTACTCATTTTATATAATTACTAACTTTGAGTTTTGCGTGGATCTGTACAGGTACTGCACTACCCACCTGTCGCTAAGCCGCGGGATTTACGAAGTGATAGATCTGGTAAAGACCGCCACTCTGCATTAATTGATGCTTACTGCCACAGCAGTTGTGGAGCCTTACCTAGGCGCGACGCACCTGGATCCTGAGCTTGTCGTAGAGCGACGAGCCGGAGGACCTAATTAGCATTTACGGCTGGGCCAAATCAAAAGTTAATAAATTTCCGCCTCTCGCTTCCCGGGAGCGCAACTACACCTTGGGGGGGGATATATTATCTCGCCTCAAGTTTCACTTAGCTAGTAGGTAAGTTAATTCTCTCTCAAGCCACTTGTCACAGGTGGGCGTGCCGGAGATAATCCACGGATAACGCGGCTCTGTCTCGGGGGGAGAGAATTATTGCAAACGTTTCAAACCTTTTAGGAGTTAAATTGCAGAACTCTTTACTTTAAATTTACACTTTTTTTTTTTTATTTTCTTCTTCTTTTAGGCCGTAATTCCAAATTTCAATTTAGTCACCAATAGGGTTTAGAGTAGGTAAATTCGCATTTTAGATACGACACTTCGTTGTCAATTCTGTTAGGTTAAGGCGATTAAGGGTACCAAACGTAGTGGCAGACGTGCGAGGGAAAATTCTCGTGACACCTGTCTTCCAAGGGTGTTGGGTTATAGTACAGAGGCCGCTCCCAGCGAGTACGACTGCCACCCCGCGAGGTACAGGTATATAGGTCAGAAGCCGGCACACTTCCACGTACGGAGTTAAGTAATACATAAGTAAGCTGATGAATTCTCCAAATATTAATTCTACCATTTTACTGTCTGTGTGGTTCGGCACAATTGCTATTAACCACTTTAGTCAATCAAGGAAGGTTCCAAGTAACAATATTTCAGAGGTTTAGTTAAAGATTACTTTTAGGCTCCAGACCTATACACATAGTCTTACTGCTAACTAGAAATATTTTTTTTTCTTATTTTAAATTTTATTCGTATTAATTACAAGTATAATCCATTCACTAAGGCGCATGGCTTTCTGGTACTAGCGCATCCAGTAAATTGTATATTTTATTTTATTAATTGCTGTGTTGTTTTTTTTTCTTTTCATTAAAACACAACTTACATCCGCAAAATCAATTTTTATTGCAAACCATTAGCTCTGGCCGTACTCCCTGTTCAGTATTTTACGACAGATCCGTGGTATTATTCCCAGGCGGAAAATTTGATATTAGTGGCTATATCGATTATAGGACTTGTCAGTGCTTGTTGGTACGTCTGCACATTGACTTTGAGAAGGAATCTCGACTCCCCAGACGTACCTAGTGTCGGTTATTCTGTGGCTTTGCCCGGACAATTGTAAACCTTTGCCTACAAAGCAATCATCGTCAGGTGGCAACCCGCGTACGCCGCTATAGCTCTGTCGGTCGGCCCGTCTACGTTTGAGGACCTCTGCGCAGGTCAGAATTCAATTACGAGTCCTGGGCGCAGTAGCCCTAAACGCGGGGGAAACGACGAACACTACCTCTCTGAGAACCAGGTAGATTTAAATCTGGTTACTGTGTTCGTCGCGTGTTACTTTCTTCTCTCTCCGACCGGAGGCATCCTCAGTGGCTGAGTCTAACGCGTCGACTGTCATGGTTGACGGATAGGGGGCTGTTCCTTCATCCTCCACTAGCCTAACTGCCCCGAAGCTCACCAGGACCTGACCCTGAGAGCTCGACGGTAGCTGCGTGATTTATACAGGTAGGTAGGTACTGGCGCCCAATTGTAAATAAATTTGTACCTGTCCCCCGTCTTGTCCGAGAGCTTTCCCCGGGCCTACAACCCACTTCTCGCACGCCACGCAGCGATCTCGTCGACAAGACCACCTAGAAAGGTCGCGTATAAAGTTATTAAGTTCCAGTTCATTTCCATTAAAAAAAATCTTAATTATTCTTCGCTGTTGTCCTACATGATTATTACACCCTGTAGTATGCACTTATTCATACAACTAGTGTCGTAGTGCTTACGGTGTTAAGCTTGCGACAACGGGGGGGTCCCGGAGTCGAATCCTGGGGTATGGCGTTTGATTTTTTACCAAATTCATTATCGGTGCGTTTGAAATACCGTTCGTAAGCTGGATATGTTGTGTAATCTGATGATGGGTATTATTGATGAAATATTTATAATTTAGGCACGTCTAAGTGCAGAAACAAATATATTAAGAAAAAACAGTGTAGTATTGGTATCAAGAAGAATCAATCCAATTTTAATCAGACGTAAATATAAAAGGTATTAATTATTTATTTATATATTATTCTTTTTATCGTGATTGCGGAGTATTATCAGCGCTAAGTACTTCTAGCAAAAAACATGTCTAAGACTGTGTTAATCGAGGGCGTATAATGTTAAAGGCAATGAATATAAGTATTTCATTCAAGGATTTAAATGTAAGCGATAATGCTTTTTATTTTAATTTTATTATTCTATTTTTGATAATTGTATTAGGTGGTGTGTATACTGAATGTATCCTAGAAAACTGTGATATTATTGTCAAGAAAAACGAATCGATAGCGTCAAAGGTGCTTTCTTTCTCCACAGGACATCAATCGCGAATATTTGATGAATTCATGTAAAACGCGTAACAAGTGCTTATTTTAAAGAGTTTGACAAGCCTCTGTTGCTGATATCAAACGCTTGGGTTAGCAAGCAATGGAAACGTGATAGTTTATCACTTGTGCTATAATAATAACAAAAAATCCCGACTATAGGATTATTCAGTATGATTCTCTTCTCGAAATCGCAGCCTCACTAGTATCAACAACGAAGAAACTGAGGATTGAGCTGAATTGTAATGAAATTAAGTTACAAGCAATCTGTTTTGATACCACATCAACCCATACTGGCGTCTTTAATGGAACCTCTCAGGTTTGGAGAGAAATAATGTAAACAAAGAAATCATATTTTTTCCCATATTTTTCTGCTTACACAAAAGTGAAGGTGGAACACTGCATAAAAAGTAAAGATCGGAGGTCGCTCCATTCATTCACAGTCTTAAAGCCAAGATATAAGCAGTAATGTGTCTCGCAAAAGTTAATGCAGAAGTTTATGTCAAGCCGTTCGTTATAATCTATGAGCTGGAGATAGATAAAAAATATAAAGTGCTAGATATGTACAAAACACTTTGACCGTATGGTATTTAAGTCCAAGTAATCCTTGAAAACTGTAAAGTTAGGCCAGGTACTTACGCATTATCTCCGATGACGATATGTTGA
Organism: Rutpela maculata; assembly: GCA_936432065.2. Taxonomy (NCBI): domain Eukaryota; kingdom Metazoa; phylum Arthropoda; class Insecta; order Coleoptera; family Cerambycidae; genus Rutpela; species Rutpela maculata. Next base: position 124,244,530 of record OW386292.2, on the reverse strand, counting down.
CGTTACAGCAAACAATTATACTAAAGGAAGTCTATTTAGTATACAGAGAGCTAGCAGGCACGACCACTAACATTGAATTCACAGAGTCGTAAAGATGGATGTCGAAACGTGTAAGAAGTTGCAGCAATTTATAAACAATTTGAAATTACCAAAAGAAGACGTTTTACTTTGACCGTATGGTATTTAATTCCAAGTAATCCTCGAAAACTCAGGCCGGGTACTCATGCATTATCTCCGAGGATGATATGGTGACATTACAGCAAACAATTATACCAAAGAAAGTCTATTTAGTATACAGGGGGCTAGCAGGCACGACCACTAACACTGAATTCACAGAGTCGTAACGATGGATGTCGAAACGTATAAGGAGTGATTGCAGCAATCTATAAACAATTTGAAATTACCAAAAGAAGATGTTGAAGTTTTACGTAAATTTCAACATGTCAGTATCCAGCACATGATGTCCAAAAACAGTTCGGTTCAACGAGAACGTCAAAATTAATTACATTTACCACTGGAGTTATGTCCATAGAACTGCTAGATGTGGTAACTAGATGCAAGACGCCCGCGATCGAGAACGTTTTCAAAATATTACGAATCGCTCTAATAAATAATCCTGTATTTGAATTTAAATATTCTATTATTATATCACAAAACATATTCTTATATGTATTAATGAATTGATTTAAAAAGAAATGGTAGTGCAATACTACCCATTTAATGATTAAATGAAAACATTCATTTTCTTCTTTTAGTTTATTGTAATGAAAATGTACATTTTATGTGCTTCCTAATGCTGAATTCAAATATGCAATAAAAAAAATTGAGACTTGTAGAGATTTCGAGTAGAAACATTCTTGAAACGCAAGTCGTGTGGATCAGTCAGCAAGCTTATGACGATGTTTGATTTCCCACAACTGGAAGGTTCGCATATGATACACCTGATGCTATCGGGTAACAGAGAACCATGTCTAGTGTCCTTTTTCACGCGGCTATCGAAATCGAGTTTATCGATTTTCAGACTGTTACCTGTCTTGATGAAATGCATTATTGAAATTGATGTATTTCCATCTAGAGTTTAAGTATAAATAGCTTTGGATCATCTGTAACACCCCAACCGACTTCCAAGTTTGACAGTGGTAATATGGCTCTAAACACTCTTATAAATAAATTACCTTTCGAAGCCCACATACTTGGCCATCATTTCTGCGGCCCAGATACTAAATTAGAAAGGAGACTGGCACGAGGAGATTGCGGAATTAACGGTTTAGATGAAGCGTGCCGCGACCACGACATACAATATTCCAAAGTCAGTGATGTAAAAGGACGACATATTGCCGATAATTAGCAAAACGAGCTCTTAAATGCGTATTTGCTAGAGTTTCGTTCATAGGAACAGAAAAAGGGGCGCCTTTCAAAATTTCGCACGAAGGCGCTTGATAAACTAAGGCCGGCCCTGTTCGTCCATTTGAGAAAGAGCGGCAGTGGCCGGTGTAGCAGGCATCATGGGTTCTAAAGTTAAATTAGGATGTAAATGTAAAAAAAGAAAATAGGGCGGTACGATGACATTTCATAAAGTATCCAATAAAATTCGCAAACTAGTACGCGGAGCTCCCTCTGCTGGTGATGCTATCAAAAAGCCCGCGCATGCAGTACAGCGCATTAAAAAAAGTTAAAAAGAATATCACCGATGACTGCTCACGTCATTTCTATACCAATATTTGCTGGACTTAGTGCTCTGGGCGCGCTAGCAGGCGGAATTGCAGGTATAGCGAAAGCCTTCGGTGATTAAAAATAAAAATGGTATTCAAAATTATTTTACATTTGGGACCTCGTTCTCCATTAACCAAAAATGTGGAAATTGATGATGAATTAAATCAAGTGTATATTGGCGACACTGTGAACTGCATCGCGTAAACAAATTTGTAGTACCTGAACTAGACACGAGGATAAATAACTGTATACACAAAGAAAAAACAAAATAATAGATGTGAGCTATTCCTGAAGGACTTGTAAATAAAATCTCTTCAAGAACAATTTGCGAATAAAGAGAGTTTGTGCGAGAGTTCTACAAATTACTTCAAAAGCAATAATAAAAATTTAAGTGAGAGCATTGGTCGGTTGAATTTTACCAATAACATCTGTAAGACCGAAATAGTCGAAATGTTAAACAAAAATGCTGAGCTGGATAAGGATGTAAATGCCTTACTGTCGACAGGAATAAAACAGGAGGAACGACTAAGTGCTTTAAAAGATCTAACATACGACTCAAACGTAAGTTGTTAAAAAATAACCATGCAACCACCCCGGAACTCCCTCAATCAAAAAATGAGAAGAGGAAAATAGTGTATGGTGATGATAGCAGAAAAAATAATGTATGTTGATGATAACAGAAGAAAATAGTGCTTGGTAATGATAGAGTAATCGTAATTCGTAATAGTATTTTATTTGTCCGTGTTTATTTATATAATTATTGTATCAGAAATCATGTATTTATTAAAAATACCAATGTAATTTTAATAATATGTATGCAGGGATATTATGTGGCTATTTCTATTCGTTTTTAAGATACAATATATTATATATAGAAATTTTATTTAACACATTTTATCGTACATGTGTTAGTTAATTTAAATTTTAAATTTTATTGTTTATACTTCAATTACCTCAATCAGAGAAAAAAACACTTATTAACATTATAAAATGTACTTCGAAATGGATGGCTATGACTAACAGCGATTCGCAATCAAGTTTTTACTAAAAACTTACGCGAATTTCCTTATTTATATCCACAATTTTCGCAGGTTAATACCAAACTATTGTGCATAAGATATTTAAATATGAATAAATTACTGTAATACTATATTGTATGTTGTTGGTATAAATAAATATTATTATTATTATTTTATAATAATGGTACCTTATGTTTGTAAAACTCCATTTGAAGATTTTTCCAAGATTATCAAACTCGTACCAAAAATGATTTGTATCCCTTTTCATATTATCAATATATGCCTAGATATATAGAAATAAAGAACTATTCATGACATATTAAAAAAACTACTTCAATTCAATTTTTATTGCGTATTTAGCTATTAAATTATGAATTTTAAATGTTCATACGTTTATCTATGTATTTATTCTCTTATGTAATTACTTTGTACTTTATAATGTGTTTTTGTTTTGAGTGTCATTTATTTTATGCCTTGAAATTTTTAATGCCAATGTTCGTTTAATTCTTTGTATGATCTTCTTGGATAATATATATCTGGTTGTATTATAATAACAGATTTATTTCCAGAGTATTTAACAACCCGAGGCTTTTAGTGCATAAGTTCTGGGATTAAAAATAAAAATGTTTTTCAAAATTATTTTACTTTTGGGACTCTTAACCAAAACTGTGGAAATTGATGATGAATTAAACCAAGTGTATAATAATTAGCGACACTGTGACATTGAACTTGACACGAGGATAAATAACTGTATACACAAAGAAAAAACAATATCTGAAAATAACAGACGTGAGCTATTTCTGAAGGACTTGGAAATAAAATCTCTCCAAGAACAATTTGCGGAAAAAGAGTTTGTGCGAGACTTCTACAAATTATTTCAAAAGCAATAATAAAAATATAAGTGAGAGCATTGATCGGTTGAACATTACCAATAACATCTATAAGACCGAAATAGTCGAAATATTAAATAAAAAATTCTGAGCTGGATAAGGATGTAAATGCCTTACTGTCGACAGGAATAAAACAGGAGGAACGACTAAGGGCTTTTAAAAGATCTAACATACGACTCAAACGTAAATTGTTAAAAAATAACTATGCAACAACCCCGGAACTCCCTCAATAAAAAAATAAGCAGAAGAAAATAGTGCCTAATGATGATGGCAGAAAAAATAATGTATGGTGATAACAGAAGAAAATAGTGCTTGGTAATGATAGAGTAATCGTAATTCGTAATGGTGTTTTATTTGTCCGTGTTTATTTATATAATTATTGCAACAGAAATCATGTATATATTAAAAATACCAATGTAATTTTATAATAATGGTACCTAATGTTTGTAAAACTCATTTGAAGATTACTTCAAGATTATCAAACTCGTAACCAAATTGATTTATATATCCTTTTCATATTTTATCAATATATGGCCTAGATACATAGAAACAAAAACTATTCATGACATATTAAATGTTCATACGTTTATCTATGTATTTATTCTCTTATGTAATTACTTTGTACTTTAGATTGTGTTTTTGTTTTGAGTGTCATTTATTTTATACCTTGAAATTGTAAATGCTCATGTTCGTTTAATTTTTTGTATGATCTTCTTGGATAATATGTAATATCTGGTTGCATTATAAATAACTATCTTAATATAAAAATAAATGCATTAAACAGCAGAGTTTTCTCTACTCTGAATCTAATTAAAACAAGAAATAGAAACAAACTTCACTTAAATACATGTGAAGCTCTACTGCACACTAAGTCATTAATTATTATTATTATTATTAAATAAAGAATGCTATGATTTTGAACCCGCACAGCACCTTATAAATATCAATATTAATCGTCAGTTAATTGATGAAGATGAGGTTCATGAAAATATCACATTTTGATTTGCCATGTAGCTTATGAATTTGAATTCTTGTTATAATGTTATTTATTTTATTTTTTATTTTTTGTTGTTTATATTACAGTTTATAAATTAATATTGTTGTTATTGATATAGTATTACTTATTTTATTTTGTTTATTTCTGTATTTTCCGCTGTTTAAGTTAAAAAGTATTTATTACATAAAATCTAAATAAAGTTGAATTTTCAGTATACAAATTTTTTAAATCTCTCGTTAAACCGAGTGGAATCAAGTTAAATTTTCTTTATACTTCATAACTTTTTTAAATCTCACACCAAATCTGATGAGTACATAATTTTTAAATGCATTCTAAATATTGAGCGGTTGAATGTCGGCTTTCTTTGCAACTTCTTATCACTCTATACATTTTTTATGCCGCTTATATCAATGAGGTGAACTGTACTTTTACCTCTTGTTGCAAAATATTGTACTTACTATTCTCTATCTATTTTAGGCATCATGTTCTCCTTAGTGCACTGATGATGATGTTCATCATGTTTGCAACACCAAGTACATTAAAAGAAGGGGGCGCATTGTTGCCAAATGGAAGGATAAAATTTGAGGAAGAAATTTCCTATTATTAAATTAGAGAAAAGGAAAGGTAAATTCCACCACATATTAAGCATTTTGGTACAATGAGGCCCATGATCTACATGTAACATATTTTAACATTTAAATGGCCATTTTTTGATTTATTATATTTATTATTTTTGATTTAATATATAAACATTAATTTTAGGTGTTAGAGTAATGTTATAACTGTCGAGAACCAGAACGAGCCATATTGTCACGCAGCAATTATAATTTATGCCAAATTTATTTGAAACACCCAGTACATCATAGTTAATATTGTACGTAAAGAAATATCATTATAAATATGAAACAAAGTTGTGTCGAAAGAAATCAGATTGCACCAGGGACAAAGGAACCGCTGAGCCAGCAGGAAGCGAGCGATACCTTTGTTACTGTGGTGCATTGCTGAATCGGCAAGGAGGCGATGACTGGGAAATATTTTAGTTTAAAAAGTTAGTTGGGTTTTTGGTCTTGGGGTAGCTAGTTGCTGTAGGGTGCGTGACCCCCCAGAGGGTAATACATGTAAGTTTTGTTTTGTTCTATTTTTGTTGCATTGTTGTTGAATAAACTTGTAACTTGTTTTCTACTACCATGTTTCATTAATATAGTAATCATTCAATAATCAAATTAAACCCTCTCGTATGCCAAGCGAGTCAAAGCGACTTTAGCCATGGGTTTCGCCGGTATTGCCCCGGACAACGGGGTAGTATGGGGGATACCTGTGGACGTCGCGCTTCTGGTCAATAAACGAGTCAAACAACCCCTAAATGGGGTTTGGCTCGTGACAATATGAAACTTTAAATAATAAGGATAATGGTAACGTTGTCATATTATCCACATATGTTCTATGCCAATACTGCTTATGTCTTATTACTGACGATGACATTCATTCACAATAATGCGCAGAAAACACATTCCTCCAGCAAGAAATTGATAATGGTGAGCATTGTAATTCCAGTCATGGTCACAACGAATCACGATTAATAAATTCATTTTTATTTTTATCAAATCATTGTTTAAGAAATTTAATAATAATACTAATATAATAAAAATCACGCAGTAATTATAATTTATGCCAAATTTATTTGAAACACCCAGTATATCATGTTTAATATTACTCGGAAATAAATATCATTAGGATCGTTAAATAAAGTGGTGTTGAAAATAATCACATTGCACCTAGAAACAAAATAAACTGCAATGTCAGCAGGAAGTGGTATCTCTTGTAACTATGGTGCAATGCTGAAATAGCAATAATGATAGCTGGGAAATATTCGATTTTGAACAGGCAGTGGGGTTCAGGTCTTGATGGGTGATACACAGTGGCTTGTTGGTACGTGGTCCAACTTCCCTCCTAGGGAGTAGCCCTCAGAGGGTAATTAATGTAAGTAGGAATTATTTTATCTTGTCTTATTTTTTATGCTAATAAATTTGTACCTTGTTGTTTTCTACTATTATGTTTCATTTATAAAGTATTAATTCAATAATTAAATTAAATCCTCTCGTATACCAAGCGAGTTAAAGTGACTTTAACAGGATGTTATATGGTCAGTTTCTCACAAGATGTGCAATTTATTATAAAAAATACTGATGTTAACAATGTGTACACAGAGTGAATTTTTGACCTCCCGCTAATAAATGCATAAAGCTGAGAAAATTCCCAGTTTAATTTTTACATTTAAAAGTAGGTTTACTTAAAATCAGTAGTCGCGTTTAATTGGTTCTAGAACTTTAAGTAGGCTTTAAAGCAATATCACAGGCTGTTATGAAAAATCTAAAATAGTGGGATCGACACTATATACATCTATCCAGAAAAATAAAACTCAGTTTATTAAAACATTCTTAATACACATATCAAAATAAAAATTAAAGTGCCTAACAGTATTCCAAGAATTACTGTAGAGCAGCCGAGAAAATCAATTAAACTGTTGTCTCATCTAAAAAGAGAAGTTCGTGAAGGTGACTTCCACAGCGTTCAACATGAATTTAACAGAAGATTTGATACAACGGGTTCGAGTATTGAGGTATTAAATGGCTCATTTAGCAATCTTAAGCCGGTTGGATCTAAAAGAGCTGAAAAATCAGGCAGCAGCTACTCCAGCCCAAGTAAAATATCCGACAATCCGACATCAAAACCAAGTAGGTACTAACTACTTTAGCCCAGGCAAAATGTCCACCCCCACGAGGAAATTAGTGAAGTAGAAGGGGATACGGGCGTAGAGGTGGATGAGAAAGAAGAGGTCTAGAACATAACCTTTAATTATGAACAGGATGTTTTAGAAGAAAATTTAACAACTGAGCAGTATATGCAGCAAGTAGCGGGATTTGTGAAACTACCAGGCAAATGGTTTCAGCAAAAACAACCAAAAAATCAGAGTTGTTAAAAAAACTTCACTAATACCAAAGAAAAATTAAGAGTGTGAAAACAGCCCTAAAACATGTGGGCCAAATAATTTCCTTTGGAAACCAAGTACCAACATTTATTGATAATTTACGCCAAGACTAATAGACATTTTTATAGACATTTATAGTGCTTGTTTTATAACTAGTATTTGTATAATAAATATTTGAAACTTAGAATTGTTTTAATTTTGCAAAAAAAATATATCAAAAGGAAGTAAGTAGTCAGGCGCATAAAGCAAATAGTACAAATTTTATTGGCCATTTGAAAATGAAAGCTCATGCTGCCCTGTACGCCGAATATAAAGAAAAAAACGGATTTTAGAGGCACAAAAACAAGAACTGCGATTGCGCAATACTGAAACTGAATCAATAAAGGACTGTCGGTATAAAAAATATTTCAAGAAACGCTTCCTGAATGAAGTTCCAAAATGGAAATGTGATGATCCGAGATCAAAAGAACTAGACAAGCGAATGTTGGAAATGATCACTATTGGAAATTATCCTTTTATTGTAGCTAATGAAACTGGATTTCTTCGAGTTAAACACTTTCTGGAGCAGCGAGCATATTCAAAATCTGACAAATATTATAGTGCCAACATACAACGCTGTGAAAATAAAATTAATGAAATGTCGGAGCTGCTCAATTTGTTAGTTTTACTTCAGATGTTTGGACTAATAAATCAAACACAGCAAGTTTGCTGAGTTTAACTTCCTACTATGTGGTTCCTGAAAAGTTTACTCGATTAAAAGTGATACTTGCGGCACCCTACTACACACTAATCACACATTACAGGACAAATTACTGGAAGTAATTGAAGATTATGGCATTCCTTCGGGAAAAATTCATACACTAGTGCATGATAATGGAACAAATATGTGTAAAGCAGTGAAGTATGCCGAAGTAATTAGTGATGTAAGGTGTCTCGCTCACACGCTTCAACTAGTTATTGAAGATGGCATTCACTGCCAACGTTGTGTGAATGATTCATTGGCAAAAGCGAGAAAAATTGTCGAACACTTTAATAAGTCTGAACAGACGCATCGACATTTGGGAGAAATACAAGCAGTTAGGCGTCCATAAACATTAACTCATGTAAAGTGTACTAGTTAGATGGAACTCTATGTTTTACATGCTGGAACGATTGACTGAATACACTTTCACATAATTTATTAACCGTAAATTCGAAAAACCTTTATTACATGAAAGACGCAACCGGTAAATTCAAAATTTAATTGACACAGGGGCAGGTAGTTTAATTTTCAAACCAAAAACCACTGGAAATTACAGAAGACGATCTCCTGAAAATGTAATTATACAGGGTATAACTGATTAAAAAATTTATATTAATGAATCCGTTCTCATTTCATTTTCAGACGAGCTACACAAAGTTGATATTCATAATTTGGATATAGATTTTGATGGACTATTAGGTGCTAACTTTTTAGAACATTATGAATGTGAAGTAGATTTTAAAAATAAGCAACTAGTCCCAAATTTTGAAACTGTACCATTATTCAAACGACAACGTACTTTCAGAAAATAAGGTTGTAGTATTCCATCCTTAAAAGTAGTGATTGACGTAAATAAGATTCAATTAATTTCTTGCAGGTTCCCAATAACTCCAATAAACAACACTATTGGTGTATACTACCACAGAGACACAGATATCGGAGAGACAAACGAAAAATGGACGCTACTGGTACACAAAATTACATCATAAAACTAGCCTTTGATAAAAATCAAAACATTTTAGACAGAATATTGAACACTCTCGATACTGCCGATCAGAAATCGATTGTCTTTAGAAGCGAAGTTAAAACAGACTTTAACCTTCAACGCAAATATCCGATTCTATAAAATCAAAATTTGACGAAGGTTTTTAGACACAAAACGGTACAGACGAGGAGTACTTAACGGTATCGGCACCATCTTTAAATCAATAACCGGAAATTTAGATGCCGAAGATAGTCAGTACTATTCCGATTGCATCAATAAATTAAACAATGACGAACACCAACTAGAAAATCTAATTAAAAACCAAATTTCAGTCACGACATCGGTTATCAAAAACTTTAACTCTATTATACAGAAATCGCAAATTGACGAAGAAACACTTAACAAAAACATCAAAGAAATCGATCACACGATTCAGACTATGACTTAGACTATTGAGGCCGCTGAAATAAAACTAAAATTTCTATACATATCTGAACAATTAATGGCAAGCTATCTGTATATTGAAAATAATTTAAACGACATTCTAAATTCAATAACATTTGCTAGATTGGGAATCATTCACACATCAATCATAACTCCCAATCATTTAGTAACAGATTACAAGAAATTCCATAAATGCTTACGAAGAAACAATTTGCCTCTTCCTATTAAATGATCTGAAGTTGCTAAGTATTTAGATATTATTGAACTACAAGCATTTCAAACGGATTCTAACTTAATATTTGTTTTAACAATACCACTTGTTGAACCCTAAAACTATAACACCTATCGTCTATACCCTATCCCGATATTTGATAACAGAACTGGGCTTCATCACATTTTATAAATTTCTCAAAAGTTTATAGCGAGAGATGATGATTCTTTAATGTACATACCAATACCAAATTTAAAAGAATGGAAACCACTATATTTTGGTACCAAATTATGCTCAAAACTATTTGCTTATCCCATCGATCAAAATGCCATATGTGAAACCAGAATTCTCAAACCACTAGTTAGACTCCCAGAAAACTTCCAGACCTCCTTCATTATTAGCCAAGGATACAATGTCCAAGAACTCGAAGACAACACATGGTTAATAATAAATGCTGAACCACTTCATATCACCATTAGCTGCCCAAGGAGAGATTCCACGACGGAACTAATCAATCAAAATTCAAACTTCAACCTGATGTTGAGTCTTTGTAGGCATTACAAGAATTCAAGCCAGTGCCCAAGACCTTTCCGAAGTCAAAGACTATTCTCATCCCATTCAAATTCCTAACGAATGTTGTAATCAGATACCCGGCAACGGTATGAAGCCATATCGGTTTTTTTGAACAACAAGTGACGAGGAAGCCTTACTTTTGTTGTATTTTTAGCAACAATAATATTGTTATAAACTAAATATGGTATAAACAGATGAAAATAAACTTTAACTTTGCTTTATTTCTCTTTTAGTTATCATAAGGTTTATTGTTAATCGAATAGAATTGTTCATAATTATGCACATTTTTTTTTCTTAAAAGAATACAAAATTTTGCATAATCAAGTAAAGCATATTACACATAACACCATCTGTAACAGATTTATTGAAAAAAATAATTTTTTTTCTTAACAAAAATAAATTTGTTCTGAAGGGGTTAAAATGCTGACAGACTGTAAAAACTAATGAAATTGTGGAAATGACAACAGTAATAAATTCGTGATAAATTGAAACATCGGGCCTGTCTGAGTAGTATGTCTCTATCTATTTTAGGCATCATATTATCCTTAGTGCAATTTACTGATGATGATGTTCATCATATTTGCGACACCAAGCACACCACCACGCGATTGCGACATCAAATCTGGGTGGATTGTTGCTTCATAAAAATTGTTAATTTTTATGAAGCAAAATTCTTACTCTCCTCAGATAACAGGCCGATTCTAACGAACTTATGTGAAGATTTGACGAAAAAATTTCCTATTATTAAATTAGAGATAAGTAAAGCCCCATGATATACATGTAACATATTATAACATTTAAATGACCATTTTTTGATTCCCCTATATGTAAATTAACAAATAACCTTTCCAACACCTCGAGACTGCCGTTCTTTAATATACAAATATTAATTTTAGATGTGATTTCTGTCCGGTGCTCTGAATGTCAACGTGAAGAAATTCAAGCAAGGGCGGGTAAACGGCGGGAGTAACTATGACTCTCTTATCTCTCAGCCCTCAGTACGGACTACATCGCCAGAGTGAGAGTACATCTGAACAACCTTCTGCGACCTTTCGGCAACGGAGGACAACAGAAGACCTATTGGAGCCACCGCCTGTCCAACAAGGTAAGCGGTGCAGGCCTGCCTGAACATTCCAAAAACCAGGCAACCCACTCCTGGCTGCGAGACCCTCCCCCCTCACTGGACTGGCGCGGACTACACCCGAGCGGTACAGCTAAGGACCAACACCCTCCCCACCACCGGCAGCCTATACAATGCCCGCCTACCCGCGGACGCCAAGAAGTGGCAGTTCAAGCAAGCGCGGGTAAACGGCGGGAGTAACTATGACAGAACAAACCCGCGGCGCTCAAAGGAACATCCGAGCCCAGAGAGCCTATCGGTACAAGCGCTATCAGGAACTGTACTCCAAGGATAAAGCCTCCCTCTCCAACCTCCTGGTCAAAGGTTTGGAACCCGGCGTCGTCACCATCGGCCCCCCCTCTGATGTCATCGCAGACCATTACATGGAGATCTTCGCCGGTGCATCCCCCCAAGACGAGGACCCAATCATCGATCCGAAGGACCCCATCCCGGACCTGTACGCACCACTTAAGGAGGACGACATACATAAGGCCATTCTGGACCGACGAGCTTCTAATTCCGCCGGCCCCGATGGTATGACCGCTGCTGACCTGCGCAAACTCCCAGTTAGAGCATTAGCCCTCTTCCTCAACGGTATGCTCTATACTGGTCACATTCCATCCGCGCTCAAGGCCTGCCGGACAACGCTGATTCCAAAAGGCGACGCCGACCCGGCCGATGTCTCCTCCTGGCGTCCCATAACAGTGGCCAACATTCTGTTAAGGACGATGCACCGGATGATCTCCTCCCGTATGGCTGCCCTGCCCCTCCATCCGTCCCAGAGGGGCTTCATCTCGCTCGATGGCACTATGGCTAACTCCATTATTCTCCAATCCGCCATCAAACAATGTCGATCTGCCATCGAGCCCTACACTATTGCATCCTTGGACCTTCGGAAGGCCTTCGACTCTGTCCCCCATTCATCCATCCACAGGGCACTTCAGAGGTTCAACGTTGACCCCAAACTGGCCAGGTTTATCATGGCTGGCCTGACTGGCTGCTCAACCGTCATCACAGCCAATAGGGAGCAAACCGGCACCATTCCCATCCTACGTGGTGTCAAACAGGGAAACCCCCTTTCGCCCCTGCTGTTCAACTTGGTACTGGACGAACTTATGTGCCAGATCGGCTCCCTTCCCTCTGGTGTCAACATTGGAGGAACCTCCATCCCAGCCCTGGCTTACGCAGATGATCTTCTTCTCCTCACGCACTCTGATAGGGAGATGAGGATCGTCCTGGATTCCTGCGTGAGGTACTTCGACGCCAGACACTTGGAACTCAACTCTGCCAAGTGCGCTAGCCTCTCTGTGAAATTGCTACCCTCCAAGAAAAAGCTCTACTTTCCTCCTCTTCCATCTTCTCAGTAAGGGACACCCCGATTCCTTGGGTGAACGCGGAGTCCAATTTCAAGTACCTCGGACATCGTTATGGATTCATGGGAACAGATCCACCCTCCTCTGATGCCCTCAAGTCCTCCCTCACCAACCTTCGGCGGGCGCCTCTCAAGCCACCCCAGAAATTCCTACTTCTCCAGGAGTACATCCTCCCTAAGTTCTTGTACTCCCTGCAGAACCCACGAATCACACTTGCCACCCTGGATCGTGCGGACAAGGCCGTTCGCCGTGCCGTCAAGGAGTTCCTTCACATCCCCTTGCTGACTGCCCGCATACCCGACATCCTCCTTGGTCGCCTAAACCGGCTTGCCTCTCTTGACGACCATCAAGTGCGGGCAGCCCTCAGCACCGACTACGCCATCAGAGTGAGGACACGTATGGAGAACCTTCTTCGAACCTATGGCAGCGGGGGCAACAGAAGACCTACTGGAAGCACCGCCTCTCCAACAATGCAAGCGGTGCCGGCTTGCCTGAGCACTCCAGGAATCAGGCAACCCATTCCTGGCTGCGCCCCCCCCCCCCCACATTGGACCGGCGCCGACTTCACTCGCGCCGTTCAACTGCGGACCAACACCCTCCCCACCATCGGAGGCCTTCACAACACCCGCCTCCCTGCCAATGCGAAGATGTGCCGTGGCGGTTGTCAGCGTGTGGAGACCTTATCCCATATTCTTCAGCGTTGCCCAGCCACCCACCAACCTAGGATTGCCCGCCACGACCACGCTGTCCATACACTTGCCCGTGGGTGCAACTCCAAGGGTCTCGCCACGGATGTCGAACCATCAATCCGGGACCAAGATGGCCGCCTCCACCGACCCGATCTGGTGATATCCACTGACGATGCTGTCCATATAATAGACGTCAGCGTAAACTGGGAGACCCCTAGGCCACTTGTCGAAAACTTCCAGAATAAGGTGGCCACTTACTCCACTCCCAGTTTCTTGGACTCCATCAGAAGGACCCACCCCAACAAATCCATTTTCGTTGGAGCCATTGTCATTGGGGCAAGAGGAACCTGGTGCCCCCTCAACGATGACGTCCTTCGCAGACTCGGGCTTGACCGAAGGATTGCCTCCACACTCATTTCGGGCGTCCATCCACCGAGGGTTCAGCGCGGTTGTTTGGGACCACCGTCCACCACTTCCATGATGCCGGCCAACTCCACCCTTTCCACACTTCTCGTCATCTGCATCTATGTATTGTTATACGATATATTGATATACTTAAGTTACCATATTTTGTAAAGCCACGGGGGCTAAAACCCGAAAGGTTTATTACGATTTAATAAATGTTTCCATTTCCACATCCGGAGGGCCCTCCTGAGGTTCAACGTCGACCCGAGGCTGGCCAGATTCATCATGTCTGGCCTGTCTGGCTGTTCCACCACCATTTCAGCCCACGGGGAGCGCACTGACGTCATACCCATCCTTTGTGGCATCAAACAAGGCGATCCTCTGTCACCACTACTCTTCAACCTGGTGCTCGATGAGTTGATGTGCCAACTCGGCTCCCTACCCACTGGAATCGACCTCAATGGAACCTCCATACCAACACTAGCCTACGCCGACGACTTCCTGCTCCTCACCCACTCTGATAGGGAGATGAAGTCTGTCCTGGATACCTGAGTGAGATACTTCGACGCCAGACACCTGGAGCTCAATCCCAACAAATGTTCCAGCCTGTCGGTGAAACTGATATCCTCCAAAAAGAAGCTCTACCTGTCATCCGTCTCCACCTTCTACGTTAGGGACACCCCGATTCCATGGGTCAACGCGGAGGCTAGCTTTAAGTATCTAGGCCACAAATATGGATTTATGGGAACCGATCAACCCCCCTCAAGCCATCACAGAAGCTCCTCCTCCTTCAAGAGTACATCTTACCGAAGTTTCTGTATTCCCTACCGAATCCTAGGATCACCCTGGCTACCTTGGATCGAGCCGACAAAGCTGTTCGCCGTGCTGCCAAGAAGTTCCTGCATCTCCCCATGCAGACGGCCAACCCTCTACTTTACGCTATCTCATGTTTTCCTTTGTTCAATTTTTGGCTGACACATCTTTTAAATGTTATAAATATTACCAGCAGTCTCTTGTAACGCCAGTATTATACTCATATTCAAATAAAACATTTCTAACTAATAAATGTAACTTAATTCAGAAATCGACGTCGATTCCTTCATTTTCAAAATAAATGTTTTTAAAAAGTTAACTACACAACAAGTGATGTAACTTATATACACATCTAATTTTATTCACCTTTGTGAATTTGAAATTGAGAAAAACGTTTCTTCGGGTTCTAGGCAAAGAAAATTATTATTCGCGGGAATACAAAAGAAGGGCGACTCCAACTCTAAATATAACACGAAAATAATATTGAAAAGAAGTCGTACTGGCTCCGCTTCCAATGGTGTCCATACTGCAAGGGATTTTATTCAAAACTCGATATCAGAAATCACATGAGGACATTGTGCTTATCGAAACATGAATATAAAGTGAAGGGTTTTGCAGCAATGGGTTTGGGAAATGATTTGGTTCGTGGACGATCTCTTATTATGAATGTCCATGAATTTGCATATGATGAAAAACCGAATTCTTCCCAACATGAAGGACGACGAAATAACAAGGACGATAATAACTTGTGACAAATTAGGTATTATATAAGGTAACTTTTTGGCAACTAAATATGCAGCTAGTCGGCACAGCGATAATATGATTCGAGGAAAGTTACGATTACTACCTCGAATATTAATGGGAATGAGAAAAAGAGACCTGAACATCACAGATGTAGATGTTTCAATTTGAATGTATTCGTTTCTGCTGTTCATGCTATAGCTGGATTGAAAGAGGGCAAATTCGAAGGTCCCTTCCTGGGTCCTAATTCGGTTACTTTAATCCTTCAAGTAGGCAGAATATTGGAGACAGAAGCTGCGAAGATGAAAGATGTTAAGTAAGAAAATGAAACTCGGAGTTTTTGCAGACTTATTTCGGTACAAGCAACTTCGTTAATTGACAAAGTGGCAATAGAAAACCGTACTCAACACCAAAGAAGTAAAATTGAAGTATTACCAAAAGCGAATGATATTCAACAACTTCTACATGCCTTGCGAATTAAATTAGAGCGATACCTGGAAATGCTTAAACATGAATTCAATCGGGCTGCTTGCTGCTTGGACATCTTTAAATAAGGTATTATTAGTAAAGCTTATGGTCTTCAACAGAAAAAGACCTGGGGATGTTGAAAATACTCGGATTGCTGAATATAAGAACTTACAAAAAATTGACAAAGAACACATACAACTCGAGGACAACCAAAAAGAGGCTGGCAAGAACTTCGGAAGGTACATAAAGAGGGGCAAATTGAATCAACCTACCACTGTCCTAGTGGAACAGTGTGATGTGGAAGCAATAGACTAAATTTTAGGACATGGAATGATTGACAAAGTAGACAAGACAAATCGTTATATATTTGCTCCCCCTCAGAAGTTAGCCGAACAGTTTTATAGTGCGGGTAGAGCATTAAACGATTTGTGTAGGGAAATGGGGTTCCTCAACAAACATTTTACTGCTACGAAACTTCGGAAACAATTGGCTACGGCAGCTTGCACTCTCGATAAAAATACACAAATGCAAGTAAGTGACTACATGGGTCATTCTCTCGTTATTCATCAGAATATATACAGACAACGACCAGCACCACAACATATATTAGAAATGTCGAAACTGGTACGAAAAGGGAGCGCAAAGAGGACAACTTCAAAGTGAACAAGGAGCATACTTGGACTACTCCAGAAAGGGCCACGGTGAAAGAAACTTTCGCACAGTATTTTGCCAGAAATAATGAAGACCTTCCAAGTCTTCCTACGTGTCAGGAATTCGTTAAACAAAATGATGCATTCAAGAACAGAACTTCATAGCAAGTACGATCATGGATCATAGAGCAAAAGAAAACATAGTAAGTTTCTATATTTGAATTAGAGTCAAAAGCATTTGACCTAACAGCAGTGGAGTACCATTGTGGCAGAATTACAGTTATTTAATGATTTCCTGTTTCATGCATAAGTCGTAATATTATATTTATTAGTGTTGATTTTATCATATGTCATTAAAACCATCTTTATTTACCTTAATTCTGCCTTACCATGTCACCCGTGAAGCAGAAAAAGGCTAGTCATTTTTTTAAATTAAAACGAACGTAAAAAGTGTGCCTCAATAGTACATAGTCAACGTTTTACCAGTTATAAAATAAATAACGTTCAGTTGCACTTGTACTCTTTTGCCTAATGTGTACGAAGAGGTGTGTAGCGTATTCGTGGACACCAGAGGTGGTGCCACAAGAGTAGAATTGCAATAAGCATAAGGTTAGAAGTAATAAATTATAGAAGTTTGAGGTACGAATAGATTTTAGCAGAGTAGGGTACAACCTACCCACATACCCATATATCCCCTTTGAGTTAAATAATTAAATCAGAATAAGTTAACTACAATTATGTACTCGCATTTTTTCATTATAGGGTTTTCGCCTACTTCCTTACGGGACACGTAAATTCCCAGATACTGGAAATAACCACAATAGCATTCTAGCGGGTCTTGCCATCTACAGTGAATTACGAGGCACGAAGCAAAGTGGTACGAGACAGAAGGTAGGGACGATTCACAATTTAAGGGGGTTGCATCAATAGGAAAGATAACAGGCCAAAATGCGAAATTCTGGCCCGTTTAAATTAAATATGGATTGGGATAGCAGTTAGATGGTGGCCAACATCGACTACTCTACTCAAATTGATATTATATAGAGATAAGATTATGCACAATCAAATAAATACTGTACGAAAATGAAGGCTAAGATATTAAGGTGCCGATAATATATTTTTTTTTTGCGGAATAGGTAAAAATTTTGAAGATACAAGTGAATAGAAAGTAAAGTTTGAACGTCACAATTAGGAAGATGCACAAGGATGTGCGAGTCGAATTAAAAATGCTTAAAGGTAATTATGATAATAGAGATGTAAAAAAAGCCTACATCGCGTTGGCTGCAAAAGCAGCATTAGGCGAGAGAATCGCGGAAGATGGCTGAACGTTAACCCCGCCGGATAAAGTTCTATAATGAACATACCCTACGTAAGGCAAAAGATAAGACTAAATGAAAAATCTATTCCCTTTTTTCATAATCTAATAGTCATCGTGGCAAGTGGCCGGGACAGTAGTTGTTCAAAAGGAGAATAGGTTTCGCATAAAAAGAAAACTTTTAGAAAGTCTGCTTAACGTATGAAATAATAGGTGACTACCGTTGTAAAAGAGACCGTACCCTAAGTTAAAGAACGGAGGTCAAAAGAACCTAGCAAACTATTTTCTCACCACACAAACAGAAACTTATCTCATAATTTGTTAAATTATTTTTCTCTAATTCCCAGTCGAAAGTATTTTAGTATTTTATGTTATAAGAGTTCAGTCACATTGAACTTTTATTTACAATTAATAAGACTGTTGAGCTTTGCAGTTAGTTCAGTGCGCTCGGAATTTCTCTAGAGTACTAGTTAAGGTCCATAGGCAGCGTGTGTGGTGCGTAATATGATAATACACCGGACCTTGTCCGGGATTATAAACACTTTCACTGTATTCACCTATTGGAATTTTATTACTAAATCAGAACGAATGCATTCGTTGACCAAGTAAATTACGATTGTTTAGTTTTTAAATAAGAGCGTTTAAAACGCAGATTTTGTTAATTATAGGCAATAGGATTAAGGGATATATGTTCATTTATTTATACAGCTGTTTTGTTTTGTTTACATGTTTCACCTTACTACACGGCACACTCACCAATGGCAATAGCCAGCAGAAAGGGACGTTACCCAACAGTTGGCTGGGCGACATCCTTCCAGACGGATGGTTCACGAAATGGAAAAACGGACACTCCGACAGTCAACCGACCAGCCCACACAACTAGAACGAACACATTCACCATGTACAGTATCTTCCAAGTTGTGCTAAGGGAGGAGATCAAAAATTTTCAATCGTAGGACATTATTTTATATATCAGTTTACTTTTTTTTGTCTTTGAGTGAGTGAGCGTTAGAAAATGGCTGCGGAATTTTTAAGAGAGCTCGTTTCAGGGGACATTAATAATTTTCAAGATGTAGAAGATACAGAGGAATTTGTTGAAGTAGGTGGTGAGGAGCCGAGGAAGAGGAATTGGATGAAGGGGGTGACGAGAGTGTGGAGACGGATGAGATTAATGAAAATATTATCGAAATGGCATTGAATATTAGACGAGAAATTTCGGGGAATTTTGATTCTTAATTTGTATAATACCTCAAATAATACCGACGCGGCATTTTTACAAAGTAAAAACCAATTATACCTCAAATTTCTACAAATAATGGGGACTTAGAAAGTAGTAACTTCCAAGTTACGTTCGCACAGACAGAACTTCTAGATATTATTGGTAATAAAAGCACTTTTGCGTTTTCAAAACATTCAGACGTTTTTTCTAATAATTTGCATTTAATTGATAATTCAATTGCCACAATTTCGAATTCAATTGAAAATTTATACAATCAAAACCTAAACTTCATTCTTTACCAGCGGGTACCGTACACAAAAGAGAGGGACAAACTTGTCTGTAACGGAGGGATTTTTTTCTGTCTTTACAAGAATTTCAGGATATTAAGTTTGGTAATAAACTGCAAAATTATAAAATAACCTTTCAGCGTAAATTTGAAACTGTTAACAATACTTGTCCGGTACATATAATGAAAATCTTTGGATATAAAAGTGGTTCCATTTGTTAGCATCACCTTTTGGAGATGGTCTCTTAGCGGGGTATGCAGGGACCGGGACGGCCTAATTGCTGCATCGGCAGGTTCAGGGAAGCTGAGGGAAGAGCTGGCATTCATGATTCAACCTTTGAATTATACTGAAGTGTTCGTTACATAATAATTGTACCCGGTGGCCAAATAAATTGTATTAACTTTGAGTTTAACTTTATTTCTTTTTATTAGTAATTTCATTTTATTTGAATTAATTTAACACATTTTTACCATATGGGCTTATTCCGCGCATTCAAATCACAAATTGTTTAACATAAAGTTAACGGTGAAACAGAATAACGTTGACGGGTAGTTAGAAGCTCGTCTTTAAATTCTTGTCATGAAATTAAAGTCAATGGCCAAGTTAAAAAAACCACATATGTTCGCAACGTAGGACGACGTTTATTAGGGAGAAAGTTAAAAACAAAGTACAAAGTACGTCTCAGAGATATAATTGCAACACCTGTTGGCCACATAATTCGGGAAATTACCGCGATGTGAAATCAGCTTCCGTTTATAAGGAAATTAAATCCGAGCAATTGTCTACGCTTGATCGTGATGAGGACAATTCCTTGATTTAGTTAAAATGGTTCGTAATTATATATATAGAGTTTTCGAACCACTCACTGTTTACGTGTTTAGTGAGGAACGATTGTTTATAATAAAATACGTGTTTCACAAATACAAGTTTGCGATTTTACATCCAAGTGCTACGGGTTCAGTTATTCACCTTCCAACACTAACAAATAAACGAATTTATTATTATGCCGGTGTCTTATATATTCCTGGTATGGTAACCATGATAATCATATGGTAACTTCGGAACATAATGCTTTTCTATCGGGTCTTGGTTATTTATTTTTGAATCGTGCGTGATTGCGAATAAGATGAAATGGCCACCATTTTCTAAAGTAGTGCCGGATTTTATCTTTGCGATAAGGAATGCAATAACAAATCAATGGAATAAATTAGATGACTCAGGTGTGTACGTTAATATTCTATATGACAGAATGAGTAATTTATCACTCGATAAACCGCGTATCTTAAAGTGTGTTGCAGTCATTTTATGAAAATTGTTGCAAAATATATAGATAAAATTTGTGGCGATGATAAGAGAAAACAAGATTTTTCAAATGTACAATTGGTTCGGTCTTCTTAAATTTTCTTTAGAATCTGTAAATACTTGGTTCAAAAATTTAACATTATTATGTACAGGTACATTTATATCCGAAAATGTTGAGAAATATTTTCAAAATTTATATATCGATACGGAAACAGACGTAGAAAACGAAGATATCGACACCATTGATGATGCAGAAAATGCCCTTACTTTATAAAAAAAAAGGTAAGTTTTTCATTCACTTTAGCAAAATTTATGATAAATATCGTCAGAAAAATAATGACAGTAGCCATTTGTATTTGTGTTCCAGATTTTTACGCGAAGGACGGGAAACTGCATTAGCAGTAGCTAAAACATGCGCGTTAAATCTTGAAAAGGCGAGTTGCACTATTGGCCGTTACGTAAAACGAAAGAGAAAAATAGAAGATGAAAACTTAAGTATGGAAGTGGAAGAAGGCTGGCGTCGCAAAAATAAGAGAAAATTTAATTATTTTGGCAATCACAATAAAATATTAAAAATTGATAAACAAGCAAATCCTGATGTGAATCAAAATTCCCAAATTCATATTTCAGTAAAATCCGTCCTCAACAGTTACAAAATCGATTGCGAAATTAAAATTTATTTTCAAATGATTTAATTAAAAACGAGCAGTACTATTTATTTTCGGACATCGATTATGTATTAGGTGTTTATCCTGGGGCTAAACTTTTTGAAGAATTAAGAATTTCTTATTGCACACTTTACTACTACCCGCAACCAAAAAGTAGTTATCAAAATTTTTAATAGACATCTGTTTAGTTGTTTTACATAAAAAAATCTAATAGTGAATCAATTTCTTTATTAACAACGTTTGAGGCTACAAATGTTCTGGAAAATCATCTGAGTAGTTCAGCAATTAGTTTTGAAGCAAATAAAATTTATTTATTACCATTCCTTCAAAATTCAAACCATTGGTGTTTGGCGGTGGTCAACTTTCTGAAGAATTTTTTAAAATTTTTTAAATCCATATAAAAGTAATATGTCTGAGACAAAACTGTACTTAAATAAATTTTTGAGCTATATAAAAGCAAAATTCAATAACGTCAGTACTGTTGGATAGAAGGTAAAAATCATGAAACACTCCGAACAAACTGATGCCTTACTGGGTTTACTTGTGGTACACACTAGTGTAAATATGGTAAGTCATCATATCAATGACTAATATAACATTATTAAACAAACATCATTATTACAATGGAAATGAAGAGAGTTCAATAGTCGTGTTAACTTGCTGACTAGTTCTATTCATGAGAAGGTTGCATGAGTTTGCAGTTTGTTTCATTACTATCAAACTGTGTAACTTGACAATGCCTCTTTCATTATTGCGATAAATAACAATGTAGATAAATAAAAGACACCTACACATTTTTTTATCATCTATTCATATAAATTCTTTACAAACAATATCCGCTTGCAAGTTCAGCACATTATTTCCTTACTCGGCGGTGTGAGTTTATAGTTTCTGTGTTGACTTTGTCAGAAATACATTTAGTTTCAGTTTCATTTTTCTTGCGTTATTTGCTTACTAGAACAAATTATTAAAAATGTGTACACAAAAAAGTTCTTCAAATAACAAACGTTCGGCAACTCCCGATGAACTTTACGAAGATATCTCATTTGACAAACGAGTGTGTGAGCGAATGAACTCAATTCATTCAGCTGAATCTGTGGATTCCGATTTGTACATCACTGAAGGTGATCTTGCAACCATTTGGCCCATTTTTGAGACAGCCCCATCAGCATCTCATCAGAGAACGGAGGTCGGTTATCATGGTTCTGAGGAAAATGAAGTTAACTCGGAAGATGAGTTTTTCACAAATTACATACAACAAATTAAGAGGAAGTGTAGTGCTCATGATGAAGAGATTCATAGAGCTAAAACTAAATTCATGCAAAAGGTACGGAAGGTGTTAACTGTGGAGACAGGTAGATACGCTGGACACTGTCAAACTCAAAAAAGTACTTTGAAGAGGGAATTAAGAAAATTGAAAAAAAGACAACAAAAACTAGCCGATTTACATTCCCATCTGAAAAGTATACATAGAGGTGATGTAAACATTTGCATAAGATTTTATATTCTGTACATAAGAATGATTGGAAATGATGCTACATACCGGCATGTGAGCCTCCATACTACGTCAGAATGGGGTAATATTGTAAACATCTTTTGCGCCGCGTGTGACGCTAATGTAGTAGTAGTTGGGATTATAGAAAGCTGCTGTATTTGCAACAGCATTGAAAAGCGGACTCGGCCGAGATAATAAAGGTAAAACATTAACATGAAATATATTCTATCATTTTTTTTATCCATTGATATAGGGCTATGATAACGACCACTGTTGTAAATAAAAAATATTATAAACATTCATAATATTTAAGTTTTACATAATATCATCTAATCAACTGATGGATTGAATTGCTTCACAGAAATATACACAGGACCCTTAAAAAATAGTGTTTTATAAAATATCGTAAAATATATAGATTTATTTTTCAGATTATCTTTTACATTTTATTCACAAAGAGCCATCGGAAAAAATAGGTAAAAATGAAAGTTGAAGATTGACCAGTTGCCAAATGTTAGGTTGAAGCAATTGCTGGAAATTAGGAAGTGGGTCAACTGCCAAATTGTTGAAAAAAAAATTCAAAGTCGCTGAAATGGGTGGGTCAATTACAAAAATATATGCAAGTCCATTGAACTGGGTGAGTCAATTGCCAAAAATTAGGGAATTGTCTTAAAAAATTCAAGGTCATTGAACTGGGTAGGCCAATTGTGAAAATTGGGGGGTAGGCCAACTGCAAAAAAAAATCCCACGCTCAAGTGCCCCAATACCTACTACCGAGTGAGAGGAATTGGATGGAGAGGGTGATGGAGGAGCTGACGAGGGTGTGGCGGCGGATACTCCTCATGAGCTTAGTGAAAATTCCATCGAAATGACCCTAAATATTACAAACGAAATTTCGGGGAATTTTGGCTTGGTGTGTAGCACTGGGTCATTTGTAATCATTCGTAGTATACATAGGGGTGATGTAAACATTTGCACAAGATGTTATATTCTGTACATAAGAATGATTGGAAATGATGCTACACATCGGCATGTGAGCCTCCATACTACGTCAGAATGGGGTAATATTGTAAACATCTTTTGCGCTGCGTGTGACGCTAATGTAGTAGTAGTTGGGATTATAGAAAGCTGCTGTATTTGCAACAGCATTGAAAAGCGGACTCGGCCGAGATACTAAAGGTAAAACATTATCATGAAATATATTCTATCATTTTTTTTATCCATTGATATAATGCTATGATAACAACCACTGTTTTAAATAAAAAATATTATAAACATTCATAATATTTAAGTTTTACATAATATCATCTAATCAATGCATGGGTTGAATTGCTTCGCAGAAATATATACAGGACCCTTAAAAATAGTGTTTTATAAAATATCGTAAGATATATGATATATTTTTCAGATTATCTTTTACATTTTATTCACAAAGAGCCATCGGGTAAAATAGGTAAAAATGAAAGTTGAAGATTGACCAGTTGCCAAAAATTAAGGATGGGCTAGTTGCCAAATGTTAGGTTGAAAATTGCTGAAAATTAGGAAGTGGGTCAACTGCCAAAGTGGGGGTGGGCCAATTGCCGAAAAAAAAAAAATTCAAGGTCGTTGAAATGGGTGGGTCAATTACCAAAATATACTGTGGAGACAGGTAGATACGCTGGACACTGTCAAACTCAAAAAAGTACTTTGAAGAGGGAATTAAGAAAATTGAAAAAAGACAACAAAAACTAGCCGATTTACATTCCCATCTGAAAAGTATACATAGAGGTGATGTAAACATTTGCATAAGATGTTATATTCTGTACATAAGAATGATTGGAAATGATGCTACATACCGGCATGTGAGCCTCCATACTACGTCAGAATGGGGTAATATTGTAAACATCTTTTGCGCCGCGTGTGACGCTAATGTAGTAGTAGTTGGGATTATAGAAAGCTGCTGTATTTGCAACAGCATTGAAAAGCGGACTCGGCCGAGATACTAAAGGTAAAACATTATCATGAAATATATTCTATCATTTTTTTTATCCATTGATATAATGCTATGATAACAACCACTGTTTTAAATAAAAAATATTATAAACATTCATAATATTTAAGTTTTACATAATATCATCTAATCAATGCATGGGTTGAATTGCTTCGCAGAAATATATACAGGGCCCTTAAAAATAGTGTTTTATAAAATATCGTAAGATATATGATATATTTTTCAGATTATCTTTTACATTTTATTCACAAAGAGCCATCGGGTAAAATAGGTAAAAATGAAAGTTGAAGATTGACCAGTTGCCAAAAATTAAGGATGGGCTAGTTGCCAAATGTTAGGTTGAAAATTGCTGAAAATTAGGAAGTGGGTCAACTGCCAAAGTGGGGGTGGGCCAATTGCCGAAAAAAAAAAATTCAAGGTCGTTGAAATGGGTGGGTCAATTACCAAAATATACTGTGGAGACAGGTAGATACGCTGGACACTGTCAAACTCAAAAAAGTACTTTGAAGAGGGAATTAAGAAAATTGAAAAAAGACAACAAAAACTAGCCGATTTACATTCCCATCTGAAAAGTATACATAGAGGTGATGTAAACATTTGCATAAGATGTTATATTCTGTACATAAGAATGATTGGAAATGATGCTACATACCGGCATGTGAGCCTCCATACTACGTCAGAATGGGGTAATATTGTAAACATCTTTTGCGCCGCGTGTGACGCTATTGTAGTAGTAGTTGGGATTATAGAAAGCTGCTGTATTTGCAACAGCATTGAAAAGCGGACTCGGCCGAGATAATAAAGGTAAAACATTAACATGAAATATATTCTATCATTTTTTTTATCCATTGATATAGGGCTATGATAACGACCACTGTTGTAAATAAAAAATATTATAAACATTCATAATATTTAAGTTTTACATAATATCATCTAATCAACTGATGGATTGAATTGCTTCACAGAAATATACACAGGACCCTTAAAAAATAGTGTTTTATAAAATATCGTAAAATATATAGATTTATTTTTCAGATTATCTTTTACATTTTATTCACAAAGAGCCATCGGGTAAAATAGGTAAAAATGAAAGTTGAAGATTGACCAGTTGCCAAAAATTAAGGATGGGCTAGTTGCCAAATGTTAGGTTGAAAATTGCTGAAAATTAGGAAGTGGGTCAACTGCCAAAGTGGGGGTGGGCCAATTGCCGAAAAAAAAAATTCAAGGTCGTTGAAATGGGTGGGTCAATTACCAAAATATATTCAAGTCCATTGAACTGGGCGAGTCAATTGCCAAAAATTAGGAAATTATCGAAAAAAATTCAAGGTCATTGAACTGGGTGGGTCAATTGCCAAAATTAGGGGGTAGGCCAATTGCCAGGAAAAAAAATTCCCACGCTCAAGTGCCCCAATACCTACTACCGAGGGAGAGGAATTGGATGGAGAGGGTGATGGAGGAGCTGAGGTGGAGGAATTGGATGAAGGGGGTGCTTAGTGAAAATTCCATCGAAATGGCCCTAAATATTACAAACGAAATTTCGGGGAATTTTGGCTTGGTGTGTAGCACTGGGTCATTTGTAATCATTCGTAGTATACATAGGGGTGATGTAAACATTTGCACAAGATGTTATATTCTGTACATAAGAATGATTGGAAATGATGCTACACATCGGCATGTGAGCCTCCATACTACGTCAGAATGGGGTAATATTGTAAACATCTTTTGCACCGCGTGTGACGCTAATGTAGTAATAGTTGGGATTATAGAAAGCTGCTGTATTTGCAACAGCATTGAAAAGCGGACTCGGCCGAGATAATAAAGGTAAAACATTATTATGAAATATATTCTATCATTTTTTTTATCCATTGATATAGTGCTATGGTAACGACCACTGTTGTAAATAAAAAATATTATAAACATTCATAATATTTAAGTTTTACACAATATCATCTAATCAACTGATGTGTTGAATTGCTTCACAAAAATATATACAGGACCCTTAAAAATAGTGTTTTATAAAATATCGTAAAATATATAGATATATTTATTATAGATTATCTTTTACATTTTATTCACAAAGAGCCATCGGGTAAAATGGGTAAAAATAGGTAAAAATGAAAATTGAAGATTGACCAGTTGCCAAAAATTAAGGATGGGCTAGTTGCCTTCGTCCCAAGGTTCATTCGTCGACAATCATTTTATAAAACTCATTTTTATGAATACTTCGTCCATGTTTTAACATTTTCCATCCCCACGTTAAGCTTGGACTTATCACCGTTGAATTCTTTCCGGAATTTACAGTTAGTTTTGAGACTACTATTCTTGTCAGAGAGGACATTACCTTTTTGTTTGTGGTTTTTCTGCTCTTTTTCTAAGTTTACCAATTCTGCCGAAATACCTATCAGAATTATTTAACTCCAAAGTGTAAGCCATTTCTATACGTCTCTTGGCTAAATCGACGGTTTACGTCGACAATTCCTCCTAAAATCTATGTCTAAGAAAATATTACCCCATGTTTTAACATTTTCCATCTCCCTCGTTAAACTTGGGCTGGTCAAAGTCAAATTTTTCCTGAAACAAATACTCGTCGACAATTTTTGTCTCTCTAAAATTTATGTCAGGGTATGTTTATATTTATGATAAATAAATGATCATAATGAAAACAAAGTTTGTTGGAATTGAACGAGGCTTGGAGTAATGTTTATTTTATTTTATTATGGCCGAGTTGGCGATTTTTACATGCGGTCTCCAAGGGAATGAGGATAGACAAAACAATATTTAACCATAATAGGTTTCGGTTAATTCCAGCAACAGAGATTCTATCATTCGTGCATAGTTGTTTTCACGTGTTGTTTCATGTGAGTGAGGTGTGTGAATTTAATTATACAAAATCCGGTGAGTTTTTCACTAAGTGTTTTAATCTAAATAAGCTTGAGGTTAAGTTGATCTTATTAAAGTACAGTCAATTTATTTATGATAATAGTATGGTCAATTCATTGATAATAAAAATAGCATAGTCAAATAGGCCATAGTACAGTAATGAGATATTAGTACGTGTTTAATCTCTTAAACATACAGTTTTTATCATTTCAAATAATTTAATTTCTTATTGTTATTGTATCCTACTTTCGACATATATTAGTTATTTCGTATTGCAATCTACATAAACATTAACTATAAACAATGTCAGCAAAGTATGTAATCAAGTGCAAACATTGCATTTCTATAGTTGGCATAATTTCTAGGACAAGTTTAATATTTCATATGTAACGTATAATTAATTGTTTTTACGATTTGTTATTATGTTTATTATTGCCATTTAGTATAAATAGAATTTTATTTTCTTAAATAAATCAGTCTCAACTAATTACTTGTTGTACTCATTTAACCAATCTTTCCAAGCCACAATTAGGAGGTGAGGCTGCCTCCAGGATTGGTTTTTACCACAACAACAAAAATCCCTACAGTCCACTGGTCCCAGAGCCAGTAACCCCAACTACACCCTCACACGGTTTCGCCAGTGACCCGCTCAGCCCGAGCATCATTGGGAGATCGTACAGTACGTGAGAGTCAATTGAAAGTGACCAGCTGGTTTTTAGACTTGGGTGTAGGTGCTAATAGATTACTAGAATGTTGTGATAAGTTTAAGGTTTTAACCTCTGACATTAATCGTGATTGTGGGTTTTGGCGAGGAATGGCCTTAACTCAGTGGTCGGCTTTGGCGAGGAATGGCCTTAGCTGATGGTTACTTAGGGCGAGGAATGGCCCCGAATACAGTGTGTTGGATCTTGGCGAGGAATGGCCTTGGTCCTACTTGAGGCGAGGAATGGCCTTGAGTGTGATGACGATAAATGTCTAGGGTTGTGTAAATAGAGTAGTGGTCAAGTATGTTCTCGATTAGAAGGCGTTCTAGTGATCTTTAACAAGTAAGAGAACTTAGTATTGGATAGCGTTGACAGATTAAAGCACTTACAGTGTTTTATTTTTTTTAATTTAGATTACGTAGGCGCTCGGAGGTGGATCAAGTAAAACGGTGAGTGCTAACCTGTTGTTATTATATTTATAAAATAAATAAATACGCCCAGTGGTAAACAAGGTCCTTACATTATTTATTTTTGAATCGTGCGTGATTGCGAATAAGATGAAATGGCCACCATTTTCTAAAGTAGTGACGGATTTTACCTTTGCGATAAGGAATGCAATAACAAATCAATGGAATAAATTAGATGACTTAGGTGTGTACCTGAATATTCTATATGACAGAATGAGTAATTTATCATTCGATAAACCGCGTATCTTAAAGTGTGCTGCAGTCATTTTATGAAAATTGTTGCAAAATATATAGATAAAATTTGTGGCGATGATAAGAGAAAACAAGATTTTTCAAATGTACGATTGGTTCGGTCTTCTTAAATTTTCTTTAGAATCTGTAAATACTTGGTTCAAAAATTTAACATTATTATGTACAGGTACATTTATATCCGAAAATGTTGAGAAATATTTTCAAAATTTATATATCGATACGGAAACAGACGTAGAAAACAAAGATATCGACACCATTGATGATGCAGAAAATGCCCTTACTTTATAAAAAAAAAGGTAAGTTTTTCATTCACTTTAGCAAAATTTATGATAAATATCGTCAGAAAAATAATGACAGTTGCCATTTGTATTTGTGTTCCAGATTTTTACGCGAAGGACGGGAAACTGCATTAGCAGTAGCTAAAACATGCGCGTTAAATCTTGAAAAGGCGAGTTGCACTATTGGCCGTTACGTAAAACGAAAGAGAAAAATAGAAGATGAAAACTTAAGTATGGAAGTGGAAGAAGGCTGGCGTCGCAAAAATAAGAGAAAATTTAATTATTTTGGCAATCACAATAAAATATTAAAAATTGATAAACAAGCAAATCCTGATGTGAATCAAAATTCCCAAATTCATATTTCAGTAAAATCCGTCCTCAACAGTTACAAAATCGATTGCGAAATTAAATTTATTTTCAAATGATTTAATTAAAAATGAGCAGTACTATTTATTTTCGGACATTGATTATGTATTAGGGGGCTAAACATTTTGAAGAATTAAGAATTTCTTATTTCGATACCTTATTGCACACTTTACTACCCGCAACCAAAAAGTAGTTATCAAATTTTTTAATAGACATCTGTTTAGTTGTTTTACATAAAAAATCTAATAGTGAATCAATTTCTTTATTAACAACGTTTAAGGCTACAAATGTTCTGGAAAATCATCTGAGTAGTTCAGCAATTAGTTTTGAAGCAAATAAAATTTATTTATTACCATTCCTTCAAAATTCAAACCATTGGTGTTTGGCGGTGGTCAACTTTCTGAAGAATTTTTTAAAATTTTTTAAATCCATATAAAAGTAATATGTCTGAGACAAAACTGTACTTAGATAAATTGTTGAGCTATATAAAAGCAAAATTTAATAACGTCAGTACTGTTGGATAGAAGGTAAAAATCATGAAACACTCCGAACAAACTGATGCCTTACTGTGTTTACTTGTAGTACACACTAGTGTAAATATGGTAAGTCATCATATCAATGACTAATATAATATTATTAAACAAACATCATTATTACAATGGAAATGAAGAGAGTTCAATACTTGTGTTAACTTGCTGACTAGTTCTATTCATGAGAAGGTTGCATGAGTTTGCAGTTTGTTTCATTACTATCAAACTGTGTAACTTGACAATGCCTCTTTCATTATTGCGATAAATAACAATGTAGATAAATAAAAGACACCTACACATTTTTTTATCATCTATTCATATAAATTCTTTACAAACAATATCCGCTTGCAAGTTCAGCACATTATTTCCCTACTCGGCGGTGTGAGTTTATTTATAGTTTCTTTGTGACTTGACAATGCTTCTTTCATTATTGAGATTAATAACCATGTAGGGAAAAGGCACTTACACATTTTTTCATTACAATGAATTCATTTAGTAGATTATTACTTTACTCTCTATTCTTACCAATTCTTTGCAAACAATATCCGCTTGCAAGTTCAGCACATTATTTTCATATTTAAAGCTTGATTTTGTCAGAAATATATTTAGTTTCAGTTTCATTTTTCTTGCGTTATTTGTTTACTAGAACAAATTATTAAAAATTAGAGAATATTATTTAGGTATTATGCAAATCACAACTTACACACTTTTTTATTTATTATGAAAATACCTACTTTCTGTATATTGTTGCCCTAATCTGGGCACGCTTATATACTAGTTAGATAAATACTTTAAAACACTCATTATTGGAGAACCAATCAAAACAACTACTCTTCTAGCTAATACTGACGAAGTATTGAATTACATGATAGGATTCTTAGCATTTTAAAGAAAAAAATAATATTGAAAATACTTAAATCATTTATTTACATTTAGTCATGCACACTTTTTAATTAATATGAAATTATCTACTTTCTGTATATTGGTACCTTAATCGGGTTATGTAAATAAATGATTTAAGTATTTTCAATATTATTTTTTTCTTTAAAATGCTAAGAATCCTATCATGTAATTCAATACTTCGTCAGTATTAGCTAGAAGAGTAGTTGTTTTGATTGGTTCTCCAATAATGAGTGTTTTAAAGTATTTATCTAACTAGTATATAAGCGTGCCCAGATTAGGGCAACAATATACAGAAAGTAGGTATTTTCATAATAAATAAAAAAGTGTGTAAGTTGTGATTTGCATAATACCTAAATAATATTCTCTAATCATGATAAAAGCAAATAAATAAAAAATAATTAATTGTAAAAAATTATTAAAAATGTGTACACAAAAAAGTTCTTCAAATAACAAACGTTCGGCAACTCCCGATGAACTTTACGAAGACTCTCATTTGACAAACGAGTGTGTGAGCGAATGAACTCAACTCATTCAGCTGAATCTGTGTGCATCACTGAAGGTGATCTTGCAACCATTTGGCCCATTTTTGAGACAGCCCCATCAGCATCCCATCAGAGAGCAGAGGTCGGTTGTCGTGGTTCTGAGGAAAATGAAGCTGACTCGGAAGATGAGTTCTTCACAAATTACATACAACAAATTAAGAGAAAGTGTAGTGCTCATGATGAAGAAATTCATGG
Organism: Rutpela maculata; assembly: GCA_936432065.2. Classification (NCBI taxonomy): domain Eukaryota; kingdom Metazoa; phylum Arthropoda; class Insecta; order Coleoptera; family Cerambycidae; genus Rutpela; species Rutpela maculata. The sequence goes on along the minus strand of OW386292.2, from coordinate 124,212,315 downwards.
AGCTAAAACTATATTCATGCAAAAGTTACGGAAGATGTTAATTGTGGAGACAGGTAGATACGCTGGACACTGTCAAATTCAAAAAAGTACTTTGAAGAGGGAAATTAAGAAAATTGAAAAAAGACAACAAAAACTAGCCGATTTACATTCCCAACTGAAAAGTATACATAGAGATGATGTAAACATTTGCATAAGATGTTATATTCTGTACATAAGAATGATTGGAAATGATGCTACACATCGGCATGTGAGCCTCCATACCACGTCAGAATGGGGTAATATTGTAAACATCTTTTGCGCTGCGTGTGACGCTAATGTAGTAGTAGTTGGGATTATAGAAAGCTGCTGTATTTGCAACAGCATTGAAAAGCGGACTCGGCCGAGATAATAAAGGTAAAACAATATCATGAAATATATTCTATCATTTTTTTTATCCATTGATATAGTGCTATGATAACAACCACTGTTTTAGATAAAAAATATAAACATTCATAATATTTAAGTTTTACATAATATCATCTAATCAACGGATGGGTTGAATTGCTTCGCAGAAATATATACAGGACCCTTAAAAATAGTATTTTATAAAATATCGTAAAATATATAGATTTATTTTTCAGATTATGTTTTAACATTTTATTCACAAAGAGCCATCGGAAAAAATAGGTAAAAATTAAAGTTGAAGATTGACCAGTTGCCAAAAATTAAGGATGGGCTAGTTGCCAAATGTTAGGTTGAAGCAATTGCTGGAAATTAGGAAGTGTCAACTGCCAAATTGTTGAAAAAAAATTCAAGGTCGCTGAAATGGGTGGGTCAATTACAAAAATATATTCAAGTTCTTTGAACTGGGTGAGTCAATTGCCAAAAATTAGGGAAAAAAATCACAGGTAATTGAACTGGGTAGGCCAATTGTCAAAATTAGGGGGTAGGCCAATTGAAAAAAAAAAAAATTCCCACGCTCAAGTGCCCCAATACCTACTACCGAGGGAGAGGAATTGGATGGAGAGGGTGATGGAGGAGCTGACGAGGATGTGGCGGCGGATACTCCTGATGAGCTTAGTGAAAATTCCATCGAAATGGCCCTAAATATTACAAACGAAATTTCGGGGAATTTTGGCTTGGTGTGTAGCACTGGGTCATTTGTAATCATTCGTAGTATACATAAGGGTGATGTAAACATTTGCACAAGATGTTATATTCTGTACATAAGAATGATTGGAAATGATGCTACACACCGGCATGTGAGCCTCCATACTATGTCAGAATGGGGTAATATTATAAACATCTTTTGCACCGCGTGTGACGCTAATGTAGTAGTAGTTGGGATTATAGAAAGCTGCTGTATTTGCAACAGCATTGAAAAGCGGACTCGGCCGAGATAATAAAGGTAAAACATTATTATGAAATATATTCTATCATTTTTTTATCCATTGATATAGTGCTATGGTAACGACCACTGTTGTAAATAAAAAATATTATAAACATTCATAATATTTAAGTTTTACACAATATCATCTAATCAACTGATGTGTTGAATTGCTTCACAAAAATATATACAGGACCCTTAAAAATAGTATTTTATAAAATATCGTAAAATATATAGATATATTATAGATTATCTTTTACATTTTATTCACAAAGAGCCATCGGGTAAAATGGGTAAAAATAGGTAAAAATGAAAATTGAAGATTGACCAGTTGCCAAAAATTAAGGATGGGCTAGTTGCCTTCGTCCCAAGGTTCATTCGTCGACAGTCATTTCATAAAACTCATTTTTATGAATACTTCGTCCATGTTTTAACATTTTCCATCCCCCACGTTAAGCTTGGACTTATCACCGTTGAATTTTTTCCGGAATTTACAGTTAGTTTTGAGACTACTATTCTTCTTGTCAGTGAGGACATTACCTTTTTGTTTGTGGTTTTTTCTGCTCTTTTTCTAAGTTTACCAATTCTGCCGAAATACCTATCAGAATTATTTAACTCCAAAGTCTCTTGGCTAAATCGACGGTTTACGTCGACAATTCCTCCTAAAATCTATGCCTAAGAAAATATTGCCCCATGTTTCAATTCTTCTTTGTAAAAAAAACTCGATAGCTACTTATAACAAAATTTCACTTAGAAAATTTGAGTTCGTAGTCCCAAGGTTGGTTTGTTGATAGAAATAAACGGAAGTTGAACCACCCACGGTATATGAAAACCAAGAAAATAAAAAATTAGTAAAAGTTATTATCCCCCTAGTAAAGTTTTCTGTAATATTTTTTTGTGTTATTTACGACGTGAAAGTTCAATAACAAAAAAGAAATATAGTGGAAGAATCAGTAAAATTAAGATTGTGTTTTTCCCACTCTCACCCTTAAGAGTAAGTAGTAAGTGGTTCCATATTATGGGGACAGATGTGTTTTTAAGAAAAAGAAGTAATGACGGTAACAGGTCCTCCTCAGAGATTTTAGCTTCTTGAATGATTTTTTTTTACAAGTTTTGAGTTAATTTTGATATTCAGAGGGAAATATTAATAAGGGAAATTTAGTTATAATTCGATTCTATATAAGGTACAAGGTATTAGAAAACCAATAATTTTTTTTACAATTTTTGCATATTTTTCCATAGTACATTTTTTTTCTGTGTCTGGAAAAAATAAAAGCCAATAATGACTTGAACGGTATAGAAATACATTTTAATTATTTTCACGAGGTTGAATTTATGGAGTCCATTTCTTTTTAGTTCTATATTGGAAAAGACAAAAACTCAATTAACAACTTTAACGGCATCAAAATTATAATAATAATGATACTAACAATAACGATAATAATAGCAATCGCTCTTTTATGCACTGCAAACAATATTACACTATAATAATAAAACATAAAACGAAGAAAAATACGTCAAGGGCGGAGATTAAAATAACTTAATTTTTTTTCCTTCTAAATATGGCCTTACATACACAGTGTTTTGGCCACGAACATATTAAAAAATATATAGTTTTTTAAGTAAAAAGAAAATAACTTAACGGGATCAAAATATATTTATATTTTGATTATGAGATTAAGTCTGTGGAGTAAAGAAAGTATTTTTACATTGTTGGGAAAATAATTTTGAGATGTAACTCTAATTTTTTTATGCAAGTTCCAAATAAGAGTAAACAAAAAAAAACTCAGATTAGCAAAGATAAAGTAGATTTGTGGAGTTAAATCATGAATTTTATTAATGTTGTAATTTTAGGGTCGATCTAACCACAACGGTTAAACTATCTATTATTATTTTTTAATTTGTGAAAAATTTGGGGTGGAGTCTAAACCAACGTGAAATTAAATTCCTTTTGTTTGGTTGGATTTTGTAATTTTCTGAATTTTTCTTACTTTAGAAAAGTCTACTTGGCTAGGTGAACTGTTTGATGTGCATTTTTTTTTTTGTTTATTATTAATGTTCGGACAAGATATACATGTTTTTTATATAATTTTTTCCAAATATTGTTATATAAGAACTTGGGCCATTTTTTTATTTTTTATGTAAAATAAGTTTACGAGGATTTCTCGGTAGAAGAAAACTGCAATATTGGACTAACTTCTTTATTAGAACAGCTTACAACACTTTCTGATGGCTGCGAGTTTGGTACGGATATTTATATGTCCGGTTTATCAAACTTGTGGCCATTTGATAATATTTATAACTATATTTATTAGACGTTTAATAATCAAAATAAAATAATGGGTAAACAAGTGATAGCGTAAAACTATCAATATTATTTATAACTATATTTATTATGACATTTACTAGTATCGTTATCAAAATAAAAATAACGAGTAAACAAGTGATAACGTATAACTCCTCCCTTCTTAAAATGGATTCATATCCTTTACATGAAGGTTTGAATCTTGGAGTTCAATAGGTTCATTGGGCGGTTTGCCTTTATTTATAATTTTTATGTTAAATGGCTTTGTCTTGAAATATTTAAAGAAAACGTAAATTAAAATTACAAAGATAATCAAAAAGATAAGAAAGTAGAGAATCCAAGTGTGATGAGTAGGAGTCTTGAAGTCTTCAATTTCTAGTGGTTGGAGTTGCTTCAATGATTCAGACATTTTGCTTAAGTCTGCGGGAAATTCTTCTAAGTGAAGGTCTGGTAGTTGGGACATAGTATATCTTTCGATTTTCGGTAGATAGAATGGACGTCCTTCAAGTCTAGTACTATCTATCGAGTAGGTAGTGTTTTTAATAATAATGCTACAGTTGTGTTCGAGTGTAATTTCGCTGAGAGTATTTAGTTGGATTATTTCTTGTTCTGGGCATGAGCTTTTAATAACAACTTCTTCTCGAGGGAAGCAAATAATTTTATCTTTGGAAATCCTTAATAGAAGATCGGTATTTACTTTGATCTTTTGTAGGACACAGTCGTTAGGTTGTTTTCCTTCTAACAAGTTAAGGAAACAATTGGAAGTCCAAGGTAGAGGTTCTCCATCACAAATATGGTATTTGTTGATCGTTTGGCAGGCAGTGTCTTTCCATAAATGGGCAGAATGATCAATACTCAGTACTAGGTAGGGTTTTGGTGGTATGAGGATAGTGTTATTTAAGGGAATGGGAATTAACTGGACTAATTGAAAGTCTCTAATGTCAAAGAGTGGGATAGTTAATTGAACATAAATCAAATTCTTGTTAACTTTAGTCTGAATGTGAAATAATCTGTAATATTCATCAGTGTCTATTTTTAAGAGGTTTCTAGAGTTATAAAGAGTTACTAAAGTCTTCAAAATATGTATTAAGTCTGAGTGAGACATGAAGAAATGATGTATAATTCCTGAATAGGAGTTTACTAGTGCATTTTCTAAAGTTTCTAAGTGATTTAAAATGAGTAGGAAGTTCTGTGATATTTGGTTTGCTAAGCTTTGGCAATATACGTTTTTTCCTAAATTATTAAGTTGGTTTATTGTCGTGTTCAAGTGAAACATGATTGATTTTTCATTTGTTTCAATGACCCCTAAAGTTTTGTTTATTCTATCCATTAGTTGCGTATACAGAGAGGTTCTTAGGTTTAGTTGAGCCGTTAAAGAATGTTGATTCCTCATAAGAGTATTTAACTTTGAATTTATGTCTTCTAAGTCATCTGCGTCAGGAGTACCGTATAAGAATTTATTAATTTTTCCAATAGCATTAACTAGTCCTCGTTTTTTTCGATTCATGGGTTGAAAGTTTAGGAATTTTGAATATACTAGTTTCGAGAGTTGGGTTAAACGCGTGTTTGAATAATTAGTACATATATTCGGGAAATCTAACATATTTTCGGTAGTCTGTTGGATTTGATTTTCGACTATGTTTAAGTCGATGATGTAAGAGAATGAGTGATAGTTATTAATAAGTCGGGTTGGTTGGTAAGTCATTAGGTAGATGGGGTTATGAATGGACTTGATTTTTAGGCAATATGTCCTCAAAATCAACAGTAGTACTAATAGGAGTGGTGACATGTTTGTTGATCTTGTCCTGGATTAGTCTCTGTTTCACCTGAAACAAGGGTTCATCGTCAGAATCATTGTCTGGGGTTTGTTCGAGTGTGTTGTCACGTACTTGATTTTTTGTAAATCGTCCTCTATTAGTAATGATAACGGGTCCTTCGTCTTTTATTACTGTTGCTGATATAAATTTAGGGAGATTCTTTGCGCGTGTAGCTTGGGAATTTCTAATATAAACTATATCGTTCGGATTATAAATTTTTGGTTCTTTGCGATTTTTATTGATTTTTGCTATTATGTTTTCTTTGTCTAGAACTTGGTTTATTCTGAGCTGTTCGTATAGCTCTTGAGTAAGGTTTTTGTGTTCCTGTATATAGTCTGAGGTGATAATTTCGTCTGAGATTTCAAACGGAGAGGGTTTGTCTAAATGTCCAAAAAGAACTTCGAAAGGGGTGTGTTTAGTAAGGGAGTGTATCGACTCGTTGTATCCGATAGTAGCCAATTTCATTAGGTAGTAGTTGGGGAAATTAGGATTTTCTGAGGTTAGGCATCGCATGCTATCTATTAATGAACTATGGAAGCGTTCAACAGGACTGTTGGATGTATGACTATCGGTACTGGTAAAATGTAAAGATATTTTATGCAGGTCACAGTAGTCGATGATCATGGTGTTATTGAATTCTTTTCCTTTGTCACAAATTATTTTGTAAGGTTTTCCGTAGTGTTGGATAAAGGTTAAGAGGTTTTGTTGTACTTCCATTCCTGTTTTAGACTTTAAGGGATAGCTTTGTCCGATTTTCGAGAAAGGGTCGAAGATAGTAAGGTAACATTCATTTGAAAAGTGAAAAAGGTCTATGTGAATAACATCTAGAGGTTTCTTGGGTATTGGTGTATTTTGGAATTTAATTTTCTGTGGGTGCCTGTCGTATTTACAAGTGTTACACGTGTGACAATTTTTTATATATTGGGCAACTTGATAGTTGATATTAGGCCAATAGTATTTTCTCATTATTAAACTAGTTGTGACTTTGGTTCCGCGGTGTACAGTTTTTCCTTCGTGCATATATTTTATTATTTGATTCTGTTTATCTTCTTGAGAGATATCTTCAAGAACTTTATTTGAAATTATACAACTCATTGAGTCATTGGAGTTTAAGAACCTTTGAAATATTCTAATTATTTTGTGTTTGATAGATTCGTCGTTGAAATTAAAACAATTTTGAGTATTTTGAGTGGAACGTAAGAACTGTTTTACAAATTTAAATACCTCCTCATCGGATGTCCGTGATTTTAGTACAATTCTGTGTCTCTTGTATCCGGGGAAAGGTGTTTCTAAGATATGGGTGTTAGTGACTGCGTTGTCGCTTTCTTTTATAAAAATCTGGTTTTTATAAATGTTAATGGCTGATTTTGAGTAAGGCATTGTGAATGTGGAACTTGAAAGAGCTGTATGTACAGTGTTGTTGTCGAAAGTACGTTCGTCAATGTCTTTTATTAAATTTTCTGCGATTTCTGGGTCTACTTCGGGTAATTCATCTAGAATTGATTGTAGATCTGGAGAATTTACAATCATCGAATTAGTGTCATCATTGTTGATGGCATTAAGTTCTTGTATAGGGGGTCGTGAGAGACAGTCTGCGTTTACATTGTGTTTCCCTTTTTTATATTTGATGGTGTAATCGTATTCGTCGAGGCGTAATCTCCATCTAATCAGTCGAGAGTTTGGGTTTTTCAAGTGATACAACCATTGTAGTGGTTGGTGATCTGTGATGATAGTAAAGTGGTGTCCAAAGAGGTAGGGACGAAAGAATTTGCAACTGTCGGCTACGCTCAATAATTCTTTCTCGATAACGCTGTAGTTGATTTCTGCGGGGTTTAAGGTTCTGGAATAATATGAGATAGGATGTCCGTCTTGACCGAGTATAGAGCCAATGGCATATTTGCTAGCGTCACATTCTAGGGTAAAGGGTTTCGAAAAATCAGGGTATGCTAAAACTGGTTCATTGCAAAGAAGGTTTTTGCATTCCTTAAAGCAGGAGACGTATTCTTCGGTAAGGGTAATTTTCTGATCCTTTTTTAAACATTGAGTGAGGGGTTTTGTAACTTTGGCGAAATTTGGAATGAAACGACGATAGTAGCCAAGGAGTCCTAGAAAAGATTTAATTTCTTTAGGTGTTCTAGGGATAGGGAAAGATTTAATAGCTTCTATCTTCTTTGGGTTTGGCCTTATGCCGTCAGTGGTTATTACATGTCCTAGAAATTCGACTGACTTACATAGAAATTCGGATTTATCAAGTTGTATCTTGAGATTTGAATTCTCGAGAGCCGTGAAGACAAGGTGTAAATTTTGAATATGTTCCTGAAGGGAAGTAGAAAAGATGATTATATCATCCATGTATACAAGACAAATTTTATTTTGGAGGTCTCTTAGGACATTGTCCATGACTCTTTGGAAGGTACTGGGGGCATTCTTTAGACCAAATGGCATGCGTACATACTCATAGTGTCCTTTTTCGACATTAAAAGCAGTTTTTTCGATACTGTTTGGGTGCATCTCGATCTGATGGAAACCTGATGCAAGGTCAAGTGTGGTAAAATATTGGCATCTACCAAGTTTGTCTAAGATGTCAGTAATGTTTGGTAGGGGGTACCTGTCGGTGATGGTTTTCTCGTTAACCTTACGGTAATCAACGACTATGCGCCATTTCTTTTTTCCAGAGGCATCTAGTTTTTTAGGGACGATCCATATGGGGGAACTCCAAGGGGAGACTGAGGGTCTTATGATCCCGTCTTTTAACATTTTGTCTATTTGGGTTTGTACTTCTTGTTTGTGTATGAAAGGATATCTATATGATTTGGTATAGACAGGGGTCTCGTCGCTGGTGCGTATTTCATGCTTTACATGGTTAGTGAAAGAAAGTTTGTCATCAGGGAAGTAAAGTATGTTGGGATGTTTCTTTAGAACTGAAAAGAGCGCATTCTTTTCTTCGGAATTTAAATGCTCTGTGCGGATAGTTTTACTTAGATCAATTTTATGTTTAGAGTTTTCTAGGGGACGTATATAAGGGGTAAAAGTTTCGAAATCTTGAAATGGTAAAACATTTAAGGGCTGGTCAAAGGTAGCTTGTGTAGAAAATTCATTCATATTATGAAGTTCTACTGTAGCTAACCCATTTTTCGCAATGGTTAGGGTTTCCGGGATACTAACTGTGCCGTTTGAGAATGCTGGGACTAGAATTTCTCCATTGTAAATATCTACAGGTATTTGCGTTATAACCACTTCATTTGAGTTTAAGTCATAGGTGCGTGATGTGTCGTTAGGGGTTCTTAATAATAGGGGTATGCAAACATCATGGTTAAAGAGGGCGTTATTTTTGAAATCTAATAGGAATTTAAATTTTGATAAGTCTTCAAATCCTATTAAACCGTCGTAAAACTCGTGAAAATTATATACTAAAACGTCAAGAGTGTCGTCTGAATTAAATTCGTCGAAGGCAGGGATTTCAGCATGAAATTGTATGTCTGTCTCTCCGTGACATGTTTTAATTTTTGTAGAGTTAGTGTACATACAATCAGAATAGAAGTTTTCAATTATGTGGGGTCTAATGATAGTTTTGGAGCAACCTGTATCTATGAGAAGTTTCATTGGGGGGTTTTGGATTTGTATATATGGTAAACTACAAGGGGCGGTTACTGAATTCAATTCGACGATTGATCGTTCCGAGGCTCTTTGAGAAAATTTACGTCCTCATTGTTTTCTTCATTTTGATTTTGGAACTCGTCTGGTTCTTCTGGAGTGAGATCGATGTTTTCGGAAATATTTAAGTCTGCAAATCGAGGGTTAGGAATATCAGGATATTCTTCTGGATAATAGTAGTAGCCTACTGTCGGATCAAGTTCAGCTGTGTGTAATTCTTGGGCTATGAAGTTTTGGGGACTCGACTGTTTGAACCATGGGAATTGTCGTTTAATTTGGGAGTTCGTGTGTGGTCGAAATTGGGGCGAAAAATGCTGTTTGCTTGTTGATGGGTTGGCAAAATTTTGTCTAGGTTGGACAGAAACACCAGACATTGGAGTGGGCTTATATGACTGAGTGTTTTGTGGTCTTGGTTTAAAGACGTTTTGATTTTGATTTGTATTCTGTCTTCCGAATACTTGTTGGTTAGTAGGGAAATGTGTTTGAATAGTTTGACGTGGGGGTAAATTCATTGGTTGAGATGGAAATTGAGGTTTAAAGCTATGATTTTGGTTCATATGGAAGTTATTTTTTATGAAATTTTGCGACGATGTCTGTCTTGATGTTTTGTTGAATTGTTCTTCTCGGGCTATCAAATTTATAGCTTCCTCTAGTTTTGTGAAGGGGCTTAAACGTATCATAACCTGGTAGTTTTGTGGTAAGGAATGGGTGTATGTATCAAGCGTTAGTTTTTCGTATATTTTGGTATAAGCTGTTTTTTCTGCAGCTCCGTCGTTTGATTGCGAAAGTTTTGCTAATAGTAAACTTTGTAAGTTTTGCAATCTTAACCCAAAGTCATGTAGTGATTCATTATTGTGTCGGGTCGTTTGTCTTAGGTCGTGTTCAAGATTTGCAATTGATCTTGGGTCTGAGAAATGGTCTATTAACGTTTTGCGGATGTCCGTCCAGGAATTTAGGTCAAAGCGGCAACCGACTATGGTGAGAGCTTGCCCGTGTAATTTTGATTTAATTGATTGAAGTAAAAAGTTGTTTAAATTGATGTTATCAGGAGTATCGTTTGGTTTCGCGTAGTTAACTTCGAGTGCGTTACAGGCTGTGACAAAGTCATTGAGGGCGAAAACATTGCCGTCAAATGGTCTTATGGCATCAACATACATTTTTAATAATTGATAATTAACTTGAGCCATCTCTGTATTTTGAGTACTAACAGAAAGAATAGGATTTAATTTACTGGGTCTTAATCTTGCTTGGATAGGTGTATAAGTATTATTTTCTGGTTCGTTACTTGTGCCAGGAGATGTAATAGCTTCCTCTAGGCTTTCAAGTAAATCAGTGAATGACATATGAGTGGTTTACTTAATTATAGGGTCGAGGATCTGACTCTTCCCCGTCTGTAAATTACAGAATGTAATAAACAGCAACTTAATTCTTTAGTTGTCTACGATAGACTGACTTAGCAACTAATAGTTTTTTTCCAAATATCACACAAATTCTATTAAGAGATAGTAAGTGAATTTAGAAAAAATTTAATTTCAAGACCGAAAGGATCACAAGAGTTTGAAAATTAAACAATTAAGTGACTTTCAATTTGAATTTGAGAAAGGGAAGCGTTCTAAGGAGCTGAGTATTGACTTACGTTTTTCTTCTCCTCCACGTAGGTTGTTTGGATAGGCCTCAACAATAAAGATTGACTTCTGGCGTCGTACCTCTGGGACTTCTTGCTCGATGCAGGATTTTTCTCAGGGGGTGACTCGATGCACTGAACAACTTGCCAAAAGGGCACTATCCTACCGACTGCGCCAAATAAGTTTACGAGGATTTCTCGGTAGAAGAAAACTGCAATATTGGACTAACTTCTTTATTAGAACAGCTTACAACACTTTCTGATGGCTGCGAGTTTGGTACGGATATTTATATGTCCGGTTTATCAAACTTGTGGCCATTTGATAATATTTATAACTATATTTATTAGACGTTTAATAATCAAAATAAAATAATGGGTAAACAAGTGATAGCGTAAAACTATCAATATTATTTATAACTATATTTATTATGACATTTACTAGTATCGTTATCAAAATAAAAATAACGAGTAAACAAGTGATAACGTATAACTTGTAATCGCACCATGGAAATGAGACACACATATAGCACAGGAAGGCAACCCCATTCAAATTCCCCAGGAACGGAGAATCTCACCTATAAGTCGTAGCGACCAAGGCTGAACCGCATTTAAAAAAAAGGTCCGCTTTTTTCCTCAATTTTTTCCAAAACCAATTCCAATATAAAACAGTGTGGCTGCTTCATGGACAAGTTCCTCTGTCAGTCAGGCTGCACAAAGGCACACTTCTAAAAAGGCATTTTTTTTTCCATCCACATTAACAACTTGTGATTATATTCGCCTAAACTTCCCCCCGCCTTAGCCTGACAGAGTGACAGACAGTTATATCTATTTTTGGATATGAATGAATGGAGAGCAGACGAGACGAGAAGTACACCTAAAATGGTTAGGGTTCAATTGGTTCCGAACAAAGGAAAATGGAGCGCGTACTGCCCTACGCACGGAGAGGATGACGATACTGGTCGTGGTTCGCATGGTCGGGAACCCTCCCTTAGTTCCGAGGATCCATAGGTTACACATCACAAGTCCAAATGTTGAAATGATGGTTCATCGAGGTTGGCAACGAAAGACATTTAGAAAATACTTGGAACGTGTAAGGACAATGGTGTAAGTGTGGTTTAATAATTTGATAAATTGAACAGAGCCGGACTCGTGTGCTAACTTAAACTCATACAGTGCGAGACATTTTTACGTGCCCGAATAATATTTTACAGACTTTTAGTTCATTCTAGCTTGTCACTTTTTTTTACTTTGTTGTCTATTTAGTCAGAATCTATTTTAATTTATTACTGCAACCATATTTCTATTTTTCGTTTTTTAAATTTTTTAACTCGCAAATAACGTTGGATAACAACGCACACGGGTTTAAAATCGACAAAAGTCGGACAAAACCTAAAAACGTATGTCAATAAAACAAGTTTTAGCCTGCCTAGCCGTTTGACTGAGTAAACAAGGAACACTCTCTACACATGCGCCCACCCTGTGATGTGACTTATTATTTGTAAAATTAGGTCAGTATGCGGATTTTCTTATCAGCGAAGCGTTTATGTTTATTAAAAGTGCTTTTTAAATTAAAATTTTAAAATACACTAGTTGTAAATTATTGTGTTTTTATGATGGATTCTATTGCAGGAGGTAATGAACTATTTTTTACTATGATAATAAATGATTATTTTTATAACAATAAAAAATAAAATCTATTGATGATAATTTTTTGAATATCTTTAAAATTTTAAACAGAGTTAAAGTGAGGCTTCGGGGTAGATCGCACTTTGAAAATAGCATTAATACAGACCTTGTATTTTGCTTTTGTGAATACTATCAGAAATAGACGCGACCGAATGCGACCCTTTAACAATAATGCCATTTTAAGCAGTCAGATATGCTGAATTTCAATAAGTAATTCAATTCATTTTTCTCAGGATCAACTGACGAAGAAATATACATAAGTAGAAGGACCCTTATAGACTATTATAGACTGTGTACTTCCAGAAATGATCAAGATAAAATGAGACAATTGCTAAAAGAAGTGAAAAGTGTACTGAAAGTTGCCGACCTTTCAAATAAAATTATTGCCACCTTAAAAAGATTAATCTCTGATTACAAGGCAAGACTTATTTTATCACATCGAAATTTTGCCAAATGTATCAGCGGAAACAAAGCCTGGTTTGATACCAAAATCACTTTTTCTGTTGAGACTTCTGTCCGAAAGAAAAATGGTAGACTAGGCGGACGACCAACTAAGAATTTTGAACAATGCACTGAGCGCACAAAGCGTAGAAGGACAGAGTGTGTTCGGAAGCAGTTAAATCCTGCAGAGCTGGCGTTTGCTGCACAAGTCGAGTATCGCACACGTGGGGATCTACAAGCTTCAAAGATATTAAAGGAAGTTGCTCATCACGAGTTTGGCAGCAAAGTTCCGGAGACTCATGCAACACTTTCCTCTGATAAAGCATTATCTTTACTAATTGAAGCGCAGCTGACAAAATTTCAATACAACACTATGCGGACCTATGCAATGCAGATGGGTTGCAATCTTCTTCCAACTTACGCGACAATAATTGAAGCAAAAAAAAGATGCTACCCTAAAGATATCGTTTGCTCGGAAACTAGTGCCGAAGTACCGCTTCAAAATTTAATGGACCATACTACAGATAGGTTATTATTGTCACTAAATGAGGTCATTCAAACGCTTTCAAAGGATCAGTAAAAAAATCTCTGCCTGATATCAAAATGGGGATGCGACGGATCTGGTAGTTATTCCGAATACAAGCAGAAATTCGGAAATATGGAGAGCTCTGACACATTTATGCTGATCACTTCAGTTGTGCCGATTCAACTCATATCTGGTGAATCAAGTTCTTCAACTGTGTGTGTTTGGCAAAATCCTCGCCCATCCTCGCCGAGATATTGCCGCCCATTAAAATTGCAGATGGCTCATGAAACCCCGGAAATATCAAGACTTGAAGCACATAATTTTCAGGCCCAGCTTGACTCCCTTATACCAACTAAGGTTCAAATGGAGGAAGAGTGTTTTGTTAAGCACAATTTAAAAATGACCATGCTGGACGGTAAGATGATCAACGCGACAACTAATACGAGCTCTGCGCAGCGTTGCTACCTTTGTGGAACGACATCAAAGGATTTCAACAGATTAAAATTTTGCATGGACAAACCGATCATTGAAGAAAATCTTAAATATGGCATATCATCACTACATGCCTGGATTAGGTTTGCAGAATGTATATTACACCTATTCTATAAACTAAAGGTAGCTAAATGGCAAGTGAGATGCGCGAGCGATAAAGAAATAGTAAAAACCGAAAAAATACGCATACAAAGGGAATTTTGGCAGAAACTTGGATTACATGTTGATAAACCAAGACAGGGTGGAGGAACGTCTACAGATGGCAACACGGCTCGAATTATTTTTCAACACGCAAAAGAGGTTGCTGAAATAACCGGAGTCAATTTAAATATTATAGAGCGTCTTGCCACGATATTAAAAGTAATGTCTAGCGGATTCAAAATTAACATTAACAAGTTTAAGATTTTTTGTACCAAAACTGCAGAATATTTTATCATGCAATACCCGTGGTATTATATGCCGACTACATTACACAAGGTGTTGATACATGGTCCGAAAATAATTGAGAGCTCGGAAATTGCCATGGGTCTGTTGAGTGAAGATGCCCAAGAAAGCCGAAACAAGGATATTAGAAATTACAGATCCCAATTTTCAAGAAAGTTTCAAGAAAAGCAGCAATGGAAGACACCTATCAACGGCTTATGGTATCTTCTGATCCATATATAACTAGTTTAAAAAAATTGGTTCCTAAAAAATCAATTTCATTTTCCCAGTCTGTTTTAAATCTTTTAGATGAACCTAATGTTGAAGTTGATGAATAAATATGCATTATATTTACTGGTATAACAAAATTAAGTGTATGATAATATAGTTTATTATTATTATTATTATTATTATTTATATAATTTGTGGCACTCCCTCCCCATTTCTGGAGTTCCCTGAGACCATAACCTTCCCGTAGACATGATATATTATTTGGTAAAAACTGCAGACAAATTTTAGTTGTTTTGAAGTTTATTCCACATGAACAAAGAATATATAAAATAATTTTATTATAATCAAATCAGTTTAAATCATATATTCTTTAATAATTATAACATAATATTAACTTTAGGCAGGTTTCCTTTCATAATTAGGAACATTTAGGTTTTGTCCGACTTTTGTCTATTTTAAACCTGTGTGCAACGGGGTAGTGGGGACTTGCAGTATTAAAGTTAAATAGAAAAATTTGAAGTTTTTTTAATTCACAATTATTTGTTTTTGAAATACAATTTTGACCCTGTTAACTTATGAACATAAAAAAAAGTTGTTCCTGCTCAATTATTGTTGTATACTTATAATTTTTTCCCTATATTTTTATTTTTTTTTTCCTATTGATTTTTGCCAACAAAGCTCGAAGCCAGCTTTCGTAGGTGGGGGAGATGTGTCACGCAGTAATTATAATGTATGCCAAATTTATTTGAAACACCCAGTACATCATAGTTAATATTGTACGGAAAGAAATATCATTAGAATTATTAAACAAAGTTGTGTCGAAAGAAATCAGATTGCACCGGGGACAAAGGAACCGCTAAGCCAGCAGGAAGCGAGCGATACTTTGTAACTGGTGCAATGCTGAACCGGCAAGGAGGTAATGCTATGGGGGTGGCCCCCAGAGGGTAATACATGTAAGTAAAGTCATTTTGTTTCGTTGCGTTGTTGTTGAATAAACTTGTACCTTATCATTTTTACCACTATGTTTTATTTGTAAAGTATTAATTTAATTCCTAAATTCAAACCCTCTCGTATGCCAAGTGAGTTATTGTAAAGTGTCCTCGTCAAAACGGCCCGAGGGTCGTGACAATACAGTTCATACCTCTATCTCCAATCCAACATTTACCATGCCCTATACGAGATCCTGTTTAAATATGTATATACATCAATACATAATAAAAGAAGTCTTCAACTTCCTAAGGCAATTCCTAGTATTAGGCAAAACATTCCAACTTTGTTTTAAATTCCATGACGAAACTATTGAAAGGAAAATTATTAGAATCTTTCAAAAATATCTAAGACCATATAAACATTTGTCATGCATAATCTCTAATACTGTACTCGAAGATGTTAACAATGATTGTGAACAACAAAAGATTATTAAATACATGCATGAAGGTCAAACAATCCACCTTGGATGGAAAACAATTGAAAAATTAATAACACGCAAGTATTACTGGCCAAATCTTAAAAAAACAATAGAAGAATACATACAAAATTGTAAGATTTGTAAAACATGTAAATATGATCGGCATCCTCAGAAAATTAAATATCAGCATGTACCTGTACCTCAGAAACCCCTAGACATGATACATATAGACTTATTTTTCTTCCAAAATAACATTTTCCTCACAATATTTGATCCCTTCTCAAAACTTGGACAAATGTATCCCATCAAAGCAAAGACAGGCACTGAGGTTCAGAAAGGACTACTCACCTTTATTCAACAATACGGAAAACCCTATAAAATTACCTGCGACCATGGAACGGAATTTAATAACGTTATGATAAAAGATTACTGTGAACTCCATAAAATATTGTTACATTTTACTAGTATCGATGGTCATACATCGAATGCTTTCATTCCTCTTTAACCGATAGTTTACGCTGTCTAATGCAAGAAAAACCAAATTTTCCATTAGATTACCTTGCAAAGCTCGCAATTATTGGTTATAATGAATCAGTACATTCACTGACAAAACACACGCCCTTTGAAATAACGTTTGGTCATTTATACAAACCCTCACCTTTTGAAATATCAGATGAAATAATCACAAGTGAATACATACAAGAACATAAAGACCTAACTCAAAACCTATATGAACAAATTAGAATAAATCAAGTCTTAGACAAAGAAAGACTAATAGACAATATTAACAAGAAACGTAAACAATCGCGCGTTTATAAAAAAGGCGAAACAATTTACATTAAAAACCCAAAATCCACTCGTTCTAAAGCAGTACCTAAATTCTTCACTGCTATTGTTCTGTCAGATAATGGACCCTCAGTCCTTACAAACAAGGGGCAATACACTAAAAATCAGATTCGAAATACGAAAATCCACTCGTTCTAAAGCAGTACCTAAATTCTTCACTGCTATTGTTCTGTCAGATAATGGACCCTCAGTCCTTGCAAACAAGGGGCAATACACTAAAAATCAGATTCGAAATACGAAAATCGAGCTTAATAATGAAGAATTACGATCAGAATCAGACTCAGGTTCCGATAATGAACCTTCTTCACAATTCAAACAAAAATTACTAAACAAAAGACAAAAAACATTCTTACTAGTGACGATTACGATCATACCATTCCCATAAACGAGATAATCAAGACATAACTGAAATATCCTTTTGCTACAGATTATCATGCATCACTTCATCAAATTCTTAGTTCTTCTTTTCCTACAATCTAATTTAGTATATTCCGACATCTCATTCGAAAATATCAATCACCCCACAGTATTTCTTAATCTCGGAAAGAAAGTAAAAAAAGATCAGTCATTATCATCATTCACTTACGAATTAGATTTAGACACAATCTGTTCTGCCTATCTTGACTTAATTATAATCTCTGAAAAAAATATGAAACTTGATCCAAAAAATTATAAAATAGACCTATCACTATTACGTCAAGAACAAAACATTAGGTTACCAGCAAGACAAGAATACCAAAAATTAAAACCAATGGGAAGATCTAAAAGAGGATTAATTAACCTCATAGGTAAAATTCAAAAAAACCTATTTGGTACAGCAACAGAAGAAGACGTTGAAACATTAAAAAGCAATTTAAATGCCTTAACCGCTTAACGATTTAACCCGAATTAAATCGGGTTCAGATTTCGGTACTCTGTCCTTCAACCCGAGTTAACTCGAGCCATGTATTCAAACGCCGTATCATAAGCCACAACCCGATTTCGTACGTGTCATAAACATTACTAAATAGTGCTAACCCGAATTATATCGTATAAAATTAGGCCAATGAAATTTTATTCCGGTATCATGGTGGGGTGACCAATCATGTGCATATGCTTAAGGTGTTACATTGTATTCGACTCTTTCTACAAAATATATTAGTAGTTGAGAAGCTAAGATTGTATGCTGATGTTCGTTTTTGCGAACGCTCTCATTTTTACGACAAAAACTTCTACTAAAAATGGAATCTGATAACGATGATGTTAGTAGTGTGTCCGATAGGGGCGATAGGGAAAGTGATGAATATGAACTGACGGGAGGGTCTAATATAGAGGATGACTTAGAAACGAGCGGAAGTGAATATGATGATGAAGAGACGGAATACGAAGAAGTTTCAAACGATGATGAAAGTGAGGAATTACTTGAAAATGTTAGAATATGGTGTGAAATTGGAGAAAATACACCGGCTCCACCGGAATATCCATTTACTGAAAATGTTGGCGTTACCTTTCGAACTGCTGGAGATGAGAACGAGCATTTTTCTTTGAAAAGTTGGTGGATGATCAACTGATAAACACAATAACTGAGGAGACAAATAGATATGCTCTTCAAACTTTAGCTAAAAATGCAGCAAATCGTGGGGCTCGCAATTGGATCCCAGTAACTTCTGACGAGATTAGGGTGTTTTTAGACATAATTATACTGCAAAGTATAGTAAAAAAGCCAGACATGAAAATGTATTGGTCAAAAAATCCATTACTAACCACTCCTTTTTTTCCGAAAGCGATGTCATGTAAACGGTTTGAAAATATCAGACAATTCCTACATTTTTCTAACAATGAAATATACGATCCTGAAACGCATCCTAATCCAAAACTAAACAAAATTTTTCTAATTTACGACATGTTAGTGAAGAAATTTCGTGAATTTGTGGTGCCTGAAAAACATATAACTATCGATGAAAGTCTTTTATTATACAAGGGCCGTTTAGGATGGATCCAATACATTCCTCTAAAACGAGCACGATTTGGAATAAAAACATACATGTTGTGCGAGTCCAAAAGTGGCTATGTTTGGAACTTTCTCATTTATACCGGCAAAGGAACCATGCTTGATTCTGATTATGATCAGTCAGGGTTAGTGTCTTCTAAAGTGGTCATGTCTCTCACCAAACTTCTAGGAAATATCCCTTTCCTAACCATGGACAACTTTTATAATAGTCCTCAACTTGCCGACTTGCTGATACAAAACAAAACGGATGTATATGGGACGTTGCTGTTACGAAGAAAGGAGGTTCCAAAAGAGTTAAAAATAAAGATACAAGAAAGTTATTGGCTATCAAAGAGGAAAGGTCACCGTTATGAAATGAAGAGACAAAAAAGATGTGTGCCTGATATCCACAGTGCACAACATCGACACACAGGAGGTTGCCACAAAATCGGGACCGAAAGTAAAACCAAAGGCTGTTATCGATTACAACCACACGATGGGTGGAGTTGACCGAGTTGATCAACATTTGGCCGACTATTCTTTGCCGAGAAAGAGAGGCAAAAAATATTATAAAAAAATATTTTAAATTTACTTGATCTGGCGCTTTGGAATTCTTTTGTTCTATACCAAAAGCATGGTGGGAAGAAGTCAGCACTCAATTATAGATTGGATATTGTCAAGCTTATGATGGAGAAGTACCACAAGCCTGAATTTTCTGCCAAAATGGGCCGCCCATCACGGCTTAGTGGACGTCATTTTCCTGAGTATATACCCGCAACAGAAAAGAAAGTCAACCCCACAAGACAATGTGGTATTTGTAGTAGGATGAGGGATGCTAGGGGAAAGAAAATTCGGCGGGAAAGCAGATATTGGTACCCACAGTGTGAGGTGGCTTTGTGTGTAACGCCGTGCTTCCGTGTTTACCATACGGTAACAAACATTTAAGTTGTAGTATATATAGTTTTTATGTCCCGAGTTAATTCGGGTTAGAGATTTCAGTTTTTTTTTGTTGCATTTTTTTTGCTGGTGAATTCAAGAATATTTGTGTTAGGTTAGTTGTTTACATTTCTTTGTTTGTTCAACAGTGCTGAATTGTGGTACTTAATGATCCCGAGTTTACTCGGGTTAGAGAACAGGTATGATTTTAATAAATTTTTACCCCCTAATACCCTCGTTTGTTTATTTTTTTTCTGCAGGATATGTTCCAGCGACAAGCATTCTTCGAAAAACAACAATAAAAAAAGTGGATTGAAAATGGAGAAATTCCGAAAAAAAACTCGTGCGTTAAGCGGTTAATGATTAATGAGAAAAATAATGCCACCGAAGTAAACCTTCGAACATCAATATTTTCAACATTTGCTAACAAAACTACAGAAATCTTGACTGAAATAAAAGAAAATAACAAGAGATTAGAAGACTATTTAGAAATAAACTTCAATACAAACCAACAAAGACAAGTAATAATTAATCAATTATTACTTCCAACAAATAGGAGAAACTCTTACGTTTTTAAAATTAAAAACAGTAAACTTCTTCCTTTTCAACCTTTCTGATTTACAAAGCATACTAATGAATCCATCATTCCTTTACAAAAAACAAAATCTACCACACTTCTTAAACCCTCATTCGTATTATGATTACCTAATACCAGCTCTACACCAAGAAACAAATATGATATACGTTAGTCTTAAATTCCCAATCTTAGAGGAAAAATCTGAACTATCCCTACTTCACATTATTCCCTTACGAATTGCTGGATTAACTATATTACCCAAAGAACCTTACATTGCAATTGATTCAAACGATAATTATTAATGGCTAAAAACCTACCATTAATGATTGAAGACAAACTTCATAATAACCCCGAGTGTTTTGTTGCATTATTTCGAAGAAGAAATATAAACGATGTATGAGGTGTCTCACTTTTATCCTGTAAGAAATCACGAGTAGAACAATTATCACCAACTGAATATGTATTCTCAAATCATGTACAATCGAATACACTTGTCACCCCAAGACATTTCAATCTAAAATCATAACCAATCTAACAAAGATTACGTTAACTAAATATTGTGAATTTTCTGTGCTAAATAGAACCTATCTATATGAAGAACCATTCATCACGATAGCTAGCTTTCTTTTTCCCGAAATCGAATTAAGAACACTTCCCTCAGCTTTAAAAACTCTTGATGACGTTTCATTAAAAGATCTTTACCAAATTAGACACCAGATTAATAAGTTACAAGACATTAAAATAAAGACCTTGATATGAACTTTTCACATTTTAATTACCTTTGGCTCATAATACCAACAGTAATAATAATCCTAGTCATTTATATCTGTTGGACTAAACGAAAGACAATAAAAACTCAATGAATTGACAGATATACAAAGAAAACTGAACAAGCACAAATAAATCAAACAAAGGATTGTGTTAAATCTGATTCTAAGTTTTAACAAATTAATTTCTACCCTCGATATTCTTTTCCCTTTTATCTTTACCTATTGCTGAGTAACACTTCTACATAATGGAAATTAACAAAAAGGATCAACTCAACCAGACCTACCAATATGGATTACCAACATCATTACCTACCTTTTCGAGATCCAGGCCCCCCTGACAACCAACTTGAAGATTATCTCGACAACCAAGCATGGATCTAAAGAATTCTCAAGACTATTAACGTTTTTCTCAAATTACCAATGTTATTACTGTAATGCAATTAAGCAATGATTTTTTGATTTGTAACCCTCTTAGGATATTGTCACGCAGCAATAATAATTTACGCCAAATTTATTTAAAACACCCAGTACATCATAAGTTAATATTATACGTAAAGAAATATCATCAGAATTATTAAACAAAGCCGTGTCGAAAGAAATCAGATTGCATGAGGGACAAAGGAACCGCTGAGCCAGCAGGAAGCGAGCGATACCTTTGCTACTGTGATGCAATGCTGAATCGGCAAGGAGGCGATGACTGGGAAAATATTTTAGTTCAAAGTAGTTAGTTGGGTTTTGGTCTTGGGGCGGCTGGTTGCTGTGGCTCAACTCCCCTCCTAGGGGGTGACCCCCCAGAGGGTAACACATGTAAGTTTGTTTTGTTTTATTTTTGTTGCATTGTTGTTGAATAAACTTGTAACTTGTTTTCTACTACCATGTTTTATTAACAAAGTAATCATTCAATAACCAAATTAAAACCTCTCGCATGCCAAGTTGCCCTTATTACGGCCGTCGTAAAATGGCGGTCGTGACACATGGTGGAGGCGCCTAGCTTCGTCTCGGGGGTGGTTCTTCACAATCACCCCAATTATTTTAAATAATCGTAAATAGTCAAGTATACCTAGAAAATTATTTTTTTCTTAAATGAATTGACGCTAATTATTAATAATTAACTCAGTTTGAATTTTCTTAATTGCATTTTTTTTTAATTAAATTTAGTACAGGCCACCACATAATGTAGTTGACATATTTTTCTTCTCTTAAAATTTTTTTTTTCTTAAAAAGGTCGAGCTTAAATAGAAAATTAATTTTCTTTTTAGTGAACTTACTTATTGAATTTTCCACACTTTAATTTTTATTTTTTTCTCAAATATTTAGTTTTTATTTTATAACATTGAATGAATACTGCGTATTTTTTCGTTTGATCGTAATTTTGTATTATTTCAAAAAACTTGGTAATTTCGCGTCATTAAATTTTTTATGTTGAAGTCAGTAGAAAACAAGGGTACACAAAAATTATTTAGGGGCATTGTAGAGATAAGGAATGTCTTTAGAATTATTGTTAGTTATGGAAAAATCCAGACGAAGGTCATTTGTTAAGCAATATTTTTACTTTTGAGAATTGAAAAATGCAAGAACGCAACAATTTTAATTGTGGGGTCATCGGTGTAATGTTCCAACAGTTGCAATTTTTAATAATCAAGTTTCATTACGAATGCATCAATTTTAATCTTAGAGAATAAAATAAACAATTTAGTGCGACCACGATATGATGTTACAATTTTTCAATCCTGATAAGGATGATAATTTCTTTTATATTCCCTGGGGATTACAATAATTTCAAATTGGCAAGGGCATTTTCTATAATAGCTAGATATCCTAAATAAATAGGTTTCGATGAAGATAGGAATTGTTACTTCACGGACAGAATTCATCCAATTTAGGAATAAACGTAAAGGTTTTCTTAATCTTTCGTTATATTTTTTCGGAGAAAAGTAGGAGCAGCCAGTTGCTTAAAATTAAGATTTTTTCTACCTCCCTATTTGAATAACGGTTTATAAGAAAATAATTTTGATTTAAATGTTATAAGAGATTTTAGTGTTTTTTTTAATAAATAAGTGAAGGTGGTGAAACGGTGTCATTCAATTGCATTGTGGAATCATGTGACTTTCGCTCATAATTCGTGGTCCCCAAGAAAGAAACCTCCCATTTGGATTCATGGTCCAGCCTTTTCAAGGTGACTCTTAACACCTTTCATCCCAAACTTTGTCTTGAGATTCCGCACTCTAGAACGATATTTTGGTGGCATCACCTTCTTTGAGAGAATATTAATTTCTGGTGGTGGTCCCACTGCCCGGTTTCTAAGTCAACCTACTCTGAAAAATATTGAAGTTCAATTGTTTCCTAAAATCTATTTTTTTTTACGAATACTTCGTCCATGTTTAAACATTTTCCACCTTCCACGTTAAACTTGGACTTATTTCTGGTGAATTCGTCCCAAGGTTCATTCGTTGACACTCATTCCACAAAACTCATTTTTATGAATACTTCGTCCATGTCTTTTACATTTTCCATCCCCCACGTTAAGCTTGGACTTCATCATCGGTGAATTATTGTCCTCCAAAAGGTAAGCCATTGCTATACGTCTCTTGACTAAATCGACGGTTTACGTCGACAATCCCTACTGAAATCTGTATCTAAGAAAAATTTTGACCCATAGTTTAACATTTTCCATCTCCCATGTTAAACTTGGGCCAATCAGAGTCAAATTTTTCCCAAAACAAACACTCGTCGACAATTTTTTTCTCTCTAAAATTTGCGGTTTCTCTGTCCCGCCTCTACATTCACTTATTCTGTCCAAATTGTATCCGTTGACAAGGTTCCTCGAAAATCAATATCTAAGAAAATTTCGTCCAGGTTCTAACATTTACCACCCTCCACGTTAAACCCGGACTTATTTCCGTTGAACTCTCCCTGGAATGTATTTATTTCCGATCAGTTCGTCAAAACGAATTCTGTCTTCGAAAGGTAATCTTGAATTTTTTTACCAATTTTTTTTGTTTTCCCCCACATTGTGAGTGGCATTCTCAATTTTAGATTTTTTTTATTTAAAAGGCAACCTACATTTTAAATAATTCCTTAATCGCTCCAACTTTTTAAGTCGCACCACTATTTTTTTTAATGATTTTTTTTTATATATACTTTTTTCTCATTTTTTTTTTGGAATGTTCATATGGAGTCGACAATAGAACTTGAAATATTTATTTTTTTTTATGGAAAATATGAATAATCCAGAAATAATTAGTAATTTTATACATTTTTTTTTGGTTATGGCACAACGCGCGGTTCGTTGTTTAAAGTTACAAGAATAATATTTTTGCCTCTTTGGCACCCAAGAAAATTTATCTGAGAGGGGAAAGAAAGTTATAATACATTGTGGAAAAATAAGGAGAAATTAGATTTTTTTAAGTTCATTCCGCATTCCTTATCTCGCGCGCGAGTCAGTTATAGTGGAATTTTTTTTCTAAGTTTTGTTACTTGTCATGTTAACGTCCTATGAATTAATTTAAATGCCCCTAAATAAAGTACTTACATGTTAAGAAATACACGCAGCGCGCCATATTTTAATAATTTTAAGAGTTATTTGGGGTAAAGAATTTTCTTATATAATGAAGCTTCAAGGAGGGACCAGAACATTAAAAAAGTTTTCCGTTTAAGTAATGTGATCCAAAGGATCTACGTTTTAAAGTAGAGTAAAAAATTGGTTTAAAAAAACTAGGGCCGAAATTTTTTATTTTAAATACAACTATGTCTTCCCAATGAAAATGTAAATTGAAGGGATTTAAAATCTATTAAATGGGAATTCAAGATAATTACTTGCTTATTATAAAATTAATTCGAAAAGGGAAAAAATTTACAGTAGAAGGAAAAAAATTACCGAGTATGTGAATAAGATTAGTGAGAAAGTGCCGTCACATCAAATTTATTTATATCTTTTGTTTTGTATTTTTTTTTCTCTGAAATTTTAAGTACAAAATAGGGGTTTTAAAGTGAAACCAAAAAATTACAGAGTTGATCAGTTTAGAGACTAACTATCGACCACCATCGACTTTTATGTAGTTTTTTTTGAGGAAAAATATCTAGACAAGGGATAATAAAATGTATAAATTCATGTGTTTTTTTAAGATTGAGTTGATTGTGTTAAAATTTTATGACGAAAATATTAAATGCATAAAGAGGGAATATTGATAAAAAGATTAGTGAGAATTAATGTCGAAAATATTGTACCAAGATTATAAGATAAATAATGGGTTATTGAACGTACCTAATTTTATGAGTTTTAAAGGGTCATAATAAGATGTTACGAGGTGACTATGAGATAAATAATATTTTATAAAAGGGTACCGAATGATATGAGTTTACAAGGATTATGATGAGATATTATGAGTTGTTGGATATTTAATGTGAATTATGAAATGAATAATGTGTTTTAAGAAGGTACCAAGTTATATGAGTTTACAAGGATTTTTACGAGATATAATGAGTTGTTGAATATTTAATGTGAATTATGAAATGAATAATGTGTTTTAAAAAGGTACCAAGTTATGATGATGTTATAAGAGTTGTAATGATATATTATGAGTTATTACGATATGTATAGGTACCAAAGCCAAATAGGACGCGCAAATGCTTTGGACGGGAAAATGTAAGGGAAGTTCAAGAAAACTCTCCGTTAGTCCGGTCAAAAAAAGCATAATTATGGGCTATGGTGATTTGTTAATGATTTTTTATGTGTTTTGGTACTAAGGTTTCCTCATGGGTTAGTGAGGATGTTTATAGTGAGGAAAAGTAATGTTCTTTTTTATGTTTTATGGTACCAAGGTTTCCTCATGGATTAGTGAGGATGTGTAAACGGAGTCTTATGAAAAAGACGTGGGGAGAAAGGGTTTGATAGCAGGAATAATAGTACGGTCAGACCTATCGTAAAAACAAAACATATTCTTTTCTTTTATAATTCAATGTTCAGCGGGGCAAATAGCCGGGAAAGTAGTTGTTTAAAGAAGAGAATAAGCTTTGTACGATAAAATGCAAACATGTTTATAGAGAGAAAAAGTAATGTTTTTTTGTGTCATGGTACCAAAGTTTCCTCATAGGTAAATGAGGGTGTGTAAGAAGCGTCAAATGGGAAAGACGTAGGAAAAAGTTGTGATCAATAAACTAAATAGTAGTACGGTCAAAGTCTAAATGAATCAGAAAAGGTACAATCAGGGTAACTGTGATTTTTTTCGTAAGGAAATGAGGGTAAGAAAACGAACCTCGTTTAATGCTTGGTCAATATTCCTGGAAAAATAGAATAGCCCTAAGGGGCATGGGCAAAGATAATGTTGGAGGTATGTTGTTGTAGCCTAGGTCAACAACAAACCGATAACATTGGTTTAGAAGGGTTAAATACCGTGGGGGGGGTGTGTAAATGTTAAATTTTTTTTATACGAATTCTAATTGATGAGAAAAATATTTGTTAAACGAATAAACACAGATATGAATATGTGATAGCTTCATCCTGACTAGACCATGGAAAGTGGCAATCGTCCGTCAAAAAAATACTAAAATCGGAAAAGACTAGCTAGGTTATTTAAGCTGCATCTAGCAAGCACGGATGTCAGATAAATAACTCTGTTAATTGGACACTGGTTTTGAGCGTTAAAGAATAAGGGCCCTTACATTATTCTTCTTTGTAAAAAACTCGATAGCTGCTTATGACAAAATTGTTCTTGAAAAATTCGTATTCGTAGTCCCAAGGTTTTTTGTTGATAGAAATAAACGGTAAATAAACCACCCACGGTATATGAAAACCAAGAAAATAAAAAAAAGTAATCAGTAAAAGTTATTATCCCCCCTAGTAACGTTTTTTTGTAATATTTTTTCGTATTATTGACGATGAGAAAGTTCGGTAACAAGTAAGAAATATAGTGGACGAATCCGTAAAATTAAGATTGTGTTTTCCCAACTTTAACCCCTAAGAGTAAGAGGAATTATAGGAACAGATGTCTTTTTGAAAGAAATAAGTAATAATGGTAACAGGTCCTCCTTAAAAATGTTGGCTTCTTGAACGATTTTTTTTCTTCCTGTTTTTACAAGTATTGAGTCAATTTTGATATTCAGGGGAAAATACTAGTAAAGGAAAGTTAGTTATAATTCAATTCGATATAAGGTACGAGGTATTAGAAAACTAATAATTTTCATTTTTTTAATTTTCGCATACTGTTGCATATTACATTTTTTTGTGTATGTTAGAAAAGATAAAAAAACAATGAACAACTTTAATGGTTTCGAAATACATTTTCATTTTTTTTAAGACTGAATTTATGGAGTCTATTTCTTTTTTTTAGTGTTTATTGGAAAAGATAAAAAGTCAATGAATAACTTTACACTTTGACGGCACAAAAATAATAATAATAATGATAATAATGGTAATAATAATTATGACAATAATAACAATCGTTTTTTTATACACTGCACACAATGTTACATTATA
Source organism: Rutpela maculata (assembly GCA_936432065.2). Classification (NCBI taxonomy): domain Eukaryota; kingdom Metazoa; phylum Arthropoda; class Insecta; order Coleoptera; family Cerambycidae; genus Rutpela; species Rutpela maculata. Next base: position 124,184,769 of record OW386292.2, on the reverse strand, counting down.
ATAATGTAACATAAAAAACGAGGAGCAATACGTCAAGGGCAAAGATTAAAATAACTTAATGGGATTAAAATATTTTTCTATTTTTGATTATGAGATTCAGTCTGTGGAGTAAATAAAGTATTTTCATATTTTTGAAGAAATAATTTTGTGACTTTAAATTTTTTTTTATGCAAGCTCCAAATAAAAGTAACTTAAAGACCCAGATTAGCAAAAATAAAGTAGATTGGAGGAGTTAAAATCATGAATTGTATTAATGTTGCAATTTTAGGGTTGATCTAACCACAAGGGTTAATCTACCTATTAGCATTTTTTAATTTGTTAAAAAAAAAAAAAAAAATTTTTTTGGCTAAAGCCTAAACCAATACGAAATCAAATTCATTTTTATTTGGTTGGCCATTGCAATTTTTTTTTGGAATTTTTTCTTACTTTGGAAAAGTCTACTTGGCTAGGAGAACTGTTTTAAGTTTTATTAATGTTCGAACAAAATGGTTAATCAAGAATTGTGACAAGACATACATATTTTTTACATAGTCTTTTTTTTTCAAATATTGTTATATAAGAACTTACTTGGACCATTTTTTTGTTTTATGTAATCGCACCACGGAAATGAGACACACACATAGCACAGGAAGGCAACCCCATTCAAATGTCCCAGGAATGGAGAATCTCACCTATAAGTCGTATCGACTAAGACTGATCCGTACTGAAGGAAAAGGTCCTCTGTTTTTCTTCAAATTTTTCCAAAACCAACTCCAATGTAAAATGGTGTGGCTGCTTCATGGACGAGTTCCTCTGTCAGTCAGGCTGCACAAAGGCACACTTCTAAATAGGCAATTTTTTTCTTTCATCCACATTAACAACTTGTGGTAATTTTCACCTAAACTACCCCGCCTTAGCCTGACAGAGTGACAGACAGTTATATCTAAAAGAATTTTCTTTTGGAAATGGATAGATGGAGAGCAGACGAGAAGTACACCTCAAATGGTTATGGTCCAATTGGTTCCGAACAAAGGAAAATGGAGTGCGTACTGCCCTACGCACGGAGAAGATGGCGGCGACGCTCGTGGTACGCATGGTCGGGAACCCCCCCTTAGTTCCGAGGATCCATATTGTAATATGTTGCACCCCTTAAAATTTAAGGTTATGTTACTAAAAAGTAGGCAGACTTCAACAGATCGAATGTCTGAATGAATGTAGTGTATTTGCACCTACTCGAGAAACCTACCAGAAGTTAGTTCTGGTGACATCTGGAATTATCTAGAGAATGGTGGCGTCATCACAGAAAAATCGAGATCTGTCATTTTTGGGTATAAAAGACCGACCGCATTCTCGGCGAGTAGTTCAGGAGTTCAAAAAGTATAGAAAGTGAGGTTAAGACTTCAAGGATAAACAAAGTGATAAACATTGTGATTTTAGTCAATAAAGTGTATTTAAATTAATAATAGTATTGTGAAGTATCCAGTAAATATTTAATAAAGTGTGTTAGTGGACATCTCTTGTTATAATTTTTGGAACCCACGGATTTTGCGAGGGTGGTTTCCTAAGGGTGGAAACACGTCACAATATGTTACACATCGCGAGTCCAAATGTTAAAATGATGGTTCATCAAGGTTGGCAATAAAAGACATTTAGAAAATATTTGGAACGTGGAAGGACAATGGTGTAAGTGTGGTTTGATAATTTGATAAATCGCGAGTCCAAATGTTAAAATGATGGTTCATCAAGGTTGGCAATGAAAGACATTTAGAAAATATTTGGAACGTGGAAGGACAATGGTGTAAGTGTGGTTTGATAATTTGATAAATGAACAGAGCCGGACTCCGAAAATTTGTACTATAACAGTCGTGTGCTAACTTAAACTCATTAAGTGCGAGATAATTTTACGTGCCCGAATAACATTTTTCAGACTTTTGGTTCATCCTAGCTTATATATTTTTTCCTTTGTTTTTTTTGTTAAAATCTATTTTAGTTTATTACTGCAACGATGTTTCTCTTCTTTTTCGTTTTTTAATTTCTGCTTACTCGCAAATAACGTAGAATAACCTCGGGGTAGTGGGGACTTGCAGTACTAAAGTTAAATAGAAAAATTTAAAGTTTTTTAAATTTATATTCATTTTTTTATAATTATTTGTTTTTGATATACAATTTTGACTATTAATAATTTTAAATGGATTACAACACTGTTAACTTATAAAAATTTTTCAACTCACTAGGTTACAATCCACCAACTGCTATCACTCAAGGGTTTTTTTCTGGAGTGCAATTTTAATTGAGTAGACACTTATGGGAATGAGTTTTGCAGGGGAAAGGATTGTAATTTGGCTGAATTTTATTTTTTTAATTGACTCCATGTGATTTTTTTCCTCTCTTTCATCGGTCCTTTGGAAATTTTTTTTTTTGTTTTTTTTTTCTCTTTTTTTAATGATTTCTGCTCAACTAATATTGTGTACTTGTGATTTTTGCCCATTATTATTTTTTTTCATTGATTTTTTGCCAGTAAAGCTGGAGGCCAGCTTTCCTAGGTGGGGGAGATGTGTCACGCAGCAATTATAATTTACGCCAAATTTATTTAAAACACCCAGTACATCATAAGTTAATATTGTACGTAAGTAAATATCATCAGAATTATTAAATAAAGTCGTGTCGAAAGAAATCAGATTGCACGAGGTACAAGGGAACCGCTGAGCCAGCAGGAAGCGAGCGATACCTTTGCTACGGTGATGCAATGCTGAATCGGCAGGGAGGCGATGACTGGGAAAATATTTTAGTTGAAAGTAGGCAGTTGGGTTTTTGGTTTTGGGGCGGCTGGTTGCTGTGGCTCAACTCCCCTCCTAGGGGATGACCCCCCAGAGGGTAACACATGTAAGTTTGTTTTGTTTTATTTTCTTTAAATTTTTGTTGAATAAACTTGTACCTTGTTTTCTACTACCATGTTTTATTAACAATGTAATCATTCAATAACCAAATTAAAACCTCTCGCATGCCAAGTTGCCCTTATTACGGCCGTCTTAAAATGGCGGTCGTGACAATATACAAATCTCTTAAGAAGGGAGGAATAATATTATTATCTATTTTGATTGTTTATTTTTATTTTGATAAGAAATCATCAATTTCCCTTAATAATATTTGTTAAGTATTTTACGGCTTTGGAAATAACAAATTATTAATAAGCACAAGCTGATAGCAATTATGTATAAAATGCCAGTTCAGCTTGTGATAAGGTAGAGTATTCCACACTCTCAACTAAGAACCAACCAAGAATAAAGTTAGTGAAACATTACCAATCTTTTATTTGGAGTGTAAAAGTTACATTAAAAAGTCTCAACAACTTATTTTGTATCTTGGTTGAAATATCCATATGCAGTGCCTGTAGGTGTTAAGTCCTTTGAATTACAACAGCATTTTAGAAAAATGCCTAACCAAGAAAGATATTACCACGAAAGCAGAAAATAATTTGGGGCCTAGCAACATAACTGACGGTTCCAGCAGCAGTTTAGAAGTTATGGATGGCGCATTTTCGAAAATACAGCCGATAGGAGCACCACAAATAGAGCCAAAATACACATCAACTTAAAACACGAGCCTTTCTACCCGTCTATGGACGAGAGTTATACAACTAACCCTTACGACCTACTTTCTTTTTTTATTTCTTATTGTTTCATATTAGGCATAACAATTATAATGTTATGGATATCATTAACCTTGTTATCAAAATAATAAACTTTCCAGTGACCTCATTGCTGATAAGTAAATAGTATAAATACTAATCAAATTGCAATTGTAAATCAGTTCTACATTAATCGTTAAATTAAACACATCAATAGAAAGTAAAGTAATTATGACTAACTAGTTAAATAAAAAGCTCTCAAATAAATTTATTGTGTTTGGCTCCCACGACCCAGCATAATTGGCGCAGTCGGTAATCTTTTTGAAGTTTGGCACTGTTTACCTCAAGACTCGACCAGGAGAATTTTCCAGGAGAATTTCTGCGGACAAGAGATTTGTAGATTGGTGTAATTTGTAGATTGGTCCTAGTAGTCCAAGGATTGAACAAGAAGCCTACAATACTTCAGGGAAAACTAGTAAGTTCCTATTTTACCTTTCCTTTTGGTTTATTAATTGATTGGTGTGGAACTCCAGGAATTATTTCAATTCGCGAGTAACATTTTTGACTGTTTATCAGAAATAATTACTCATAGATAATTTTGGAATTATTGTAATTCGCGATTGATTATTATTGACTGTTTATCAAGAAATTTTGACTGTTTATCAGAATTTCTATTAAAACTTGACTGTTCAAGTTTAATCAATAGTTAAGAACAAAAATTGAATTTGTTATTACTTTTCGACTGTAAAAGGTAACTTTCATATTTTTCAAAACTAAAAATGGCTGACGCAGATGTCGCTATTAATTTTCAATACTTTAAAATGCACATTGATGTCATCCCTAGATTTGATGGCAGGGCATCTCTTTTGACAGACTTTGTTTCGTCGTGTGACGAATTACATGCTACATATGGCACGGGAAACAATGAAGTTCAAAATAAATTTGTTTTGAGAGCCATACGTAACAAACTTTATGGACAAGCACAAATTAACGTTTCAGCTCGAAGAGACGCTAAAGATTGGGCAACAATAAAACAAATTTTAATTGATACATTTGGCGACGCGAGGGATTTGCCAACCCTTCAAACAGAATTAATTCATCTAAAATTTAATCCTAAAAAAGACACAATATTCTCATTTGGCAATAAAATTCAAGATTAAGAATCCCTGGTGATTTGCAAACTTGAACAATCCAATGACAGTGAAGAGGTTAAAAATGCAATGAACACAGTATTTCAAGGATTAGCATTAGACACGTATGTTAGAAATTTACCATTCAATTTAAAACAAATGATAAGAACAAAGGAAATTACTAAATTAAATAAAGCAATTAAGATAGTTACAAGGGAAGAACAATTTAATAAATACACAACAACTGTAAATTCATCCAATAATATCTATATACCCATACAATATAAACAAATGCAACCAAAACAATTAATCAAACAACCTAATCCTAATAACCAACAACAACCAACTAATAATGTTTGGGCACCAAAAAACATTAACACTAATTACCAAGCACCTATGGATACCTCCACAAGAAATAAAACATTGCAAACAAGAAACTTTAAACCAACACTCATGGTTACTTCCACAGTAAATCGACCCTTCAATAGAAGACAACAAGAACTACATCACGTTCAAACCGATGTTACACCACAATATTGCACATATTACGACCAACGAGGAGAACACATTCCTACCCAATTAGAAGAAACATTCCAAGAATTCGCAAGAATGGACCTGCAGCAAGGAACAACACAACAGTTAAATACAGACGAAGAAGAAGAAATCGATCCAGCCATTGCAGAAGAAAATAGATTTATTAACGAAGAATACAATGAAGATTTAGAAGACTGGGATGAGGAAATCCGTCAAGCACAACAAAATAGACACAGAAATGAAAATGAAAATTTAAATTTTACGGAGGAACCCCAAGACAACCCACCAACATAACAGAATGCTATAACGTAACAACAACATCAATACTACCATATATTCAATTAAAATACCCACCAATTAAATTACTTATAGATACAGGAAGCACGAAAACTATAATCAAACCATCAATTATTAAAAAATATTGTCCACAATTTATCACCAATAATCCATGTAAACTTAAAACAAGTACAGGAGAAGTAACTGTCAATAAACAAGCTCATGTTCCAGCTTTTCCAGAATTTAATTCAAAACACTTTCTAGATATCATATTATACGATTTTCACGAATATTTCGATGGAGCTCTAGGATTTGAAGACTTAAAAAAGTTAAATTTGCATATATCTTTCAATTCAAATATCCTTTACAACTCTCAATGCTGCTTACCAATTCACTTCAATATCCCATGTAATCAAAGGAAAACCCTTCCAAAATCAATTATTCCAAGTAATAAAATACAAAAAATTTCATCTCCAACAAAACTTCCAAATAATACTAATCTTTTCATTCCCGAAATTTCAAATGAACAATATTACATACCTAATACAATCACTACAGAATAATTCTTTAACCTTTGAACTTCACAATTACAATTCATTTCCAATAACTTTTGATCACAGCAAACTTAAATTTGCTAACTTAAACAAATATGACATTTACAACTATTCAATAACAACACCTTCACAAAATATGCATAAATCTGACATAGAAACATTATTGAGAACAAAACATCTTAATGACGAAGAAAAGAAAAAATTGCTAAATCTTTGTAAACAATACAGTGATATATTTCAAAAACCAGAGGATAAATTAACATGTACGAATTATGTAACGCATGAAATAAAAACCAAAGATGAATCACCAGTTTATACCAAAAGCTATCGTTACCCTTACATCCATAAGGAAGAAGTACAAAAACAGATCAAGGAAATGCTTGCAAATAACATCATTCGACCATCTCAAAGTCCTTATTCTTCACCAATTTGGATAGTTTCAAAAAAAGCTGATGCTAGTGGCAAGAAGAAATGGCGATTGGTGATAGATTACAGAAAACTAAATGAAAAAACTATAGAGGACAAATATCCAATTCCCAATATCACTGAAATTTTAGACAAACTAGGCAGATGCTCATATTTCACAACTATCGACTTAGCATCCGGATTTCACCAAATAGAAATGCACCCTAATTCTACACAGAAAACCGCGTTTTCAGTTGAAAATGGACATTACGAATATATTCGAATGCCATTTGGTCTCAAAAATGCACCGGCAACATTTCAAAGATGCATGGACAATGTACTTAAAGACTTACAAAACAAAATATGTCTAATATATATGGACGATGTAATCGTATTCTCTAACGGATTAGAAGAACACATAAAAAATTTAAAACTTGTTTTTGAAACATTTAGGAAAAATCGTTTAAAAATACAATTGGATAAATCAGAATTTTTATGTAAAGAAGTTTCTTTTCTGGGACATATAGTCACAAAAAACGGTATTAAACCCAATCCAGAAAAAATAAAAGCAATAGAAAAATATCCTATTCCAAAAACACCAAAAGAAATTAAAGCATTTCTAGGATTACTTGATTATAGAAAATTCATTAATAATTTTGCAAAAATAACTAAACCATTAACACAATGTCTCAAGAAAAATGCAAAAATCCTCCTTACTAAAGATTACATAAATTGCTTTGAAACATGTAAACAACTATTAACTAACAGTCCTATATTAGCATACCCAGACTTTTCCAAACCATTTGAATTAACTACTGATGCATCCAACTTTGCCATTGGATCATTTCTCAGTCAAAATGGAAAACCAATTTCCTTCGCATCAAGAACACTAAATGACGCGGAAATTAATTACTCTACGATTGAAAAAGAACTTTTATCGATCGTATGGTCAGTAAAGCAATTCAGACCATACTTATATGGAAATAAATTTATAATTCATACAGATCACAGACCATTACAGTGGTTGTTTTCTTTAAAGGATCCCAACTCAAAATTAGTTCGTTGGAAATTAAAATTAGAGGAATATGATTATATCAAAAAATATAAGCCAGGCTCACATAACAAAGTAGCAGACGCATTAAGCAGAATCAAAATTGAAGAATGCAATACCAATGAGACAACTGACAATACAGATAATATAAGCACTCAACCTCAGGTAGATGATGAACTTGACAAAATAATTGCGAATGTACTAGCAAACGATACAGAACCAGAACCACAACTATTAGAAGAGATGATAGACACAGACGATCAAACACAACACAGCACAAGAAGATCCAGTTTTCACAATGCCATATACGGAACAACCTGTAAACGCATATAAAAACCAAATAATAATAACGGAATCTAATCATACTCCAAGTGAAATTTGCAATTCAACAACTATTTTCAAAAACATTCGACATACAATAACTCTCAGAGCGAACTTAGATGATATCAAAACATTACATTTTCTCAAGCAATTCATATCAATAGATGGAAATACTTGTTTTAAATTTGGAACACCTGCATTAGAAAGAAAAATAAACAGAATATTACGAACATCATTATTATACCACAATTCAACAAAAATACTAATCTCAAATATTTTATTACAAGACATACAAACACCAGAAGAACAACATCAAATTATCGCTTATCACCATCAAGGTAAAACTTGTCACCGTGGAATTAAAGAAACTACAAAATCTATTCAGAAAACGTACTATTGGCCAAATATACAAAAAGACGTGACTAATTACATAAATTTTTGTCAAACATGTCTTACTTCCAAATACGACAGAAACCCTCAAAAAATTAAATTAAAACTAACTGAAACACCCGACAAACCTTTTGAAAAAATTCATATCGATGTTTTTCACATAAATCAAGAAGATTTTCTAACAATTTTTGATCCATTTTCAAAATATGGTCAAGCTTATTATTTAGAACATAAAAATAGCATATGCATTATGGAAAATCTTCTCCACTTCTTTTCACATATGGGAATACCTAATAAAATAATTGCAGACAATGGTACCGAATTCAGAAATCAATTGATAACAGATTTTTGTTTATTACACAACATTGCCTTACATTACCTAACACATCATTCCAACTCCAACTCACCGGTAGAAATATTTCATTCGACTATAGCAGACTCTATACGATGTCTTAGAACAGAACAACAAAAACCTATAAAATACTTAATGACACTAGCAGTTATGCAATACAACAACTCAATTCATTCCGTAACACAAATGACACCATTTGAAATAATACACGGACCGAGAACAAATCCTTTTGATTTATCTCCTCAAATTATTATATCTCAATACATCGACAACCACAGAAAGAATTTAGAAAGGATAAATGAAATCACTAAAAAACGAATAGAAAATAAAAAGGACGAAGTTATTCATGACAGAAACAAAAAATTAACAGACCCTACTCCAATTCAACCCAATGATACAATATACATTAAAACTGGTAAACGCGCTGCAAAACACCTACCTAAATTTAAAAAAACGACCGCGTTACAAGATAAAGATATTGCTGTTGCAACAGCGTCAGGTGTGCGACATAAAAATCAAGTCCAAAAACAAAGAAGAATTACTATTAATTCTGGATCTTTGTTACAGGAACGTAATGATGACACAAGTATTCATCCTACTACTCTTACTCCAAACATTGACCCATCTAGTACAGTCAGATATAACTTTCGACCCCGTACAACACCCGGTAGTCTTTCAAAGTTTAGGAACTGACGTTCGTCTAGTTAGTCATTACCATCAATTCATACACGAATTAGATATAAAACCACTCGTAGACGCTTATTACAATACAATCTTTCACTTAAATAAAAGTTATGAAATAGATACTAAAAAGAATAAAGATAAAATTGATTATGCCCTTCTCAATCAAGCTGAAACATTAGAAAAAATAGTAACTAATGAATTTCATAAAGTAATTCCCCGACGACTAAATAGAGTAAAACGAGTTAAAAGAGGCGCAGTTAATTTTGTTGGAAAAATAGAAAAAGCTTTATTCGGAATAGCAACTGAAGAAGACATTGCTAATTTTGAATCTAAACTTAACACTTTGATGTCAAACGAAAAAACACTTGCAACAGAACTTAATCTTAGAACTTCACTCTTTACAACTTTTGCAAATAAACCAAATGAATTAATGGAAAAAGTACTATCCAATCAACAAAAACTTAATGAGAATGTTAAATATTTGATGATTAATTACAATACAAATGAACAAAGACAAGTCGTGATAAATCAATTTCAACTTTTGTTATACTACTTTCAGCAAATTGAGCAAACAATAACTTTCTTAAAACTAGATACCTCTTAACAGATCGAGATATGCAAACAATTATGATTAATTTACGTTTAATATATTCACCTGAACACTTGCTAAAATTCAAACAGCCATATTCATATTTTCAGGCTATAAAACCTTTCTTTCAACAATTTGATTATGTAATTTATATAATGCTCTTTGTACCCATATTAGCAACAAAAACTTCAATATCGCTTTTCGAAGTAATTCCTGTACCGATTAATAATTTAACCATTATTCCACCCAAACCCTACTTACTAGTGGACTCTACTGACAACTATCAATGGAGTGCTACCGAACCAACAAGATTAGAAGATTCCTACTTCATTCAAGACCACCTTCAAAATACCAAGGATTGCTTCATAGAACTACTTCGCAGAAGAAAAGGGGCAAAAGATGTCTGCAAACTCACAACGGTACATATGAAAACACCCCATGTGGAACATATTGCACCTACCGACTATATCATAATGATTGATGATATCACTACCTTTGAGTACACATGTCATCCAAAAACTATTTCCTACAAAACACTAATTTACAACACCAAAGTCACATTAGGACCACATTGTGAATTCTATATAAACAACCAATCTTACGCCTACGAACCTCCACTCTACACGAGTACTTCATATTTGCTACCTAATATTTCAATGGAAACATTTTCTTTTAAAGAAATATCCAGTCCATCTCTCAAAGAATTACAATCAATACAACACAACATTGGACATTTAAAACCAGTTCATGTCAAAAACTTTTCTGTCTCTCCAATATCTGATAATCTATGGATTATTCTGCTTCTTGTCATACTTATTCTCGTTATTATCCTTTATTTTTGTTGGAAACGAAAACAGTATTTTCCAAAATTTATTTTTTTCATCAAGAAGACAATCAAATCAACAGACGTCTCATTCAGCAAGGACAAAGAAGAAGTCAACATACCGCTGGAACCAATGAAAGCTGACCTCCAACATAAAGGACCCCAGCTTCCATTCTAAGAGGGGAAGAGTTATACAACTAACCCTTACGACCTACTTTCTTTTTTTATTTCTTATTGTTTCATATTAGGCATAACAATTATAATGTTATAGATATCATTAACCTTGTTATCAAAATAATAAACTTTCCAGTGACCTCATTGCTGATAAGTAAATAGTATAAATACTAATCAAATTGCAATTGTAAATCAGTTCTACATTAATCGTTAAATTAAACACATCAATAGAAAGTAAAGTAATTGTGACTAACTAGTTAAATAAAAAGCTCTCAAATAAATTTATTGTGTTTGGCTCCCACGACCCAGCATAATTCGAGCAAATAACACCGCAATACTCACCCGTCCCTGTGTATGTAGATATTTCCGAACTAGAGGTCGACGTCGATAACCTCGAAAAGGAAAATAACGACCAGAACGAAACATTTAATTTTCAAGCAGGCCTTATACAGGAAAACGATTGTTCTACATCGTCTACACCTAGCAACATATCTGACGATTCCAGCAGCGATTTAAAAGTTCTGGATGGCTCATTTTCGAAAATACAGCCGATAGGAGCACCAAGAATAGGGCCAAAATATACACATCAACTCAAAAACACGAGCCTTTCTACTCGCCTATGGACGAGCAAACAACACCTCAATACTCACCCGTCCCTGTGTATGAAGATATTTACGAACCAGAGGTCGATGTCGATAACCTCGAAAATGAAAGTAACGACCAGGACGAAATATTTAATTTTCAAGCAGGCCTTATACAGGAAAACGACAGTTCTACATCGTCTACACCTAGCAACATATCTGACGATTCCAGCAGCAACTTAGAAGTTATGGATGACTCATTTTCGAAAATACAGCCGATAGGAGCACTAAGAATAGGGCCAAAGTACACATCAACTCAAAAACACGAGCCTTTCTACCCGCCTATGGACGAGCAAACAACACCGCAATACTCACCCGTCCCTGTGTATGAAGATATTTACGAACCAGAGGTCGATGTCGATAACCTCGAAAAGGAAAATCACGACCAGGACGAAACATTTAATTTTCAAGCAGGCCTTATACAGGAAAACGATTGTTCTACATCGTCTACACCTAGCAACATATCTGACGATTCCAGCAGTATGAGCCATTCTCATTTTCGAAAATACAGCCGATAGGAGCACCAAGAAGAGGGCCAAAATATACACATCAACTCAAAAACACGAGCCTTTCTACTCGCCTATGGACGAGCAAACAACACCTCAATACTCACCCGTCCCTGTATATGAAGATATTTACGAACCAGAGGTCGATGTCGATAACCTCGAAAATGAAAGTAACGACCAGGACGAAATATTTAATTTTCAAGCAGGCCTTATACAGGAAAACGACAGTTCTACATCGTCTACACCTAGCAACATATCTGACGATTCCAGCAGCAACTTAGAAGTTATGGATGACTCATTTTCGAAAATACAGCCGATAGGAGCACTAAGAATAGGGCCAAAGTACACATCAACTCAAAAACACGAGCCTTTCTACCCGCCTATGGACGAGCAAACAACACCGCAATACTCACCCGTCCCTGTGTATGAAGATATTTACGAACCAGAGGTCGATGTCGATAACCTCGAAAAGGAAAATCACGACCAGGACGAAACATTTAATTTTCAAGCAGGCCTTATACAGGAAAACGATTGTTCTACATCGTCTACACCTAGCAACATATCTGACGATTCCAGCAGTATGAGCCATTCTCATTTTCGAAAATACAGCCGATAGGAGCACCAAGAAGAGGGCCAAAATATACACATCAACTCAAAAACACGAGCCTTTCTACTCGCCTATGGACGAGCAAACAACACCTCAATACTCACCCGTCCCTGTATATGAAGATATTTACGAACCAGAGGTCGATGTCGATAACCTCGAAAATGAAAGTAACGACCAGGACGAAATATTTAATTTTCAAGCAGGCCTTATACAGGAAAACGACAGTTCTACATCGTCTACACCTAGCAACATATCTGACGATTCCAGCAGCAACTTAGAAGTTATGGATGACTCATTTTCGAAAATACAGCCGATAGGAGCACTAAGAATAGGGCCAAAGTACACATCAACTCAAAAACACGAGCCTTTCTACCCGCCTATGGACGAGCAAACAACACCGCAATACTCACCCGTCCCTGTGTATGAAGATATTTACGAACCAGAGGTCGATGTCGATAACCTCGAAAAGGAAAATCACGACCAGGACGAAACATTTAATTTTCAAGCAGGCCTTATACAGGAAAACGATTGTTCTACATCGTCTACACCTAGCAACATATCTGACGATTCCAGCAGTATGAGCCATTCTCATTTTCGAAAATACAGCCGATAGGAGCACCAAGAAGAGGGCCAAAATATACACATCAACTCAAAAACACGAGCCTTTCTACTCGCCTATGGACGAGCAAACAACACCTCAATACTCACCCGTCCCTGTATATGAAGATATTTACGAACCAGAGGTCGATGTCGATAACCTCGAAAATGAAAGTAACGACCAGGACGAAATATTTAATTTTCAAGCAGGCCTTATACAGGAAAACGACAGTTCTACATCGTCTACACCTAGCAACATATCTGACGATTCCAGCAGCAACTTAGAAGTTATGGATGACTCATTTTCGAAAATACAGCCGATAGGAGCACTAAGAATAGGGCCAAAGTACACATCAACTCAAAAACACGAGCCTTTCTACCCGCCTATGGACGAGCAAACAACACCGCAATACTCACCCGTCCCTGTGTATGAAGATATTTACGAACCAGAGGTCGATGTCGATAACCTCGAAAAGGAAAATCACGACCAGGACGAAACATTTAATTTTCAAGCAGGCCTTATACAGGAAAACGACAGTTCTACATCGTCTACACCTAGCAACATATCTGACGATTCCAGCAGCAACTTAGAAGTTATGGATGACTCATTTTCGAAAATACAGCCGATAGGAGCACTAAGAATAGGGCCAAAGTACACATCAACTCAAAAACACGAGCCTTTCTACCCGCCTATGGACGAGCAAACAACACCGCAATACTCACCCGTCCCTGTGTATGAAGATATTTACGAACCAGAGGTCGATGTCGATAACCTCGAAAAGGAAAATCACGACCAGGACGAAACATTTAATTTTCAAGCAGGCCTTATACAGGAAAACGATTGTTCTACATCGTCTACACCTAGCAACATATCTGACGATTCCAGCAGTATGAGCCATTCTCATTTTCGAAAATACAGCCGATAGGAGCACCAAGAAGAGGGCCAAAATATACACATCAACTCAAAAACACGAGCCTTTCTACTCGCCTATGGACGAGCAAACAACACCTCAATACTCACCCGTCCCTGTATATGAAGATATTTACGAACCAGAGGTCGATGTCGATAACCTCGAAAATGAAAGTAACGACCAGGACGAAATATTTAATTTTCAAGCAGGCCTTATACAGGAAAACGACAGTTCTACATCGTCTACACCTAGCAACATATCTGACGATTCCAGCAGCAACTTAGAAGTTATGGATGACTCATTTTCGAAAATACAGCCGATAGGAGCACTAAGAATAGGGCCAAAATACACATCAACTCAAAAACACGAGCCTTTCTACTCGCCTATGGACGAGCAAACAACACCGCAATACTCACCCGTCCCTGTGTATGAAGATATTTACGAACCAGAGGTCGATGTCGATAACCTCGAAAAGGAAAATCACGACCAGGACGAAACATTTAATTTTCAAGCAGGCCTTATACAGGAAAACGATTGTTCTACATCGTCTACACCTAGCAACATATCTGACGATTCCAGCAGTATGAGCCATTCTCATTTTCGAAAATACAGCCGATAGGAGCACCAAGAAGAGGGCCAAAATATACACATCAACTCAAAAACACGAGCCTTTCTACTCGCCTATGGACGAGCAAACAACCTCTCAATACTCACCCGTCCCTGTATATGAAGATATTTACGAACCAGAGGTCGATGTCGATAACCTCGAAAATGAAAGTAACGACCAGGACGAAATATTTAATTTTCAAGCAGGCTTTATACAGAAAAACGATAGTTCTACATCGTCTACACCTAGCAACATATCTGACGATTCCAGCAGCGATTTAAAAGTTATGGATGGCTCATTTTCGAAAATACAGCCGATAGGAGCACCAAGAATAGGGCCAAAATACACATCAACTCAAAAACACGAGCCTTTCTACCCGCCTATGGTCGAGCAAACAACACCGCAATACTCATCCGTCCCTGTGCAAGTCCTGATGAACTTTACGAAGAAAGAGTGTGTGAGAAAATGAACTGAATCCGATCATCTGAATCTGTGGATTCCGATTTGTGTATCATTGAAGGTGATCTTGCAACCATTCGACCCATGTTTGAGGCAGCCTCGTCATCGGCATGTCATCAGAGAACAGAGGTCGGCTATAATGGTTCTGAGGAAAATGAAGCTGACTCGGAAGATGAGTTATTCACAAATTACATCCAATAAATTAAAACAAAGTGTAATGCTCATAATGAAGAATTTGGTGGAGCTAGAACGAAATTTATACAAGCGGTACGGAAGGTGTTGATTGTGGACTCAGGTCGATATGCTCGACACTGCGAAATTAAAAAAAATACTTTGAAGATTAGAAAAATTGAAAAAAAGCAACAAAAACTGACCGATTTACATTCCCATCTGAAAACGAAGGAGAATGAAACAGAGGCGTGTTTAGAAAATGTGAGAGTTTGTAGTGAATGCCTGCTTAGAAAAGGGGCAAAAATACTTCAACATCTTAAACGAGGACCGAGCGGTATCGCTTTTGGATATGTGACCCACCTTAATCAAGGAAATTCTAGTTTTAAGGTGATAAGTCGTTAGTTTCAGTGATTTACGACCCATAGGAGCTTTAAAGTCAGTGAAAGATATCGGTCAAGTGAAACAAATATTGTTATCAAAATACGAATATAGATAGATAGATAGATAGATAGATAGATAGATTTATTCCATTTCATTAGACATACTACAAAATACATAATATGTATAAAACAGGTCATTTTAGATACCACAAACTAAAATAAAAAATAACTGCACAAGTTAACACTTATTGTAAAAAAAACATTAAAGTATACTTTTACATTACAACTTATTCGATGGTTAAAACCTAAAACTATCAATATTAAAAACTAAGAATTCTTGAACAGAATATGGTTCCATATTGCAAATATATTGAAAAGCTTGTTTTTTGAAGACCTTTGGAGAAGTAATTGTCTTTAAGAGAATTAGGAAGTAGGTTAAAAAATTTAATTGCTGAGTAAAAAGGTCCTTTCTCAGTAATAGTTAGACGATGTATAGGAAATGCATAACTGTTTTTATGTCTTGTATCATGAGAGTGGTCAAAGTTTGAAATATTAAATTCAGCTTGATGATTTTTTAAATACAACAAACATGAGTATATATATAATCCTGGTATGGTAATGATTTCATTTTGCCTAAAATAACCTCTGCATGAACCGTTGAATTTTATTTTATAAATTATTCTTAATGCCCTTTTTTGTATTTTGAATATTTTGTAAAGGTCGGAGGAACCACCCCAAATTTCAATTGCATATTTAGCGATAGAGTAAAAATTCGCATAGTAAAATATTTTAAGTGTTGATGCATCAAACAGATGTGATAATATCTTAAGCGCGTAACATGATTTGTTAAGTTTATTAATGGTTTCATCTATATGCAAAAACCATTTCATATTGCTATCCAAAGTTACACCTAGTAATTTTGTGGAATTTGCATTTAAGATTGGTACTTCTTTTGATAGTTGATCTGGTAATATGAGACCTGATCTATCAGTTTTAAAAATTACACAGCTCGATTTAGACTTGTTTAATATAAGTTGATTAGCATAAAACCAATTTCTTACATTTTGCCATAATATAACGGACGACGAACAATCCCTGGCGACATCAACGCCGATACAAGAAAATATAATGACCGAAACGGAAGAATGTGTCGAAAAATCTCAGCTGACGAAACAATTAAATGCTAAGCAGAACACCGAGATAACGCCCGAACATGACGTGTGTTTTAAGTAAATGCCCAAAAAGTGTTTACGATTTCTTTATGTCCAGTGTTCACAGTATGTTAATATGACATTAAACTTCAATAGCTTTATATAAAAACGATTAATAACTTTAATTATATAGCGTGTTCAGTATTTCCGATTAAAATAATTGTGTTAGGAAAGTTCAGACCTTCTACCTTTGACAAGATTAAGAGACATCTTGAGTGAGAGAGAATTATCCGAAAGTCCTTATATGGAAGATATAACTCTCATATATTCGTTCGGTTCTTTCGTATTGACTCATATCATGACGGAGCCCATGGCTTTAGCGATCCTCCATCTGGCAAAATCTAAAATGGGAGAGATGTACCTAGTCGGACATGTTCCATGGGTTATATTTAAAACATTGTATTTTATCCAGTTTCCTGACATTGTTGCAAAATACTTAGATGAGGAAAAATTCTGAATACCTCAACCAGGTGAATGTGAAATACAATTTTGCCTATGCTGTTTGTCCCCAACGGATGGTCACAATATATAAGGAGGACTGCTTAACTGACTTTTTGCATAACAGTACCAGCAGGTGTGTTATATCAGTGAAAAAAAAATTGATACTATTTATAGAAAATCGAAATTTAGACCATTACTAGAGTTGAGCCGCAGATGACTGGAAAAATACCCCGCTCCAACTGTGGATCGGTGAGCGATAAGACCAAAAATGGAAACAAATAAGACAATTATATTTGTTTGTATTATCGGTTGGAACTGTCGAAAGACAGTATCAATAACACATTACCAGCGCATTACCATTACCAAGTGCGAGGGCGCGGGGGTGCAACAACTCATATCGATCCTACAAGCGTGCACCGCCCCAAGATGCCAAAGGATCAGGACGATGAGCAAGATCTGCATCAGGAGGAGGATCAGGGGGGAAACCCCAACTCTCTTATTTTTAGTAGAAAATATTAGGAAGATGCGAGTGTCAGAATGAAAATGTCTGTCAAGAAATAATTATTGTTGTAAAAATTATCAAGAAAATTTAATAAATTGTTATAAATAAAACACCAAGTTTTAATCTAAAAACATTCCCTGTTCCTAAGCTAATGTAATAGCTGTTGCTGAAAGATATATTGGAGAGCTTTCGGAGCATGAACTAAGGGCTTTACAACCCCTACAGTCAACATATGGACCTTCGATTTCGGATTCTTCTAGCGAAGTAAAGTGATACATTGGATACAGGGACATCATAATTATAGTTCTTCGATTTTCTGGTGAAGTAAGGTGATACCTACCTTGAACAGAGGAACAATCCGAAAAACTGTCAGAGATTTATTGCATATTTATTTTTTCCTTATTTCCTTAAAAACCATAGACTCAACTACCCTTTTCTCCTGTACTTACATCTTATGTGAGTTGTAAAAACAAAAATGGCATCTGAAACTATTCTTAATCAGAGAAGAAGTGCTAAAGCTACAATTACGAGAATTGGAAACTTTTTGTCAAAAAATGAAGGGCACAACAAGAGAGGAAGCTTTAAAGCAAGCATTTGAGAAATTCAGTGATGCACAAGACGAAATTGACAGAAGTGGCAGTACTTCTTATGAAACAGAAATAATTCAGATAGAGGATAATTATTTTGATTTGTTAGCAAAACTAAAAAAGTTGATTTGAACTGATTCACAGAATAGCTCGAGTGCGCGTCATTCTAGTAACTCAGCCGTAACTGCTAAAATGCCTGAAATAGTTATAAAAAAACGTACTGGTTTACAACAAAATTGGGCTAGTTTTTTTGATATTTTTCAGGCACTTGTTATGAAAAATGCGGATTTGGTTGATGTACAAAAATTAATTTATTTAAAATCGTCTCTAAAGGGAGACATTGTCTCTTACCTCAGCAAATTTACAGGTAGCTTTGAAAATATTCACTGATAGATATCCAAATCAGCTAGCCACAACATATTCCCACGTATAACGATTAGTAGAACTTCCATCTATTACTAAAAACAATCCTACCAGCTTGCGTAATTTCGTAGTTAGTATAAAACAAAATACAGAGTCATTAAAGAATTTGCAAGTGCCTATCGAGAATTGGAATTTAACTCTTGTTTATACTCTTTCCCAAAAGTTAGATTTTTATACTAGGAAAGCCTGCGAGCTAGAACGGGGAACTGCGAAGTTGCCTACACTTGATGATTTAATAAAATTTATGGAAGAAAGGAGGTGTCTGGCAACAGAAAACTTATCGCCTCTAGAAGTAAAACTTCGCATTTTACTATCTCAAATTCAGATATTCAATCTAGCGATACCAACACCAAATTTCAGAACGCTTCGTGTATTGCAAAGCTTTTGATCATGCTATCTATAAATGTGCTATCAGAATTTAACATTAACAACTTTTAAGTAATCAATAAGAAGTTTTTCTGTTTTGATTATCGATATTTCATGAAAAAAATGTCTCAAATATCTTGTCCACATCATTGTACAGGGCCAAAACTCATTTGAGAATTATTTGTATTTCGAATACCATTCAAAACTATAAATCGTAAGTCCTGAAAACTGAACTCATAAAATAATGGAACTGCTGGAGAGAAATCTTCGAAAACATCATAGTTGTCCATCCAGTACGGCTATGCACGTAAAATTCAAAGTGTCGCAATTTTTCCAAAAAGTAATATGTTGGTTCATTTACTTCAAATTTGTCAGAGTAGTTGATGAACTAAAGTAGAAAAAACATATTTGCCTTCATCCGCAACAAATGAATTCTTCAGGTGTTTGCCATATTCAACTTTCTTTTGAACAATCAAACTGGGACTCTTATTAGACAGCGAGGGGCAAACCGCAAAATATCTGTACACTAATACCTCTTTACATAGTAATACCCAATACCTAGGTATTTTGAGGCAATACCCAAAAATACATGGGTATTCTGTGATAATACCTAATAATACCTGGGTAAAATATCCAGTTTACAAAATGTAACAATACCTAATAATGCGGTATCAAATTTTATAGTAATACCTGTGTATCTATTAGTAGTACATTAGTACCTTAGTAGTGCCCAACTAATAACTTTATTAAGCTAGATTTATAAGAATAATACCTAATAATACCTGCATAGTACTGAAAAATACCTGGTATTACCAGAATAATACCTAGTAATACCAAGCAATCTTTTAATAATTTCTCATAATACCTAATAATACCTCTGAAATACCTAAAAAATACCCAGTAATACCTAAGAATACCCAATAATACCCTAATAATACCCGGAAGCTGTACACCAAAATACCCCAGCGGTTTATCCCTCGGGGTAAACCGCAGAAAAAATATCTGTATACTAATACCTCTTTGCATAGTAATATCTAATAATACCTGGGTATTTTGTGATAATACCCAAAAACACCTGGGTATTCTGTGAAAACACCTAATAATACCTGGGTAAAATATGCAGGTTACAAAATGTAACAAAACCTAATAATACCCAATAATACACTGGTAATAAATTTCATAGTAATACCTACGTATCTCTTAGTATTATATTAGTACCTTAGTAGAGCAAAATTAATAATCTTATTCAGCTAGATTTATAATAATACCTGCAGAGTACTGAAAAATATTTGGTATTACAAAATAATACCCAGTAATACCTCTGAAATACCTAAGAATATCCAATAATACCTAGTAATACCCGGAATCTGTACACCAAAACACACCAGCGGTTTATCCCTCGTTAGACAGCTAAAGTTATGACCACGTAAAATAAAGATGTTATAACAACGCAGGTGAAATAACCCACAGATTTTATTCTACAATCGTCTGGAATTCGATTAGAATTTAACTGCTATTTGAGAATTGTTTATATTTAGTGTATCATTCTAAACAATAAATTGTAAGACCCGAAAACTGAAAATAAGGAGGCTTCTGTGGAGACATCGTAAGTGTCGTTCTTGCTTTGATGTTCGGCATTTGCAACAAATAAATCCTTCAGGTGTTTGCCACGTACAACATTATTTTGAACAATTCAACTGTGACTTTTATTAGACAGCTAACGTAGTCACCACGCAAAATTAAAATTATACTTCCTGGTCCGCTCCTAATAGAACACCCTGTAGTTGCTTTCAAACTATCATTACAGTGCACTTAGCTGAAAGATAGCTGACTCAAGCTATATGCCCATTGCCGAATACACTATATCCTTTCATAATGCTTTTAAATGTCGCCAGCACAATTGATATCTAGTGCCGCACCGGTTGAATGTATAAAAAACGATATTACAGAAAATCATCAAGTAAGTTAAATCATTATATGACTTAATTAAAAAATATTACTAACCAAAGGTGACTTAATCGTATCTAACATTTTCAAGATAATAAATATTTACGATGTGCATAAATTTTCTTCGATTATAGCAACGTAGGTGAAATAACCCACAGATTTTATTCTACAATCATCGTCTAGAATTCAATTAGCATTTATCTGCTCATTTGTGACTTGTTTATATTTCGAATACCATTCTAAACAACAAATCGCAAGACCCAAAAACTAAAAATAAGGAGGCTGCTCTAGAGACATTACCAGTGTCGTTTTTGCTTTGATGGTCGGCATTTGATGAAAACAACGTTCCAAATATCTTGTCTATATCACTGTACAAGGCCAATAAAGTCATTGACGGGTTGTTTATAGTTAAAATACGATTCAAAATAATAAATCGCAAGACCTGAAAGCTGTTCAGATATTATCGGTGTCTAGTTATGATGTTCGGGATTTGATTAAAATAATGTCCCAAATATTCTGCCACATTATTGTAAAAGGCCAAAAAATCGAAAAACATAAACGCTGAAGTAGGTAATAAATTTACTGCAGAGACATTACTGGGCCTTTTTTGCTTTGATGTTCGGCATTTGATAAACTAATGTCCCAAATATCTTGTACACATCATTGTCCAAGGCCAATGGTAACCAAGTCTCTTATCTTGATGTTTGGCATTCGACAAAAGCAATGACCCAAATATTTTGTCCAAATCATTGTATAAACCCAAAAAGCTCATTTGAGAAATGTTTATATTTACAATACTATTCAACATAAGACATCCGACAGATAAGCTGAAAGTAACTAAGTTGCTGTAGAGACATTACCGCTGTCTTCCTTGCTCTGACGTTTGGCTTTTGATAAAATAATGTCCCAAATATCTTGTCCACATCATTCAAAATGCACCGAAGGCATGAAGACCCAAAGTAGCGAAGTTGCTGGAGAGGCAGTATTGCTGTTTTTCCGCTTCGATGTTCGGTATTTTATAAACTAATGTCACAAATATCTTGTCAGTATCATTGTACAAGGCCAAAGTACTTATTTGAAAATTGTTATATTTAGAATATCATTCAGAAAGACACGAGGGCTCAAAGTAACGAACTTGCTGTAGAGACATTATCGATGTTTTTTGTTTTGATATTCGGCATTTGAGAATTGTTTGTATTTAGAGTACCATTCTAAACAATAAATCGCAAGACCCAAAAATTGAAAATAAGGAAACTGTTGTAGAGACATTATAAGTGTTTTGCTCTGACGTTCGTTATTTGCACCAAATGTAACAAATAAATTCTTCAGGTGTTTGCCATGTTCAACATTATTTTGAACAATCAAACCGTGACTCTCATTAGACAGCTAGACACCACGCAAAAATAAAATATATATGACACTAAAACGGAAGACCCAAAAACTGAAAATGAGGAGGCTGCTGTAGAGACATTATAAGTGTCGTTTTTTCTTTGATGTTCGGCATTTGCAACAAATAAATTCCTCAGGTGTTTGCCATGTTCAACATTATTTTGAACAATCAAGCTGACTCTTATTAGGCAGCTAAAGTAGACACCATACAAAACTAAAATATATATAACAATAAACCGCAAGACCCAAAAACTGAATATAATGAGGCTGGCTGTAGTTTTTTTTTTGAAGTTCGGCATTTGCAACAAATGCAACAAATAAATTTCTTCAGGAGTTTGCTATGTTCAACATTATTTAGAACAATCAAGCTCACTCTTATTAGACAGCTAAAGTAGTCACCACGCGAAATTAAAATATATACAACAATAAACCAGAAGACCCAAAAACTGAAATTAAGAAGGCTGCTGTAGAGATATTAGAAGTGTCGTTTTTCCTTTGATGTTCGGCATTTGCAACAAATGCAAAAAATAAATTCTTCAGGTGTTTGCCGTGTTCAACATTATTTTGAACAATCAAGCTGTGACTCTTAATAGACAGCTAAAGTAGTCACCACACAAAATTAAAATACATATAATAAACCGCAAGACCCAAAAACTGAAAATAAGGATGCTGCCGAAAAGACATTATAAGCGTAGTTTTTTCTTTGATGTTCGGCATCTGCAACAAATGCAACAAATAAATTTTCCAGGTGTTTGCCATGTTCAACATTATTTTGAACAATCAAGCTGCGACTCTTATTAGACAGCTAAAGTACTCACCACGCAAAATTAAAATATATACAACAATAAACCGCAAGACCCAAAAACTGAAAATAAGGAGGCTGCTGTAGATTCATTATCAGTGTCGTTTTTGCTTTGATGTTTGGCATCTGATGAAAACAACGTTCAAAATATCTTGTCTATATTACTGTACAAGGCCGATAAAGTCACTGACGGGTTGTTTATATTTAAAATACGATTCAAAATAAAAAATCGCAAGACCTGAAAGCTGAAAGTACCTAAGTTACTGTTCAGATATTATCGGTGTCTAGTTATGATGGTCGGCATTTGATTAAAATAATGCCCAAAATATTCTGCCACATGATTGTACAAGGCCAAAAAGTTCATTTGAAAATTTTTCATATTTGGCATATTATTCAAAACAATAAATCGAAAAACATAAACGCTGAAGTAGGTAATAAATTTACTGCAGAGATATTATCGGGCCTTTTTTGCTTTGATGTTCGGCATTTGATAAACTAATGTCCCATATCTTTTGTACACATCATTGTCAAAGGCCAATGGTAACCAAGTTGCTGTAATCATTATTGGTCTCTTCTCTTATCTTGATGTTTGGCATTCGACAAAAGCAATGACCCAAATATTTTGTCCAAATCGTCGTATAAACATAAACCCAAAAAGCTCATTTGAGAAATGTTTATATTTACAATAGTATTCAACATAAGACATCCGACAGATAAGCTGAAAGTAACTAAGTTACCGTTGAGACATTACCGCTGTCTTCCTTGCTCTGACGTTCGGCCTTTGATAAAATAATGTCCCAATTATATTGTCCACATCATTCAGAATACATCGAAGGCATGAAGACCCAAAGTAACGAAGTTGTTGGAGAGACAGTATCGCTGTTTTTCCGCTTCGATGTTCGGTATTTTATAAACTAATGTCACAAATGTCTTGTCCGTATCATTGTGCAAGGCCAAAGTACTTATTTGAAAATTTTTATATTTAGAATATCATTCAGAAAGACACGAGGGCTCAAAGTAACGAACTTGCTGTAGAGACATTGTCGATGTTTTTTGTTTTGATATTCGGCATTTGAGAATTGTTTGTATTTAAAGTTCCATTCTAAACAATAAATCGTTGATTATTTGCAACAGATGTAACAAATAAATTCTTCAGGAGTTTGCCATGTTCAACTTTATTCTGAAAAATCAAACCGTGACTCTCAATAGACAGCTAGACACAAACGCAAAATTAAGATATATATATAACAATAAACTGAAAATGAGGAGGCTGCTGTAGAGAATTATAAGTGTCGTTTTTTCTTTGATGTTCGGCATTTGCAACAAATAAATTCTTCAGGTGTTTGATATGTTCAACATTATTTTGAACAATTGAGCTGACTCTTATTAGGCAGCTAAAGTAGACACGACACAAAACTAAAATATATATAACAATAAACCGCAAGACCCAAAAACTGAAAATAAGGATGCTGCTGTAGTTTTTTTTTTAAGTTCGGCATTTGCAACAAATGCAACAAATAAATTCTTCAGGTATTTGCCATGTTCTACATTATTTAGAACAATCAAGCTCACTCTTATTAGACAGCTAAAGTGGTCACCACGCAACATTAAAATATATACAACAATAAACCGGAAGACCCAAAAAGTGAAAATAAGGAGGCTGCTGTAGAGGTATTTAAGTGACGTTTTTTCTTTGACGTTCGGCATTTGCAACAAATGCAACAAATAAATTTTTCAGGTGTATGCCAGGTTCAACATTATTTTGAACAATCAAGCTGTGACTCTTATTAGACAGCTGAAGTAGTCACCACGCAAAATTAAATATATAACAATAAACCGCAGGGCCCAAAAACTGAAAATAAGGAGGCTGCTGTAGTTTTTTTTTGAAGTTCGGCATTTACAACAAATAAATTCTTCAGGTGTTTGTTTGCCATGTTCAACACTTTTTAGAACAATCAAGCTGACTCTGATTAGACAGCTAAAGTAATCACCACGCAAAATTAAAATATATACAACAATAAACCGGAAGACCCACAAACTGAAAATAAGGAGGCTGCTGTAGAGATATTAGAAGTGTCGATTTTCTTGATGTTCGGCATTTGAAACAAATGCAAAAAATAAATTCTTCAGGTATTTCATTATTTTGAAAAATCAAGCTGTAACTCTTAATAGACAGCTAAAGTAATCACCACGCAAAATTAAAATACATATAATAAACCGCAAGACCCAAAAACTGAAAATAAGGAGGCTGCCGAAGAGACATTATTTATAAGCGTAGTTTTTTCTTTGATGTTCGGCATCTGCAACAAATGCAACAAATAAATTCTTCATGTGTTTGCCATGTTCAACATTATTTTGAACAATCAAGGTGTGACTTATGAGACAGCTAAAAAGTAGTCACCACGCAAAATTAAAATATATACAACAATAAACCGCAAGATTCAAAAATTGAAAATAAGGAGGCTGCTGTAGACATTATAAGTGTCGTCTTTCCTTTGATGTTCGGTATTTGCAACAAATGCAACAAATAAATTCTTCAGGTGTTTGCTATGTTCAACATTATTTTGAATAATCAAGCTGACTCTTATTAGACAGCTAAAGTAGTCTCTACACGCAAAATTAAAATATATACAACATCAAAAACTGAAAATAAGGAGGCTGCTGTAGA
This sequence comes from Rutpela maculata, assembly GCA_936432065.2. Taxonomy (NCBI): domain Eukaryota; kingdom Metazoa; phylum Arthropoda; class Insecta; order Coleoptera; family Cerambycidae; genus Rutpela; species Rutpela maculata. The sequence continues at coordinate 124,158,664 of OW386292.2, read as the reverse complement.
CATTATAAGTGACGTTTTTTCTTTGATGTTCGGCATTTGCAACAAATTCAACAAATAAATTCTTCAGGTGTTTGCCATGTTCAACAATAGTTTGAACAATCAAGATGACTCTTACTAGACAGCGAAAGTAGTCACCACGCAAAATTAAAATATATATAACAATAAACCGCAAGACCCAAAAACTGAAAATAAGGAGGCTGCTTTAGATACATTATCAGTGTCGTTTTTGCTTTGATGTTCGGCATTTGATGAAAACAACGTTCCAAATATCTTGTCTATATCACTGTACAAGGCCAATAAAGTCATTGACGGGTTGTTTATATTTAAAATACGATTCAAAATAATAAATCGCAAGACCTGAAAGTAACTAAGTTACTGTTGAGATATTATCGGTGTCTAGTTACGATGTTCGGCGATTGATTAAAATAATGTCCCAAATATTCTGCCCACATTATTGTACAAGGTTAAAGTTCATTTGAGAACTTTTCATATTTGGCATATTCAAAACAATAAATCGAAAAATCAAAAACCACTGAAGTAGGTAATTTTACTGCAAGACATTATCGAGGCCTTTTTTGCTTCGGCATTTGATAAACTAATGTCCCAAATATCTTGTACACATCATTGTCCAAGGCCAATGGTAACCAAGTTGCTGTAATCGTTATTGGTCTCTTCCCTTGTCTTGATGTTTGGCATTCGACAAAAGCAATGACACGAATATTTTGTCCACATCATTGTACAAACCCAAAAAGCTCATTTGAGAAATGTTTATATTTACAATACTATTCAACTAAGACATTCGACATATAAGCTGAAAGTAACGAAGTTGCTGTAGAGACATAACCGCTGTCTTCCTTGCTCTGACGTTTGGCCTTTGATAAAATAATGTCCCAAATATCTTGTCCGCATCATTTTACAAGGCCAAAGCGCTCATTTGAAAATTGTTATATCTGGAATATCATTCAAAATACATCAAAGACATGAAGGCCCAAAGTAATGAAGTTGCTGGAGAAACAGTATCGCTATTTTTCCGCTTTATGTTAAGTATTTTATAAACTGTCACAAATATCTTGTCCGTATCATCGTACAAGGCCAAAGTACTCATTTGAAAATATTTAGAATATCATTCAGAATAAATCGAAACACACAAGGGCTCAAAGTAACGAACTTGCTGTAGAGACATTGTCTATGTTATTTGTTTTAATATTCGGCATTTGAGAATTGTAAATAAATCGGAAGACCCAAAACTGAAAATACGGAGGCTGTTGTAGAGACATTATAAGTGTAATTTTTTCTTTCATGTTCGGCATTTGCGACAAATGCAACAAATAAATTCTTCAGGTGTTTGCCATGTCCAACATTATTTTGAACAACCAAGCTGACTCTTATTATAAAGTAGTCACCACGCAAAATTAAAATATATACAACAATAAACCGTAAGACTCAAAAACTGAAAATAAGGACATTATAAGTGTCGTTTTTTCTTTGATGTTCGGCATTTGCAACAAATAAATTCTTCAGGTGTTTGCCATGTTCAACATTATTTTGAACAATCAAGCTGACTCTTATTAGACAGCTAAAGTAGTCACCACGCAAAATTAAAATATATATAACTATAAACCGCAAGACCCAAGAACTGAAAATAAGGAGGCTGCTGTAGAAATATTATAAGTGACGTTCTTTCTTTGATGTTCGGCATTTGAAACAGATGCAACAAATAATTTCTTCATGTGTTTGCCATGTTCAACAATATTTTGAACAATCAAAATGACTCTTACTAAACAGCGAAAGTAGTCACCACAAAAAATTAAAATATATGTAACAATAAACCGCAAGACCCAGAAACTGAAAATAAGAAGGCTGCTGTAGAGACATTTTAAGTGTAGTTTTTTTCTTTGATGTTCGGCATTGCAACAAATGCAACAAATAAATTCTTCAGGTGTTTGCCATGTTCAACATTATTTTGAATAATCAAGCTGTGATTCTTATTAGACAGCTAAAGTAGTCACCACGGAAAATTAAAATATATAAACAAAAATAAATCGCAAGACCCAAAAACTGAAAATAAGTACGCTGCTGTAGAAACATTATAAGTGACGTTTTTTCGTTGATGTTCGGCATTTGCAACATATGGAACATATAAATTCTTCGGGTGATTGCCATGTTCAACATTATTTTGAACAATCAAGCTGACTCTTATTAGACAGCTAAAGTAGTCTAGTCACCACGCAAAATTAAAATATATACAACAATAAACCGCAAGACTCAAGAATTGAAAATAAGGAGGCTGCTGTAGAAACATTATAAATGACGTTTTTTCCTTGATGTTCGGCCTTTGAAACAAATGCAACAAATAAATTCTTCATATTTGCCATGCTCAACAATATTTTGAACAATCAAGATGACCCTTACTAGACAGCGAAAGTAGTCACCACGCAAAATTAAAATATACGTAACGATAAACCGCAAGACCCAAAAACTGAAAATAAAGCGGCTGCTGTAGAGACATTATAAGTGTAGTTTTTTCTTTGATGTTCGGCATTGCAACAAATGCAACAAATAAATTCGTCAGGTGATTGCCATGTTCAACATTATATTGAACAATCAAGCTGACTCTCATTAGACAGCTAAAGTAGTCACCACGCAAAATTAAAATATATACAACAATAACTGCAAGACTCAAAAACTGAAAATAAGGAGACTTCTGTAGAGACATAAGTGTAGTTTTTTCTTTGATGTTCGCCATTTGCAACAAATGCAAATTCTTCAGGTGTTTGCCATGTTCAACATTATTTTGAACAATCAAGCCGACTTATTAGACAGCTAAAGTAGTCACCACGCAAAATTAAAATATATATAACTATAAACCGCAAGACCCAAGAACTGAAAATAAGGAGATTGCTGTAGAAACATTATAAGTGACGTTTTTTCTTTGATGTTCGGCCTTTGAAACAAATGCAACAAATAAATTCTTCATGTGTTTGCCATGCTCAACAATATTTTGAACAATCAAGATGACTCTTACTAGACAGCGAAAGTAGTCACCACGCAAAATTAAAATATATGTAACGATAAACCGCAAGACCCAAAAACTGAAAATAAGGAGGCTGTTGTAGAGACATTATAAGTGTAGTTTTTTCTTTGATGTTCGGCATTTGCAACAAATGCAACAAATAAACTCTTCTGGTGTTTGCCATGTTCAACATTATTTTAAACAATCAAGCTGTGACTCTTATTAGACAGCTAAAGTAGTCACCATCCAAAATTAAAATATATATAACAATAAACCGCAAGACCCAAAAACTGAAAATAGCCGGCATTTGCAACAAATGCAACAAATACATTCTTCTGGCGTTTGCCATGTTCAACATTAGTTTGAACAATCAAGCTGACTCTTATTAGACACCTAAAGTAGAGACCACGCAAATTAAAATATATACAACAATAAACCGCAAGACCCAAAAACTGAAAAGAAGGAGGCTGCTGCAGAGTGTAGTTTTTTCTTTGATGTTCGGCATTTGTAACAACTGCAACAAATAAATTCTTCTGGTGTTTGCCATGTTCAACATTATTTTCAACAATCAAGCTGTGACTCTTATTAGACAGCTAAAGTAGTCACCACGCAACATTAAAATATATATAACAATAACCCGGGAGACCCAAAACTGAAAATAAGGAGGCTGTTGTAGAGACATTATAAGTGTAGTTTTTCCTTTGATGTTCGGCATTTGCAACAAATGCAACAAATAAATTCTTCAGGAGTTTGCCATGTTCAACATTATTTTGAACAATCAAGCTGACCCTTATTAGACAGCTAAAGTAGTCACCACGCAAAATTAAAATATATATAACTATAAACGGCAAGACCCAAGAACTGAAAATAAGGAGGTTGCTGTAGAAACATTATAAGTGACGTTTTTTCTTTGATGTTCGGCCTTTGAAACAAATGCAACAAATAAATTCTTCATGTGTTTGCCATGCTCAACAATATTTTGAACAATCAAGATGACTCTTACTAGACAGCGAAGGTAGTCACCACGCAAAATTAAAATATATGTAACGATAAACCGCAAGACCCAAAAACTGAAAATAAGGAGGCTGCTGTAGAGACATTATCAGTGTCGTTTTTGCTTTGATGTTCGGCATTTGATGAAAACAACGTTCCAAATATCTTGTCTATATCACTGTACAAGGCCAATAAAGTCATTGACGGGTTGTTTATATTTAAAATACGATTCAAAATAATAAATCGCAAGACCTGAAAGTAACTAAGTTACTGTTGAGATATTATCGGTGTCTAGTTATGATGTTCGGCGATTCATTAAAATAATGTCCCAAATATTCTGCCCACATTATTGTACAAGGTTAAAGTTCATTTGAGAACTTTTCATATTTGGCATATTCAAAACAATAAATCGAAAAATCAAAAACCACTGAAGTAGGTAATTTTACTGCAAGACATTATCGAGGCCTTTTTTGCTTCGGCATTTGATGAACTAATGTCCCAAATATCTTGTACACATCATTGTCCAAGGCCAATGGTAACCAAGTTGCTGTAATCGTTATTGGTCTCTTCCCTTGTCTTGATGTTTGGCATTCGACAAAAGCAATGACACGAATATTTTGTCCACATCATTGTACAGACCCAAAAAGCTCATTTGAGAAATGTTTATATTTACAATACTATTCAACTAAGACATTCGACATATAAGCTGAAAGTAACGAAGTTGCTGTAGAGACATAACCGCTGTCTTCCTTGCTCTGACGTTTGGCCTTTTGATAAAATAATGTCCCAGATATCTTGTCCACATCATTTTACAAGGCCAAAGCGCTCATTTGAAAATTGTTATATCTGGAATATCATTCAAAATACATCGAAGGCATGAAGGCCCAAAGTAATGAAGTTGCTGGAGAAACAGTATCGCTATTTTTCCGCTTTATGTTAAGTATTTTATAAACTGTCACAAATATCTTGTCCGTATCATCGTACAAGGCCAAAGTACTCATTTGAAAATATTTAGAATATCATTCAGAATAAATCGAAACACACAAGGGCTCAAAGTAACGAACTTGCTGTAGAGACATTGTCTATGTTATTTGTTTTAATATTCGGCATTTGAGAATTGTAAATAAACCGGAAGACCCAAAACTGAAAATACGGAGGCTGTTGTAGAGACATTATAAGTGTAATTTTTTCTTTCATGTTCGGCATTTGCGACAAATGCAACAAATAAATTCTTCAGGTGTTTGCCATGTCCAACATTATTTTGAACAACCAAGCTGACTCTTATTATAAAGTAGTCACCACGCAAAATTAAAATATATACAACAATAAACCGTAAGACTCAAAAACTTTGATGTTCGGCATTTGCAACAAATAAATTCTTCAGATGTTTGCCATGTTCAACATTATTTTGATCAATCAAGCTGACTCTTATTAGACAGCTAAAGTAGTCACCATGCAAATTTAAAATATATATAACTATAAACCGCAAGACCCAAGAACTGAAAATAAGGAGGCTGCTGTAGAAATATTATAAGTGACGTTCTTTCTTTGATGTTCGGCATTTGAAACAGATGCAACAAATAATTTCTTCATGTGTTTGCCATGTTCAACAATATTTTGAACAATCAAAATGACTCTTACTAAACAGCGAAAGTAGTCACCACGCAAAATTAAAATATATGTAACAATAAACCGCAAGACCCAGAAACTGAAAATAAGAAGGCTGCTGTAGAGACATTTTAAATGTAGTTTTTTTCTTTGATGTTCGGCATTGCAACAAATGCAACAAATAAATTCTTCAGGTGTTTGCCATGTTCAACATTATTTTGAATAATCAAGCTGTGATTCTTATTAGTCAGCAAAAGTAGTCACCACGGAAAATTAAAATATATAATCAAAAATAAACCGGAAGACCCAAAAACTGAAAATAAGTACGCTGCTGTAAAAACATTATAAGTGACGTTTTTTCTTTGATGTTCGGCATTTGCAACAAATGCAACATATAAATTCTTCGGGTGATTGCCATGTTCAACATTATTTTGAACAATCAAGCTGACTCTTATTAGACAGCTAAAGTAGTCTAGTCACCACGCAAAATTAAAACATATACAACAATAAACCGCAAGACTCAAGAATTGAAAATAAGGAGGCTGCTGTAGAAACATTATAAGTGACGTTTTTTCTTTGATGTTCGGCCTTTGAAACAAATGCAACAAATAAATTCTTCATATGTTTGCCATGTTCAACAATATTTTGAACAATCAAGATGACTCTTACTAGACAGCGAAAGTAGTCACCACGCAAAATTAAAATATATGTAACGATAAACCGCAAGACCCAAAAACTGAAAATAAGGCGGCTGCTGTAGAGACATTATAAGTGTAATTTTTTCTTTGATGTTCGGCATTGCAACAAATGCAACAAATAAATTCTTCAGGTGATTGCCATGTTCAACATTATATTGAACAATCAAGCTGACTCTCATTAGACAGCTAAAGTAGTCACCACGCAAAATTAAAATATATACAACAATAACTGCAAGACTCAAAAACTGAAAATAAGGAGACTTCTGTAGAGACATAAGTGTAGTTTTTTCTTTGATGTTCGGCATTTGCAACAAATGCAAATTCTTCAGGTGTTTGCCATGTTCAACATTATTTTGAACAATCAAGCTATGGCTCTTATTAGACAGCTAAAGTAGTCACCACACAAAATTAAAATATATACAACAATAAACCCCAAGATCCAAGAACTGAAAATAAGGAGGCTGCTGTAGAGACATCATACGTGTAGTTTTTTCTTTGATTTCGGCATTTGCAACAAATTTAACAAATAAATTCTTCAGATGTTTGGCATGTTCAACATTATTTAAAACAATCAAGCTGACTCTTATTAGACAACCAAAGTAGTCACCACGCAAAATTCAAATATATACGACAATAAACCGGAAGACCCAAAACTGAAAATAAGGAGGCTGTTGTAGAGACATTATAAGTCTAGTTTTTTCTTTGATGTTCGGCATTTGCAACGAATGCAACAAATAAATTCTTCAGGTGTTTGCCATGTTCAACATTATTTTGAACAATCAAGCCGACTTATTAGACAGCTAAAGTAGTCACCACACAAAATTAAAATATATATAACTATAAACCGCAAGACCCAAGAACTGAAAATAAGGAGATTGCTGTAGAAACATTATAAGTGACGTTTTTTCTTTGATGTTCGGCCTTTGAAACAAATGCAACAAATAAATTCTTCATGTGTTTGCCATGCTCAACAATATTTTGAACAATCAAGATGACTCTTACTAGACAGCGAAAGTAGTCACCACGCAAAATTAAAATATATGTAACGATAAACCGCAAGACCCAAAAACTGAAAATAAGGAGGCTGTTGTAGAGACATTATAAGTGTAGTTTTTTCTTTGATGTTCGGCATTTGCAACAAATGCAACAAATAAACTCTTCTGGTGTTTGCCATGTTCAACATTATTTTAAACAATCAAGCTGTGACTCTTATTAGACAGCTAAAGTAGTCACCATGCAAAATTAAAATATATATAACAATAAACCGCAAGACCCAAAAACTGAAAATAGCCGGCATTTGCAACAAATGCAACAAATACATTCTTCTGGCGTTTGCCATGTTCAACATTAGTTTGAACAATCAAGCTGGCTCTTATTAGACACCTAAAGTAGAGACCACGCAAATTAAAATATATACAACAATAAACCGCAAGACCCAAAAACTGAAAAGAAGGAGGCTGCTGCAGAGTGTAGTTTTTTCTTTGATGTTCGGCATTTGTAACAACTGCAACAAATAAATTCTTCTGGTGTTTGCCATGTTCAACATTATTTTCAACAATCAAGCTGTGACTCTTATTAGACAGCTAAAGTAGTCACCACGCAACATTAAAATATATATAACAATAACCCGGGAGACTCAAAACTGAAAATAAGGAGGCTGTTGTAGAGACATTATAAGTGTAGTTTTTCCTTTGATGTTCGGCATTTGCAACAAATGCAACAAATAAATTCTTCAGGAGTTTGCCATGTTCAACATTATTTTGAACAATCAAGCTGACCCTTATTAGACAGCTAAAGTAGTCACCACGCAAAATTAAAATATATATAACTATAAACGGCAAGACCCAAGAACTGAAAATAAGGAGGTTGCTGTAGAAACATTATAAGTGACGTTTTTTCTTTGATGTTCGGCATTTGCAACAAATTCAACAAATAAATTCTTCAGGTGTTTGCCATGTTCAACAATAGTTTGAACAATCAAGATGACTCTTACTAGACAGCGAAACTAGTCACCACGCAAAATTAAAATATATATAACAATAAACCGCAAGACCCAAAAACTGAAAATAAGGAGGCTGCTGTAGAGACATTATCAGTGTCGTTTTTGCTTTGATGTTCGGCATTTGATGAAAACAACGTTCCAAATATCTTGTCTATATCACTGTACAAGGCCAATAAAGTCATTGACGGGTTGTTTATATTTAAAATACGATTCAAAATAATAAATCGCAAGACCTGAAAGTAACTAAGTTACTGTTGAGATATTATCGGTGTCTAGTTATGATGTTCGGCGATTGATTAAAATAATGTCCCAAATATTCTGCCCACATTATTGTACAAGGTTAAAGTTCATTTGAGAACTTTTCATATTTGGCATATTCAAAACAATAAATCGAAAAATCAAAAACCACTGAAGTAGGTAATTTTACTGCAAAGACATTATCGAGGCCTTTTTTGCTTCGGCATTTGATAAACTAATGTCCCAAATATCTTGTACACATCATTGTCCAAGGCCAATGGTAACCAAGTTGCTGTAATCGTTATTGGTCTCTTCCCTTGTCTTGATGTTTGGCATTCGACAAAAGCAATGACACGAATATTTTGTCCACATCATTGTACAAACCCAAAAAGCTCATTTGAGAAATGTTTATATTTACAATACTATTCAACTAAGACATTCGACATATAAGCTGAAAGTAACGAAGTTGCTGTAGAGACATAACCGCTGTCTTCCTTGCTCTGACGTTTGGCCTTTTGATAAAATAATGTCCCAGATATCTTGTCCACATCATTTTACAAGGCCAAAGCGCTCATTTGAAAATTGTTATATCTGGAATATCATTCAAAATACATCGAAGGCATGAAGGCCCAAAGTAATGAAGTTGCTGGAGAAACAGTATCGCTATTTTTCCGCTTTATGTTAAGTATTTTATAAACTGTCACAAATATCTTGTCCGTATCATCGTACAAGGCCAAAGTACTCATTTGAAAATATTTAGAATACCATTCAGAATAAATCGAAACACACAAGGGCTCAAAGTAACGAACTTGCTGTAGAGACATTGTCTATGTTATTTGTTTTAATATTCGGCATTTGAGAATTGTAAATAAACCGGAAGACCCAAAACTGAAAATACGGAGGCTGTTGTAGAGACATTATAAGTGTAATTTTTTCTTTTATGTTCGGCATTTGCGACAAATGCAACAAATAAATTCTTCAGGTGTTTGCCATGTCCAACATTATTTTGAACAACCAAGCTGACTCTTATTATAAAGTAGTCACCACGCAAAATTAAAATATATACAACAATAAACCGTAAGACTCAAAAACTGAAAATAAGGACATTATAAGTGTCGTTTTTTCTTTGATGTTCGGCATTTGCAACAAATAAATTCTTCAGGTGTTTGCCATGTTCAACATTATTTTGAACAATCAAGCTGACTCTTATTAGACAGCTAAAGTAGTCACCACGCAAAATTAAAATATATATAACTATAAACCGCAAGACCCAAGAACTGAAAATAAGGAGGCTGCTGTAGAAATATTATAAGTGACGTTCTTTCTTTGATGTTCGGCATTTGAAACAGATGCAACAAATAATTTCTTCATGTGTTTGCCATGTTCAACAATATTGTGAACAATCAAAGTGACTCTTACTAAACAGCGAAAGTAGTCACCACACAAAATTAAAATATATGTAACAATAAACCGCAAGACCCAAAAACTGAAAATAAGGAGGCTGCTGTAGAGACATTATAAGTGTAGTTTTTTTCTTTGATGTTCGGCATTTGCAACAAATAAATTCTTCAGGTGTTTGCCATGTTCAACATTATTTTGAATAATCAAGCTGTGATTCTTATTAGACAGCTAAAGTAGTCACCACGGAAAATTAAAATATATAAACAAAAATAAACCGCAAGACCCAAAAACTGAAAATAAGTACGCTGCTGTAGAAACATTATAAGTGACGTTTTTTCGTTGATGTTCGGCATTTGCAACATATGGAACATATAAATTCTTCGGGTGATTGCCATGTTCAACATTATTTTGAACAATCAAGCTGACTCTTATTAGACAGCTAAAGTAGTCTAGTCACCACGCAAAATTAAAATATATACAACTATAAACCGCAAGACTCAAGAATTGAAAATAAGGAGGCTGCTGTAGAAACATTATAAATGACGTTTTTTCCTTGATGTTCGGCCTTTGAAACAAATGCAACAAATAAATTCTTCATATTTGCCATGCTCAACAATATTTTGAACAATCAAGATGACCCTTACTAGACAGCGAAAGTAGTCACCACGCAAAATTAAAATATACGTAACGATAAACCGCAAGACCCAAAAACTGAAAATAAAGCGGCTGCTGTAGAGACATTATAAGTGTAGTTTTTTCTTTGATGTTCGGCATTGCAACAAATGCAACAAATAAATTCGTCAGGTGATTGCCATGTTCAACATTATATTGAACAATCAAGCTGACTCTCATTAGACAGCTAAAGTAGTCACCACGCAAAATTAAAATATATACAACAATAACTGCAAGACTCAAAAACAGAAAATAAGGAGACTTCTGTAGAGACATAAGTGTAGTTTTTTCTTTGATGTTCGGCATTTGCAACAAATGCAAATTCTTCAGGTGTTTGCCATGTTCAACATTATTTTGAACAATCAAGCCGACTTATTAGACAGCTAAAGTAGTCACCACACAAAATTAAAATATATACAACAATAAACCCCAAGATCCAAGAACTGAAAATAAGGAGGCTGCTGTAGAGACATCATACGTGTAGTTTTTTCTTTGATTTCGGCATTTGCAACAAATGCAACAAATAAATTCTTCAGATGTTTGGCATGTTCAACATTATTTAAAACAATCAAGCTGACTCTTATTAGACAACCAAAGTAGACACCACGCAAAATTCAAATATATACGACAATAAACCGGAAGACCCAAAACTGAAAATAAGGAGGCTGTTGTAGAGACATTATAAGTCTAGTTTTTTCTTTGATGTTCGGCATTTGCAACAAATGCAACAAATAAATTCTTCAGGTGTTTGCCATGTTCAACATTATTTTGAACAATCAAGCCGACTTATTAGACAGCTAAAGTAGTCACCACGCAAAATTAAAATATATATAACTATAAACCGCAAAACCCAAGAACTGAAAATAAGGAGATTGCTGTAGAAACATTATAAGTGACGTTTTTTCTTTGATGTTCGGCCTTTGAAACAAATGCAACAAATAAATTCTTCAGGTGTTTGCCATGTTCAACAATAGTTTGAACAATCAAGATGACTCTTACTAGACAGCGAAAGTAGTCACCACGCAAAATTAAAATATATGTAACGATAAACCGCAAGACCCAAAAACTGAAAATAAGGATGCTGTTGTAGATACATTATAAGTGTAGTTTTTTCTTTGATGTTCGGCATTTGCAACAAATGCAACAAATAAACTCTTCTGGTGTTTGCCATGTTCAACATTATTTTAAACAATCAAGCTGTGACTCTTATTAGACAGCTAAAGTAGTCACCATGCAAAATTAAAATATATATAACAATAAACCGCAAGACCCAAAAACTGAAAATAGCCGGCATTTGCAACAAATGCAACAAATACATTCTTCTGGCGTTTGCCATGTTCAACATTAGTTTGAACAATCAAGCTGACTCTTATTAGACACCTAAAGTAGAGACCACGCAAATTAAAATATATACAACAATAAACCGCAAGACCCAAAAACTGAAAAGAAGGAGGCTGCTGCAGAGTGTAGTTTTTTCTTTGATGTTCGGCATTTGCAACAACTGCAACAAATAAATTCTTCTGGTGTTTGCCATGTTCAACATTATTTTCAACAATCAAGCTGTGACTCTTATTAGACAGCTAAAGTAGTCACCACGCAAAATTCAAATATATACGACAATAACCCGGGAGACCCAAAACTGAAAATAAGGAGGCTGTTGTAGAGACATTATAAGTGTAGTTTTTCCTTTGATGTTCGGCATTTGCAACAAATGCAACAAATAAATTCTTCAGGAGTTTGCCATGTTCAACATTATTTTGAACAATCAAGCTGACCCTTATTAGACAGCTAAAGTAGTCACCACGCAAAATTAAAATATATATAACTATAAACGGCAAGACCCAAGAACTGAAAATAAGGAGGTTGCTGTAGATACATTATAAGTGACGTTTTTTCTTTGATGTTCGGCCTTTGAAACAAATGCAACAAATAAATTCTTCATGTGTTTGCCATGCTCAACAATATTTTGAACAATCAAGATGACTCTTACTAGACAGCGAAGGTAGTCACCACGCAAAATTAAAATATATGTAACGATAAACCGCAAGACCCAAAAACTGAAAATAAGAAGGCTGCTGTAGAGACATTATAAGTGTAGTTTTTTCTTTGATGTTCGGCATTGCAACAAATGCAACAAATAAATTCTTCAGGAGATTGCCATGTTCAACATTATATTGAACAATCAAGCTGACTCTTATTAGACAGCTAAAGTAGTCACCACGTAAAATTAAAATATATACAACAATAAACCGCAAGACTCAAAAACTGGAAATAAGGAGGCTGCTGTAGACATCATAAGTGTTGTTTTTTCTTTGACGTTCATCATTTGCAACAAATACAACAAATAAATTCTTCAGGTGTTTGCCATGTTCAACATTATTCTGAACAATCAAGCTGTGATTCTTATTAGACAGCTAAAGTAGTCACCACGCAAAATTAAAATATATATATAAGAATAAACCGCAAGATCCAAAAACCGAAAATGAGGAGGCTGCTGTAGACATTATAAGTGACGTTTTTTCTTTGGTGTTCGGCATTTCCAACAAATGCAACAAATAAATTCTTCAGGCGTTTGCCATGTTCAACATTATTTTGAACAATCAAGCAGTGACTTACTAGACAGTGAAAGTAGTCACTACGCAAAATTAAAATATATATAGCAATAAACCGCAAGACCCAAAAACTGAAAATAAGGAGGCTGCTGTAGAAACATTATAAGTGTAGTTTTTGTTTGATGTTCGCCATTTGCAACAAATGAAACAAATTTTTCAGATGATTGCCATGTTCAATATAATTTTGAACAATCAAGCTGATTCTTAGAAGTAGTCACCACGCAAAATTAAAATATATATAACAATAAACCGCATAAACTGATAAGGCGGCTGTTCTAGAAGCATTACCTATAAGTGTAGTTTTTCCTTTGATGTTCGCCATTTGCAACAAATGCAACAAATATATTCTTCAGGTGTTTGCCATGTTCAACATTATTCTGAACAATCAAGCTGTGACTCTTATTAGACAGCTAAAGTAGTCACCACGCAAAATTAATATATATAACAATAAACCGCAAGACCCAAAAACTGTAGAGACATTATAAGTCTTTGATGTTCGCGAATGCAACAAATTCTTCAGGTGATTGCCATGTTCAACATTTTTTTGAACAATCAAGTTGACTCTTATTGGACACCTAAAGTAGAGACCACACAAAATTAAAATATATACAACAATAAACCGCAAGACCCAAAAACTGAAAAGAAGGAGGCTGCTGTAGAGACATTATAAGTGTAGTTTTTTCTTTGATGTTCGGCATTTGCAACAAATGCAACAAATAAATTCTTCTGGTGTTTGCCATGTTCAACATTATTTTGAACAATCAAGCTGACTCTTATTAGACAGCTAAAGGAGTCACCACGCAAAATTAAAATATATACAATAAACCGTAAGACCCAGAAACTGAAAATAAGGAGGCTGCTGTAGACATTATAAGTGACGTTTTTTCTTTGATGTTCGGCATTTGCAACAAATGCAACAAATAAATTCTTCAGGTGTTTGCCATGTTCAATATTATTTTAAACAATCAAGCTGTGACAGCTAAAGTAGTCGCCATGCAAAATTTCCCCTGGAATTCAATTAGAATTTGAGAATTGTTTATATTTAGAACACCATTCTAACAATAAATCGCAAAACCCAAAAACTAAAATAAGGAGACTGCTGTAGAGACATTATCAGTGTCATTTTTGCTTTGATGTTCGGCATTTGATGAAAACAACATTCCAAATATCTTGTCCACATCGCTGAACATTGTACAAGGCCAATAAATTCATTCAAGAATTGTTTATTTTTAAAATATGATTCAAAACAATAAATCGCAAGACCTGAAATCTGAATGTAACTAGGTTAGTGTAGAGGCATTATCGTCTAGTTATGATGTTTTGCATTTGATTAAAACAATGTGTCAAATATTGTTCACATTATTGTACAGTTCCAAAAGACAGCTTGGTGTTCATATTATATTAAGATTTTCTTTAATTATAGTAGAACAGACAAAATATTCGAGATTTTCTTTTTCTTCTACAACAATCAGCTGAAATTCCACTAACACTGTTGTTTTGGAACGTTGTTACAAAATAATTCTATGCTGATGTTAAGGAAACATCAGCTATGAATCCTATCAGAAAACTTAAGCAGTGTCCATCTGACATTACATTTTTCTTCGATTATAACCCTGTTAAAATAATTGAGATTTTATTCTACAATCATCGACTGAAATTGAACTACATTTGGGTTTGTTTAAGATACCATTTAGAGTACCATTTAAAACATTAAATCGAAAGGCATAAAAGCTGATAGTAACGAAGTATCTTTTTTGCTCTGATGTTCGGCATTTGATTAAAGATAATGTCGCTAATATCTTGTCATATCATTTAAAGGTAAAGGGCCAAGTTGAAGAATTGTTTATACTTAGAATACCACTCAAAAGAATAAATCGAAAGACCTGAAAACTGGAAGTAACCAAGTTGCTGTAATCATTACCGGTCTCTTCTCCTGTCTTGATGTTTGACAATCGACAAAAACAATGACCCAAATACATTGTCCACATTAACCCAAAAAGCTCAGTTGAGAATTATTTTTATTTAGAACACTATTCAAAACAAGAAATCTGGCATAAAAGTTTAAACTAACGAAGTTGCTGCAGAGACATTACCAGTGTCTTTTTGCTTTGATATTTAGCGTTTGATAAAATAGTGTCCCAAATTTTACAAAGCCAAAGCGCACATTTGAAAATTGTTATATTTAGAATATCATTCAAAATAAATTGAAAGACCTGAAAGCTCAAAGTAACGAAGTTGCTGTAAGATACAGTATCGGTGGTTTTCGCTTTGATGTTCGGCATTTGATAAACTAATGTCCCAAATCTCTTGTCCACATAACTGCACGAGGCAAAAGCGTCATTTGAAAATTGTTATATTTAGAATGTCATTCAAAATAAATCGAAAAATATGAAAGTTCAAAGCAACGAAGTTGCTAAAGACGCTATTAGTTAGTGTCTTGTTTTTATTTTGATGTTCGGCATTTGATGAAAACAGCGTTCCAAATATATTGTCCACATCACTATACAAGGCCAAAGAGCTGATTTGGAAATTGTATATATTTAGAGTACCAATGAGGACAATAAGTCGCAATACCTGAAAGCTGAAAGTACCGAATATACCGAACTTGCTGTAGATACATTATCGTTTTATTTTGTTCCGAGGTGGCATTTAATTAAAATAATGTCCCAAATATCTTGTCCACGTCATCGAATCAGGCCATGAGCTCATTTGAAAATTGTTTATATTTAGAATACCATTCAAAACAACACATCGCTGGTCCCGAAAAGTGAACCTAAAGTAACGAAGTTGTTGGTCAGAAATCACTGATGACCTTCCAGTTTTTGTATTGATTTTCGGTATTTGATGAAAACAATGTGTCAAATATCTTGTCCACACATTGTACATGGCCAAACAGAGTACCCTTCAAAAAAATCGTAAGCACAGAAGCTGAACTCATAAAAGTAACGAAGCTGCTTTAGAGAAATTTTCGAAAACATCATCGCTGTCCATCAATACAGCTATCAAAGTAAAATTTGAGAATGTCATAATTTTTTCATAAAGTAATGTGCTGGTTTGTTTACTCCCTCGCATTTGTCGGAGTAGTTGATTAACGAAAATACAAAAGAAAACATTCGTTCTCATCTGCAACAAATAAATTCTTTAGGTGTTTGCCATGTTCAACATTATTTTGAACAATGTGTGACTCTTATTAGAGTAGTGACCATACTAAATAAATTTTCGACGCAGGTGATATAACCCACAGATTTTTACAATCATAGTCTGGAATTCAATTAGAAATTAACTGCTCAATTGAGAATTGTTTATATTTAGGGTACTATTCTAAACAAGTCGCAATAAGAACCATAATAACGAGGTTGCTGTAGAAACATTATCAATGTCATTTTTGTTCTGATGTTCGGCATTAGACAAAAACAGTATCCCAAATATCTTGTCCACATCATTGTTCGAGGCCGAAAAGTTCATTTTAGAACTGTTTATATTAAGAATACTATTCAAAACAATAAATCGAAAAACATAAGCTGAAAGTAACCAAGTTGTTGTAGACATATTATCGGTGCCTTTTCTTGATGTGATTTTCGGCGTTTGATTAAAACAATGTCCTAAATATCATGCCCACATTATTGCACAATGCCAAAGAGCTCATTTGAAAAATGTTTATACGGGAAATCGAAAGACATGAAAGCTCAATGTAACGAAGTTGATGGAAAGACATTATCGGTGTCATTTGATTAAGATAATGTTCCAAATATCTTGGCCACATCATTTTACAAGGTCAAAGTGCTCAATGGAAAATTGTTTATATTTATAAAAAAATGAGAAACTAATAAATCGCAAGAACTGAAAGCTGAAAGTAACGAAGTTGCTGTAGTAATTATCGGTCTCTTTCTTTGTTTTGAGGTTCGGCATTCGATAAAAACAATGTCTCAAATATCTTGTCCACATTATTGTACAAGGCCAAAAAGCTCTTGAGAATTGTTTATATTTAGAATACCATTCAAAATAATAAATTGCAAGACCTGAAAGCTAAAAGTAACGAACTTGCTGTAGTCATTATCGATCTTTTCTGTTGTTTTGATGTTCGGCCTTCGACAAAAACAACGGTGCCAATTATCTCGTCCACATCTTGTCCACATCATTGTACAACGAAGTTGTAACTGGTGACCTAGTACCTACGGTTTTTCGAGTATAGTGTGCTGGGTCCTCTGATATTCCTGCTATATGTGAATGATTTACCACATCACATAAACTCTGCAAAGGTTTACATGTATGCTGATGTGTCATCATTTATAGTTGAGGCAAAAACTCCTGAACTAGAGAAACGTAAACAATCTTTTACATTTATTTAATGATTGGTGCTTTGGAAATGGGCTTATGATAAATTATAGCCAAAACAGTTTGTATTCATTTTATATCATTTCATAAAATAACAAAAATTTAAAAAAAAAACGGAAAATTGTTTTCATTCACTGTACTGCTGGATCCCGGACCCGGATGACTGACATCTACGTCGGTGGGGGTGCAGCTGTTGAGGTGGAAGCGGTGATGCTGGTTGGCGGCGATGACGCCCACACGGCCATGTTTAAGCTGTAATAGAAACATATTAATAATTTTACGGTTTAAGGTTGAAATTTTGCAATATGATGAAAATACACATAAACCGTACACGTTATGGCATTTAAAATGACTTGCTATTGTTCCAAATATATATGTTTTGTTAAATTTGATGGTAGCAAAACAAATATGCAGAAAAATGGGTTAAATACCTAGTGTATCAGAGTTCGAAAATGTTGCTCCTGGTAATTTGAGTAATTTAAAATCCCACTCATGAATCATAGTAGAGTCGAATTGATTTAATTTAATTTTTTTCGGCAACATTCCACCTGCAATTTTATTGTTGATTCTTATGTATTATGACCTCCTGATTACGAAAAAAATATTTGTGCCCAAAAATTCCCTGTGCGTCAAAAGTTATATGCACTTTTTGACGCGCTTTCATGCATTTTCAACTTATCTGCTTAATATATCTTGTACTAGTAATCGGATGGTAATTTTCAAAATATTGGCTTATTTGGAATTGCAGAATGTTGTCGCCGAAAAAAATCCATTCAACTGCACTACATCAAGAATATAAGAATTCAGTCAACAGTAAAATTGCGATCGCAAAGAAGATATTTAATGATATAAGGAGCAGTAGCAATAAACTGCCTCAAAAGCGGTAAAAAATAGTAGAACCAGAGCTCGTTGTCGAGAAAAGATGATGAAAATGTTACTCCTGCTAATTTCAGTAATTTAAAATCCCAGTCAGGACTACCAAGAACATGAGACTTCAGTCAACAGTAAAATTGTGATCGCAAAGAAGACATGTAATGAAATAAGTAGCAATAGCAATAAACTGACTCAAAATGTTCAAAAATTGTAGAACCAGTCAGGATCACTAACCAGTGATGCACAATTTCATGAAACTTAAAATTTGTGAAATTTCAATGACATTTTTGTGAAAGTTTGGAATTCATCTGAAATTTATGAAATTTCTGAAATATACACTAGAGCCCTTTCCAACGCGATAGGGACTCACTCACTTCTGGAGGCCAGGAGTGATGATATGGTGCCTTCCTTCTCCTTCACAGAACCCTTTGAGGTTGTCATCCCCAATAGGGAAGACTGGAACCCACTCGAGGACATACTCAGGCCCGCCGATATCGTCTGGTTCACAGACGGATCGAGGTTTGAGGAAAGTGCTGGAGCGGGGATATACGGTGAAAGCCCCAGGGCTGAAGCTTCTTATGCCTTGGGCAAATTCGCCACGGTATTCCAGACAGAAATTTTTGCTATTTTGGTCTGCGCACAGAAGAATATCCGAAGGAAATATTCCAACAGGCACACATATATATATATATATATATATATATATATATATATATATATATATATATATATATATATATATATATATATGTAGCGACAGTCAAGCGGCCCTCAAGGCCCTTGCATCAGTCCGGACCAAGTCAATCCTGGTTCAAAACTGTAGACAGGCTCTCTGTGAACTCGGCTCATCCAACTGGGTCAAGCTTCTCTGGGTGCCAGGACACAGCAACATCGAGGGTAACGAGCGGGCAGACGCTCTGGCCAGAGGGGGGTCTCAGAGGCCCCTACTGGGTCCGGAGCCGGCTCTCGGTTACCCTAGATCAAATGCCAAGAAGTCAGTAGAAGACTGGACACGGTCCCAGTTCTTTGACTTCTGGGCCTCCTACCCAGGACTCCGGCAAGCGAGGCTCCTGATCTCGGGGCCCTTGCCGAAGCGAGCAGAACAAATCCTGCGACTAAACAGGAAACAGGTCAGAACCGTGGTAGGTCTTTTGACTGGACACGGCTCTTTCAGAAAACACCTGTACACTATGGGGGTGGTTGACAACCCCGACGTCAGGTTCTGCGGAGACGAGGAGGAGACTTCCATCCACGTTCTTACTTCCTGCCCTAGTCTTATGTACTTGAGGCACAAACACTTCGGCATTGGTTTTCCGGTGCCGGAGGAAATAAGGAATGCCCCTATAGGAAGGGTTTTGGCCTTTGGGTTAGAATCCGGCCTGGATGGAGGAATTCAATAAATTCGTAGCGGTAGCACAATGGGCCACAAGGCCTGAGTGCGGCGACTCTCAGTCGCCCCGCTAAAAGAAGAAGAAGGATCACCAAGTATATAAGAATTCAGACAACAGTAAAATTGTGATTGTAAAGAAGATATTTAATGAAATACGCAAAAATAGCAATAAACTGCTTCAAAAGCGGTAAAGAAGCATCACCAAGAAAGAACATGAGAACTCAGTCAATAGTAAAATTGTGATCGCAAAGAAGATTTTTAATGAAATAAGTAGCAATAGAAATAAAAAATAGAACCAGAGCTCGTTCGTCGAGTAACATCTGTACCTCAGGTCGAATTTTCGTCAGAAGATGAAAATGTTGCTCTTACTAATTTCAGTAATTTAAAATCCCACTCAGGATCACCAAGAACATGAGAATTCATTTGACAATAAAATTGCGATCGCAAAGAATAACTTAATTATATAAGTAGAAGTAGCAATAAACTGCCTCAAAAACGGTAAAAAATATTAGAACCAGAGCTGGTTTGTCGAGAAACATCAGTACTTCAGGTCGAATTTCCGTCAGAAGATAAAAATGTTGCTTTTACTAATTTCAGTAATTTAAAATTCCACTCATGATCATCAAGAACTAACCAGCTATCAAATGTACATCCGTGAGATCTTTAATGATGCAAGTCTGGTAGTGGTGTTAATCTCTGTGTTTGACCTTGGAGAAACATAATTTCAATATTGGCACTCTCGAAAATAATACGTTTGAGTGCTGCACGCGAAAAAAAATGGCCGCCAACTCAAACACTTTTTCCCATTTTTCCAAGTAACCATAGGGATTTCGAAAAAGATCCGTTATACAAAAACAATTGCTACATCAATTCTACAGAGAAAAGGTTATTACTTTTTGTTTTAGGACTAACCGTTTTTTCAAAAAGTTTACTATTATAGTTTTCAAAAATAGAAACGAATATGTTTAAGTATGAGGGTTTTGCCAGTGCATATTAACATATTTGATATTATTTCTAGACAGAAATTTGTGACTGTTTAACAATAATATATAAGTAATATATTACAAACATCAATAAATTAACAAATACCCCCATCTCCCCTATATTCAATAGAGAGAAGAGATCACAGGGAAACAGTCTCTATTTTTGGCTATAACATACTTGAATCGTCATTATACCAAGGGAAACGTGTTTTTTTCACTAAGATAACTATCTGTGAAGTATTTAGGCGGCATAGTCATGTTCCAAAATGATTCTTATTCAAGCTACATTTATTCTCAACATTATCTTTTTTGAATCATCTCTATATTTGTGTTAGGAGATAAGCAAAGTGAAAATTCACAACAGCAAGCGGGAATTTGAGTGATGATAGTTGCAGTAGCACTAATTCAAGCTCCTTTATTGTAAGAACACGTTAAGACAAAAAGAAAGAATTAGACAAACAAACAGGTAGCCAGAGCCATTTTTGTAACAAATTGTTCTATTGTCCATTGAATACAGAGAAGTTCGGAAACCGATTGACATGTTAAGACTAAGGAAGGTATGTCCCGCCTTCTAGGTTTCAGTTATCATCAACCCTTTTGAATTAAATATTTGAAATGGAGAAATCAAAGTGCTTTGAAAATTTATCAGGTCAATCAGTTTGTATGTCTCCTGATGGTTGGCCAAATGTAATAAACCGACAATGTGTGCAGTTTTGATATTAGAAAATGGCAACAGTTTTCTTTCTGGAAAGTATAGATACACCAGGACATCCACACACTGGTGATTATCTTGCAAACTTGGCAATTGATTTAATAAATACGTGCAAAAATGCAGCGGCGGCTGGTGAAATTTCAATTTTTTTTTCTCGTCTGTGGCGCATGGGACCCATACGAAATTTGGGAAATAACATCTAGAGAAGCACTTCTCTAATGACCCCTAAGAAATTTTGAAAAAGCAGTTTGCGAAAAAATTTTTGAAAATTTGCTAGCCTCCCCTGGGTCTAGGGACCCCTGTTTACTTTTATTTTTTTTTGTCATATGCATTTGACTTTTCATAAAAATGCATCGACAGATTTTAGAGTTTGTGAAAATATTTTCATTACTAACTGAAATACAATGAACTGAAATTTTGTAATTTACAATTTAACAAATTACAATATTTCAATTCGTTGTATCTCAGTTAGTAATGAAAATATTTTCACAAACTCCAAAATCTGTCGATGCATTTTTATGAAAAGTCAAATGCATATGACAAAAAAAAATAAAAGTAAACAGGGGTCACTAGACCCAGGGGAGGCTAGCGAATTTTCAAAAATTTTTTCGCAAACTGCTTTTTCAAAATTTTTTAGGGGTCATTAGAGAAGTGCTTCTCTAGATGTTATTTCCCAAGTTTCGTATGGGTCCCATGCGCCACAGACGAGAAAAAAAATATTGAAATTTCACCAGCCGCCACTGCAAAAATGAGTATAACTGCAAAGTTACTAGTTTGGTCACAGATAATGCAGCAAACATGAACAATTTGAGGAAAAAAATTGCCGAGGAAAAGTTCAATAAGTAGACGAAATATAGGTAAAGGCAAATAAAACAAGTCCAAAATGCCAGATCCAGCAGACGCTACAAATGCTAACCTCAATTTGGACTCGGCGGCGGGAGTATCAGGAATGCGCCCACCTAAGCAGATTGTCTTAAACACCGAAAATATGTCACTTATATGGAAAAACTGGATTCAACAATTCGAGTGGTATACAATAGCAACTCAGCTGTACAAAAAACCCCCTGAGGTACAAGCAGCAACCTTTATGTCAGCGATTGGCCCAGAAGTAATAACAATATTCAACAACTTCAGTTTAACAGAAGTAAAACAAAAAGACATTAACGTCATCACAGCAAAGTTCCATGCATATTTCATTCCAAAAATACACATTCCATTTGAGATATACACGTTTTTTAAACTTGTTCAGAAGGAAGATGAAACATTTGACGAATTTTTGACTACCTTTAGAACCAGCGGCGGCTGGTGAAATTTCAATATTCTTTTTCTCGTCTGTGGCGCATGGGACCCATACGAAATTTGGGAAATAACATCTAGAGAAGCACTTCTCTAATGACCCCTAAAAAATTTTGAAAAAGCAGTTTGCGAAAAAATTCTTGAAAATTCGTTAGCCTCCCCTGGGTCTAGGAGCTCCTGTTTATTTTTATTTTTTTTTGTCATATGCATTTGACTTTTCATAAAAATACAACAACAGATTTTGGAGTTTATGAAAATATTTTCATTACTAACTGAGATACAACGAATTGAAATATTGTAATTTGTTAAATTGTAAATTACAAAATTTCAGTTCATAGTATTTCAGTTAGTAATGAAAATATTTTCACAAACTTCAAAATCTATTATTGTATTGTTATGAAAAGTCAAATGCATATGACAAAAAAAAATAAAAATAAACAGGAGTCCCTAGACCCAGGGGAGGCTAACGAATTTTCAAAAATTTTTTCGCAAACTGCTTTTTAAAAATTTTTTAGGGGTCATTAGAGAAGTGCTTCTCTAGATGTTATTTCCCAAATTTCGTATGGGTCCCATGCGCCATAGACGAGAAAAAAAATATTGAAATTTCACCAGCCGCCACTGATTAGAACCCAAGCAAAGAAATGCGATTTTAGCATTCTCAATGACAGCTTACTAAGGGATAAAATAATTTTTGAGGTCAGATCGGACAATGTTCGAGAAAAATTACTCACTGAGGGAGATATCAGCCTAGAAAAAGCAGTGACGATCTGTCGTACTAGCGAACAAGCTAATAAGCAACTAAAAGAAGTCCAGAGCGCTGAATCAAGCCAAGTACACTCATTAAAAAGTAACAAACATAAAAGCAATGACAGTGATAAATCTGATATTTTCAGCTGTAGAAGGGCGGAACCAAGCACAAAAGACAGAACTGCCCAGCTTTTAAAAACAAATGCGAAACGTGCAACAAAAAAGGACATTTCTCAAATCAGTGTTGGACGAATAAATCCAAAAAGGAAAAAACAAACAGGAAAAAAGTTAATGCTGTACAAGAGGAAAACGAGGACAACTCAGAAAAGGAAGTATTGTACGTTCGTTCAGTTACGAAAAATAATAAAGAAGACTGGCACGAAATGGTCAAAGTTAACAACAAAAAGTTTCAAATAAAATTGGGCACAGAAGCTCAATGTAATGTTCTACCAAAGTACGTAGTAGAAAAACTAGGCTCTGATATGAAGCCATCAAAAAGACTCATAACTTTCAGTCATTGGAGAGACAACAGTAAAGTGTCAGCTAAGAAAACAAAGAAGCGAATATACTTTTCAAAGTTTTAGAAGAAGAAGTACCACCCATCCTTGGAAGAAAATCCTGTCAAGACTTAGGCCTAATAGTTAGGATCGAAGAAATAAATTGCATCATGAATTTTCTACTTAAAAATGTCCCAAACACAGAATGTTCCATGGATGACATCCTTATATATGCTGAGACGAAAGAAAAATTACAAGAAATCAGAGAAAGGGTGATTAAAATTCTGAAAGAGGCTGGTTTAAAACTAAACAGAGATAAATGCATATTTGAGACAAACAAAGTGAAGTTTCTGGGTCACATCTTATCTAATAAAGGACTATCGATCGACCCAGACAAGGTGACAGCTATCAACAAACATCCACTAACAAAACCGAACTTCAAAGGCATGGTTACCTACCTAAACAAATTCATTCCTAATATGTCGGAGCTAACGGAGCCATTACGAAAACTCTTTAAAAAAGACACAGAATTTGATTGGAACTTTGAACAAGACGAAGCTTTTGTCAAAATTAAGAAACAGTTGACAACCGCTCCACTATTAAAATTTTATGATGTAAACAAAGATGTAACTCTTTCGGTTGACGCAAGCTCAAAAAGCGTAGGCGGCGTTTTAATGCAGGAAGGACAGCCTGTAGCATATGCTACAAGAGCGCTGACCAGTTCACAACAGAACTACCCACAAATAGAAAAAGAAGCACATGCAATCAAAGGGGCTTGTCAAATTTTTCACGAGTATATTTATGGAAAAAGATTGACAATTGAGACGGATCACAAACCATTGGAAGTAATTTTCAAAAAGCCCATTCAATCTGCCCCTCCTAGGTTACAAAGAATTCTATTTGACATCATACAATACTCGCCCAAGATAATTTATAAAAAATGCACAGAGATTCCAATAGCAGATATATTAAGTCGCGATTGTGAACAAGAAAATACCGAAGAAGAAGAAGAGCTACAAGTTCAAATCGTCTTATCGATGACCAAAAAAGCAAGAGAAGAACTCATAAAGGCAACGAAAGAAGACGAAGAACTACAATCTCTCATAACCTTTATTATGAACGGTTTTCCAAACGAAAGGCAAGAACTACCTGAAAATCTAAGACATTACTTTAATTTCCGTGACGAATTAGCATATTATAAACACCTGGTATTCTAAGGTAAATCACAAATTAAGAAAATGTTAGTAAACATTCATACTGGACATTTCGGTATCCAGAGTTGTCTACGTCGTGCGAGACAATTACTCTATTGGAGAGGACAATATGACGACATAACTAGGTACATAACGAAATGTAGTGTTTGTGAGCGTACCCAGAAATCTAACCCCAAAGAGACAATCTTAAACAAACCCGTACCTGATCTACCATGGCAAAGAGTAGCCACATTCAAAGGCCACGTTTATATAGTGATAATCGACAGTTATTCAGGCTACACAGATTTCAAACAGCTAAATAATCAATCAAGCGCCGAAATAATTAAACACCTCAAGAATTGGTTCGCAACACATGGAATTCCCGAGACACTGGAATCCAACAATGGATCGCAATACACGTCTAGTAAATTTAAACTTTTTATACAGAATTAGGGATTCGAACATCAAACCAGTAGCCCCTATCATCCTAGAGGCAATGGACTAGCAGAAAGAGGCGTTTAAATAGCAAAAAACATCCTAAGAAAATGCTCCATTGATAAATCGGACGTGCAATTAGCACTTCTAAATTACAGAAACACTCTAAGAAATACAAACTTAGGTTCCCCGAACCAACGCATATTCAGCAGAATAACGAGATCCTTAATACCCACCTCTACAAATAACCTTCAACCGCAAATAATAAATAGTGTTGACAAAGAACTAAAGAAGCTACGTGAGAAACAGAAACAATATAGTGATAGACATGCAACTAGCAATAAAGAATTACAAGTAGGAGACAAAATAAGATACCAAATAAGCCATAGAAATTGGAAAGGAGGCGAAATTAAAGAAATGAACGAAAATCACAGATCAGTAATAATACAGTCGCAAGAAGGAAAATTATATAGAAGAAACTCGGGTATCGTACATAAAACCAACGCAGACATGACACAGATGGAAAACAAAGAACTTGTAGTTGTGCCCAGCACCAGTGAACAAGTTACATCAAATCAACCACCTCAACCACCTGTTAATGATCCCAGTCGTAGCCTACGTAAATGATTCCATCAGGCCTCCGCATTGCACTCGAGTCTGCCTGTGACGTCACGAAAGGAGTCCTTTGATATTACAAAGCTACTACTGAGGCAGCAGGTGGATTTCGCTCGTTTTTGCAAGATTAATATTTTATTTCTTCGTATAATTACTTCCACATCCAGTGGAAGTATAGTAACGACAAAAAAATTTTTAAAAATTTTTATTGTTCAAATAGGCTTAGAATGTCATGAAACGTCGAGATTTTAAGTTTGAGTGAAAAAAATTTTTGTCTGTCTGTCGGTCTGTCGAGATATTGACTTGAAATTTGGTACACATATGTACTTTAACGAGATCTAGAACTAGATTATATTTTCATCTTGTTCCGTCGAAGGGTTGGGGGGTAAATTGGGGTAAATTTGGGGTAAATAGGTAAATAAAGCAGGTAAGAGTCCATAAAATTGATATTTAGTATATACAAGAGAAGCTTAGGTCTCAAAAAAAATTTTGGCATTAACCACCCCCATTATCACACCCTACCCCATTATTAAAGGGGATGAAAAAAAATTGTGATTTAGTGTGTGTATAAGAACCAGAAACCTCAAAATATTTTTTTACTTCGTCCAACCCCACTACCACCCCCTATCACCACCCCCACTCCACTACCGATGTGGGATATCGTTTTATGGGTTTTTGGGATAGAGGATTTCAAATATTATATTATTAAAGTTCCATAAACGATTATTTCCACATATAAAATTTTTTCGTTGTGAGTGACGGATAGAAAATCTGTATGTGGAAGTAGTGATTCCTTGGGCAGCGGTTTTTGTTTAGTATTAAGTTGAGTATGGATTAGTGCCAACTAATTGGGTTTCAGTTTGTATTGGAGTCGAATGAAAAGTGAGTTATTTAAATATTTAATGTGCCTAACACAGTAATAGTGCAAATAGATTGAGAGAAATACTATATATAAATGATTCAGTCTCCTAATACTAATAATCCTAATAGTTATTGAAATTAGATCTTGATTTATTACTGTATCTTTATACTGTGAACCGAGCTGTGAACGTTATGAAAGCGCCCTTAATTAATGAATGTCAAACACAGGTAAGAATGCCCCGTCGGTATTGTGTGCCAGTGCAAATCAAATTACAATAAACAACGATATACTACTGTGTTTCGTTTTCCGTCGGACAAAAACCTGGCAAAAGAATGGTCTCACTGCATGACCGAAAACATTTTATCTCGAATCAACATTCAGTAATCTGCGTTAATTACTTTAGTAAGCAATTCCACTTCAACATCCAGTGGAAGTCTAGTAAAGACAAAAAAAATTTTAAAAACTTTTGTTGTTCAAATAGGCTTAGAATGTCATGAAACGTCGAGATTTTAAGTTTGAAAAAAAAATTTCTGTCTGTCACTTTTTTGTGCGCACGATTACTCTGGAACCGTTTAAGATATTGACTTGAAATTTGGTACGCGTATGTCTTTTACCAAGATCTGGAACCATTTTCATCTTATTCCGTTAAAGGGTTGGGGGTAAATTGGGGGTAAATGGAGGTAAATAGGTAAATCAAGCAAGCAAGAGCCCATAAAATTGGTATTTAGTATATATCTAATGTCTCAAAAAAAAAATTGGGATTAGCCACCCCCCTTACTACCCCCACCCCATTATAAAAGGGGGTGAAAAAAATGGTGATTTAGTGTGTATACAAGAACCAAAGGCCTCAAAATATTGTTTTACTTCATCCATCCCTAATATCACCCCGTGTCACTACCCCAAAAATTTTGTATGTGGAAATAATTGTTTATAGAACCTTAATAATATATTTGAAATTGTCTACCCCAAAAACCCATAAAACGATATCTCACACTGTAGTGGGGCCGGGGTGGTGATAGGGGGTTGGATGAAGTAAAAAAATATTTTGAGGCTTTTGGTTCTTGTACCCACACTAAATCGCAATTTTTTTTCAACCCCTTTAATAATGGGGTAGGGGTGGCTAATGCCAAAAAATTTTTTTGAAACCTTAGCTTCTCTGGTATACACTAAATACCAATTTTATGGACTCTTACCTGTTTGATTTATCTATTTACCCGCCCCCATTTACTTCATTTACCCCCCAACTTTTCGACGGAATGAGATGGAAATATAATCCAGTTTATTTATTTATTTTTAGAAAACTATTTGTGTTTTTATAATATATTTTATTATTAATTATATAAAGTAAATCATTTTTAAGCATACGTTTACATTTTTTGTTGTATTCGTTCATATAATTTTGTTAGAAACATTCAAGAAAGTGTTAACACTTTCTTGGATGAGTTTCTTTCTTGACTTTAAGTATGTACCGTAACGCTAGGACTCCGACGGCCGCCATTAGAATTGAATGCGTAGGCCTGATGGAATCATTTACGTAGGCTACGGTCCCAGTCGGGGTGTATGTAGTAGTTTAACTTATATCAATAGATACAAAACCAGTAGTGATCAAAAGCATCTAGGGGATCAATCATATGTTGTTAATATTAAGAAATTGTACAATAAATATAAAATAGTCCCCTTTTAATAATAAAACGACAGGTAGGTAGATATAAATATCTAATCTATAAATATCAATCAGTGTTACTAACTACCCACCTAATTAATAAGTTTATTAGACATATTTAAATGAATGAAAGTAAAAACGTACGCATAAAATGAGTTTTATTGTTGAAACAAATTTTCTATTTGGATAGATAAATATGTAGTATGTAGTTTATGTAGGCCCTACATAAATAGCATTCTAATTCGTTCATATCTGCCTCGAAATCTTTAATAACGTTGTTACAGGAACGACATTTGCACTCGTTGCAACATTTTAGGCCTTCCTTAAAACAAGCACATTTTCGATTGTCACAATTTTTATCCGAACAATGAACACTTAATGATTTTCGACAACCGCCACGTCTACGCGACTAATCTGACCAACCCTGCATGCGAGGTGTATTAATTGCGTCCCAATGTCGCATTCAGCGCTAATAAAAAAAAATCGCTGTTGCCACACGGTACATTTTAGGAAAAAATATATTGTTTCAAAAACTTTTGTGATTATTAGGCTTTATTTTCTACGCTGCATGTATGTAAATATTTCCAAAAATAAAAAATTTGATCGATTGGTGAAGATTTCAATACATAAAATATACTTATATTTTTAGTTTATCTGATTTTTAGAGAAATGAAAGTGCGAATTGTGCCCAAACCGTTTATATTGGTAAAAGCGCTACAGTATCTACTTTAATTTGACACAAAACAAATTTCGGTACCTTTAATAGTGGCAACAAAAAAAAAAACACAATTTTATTTAAAAATACATTTTTTCACTTTTTATTGATTTAAAAGGTTCGAGACCACAAAAAAATGTAAAATATGATTTCATATGCCCGGTGACATACTCAAAGGAACCTAACATGTTTGACCTGGTTCTACGCCAAAAAAAAAACGACACGATAGACTTACGAAATCGCTGCTATAGGTATCGGCGCACGCCAAGTGACGTCACTCTACGGACTGTTGGCCGGCCGAGCGTGTTTCTATTCAAATGCGAATATCTCTGTGGCTATTGATTCAATTGAGCTGAATTTTTTTTCTGAGGCTATTGGTTTGTTATACTTTAAAATGAGGAAGAAAAAGTAGGAAACTGCCATATCACTAAATGACCCTACTTGAAAAAGTGGTATTACAAATACGTTTTCGTCAAAAAACTCGAAACGTATTACATTGAGCAAAATATGATAGAGTCAAATAAGAAAGCTACTAAATTAAGGATAAATTTCGTTTTTTTCTAATTTTTTTAGAGTTAATGGTTTCGGAGATCTGGAGCCCTAAAGATTGCGTCCGAACGATTATATTTAGTTTAAATGTTAAATATCTCAGAAACTATGGCACTTAGGCCAAAAACGGTAATAACCAAAATGAAAAATTATTAATTAGGCTTTCCAATGATTTTTTTCCTATTTTTATAGCAAAAAAAAGAAGTTATGACAGAAACAATGTACTTTTTCACATTTTTTTTAAATAAAAAAGTCGCAAATTTGTTACGGTAAGTAGTCAGTAATTAAAAAAATATATTCATATACAGTGTGTCCCGCTTTTCATAAATCCACCTTAATATCTCAGTTATTAATAATGCGATTTTCTTCAAATTTGGGTGATAATTATATGTAGGAAAAATGAATTATTTGGCATAGTAAAAATTTTCATTCTTCATTGGCGTGCGGTTTTATAAGGTAGGTTTTTTGGCAAAAGGATATTAGGGCTTATTTTAGACAAATTTTTCTATCATATTTGGATTCAGCATGTCCAAAAACCTCATAATCCATATTCTCCATGATCTCAAAAACGGATTATGGCAGAAACGAAATATTAATTAATTTCTTAAAAAACACTTTTTTAATTTTTTATAACTTTATTTAATTGCTATAACAAACATAAAAACAACTTTTTTTAAATACTGGTCTCTTCAACATAACCACCTTCCAATAAAATACACTTTTCACCAACCCTTCTTAACCGTTCAATCACTTTTCTTAAAGTTTGGGGAGTAATTTCTTGACACGCTTGCCTAATCCTATGGCAAAGCTCTTGTCTGTTACGCGGCCGAGTAGCATACACTTTATTTTTCATAGAAAAAAGTCACAAGGGGTAATATCAAACGATCTAGGTGGCCACGGTTCTAAAGGGCTATTTCTACCTATCCACCTCATAGGGAAATTTGCATTTAAAAAATTTCTAACTATCAGAGAATTGTGCGCCAGGGCACCATCTAACTGAAAGTATACATTTTCTCTCCGTGCTAAAGGCATTTCCATAAAAAAATCATCTAAATCATTTTGTAAAAAATTTAGAAAATTTTCTGCGTTGAGGTTATCCAGGAAAAAGGGGCCAACAATTTGTTCGTTTATTATGTCACACCACACGTTAACTTGTTCACTGTATTGGTTTACAGTTAGATACAACGTTGGGATTTTCGGCTGCCCAATATCTACAATTTTGTCTAGATACCACACCGTTTGTCGTAAATGTTGCCTCGTCACTAAACAGTACGTTCTTTAAAAAAAAATCTGTCGTTAAGATAGTTACCTTGCAACCATAGGCAAAATTCAAACCGCCGTTCAAAATCATCTTCTAAGAGAGTATGCAAAAATTTAATGCCCTAATCCTACTGCGTTTCAAATACCTCCATATTTTATTTTTGGTTAAATTTGGTGTTCTCGCAACTGCCCTTATACTACCATTTAGATTGTTCCGAAATTCTGTTAAAATGTGTTCGTCGTCTGGATATTGTCGTAAATTTAAATTGTACCTTCTTCGTCTTGTCTTGAAAATGGCTCCGGTTCTTGCAAACAGTTTGTTGATGTCACCAACGGTTTTGTGCCAAATTGGTGCTCAATCACGATGACGTTGATTAAATATTTGAGCAACCTGACGCGCAGATCTTTCATTATCACCAATTAAGCGGATAAGTTCAACTTTTTCTTCAATTGTAAGAACTACTCTACGATTTTTTGCCATTATCAGTAAGATCGATAAATTAAATAACACTATTTAACTTTTGACAATTCTTATGAATCGCCAAATATCAAATAAAAACTTGTTTTTCAAAGCACTTTTGATTAATGCCTATGGTTGCAAGGTAACTATCTTAACGACAGATTTTTTTGAAAGAACATAACATTTAAAGAACATAACGTTTAGTGACGAGGCAACATTTACGACAAAAGGTGTGGTATCATTGGAAGGTGGTTATGTTGAAGAGACCAGAATTTATAAAAAAAAATTGTTTTTAGGTTTGTTATAGCACAAAATTAAAAAGTGTTTTCTAAGAAATTAATTAATATTTCGTTTCTGCCATAATCCGTTTTTAATTTCATGAAGAATATGGATTAAGGAGTTTTTGGACATGCTGAATCCAAATATGATAGAAAAATTTGTCTAAAATAAGCCCGAATACCTTTTCCTATTTTACCCCCTAAAACCGCACGCCAATGAAGAATGAAAATTTTTACTATGCCAAATAATTAATTTTTCCAACATATAATTACCACCCAAATGTGAAGAAAATTGCATTATTAATAACTGATATATTAAGAAATTAACTAATTTTTCGATTCTGCCATAATCCGTTTTTGAGATCATGGAGAATATGGATTAAGGGGTTTTCGGACATGCTAAATCCAAATATGATAGAAAAATTTGCCTAAAATAAGCCCCAATATCCTTTTGCCGAAAAATCGACCGCTTTTTACCCCATAAAACCGCACGCCAATGAAAAATGAAAATGTTTACCATGGCAATTAATTCATTTTTCCAACATTTAATTACCACCCAAATTTGAAAAAAATCGCATTATTAATAACTGAGATATTAGGGTGGATTTATGAAAAGCGGGACACACTGTATACTGTTTTTCGTTAACATACCGGGTGCCACAGGCTAGAGGCTCCCCCCTATATTTCCTTTATTTTTCAACTTATCCATTTGAAATTTGGGGTGCATAAACTACCTGTAAAAATTGATCTATGGACAAAAAAACGGGTATGATACCATTTCCGGTTTACCCGGAAATGACCGCAACTTTCGATTTTTAAATGGAACACCCTGTATATTTTTACATATTTGGATTCAAGACAACATTCTAAGTATACCATGATATTTTCGCGAATTTTTGAGTCGATGTTCAGTTTTTTTAAGCATTTTAAGACATTCGTCAAGAGTGGTTTGGAATACCAAAATGTGTTCTGCGGCAGGAAAAGTCCAAGGGAAAAATATAATTGTTCCTTTAATTTCATTAATAACTATTTATGAAGCCTCCAAAATTGAATAAATCACTTTTTTTTTCAAATGGGAAAGTATTCAATAAATTATAGATTTTTTCCTGAATTAATTGTACTCCAATCGAATTAGACATAATAAAAAATTTTGCGTACTGCGGACTTTTTTTGTGGAAGTTGTTTAAGAGGGCATAATAAGCAAGCACAGAAAATGACACCCTGCTACACCATGTGCGTCCCCTATTTTTAGGGGTTGAAACTTTGAAATTTTACTTATGTGTCCATATCTGTTTCCCTATTGCCCGTAGGGCTCTTTACCAAGTTACACTTTTTGAAGATTCATCCCTCCTCTACGTAATATATATATTACACATTTGCCGTAGGACAAACGGTTTTGGCTGTACGAGGCCGGAAAGGTCGCGCTGTCCAAATTTGGTACAGGACAAACGGCTATTGTTTCCAATCTACAATACTACACATACTAATGCCCTTAAGGAGGGATGATGATTTGTGAAAAAACTTTCATCGAATACCGCGCGGTTTTCATGATACGGGATGTTGAAATTTTGAAAACCTCTTTTTTAAAAAAAAAGTGAACCTACTTTTTTTCGTTAATTTTTTTCTTTTCATGTATGTACGACCCTAAGAAAATTTACGTTGGTTTCATTTTAATACATTCATTGGTTTTAAAGTGTTTTCCTAAGTAGTATATTAGCGTGACCCGATTAAGGTACCAATATACAGAAAGTAGATAATTTCATATTAAATAAAAAAGTGTGATGACTAAATGTAAATAAATGATTGAAATATTTTCAATATATTTTTTTTCTTTAAAATGCTAAGAATCCTATCATGTAATTCAATACTTCGTCAGTATTAGCTAGAAGAGTAGTTGTTTTGATTGGTTCTCCAATAATGAGTGTTTTAAAGTATTTACCTAACTAGTATATTAGCGTGCCCAGATTAGGGCAACAATATACAGAAAGTAGGTATTTTCATAATAAATAAAAAAGTGTGTAAGTTGTGATTTGCATAATACCTAAATAATAGGATTAGAATGTCATGAAACGTCGAGATTTCAAGTTTGAGCGAAAAAAAATTTCTGTCTGTCGGTCTGTAACTTTTTTTGTGCGCACGTTTACTCTGGAACCGTTTGAGATATTGACTTGAAATTTAGTACACATATGTACTTTAACGAGATCTAGAACTAGATTATATTTTCATCTTGTTCCGTCGAAGGGTTGGGGGGTAAATTGGGGTAAATTTGCAGTAAATAGGTAAATCAAGCAGGTAAGAGTTCATAAAATTGATATTTAGTATAGAGAAGAGAAGCTAAGGTCTCAAAAAAAATTTTGGCAATAGCCACCCCATTACCACCCCCACCCCATTATTAAAGGGGATGAAAAAAAAAATGTGATTTAGTGTGTACAAGAACCAGAAACCTCAAAATATTTTTTTACATTATCCACCCCCCACTCCCTGTACCACCCCCACCCCACTACCGATGTGGGGTATCGTTTTATGGGTTTTTGGGGTAGAGGATTTCAAATATTATATTATTAAAGTTCCATAAACAATTATTTCCAGATACAAAACATTTTCGTTGTGAGACTTGGATAGAAAATCTGGATGTGGAAGTGGTGATTCCTTGGGCAGCGGTTTTTTCATTAGCAATGTCCCTCATAAACAGAAAAAGCAAGATATATATAGTTGTATTTTTTCGTAGTCAGCGGCGAGTATTTACTAGTCAGTCGATGAAAAGTGTAATCTGAAGTAATTTTTTGCAAACAAGTGCGTTTTACTCGAAAACGGTACGTCCTGTCGCATTTTAACAGAGATCCATTTTAACACCCTATTATGTGCCCTGTCTACGTGTATATTACTTTCTGCCCTACTACGAACCATAAGGCCGCAAAAAAAAAATTGTGAAAAGGGAGACTGGAGAACACATGACATAAATCGTTATCACACAATAAGTGTTGATCCTATTTAAATACAAAAACACATTTTCTATGCTCAGTGAATTGGACTTTTAGGATAAACAAAAACATTTACCAGAATTATACTGGTTTTGGTTTTTTTTATTGCAAAAATTCCAAAATAGCCATTTTTTGCATATTTTGCTGTTTAGCTCCTAAACCAATGAATGTATTAAAATGAACGTAAATTTTCTTATATTAGGGTCGTACATACATGAAAAAAAATGAGCGAAAAAAAGTAGGTTCACTTTTTTCTTAAAAAGGGGTTTTCAAAATTTCAACATCCCGTATCATGAAAACCGCGCGGTATTCGATGAAAGTTTTTTCGCAAATCATCATCCCTCCTTAAGGGCATTAGTATGGTAGTATTGTAGATTGGAAATAATAGCCGTTTGTCCTGTACAGAAGACCCCCAAATTCGGACAGCGCGACCTTTCCGGCCTCGTACAGCCAAAACCATTTGTCCTACGGCAAATGTGTAATATATATATCATGTAGAGGAGGGATGAATCTTTAAAAAGTGTAACTTGGTTAAGAGCCCTACGGAAACAGATATGGACAAATAAGTAAAATTTCAAAGTTTCAACCCCTAAAAATAGGGGACGCACATGGTGTAGCAGGGTGTAGTTTTCTGTGCTTGCTTATTATGTCCTCTTAAACAACTTCCACAAAAAAAAAAGTCCGCTGTACGCAAAATTTTTTATTATGTCTAATTCAACTGGAGTATGATCTCCATTTCAAATCCATGCTATTTGTTTTTTTATTTTGTTAAATTTATTTAAAAATAAAAAATCACTATCAAAATAATTTTTATTGGTCCTTATAGTTTGACTAATATTAATACTACCTATTAAGAAACAAAAGAGAGAACCAAAAGGCTATTATTCACAAAAAGGCAGTTTATCATTAGACATATGATTTTTGTAAAGGCAACTTCGTTACAGTTCAAGAAAAATTATATTGAAAGTGATTTTTTTATTTTTAAATAAATTCAATAAAAGAGAAAAACAAATAGCCCAGATTTGAAATGGATATCAAGGAAATCAGAAAAAAATCTATTAATTTATTGAACAGTATGAGCCACCACCTTCCCATTTGAAAAAAAAAAGTTTTCGATAAAAAAGTGATTTGTTCAATTTTGGAGGCTTCGTAAAATGTGGCTGAAGACAGAAACGAAATCAGAAATGAGAAACGATTATTTAGAGTCGACCAACGAAATAATGCACATGAAGTTAAAATCTTCGTAATTACAGAATTGAAAAGTATTTTCCTATAAAACCAAACATGTATGTTGACAAGGGTTGAGCAGCTAAAGTTATCTAAAGCAAAACACGGATTTTAAGAGGGCGAAACACCACAAAAAGTGTAAACTGTAAAAATAAGATAACTATAAGATAACTTTTGTAAAAAAGTGTTTAAGACTTTCATATTTTAGGGCGTGATAGAAAAGAGCATTTCCAATATTGCATAATTTTGATTTAATAAAAAACAGAGTTTAAGAGGGTAAAACACCCCAAAAACTATCTAAAAATAATGTAACTATTGCAAAAAAGTTTCTAACACTTTCTTATTTTAAGGTATGCTAGAAAAGAGCATTTGCAATATTGCATAATTTTTATTTAACAAAAAACAGGGGATAAGGGGGTGATACACCCCAAAAACTATATAAAAGTTGTAAAATTTTTTAGCGCTTTCAGATTTTGGAGGGCGATAGAAAAGACTATTTCCAAGATAGCATAATTGGGATTTAATAAAAAACAAAGTTTAAGGGGGTAAAACAACCCAAAAACTAACTATAAATAATGTAACTGTTGCAAAAAAGTTTCTTACACTTTCCTATTTTAGGGTATGTTAGAAAAGAGCATTTCCAATATTGGATAATTTTTATTTAACAAAAAACAGGGGATAAGGGGGTGGTATACCCCAAAACTCTTTAAAAATAATATAAAAATTGTAAAATTTTTTCACGCTTTTAGACATTGGAGGGTGATAGAAAAGACTATTTCCAAGATAGCATAATTGGGATTTAATAAAAAACAAGAGTTTAAGATGGTAAAACACCCCAAAAACTATCTATAAATAATGTAACTATTGCAAAAAAGTTTCTTACACTTTCCTATTTTAGGGTATGTTAGAAAAGAGCATTTTCAATATTGGATCATTTTTATTTAACAAAAAACAGGGGATAAGGGGGTGGTATACCCCAAAACTCTTTAAAAATAATATAAAAATTGTAAAATGTTTTCAAGCTTTTAGACATTGGAGGGTGATAGAAAAGACTATTTCCAAGATAGCATAATTGGGATTTAATAAAAAACAGAGTTTAAGAGGGTAAAACACCCCAAAACTATCTAAAAATAATGTAACTTTTGCAAAAAAGTTTTCAATACTCTCCCATTTTAGGGTAGGTTAGAAAAAAGCATTTCCAATATTGCATAATTTTCATTTAACGAAAGACAGGGGGATAAAAGGGTGATACACCTCAAAAAATCGTTAAATAAAAATTATGCTCTTTTCTAACATACCCTAAAATGGGAAAGTGTTAGAAACTCTTTTGCAATAGTTACATTATTTTTAGTTAGTTTTTGGGGTGTTTTACCCTCCTAAACTCTTTTTTTTTATTAAATCCAAATTATGCTATCTTGGAAATAGTATTTTCTATAACCCTCCAACATCTAAAAGCGTGAAAAAATTTTACAATTTTTATATTATTTTTAAATTGTTTTGGGGTGTATCACCCCCTTATCCCCTGTTTTTCGTTAAATAAAAATTATGCAATATTGGAAATGCTTTTTTATAACCTACCCTAAAATGGGAGAGTGTTGAAAACTTTTTTGCAAAAGCTACATTATTTTTAGATAGCTTTTGGGGTGTTTTACCCTCTTAGACTCTTGTTTTTTATTAAATCCCAATTATGCTATCTTAGAAATAGTCTTTTCTATCACCCTCCAATGTCTAAAAGCGTGAAAAAATTTTACAATTTTTATATTATTTTTAAAGAGTTTTGGGGTATACCACCCCCTTAATCCCTGTTTTTTGTTAAATAAAAATTATTCAATATTGGAAATGCTCTTTTCTAACATACTCTAAAATAGGAAAGTGTAAGAAACTTTTTTGCAATAGTTACATTATTTATAGATAGTTTTTGGGGTGTTTTACCCTCTTAAACTCTTGTTTTTTATTAAATCCCAATTATGCTATCTTGGAAATAGTCTTTTCTATCACCCACCAATGTCTAAAAGCGTGAAAAAATTTTACAATTTTTATATTATTTTTAAAGAGTTTTGGGGTATACCACCCCCTTATCCCCTGTTTTTTGTTAAATAAAAATTATCCAATTTTGGAAATGCTCTTTTCTAACATACCCTAAAATAAGAAAGTGTAAGAAACTTTTTTGCAATAGTTACATTATTTATAGATAGTTTTTGGGGTGTTTTACCCTCTTAAACTCTGTTTTTTTATTAAATTCCAATTATGCTATCTTGGAAATAGTCTTTTCTATCACCCTCCAAAATCTGAAAGCGCTAAAAATGTTTACAATTTTTATATAGTTTATGTGATACACCCCCTTATCCCCTGTTTTTCGTTAAATAAAAATTATGCAATATTGGAAATTGCTTTTTTCTAACCTACCCTAAAATGGGAGAGTGTTGAAAACTTTTTTGCAAAAGTTACATTATTTTTAGATAGCTTTTGGGGTGTTTTACCCTCTTAAACTCTTGTTTTTTATTAAATCCCAATTATGCTATCCTGGAAATAGTCTTTTCTATCACCCTCCAATGTCTAAAAGCGTGAAAAAATTTTACAATTTTTATATTATTTTTAAAGAGTTTTGGGGTATACCACCCCCTTATCCCCTGTGTTTTATTAAATAAAAATTATCCAATATTGGAAATGCTCTTTTCTAACATACCCTAAAATAGGAAAGTGTAAGAAACTTTTTTGCAATAGTTACATTATTTATAGATAGTTTTTGGGGTGTTTTACCCTCTTAAACTCTTGTTTTTTATTAAATCCCAATTATGCTATCTTGGAAATAGTCTTTTCTATCACCCTCAAATGTCTAAAAGCGTGAAAAATTTTTACAATTTTTATATTATTTTTAAAGAGTTTTGGGGTATACAACCCCCTTATCCCCTGTTTTTTGTTAAATAAAAATTATCCAATATTGGAAATGCTCTTTTCTAACATACCCTAAAATAGGAAAGTGTAAGAAACTTTTTTGCAATAGTTACATTATTTATAGATAGTTTTTGGGGTGTTTTAGGATTGTTTATTATTAAATAATAATAATAACTCTTGTTTTTTATTAAATCCCAATTATGCTATATTGGAAATAGTCTTTTCTATCACCCTCCAATGTCTAAAAGCGTGAAAAAATTTTACAATTTTTATATTATTTTTAAAGAGTTTTGGGGTATACCACCCCCTTATCCCCTGTTTTTTATTAAATAAAAATTATCCAATATTGGAAATGCTCTTTTCTAACATACCCTAAAATAGGAAAGTGTAAGAAACTTTTTTGCAATAGTTACATTATTTATAGATAGTTTTTGGGGTGTTTTACCCTCTTAAACTCTTGTTTTTTATTAAATCCCAATTATGCTATATTGGAAATAGTCTTTTCTATCACCCTCCAATGTCTAAAAGCGTGAAAAAATTTTACAATTTTTATATTATTTTTAAAGAGTTTTGGGGTATACCACCCCCTTATCCCCTGTTTTTTTGTTAAATAAAAATTATCCAATATTGGAAATGCTCTTTTCTAACATACCCTAAAATAGGAAAGTGTAAGAAACTTTTTTGCAATAGTTACATTATTTATAGATAGTTTTTGGGGTGTTTTCCTCCTTAAACTTTGTTTTTTATTAAATCCCAATTTTGCTATCTTGGAAATAGTCTTTTCTATCGCCCTCCAAAATCTGAAAGCGCTAAAAAATTTTACAACTTTTATATAGTTTTTGGGGTGTATCACCCCGTTATCCCCTGTTTTTTTGTTAAATAAAAATTATGCAATATTGGAAATGCTCTTTTCTAACATACCTTAAAATAAGAAAGTGTTAGAAACTTGTTTGCAATAGTCACATTATTTTTAGATAGTTTTTGGGGTGTTTTACCCTCTTAAACTCTGTTTTTTATTAAATCAAAATTATGCAATATTGGAAATGCTCTTTTCTATCACACCCTAAAATATGAAAGTCTTAAAAACTTTTTTACAATAGTTATCTTATAGTTATCTTATTTTTACAGTTTACACTTTTTGGGGTGTTTCGCCCTCTTAAAATCCGTGTTTTGCTTTAGATAACTTTAGCTGCTCAACCCTTGTCAACATTCATGTTTGGTTTTATAGGAAAATACTTTTCAATTCTGTAATTACGAAGATTTTAACTTCATGTGCATTATTTCGTTGGTCAACTCTAAATAATCGTTTCTCATTTCTGATTTCGTTTCTGTCTTCAGCCACATCTTCGTAAATAGTTATTAATGAAATTAAACGAAAAATTATATTTTCCCTTGGACTTTTCCTGCCGTAGAACAAATTTTGGTATTCCAAAGCACTCTAGACGAATGTCTTAAGTGCTTAAAAAAAACTGAACATCAACTGAAAAATTCGCGAAAATCTCATGGTATAGTCAGAATGTTGTCTTGAACCAAAATAGGACGTTTTTAGTATGAAGTAATCAATTTAAAATGTTGAATATCTTAGAAACTGTGACACTTCCATCAAACGTAATAAGAAACAAAATTGAAAATAATAAACAATCCTTAAAATGATTTTTTGTTTGTTTCTACATCACAAAAATAAAGAAGTTATGGCCGATTTAATTTGCGTTTTCACATGTTTGTTAACAAAATGTGGGCATTTTGTTATTGTAATTGCTCTCACTGCTCAGTAATTAATTTTTCTTTCAAAAATGCTGTTTTTCGTTAATATATAGCATCACCTAGATGCTCAATTTATTTTGTAGCTTTAAAACCCTTGTTTTAGAAAAAAATTCACGTCATTTCGTTTAATCGTCCACCTTGTCCTTTTGCATAATGTATTAATAATTTTTACCTTAATTTAGCATTAAATATTGTTTATGATTTTACTACCATTAGGTCGACAAAACACATTACTACTGTCGGAACCAAAGCACTTGACTCTTTCTGCTGACTATAGCGAAAAATATGGATAAGAATACTAACATACCTAGTCACAAATATAAAAAATGGTAACTGGTAACTTCAATTTATAGACATAACACAAAGGAATTTAGAGATATTACACGAACACCGTAAATTTAACTATAAATTGTAAGAAAACACCTAAATACAACAGCAACAAAGTTCTTGTTACCTGCCTTTGCACTACCAAAGCCAACATTATTTTTTCTCTTAAATTCTCGTAGGTATATTGAGCCAATTTGAATGCAAAAAGAAATTAACAATTACCATTCTAACACATAATATAATATAATAATAAAACTTACATAAATCTCAGCGGGGGACGCTAACGCCATTTACTGTCATAAGTGCAAAGTAAGCAAACAGTTACTAGGTTAGTATTTTCACCATTTCTCTTTCTGCCCTTCAGACTGTACTCCATATTTGTCTGCATTTCTGTTTAACGATTTCTGATAACAAACTGATTTTATGCTTAATATGACGTACATTAAGTCGTTAAGATTCACCAAGTAGCACACCAACACACTCTACAGTTGTCTGACTGATAATGACGTTTCTCCCCTCCGCACTTCGTAGTTCGAATGTCAACCGCCAACCACATACTGTGTGTGAACATTATGAACCGTTATAGTCGGAGCGCAGAGCCTCGAAATATGAAAAGTAGCCTATGCAGCTCGCGAACATACAAAAACTGAAGTCATATTCATAAGTAAAAGACCTGCCGAATTCGATTATGAAGGTCGCGATATGACTCGAAATTGCGAAATCGGAAGAAATCGCATTTTTTCACTTTTTTTTAGTACAGTATTTTACATTTCTCATCTTATGGGGCTCGTGCACCGTTTGACAGCTTGGAGGTCACACAACTTCGTTAACCTCAATCATTCTTCTTCTTCTAGTGCTGTCCCCTTAAAGGGCTCGTGCACCGTTTGACAGCCGACATTTTTGGAGGAAGGAGAACGAGACACAACGTCACAAGAAAACTACGAACTGCACGTGGAGAAATCGGAAAATTTGAGGTTGTGTCTCGTTCTCCTCCCTCCAAAAATGTCGGCTGTCAAACGGTCCACGTGCCCTTTAAGGGGACAGCATTAGAAGAAGAAGAATGATTGAGGTTACCGAGGTTGTGTGACCTTCAAGAATGTCGGCTGTCAAACGGTGCACGAGCCCCATATTTTACTAATTGATAGCACGCAAAAGTTAAAAAAAAAATGCAGCTGGGAATTCTGCATTTATAAATGATCGGTAACCTCTATTAAGGGGACAGCACTAGAAGAAGAAGAATGATTGAGGTTAAGTGTTGTGTGACCTCCAAGCTGTCAAACGGAGCACGAGCCCCATAACTTTTAACTTTATTCTTAACCATTGAATCGGCTTGGACAGTGGCGGATTTGGGAGGGAGGGCTATAGCCCAGGGCGGCAAATTTTTTGGAAAATACAAAGGGCACATAAAAACCAAAAATTTTTGTTTTCTTCACACTCGTAATGGTACTTTTATTTAAGTGATGATGGTAAGCAACTTTTCTTCAATTACTTCCACATCCAGCGGAAGTATAGCAACGACAAAAAATTTTTTAAAAATTTTTATTGTTCAAATAGGCTTAGAATGTCATGAAACTAGATTATATTTTCATCTTGTTCCGTCGAAGGGTTGGGGGGTACATTGGGGTAAATTTGGGATAAATAGGTAAATAAAGCAGGTAAGAGTCCATAAAATTGGTATTTAGTACATACAAGAAAAGCTAAGGTCTCAAAAAAATGGCATTAGCCACCCCCATTACCACCCCCTTTATTAAAGGGGATGAAAAAAAATTGTGATTTAGTGCGCGTACAAGAACCAGAAATCTCAAAATATTTTTTTACTTCATCCACCCCCACTACCACTCCTTATCACCACTCCCACCCACTATCGATATGGGGTGTCGTTTTATGGGTTTTTGGGGTAGAGGATTTTAAATATTATATTATTAAAGTTCCATAAACAGTTATTTCCACATACAGAATTTTTTCGTTGTGAGTGACTTGAATAGAAAATCTGGATGTGGAAGTAGTGATTCCTTGGGCAGCGGTTTTTTAGAGAGAATTAGAATTTTTTCATGTTCAGTTAATTTCGGCATTTCGACAATATGACACTGACACTGACAAATAAATA
The DNA here is from genome assembly GCA_936432065.2 of Rutpela maculata. Taxonomy (NCBI): domain Eukaryota; kingdom Metazoa; phylum Arthropoda; class Insecta; order Coleoptera; family Cerambycidae; genus Rutpela; species Rutpela maculata. The sequence continues at coordinate 124,115,264 of OW386292.2, read as the reverse complement.
AAGAATGATTTAAAATAAGAGAAAAATAGGTGTACAAAAGTGTACTATCAGAAGTGTACATACTATCAGAATAGTTTTAATTTATTTGAGAACGTTTTTTTTATTTTAACTAGACTAGAGTTCCTTATTATAGTCAACTGTACATTGTGGTCACGCGAACGTTAGAACCTCATTTAACTTCGTTATTTTTGAAGTTACGTAGAAAAGTTCAAAAATAAAAGTTATGAAAAACCACATGTATTTTCCAAAAATCATTTCAGAAAAAAAGTCGAATTTCGGAGATATGAGCTTTACCTTGTTTTTTTTAAACGGAACACCCCATATATTTTTACACCATTTGAAAGGCCATAGAAAAACCTTTTTAGTGATGTATGACACATAGTATTTTTCTTCAAAACTATAGTAGAAATTAAGTTTTATATTTTCTTACAGCAAATCATGGTAGACCAAAAAATATCCCAAGCAGCATTCAAAGTGATGGGAACTGGCATCTGAGGCATCGGAACTTTAATATAGTAGGAATGACATGACTGTTACTAATTTTGCGACTTTAGGGTAATATTCACTTTGTGGTATGCATTTGTAGTGACAATTAAGTAGATTCTACTGAATTTAGGCACTGTATAGTTATAACACTTTCAAGTAACTGCTGGAGAATCTGCAACGTCGCGGATACTACTCTGCATTACTTTGAAGCATCCTCAACTGCAAAATGAAAATTGGTAGTAATGCCGACTGCACAGCTTTACCAAATGACCACTTGAAAGTAGTCTAACTTATTAGTGACATCTCGAGTAAAAATGAGGTTATTTCTACGAACATAGGGGCTTTGAAGTTATCTTTACTACTCCCCACTAATTGAAAATTACTTAAAAGTTACATATACCTTAAAAATCTACTATAGAGTAATATTAACTTCTAAGACAATTTATATAATTATTGGCATTGAATAAAATGGCGGCATCTGAAATGCTCAGTGAAAGCGAAATAAAGTTTATCGGCACTCATCCACGTTTTATAGAAAACTGAAGAAACAGTTAAAAAGTAGTAGAGAAATAGTGATTCTTCAGAATATGATGCAAACATGAAAGATTATTTCGCCACAGCAAAACCATCATCTTTGGCAACAAGTGCAAAAGTGCTCCCATCAACACAATAAGAGTAATCGAAAACTATAACAGTTGTAGTGATTAATGGTACTGTGTACTGCTCGAAAATTACAACTTGTCTTTAACACACAGATTGACCCATAGTTCAGTTAGTGATCCACTGAGCATATTAAACGAATTTGCCGATTAAAAACTCCAAATTTAATAAATATTGTGTCGATGGGGAACGGACAATGTCGGTATAACGGCATAAGACATTATTTATGTACAATAAATTGAATTGAATGAAATTAAATGTAAACTGATCACTAAATAAATATGAAAACTCTTATGTATTTTTTCCATTATTACACACCTTACGTTAATAAATATATTTATCCAACACTTTCATATAAAGTGATCTTTATTGATGAGATTTTGAAGATATAAAGTGACCTATAAGTCACTAGTGAGATAAAGTAGTAAGCTAAAGTGAGGTAAAGTGATTTAGTCACTAAAGAGTAATTTTAATATAAAATAAAATCCAAGGAATTTATTTATTGTCTCCATTATATGGAAAACTAACAAGACAAAGAGTCCATGCACTAACACTTATTTATATTTATGTTAACATTTATTGTCATCATATTCGATTTTTCACAAAGAAAACTGCTCTTCTGTACACAATTTTTCTCTATACTAGTAACGACGTCTGTATTGCCTGACTCGTTGTGCTGCTTTCCCTGAATTTTTTTAGCAATAACAATCTTGTTGAGACTGAATCTTCCAAATAACCCTCCGCCACGGTGGATGATTTCCACACACTGTGACGTTTAAGAGTGGTAATGTCACCCCCAGCATTGGCCACAAGAGTTGATGAGGAACGGCGCATGCTATATGACCAGTATACAAATCTGCATCTGGCAGTTGCAAATAATCAGCTACAATTCTTGGAATTTTTTAGAGCTTATTTAATCCAACGCATTGGACAGTGCACTTTCCCTTTTGAAAATTTACGAAAAATCTTTTGTGAGACACATTTTGCGGTCTTAAAGACACATATTTCCTAATTGAATCAAGTGAGTTTACCGGAAATCCTTCATTTAAAACTGTGAATTTATTTGTCTTGGTATCTGGTATGGATATATACAGATATTATTCTTTATCTCTTATATCTTCGACGCTTAAGAAGGTCAGTTCACCGCAACGGCAGGCACCGTAAACTCCCAATATCAATGCAACCAAAAAATCCAAACAATTAAATAGGTACACAAAAGTAAGATCATAATAAACACCTACCTCTGACATAAGATGCTCACCGTCTGAGACATCCATCAAATATTGTTCGATATGTGCTCTTTCCAAATAATATCTTTCTAATAATATCAGATAATAAAAAGTACTTGTAAAAGTATAAAATTATTTTTGATCCACATATTCCTATCACACACAGTGACAGTGACACTTTAACAGTTATTACTGCGTTGCCAATTAAAAAAAAAATTACCTATATCGATTCTGCCAATTCTACCAACATGGAAATAAGTTGGTAGCAACAGTTACTAAGATCTTATAGCGTCATTGGTCCCATTTGCCACATCTAGGTAAATATAACTACACAGTGAAATGTTGTAGTTCCCGTCACCACTTTTAAAGTAAGAACAACTATAACGTTGGTGGCATCTGCTACTTTATAGTAAATGTAACTTGTAGGGAAATAATTTTGGTTTTTGCAACCTCTAAGTTACTACAATTAAAATCGTAATTTTTCTGTTGTTGAATGAAGACGCCATATTGACACAGATAAAAATATAATTCAATAAAAAATTTCTTTTTATTATAGTCATTTACAAATATGTTTTCTAAATAGATTATTACTTTATAATATATAAAATTAAAAAAAAAACGTTTTCCATAAAAAAATTTGCAGTTTTGCTTGTGCACATAATTTTTGCAAAAAATTTTTTTTTTTTTTCGAAAAAACCATTTTCTCGAGAGGGCGTCTTTTTTATCGAAGCATCATGATAACATTTTACAGAAAACAAATGGTGGTTTTAATATCCACACCCAGGGTAACCGCAAAACATTATGATTTATAATATATGCTTATGCATGTTGTATAATGTTAATGTTATAATGTTATAATGTTGTATAATAACAGAGAGCCAAATATATAGTTTGCGCTCTCATTTCGGTCAGCTGAGCTGTTCCAAAAGTTAGTCATTTCTACTACTTGGTTACATCCCGTTTACGTAATAACCTAGTTCTCGACACGGTAACGGTAGAAGTACCGGAATAGTAGTTTTCCACGTAATTATTATTCCCCATTTTGGTGAATACTTGGTAGAAGGATGGTTCCCATTACGTAACAGTCCTTAGTTGCGGAAACCTTTAAAGTTCCCCTAATGGCAACTATTACGTAGAAACTACTAAAATTGCTGCTTGGGATGGATTCACAGCCTACAAATGATCCCTAAACATAAAGGATCAAAGCTTGCTTGGGTTTAATGCAAGGGGCCCCCCACATAAGAAGTGCCCAGGGGCCTCTCAAACGTAAATCCGGCCCTGCTTTTGTTCAGCAATCGTCAATAAGACAGAGGTTATTTTAATTACTATTAATTTCACCAAATGATGGGATGCCCAAAATGTACTTTGTTTGAAATTAGTACGTTTTTCTTCATATGTTTACAGTAAAAATTCCACTTCTGATATTTTCATCAGTGGCGGCTCGTCAGAGGAGGCAGGGGAGGCTGAGCCTCCTCTAGCAGCATATTCAGGGGTGGTGAGGAAATGTACAAATTGTAGTAATATTGCAAGTTAATTGTCTTTTAAATATCAAACCTCCTCTGCACACAATATTACGAGCCGCCAGCTTTATACCTACCCAAGCAGCAATTTTAGTAGTTTCTACGTAATAGTTATCATTAGGGGAACTTTAAAGGTTTCCGCAACTAAGGACTGTTACGTAATGGGAACCATCCTTCTACCAAGTATTCATCAAAATGGGGAATAATAATTACGTGGAAAACTACTATTCCGGTACTTCTACCGTTACCGTGTCGAGAACTAGGTTATTACGTAAACGGGATGTAACCAAGTAGTAGAAATGACTAACTTTTGGAACAGCTCAGCTGACCGAAATGAGAGTGCAAACTATATATTTGGCTCTCTGTTATTCGAATAGCAAATTAATGACTTACTGAGTTTAAGCACATGATATGTCCAAGGTCCAAGTTAAGGTGATTATATACAACATGCATAAGCATATATTATAAATCATGATGTTTTGCATTTACCCTGGGTGTGGATATTAAAACCACCACTTGTTTTCTGTAAAATGTTATCATGATGCTTCGATAAAAAAGACGAGAAAATGGTTTTTTCGAAAAAAAAAATTTTTGCAAAAATTATGTGTACAAGCAAAACTGCAAAATTTTTTATGGAAAACGTTTTTTTTTAAATTTTATATATTATAAAGTAATAATCTATTTAGAAAACATATTTGTAAATGACTATAATAAAAAGAAATTTTTTATTGAATTATATTTTTATCTGTGTCTTCATTCAACAACAGAAAAATGACGATTTTAATTGCAGTAACTTAGTGGTTGAAAAAACCAAAATTATTTCCCTACAAGTTACATTTACTATAAAGTAGCAGATGCCACCAACGTTATAGTTGTTGTTACTTTAAAAGTGGTGACGGGAACTACAACATTTCACTGTGTAGTTATATTTACCTAGATGTAGCAAATGGGACCAATGACGCTATAAGATCTTAGTAACTGTTGCTACCAACTTATTTTCATGTTGGTAGAATTGGAAGAATCGATATAGGTAATTTTTTTTTAATTGGCAACGCAGTAATAACTGTTAAAGTGTCACTGTCACTGTGTGTGATAGGAATATGTGGATTAAAAATAATTTTATACTTTTACAAGTACTTTTTATTATCTGATATTATTAGAAAGATATTATTTGGAAAGAGCACATATCGAACAATATTTGATGGATGTCCCAGACGGTGAGCATCTTATGTCAGAGGTAGGTGTTTATTATGATCTTACTTTTGTGTACCTATTTAATTGTTTGGGTTTTTTTTAGGTTGCATTGATATTGGGAGTTTACGGTGCCTGCCGTTGCGGTGAACTGACCTTCTTAAGCGTCGAAGATATAAGAGATAAAGAATAATATCTGTATATATCCATACCAGATACCAAGACAAATAAATTCACAGTTTTAAATCAAGGATTTTCGGTAAACTCACTTGATTCAATTAGGAAATATGTGTCTTTAAGACCGCAAAATGTGTCTCACAAAAGATTTTTCGTAAATTTTCAAAAGGGAAAGTGCACTGTCCAATGCGTTGGATTAAATAAGCTCTAAAAAATTCCAAGAATTGTAGCTGATTATTTGCAACTGCCAGATGCAGATTGGTATACTGGCCATATAGCATGCGCCGTTCCTCATCAACTCTTTTGGCCAATGCTGGGGGTGACATTACCACCCTTAAACGTCACGGTGTGTGGAAATCATCCACCGTGGCGGAGGGTTATTTGGAAGATTCAGTCTCAACAAGATTGTTATTGCTAAAAAAATTCTGGGAGAGCAGCACAACGAGTCAGGCAATACAGACGTCGTTACTAGTATAGAGAAAAATTGTGTACAGAAGAGCAGTTTTCTTTGTGAAAAATCGAATATGATGACAATAAATGTTAACATAAATATAAATAAGTGTTAGTGCATGGATTTTTTGTTTTGTTAATTTTCCATATAATGGAGACAATAAATAAATTCCTTGGACTTTATTTTATATTAAAATTATTCTTTAGTGACTAAATCACTTTACCTCACTTTAGCTTACTACTTTATCTCACTAGTGACTTATGGGTCACTTTATACCTTCAAAGTCTTATCAATAAAGATCACTTTATATGAAAGTGTTGGATAAATATATTTATTAACGTAAGGTGTGTAATAATGGAAAAAACCGCTGCCCAAGGAATCACTACTTCCACATCCGGATTTTCTATCCAAGTCGCTCACAACGAAAAAAATTTGTATGTGGAAATAATTGTTTATGGAACTTTAATAATATAATATTTGAAATCCTCTACCCCAAAAACCTATAAAACGATACCCCACATCGGTAGTGGGGTGGGGGTGGTGATAGGGGGTGGTAGTGGGGGTGGATGAAGTAAAAAATATTTGGAGGTTTCTGGTTCTTGTACACACACTAAATCACATTTTTTTTTCATCCCCTTTAATAATGGGGTGGGGGTGGTAATGGGGGTGGCTAATGTCAAAAATTTTTTTGAAACCTTAGCTTCTCTTTAATATACTAAATACCAATTTTCTGGACTCTTACTTGCTTAATTTACCTATTTACCCCAAATTTACCCCAATTTACCCCCAACCCTTCGGTGGAACAAGATGAAAATATAATCTAGTTCCAGATCACGTTAAAATGCATACGTGTACCAAATTTCAAGTCAATATCTTAAACGGTTTCAGAGTAAACGTGCGCACAAAAAAAAGTTACAGACCGACAGACCGACAGACAGAAATTTTTTTTTCGCTCAAACTTAAAATCTCGACGTTTCATGACATTCTAAGCCTATTTGAACAATAAAAAATTTTAAAATTTTTTTGTCGTTACTATACTTCCACTGGATGTGGAAGTAAAATACATAAGAGTTTTCATATTTAATTAGTGATCAGTTTACATTTAATTTCATTCAATTCAATTTATTGTACATAAATAATGTCTCATGCCGTTATACCGACATTGTCCGTTCCCCATCGACACAATATTTATTATATTTGGAGTTTTTAATCGGCAAATTCGTTTAATATGCTCAGTGGATCACTAACTGAACTATGGGTCAATCTGTGTGTTAAAGACAAGTTGTAATTTTCGAGCAGTACACAGTATCATTAATCACTACAACTGTTATAGTTTTCGATTACTCTTCTTGTGTTGATGGGAGCACTTTTGCACTTGTTGCCAAAGATGATGGTTTTGCTGTGGCGAAATAATCTTTCATGTTTGCATCATATTCTGAAGAATCACTATTTCTCTACTACTGTTTAACTGTTTCTTCAGTTTTCTATAAAACGTGGATGAGTGCCGATAAACTTTATTTCGCTTTCACTGAGCATTTCAGATGCCGCCATTTTATTAATATTACTCTATAGTAGATTTTCAAGGTATATGTAACTTTTAAGTCATTTTCAATTAGTGGGGAGTAGTAAAGATAACTTCAAAGCCCCTATGTTCGTAGAAATAACCTCATTTTTACTCGAGATGTTACTAATAAGTTAGACTACTTTCAATTGGTCCTTTGGTAAAGCTGTTCAGTCGGCATTACTACCAATTTTCACTTTGCAGTTGAGGATGCTTCAAAGTAATGCAGAGTAGTATCCGCGATGTTGCAGATTCTCTAGCAGTTACTTGAAAGTGTTATAACTATACAGTGCCTAAATTCAGTACAATCTACTTAATTGTCACTACAAATGCATACCACAAAGTGAATATTACCCTGAAGTCGCAAAATTAGTAACAGTTATGTCATTCCTACTATATTAAAGTTCCGATGCCTCAGATGCCAGTTCCCATCACTTTGAATGCTACTTGGGTAGGGTTAATCATAAACCAGTTGAAAATAAAACTATATATTTTTCAATTATAACAATATTTACCATAATATGAAAGTGAAAACTACCAGTTGTCCGATACGATAGGAATTGCGCGCCAGAGTAATATTCGTGTTACAAGGCCTTTTTGTCACTTCCTATGCATTTTATAAAAAAAACGCTCGAAATAAAAAGTTGCTTTATTTAATTAGCTACAACCTACTCGTTTACAGTATGCAGTTATTTTGAAAGATAAAAAAGTTACCTCTATCCACACTTTTTCGCTGTAAATTACGCAAAATCGGCAACTCTTCCTTTAATATCTATTTACTCTTCTGTCACATCAAAGTAAATATCATTTTTGGATATGTCGTTAAAAACCGAAAGGTTTACATCTTGTAACACTAAAATATTCAAGTTTTTACGTCAAGAAACAGACAGATATAGTACTTTTCTTAAAAAAAAATTAAAAACTGCAATTTTTTCAAATTTAGCAAATCCAAATTAAACTCGCTACCTCAAAAATATGTTTTTTGAAATGTTTTACATAAGAATCAGCTGTCGGTTTTTGTATGTTCAAGAGTTGCATGTGTCGAATTTGGGGGTCTTGCTCTTCGACTATTAACCATATGCCTGTGTGGGAAAGGAAGCCACGTGACAACCGCAAGTAGAAAATGCTGCTGCTGCATTTTCATTTTCTCCGCCTTGCATATTGTGATTATTGTGCAATAAGTTTTGTTTTCTTTGCGATATTAAAATATACTCCAATATCTATCTATGCAATATTTTGCCTAAACCCAGAAAAAATCATAGGGAGCTAATTTCTGGTATAGATAACCTATTCCCTGAGGGTTCAGATCCAACATACTAAAAGCCAGGTCGGATTTAGGATTTAGCTTTCCATGGGGGGGTAAACTCCCGGATGAGTACGATACAGCATTAAAATTAAGCAATAAATAAAATTTTTAAAACATTTTTTTCAAGTGTTTATTTTATTATTTTTTAAAGTAGTAGGAGTAGACGAGTAGATATACTTTTTACTAGGGTAGTTTGTTTTCCGTAAATGTAGGTTTTCAAGCATTTCTAAGTTGCGGGATTTTGGGAAAATAGTTTTCAATACATTATTTAAAATGAGAGAAACAAATTTATTTTGAAAAGTAAATACAGTTTATCAAATGAAAGATATATAAAATATAAAAACAAAATCATATTTGGAAACAATTAATTAAACAGTACCTAAGTAAAAGTTTTAATTTATACTTAGGAAAATACATTAATTAAATAACAAAATCCGTTGCTCGTATTTTGTTATTAGCAAAACGACCCCACCGCCTGTATTTTTATATAAATGCTATCAAATTATTTATTTCGCCAATATTTTTTTTTATATCTTTGTAATTCATTAACCACTTCCCCCCGTAAATCCGCCCTTGACTAAAAGTCCTGGAAAGGTGGAAAGTTCTTCTTCCGCAACCCGCAACCCTCTCTCAAATGTGCACCATTTTCATATAAAAAACCGCAGAAGTAGTTTTTTATAGCAAGCAAAATTTCCTTTACTATGATGTAAACTGCTGGCCAATTCAAACGGAGCAAACGAATTCTTAGGTTGGCTGGTTGAATTTAAATCCACGTTTTGAGAAAGACAATAGATATCAATCGGTTACAAAAATTATTTTACATTTTTTTATGCTCATATTTTACTCACTGGTTATGGGGAAAAACCAGTTTCTCAAATTTTTATATCTCTCTTATTTTATAACATACGAGTTTCTTTCTAAAATCCTGTCGTTTTTCCATTTCTTTTCATAAGAGCCGATCACTGTAGATTATTATAATACCTTATGAGGGCTGCTTGATAATAATAATAATAATAAGTACATTTTTTTGTACTTTCAGTTCATGGTGAATAAATATTTGCCCCCACTAATACACATTTTATTTTTATTGTTCAAATAGGCTTAGAATGTCATGAAACGCAGAGATTTGGTACACTTATGCATTTTAACGAGATCTGGAACTAGATTATATTTTAATCTAATTCCGTTAAAGGGTTGGGGGGTAAGTTAGGGTAAATGGGGGTAAATAGGTAAATCAAGCAGGTAAGAGTCCATAAAATTACTATTTAGTATACGAGCTAATGTCTCAAAAAAAAATTAGCATTAGCCGCCCCCGTTACTACCCCCCACCTCATTATAAAAGGTAAAAAAAATGCAATAAGATTTAAAGGCCTCAAATTTTTTTTTTACTTCATCCACCCCCACTAGCGATGTGGCATATCGCCCTATCGGTTTTTGGGGTAGACGATTTCAAATATTATATTATTAAAGTTCCATAAACAATTATTTTCATGTACAATTTTTTTTTTCGTTGTGAGAGACTTGGATAGAAAAACTGGATGTGGAAGTAGCGGCGGTTTTTCTTTAGTTGACATTTTATATAATAATAGTGCTTATAAAAATAGATAAATAAATGTTTTTCCCTTTTGTCTATTTGATTCCATTTTATTCCATTAAAAAGATGTACATACAATTTTTCGTATATTTTTGTATTTTCTGTGTGAAAAATGCGTCAACAAAATTTGAAGAAAATATTTTTTGTACATATAGGTAAAGCCATCTAGACCCATGTGTACTAAATTCCAACTTGATGTCTTCAAAGGTTCCGGAGATAAGTGAGGTTCCGTTTTACTTCCACATCCAGTGGAAGTATAGTAACGACAAAGAAATTTAAAAAATTTTTTATTGTTCAAATAGGCTTAGAATGTCATGAAACGTCGAGATTTTAAGTTTGAGTGAAAATAAAATTTCTGTCTGTCTGTCTGTCGGTCTGTCTGTCTGTAACTTTTTTGTGCGCACGTTTACTCTTGAACTGTTTAAGATATTGACTTGAAATTTGGTACACATATGTACTTTAACGAGATCTGGAACTAGATTATATTTTCATCTTGTTCCGTCGAAGGGTTGGGGGGTAAATTGGTAAATTGGGGTAAATTTGGGGTAAATAGGTAAATCAAGCAGGTAAGAGTCCATAAAATTGGTATTTAGTATATACAAGAGAAGCTAAGGTCTCAAAAAAATTTTTGGCATTAGCCACCCCCATTACCACCCCCACCCCATTATTAAAGGGGATGAAAAAAAATTGTGATTTAGTGTATGTACAAGAACCAGAAACCTCAAAATATTTTTTTACTTCATCCACCCCCACTACCACCCTCTATCACCACCCCCACCCCACTACCGATGTGGGGTATCGTTTTATGGGTTTTTGGGGTAGAAGATTTCAAATATTATATTATAAAAGTTCCATAAACAATTATTTCCACATACAAAATTTTTTCGTTGTGAGTGACTTGGTTAGAGAATTTGGATGTGGAAGTAGTGATTCCTTGGGCAGCGGTTTTTATATTTCGATGCAGAAAACCCAAAATAGTTTCCCCAATCCGTGAACGTATATCGATTTTTCGTACTCCACTGACTACCATGCTAAGAATGTACTTATTATTATCAGTTTAAATTATTGGCTTTTAGAAAAGAATCGATATCTAATTGAGAAATTGGCTTTTTCTCCATAAACCAGTGATGAAAAAAACCTTTGCTTGGTAGGTGGTGGTTGAAGTAAAAAAAAATGTTAAGACCTTTGGTGCTTGTATACACACTAAATCACAATTTTATTTTTTTCACCGCCTTTAATAATAGGGTGGGGGTGGCTAATGCCAAAAAATTTTTTGACGCCTTAGCTTTTCTTATATAATGCTATATCAATTTTATGGATTTTCGTTTGATTTAGCTATTTCCACATTTACCCCAATTTACTTCTCTACCCTTTAACGTAATAAGGTCAAAATATAATCTAGTTCCAGTTAAAATACATATGTGTACGAAATTTCAAGTCAATATCTTAAACGGTTCCAGAGTAATCTTGCGCACAGTAAAGTTACAGACAGACAGACCGACAGACAGAATTTTTTTTCTCGAACTTAAAATATAGACATTTCATGACATTCTAAGCCTATTTGAACAATAAAAGTTTTTAAATTTCTTTTTTGCGTTACTATACTTCCACTGGATGTGGAAGTAAAAATCATATCTACCGTTTCACGATATCAATATGAATCAATCATTCCTCAATGTGCCAACGGCGTAGAGGTTCACGCGATATTTTTTTCTGAAATTTCTTTAAATATTAGATGCGTTTTGACTAAACTGTTACATTGAGCACTGCGAGCTACAATTTAAAAAAAGAATAGATTTTTAGCTCATGTTTCGAGGGAGAAAATGCAAGTTATATTTAGAAAGTACAATTTTTCACGATTTCCGAAACAAGGGGAAATTCGCGGATTAAGGGTTGAAGGCAATCTCTGATTTTTATACATCTCAATTCGGATGGAGCGGGAAATTTTACATCGAATGCAACCTCCGATTAAAGAATATAAGTTCTTTAATCGGAGAATGCAACACTTTTCAGCCGTATGCGTATGTCTGACAACTAAGCCGTTCAGATTTCCGACTATAATCCTAACAAAAAAACTCGAAAAATTACCATCCTTTAGCTTTATTTCTTGGTATATATTTCAAAAGATAAAAAAGTTTCCCACAGTATTCATATCCGCACATTTTCACATACTATCGACAAAAAATTCATTTTTTCTACACTTATTAAAATTTGACGTTCACGTTAATACATTTTGTTAACAAATACCTACATAGGGTGTTTGGTAGGGCGATGCCGATCGTGAACGTTGAGGTACGGGGAGTCATTTGGTATTTATACAGAGTTCGCCACATCAAATTGTAGATATGTTTAAGGCCTTTAAATATGCACACAGAGTGATTTAAAAAAAAAATCTGAAAAAATTATTACAAAAAAAAAATAATTTCCTTGAATATTTTTTTCCCTCACCCTGTACATGAACTGTGTTAATGTTTTCTAATAAAGGTTTTAATTAGCTTCAATTTATGTTATTACGTCATATTCGAAATTCTTATTGGTTTTAGAGAAAGAAATTAAAAACACTCCTTCCGATTCCAAAGTGATTTTTTTAAAATAACAAAAAATGTAAATAATAATTTTATGCTTTATTTGTAAAAGACATATCACAAACAATACTCAACGTAACAAAACAGCAACAAGAAACAAAGGAAATAAATATTTTTAAAAACAAACTTTATTAAAATGTACTAAATAATAGGAAATTGCAAAATTTTTATTTAATTTTTTTTTAATCACATAAATTGCAGCTAATTAAAACCTTTATAAGAAAACATTAACCCAGTTCATGTACAGGGTGAGAGAAAAAAATATTCAAGGAAATTAATTTTTTTTCGCAATAATTTTTTCAATTTTTTTTTTTAAATCACCCTGTATGCACATTTAAAAGCCTTAAAAATATCTACAATTTGATGTGCCGAACATGGTCGTAGCTTAAAAAATAAGGAAGTTACGAATCTGGGGAGTTTTAAGTGGCGGACCCTATATATGACCAAATTAATAATTTAAAAAACTGAACACGCTTTTATAAATACTGCACTAAAAAGCAAAAAATAATCATCGAACCTGTGGTCTCTGTCTACCCCGTAAGGGCCTTAATGTAGCCGTGTTTGTAATTGAGTATAAAATCGTGGGGGGCCCCACACTTTTATACTCAAATACTATACTTAATTACAAATACGGCTTACACAAAAGTCCCTTACGGGGTAGACAGAAAGAACAGGTTCGATGATTATTTTTTGCTTTTTAGTGCAGTATTTATAAAAGCGTGTTTTTTTAGTTTTTTAAACTATTAATTTATTATTTTACTTTTTAGTCTTATAAATTACAAGACTTATTCACTATTTTGACACCACCATTTTGAATTGTTAAATTTGGACCGGATAATTGTAATCTAAAACCTCGATAACCCACAGATACCGATTTTCAGTTGTATCCGACGATGATTGATAAAACCTATCCGCCATGTCGACGCCGCCATTTTGAATTTATAAGTTTTGATCACATATTTGTTTTCTACTTATCAAGCTCTCTCTTTTGATACCCTTATCAAGGGGATTGTAAATAAAATGATAATCCGCCATCTCGGGGCGGCGGCCATTTTGACCCTATTATAATATTGAGTAATTGAGTATACTCTTATTGTATTGTCATCAGAGCTACACACAATTACCAAGTTTCATGATGATACAACAATTAGAAGTGAGTGAAATTCAGTGCCTTGACCTTATTACTTACATACATATCTAATACATAGATAGCATAGATAGCATAGATAGTTACAGCGTGTTAAAAATTCTACGGTTTTGCTGATATCGTACTTTTTAAAATTGTCCATTTTTCAACATTTATATAATTATTACGCACTAAGTTAAGTTTTGATACTCTGAAATATTTTTTTTTCTTTATACGTGATAAATAAACTTTGAAAATAAGAATAATTCAAAAGGTTCTGTTCGTTAGAAAAAAAAAACACATTTAGTGGAAAAAATTGTGTCAATAACTTATTAAATACTTGGGGTTTTTCAACAAAAACAAGGCTATCTTTTCAAAAATTTTATTTGAAATATTACAAACTTATTTCTTTTGCTCGAAGTGAGATATATCATTTCTAATGTATTTTCGTCCTCGACTTATTTTAATCGCAGTCGTTCTTAGACCTATTTCTGCTCTTAATTGTAGGGCACGGTAGCTTGCTCCATTTTACTATCATTTGGGCAACTTTTTTTTACGATTACTATACTTCCACTCCACTGCGTGGATGTGGAAGTAATTGAGACGTCTGGTTCTTGTACACACAGCCAGACAATTAAATACTTGGGGTTTTTCAACAAAAACAAGGCTATCTTTTCAAAAATTTTATTTGAAATATTACAAAATTATTTCTTTTGCTTGAAGTGAGATATATCATTTCTAATGTATTTCCGTCCTCGACTTATTTTAATCGCAGTCGTTCTTAGACCTATTTCTGCTCTTAATTGTAGAGCACGGTAGCTTGCTCCATTTTACTATCATTTGGGCAACTTTTTTTTACGATTACTATACTTCCACTCCACTGCGTGGATGTGGAAGTAATTAAGACCTCTGGTTCTTGTACACACAGCCAGACAGACCGACAAAAATAAATTTTTTTTGCTCAAAATTAAAATCTTGTTTCCTGACATTCTAAGCTAAGCCTATATTTAACACAAAAAAAATTCAAATTACTTCCAAAGTTGTCTTCGCGGGTGACTTTAATTAACAGAAAAGTATGGTGTAGCAAGTTGTAGTAAGTTTCACCACTCCATAAGCATTAGTAAGTAGATGTAGTCCTGAATAATAATGATTGAAAAGTTGTTAATAGTAGAAAATATATTTTTCTACTCATATACAGCGTGTGCTATTTAATACCGCAACATCCCATTATTTTGGAACGCGTTGGCCGATTTAAATATTTTTTTTTTTTGAAATATAGTGTTCGATGAGTTTTTATTTGACTGTTTTGAAAAATGTGTAATTTTCATATTTTCAAGGCCTTCTAAGTTCCTCTAAATGGATCAATTTTCGAGATCGACTATTAGGCAATTTTTTATCGGAACATTGGATAGCGTATTCGATTCGCAGTTGTCTCAAATACTTCTGCACAAAATTTTAGCTCGATACCTCATATAGGGTGTTTGTTATTCAATTGTCAAATTTAAAATTTTCCATTTTTCGACTGGCCCTGTATAAAAGTCGGTTAGGTTTACTAAAAAGGTAAAGCAGTCATTCGACTTAGGGAACATCAGACACTAAATGAGAAGATAAGTTCTTCACTGTTAAATACACTTTGTGTTGATTGTATTTCAAATTGTGTATTGAAAATTAATATTTTTGGTTTGTCCCAGCCGAAGGGGGCCAGCCAATTTGATTTTACCCCTGGACCCGACTGGCTCTCCACGGACTTGCGTAGGTGCCTTAATGAAAATTTTTCAAACAAATGGATTGGACGGAATAGCTTTTCTTTTCCTTATTTACTGATATCAACGTCAGATACTAAATAAGGAAGAAAAACCACTGCCCAAGGAATCACTACTTCCATATCCAATTTTTCTCTCCAAATCTCTCACAACGAAGAAAAATTATGGGGAAATAATTGTTTATGGAACGTTAATAATGTAATAATATAAGATTTTAAATCGTCTAAGGTAAAACACCCAGTAGCTGACAGGTCCCCAATAGCTGACAGCTTTACCAAAATTTCGATAAAATAAGAGTTTGTCTGCAATAAACTCCACTAAAACATGCCTATAAGACAACTGTCTCCATCTGTTACCCAATGTACGATTTTAGCCTTGACAGTACTTTTCCCGCCAAAATTGTGCCATGTATTAACAGGTGCATGTTGTTGTTAACTTAAATAGTGTTTTTTAGTAAATGTGTTAAGAAATCTTTAGTGGAAAAGTTGTGGTAGCTAAGGAATGTATTATATTTTTATGACGAGTAAAATTCAGCTTATAGTAGGAAGTAAAAGTGACTGTTTGCTGTATTTAAAGTTAGTTAAAGAAGCTGTTTTGTTTGTTCAAATCATCTTAGTTATTTATGTTTTCCACTGAACTCTACTATATAAATGGAAGGTCAACATCCATACCAATTTTTACGCCAAATTGAACCTCGCGCAAGTATGACGACCTTAAAGCGGAGCGCAATCGTACTACAAAATACGCCAGAGCCGGTCTTATTGTTACTGCAACTGTTTAAAACCCGGGACTTTGCCCCGATTCTTGTAACACAGTACCATACAAGATTGCACCATATTGTCTCAATTACCTTTGTTTATAACAGTCAAAAATTATTACACAAAATAATCAATTTATAACAACTTTACACAAACGACAGAATAAACAAAGAATAAAATGGTGACACCGACTCTGGAAATTGCATCTAATCCAAGACTTACGCTACAGAATCTATGGAAAAGAAATAAAACACAGAATTGCGTCAGCCTGGCGTCGGCGCATAACTCCCGTAGACAGCCGTTTGGTTCAAGCACAGACATTAATTTCTCTACTGCGTCGACGCATGGCTTATAGTTTTTGAATCCGTTACCACTTAATCTGTGCCGTAATTGCCGTATTTTGTTCACGCGCATATACCTATACTGGCCTTCCATTTATATAGTAGAGTACAGTGATGTTTTCTTACAAAAAGTTGAGTTGTATTTTGCATATTTGCGGATTTGTATTATGTGTTCTACCAAAGTTAGGTTATTAACTAAATTATGTTTGTATGGTAATATATGTATCATTTAACAAGTATTCTAGATTTTCTCTCATATTTTTATCTGAAATACAAGGTGTCAACCAATGGGTCTAAGACTGTTAGCTAATGGTATTAAAGAGAATCCTTATAAAATTTTGGTTTAAACGTGTTCTAAAGTTTTTTAAAAATTATTTGATAATGACAAACACTAACAAATATTTGTATTTTGATATGGCTTTAAACTACTTAATTTAGATTAATAAATAAAATAGTTTTGGCCGAAATGTCAGCTTTTGGTTCAAAATGTTGTCGAGAAATGGGTATATCCAAATTTTCATAGGTCAGCTATTGGCTATTTTACACTCATTCAAAAAAAAATATATATATTTTTGTAAGACTAATCAGTAAAGATATTTTTACGATTGTAAGAGGTACAAAACACCATGAGACACATCATCATATTACTTTTCTTTAAAAAATTGAATAAACCAGTGAAAAATCATATTGATTCTGAAATTTTCCTTAACTTGCCAGCTACTGGGCCCTTTACCTTACCCCAAAAACTCATAAAACGATATGCCACATCGGTAATGGAGGTAGTGGAAGGAGGGTGGTAGTGGGGGTGAATGAAGTAAAAAAAAAATGGATCTTGTACACATACTAAATCACATTTTTTTTTTTTCACCCCCTTTTATAATAGGGTGGGGGGTAATGGGGGTGGCTAATGCTAAAAGACAACAGACGGACAGACTGACAGACAGAAATATTTTTTTTGGTCAAACTTAAAATCTCGACGTTCCATGACATTCCAAGCCTGTTTGAACAATAAAAATTTAAAAAAAAAAAATTGTCGTTACTACACTGGATGTGGAAGTAAAAAGAAAAGCTATTTCGCCCAATGAAAATATTTTCATCTCTAGAGTAATTTAATGTCATTTTCATATAGAGTTGACAGTGGAAAAATTGATATTTATATATGTATGAGTAGAAAAAATAGCATTTCCTACGCGAGATGAAATACGTCTTTCTTCGTTCGTGAGATTGCCCAACTCGCTTCGCTTGTGGGCAAACTCTCATCTCACGAAAAAACAGTATTTTCATCTCTTGTAAAATATACTGTTTTCAATTATTAATCGGAGTTTTTTTATGTTTTTTTTTTTTGTTGATTCACTTTTAAGGATCTTTTTGCTTTTTGGTATTAGCGTTGAGTGAAGAGTCCTTCAATCAACGGTATTAGGCAGAAATGGGTAAAGGGAACTTGAAAGTTCTCGGAACGAAATATTGATAAAAATGAAAGTTTTCAATGAAATATTTGAATATTTAAAAGTTTTCAAAATTCCAAGAAAGTTTCCTTTGGGAACTTTCGGAATATTCAAATATTTTACCGATTTTACTGAAAACTTTCATTTTTATCAAAATTTCGTTCGAAAAATTTCCTTTACTCATCTTTGACTTTTATCAAAACTACGTCATGGAAACTCCTGAAAATTTCCTGGAAACGTTTATTGGAAAGTTTCTTTTACCCATCTCTGGTATTAGGTACTTAGGTAGGTATATTAAATACTTTTATACATAAAAAGTAGGTAGGTATATATTTTAAGAAAACTCGAGCCGTCCTGCTAATTTTGAAAAACCGGCACCTATGATGAACATCTTGCAAAATCCAGAATATTTTATCAGTATTGAAATAATGATTTCAATTTCATATTATAACATAACGAAGGGTACGAAGCAATATCGATATCACACACCGGATGTTATTTAAAACTGTTTACGATTTAAACACGTACGAATGCATAAACAAAAGCGGTCAGACTCAGCTTGGATAAATAACGTTCCCATGTGTAGACTAAATCTGTCGGAGTTAAATATCAATTTATTTTATAAATAAGAATATGACTTACCATATTTAGGCCAGTAGTCCAGTGAAATTAGACTTTTCTTTTAAAATTTTTTTTTAAATCGATTTATTTTGGTGTTTTAATGAAAATATTAAAAATCGACAACGAGATCATTACGGCATAAAAAATTATTCAAGGTCAAAATTCGCAAAAAACGTCTTTTTGCGAATATCGCTCTTTCTATGGCTCGGAGGCCAATTAAGGTTATTATGAAAATGAAAGATAATGAAATTGTGCACAAAAATCATCTCTTCCATTTTTTATGTACAACGAACGGTTTAGGCAAAAATGTGCTTCGAAGTTTCCGCGCAGGGCATATAATAGGTATGCTCCATTTCATATAGTCCATGCATAGAATACGTGCTTGTTCTATGTATGTTGTTAACTGATCGATATATATTTACCGTCATATACAGTAATATTTGCTAAATCTTCACATTAAAATTTATTGGTAATATATTTACAGTGTGTTTCACTTGAAATGGTAACATCAACGTTTTTATTTTTTTTTTTAACTTGAATCGAATTTTACTAAAATATAGAATAACTTAGGATCTACTTATGGCCAGAAAAACATTCGCCTCCTACAAATGCAAAGCCACCTGCGGTACCAAAATATGCGGAGAACATTAAGAAATCATATTAGGCATTTTTTTTATCGGAAAATTTTGTTAATTAAATGTTGAAGAAAGATAGCGAAATGTAGTCGGTTGTTCTACAATGTTTATGTGTTTATGTTTATAAAAACAAGTAGTTGTTAGTCTGTCATTAAGCTGTCATCAATTGATTCAATATATATTTTACAATAGTAAATCTCTCTAATCTTTAATTAAAGTTAACTATTTCATATCCAAGATAAGCGCTTTTACAGGTTATGGGCTCAAGCTTACGGTAAAAGTTGAAATAGTGTTTAAACTTAAATAAATAATAATTAATCGCAGTAAACATGTCATCGTCAGGATCAGTGAGGATTGAATTGTTGAACAAGGACAATTTCGGTACATGGGAAGATTCAATTGGAGTAGTGACTGAATTCGAATTGATCATCTCAAATCGTTCAAGGATATCCTTTATATATCCTTTTTGATTCATTTTAATCTCATCCTTTTCACACGTAAATTCAATACCTAGGCAATACTTGACATTTCCGAGACTTTATTTCAAATTTCTTCGATAAAAACTCCTCAAACTGTTGTATCTTCTGCTCATCTCTTGAAACAGCCAGAATATCATCCACATAAATCGCCACCAGAAATATATCTTCCCCTCGTCCCGAATAGAACACGCATTGATCGTATTCAGATTGCTTAATACCAAATTTATTCAATTCCTCACATAATCTGAAGTGCCAGCGACGTCCAGCCTGACGTAAACCATAGAGAGCCTTTTTCATGAAGCATACTTTATTCCCTTCCTGAAATTCTTTAAGCATCTGTGTGGCTCTTTTTTTGATCTCGCTGGTTTTTGATTCCATAAGAATAATTTTCTCCAGTGTATCCTCTGTGTAGTCTGGTACTTCCATAAAAATTTTCTCTTCTAGCACTCCATTCAGGTACGCAGTTGTCACATCGAATTGTTTTATCTTCATCCCATATTGAGCTGCAATTGATGTGATCATAAGTATCGAACCAATACGTGCTACCGGAGCAAAAGTTTCATCAAAATCTATTCCGGGACGCTGAGAAAAACCTCTAGCCACAATTCTGGCTTTTCTTCTCTCCAAAGTACCATCGGCATTATATTTATTCCTCAATACAACCCGACTGCTGATAACTGGTTGGTTCACTGGTCGATCAACAAATACCCACGTGTCATTTTTGATAATTGATTTCAATTCAGTCACTACTCCAATTGAATTGGGAATAAAATTAAAAAAAGATGATAAGAAAAATGAAAACAAATCAGGGATGAATAAATTAAAGGAATTGCCGTACAAAGAATTATTGGGATCGCTTATGTCTTTGGCTGTGTGTACGAGACCTGATATTTCTTATGTAGTGAGTTATTTAAGCCCATTTAATTCCTGTTACGACACAACTCACTGGGCCGCTGCAAAACGTGTTCTCAGATACTTGAAGGGAACAGAAGATATTGGTCTTACCTTTAGAAAGACTGAAGAATCATTAAAAGGATACGTTGATGCAGACTGGGCAAACTGTCCGAATGATAGAAAATCTTATACAGGTTTTGCCTTCATTCTGGGAGGTAATCCGATTTCATGGGAATCAAGAAAGCAACAAACGCCAGCTCTTTCATCTACCGAAGCAGAATACATGGCTCTTACAGAAGCTGCAAAAGAAGTATTATACTTGCGTCGATTTTTGATAGAAATTGGTTTCGACAAGACGACACATATTAAACTAATGTGTGATAGTCAGGGTGCTCAGAAGTTAGCGGAAAATGCTGTTTTCCATAACAGAACTAAACATATTGATGTGAGGTATCATTTTATTCGAGATATTCTAAAGAAAGAAGAACATTTTTCGATTGACTATGTACCTACAAAAGATATGGCTGCTGATGTTCTCACGAAGGGACTTCCAAGACCTAAACATCGAAGGTGTATTGAATTATTAGGAGTTCAAGATCCTGAATAATAGAATATCAATCTCCTACATCTCGAGAGGAAGTGTTGAAGAAAGATAGCGAAATGTAGTCGGTTGTTCTACAATGCTTATTTGTTTATGTTTATAAAAACAAGTAGTTGTTAGTCTGTCATTAAGCTGTCATCAACTGATTCAATATATATTTTACAATAGTAAATCTCTCTAATCTTTAACTAAAGTTAACTATTTCATATCCAAGATAAGCGCTTTTACATTAAACTTGTTCAGAATTGTCCAAAAACCTTGAGTCCACCTTGCGCGGAAACTTCGAGGCACATTTTTGTCTAAACCGTTCGTTGTACATAAAAAATGGAAGAGATCATTTTTGTGCGGAATTTCATTATCTTTCATTTTCATAATAACCTCAATTGGCCTCAGAGCCATAGAAAGCGCGACATTCGCAAAAAACAGTTTTTGTGAACTTTGACCTTGAATAATTTTTTATGCCGTAGTGATCTCGTTGTCGATTTTCAATATTTTCATTAAAACACTAAAATAAATCGATTTAAAAAAAAAATAAGGATATAATTTGTTAGAACAGAAGCCATATTTTATAATTGCGTTAATTTTCGGATACTCGAAAAATTATTTTCTGGTGCCAATCGATTCAGTTTGATGGGTATATAGTACAGTCGAATTGATTAAATTTCATTTGCTTCGGCGACAACATTCCACCTGAAATTTTATTGTTGATTCTTATGTATTATAATCCTGATTACGAAAAAATATTTGTGCCCAAAAATTCCTTGTGCGTCAAAAGTGCACTTTTTCACGCGCTTTCGCGGATTTTCAACTTATATATCTTGTAGTAGTACTTAATTGGATGGGAATTTAAATAATACTGGCTCTTTTTAAATAAAATTCTTAAAAAATATAGACCTGTCCGATATGTATTGGTCAATCCGCCATCTTGGAAAGAAATTGAAAATACCAAAAATAGTGGAAAAAATCAAAATGGCAGACAGACAGACAGACAGACAAATTTTTTTCGCTCAAACTTAAAATCTCGACGTTTCATGATATTTTAAAAATTTTTTGTCATTACTATACTTCCACTGGATGTGGAAGTAATATTATTATTATTTGTTTAGACAATTAATTATTAATAAGGGTACGAGATAAATTGGTAAACTTCGCAATTTTTAGTATGAAAAAGACGTTGCAAAAAGATTCAAACGATTTCATCCTTGTTCGCCGGGTTCTGAGATTAAAACCCTCACGACTCCACTGAAAACAACTGAAATTTTAGCCCAGTCGACGTAGGTATTTATCTACAAAAAATTGCAAAACTGTGTAAACTTTTTTTTTAATGAGTTCGTGAAAGTGTGTAGAATAATATCCTGAAAAGTTTACATTTCGCTCGGGTGCAGAACATAAAAAAAAGTGAAAAAAAAAATTTTTTTCATCCATTTTTTTCAAGATTTTGAAATTAAATCAAGCTAGAAAAAAATAAAAAATACAGATGGATAGATCACGTATTTATGAACAAAAAATATCTTAACAAAATTTATCGTTAAAGCTATGGTTTCCCCGGAAAAAAATAGTCAATAGTAACGTTAGGAGCGGGATCCATGCGTGCACGCGCTTGAATACGCATGACTGTGACACCGACGCACTGAAATGCAAGTCACTAAATCAGAATTTGTTCAATCTATATGAGTGTTGGTTCATTTATAAGATGAAAATTGTAGTTTCCTGATGCTTTTTTGTTTTAAACAATACAAGCAAAGGATGTTACGGTGAATAGACGCCTATTAGATAACGTTCCTTTTAAATCGGAAAAAAAACCGGTAATAAGCTGGCCCAAATAGGTCAAAAGAACATTCGTTGTGAAGAGAAAAATTGGGCATGCGGTGGTAGTGTATAGCAACAATTAAGTGATAAGTGCTAATATTTAATTAATACGAGTGATTAAATCTTTCAGTGCAGCGTAAAAAAGTGAAAACAGTGGACAAATATCGAGTAGGTACCCGACCCGAAAGAAGGAAAGGCCATAAATCAATCAAGATAAGTCCACTTTACCCTTAAAATATAAATGTCTTACGTACTCGTAGACAACTTAAAGAATTTCATAAGCAGATCTGAAATGCAATAAATTAGAAATAAGTTAATAAACAATTCTCTTCCAGCAAATACTACCAGGGGCGTACCATTAGAGTAATAGTACACCGCGCCAAATTAAATCAATTCAAAAATAATAAAAACTTGGATAAAATTGTTGCCCATTATTAGCTTGGTTTCAGTGCCATTAAAATTTTAAAAATCTCATGCATGCTATAAGAACATACTAACTGTCTACACTTCACATCTGGTACGGCTCTGGTAAGGTTAAGGAATTTTATTAAAAACGTTTAGGTCCGTAAGAATACGCAAAAAGTAAGCAAGAAATAATAACTCTGCAGAGAACACAAAAATAATGTATCCACTATAAAACGTAATAACAAAGACACATCAGCTACTGGTACAAAAATCGAGCACTAAGCCATCAGTTAGAAGGAGAAAACATAACAACCCCGGCACACGCCAACACTATGAAAAGACCAGTAGAGGAGTTGCATAGGTAACCATTGATCAATCAGACAAGACAGCAGGAAGGGTATTCTTGCAACTGACTCAAGAAACCAGAAGAAACGAAAAAAGAAAAAAAATGAGGAAACCGGGTTACACGTGGAAAACAACAACTATGAGGATCATGAACAAACTGAGAAGCGACCAAACATACTGGAAAAGAAAGCGAATGGAAAAAATGAACTCCACAAAGAAATCGCAGCGATATACCCTACCAGAACCAGAAACCGAGGCATCAGAAATCTCAGAAGGAGAAGAAGAAAATTTGTAGAAACAGAAACACAAAAAGAGGAGCATAAACATTAAATAACGAACACAATGCGACAACACATTGGACTTGTCATCTTCCCAAACAGCACGTCCAATTGTAATTACGTCTCTACAAGATATATACATGAGAAACAAAATATGTTAAGGTAGATCTAATTGTTAAACTAGTACTGACGTACACATATGAGATACACTTATGTTTATATTGACAGATTTATGTGATACAACGTTTAATAATTGTATACTGTATGCACTCAAGATTCTAAACATTTTTATATAACGTAAAGAAGGATCATTAGAATGTTGCAATTTGACGTCCGTAGAAGATGCCTACAAGGTTAAAGTCATATGTATGTGTGATGCTTTATATAATACTTGTGCCTACTGCATACACCACATAAAAGTGCGATATATATACATGATACAAATAACTATATATACACTTTTTAGTTGTGTCTTGTCGTGTCTACATTCGACTATTCGAGCATGGAACAGTGTGCGCGCGCAAAGCGTCAGCGTGAGCATACCAGCCATGTGTATCTCATGTGTCCTCTTTCCTCTATAAGAGTGGTCATAGCCACACATACAGCAGGCATTTTTGTTTTTTAACAATATCCAAAACAATTTATATTCGAAAGAGTTTGTAAAGATTCGGCAGTTTTAAAGATATCGAGTTCTTTTTATAATAAAATTAGATTAAAATGCATTAAAAAGCAAAATCTAGTCGTTGCGTGTTCTACTATAACCACACTTTCCTCTACGACAACTTCTCCTTTCCCCACCTTTAATCCTCACCAAAAACTACAACCAACCCCTCTCTATTTGTTTTTACCTTTTTTGTTCCTTGCCCATTTTTTGTCTCTAAATTCAGTCTCGACCAATAAATTCTTAACAAACAACAATTTCACATAACATTACACACTTTTAACTATCCACGACACGTTCCTGGCGTCAGGAAGACTACCAGGGTGGAATTGTCTCAAACGGGTTTTTTCGTTGAGTTTTGTTTTCCCGTGCCAGCAATCAAAATTTTTAAGTGTTCGCGTGTGCGCGAAATCGATAGTTTTACAGTTTTAATTTTAATTATTTTTAAGTACCCTCGTGTACTACGTTGCACAATACTGTTAAATTTAAGCCTTTCCCTATTAGGCAGGAGTTTTAACTCACAATTAATTTTCGTCATCGCCAAACCGGACCCTCCCCGCCCAACCTCACACCCACCTCGGCGATGTTCGCCGTGGTTGTCTGGCTGGCTCCGGGCCGGACTCTGGAATGACGCATTATTGTATGTGAATATTAATAAATGCTTGTTGTTGTTGTTGTTGTTGTTGGGCGGCGAGGCAAGAGGTACGCGGTTCGATCCGTGCTCACTCTGTCTTTTTTTTTTGTTAAAATAGTTGCGAAAAAACTTTCAGTTGTTTTTTTCAAGGTAATAATTGCTTATAAAACCGATGTACGAATATACTTCTTTTCAATTTTAGGTCTGTTTTAGACCATTAAATATTCTATTTATGTTGTAAATGATATATTATACCTGACCGTTTTTTCTCCAACAAGTTTCCCAGGTTTGTATAAGTACTTCAACTTAAAACTTTAATTCTTAACTCAGGTGACACTGGTGACAGTTTAATTAAATTAAATAAGTTCTTAATAATTATAAATAAATAAAAATACTAGTAACTCGAAAAATTCAGGTTTGGGAACACGTAAAAAATAGAAAAAAAAAGAGAACTTGAAAGATTTTCATATATTTTAAATAAGGCTAGAAATTCAATTTCACACATAATAAAGACTTCATACACATCATAAATACTGCTTTTAGCATCCGAAATAACAATCACCACGATAGCTCAGTTGGTAGAAGCGTCAGTACTGTAATACGGACAACAGAAACGTGTAGGTTCGATCCCTACCCACCGCAATTGGCAAAGGTAAGTAAAAATGAATTTAATAACTTAATAAACATTATAATTTACAGGCAACCCTTGTGAGAAGAAATTGGAGTGATGGTAAACAATATTAGATAGTTAATGTAAATAAAATATACGGATGGCTAACAAATAAATTCATAGGACAAAACGTATATGCATTAATTACTTTATTTTTATCAAGTAGACTTACTAACTAGTATGTAGTTTTATATGTTCCCATTGCTAAAAACCTGTGGGGGGATTACCAAATATAACCTGAAAAAATTAACGTCTAGCATAAGACGTCATTCGTCTGACACATTAGGAAGTCAATCACTGTGCATCCGATAACACACTGTGGATCAAATTATTTGTGTGTATGTAAATGGTATACTGTGGCTACATTGTGAGGCGGACGTTTAACCTTTGTGCATACGTGTTTGCCTACAATGTGTAAACGTAGCACATTTACATCGTAGAATTGTGTAACCTTGTGTCTGCATCTAGATACATCGTCACAATGCGAACACTTCGTAATCGTTATTTGGTGTGCTGTATGGGTTGCTGTCGAGGCGGCCAGACCTGCTTTATAATGCTCTGTCACCAATGGATACCCATAAAAGTTTATAAAATTTAAATAGTGACAACGTGTAAAAAATATAGTTAAAAAAAGTATAAGTGATGTGTTTGTAAAATAATACATATCTCGGAACATTTTCAGTAATTGATAAGAAATATTAGTTAGCGTTTAATTAGGTATACAAACCAAAACTTTTCACAGTGCTTCCCCTCTAACGCAGTAAATAATGGTATATATAGTGCAGTGAAATCGTGCCAGGCGGCAAAGAGGAGAAAGAAATCAGGAATAACCGAAGAGTGGACTGTCTATATGGAGCACTAAGCCGTCAATTAGAAAAAGAAAACCGGCATACACTAACGCTATGAAAAATCAAGAAAAATGTCCATTATACTATTAGGAGACTTCAATGCACATATACTCCACACATGGCCTAACGAAAATGGAAACGCGCTGAAAAACCTAGCACACATGTTTGACTTAACAATAAGAAATACATGGAGCAAAAGTCAAACCTGCATTGACACCTGGAGTAATGGAAGCTCAGTCACAGAAATAGACCATACCCTGGTAAGCAGAGAGATAAGGGCAAGGATCAAGAAGGTTAAAGCAAAAAGGACAGCAGAAGAAAGCGCTAACACTGAACATCAGCAAACTAAAAATAGGGAGACCATGTTACACGTGGAAAACAACAATCGAGAGGATAAAAAAAAACTAGGAAAGAAAAGCGAGGAAAAAGATGCGTCATGTGGCTCTCGCTGCTGACAACAAGCATGACCCAAATCCAATCCAGCATCGGAAACCGAGAAATCAGAAGACTCAGCAAAAGAAGATTTGAAGAAGCAGAAACACAAAAAGAGGAGCATAAACACTCCATATCAAGACACAGCACGTATTTCACACGAAGATTCAGAAGAGGCAGATGCCCAAAAACACAAAAAAGGGAGCTTCAACGCTCCCTCACGACACATTGCGGTAACGCATCTCATAAATACCTACACTTCCCATCCCATGTTCCTTTACCATGCGCCATGTGGCTCTCGCTGCTGGCAACAAGCATGACCTTAGTCCAACCCAGCGTGGACGTAGCAGGCCCAGCTGTATAACCCTGGGAGTGGCAGCAATGCCTACCGCACGCTGATAAATCAATCAATCAATCAACAATACAAGCAAAGGATGGATGGGAAAAATATACTTATATATATTATCACGCCCGAACTCAATTGTCACAATAAACAATATAGAAAAAAATAAAAGCCCTTCAAAAAAATTCTTTCTTCATTGAGAACTGTTGAAAAGTATGTACACTTCATGATTATGATGGTTTATTACGTTGTAGTAACGAGGATTAAAAAAAAGTAAATCTCAAATCATTTTAATTTCCTTGCTTGATCATTTTTTTGATAAATATATGTATTGGAGGCTGTAACTTGTCGAGAAATTGACCCATTGGAAAAAATAAAATATCACTATTTCGGAAAAAATGTATATTTTTCGAATGTTCAGACACAAATTCGTTTACTTGTTTGCATTTTTTCGAAAATATGATCAATCAGATCATGATAAGAAATTGCGATTTCCACGATCTTATCCTTATAACTATGAAAATATCTTTGATTGTTTTGAATACAAATTCTGGAACTTTTCCAATACATTAACAAATGTATAAGGAATCCATTGGATATAGCTGAAATGTGGATAGGTGTACCTGTAATAAATATAATGCAGTAAAGGCACATAAAAATCCATGCGAGCGATTCAGCGGATGGTGTCTGTGTATGCATTAATAATTATATATTTTCCCTCCATACTCACTATTTATCCTCCTATTCACTAAGAAAAATGTTTAAAACGTGTAATCAGAAAGAGAAAAAAGCTTTATTTTACTCGATAGAACAGCTAAGAATTTTTAGAGGTTCCATAGTATGCATTTAACCGTGCGCTAGCCGCGCAGAGAGACAAGGTTACTTCACTATTTTTTTCCAGGAATACCGTGGCTTTAGCGACAAATTTTATTAGGATATTTTTTGTTCAGAAACACGTGGTCTGTTCACCTGTATTTTTTATTTTTGCCTGCCCCTGACTTAATTTAAAAATGTTGAAAAAATTGGTAAAAAAATTTTTTTTCTCACTTTTTTTATGTTCTGCATCCGAGCGGAATGTAAACTTTTCAGGATATTATTCTGTACATTTTCACGAACTCATTAAAAAGAATTATTCAGTTTGCAACTTTTTGTGGGTTTCACTATAAAAATGTTCTCTGTCGTCTGGGCCATTTCAAAGTTTGTTTTTTTACCTTTCATCGTTTGCGTACCAGAACGGTAATAGATACAACAAAAATACATTGTTTTTTTTTTTTGTAGAGCAGCGAATTTTCTATAAAAAAGTCTGCGAGAGCATATTTTATCTATTATAGTTAACGAACTACATCCGCCCTTATACAAGCGTAAAAAAATGTTGAAAAAAATTGAACCTACTTCAAAAAGATCGCAAAAATAGTGAAATAAAATTTCTCCACCGTCCAGTTAATTGAACCTTATTACCTAACATTACTGTGTAGTGAACACCCTGTATTTAAGTTTACGTGACCATTTCGCATTTGATAAACTTACTTTTATTTCATATTTCATATCATATTTGTTATTCATTTACTTGTAATATTCTATTTCTGCTGACTCTTTGGTTTCGCAACTAGTTGGTGCATTCTAGAAGTTCAAAGACATTTAATAAGAACGCGAATTGTAAAATCAGCAAGCCTTATAATTTCCTTTTCACTTCGTTGAATAACAATAATACACTTATTAACCTTTTCTGCCACACAATGAAATGGATAAGGATAAGGTAAAGAACAATGTCAAAAAAAGCTTTTTTAGCCCATCCGTGGTGAAGTGTGGAAACCATCTTCTTTTACTAATTTTGTGTTGCTCAAAACATGTCCGTTTTGGCGAAAAATCTCGGGAACACATTAAAAAACGAGCCTTATTTGTGGGTAACATTGGAATTTGGTATACCGGGTGACACAGGAGATATGTAACACCCCGTTTATTTAAAAAGATATTATTTTGAAATTTGGTAGACTTATATAATGCGTGATTGTCCTTTTTTTGGTACAAACAAGAAATTTTTTCCTCTTCCGGTTTCACCGGAAGTGACATCTACTTCGTTATTTTATATGGCACCCTGTATATATTTTTTCCTATTTGATTCTACTTAAATTTCTCTTTTCAACTATGTATACCAAGATGACATTCGTTTTTAAAATGGCTGCTGAAAACCATTTTATTGCGCTAAGTCAAGTTGGCTATGGAATGAAATGTGGCGGTAATTAATGCTTAATGTGCTGCGATATCAAAAGAACCCTGGTACACAATTTTGTGTTTCATAGTTGTTTTGTTCTAATCAGTAGCCGAAGGGACTTTGTAGAATTTTTATATTAAATAAAAATCTCTAGACTAAATCCCCGAAATCATAAAAACTAAGATAGAAACACTAATTTTAAATTTAACCCATTTGTAAAATATTTATTCATCTTTCACTTTTACCCAATACAATTCATTGTTATGTCTGATTTTGCTTACTTTTAAATAAAATTGTTTTCGAAGAATCTCAAAATGCTGGCCATTATTTTCCCTGCAGCGTCGATTTCTTGTAACCAGTACCTCTAAGCACATTTTCTAACTGCAATTCAGTAAACTAATTTATTGCTAACCTAACTCTCATTTTTAAGTCTTCCCTATTTTGCAGTGGAGTTTTATAAACCATTTCCTTGAGATGGCCCCATATGAAAAAATCAAGTGGCGTAAAATCCGGACCCCTCAGGGCCATCTAATTAGTAAAAGTGAAGTATGAATAAATATTTTACAAATGGATAAAATTTAAAATTAGTGTTTGTATCTTAGTTTTTGTGATTTCGTGGATTTAGTCTAGAGATTTTTCTTTAATATAAAAATTGTACAAAGTCCCTTCGGCTACTGATTAGAACAAAACAAATATGAAACACAAAATTGTGTACACGGTTCTTTTGATATTGCAGCACACTAAGCATTAATTACCGCTACATTTCATACCATAGCCAACTTGACTTAATGCAATAAAATGGTTTTCAGTAGCCATTTT
The DNA here is from genome assembly GCA_936432065.2 of Rutpela maculata. NCBI lineage: Eukaryota > Metazoa > Arthropoda > Insecta > Coleoptera > Cerambycidae > Rutpela > Rutpela maculata. The sequence goes on along the minus strand of OW386292.2, from coordinate 124,084,385 downwards.
AAAAATGAATGCCACCTTGCTATACATAGTTGAAAAGAGGAATTTAAGGAGAACCAGATAGGAAAAAAATATATACAGGGTGCTATTTAAAATAACAAAGTAGATGTCACTTCCGGTGAAACCGGAAGAGGAAAAAATTTCCTGTTTGTACTAAAAAAAAGACAATCACACATTATATAGGTCTACCAAATTTCAAAATAATATCTTTTTAAATAAACATGCTACGGGGTGTTACATATCTCCTGTGTCACCCGATATACAAGAGAAGCTAAGGTCTAAAAAAAATTTTGGCATTAGCCACCCCCATTACCATACCCATTATTAAAGGGGATGAAAAAAAATTGTGATTTGGTGTGTGTACAAGAACCAGAAACCTCAAAATATTTTTTTACTTCATCTACCCCCACTACCACCCCCTATCACCACCCCCACCTCACTACCGATGTGGGGTATCGTTTTATGGGTTTTTGGAGTAGAGGATTTCAAACATCATATTATTAAAGTTCTATAAACAATTATTTCCACATACAAAATTTGTTTCGTTGTGAGTGACTTGGATAGAAAATCTGGATGTGAAAGTAGTGATTCCTTAGGCAGCGGTTTTTTTTTATTAATTTTCTAATTTTAGTCACGAAAATGGTAAACCAACCTAACTTGAACTAACTAACTTATGTTCGTGTATACAGCTTTGTAAAACTTTTAATATTACTGATACAGTAAAAAAAATATTTCGCGAGCAGCATTTGAACCCGAGATGTCCGCATCCTGAATAAAAAGTGCAAGTTGCCTTATCCACTATCTAGTGACTAAAGTCTGGTTTATTTTTACATAAAATAACTTTTAGACATATTTGGTGATTTTCGGATCTCTAACAAAATCGCTAAAGACCCCACTTTTAGGCCTGTATACAGAATCTTTTAACAATTGTAGCTTTGGATTATTTTCAAGTAGCAGGGATAAAATAATAGACATTGGAGAATTACCAGTCCAAATTTCAATAAGAAATATCGATTTGTTTATTTATAAGTGTCCTAAACGTAAAAAGTAACGTATCACAGCTCCAAATGCAAGTAGAGCATTCAATTTTTTCTTTAAAGTTGGCTTTTTAATCTATTTTCATTACTCCTTTACCGTTTTTGATTTCATAAAAAAACGGAGTTATTTGAATTCGTTTATAACTACAACTCCGAAAATTATAAACAACTACTTACTATAAAAAGTGTTTAAATTTTGAAAAAAAAATTCCCTCTCTGTTGCCTTTAAAGTACTTATAAAAAGCTACAATTTGAAGCATCGTACACATTTCTTGGTTTTGATAGCAGGATTTCACAAGGATGCAAAGTTATAGCAACAATTGTATATTTGACCCGCTTTAATAATTATTAGGATTTGAAATTTTAAGTGGTGACTGTACTTTATAAGATGCAATATTCAATTTTTTAAATAATAATAGCAATTGTAATGAATTATAGTTTATGTACTTTTATTGCACAGCTTTATAACGAACATTTTCCTTCTTTTTGTTGTTTTCCATAGGACTTATAGATTTCAAGATATTCAAAGAAAACCGTTGGAAAACACGTTCTAAAAAATTAAATAGTTTAAATAGAGGATACGCCGACCTCGCAGAAACTGCAACACCCAAGTTGATTCCCTGAACACGTTAAAACAAAAGAAAAACTGCCCTGACCAAACAATTCACATTGCGAATTTTTTAGACCTAATTTGACTTCGCTAAGTTAAAATGAAAAGAAGATATAGATAGGAGAGAAAGAAAGAACGAAAGTTGTAGTTCTCTAACAAGTTAGAAAATGAGAGCAGTTTCGGTTAAAGAGGCTGTCAGAAAATGGACAACGCTTGGTATGGTAGTTTAGGCATTGATTGGCTTCGCTATGAATATTTCAAACAAGCAATCATTAGGAATAAATTTAACCATCACTACAGCCAACAGAAGTTGCATGCCAACTCTGCTCATGCATATTGGTTGTGTCACCGCAGGTTATAGTTTACATCAGTCGTATTATGAAATGAACAGAGAAAAATACAGTCAAGAGCAATTCGATCCTAAATGGCAAAAATATATCCGCCTCCCACAGTTAGGCCACCCAGTAACTGTGCTAAAACTAATAATGCGTGCTTTAACTGTAAACAAATCGGTCATTTTAAAGACGATTGTGCTTACCAGCCGTCTGTACAATGTGGCTGAATACAGAAACGAAATCAGAAATGAGAAACGATTATTTACAGTGGACCAATGGATTAATGCACATGACGTGAAAATTTGAGTAACTACAGAATTGAAAAGTATGTTCCTATAAAACTAACGGGTTGAGCAGCTAACGTTATCTAACTCAAAATACTGATTTTAAGAGGCTAAAACACCCCAAAAACTATCTAAAAATGATGTAACTCTTGCAAAAAAGTTTTTAACACTTTCCTATTTTAGGGTAGGTATGTTAGAAAAGAGCATTTCCAATACTGCATAATTTTTATTTAACGAAAAACAGGGGATAAGGAGGTGTATCAATAATATAAAAATTGTAAAATTTTTTCATGCTTTTAGATTTTGGAGGGTGATAGAAAAGACTATTTCCAAGATGCATAATAAAAAACAGAGTTTAAGAGGGTAAAACACCCCAAGAGCTATCTAAAAATAATGTAACTATTGCAATGTTTTTAACACTCTCCTATTTTAGGGTATGTTAGAAAAAGGCATTTCCAATATTGTATAATTTTTATTTACTTAACGAAAAACAGGGGATAAAGAACTATTTAAAAATAATATAAAAATTGTAAAATTCATTCACGCTCTTAGATGCTGGAGGGTGATAGAAAATACTATTTCCAAGACACAGCATAATTTAGATTTAATAAAAACTATCTAAAAAATTGTAAAAAATTTTAACGCTTTCAGATTTTGGAGGATGATAGAAGAGACTATTTTCAAGATAGCGTAATTGGGATTTAATAAAGAACAAATGGTGAAACACCCCAATAACTTTCTAAAAATAATATAACTTTGGTAAAAAAGTTTTTAACACAATCATATTTCATGGGGTGATAGAAAAGAGCATTTCCAATAATGCATAATTTTCATTTAACGAAAAACAGGGGATAAGAGGCTGAAACACCCCAAAAGCCATCTAAAAAGAATATAATTTGGGGTGTTTTACCGTCTTAAACTCTGTTTTTTATTCAATCCCAATTACGTTATCTTGGAAATAGTCTTTTCTATCACCCACCAACATCTAAAACCGTGAAAATATTTTACAATTTTTATATTATTTTTAAATAGTTTTTGGGGTGTATCACCTCCTTATCCCCCGTTTTTCGTTAAATAAAAATTATGCAATATTGGAAATGCTTTTTTATAACATACCCTCTGAAGTAGGAGAGAGTGTAAAAAAACTTTTTTGCAATGGTTACGTTATTTTTAGATAGCTTTTGGGGTGTTTTACCCTCTTAAACTCTGTTCTTTATTAAATCCCAATTATGCTCTCTTGGAAATAGTCTTTTCTATCACCCACCAACATCTAAAACCGTGAAAATATTTTACAATTTTTATATTATTTTTAAATAGTTTTTGGGGTGTATCACCTCCTTATCCCCCGTTTTTCGTTAAATAAAAATTACGCAATATTGGAAATGCTTTTTTATAACATACCCTGAAGTAGGAGAGAGTGTTAAAAACTTTTTTGCAATGGTTACGTTATTTTTAGATAGCTTTTGGGGTGTTTTACCCTCTTAAACTGTTTTTTATTAAATCCCAATTATGCTATCTTGGAAATAGTCTTCTATATCACCCTCTAAAATCTAAAAGCGTGAAAACATTTTACAATGTTTATATTATTTTTAAATAGTTAGTGATACACCCCCTTATCCCCCGTTTTTTGTTAAATAAAAATTATGCAACATTGGAAATGCTTTTTTCTAACATACCCTAAAATAGGAGAATGTTAAAAACGTTTTTGCAATAGTTACATTATTTTCAGATAGCTCTTGGGGTGTTTTACCCTCTTAAACTCTGTTTTTTTATTAAATCCCAATTATGCTGTCTTGGAAATAGTCTTTTCTTTCACCCTCCAAAATCTAAAAGCGTGAAAAAATTTTACAATTTTTATATTATTTTTAAATAGTTTTGGGGTGTATCACCTCCTTATCCCCTGTTTTTCGTTAAATAAAAATTATGCAATATTGGAAATGCTCTTTTCTAACATACTCTAAAATATGAAAGTGTTAAAAAATTTTTTGCAATAGTTACATTATTTTTAGATATTTTTTGGGGTATTTTACCCTCTTAAACTCTGTTTTTTATTAAATCCAAATTATGCTATCACCCTTCAACATCTAAAAGCGTGAAAAAATTTTACAATTTTTATATTTTTTTAAAATAGTTTTTGGTTAAATAAAAATTATGCAATATTGGGAATGCTTTTTTCTAACATACCCTAAAATGGGAGAGTGTTAGAAACTTTTTTGCATTACATTATTTTTAGGTAACTTTTGGGGTGTTTTACCCTCTTAAACTGTTTTATTAAATCCCAATTATGCTATCTTGAAAATAGTCTTTTCTATCACCCTCCAAAATCTAAAAGCGTGAAAAAATTTTAAAATTCTTATATTATTTTTAAATAATTTTGGGGTGTATCACCCCCTTATCCCCTGTTTTTCGTTAAATAAAAGTTATTCAATATTGGAAATGCTCTTTTCTAACATACCCCAAAATAGGAAAGTGTTAAATTTTTTTTTTGCAATACATTATTACATTATTCTATATTGTTACATTATTCTTAGATAGTTTTTGGGGCGTTTTACCCTCTTAAACTTTGCTTTTTATTAAATCCCAATTTTCCATCACTCACCAAAATCTAACAGCGTGAAAAATTTTTACAATTTTTTTATATATTTTTTTAAATGGTTTTGTGGTGTATCCAGTGGCGTAGCGAAGGAAAATCGTCATATATCCGACAAAACTCATAAAGTTTTGAAACTTGGCAGAAATGTGAGGAAATGCACCAGAATTACAATAAAGGAAAGTTTCCACCACTACCGTGGTTGCATCATCTCTTAACATTGCAAAAACCACCCTCTTATTCGATTTAGCCCGTTTATTAAAATTATTATAAAATTTTCGATAAAAAACATTTTCGATTTTCCAAGTTAATAATATTTAGTAGAGTAACTAGAGGTTTTAACTTCGGAATAATGTCATCTGAAAGGATTTCGTTCGTTTTTAACAACTTTTAATGGGAAATGTATCTAGGAAAAGTTTTTATACTATGTGGTGGCTTTATAGGGGGTGGCAACTAAAAAAAAAAAACAAAAACGTTTTGAAGCTGAAAGAGCAACTTTTCATATTTTAAGTTATAACGACTAGAAAATTGGGATTTTAGCTTGAAAAAAAAAAGGTATTTCAAACAGGTTTTCGTCAAATAACATTGAGCGAAAACATGAGACGAATAAGAAATCTACTGAATTGAGAATAAACTTCGTTTTTCTCTAATTTCTGTAGAGATAATGGTTTCGGAGATCTGGAAATATAAAGTATCTAGTTTAAATGTTAAATAACTTAGAATCTACCCAATGGGCACACGTACGTTTAATAAACGTTAAAAAATAATTGAAAACCACACGTTGTTCTAGGGTTTTTAGCAACGGTTGATTCAACGAAAAAATGTCGCGCGGAAAAACGTTCTTATTATCCAAATATAAACGTCTTTTAAACATCATAGATAACGATTGAATAACATTAAAAAAACGATAAATATTCATTAATATTCAACGTTTATGAAACGAAAGTAAATGTAGAATATAAACATGTTATTAAAGGTTTTAATAACGTTAAATATTCACTAATTATGTACGTTAATTAAACGAAATTAAGCAGGCTCTAGGTCTCCATTTTCCAATATACATATATATGATATGTTACAGGATGAATCGCCATGTAGATGAATGGACAATTAATAGGTTAAACACCCGCTGGGGGTTTTATCATAAAACCAGTGGGTGCTTAACCTATTATATCGTTATAAGATCCATCCAAATAAATCGATGTTCCCTGAAAGAATTTGAACATTGCAATCTATGTTATATTTATTTTATATAAATTCATAAGAATATAAGATGAAGCATGAGTGATTATTGTCAGTGGTTTACATGTGGCGCCATCTATAAATAATTTTTGCAGCAAACTAGGTGGTAAGTAGGCAAATTTTATGCATTAATATAGCTGAGTAGAAATACGTCAAAAAAACGTCATCATCTACCACTTATTTCACCTGTAGATTTAGAACGTCAGTGCATTTTAATAAGTTGAAAGCATCAGTTATTTTAATATTGTATATTTTTTTTCCTCTAAATAAAATATATTTCAATTGCTATTTGATTAATGCAATAAAAAAACCGTTTAATTTTCTCGTTTCACAACCGCGGGTTGTTACAACTTCTCATATTATGAACGTGTATTATACGTTAATATATCAGTAAAAGAAACGTTGTAATTAAAACGTTTTATTTCAGTATTCCCTTCCACTTAGGTTGCGAATGTTTGTAGGAGTAACGTATTTTATAGGTTTTATTTAAATATAAAATTTTACAACCTAATTTTATACGTTGATATAGATTCGTAGAAAAACATTTAAATAACGTAATCTTCTACCATCTATTTCACCTGTGGATTTAAAATTCTCTAGCATTTAGTAAGTTGGAAACAACAGTTATTTTAACGTTGTAAAAAATACGTTTTTTTTTTCTTTAAATAAAACGTTTGAATCGCCGTATTAAATATACCTAATAAAAAACGTTAAACTTTTTCGTTTCATAAACGTTACCTTTAGCGAGTCGTTAAAACTCCTTGCATTATAAACATGTTTTATACGTTATTGCATATTTGTGAAAAAAACGTGCTTACTAAAACGTTTCATTCCAGTATTTTCTTCTACTAATGGTTAAAAATGGGTGTAGTAGTAACGTATTTTAAACGTCTTTTTTAAACGTTGAAATTTTCAACCAAATGCAACGTTGAAAATTTCAACGTAAAACGTTTAATCAACGACTATGATGTTTTAAAAACGTTTATTAAACGTACGTGTGCCCATTGGGTATGGCACTTTACGTCAAAAACTTTAACAACCGAAATAGTATATGGGGCCTGGGATATAACATGCTGACATTGCTGTTATGTTTTAGTAAACATTTTTCTGAGTATTATGTGAATCAGACCTCCCACCCCGCTAGCCGCGCCAGAAAATATTCAATTGTAGAACAGAGAATAACACTTTGAGGCTTGGTGTGTTAGTTGAAGAGGGTATCTTGGCGATCAACATTCGATACTTATATGCCAACATTTTTTCTCTGTGCAATTGGCAGCACTGGCGACATCAATTATGCCCAAAATGGGAACCTAGTAAACAATTTCTGACCAGGCAGAAAATTTTCGTTGTCAATGCTCATTGCTAGAAAACCATATGTCAACATTTCCTGCTCGCCCATTTTCCAGATTTTTGGCCCAAAATTGAACTGGCGCTTCTCAAAAAACATGTTGGCACCCTCTCAAACTTGTAGTTTTTGTACCGAACAATAGTCTGTGTGAGTGCCAACATTTTTTCTCAATATAACCCCCCAAAACCACCCCCAGAACGCCCAAACATTAACTCTACCTGAACACATTAACACATAATATAAACACTCTCAATATAGGACTATAAATGTTTATTACCCTCGCACTATGTCTGTCTAATACTAACTAAAGGCAAATGCTCTTTTTAGCAATAACGAATAACTGCTCTGTAGGTTTCAACTGAATTGACGATTTGCACGAAAGAAAGTTTGGTAAAAAGTGTCATGGCGCACAGTATAATGGTATCACTGTAATTCACTGCACATGTTGACCAACTCGTCTAATATCCAAACTTTGCAACAATTAAATACCTATAATATAATAATCATAACATTGTTTTCATTATCTTTAATGTTAAACCTGCTTCCATTGAATATAAATCGTCTCTATTAGGTTGTTTCGTAGTCTATACAATATTTAAAAAATGTCGAATTATGCAATTTGTCAAACACTGTTTCCAACTCTCAGTTTATTAGAAGAGTTGGCAGCTGGTGCTACTGGTGGCAAAATCACCAAACATCGATGTTTTGGTCCCCATCATCGATATTTCGTAAATATCTATGAACATCGTTCATCCCTTCGAGAATATAGGGGAAAATAGAGGTCGCCAAACAGCTGTTTGTTTGTTCGGGCTACAACTGTAAACAAGCAATTATTAATCCTCGATTCCTTTTGGCTGGTGCAAAATAATGATCTCATCCCCGTATAGGGGATCCTTTCTAATATGGCGTTTAGTATCATTTGCGTATTGTTTACTTTCGTTTTCTACCCTAATAGCACAGGACATCCAGTGGATGTCCGATTAAGATCCAGTTACTGTACACATGTCCATGGATATTGGATGGACGTCCTGTGAATGCTCATTTTATGTACGTACAAGGACGTCCTCTATGGGGTATTGAATGGATATCCTAGGGACGTCCATTTAATGTACATGAATGTACAAATACTTTATGGTCCTGCTCGGACAACTAATGGATGTCCCATTTATTGTACAAACCCTATTGCAAAGACTCATAGAGACCAATAAAAAAAATGTATGGGGATTGTATTGGTTTCAATATGTGCTTTTGTTTATGTAAATACCTATCCAAACTCATAGGTATCCTAACGGTATATACCAATTAAATCCTGTAAGTTCAGTTTATATAGGCATTTCCCAATGGAAACTTATACGGAAATACCAATAGAAGCCTGTAAGTAATAATAGAAACCAATACATACCAATTCAAATTATACTGAAAATTTTGTATAGGGAATTCCCTATAGAATATTTATTTGGATGTACCAATAAAGGAGTGCAATTTCCAGTTGAAACCCATACATACCTATATGCATATCCATGGTAAATTTCCTATAGATTTCGTTTTGGTTTCTACTGGTTTTGTAATTTGGAATTACCTTTTCAAACCTGTAGTTATCCTATTGGGATATACTAGTACAATTATATAGGAAATTGCATAATAATTGCTATAGGAATATCCCATTATAATGCAATTGGGATGGTCCTATTGAAAGGCAGCATTCTTATTTTTCGTTGACAAATACTTTTCTAAATGATGTAAATGCAAATGAAAATATAGTAGATTATTCAAAAATATTTTGCAATAATTTATTTTTAAAAAATATGTTGCAATATGCAAGAAAATCCAATGACACTCTATTTCTAGGGTCCGGTAAAATATTATTGGAAATTAGTCGAATATCTTTAACTGATACAAAAAAAATATGAAATTACTTAACGATACTATTTTTTGGTCGTATAAAAGATGCATTTATAAAAAATCATTACTACATTCCACTAAATATAACAAATAGAAAAAAAGAAGTAATATATTAATAAAAACAAAACTGGGAGATTTTGCTGAGATTATTGAAATTATTATACTTTGGGCTGACCTTACTTTTTGTTAAAATATTTAAATGTAGACCTTACAGCTGTGGCAAAATAATGTTGCCACATAAATAAAATATGTCTGGACAAATTCAGTTTCTCTGTAATTCCCATTGACAATTTTGAAAAAAATGTCTTTTTATTGACTTTAGTCATAGTAAAAAATAAAAAAATATCCATGTGAATTTCCTAATACTTTTGAAGTTCAATAAAATGTAAAAATACTTACATGTAAAACAGGGAATAAAATGAATTATAAAAACAGTAGTTCTTTTTTTTATTCATTAAATTTATAAATTATTATTTATTATTGTACTTATATTCATTAAAATTTATTCAGATGGGAGGTCTTCTGTGCCATCCTGTAAGTTGCTATTCAGAAATTCAAATGTTTCGATGTATATCAACTACAAAAATTAGGGTCAGTTTAAAATGAAAAATAGAAATATGAGATATTTACCTGCTTTGTTTAATGGGACTGCTTCGTCTAATCGGACCGCTTTCGTTGGTGTATTCTGGTTTTTCTTTGCTTTTTTGGGACGTCGAGACAGATCCTGAATTTTTTCTGCTATTCGAGTATTTATAGTATTACACACTGCTTCTATTTTCTTTTTCTTTTCTTTTCTCCTTTTTTTTCCAATCTAACCTAATTCTTTTCTGCAATGCATTGCTTGAAACCTCCCCTTGACTTTCTAAAATAAAAAATATATATATACATTTTTAATCCACAAGGAGCCAAGACCTAAGCATACACTCATACCTCCTCATAATTATGAGGTATGAGTGTAAAAATACTAGTTATTTTAATTCAATAATGCCCTCCACTATATATTTCAATCAGATTTATGTGTAACTATACTAAAAATAATTTTATCACTCACCTCCACACAAATTACAAAGGCTTTGTAATAGTGACCATCGGCAAATTTTACTTTAAATGGTTCGCTGGGAATGGTTTCTGCATCATCGTCAAAGGAAAATATTTTTATGTCTTCAACAGTAACTATGGCTGTGACGCCATCACAGATCAACAAATTTCACAAAAGCAAACAGCCTATAAATTGAAAAAATCTGGATATGAATATTATTGTGAATGCAAACTAGAATTATTAAACTTACTAGTGTACTTCGGAAACCTCCGTACGTTTTATTGATATCGAATTCAGAAATATCCTTACACAACCACAAAGATCTTATTAAAATATTCGTGCACACAAGACAAGTTTAGAAAAATGGCGTAGTGGCGACTATACCAGCCGGACTGTGTCAAGTTCATTAAGTACGGAGTTGGCGGGAATTTTGAATTAACAGGTATTTACCATAAAACACAATATTATCAAAAATCGCCGAGATACTGCATTTATTATGCCCATGCGTTCTAACTTTTTAAATTACTAACTATAAATGTATAACAGGAAATATCCTGTAACATGCATTAAGTATGTTTATGATTCTCTGAACCGGGAGAAGAGTTCAATAGGATATCACTTACTGAGGTACTGAGGCAAATAAAAATATGTATGTGTTACTCCCTATAGAAATTTCTCCATATTTGAGATCATCAATGGATTATTACCTATACAAAGCATTATAAATTCCTAAAATTCCCAATAAAAATCTTCTCTCATTAAGACCTATAAAAACTAATAGCAAAAATGTGTAAATAGGAAATTACTTTAACAAACCAATGCAAATATTTACTAAAAGTATATGAGTCATTCCCAATAGAATTTGTATCCAATTGAGACCAATAAGAAAATAATTTAAAAGGATATTGCCCATGCAGACCAATAGGAATGCTTAAGGGTGCGTATGTGTAATTTCCAATAGATTTTTTTTCCTATTGCGACCAATGAAAACCCGTACAAAAAATATTAATTTGGAAATTTCCAATATAATCCGATAAAAAATAATACGCATCCCAATACATTTCCCATACAACTTGTAGAAACCAATATGTTCCCATAGAACGTTCTATTGGTTTCAATACTTTTTCTATTAGCATTTGCAACAGGGAACGTTCATGGTGAATAAATTAACGTCCCATAGTTGTCCCTTTTATGTACATTAAGCGCATCTTCTATGGACGTTTTGTGGACGTCCGAGGGACGTAAATTTACCCCCAATAGTAATGGAATTTTACCCGCAAAGAGAGTGGAAAATTTTATTTACCTTATATTTTGGGGTAATCCTCCATGGTCAATGGAAATTTTCCTGTCTCTTTGCGGGTAAAATTACATGGGAATTTTTCACGCAACGATGGTAAATTTACATCATTTTTTACAGTGTATGAGTTTGCGATAAAACTGTTTTTTCAAAAAATTGTCGATAAGGTCTCCAGTATAGGCCGATCGCCATTTTCCTATATATACAAATAAGAAACAATGCCTATATAATACTTTGAAATAGAAAAGGGGACAGCCAATAGAACTATTAATGTCCTAAGTTCTTTCTGTTAAACACGTCGGAGACAGTAAAGAGTTTATTCTATCCGCTGCCCTTTTTTCTATCTCATTATGAAGTGACATACATAATAACATAACTGTTTTGATCTGTACATATGGTAAAATAGTGATGGCACTAGTGAAGATCATTTCGCATATTTTTTTCAAAGATCATCTTGTAGTAAACTTATAGAGAATTTACGAGGAAAAGTTTATACCTCGGTTTATACAGTGTCCGCCAAAAAGTCTGCACCATATGAGAAACTCTGTTGTTGTTGACTTTCTGAAAAATTTCACTTTTGATAAAAGTTAGTGAATATTCTCAAACGAAAAAGTGGAAGCAAAAATTTGTGTTAGTCCTGACGCTTATGTCGGAAAATTAATTTTTTGGAAATTGGCCCAAGAGTAAACTACCTTTATTTTTGAAGATATCGAAAAATGTTATTTCGAGAAGTTGCTTATAAGAAGAAGTTATAGCTAAATATCCAATTTGGCTGTTCTATTTTAAAAATAAAAATTTTCTACTTTTTTATGCATAATTCTTGAACTATATTATTTTGATATTTTTTTGTTATCAATAATTCTCTCTCTTTAATAGTTTCAGATTAAGTAATGGGTTAAAATCATCTTAAAAGAAATTTTAAGAGTACTTTTTTACCAAATAAATATTTTGGAAAAAATCGCTGTATTTTGCAGAGTTGTTCTCTTTTCCAATTTTAACTTTTTCAGGAATTAATCATAAAAGAGTGGACAATTTTTATTTTAGGGCCATTGCATCGATGTTACATCAAACTAAATATTGATTCCTAGAATGTCACAGTTCCAAGGTAAGATTATTTATATTAAAATGCTTCATAGATTTCGTGTTTGTTCACTAATATATTTTTTTTCCAAAATGGCTCGAGATTTTAGAGACACCCATTTTTGGTCCAAATAAGGACAATTTTTATTAGTCCAAGTAATGTCCATCATGGACCACCGTTTAATGTCCAACATTGGACTTCCAGAGTTGTGACATTTGTGCGTCCCTGGGACGTCCATAGGACGTCCAACTGTACTAAAAATGGATGTACGTAGGACGTCCCGTGGGGACGTCCACTGGACATCCATAGGATATCCATGTGCTATTAGGGTATTGTGTTTTGTGGATATTTACTACAGTGTTTACTATGCCTCGCGCCTCCCTCGCCCATATGTATTGAGAACAAACCGCATTGTTGTAAAATAGAGAAGGCACCTCTCTATTTTCCCTTATATGCTCGAAGGTTCATCCCCATTGCCAACCGGTGTTTGCATTTTGTATACAGTCTTCCATCGTTGAGTGAAGAGAACGCTTCCACAGTTATAGCAGTTGGATTTACATTTAAATAACAAATTGATGTGCGATTTTTCGGATGAGTACGATTACACACATTTTTTGTGCTATGGGTTCCTTCCCTATTATGATTTCTCGAACACTATACGAACTTACACCATTTAAATCATTAAAAAAACAGATGTTTTCCAAATCCATTTTGGTCAGGTAATCTCGGTATGATACAAGTGAACTGATCCTGATGGATTATGTCACCGATCCTAATGCAAATGAAACGCAACTATTAAGGTTATGTTTACAATATAGATTTTGTTTTTGACCATTCTAAATAAACAAATTAAGTAACAACTTTCAATAATTATAACTCTGGCTAATGGAAGAAGGAGACGCAAAGATCTGTAGATTATGCCTCGATATGATTGTTGACAAAAACTTTGAACCACTGGAAGGAGTTCGAATAGAAATGTTAAAAATAATTTTGTTGAATCTTGTAAGTTTGCTTAGGTACTTATAAAAGACTTACTTTCCCCGGGCGTATGCCTCACTTTATCCCTCAATAAATGTTAAACAGTTTTTGTCATGTTTTCAACTGCGACATAAATACGTTATTTTTAGAATGTATCTGTTACCGAAGAGCCTGTAATGTGCAATAATTGTGTCCGGAACCTCCAGAAATGCTTTGATTTTAAAATGACTTGCCTGAATACTGAAGATTGCATTAAAACGTTTGCAAACCGTCAAGACCCCATGAAGGTAAATTTGGAGGATGTTTTCGTACAGGAGTTATCCCAAAATTGCCTGGATACAGATAGCAGACTGGCGCAGAAAATATGCAGATTGTGTTTCAATTTGGACAGTGACAGTTTTGTGCATGTGAATAATACAGAGGACAAGGTATTACGAGATATGTTGAAGAAGTGCATTCCAGAATTGGTACGGTAATTTTTACAATTATTTACTTAGCAATAATACCTTGCATCAACTTTTATCAAATGAAACTCTAGAAAGTACTTAGTGCAGGAGCTAGGCTGTTTTTTGGAAAGTCATAATTACAAGTATTTTCTGTCTTGATTAAGTAATTATATCGAACTTAAATTATGACAAAATAGACTTCTGGCATATGTCAATCCGTCAGCTTATATTTGGCAAGTACCTAGATAACACTATTGAAAAGAAATACAAGTTGATTTTCTTAAGAAAATATTTATCATGGGCGTCACAATTAAAAAATAATTAGTTCGACTAGATGAAGCCAGGCAGTTTTTTTACAACTTTGACTTTTCTGGCTAAGCTTTCTGATTGCACACTTTCTGGAGATCCTATTTTATACATTTTAGGCATGAAAGGTGTACATTTACAAAAAATGAACCTTGTAATGATGACATAACTCCACTGATTTTTAAACAGGAGGTGCGTCACCATTATTGTCATCCATAAAGCGATAGAAATATAAAACTATGACGTACAGAAAAAGCTGCCTAGCTCCTGCATCATTAATGAGAAAAGGGCAACGAAATAACTTTGTAACCTTACCTAGCATAAAAGGGAGAGTCCTGTGAACCTATTAAGCCGAAATTTTTTGTTAGACCCGATGGGCTCTACCTGCTTTTTATTAAAGACTTCAAATATCCCTTATCTTTTAACTTACATCTTTAATTTAGCCATAAAATGTACTGCAAAATAGATGAATGATGGTGAACGGTAAGTGCGCAAGTGCTTGGTTAAGGTTGATCCTAACCGACATTATAGTGGGAAAAATTGCCATTAAAAGTATATTATAGTAGTAGTATTATTTAGGTATTAAGCAATCACAACTTACACACTTTACTTTTTAGTTAGTTAATATGAAATTATCTACTTTCTGTAAATTGGTGCCACAATCTGGTCACGCTAATCACTAGTAAGATTAACACTTTCAAACACTCATTATTGGAGAACTGAAACACCCCGAACTTTAGTCGCATATTTATCTCTCTCTTTTCGTTGAGACAGAAAAATACACAAATTTGGCAGTTTATATGATCGTCTAGATTTTTTAAGTTAGGACCCAAATTTAAGTTGTGATAGGAATCATATTGAAAGCAGATTATTTTTATAAAGTTTGATATTACTTGTTTCTATTTACTGATTAAATTTATATGCCTTAAATTTAGAAAAGCATTTATGTACTTTTGGTACCCTTTTATTTGATGGTACTTTATTTAATACTGACTTCACTGTAATTACAAATTTTATTTGTACTTGATTTGTTTGAAGAATCAAAGTCTCATTTAATCTCACTTATTCCTGAAAAAGTAAAATATGGAAGGAACACACAGGAAACGTTTTAATACGTTTATTTGATGATATATGAACAATAGTGAACTGGGACCCTGGCGTATTCGCTGGCGGGGTAGGCAAAGCAGGTTGCCTATTCCCGATGATACGCTTCGTAGTTATTTTATATAAATTGATAACACCATCAATAAAATCTTGTGTTAAGTACTCCGATAATAACCGAATCCAATATTTTGATAAAAAGGACTACCTTCAAACCTTATTGTTGTTAAGTAGCATACTTATTTGCAATACCTCCTGTGTCGAACACTTAAAAGCCAACAAAGTGGGTTAACCACCGATGGCTCATAAAGTTCAACACAGAAGTGTCTAGAGGACATTATCGGAAGGATAATCTCTAGCACAGCTGACTGCGGTCCTAAATGTTAGTGATCTAAGAAGTTTGTTTACATGTGTTGACCATTTCACAGTTTGATTGGTACAGTATAAATAGATTCTTCCCACGTAGTCCTTAACTGAACTAATAAGAAAAAGCATCCTACTCGGATAGTTTGACATAAATTAATATGAACAAATTACGTAACTATAACTACTTACCCTCAATTTAAAGTACCATTATGGTATCACAGTAGCGATAGTATTACGTTGGGGTGGTTTAATATAAAGTCATGAATTGTATAAATGTAATTCGCGTAGGCGGGAATTTGTAGAAATTTAGATAGAAATGAATAAACAAATTAAAGTTAATTAGCCATTTTGCGATAATTATTTAAGTTAGTGTGTACACGGTAAGATTACCACGATTCTCTCCCCAGGCACCTTGCATGCCCTCATGATTGTTTTCTAGGCTCTGCCCGTTCATTGTCCGAGCACCGATGGACCTGGAGGCTGTGTTCAAGAAGTTAGTTTGAAATAAATGAACCTATCAGATGACAGTCAGACAAGTCTGGTTGGAGTCAACGCTTCTCGTATTTATAAAATTGAAATCTTTCTCAAAACTATTAAATTTGGATGAAACAAGAAAACTTCTAGTTTTATAAAAAAAAATAGTTTAAATCTTTTTTTAACAATTTGGGCTTGAACAAAAGAACAAGCGTTTACATATACAGACAACACTTTCTTGTCGCTAGGAGATAATCAGAATTTAGTTGTAATTTGAACCTGATTAACAGTCACGAGCGTTTGCCTTTGTAGACAACGCTTCTCGCGACTTTAGGAAAAATGAATACTTATTAAGAGTTAAGCTCTCACAAAAGGATCGAGCGTTTGCCTTATTAGACAACACTTCGCGTTCTTGTAAAATAATTGATGTGTTTCTCAAAGTTTAAGATTGAACGAAAAAGAAACAAGCGTTTGCCTTATTAGACAGCACTTCTTGCCTCTGGGGTTCTTGATCAGTGGGTTACCAAAGCTGATACTGCCGACTGATCCCCGTACGTGGTTTCGCGGCGTTTTTATATGATTCCCGGAGCTCGCGAGTTCTTTATGTTACCCTGCATTAAGGAACTGCCTCATGCTTACGTCATCCCCTTACAACGTACCCTGTTAGCTAGCGTTCGCTATTAAAATTTCTTCAGGTCTGATGAGGCTTTCTTTCCCAATGGATTTGTAACACACCGTTAATTTACTTTATTGTTTGCGGGCCTACTAGGTTTGTTTATATTTCTACCATAACCACTTTGTGCGTGTAGATTTTACTGTTTTAGAACGTTTTTTAAAATGTATTTATATACTGTATGAAATATTATTTACCAAAGTGTTTACCTAACTAGTATATGAGTTTATTTCGATGTTTACGATTTCAATGAAGTACTCACAAATAAACTGCTCATATTGATCAGTGTAGGTTTATTATCTCTGTCATCAATTATCTTTGTTTAGCTTCTAGGTTACGTGAATTAGTTTGTTGTGGTTTTTGTTTTAGTGTCACTGGTTTTATTTCCTTTAAGTGACTTTTTGTCTGAATGAGTTACTTTTGCATTTTGTTTTTTTATATCTGCTTTTTCTGCTTTATTATCTTTCTCCATGGCTTCCAATTTGTGTATTTTTAATTTAATAAATTTCAAGTCTTCCGAAATGACCATCAATCTGCTTTCATTTTCACATGCTATGAGTTGTTGGATTTCCAATTTTTGTGATTGTTGAAGATTTTCTTTTTTTGCTGGATAGTCATTCTGGGAATTGTTTGTTTGTGTTTTTTGTTGTTTCTGTAAGTTTTTGATTTATTCTTCTAGTTGAAATATGTGTTGTTTAATTTATTGTTACACAATTCGTGCAAGCCCTTTAAACAGCTGCTTAAAGAGAATAGTAACAAAATATAAAGTTAAAAATAAGTAAACTTGACTCCGAACTTCCCCAATCTATTACCACATATTTCCTACAAAATAATTATAATAGAATCTTCATATTGGGCAAATAAAATGTACAGGAACTATACACAATTAAAATGTGTGAAACTGTATAACATTTTGCATTGAAATTTTGCAATTGTTTTTAAAAAATACAAGATCTGGTTCTACAACTACGTGTAGAATTTACCAAAACGATTTCTCTCTGTATACCCAAGTTTACAGTTGTTTTTCACCTGTCTATTCCAGAACCTCAACTTGACCAACGACCCCATAATTTGTCAGGACTGCATCGACTCCCTGAAGCACGAATTTTCCTTCATGCAGACGTGTTTGCAACTAGAGGAGAAAATAAAAAGGTACTGTTCAGTTGAGGCCAACGATAACATGGACAAAGTGGACATGCGTAGGGTGCTGCAATTTGTGACGACGGTAAAAACTGAAACGGACTGTGATAAAGATGAAACACACCGCATGCCAAGACAGGAAAGCAGAATACCGAGGCTGGAAAACGGAGTACCGAGGCAGGAGAGTGGACGCTGTATTGTACCTGAAAATACGAATGTGCAGATGGACGGGATGAAAATAGAGGAGGGCGAGTTCCAGTCTGAAATGGAACTGGGTGCTGAACCAGAAAAAACTACAAGGTATGTAATATTATTGATATGCTCATCTCCCTTCACTATACTGGGTGTAATAGGAACATGGTATACCCTCAATTTTTTCCTTATTTTTGAAGATACATTGTATGTACTTGATAACTTTTTACAAGCTTCTATTTAACTTTCATGTTTGTAACTATGTCTTTCTTTGTGATGGAATTTTATCGCACTTCCTGTTATAGCCCATTCAAAAACTTGCAAAATTAATGTATATATTTTTTAATGAGTTCGTGAAGGTGTATAGAATAATATTCTGAAAAGTTCCCTCGGATGCAGAACATAAGAAATTAGTCAAGCTAGGAAAAAATAAAAAATAGAGATGTATGGACCATGTATTTATGAATAAAAAATGTCAACAGAATTTATCGCTAAAGCCACGGTATTCCCGGAAGAAAATAGTCAGGTAACGTTATAACTTGGAACGAGATGTGAGTGCGCGCTTGAATTCGCATGACTGTGACACCGACGCACTGAATTACGTGTCACTAAATCAGAATTTGTTTAGGGATGTGCCAAAGCGGCTTCGGCTGAATACCGAATATTTCTCCTAAATTTCGCCGATGCACAAAGCTTCCGCCGAATCATATACCGAAAAAGGAACATCTTGCTCCAGGCTCAAACACGAAACGAGACATATATTTTTATTTCAAGCTTCAGCCAAAGCATGCAACAGGAATATACCTCGCAAATTAGCTATACGCGGTTAGAAATAAAAATATATGATGTCTCATTTGTACTCAGGCACCCGTTTGTATAACCTGTTACCAATAGACTTGAAATAGATAGATAGATAGATAGACAGATAGAATTTATTGGTTTAAAGACCTAAGAACAAGGTATAAAACAAGTCAAATACAAATTTAGCAAACTACATGGGTTTGTGAGACATATTAAAAATACATTTTTAAAGAAAAGATAAATACATACAATACTATAAAATTCAACATTGAACACTAATGACAATAACAATGATAAACAATGCAGTTATCCATAATAAAATTTATACAGAGAAGTTCTCATAAGAAGAACTCGTCTAAGTTATAATATAGTCCAATCCTCAGATAATTTTTTAATGACTTTTTGAATCTGAAATAGGTAGGTTGCTCCTTTATGTAAGTTGGAATTTTGTTAAAGATTCTAATACCATTACTTAAGGGTCCTTTTAGGGTTATATTTAGAGAATTTTGAGGTGTGCACAGAGCAGCGCCATTTCTTGTGTCATACTTGTGTAAGTCCCTGTGACATTGAAAGTTATGTTTATTTTTAAAAATATAGCATGCAACTTCTAGAATATACAAACAACACAGAGGAAGAATATTGAGATGTGAGAATAATTGCCTACATGAGTCGCTTTGACTTTTATTTAGCATAGTACGTATGCATCTTTTTTGGGCTGAAAATAATTTTTTTGCTGCTGGAGAGGCTCCCCACAGTATAATTCCATACAGTAGACTAGATTGTACCTCAGCGAAATAGAAGTTTTTTAATACTTCAGTGTTGAGTAAAGAACGTATACACCTTATTTGATATATTTTCGTGTTCAATTTTTTAATAATAAAATCTATATGACTGGTCCATTCAAGAGTGTCCGTTATTGTTACACCTAAAAATTTCACAGTGCTACTTCTCTCTATGTTCGTTTCACCTATGCTTATGTCGATGTTTAGTACTTGTTTTTGTCTGGTATGAAACAATAAGTATTCGGTCTTGCTTGAATTTAAGAATAATAAGTTTATCGAGAACCACTGTTCTATTTTTTTCATTAAGTTATTACAAGCTTCTTGGTTTGATTCATGGGATTCTCTTGAAATTAATATTGACAGATCGTCTGCGTACATCGTTATTTTATAATCGAATAAGTGTTTTGCAATATCAGCAACATAGAGAGAGAATAGTACAGGTGCAAGAATACTTCCCTGAGGTACTCCTACCTCTACATTCAGAGTATCAGAGCAATACCTACTGCTACTTCCGTCCCCTTCATTGTGAGATATCTCAATATATTGTTTTCTATTTGTGAGATAGGATTTAAACCAGTTGTGTGCACTGCCTCTTATGCCCAGCACCCACAGCTTGTGGAGTAGCCGAGGGTGTGGGACGCAGTCGAAGGCTTTGCTAAGATCGCAATAGACACCAACTGGATACCTTCTTTTGTCTAATTCATCAAGGATATACATGTAAAATTCAGTAGTGGCTGTTGTTGTTGATTTGTTTCTCCTAAATCCATGTTGTTCGTTAGGTATTAGGCCGTATCTCACAATAAAGGAGTCGAGTCTTTCTAACATGCAGTATTCAAAAATTTTTGATATTGCTGACGTCATGGAAATTGGTCTGTAGTTGTCTACGTGATTCTTTGAGTTCTTTTTGTGAACAGGTATTACTTTTGCAACTTTCAGGCCTTCTGGAAATGTTCCACATTCAAATGAGAAGTTTATGACATGGGTTATTGGTGCTAGTAGTTCGTTGCAAAATTCTTTTATAATATTGGTTGGTAGATCGTCAGGTCCGGTACTAGATTTACTTTTTAATTTTGAAAAAATTTTCAACATTTCCTCCTCCGAGAAAGGGAGAAGTATCATACTCTGTGGATTACTAACTAGAGGGTCAGTATAATGTTTGACATGTACTGGGCTTATATTTTGTATCACAGATTTTGGTGCATTAATAAAAAAATTATTGAAAATGTTTGCTATTTGAGCAGGTGAGTATATTGTTTCACCATTAAGCGATATTTCTAAATTGGATAAGGTAGGGTTATTTTTATTTCTTAGTTTGTTGATAATTGTCCATGTGGATTTACTCTTGTTGGAGGAGTTTTGAATAATTTTTTCAAAGTGTTTTTTTCTATTGTTTTCAACTAGATTTTTGTGCTCACGTTTTCGTTCTTTATATATAGGTTGGAGGTTTGGGTAGAGTTTTTGTAGTTCATGTAGATCCTTCAGTTGGGTACTTGAAGATTTGACTTCGTCAGAGATCCACGTTTTTTCAGTGGACTTACGAAATTTTTTTTTTAATGCTTACCATTCCTTAGATTTAAAAGTAAATTAAAAGAATATCTTTCCTCAAACTGTTTTTACACCATTGATGAGTTTATCCAGGCCATATACACTCTCTTACTAATTAATGAACCTCCATCAACTATTTTAATCATTTTATTTATGTTATTTTATTATTCAATGTATTTGATTATCTACTATTAGATTTTACTATTGTACTTGACTTATCTTATCTGCACTTTTGATGTAGCTTAAAAGATGAATAAAATTGTATTGTATTGTATTTCGTGTTTGAATCTGGCGCAAGATGTTCCATTTTCGGTATATGATTCGGTCGAAGCTTCGTGCATCGGCGAAATTTAGGATAAATATTCGGTATTCGGCGGAAGCAGAAAAAACCCGCTTTGGCGTATTCCTAAATTTGTTCATCTATAAGAATGTTAGTTCATTTAAATGATGGAAACTGTAGCCTGTTTCCGATGCTTTTTTGTTTTAAGCAATACAAGCAAAGGATGGATGAGAAAAATATACTTATATATATATATATATATTATCATGCCCGAACTCAATCATCGCAATAAAAAATATAGAAAGAAATTCTTTCTTCATTGAGAAATTGACCCATTGGAAAAAATAAAATATCACTATTTCGGAAAAAATAGTGATATTTTATTTTTTCCAATGGGTCAATTTCTCGACAAGTTATGGCCTCCAACACAAGGGCGGATCTGGGCCTTGAGCTTGGGGGGGGGGGGTAACATAGGATATATATTCAAAAATATAAAATAAAATAATAAAAATTATGAAATTTTAAAACGAAAGTTGATGGTTTACGAAATCTGGGGGGGGTAAATACCCCCATACCCCCCCCCATATATCCGCCCTTGCTCCAATATATATATTTGTCAAAAAAATCATCAAGCCATGGAAATTAAAATGATTTGAGATGTACTTTTTTTTGTATCCACGTTACTACGACTTAATAAACCATAATAATCATGAAGCATACATACCTTTTAACAGTTCTCAATGAAGAAAGAATTTCTTTCTATATTTTTTATTGCGATGATTGAGTTCGGGCATGATAATATATATGTATATTTTTTCGAATGTTCAAACACAAAATCGTTTACTTGTATGTAATTTTTCGAAAATATGATCAATCCCACCATAATCAGAAATAGCGATTTTCACGAATTTATCCTTATAACAAAATTTCAATTTGGATTTAAGGAAAAATGTGGAACAATTCATCCTTTGTCGATATTAACATCAAATGTGCAAACTGCAAAACACAAAAACTTAAAATCAGTAGCAATTTTTCTTGACATAAAAAAGGCGTTTGACAGTGTGTGGCACATCGGTCTCTTATATAAATTAAAACATTTACATATACCAGATTACTTAATTCATATAGTAAAGAATTTTCTTGAAAATAGAGAGCTTTACATAAAAGTAAACAACAATGTGTCTGAAAAATTCACCCCTGAACAAGGAATTCCACAAGGCTCACCACTTTCACCACTTCTTTATAATATATACTGCTCTGATATTCTTCACCAACAAAATCTAAATGACACTAATTCCTATATTCTACAATACGCAGATGATACAGTATTGATTGCACATGGAAAATCTTTAAATAAAACTATAGAACACCTTCAAACATTAATGACCGAAACATAAACATGGTTTAACAACTGGAGAATACATCCCAACCCCTTGAAAACACAGCTCCTAATATTTAATCACGTCCCGTCACACACTTCCCCTTCGATATCAATCAGGAATCATCAAATAAGGCCTTCCCTAACTGCTAAATACCTTGGAATTCTGCTGGATCACAAATTGAATTTAAAACACCACACCAAATTAATAAAAAGACGTACAATAACAAGAGCCAAACACTTCAGAGCTTTAACCTACAAAAACAAAGGTATAAGTACCCGAACTGCCACAAAAATTTATGCATCCATATGTCGTCCGATACTCGAATATGGACATGTTTTATACCTCAATTGTCGACTTCCAACTCTTAATAATATAAAAACGGCAGAAACTACAGCCCTGAGAATTATAACGAAAATTCGTCACCCCACAAATCCACTTCATAATCCTTCAAATGAATTGCTTTACAGCAAAACAAATATTCAGCCTATTCTCGAAAGATTAAAAGAGCTATCCTTAAAGTTTGCCAATCGTCATCATAATATGGAAATAATGCAACATATGTTTATTACCAGACCAAGACATCAACCCTCCAAGTTCAAGTTTCCTGAAAAAACAATTCAAGAAATATTAATTTCATTATCTGAAAATCCTTAATACTGTTTAAATTTAAGTATCCAATATAAACATTTTTTCTTTTTTTTTTTTTTTTTACTCTACAGTATGTATTTACAATTAGTACAACAACTTTGTAAATGACTTATTTGTTATAAAAAAAGGCAGGCTGAAGGACCTCGGTCGATGGCCTTTTGATATGTATGTATGTGTTATGTATATATATTGTCACGTGTTTCCACCCTTAGGAAACCACCCTCGCAAATTCCGTGGGTTCCAAAAATTATAACAAGAGATGTCCACTAACACACTTTATTAAATATTTACTGGATACTTCACAATACTATTATTAATTTAAATATACTTTACTGACTAAAATCACAATGTTTATTACTTGGTTTATCTTTGAACTCTTAACCTCACTTTCTGTACTTTCTGAACTTTCTGAACTACTCGCCGAGAATGCGATCGGTCTTTTATACCTAAAAATAACAGATCTCGATTGTTCTGTGATGACGCCACCATTCTCTCGATAATTCCAGATGTCACTTTGGAATCTTCTGGTAGGTTCTTTTTCGAGTAGGTGCAAATACACTACATTCATTCTGACATTCGATCTGTTGAAGTCTGCCTACTTTTTAGTAACATAACCTTAAATTTTAAGGGATGCAACATATTACAATATCAATAAAAAGCTTTTATTATTATTATTATTATTATTATTATTATTATCCTTATAAATCTCTTTAGTTTTGAATATAAATTCTGGAACTTTTCCAATACATTAACAAATGTATAAGGAATCCATTGCATATAGTTGAAATGTGGATAGGTGTACCTGTAATAAATACAGTAGGTACAGTAAATGCAAGTAAAAATTCGTGCGAGTTACGATGCGGCAGATCTGCTTCGATCCTGCGGCGATGTGTGGTGTCTGTGTATGTATTCATAATTATATATTTCCCCTCCTTACTTACTAAGAAAAATGTTAAAAATGTTTAATGAGAAAGAGAAAAAAAGCTTTGTTTTACTCGTTAGAACGGCTAAGAATTTGTAGAGGTTCCATAATGTGCATTTATCTGTGCAGAGTGACAAAGTTACTTCTCTATTTTTTTCCAGGAATACCGTGGCTTTAGCGATAAATTTTATTAGGACATTTTTTGTTCAGAAACACGGGGTTTATCCACCTGTATTTTTTATTTTTTCCTACCCTTAATTAATTTCAAAATTTTGAAAAAATGGATAAAATGTTCTCTGTCGTCTGGGCTATTATCCTATCAAGCTGAAATTTTGCACACTTGTATAAGTTCTTTGACAATGCAATGTTTTTGAAAAAAAAACGAAAAATCAAAATGGCGGCGCTAAGATGCGGACCATTTTTCTTCATTTATGGTCTGATATGACTGAAATTCGATATCTGGGGGTTTTCGAGGATGTGGATTACGAAAAATAAAAATTGAAACATCAAAATTTAACGGTAATTCTTCCAAAAAGCCCTCACTCAACTGAGTCGCGTCGCCGCTTCACCCCACCATGATCCTGCTTATAAGCTATTCTAAACCCTTTGAGCAATGAGCACAACCAGGGCTGGCTCCAGGTATTTTGCCGCCCCGGGCACAGTTTCATTTTGCCGCCCCTCTCTTTTATAAATAACATTAGGGTCAGGCGGGGGTAAAAATGAGACAAAATGACGTCTTTCAATTTTTAGGTTGCTTAGAATCGACTCATGTTTAATGAAAGATTGGTATCATATGTAAAAATGACAGGAAAAACTATATTTCTATGTATTTTTTTACTAAAAAGTACCATTAATTGATAAACAAAAATAAGTGTCTCATTTTACTTCCACATCCAGTGGAAGTATAGTAACGACAAAAAAATTTTAAAAAACTTTTATTGTTCAAATAGGCTTAGAATGTCACAAAACGTCGAGATTTTAAGTTTGAGCGAAAAAAAATTTCTGTCTGTCGGTCTTGTCTGTCGGTCTGTCTGTAACTTTTTTTTTGTGCGCACGTTTACTCTGGAACCGTTTGAGATATTGACTTGGAATTTGGTACACATATGTACTTTAACGAGATCTAGAACTAGACTATATTTTCATCTTGTTCCGTCAAAGGGTTGGGGGGTAAATTGGGGTAAATTTGGGGAAAATAGGTAAATCAAGCAGCTAAGAGTCCATAAAATTGATATTTAGTATATACAAGAGAAGCTAAGGTCTCAAAAAAAATTTTGGCATTACCCACCCCCATTACCACCCCCACCCCATTATTAAAGGGGATGAAAAAAAATTGTGATTTAGTGTGTGTACAAGAACCAGAAACTTCAAAATGTTTTTTTACTTCATCCACCCCCACTACCACCCCCACCCCGCTACCGATGTGGGGTATCGTTTTATGGGTTTTTGGGGTACAGGATTTCAAATATTATTTTATTAAAGTTACATGAACAATTATTTCCACATACAAAGTTTTTTTCGTCGTGAGTGACTTGAATAGAGAATCTGGATGTGGAAGTAGTGATTCCTTGGGCAGGGGTTTTTTTCTTCGTTAAAATCAAATTTTTGATGATTTAAAACTAGCAGATTAATAAACTTGATCACAAAATGTGAAGTATGACACTTCTAGTTGACGTCTGCCAAATACAGACAATGCAACTAGAGAAACTATAAAATCTCCAAGAAAGTACTAAGGTGCGTTCAAAAATTTTTTTAAAGTGAATTAAAGGGTTTACTGACTAATATTTTTTCCCGAATTAACAGTAGGCATAGGACCTAATTGGATAACATAAAACAGTTCTGAATGTACAAAACAAACTTGAATAAAAAATTTAGTTTAATTTATATGGGTTGGATATCACCTTGTCATTTATTTACCCCGCTACCTGTCTGTCTCATTTTTACCCCGTTATCTTTTCAGTCCGTTATTTTTTATAACATTTTAAGAGTCACCTACTGAATATTCTTGATGGTTTGTTTTTTTTAGTTATAAGGTTTATAGCAATTTCTGGATTTTCAGCAATATTATTACTGCATTTAAAAGCGTATAATAAGATAATTGAAAAAATTAACCGCATTGAAACTTAAAAAAAATACCACACCACAGAAATTAGACAAGAAATGAAATCACATATAAGAAACAGAATGTATACTTTATATACAAAAAAAAAAACTAACAATAGCAAATTATTTATATGAAGTTAGTTAACATTACTATTACTATATTAGTGAAACAATTGTTTCCTAGCTTTTTATATTTTTTGGTAACTGTGGATTTGAAGAATTTGCCGCCTGCTTCGCCCCACAAATGTATGAAATGCTTCATGTTTTCCTGTAAAAATTCCATATAATTGTGTAATATACTGATGGGCAGGTCCTGTAATTCACTGGATTAACTATGTATTTATACATTTTATTATGTAATTTATATATAATTCTAAAAAATTTTAATTGAAAAACTTTCGAGAAGATACAGAATTTTACAAGAATTTATAGCTGTATCTCGGAAACCAGACATAGGAGTTTGATGGAGTTGGGCCCATGAGACTTTTTGATCAGAAAGTCGAAATCTACAATATATTAAAAATTCAGCCAATTTGCCCTAAACCACTTTTCCATAAGAAATGTGTGCACAGTCCTTTGTAATTGTAATGTTGTTAGTTGTAATTTTTTGTTACAATTTTTCACCACGTCGATAAGATTTTCGCAACATATTCTAATTTGTTTTCATGTTACAGACCTTGTCAACCCACAGAGCCCTTAGCGGTGCCCAGAGTGATACTAATAAACAGCGCCCAACCAGAACCCAGAATTTACACTTGCAAGATGTGCAGCTACAAGTCGAACAGCAACAGAGACCTCAAAATGCACTACCAAACCCATGCTGGCAAAAGAAGAATGTACGAGTGCTCATCGTGTCCCTTCATAACGAGACACAGGAACGTCATCGACAACCACAAACTGACCCACAAGAGCTCTGACGAGATAGACTGGTTTCAGTGTGACGTCTGCACGTACCGTAGCAAGCTCAAGGCAAATCTCAGCCACCACCAGCAGACTCACGAGAAATCGGAGGAGATAAAACGGTTCAAATGCGAGGATTGCTCATACAGGTATTTATTTATTTATTTATTGATGTAACACAGGACAAGTTGCCTAAATTTACAGTGACATTACTTATATTGTTTTATTGTTATTTTGTTAATGCTTCTAAAATGCTAATTGATTATATTAAAGTTGAAGAAAACACTATTTGGTTGTCTGCAATTGAACTATTTTATA
Source organism: Rutpela maculata (assembly GCA_936432065.2). Classification (NCBI taxonomy): domain Eukaryota; kingdom Metazoa; phylum Arthropoda; class Insecta; order Coleoptera; family Cerambycidae; genus Rutpela; species Rutpela maculata. The sequence goes on along the minus strand of OW386292.2, from coordinate 124,056,269 downwards.
AATTTATCATTAAGGCTGCGTTTGCACGCCACAGTCAATTCTTATATAGAAATAGCGAACTAATGGTTCTGCCGGTAGAACAGGAACCATGCAATTGTCTAGTTATGAGTTGAGATTTACTTATTTGTTATTGGCAACAGAAGTGTTGCAGGGCCGTACGGCAAAGATGTTTTAGATCTTTGCCGTATGGACAGTATCGAAAATAGTCGACTAGATTTACAACAGTGAATTAAGTGAATTAAAAAATTATTTAGCTCCTATTCTATTTTGTAACTTTTGAAATAGGACTTGATGTTCATAAATAATTAAACAATCCATAGTCGAGAATCTAAAGGTCCGAATTCGATCATGGGGTATGAACTCGCAGGTATAAAATTAAAAAAATATGGATATTATCCAGAATTTTATGCCGAATTCGATTCCAGAGGGCGCGATGTCGGCCAAGATTGCGAAATTTCAAAGAAAGTAATAATTTCAAAAAAAAATTGGAACTTAAATGTTGCATTATCTTTCGTTTACATTGCATTTACGAGCTTATTTATAAAGATTTTTTAATAATTCTTATATCAATCGAAAGCTTAATGTTTGTAGTTTCATACAAGTGTAATAAAGAGACATTATTTTCATTATAAACAACACTATAAATTGTCTAAACAATATGTGCTCGGAAAGTGTAGTGTAATTTTCGGCATCGAGGTACTTTTGTTATTGTTGCAGATAGATGTGTAGTTATTTGAGACGAAATACGTAAAAAGAGACCAACTAACATTTTTTATTAAAACAATTTTTTAATTCACTGAATAATTTAGGAGATATGATTTTTTAAATGTAGGGCGCGCGGCCATAGTCATAACTCATCATAATAATAAATATAAGCGTTGCCTCGGGTACGCGATTTGCCGGTGTGCATTTGCCGTTCACATTGTTTATTAGTTCTAGTCTGACAGGCGAAGAACATGCATGATATCGTTTCGTTTGAATGTGATTTGATCGTTTTAGTGGGGGAATAGATATGAGTCTAATGTAAATTGCATCAAAGAAATGGAGCGAATGCGACGCAGCAAATATACTGTGATGAGTCATGAATTTGAGGTGCAGGATAATATTAAAATTCCGGATTGGAAACTTTTCCTTGCAAATATAACAACAAAGCTCGTTTTTTGAAGTATATTTCTGAAAAATTCTACACAGATCATAGAAGTCTACCTACTAACTTTTCTGTTATGACGACAGAGATGGCCGAAAATAGTGCCAGTACAACGATTTCCTCCATGAAACAAAGTAAAATTGTAACAGACTTACACTTTTCAAATCACAGCGAAGCAGACAGTAGAATATTTGCAATAGTTCAGTACCTATCAAATTTGAATTACAAAAAGGTAATAATACAAGCTACTGATACAGACATTTTTGTGATGGCACTATACTATGCTACTAGAATAAACATGAATGAGTTATGGATACACAGATTCGATGTGTATATACCTATTCACTGCATAATACAAAAACTGTCGACTACGCAGAATATATCAGAAATTTATATGGGCAATTTTTTTCTATGTACTTACGTCTTAAGTGGTTGCGATACTGTCAGTTTTTCTTTCAGAAAAGGAAAAACTTACGTATTCAAAACATGCCTCAAATATGATCCTTACAGTCAATATTGAATTTGCCACTCGACAATTCATTTGATACTGCTGAATTTGAAAACTGCACGATATTTCTTTAAAGTCTTATATGGTAGACCGTTTTTCATTGGTAATTTGGACAATTTGCGAGCCCATTTATTTCACACTTGTAAATCGTATATTCGAAAGTTAAATAATTATTTGGATGGTAGCAAGTTGCGTAAATCCAGTGCTTCCCAATCCTAAAGATTTTGGTTGGGTTTCGAAAGACAATATATTAGTACCATCATATGACAAAAAGTGTCCATCCAAATGTAACGCCTGGAAACATATTAGTAAATGCAAACAATTCCAAAATTGCATTGGAAACTGCAGTTGTGCATAATAGGTTGGTTTTGTGAAGGCCGATAACTTATACTATAGTATTATTACATCAATACGCTTAATTATAGCATTATAACCTCAATCATATATATAACAACTTACCTATGATACTCCAATTTTAGTTATATCATATGTATTATGTACACAGAATTTACAATACATACAACTATTATTTTGTCAAGACGAAGAATATTTTAATTTCATTGTAGTTGTTCTTAAATTAAATACAGATAATTTGTTCTGTTTGTAAGCCTTAGATGATCTGTACGAACTTTCATATGAAAGATGTTACAAAAATGTTGCTTATACCTTACAAAAAAAATTAATAAAATAATGTACAGTGCCCGTCACAATAATCTTGCTAACCTACATTTTTCGAAATTCTCTACATTTCCTCCTGGTGTATATTATTTTTTGGTTTATTTTGTTAATTTTATAAGAATAAAATGTCAATTGTGTTGTGGTAAAGGATTGCGGATTTATATAACTGATAAATCAAATAAAACTTGCCATAGGTGGCAAAATTATTGCGACGAGCACTGTACGTAATAATAAATACTTTTGTTATAACAGCAGTGCCTCGAAATCATGTGCAAGTAGCCTACAGAGAGACAAACAATGCGCTTCATTTTAAAAAAATCATGTCCTAAATTATTCAGCGAATTAAAAAAATGTTTTAATAAAGAATGTTCGTTGGTCTATTCTACGTATTTCATCATGAATAACTACACATCTATCTGCAATAATAACAAAAGTACCTCGTTGCCGAAAATTACACTACACTTTCTGAGCACATATTGTTTAAACATTTTATAGTGTTGTTTATAATGAAAATAATGTCTCTCTATTAGACTTGTATGAAACTACAAACATTAAGCTTTCAATTGATATAAGAGTTATTAAGAAATCTTTATAAACAATCTCGTAAATGCAATGTGAACGAAAGATAATGAAATATTTAAGTTCCAAATTTTTTTCGAAATTATTATTTTTTTTTGCAATTTTGCAATCTTGGCCGACATCACGCCCTCTGGAATCGGATTCGGCATAAAATTCTGGATAATATCCATATTTTTTAAATTTTATACCCGCGAGTTCAGGGTTCGGCATGTTAGACGCATCTTTTTGGATGCTAGATTCCATACTATACCTATTTTGCGAGCAGAAATACGTTTTCCAATTCAGTATCTAAAAAAAAAAAAAAAAAAAAAATGAAAATGTAGACGTGATAAACCACCGAAAGCAGTAGATATTAGTGAATAGGCAACAACGTAAATTCATAATTTCAAACCCAAGATTTTCGGTTATTTTTCATCCTAATTTGGTTGGTACTTTTACTTTCACATCCAGTGGAAGTATAGTAACGACAAAAAAAATTTTTTAAAATTTTTATTGTTTAAATAGGCTTAGAATGTCATGAAACGTCGAGATTTTAAGTTTGAGCGAAAAAAAAATTTCTGTCTGTCGGTCTGTCTGTAACTTTTTTGTGCGCACGTTTACTCTGGAACCGTTTGAGATATTGATTTGAAATTTGGTACACATATGTACTTTAACGAGATCTAGAACTAGATTATATTTTCATCTTGTTCTGTCGAAGGGTTGGGGGGTAAATTGGGATAAATTTGGGGTAAATAGGTATAAATCAAGCAGGTAAGGGTCCATAAAATTGGTATTTAGTATATGCAAGAGAAGCTAAGGTCTCAAAAAAAATTTTAGCATTAGCCAACCCCATTACCACCCCCACCCCCATTATTAAAGGGGATGAAAAAAAATTGTGATTTAGTGTGTGTACAAGAACCAGAAATCTCAAAATGTTTTTTTACTTCATCCACCCCCTATCACCACCCCCACCCCGCTACCGATGTGGGGTATCGTTTTATGGGTTTTTGGGGTAGAGGATTTCAAATATTATATTATTAAACTTCCATAAACAATTATTTCCGCATACACAATTTTTTCGTTGTGTGTGACTTGAATAAAAAATCTGGATGTGGAAGTAGTGATTCCTTGGGCAGCGGTTTTTATTTTGTGTCTGTAGTACAACTGCTAACTGTCCGTGGGTACTTCGTTTGTGATAATGGAAAATAGCGATAAAAAACTAAAGAAATCTGCAAATTTAACTAGTTATACGTTATCACTTGTTTACTCGTTATTTTTATTTTTGATAACGATACTAGTAAATGTCATAATAAATATAGTTATAAATATTATTGATAGTTTTACGCTATCACTTGTTTACCCATTATTTTATTTTGATTATTAAACGTCTAATAAATATAGTTATAAATATTATCAAATGGCCACAAGTTTGATAAACCGGACATATAAATATCCGTACCAAACTCGCAGCCATCAGAAAGTGTTGTAAGCTGTTCTAATGAAGAAGTTAGTCCAATATTGCAGTTTTCTTCTACCGAGAAATCCTCGTAAACTTATTTGGCGCAGTCGGTAGGATAGTGCCCTTTTGGCAAGTTGTTCAGTGCATCGAGTCACTCCCTGAGAAAAATCCTGCATCGAGCAAGAAGTCCCAGAGGTACGACGCCAGAAGTCAATCTTTATTGTTGAGGCCTATCCAAACAACCTACGTGGAGGAGAAGAAAAACGTAAGTCAATACTCAGCTCCTTAGAACGCTTCCCTTTCTCAAATTCAGATTGAAAGTCACTTAATTGTTTAATTTTCAAACTCTTGTGATCCTTTCGGTCTTGAAATTAATTTTTTCTAAATTCACTTACTATCTCTTAATAGAATTTGTGTGATATTTGGAAAAAATATTAGTTGCTAAGTCAGTCTATCGTAGACAACTATAGGATTAAGTTGCTGTTTATTACATTCTGTAATTTACAGACAGGGAAGAGTCAGATCCTCGACCCTATAATTAAGTAAACCACTCATATGTCATTCACTGATTTACTCGAAAGCCTAGAGGAAGCCATTGCATCTCCTGGCACAAGTAACGAACCAGAAAATAATACTTATACACCTATCCAAGCAAGATTAAGACCCAGTAAATTAAATCCTATTCTTTCTGTTAGTACTCAAAATACAGAGATGGCTCAAGTTAATTATCAATTATTAAAAATGTATGTTGATGCCATAAGACCATTTGACGGCAATGTTTTCGCCCTCAATGACTTTGTCACAGCCTGTAACGCACTCGAAGTTAACTACGCGAAACCAAACGATACTCCTGATAACATCAATTTAAACAACTTTTTACTTCAATCAATTAAATCAAAATTACACGGGCAAGCTCTCACCATAGTCGGTTGCCGCTTTGACCTAAATTCCTGGACGGACATCCGCAAAACGTTAATAGACCATTTCTCAGACCCAAGATCAATTGCAAATCTTGAACACGACCTAAGACAAACGACCCGACACAATAATGAATCACTACATGACTTTGGGTTAAGATTGCAAAATTTACAAAGTTTACTATTAGCAAAACTTTCCCAATCAAACGACGGAGCTGCAGAAAAAACAGCTTATACCAAAATTTACGAAAAACTAACGCTCGATACATACACCCATTCCTTACCACAAAACTACCAGGTTATGATACGCTTAAGTCCCTTCACAAAACTAGAGGAAGCTATAAATTTGGTAGCTCGAGAAGAACAATTCAACAAAACATCAAGACAGACATCGTCGCAAAATTTCATAAAAAATAACTTCCATATCAACCAAAATCATAGCTTTAAACCTCAATTTCCATCTCAACCAATGAATTTACCCCCACGTCAAACTATTCAAACACATTTCCCTACTAACCAACAAGTATTCGGAAGACAGAATACAAATCAAAATCAAAACGTCTTTAAACCAAGACCACAAAACACTCAGTCATATAAGCCCACTCCAATGTCTGGTGTTTCTGTCCAACCTAGACAAAATTTTGCCAACCCTTCAACGAGCAAACAGCATTTTTCGCCCCAATTTCGACCACACACGAACTCCCAAATTAAACGACAATTCCCATGGTTCAAACAATCGAGTCCCCAAAACTTCATAGCCCAAGAATTACACACAGCTGAACTTGATCCAACAGTAGGCTACTACTATTATCCAGAAGAATATCCTGATATTCCTAACCCTCGATTTGCAGACTTAAATATTTCCGAAAACATCGATCTCACTCCAGAAGAGCCAGACGAGTTCCAAAATCAAAATGAAGAATACAATGAGGACGTAAATTTTCTCAAAGAGCCTCGGAACGATCAATCGTCGAATTGAATTCAGTAACCGCCCCTTGTAGTTTACCATATATACAAATCCAAAACCCCCCAATGAAACTTCTCATAGATACAGGTTGCTCCAAAACTATCATTAGACCCCACATAATTGAAAACTTCTACTTTGATTGTATGTACACTAACACTACAAAAATTAAAACAAGTCACGGAGAGACAGACATACAATTTCATGCTGAAATCCCCGCCTTCGACGAATTTAATTCAGACAACACTCTCGACGTATTAGTATACAACTTTCACGAATTTTACGACGGTCTAATAGGATTTGAAGACTTATCAAAATTTAAATTTCTATTAGATTTAAAAAATAATGCCCTCTTTAACCATGATGTTTGCATACCCTTATTATTGAGAACTCCTAACGACACATCACGCACCTATAATTTAAATTCACATGACGTGCTTGTAAAACAGATACCTGTAGATATTTACAGTGGAGAAATTCTAGTTCCATCATTCTCAAACGGCACAGTTACTATCCCTGAAACCCTAACCACTGCAAAAAATGGGTTAGCGACAGTAGAACTTCATAACATGAAGGAATTCTCTACACAAGCTACCTTTGACTAGCCTTTCGATGTTCCATCATATCCAGATCTCGAAACTTTCATACGTCCCCTAGAAAACTCTAAACAAAAAATCGATCTAAATAAAAACTATCCACACAGATCATTTAAATTTCGAAGAAAAATGCACTCGTTTCAGAAAAATCCCAACATACTTTACTTTCCTGACGACAAACCTTCTTTCGCTAACCAGGCAAAACTCAACGTAAACGCAGATTGTCTCTCACGACCCCCTATACAAGAACTTAATGCCATCAACAATGATGACACTAATTCGATGATTGTAAATTCTCCAGATCTACAATCAATTCTAGATGAATTACCCAAAGTAGACCCAGAAATCGCAGAAAATTTAATAAAAGACATTGACGAACGTACTTTCGACAACAACACTGTACATACAGCCCTTTCAAGTTCCACATTCACAATGCCTTACTCAAAATCAGCCATCAATATTTATAAAAACCAGATTTTTATAAAAGAAAGCGACAATGCAGTCACTAACACCCATATCTTAGAAACACCTTTCCCCGGATACAAGAGACACAGAATTGTACTAAAATCACGGACATCCGATGAGGAGGTATTTAAATTTGTAAAACAGTTCTTACGTTCCACTCAAAATACTCAAAATTGTTTTAATTTCAACGACGAATCTATCAAACACAAAATAATTAGAATATTTCAAAGGTTCTTAAACTCCAACGACTCAATGAGTTGTATAATTTCAAATAAAGTTCTTGAAGATATCTCTCAAGAAGATAAACAGAATCAAATAATAAAATATATGCACGAAGGAAAAACTGTACACCGCGGAACCAAAGTCACAACTAGTTTAATAATGAGAAAATACTATTGGCCTAATATCAACTATCAAGTTGCCCAATATATAAAAAATTGTCACACGTGTAACACTTGTAAATACGACAGGCACCCACAGAAAATTAAATTCCAAAATACACCAATACCCAAGAAACCTCTAGATGTTATTCACATAGACCTTTTTCACTTTTCAAATGAATGTTACCTTACTATCTTCGACCCTTTCTCGAAAATCGGACAAAGCTATCCCTTAAAGTCTAAAACAGGAATGGAAGTACAACAAAACCTCTTAACCTTTATTCAACACTACGGAAAACCTTACAAAATAATTTGTGACAAAGGAAAAGAATTCAATAACACCATGATCATTGACTACTGTGACCTGCATAAAATATCTTTACCAGTACCGACAGTCATACATCCAACAGTCCTGTTGAACGCTTCCATAGTTCATTAATAGATAGCATGCGATGCCTAACCTCAGAAAATCCTAATTTCCCCAACTACTACCTAATGAAATTGGCTACTATCGGATACAACGAATCGATACACTCCCTTACTAAACACACCCCTTTCGAAGTTCTTTTTGGACATTTAGACAAACCCTCTCCGTTTGAAATCTCAGACGAAATTATCACCTCAGACTATATACAGGAACACAAAAACCTTACTCAAGAGCTATACGAACAGCTCAGAATAAACCAAGTTCTAGACAAAGAAAACATAATAGCAAAAATCAATAAAAAACGCAAAGAACCAAAAATTTATAATCCGAACGATATAGTTTATATTAGAAATTCCCAAGCTACACGCGCAAAGAATCTCCCTAAATTTATATCAGCAACAGTAATAAAAGACGAAGGACCCGTTATCATTACTAATAGAGGACGATTTACAAAAAATCAAGTACGTGACAATACACTCGAACAAACCCCAGACAATGATTCTGACGATGAACCCTTGTTTCAGGTGAAACAGAGACTAATCCAGGACAAGATCAACAAACATGTCACCACTCCTATTAGTACTACTGTTGATTTTGAGGACATATTGCCTAAAAATCAAGTCCATTCATAACCCCACCTACCTAATGACTTACCAACCAACCCGACTTATTAATAACTATCACTCATTCTCTTACATCATCGACTTAAACACAGTCGAAAACCAAATCCAACAGACTACCGAAAATATGTTAGATTTCCCGAATATATGTACTAATCATTCAAACACGCGTTTAACCCAACTCTCGAAACTAGTATATTCAAAATTCCTAAACTTTCAACCCATGAATCGAAAAAAACGAGGACTAGTTAATGCTATTGGAAAAATTAATAAATTCTTATACGGTACTCCTGACGCAGATGACTTAGAAGACATAAATTCAAAGTTAAATACTCTTATGAGGAATCAACATTCTTTAACGGCTCAACTAAACCTGAGAACCTCTCTGTATACGCAACTAATGGATAGAATAAACAAAACTTTAGGGGTCATTGAAACAAATGAAAAATCAATCATGTTTCACTTGAACACGACAATAAACCAACTTAATAATTTAGGAAAAAACGTATATTGCCAAAGCTTAGCAAACCAAATATCACAGAACTTTCTACTCATTTTAAATCACTTAGAAACTTTAGAAAATGCACTAGTAAACTCCTATTCAGGAATTATACATCATTTCTTCATGTCTCACTCAGACTTAATACATATTTTGAAGACTTTAGTAACTCTTTATAACTCTAGAAACCTCTTAAAAATAGACACTGATGAATATTACAGATTATTTCACATTCAGACTAAAGTTAACAAGAATTTGATTTATGTTCAATTAACTGTCCCACTCTTTGACATTAGAGACTTTCAATTAGTCCAGTTAATTCCTATTCCCTTAAATAACACTATCCTCATACCACCAAAACCCTACCTAGTACTGAGTATTGATCATTCTGCCCATTTATGGAAAGACACTGCCTGCCAAACGATCAACAAATACCATATTTGTGATGGAGAACCTCTACCTTGGACTTCCAATTGCTTCCTTAACTTGTTAGAAGGAAAACAACCTAACGACTGTGTCCTACAAAAGATCAAAGTAAATACCGATCTTCTATTAAGGATTTCCAAAGATAAAATTATTTGCTTCCCTCGAGAAGAAGTTGTTATTAAAAGCTCATGCCCAGAACAAGAAATAATCCAACTAAATACTCTCAGCGAAGTTACACTCGAACGCAACTGTAGCATTATTATTAAATACACTACCTACTCGATAGATAGTACTAGACTTGAAGGACGTCCATTCTATCTACCGAAAATCGAAAGATATACTATGTCCCAACTACCAGACCTTCACTTAGAGGAATTTCCCGCAGACTTAAGCAAAATGTCTGAATCACTGAAGCAACTCCAACCACTAGAAATTGAAGACTTCAAGACTCCTACTCATCACACTTGGATTCTCTACTTTCTTATTTTTTTGATTATCTTTGTAATTTTAATTTACGTTTTCTTTAAATATTTCAAGACAAAGCCATTTAACATAAAAATTATAAATAAAGGCAAACCGCCCAATGAACCTGTTATGGTCATAAGGTTATGTTTATTAAAAGACGTCTTCAGGAAAACTAAAAACTTTATTCTATATGAAGAATGAAGTGAGATACATACAGGTGCGCAGGGAGGCGCATGGCAATTAACATTTAATGTCAAATGTGTTTAGCTTAGTCCAGTTCTATATGTATAAAAATAGTACAGTATAATACAATCATTACATCCCCCCTCCATTAAATTAAAATTTGATTTGACATGTTTCTAACTAACTTAATATACTAACATTACTAACTCTTAACCTATATTTAGTCTTTCAGGTGGTTTAACATGTCGTCCAAATCTAGTTTTATAATTTACTAATCCAGAAGTGCCTGGGCTATTATTTATGTCGGAAGTTTGTGAACTACTTGTTAAACCACTTGATCGATTATGCTCTACATTATTTCTAAAGTTATTATTGTTTAATATAGAGTCAGTTTCATCATCTGACGAATCAGAATATTTATTATCTTTGTTATCCACAAAATTTTTATTCATATTTCGATCGATAATGTCTTTCCTATTTCTTATTATCTCTCTGCCAGTATTGTACAATTTAACATTATAAAATCTTGGTCTTCTATTTCTGCTAATAATTTTAGCAGGTACATTTTTTGTTCTAGTTTTTACATATACAGTTTTATTTATTTCAATTTCAGGGAGTTTCCTTGAATTTTTATCATAGTAAAATTTTTGTTTTTTCTGTTTTTCTTTTAACATTTTTCTATACTCATTTGTTTTTATTTTGACAGGTTTTAAATGTTTATTAGTAACTGGCAAAATACTTTTTAGTGATCTTTGATTTAATATTTGCGCAGGCGAGTTTACATTTCCATATAAAGGTGTATTCCTTAATTCTAACAATGCAATAAATGGATCATTTTTTGAGATTTCACATTTCTTTATAATGTTTTGTACTGTTTGAATTGTTCTTTCTACTAAACCGTTTGATCTAGAATGTTTTGGACTTGAAGTTTTATGCTGAAAGTCCCATTCATTTGAGAAACATTTAAACAAATGTGAAGTCATTTGTGGGCCATTATCTGAAAATACCACGTCGGGTATTCCTTGACGAGAAAAAATATTTTTTAATTGATAGATTAACGCTTCTGATGTTAAACTATTTAATCGTACAACTTCCGGAAATTTTGAGAAATAGTCAACCAGGACTAAATAATGTTTTTTATTAAATTCAAATAAGTCTATGGCAACTTTTTGCCATGCTCTCTGTGGAATCTCGTGTTGTTTTAGGGGTTCTTTTTGATTTGACCTGGAATACGTGGCACATGCTTGACAATTTGCTACCACATTATCTATGTCGCGTGACATGCCTGGCCAATAAATTATTTCGCGTGCTCTGTTTTTTGTTTTTTCTTTGCCTAAATGACTTAAGTGCAATTTTGTTAGAATACCTTTTCGTAAATTTTTAGGTATAATTATTCTCGAATTTTTTAGTAATAAACCATTATGATAAGAAATTTCATCATGAAAAGGAAAATATATTTTTACACTATCTTTTAAGTTTGTTTTATTTTCTGGCCAGCCGTTTTTTGTTAGACGTATTAATTCCAACATTTCTTCATCTTTTTTTATTTCATTTTTTATTTCAATTATTCTTTTATCAGTTACATTAAGATTTTCTGTTAATAAGCATATTTGTGCGTCTAAATCTTGTTCTAACTTTTTATTAAACTCGGAATCATATGAATTTAATTGAATTTCTTCATCATGTGCTCTTGATAAAGCATCGGCTAGTATCATTTTACAGCCTGGTTTGTATACTAAATTTATATCATATTTCTGAATTTGTATTAGCATGCGTTGTAATCGGGGAGGACAGGAATTTAGGGGTTTTTTAAATATGGCTGATAACGGCTTATGATCGCTTTCTACTGTTACGTTTTTTCTAGCGTAAATCAGCTGATGAAACCTCTCTAAACCAAATAAAACTGCTAATGTTTCACGTTCAATGGGTGCCCAATTTTTTTTGTGTATCTGTTAATGCCTTCGATGCGTAATATACAGGTAGTTCATTTTGTAGCAAAACTGCTCCAACAGCTGATTGAGAAGAATCAACCGATAATACTACAGGTTTGTTAACATCGTAATATTGCAAAATTGGTTTGTTAGACAAAATTTCTTTTAATTCTTTGAAAGATTTTTCATGCTGTTCTTCCCAATGCCATTGGGTGTCACTTTTCAATAAAGTTCTTAAGTGTTCAGTTTTGTCTGACAAATTTGGAATAAATTTTGATACGTATGTTATAATGCCTAAAAAACGTTCGATATCTTTTTTGCACGACGGTGTTTTATAATTTTTTATAGCTTGGATTTTGTCATAATCCGGTTCGATACCCTTATTTGAGATTTTATGACCAAGAAACATTATTTCATTTGTTCCAAATTTACATTTTTTTAAATTTAGTTTTAAATTTATTTCCCTACATCTTTTAAGTAAATTAAATAATCGTCTATCGTGCTCCTCTTTAGTATTTCCCCAAACTAAAAAATCATCAATATATGATTCTACGCCCTCTATATCTTCAAATAAAAATTTTATCTTTTTCTGAAAAATTTCTGAAGCTAGAGTAATTCCATATGGAAGTCTTAAAAATCTGTAACGTCCATACGGAGTATTAAAGGTACATAATAACGAACTTTTATAATTTAATTTTATTTGATAGAAAGCATCAGACGCATCAAGCACAGAAAAAAATTTTGCACCGCTTAATTTTGAAATTATATCTTCTACGGTAGGCAAAGGAAAGTGCTCTCGTTTTATGGCCTTATTTAAATCTTTAGGGTCCATGCAAATACGAATATCCCCATTTGGTTTATTTACAATTACTAACGGATTTACCCAATCTGTTGGTTTTTCCACTTTTGCAATGATTTTATTTTTTTCTAGAATTCTTAATTTATTTTTTAATTTACTTTGAATGGCAATAGGTACTTTTCGTGGAGCATGTATGACAGGTCTAACATTATGATCAATTTCAATATTGTAGTCACCCTGTAGACAACCGATTCCACTGAAAACATCAGCAAATTTATTATTTATGTTTTCGTAATTATTATTACAAATATTTTCAGTTTTCACCGATTCAACTAATTTTATTATATTTAGTTTTTCACAATCTGTTTTTCCTAATATGGGTTGTACTTCTTTTTCATTTATAATATAAAATGTTAAGTATTCAGATTGATTTTTGTATTTACAATTTAATGAACATTTTCCTAATATTTTTATATTTTCCCCAGTGTAAGTAGATAGTTTAGTAATAGCTTGTTCTAGATTATTTTCATAAATGTTTAGGTTTTTCAAGTATTTAGCCGGTATTATATTTACTTGAGCCCCTGTATCTAATTTAAAATTTATTTTTGTTCCATTATGAACTTCAATAATTGTTTTCCAAACATCTGAATTTTTTGATTCAATACAATCTATATAAAAATTATTTTCCATATTTATTTCATTTACAGATTTGCACATTTTTGCAAAATGGTTGGCTTTCTTACATTTCATACATGTTTTTCCATACGCCGGGCATTGGTTTTTTCCATGGCACATACCGCACTTATAACAATTTATTTTAAATGGTTGCACTTGCACTCGCGGTTTATTTAGCACTGCCTGTGGGTGGAAGTGAGATCTCCGTCCCGTCAGTGGTTTAGATGAAGATGGATATACTGTTTGTTTTCTAGTGTTGTCATCTCTTTTCTGCGTCTTTCTTATTCTGTCTACTGAGCATTCTTGTTTTTCTGTTACTCTGGAGGTTGAACTTATTTTTTCTAGCTGTTCTTTCGTTCTTTCTGCTATTCTGCAAATTTCCACTGCTTTGGTTAGGGTTAAATTTTTCGTTCTTATTAATTTGTTTTGCAGATCTGCGTCTGTTTTCAGTCCGAGAATAAGTTTACTTGTTATTAAACTGTCTGTTAGATGTCCAAATTCACATGTAGTACTTAAATCTCTGAGATCTGTAATATAATTATCCATGGATTCATCGTCTCGTTTGTCTCTCATCAGGAACATGTGACGTTCATACGTAACATTTTTCTCTGGGTTGAAATAGCTTTCGAATTTGTCCACTATTACGTCAAAGTCCATATTTTTTTCACCTTCTACATATGTAAAGTTGTTATATATTTTTAAGGCTCTGTCTCCTATACACGAAAGTAATAGCGATGATTTATATTCAGGCGTTTCGTTCATAGATCTTGTTGCTTGAATATACAACGTGAATTTTTGTTTGAAAAATTTCCAGCTATCCGCCAGACATCCTTCCCAGGACATCGGTTCTGGCTGCTGAATGGCGGTAGTCACGTGTTGGTGAACTATCGTCTGTGGAATAATGTCTTCGTCCGCGTCGGAAGGCATGTTAATTTATTACTATTCACCTGCTATACCATATAGATAGGTATTAAATTCACTTATTATATATTGTTCAAATATATAACTATAATACTTTACTATCACTTTTTACTTTTTACCGTACTGCGCCATGTTATGGTCATAAGGTTATGTTTATTAAAAGACGTCTTCAGGAAAACTAAAAACTTTATTCTATATGAAGAATGAAGTGAGATACATACAGGTGCGCAGGGAGGCGCATGGCAATTAACATTTAATGTCAAATGTGTTTAGCTTAGTCCAGTTCTATATGTATAAAAATAGTACAGTATAATACAATCATTACAGAACCTATTGAACTCCAAGATTCAAACCTTCATGTAAAGGATATGAATCCATTTTAAGAAGGGAGGAGTTATACGTTATCACTTGTTTACTCGTTATTTTTATTTTTGATAACGATACTAGTAAATGTCATAATAAATATAGTTATAAATATTATTGATAGTTTTACGCTATCACTTGTTTACCCATTATTTTATTTTGATTATTAAACGTCTAATAAATATAGTTATAGATATTATCAAATGGCCACAAGTTTGATAAACCGGACATATAAATATCCGTACCAAACTCGCAGCCATCAGAAAGTGTTGTAAGCTGTTCTAATGAAGAAGTTAGTCCAATATTGCAGTTTTCTTCTACCGAGAAATCCTCGTAAACTTATTTAACTTTTTCCGAACGAAGTTTGCTAATTAAAGTTGTTATAAAACTTATGAACCATTAACACTGTGTTTTTTGTTAGTCGAAATCTTTTATGAAATTCGACATTATCTAATTCTGCAAAAGGATCGATTATTTCCTTAACTCCATGAGGTCTTCTCTCATATTCAAAAAATTCCAGTAAGTCCTCATCTTCATCACTAATTTCGATTTTTTCAAAGTGTATATAATTTTTATATTTTCTTAACACAAACACGAACAAACGGTTTATAACCTTTATAGATGTAAACAACATTGTAACCTCCAGTTATTTCCATAGCAGGCAAAAAGAGCGTCTGTTAAAATACCCGCAACTTTATCTTACGGTTTGGGTTAACCGGAACATTAATAAACGGTTTGACTGGCAGCTAATACTTGACCAACGGTTAAAGTACATAACCGCACACTGATAAACAGGCCCTGAGTAAGATATAAAAACAATAAAACTCATTTTTGCTGCTGTTTGCAAAGTACATTGTTATTGTTAAAATTGCAAAAAATGTAATTTTACAATAATTTGCACAAAAAAAATTCCAAAAGAGTAGCAAAATACCTCTAACAACTTCGTAAATCTGCAAAATTTTCTGTTGCACAGAACATAATTACTTCCACATCCAGTGGAAGTATAGTAACGACAAAAAAATTTTTTAAAATTTTTATTGTCCAAATAGGCTTAGAATGTCATGAAACGTCGAGATTTCAAGTTTGAGCGAAAACAAATTTTCTGTCTGTCGGTCTGTAACTTTTTTTGTGCGCACGTTTACTCTGGAACCGTTTGAGATATTGACTTGAAATTTGGTACACATATGTACTTTAACGAGATCTAGAACTAGATTATATTTTCATCTTGTTCCGTCGAAGGGTTGGGGGGTAAATTGGGGTAAATTTGGGGTAAATAGGTAAATCAAGCAGGTAAGAGTCCATAAAATTGGTATTTAGTATATACAAGAGAAGCTAAGGTCTTAAAAAAAATTTTGGCACTAGCCACCCCCATCACCGCCCCCACCCCATTATTAAAGGGGATGAAAAAAAATTGTGATTTAGTGTGTGTACAAGAACCAGAAACCTCAAAATATTTTTTTACTTCATCCACCCCCACTACCACTACCTAGAATAGAATAGTGTTTATTTGCTCAGTATTTTCCAATTAATGTGGACATAGAACGTGTCAAATAGCATACATTACATCATACATATAAAATAGACAATAAGAATAAAAATAGTACTTAACCTAGGTATGAATCCGTTAATTAAAACACACTAAATATACAATAAATACGCAGTATTATGGTATAGAACAAACAAAGATCATTCAACAAAAATTTGCAGACAAACGATACATAACTAACAGTTAACATTAAATCTTAGAGTTTAGGATTAGCTTTGAAAGTACTTCAATCTATTTTGATAAAAAGAAAGGGAAAAGAATTTTTTTATATGGGATGTAGATATATAAAGTATTTTAAGCTAGTACTCACGGCCTATATTAAAGACATCAGTATCATTTAGAAACTCATGTAGGAAGTAATATGCTTTACTTTGAAGATAGAGTTTTAATTTATTTTTTGGTTGATGTTTGGGAAGATTTCTTAATTGTAAAGGTATTCTGTTCCATATTTTTATACTAGTATATTGCACATTTTTTTTTAAATATGCATAATTGACTTTATCAAGTTTTAAGTTTTCTTTGTTTCGTGTTGCATAAACGTGATTGTGACTATTAAAGAAAAGTGGGTTTTCTACTATAAACACTACTACCTCATAGATATAGAGTCCAATTACTGTCAGCAATTTATTAGAAGTAAATATTTCTTTACAGCTGTCTCTGCGTTTTTTTTTTTAAATATTTCTTAAGCAACGTTTTTGCAAGATAAGAATCCGCTGTATTTCTGCAGAGTTTCCCCAAAAAATTATGCCATATTTCATTTTTGAGTGTACATATGCATGATAAGCTATTAATGCTTCTTTTTGTCCAACATTATCCGAAATTATTTTTATTGCAAAGCAGTATCTGGCCATACTCTGTGCAAGTGCCTCAGTATGAACTCCCCAGTCAAGCCTATGATCAATGTGTACACCTAGGAAGGAAACACTATTTTTAGTTTCTATTTTATTTGTTTCAAAATATATGTTAAAAGTATCACTAGGTTGATAGCTAAAGTTTACAATTTGTGTTTTTTCAATATTTAATGATAAATTATTGGCCCAAAACCAGGCATCCATTGAGCACATTGCATTGCTTACACTTTGTTGGCTAGTAACTATATCTGGCTCGCTAAAGATCAGTGACATATCGTCTGCATACATTACCAACGACTGCTCAACAGTCCTTGGTATTTCATTTGTATATAGAATATACAGCAGCGGCCCCAAAATGGATCCCTGTGGAACACCTTTCTTTATTGTTATAACCCCCACCCAATAACGATGTGGGGTATCGTTTTATGGGTTTTTCAAATATTATATTATTAAAGTTCCGTAAACAATTATTTCCACATACAAAATTTTTTCGTTGTGGGTGACTTGAATAGAAAATCTGGATGTGGAAGTAGTGATTCCTTGGGCAGCGGTTTTTTTTTCCACTGGATGTGGAAGTAATTAAGCAAAAATTTTACAATTCTGAGGGGGAGTTTTGTACACTTTTTGTATGTTTTTTATGTACTATACCTGACCTGTCATATCACCACGCCAAATCTATGACCAATAACCAAATAAGTAAATAAATAAATAAAACTCCATGTGCGAGCCCAGAAAATGAAAAATGAAAATTATGCACAGCGAAAAACTGTTGATATTTATATAATGCAGTACTCGTTTTATACTGTAAAGTTACTTATGTATTTGTTTTGTATTCCCTTTGCTAAATAAACTCCCTCTTCTTCCTCTTCTACAGGACGCTGTGGCGGCGCGACCTGGAGCGCCACATCCTGAAGCACAAGTCGCCCGGCCAAATCATAATGTACAAGTGCGACTTCTGCGCCTTCACCACCAAGCACCAGCGCTATCTCAAGTACCACATCGAGAAGCTGCACTTGAAGACGTTCGCCGCCGACGACAAGATCTTCAGCTGCGCCCAGTGCACCTTCACCACCAAGCTGAAGCGGTGCCTGATACCGCACATGATCACCCATCGGGATCCGGCCGAGCTGAAGATCTACAGGTGCACGGTGTGCCCCTACCAGGCCAAGTGGAAGGAAAGCGTGAAGAAGCACGAGCTGATCCACAAGAATTTGTACAAGTGCGACGAGTGCGAGTTCGAGACCAACCTGAGGCGCTTTCTTACCAAGCATAAGATTGAGCACAGGTAAGACTGTTGAGTTCAATGACTTCGTGAGTTAGACGCTTTTGCTAAAATAGAAAATATATCCATGATTTGTAGTCCAAAGCATTTAGATTTTTGCAGACATGGGTGAAGGAAACTTTCCAATAAACGTTTTCAGGAAATTTTCGGGAGTTAACAGAACGAAGTTTTGATAAAAATCAGAGATTGGTAAAGGAAACTTTCCGTAGAAAGTTTCAGGAACGAAATTTTGACGCAGATGAAAGATTTCAGTAAAATATTTGAATGCAAAACAATTCCATTCAAAATTTATTTTCATCACTATTATTAACTTTATATTAACATATCCAATATCATGTAAACTTAATCTAAATAAGAAAATAAACTTATGTTCTATTCTAGGTCCTTAGATGACATGCCGATCTACAGCTGCGACCAGTGCAGTTACCAAACGAGGCGAAGGCAGGGCCTGCAGAACCACATGCTCGTGCACAAGAAGTCCGACGAGGTGAAGATGCATCAGTGCCCGCACTGCCCATACAGCACCAAGAGACTGCCAGACCTCAGGCAGCACGTCCTGGTCATCCACACCGAGGACATAACAGTGTATAGCTGTGAGCACTGCCCGTATCAGACCAAGTACAAGTACAACTACAAGCAGCACAACAGGATGATGCACAAAAGCCCTGCCGAAGTTAAAAAGCACAGGTATGTCTTTATACAGAGTGTACCAAAAGTGGGCGATCAAATGAAGTGAGGTGATGGGGGAGGTCGTGTCCAATCAAATAAATAAATGAATAGAATTTATTGTTCAACAGTATACACACATTAATGAACAACACAGAGACCAAGATAAGCACAGGCACTCAAAATAACTAAACAATTCTATTTTATTATTCTATTAACAAACACAAATAGTTTGCCCCCATTTTTGTTTTTTGATAATAATTAGTACAGTCACTTGGTGTCAAAAAGTACCCAAACTAATTCTATAGCGGCTTGGAATTTTTTTTTGCGGATTCTCAAACTTGAGGGATTCAGCCTCAAATAATAAAAAGGAATAGATGTGCTTTTACCCCTAAGAGGATGAAAACCACCCCCAAAGTCAAAAAATCAATAATTAATTAATGAAGTACTGAGAATAAATTATTGAAAATTATATTCTTTATGTTTTTGGGGTTGCTGATCACGAATGTGGAGTTAGAAATTAAAAATTTTATGTTGCAGCCTCAATATGGCTGATATAAAAGGGGTGGTAGAATAGATGAATTAATTGTTTTTAGTTTATTTTGAGAAATTAGGACTTTATTAGCAGATTGTTACATTTTGAGTCAAAAACTCATCTAATAAGAAAAGCATCCCTAAAGTTAAAAAAAAGTATAAAGGAAATACTGGGAATTTATTAACGACACTAATATTTATGATTTTGGGTTGCTGATTACGAATTTGGATGGATCGGGTTTTTGTGTTAAGAGGTAGCAAATTAATAAAACATTAATCAATATTTTCCAATTTTACTAACTGTATGTATAGATATTTAACCTAAATTTATTATAATTATTCATCTTCATCAATGTTTGCGTCATTTTCATCTTTCATCATTTTCATTATTTATTTAGAGAGAGATATACTTTATTGTCCATGTAAATACATACATGGATGCGATGTCCAATGACTTAAGAAATGTGTGTGAATGTCAAAAAAGTATGAAAATTATGATTATTCCTTTATAATTGAAAATATTGTGAGATTTTACCGCTAAACGAGCAATATCGTAATTTGCTAAAATGAGGCACGCTCCTTATTTCGGTCATATCTCTTGCAATTAATGCTAACATCATCCAAAAAAGCATTTTGAAGGTCTCTTAATCTTCTTTAAGGTCAGGTAGGTCAAAACAGTACAGATGCTGTCAGTTTTTCTATATTCATCTTAAATGCATCAATTAAAAAAAAAAACGTTAAGAGTTAACTTCAAACATTTCTATCTCCTAAGCTATTCATGCTAAGAAGCAGAATAATTAACACAGATATGGGGAACAAGTCGGCCATCATGACTGCAGTTAAGGGCTGTCCAAAGGGTGGATTCTTATTGTCTTTACTGTGGTCAATGGTGGTTGATGATCTCGCTTCATAAACTGAGTAATTATGGCTTCAACGTCCAGGGCTATGCTGATGACCTGGTCATTACTGTTGGAGACAGGCATGAGGTTATGATCTCAAACCACATGCAAATTGTCTTAAACATAATATCTAAATGGTGCTCGTCAGAGGGCCTTAGTGTCAATCCGAGCAAAACCGTTATTGTTCCATTCACCAAAAGGAGAAAACTAAATTTGAGAGCTCCTATGTTAAATGGAAGAGTACTGAATTTTTCCAGTCAAGTTAAGTATCTAGGAGTAATCCTGGACCAAAAACTTACCTGGAACTCACACTAATTCAAAGAACACTACAGAGCTACATTAAAACAAGAGACCATAAATCATAATACTAATCTTATCACTAATGCAAGTAATAAGCAAAAAATGGCTTAGTCCATTGTAAATAAAAAAAGTGACGATGTTGATAACATCCATATCTCTGTAGAAGACCTCTAAACACTTTTTTTGTTAATATAGTGGATGATATAAAGCAGGGATTCCAAACAGGTGGTCCGCGAAATGTCACTGTCAATTGTTTTGTATTTTACTTGACTTACAGTGGCCATTATCCTAATCTAGTTCCCGCGTAAGTTCAGTAGGTTATTCATCAGCTTTTACAGTCAACTGTCACCTTTAAGTAAATTATAGTTTATTTTTATAACATGACACTATCGGCAATAAAACGCCAGATGAAGAAAAATGCATATCTCACCTTTTCTCTCGCCTATTTAAGCAGAGAACGATTGCAGCCCCACCCCCGAGTTTGTAGATACACGTGGTTTCATTTCTTGTCTTGCTCTTGTTCAATAATTGAGATATGCATTTTTCTTCGTCTGGCTTTTTATTGCCGATAGTGTCATCTTATAAAAATTAAACTTTAGTTTAGTAAGTAATTTATAATCTTCATTTTAAGAATTTAAGCTTTTAAGCTTGTCAGTATAGCGACCGATGAGGGGGTCCTTGAAAAAATCTTGTTCGGAACCACTGATATAAAGGCTCACGTTAATTCTAATAATGCAACATATGTTGAAAATCTACAAAGAAATAGACTTGTATTTTCTTTTTATCTAGAACCCTTCACTGAAGCTTAAGTTAGTTTAATTGACAAATTAAGTAACTCTAAATCTAGGGACTTTTATGGTTTAAATAGTGAAGCAATCAAGCTGGCTAAAGAAGAATTATTAAGTCAAATAACATATCTTATTAATATTTGTCTTGAAAATGGAATATTTCCAGAAAATTTCAAACTTGCTAAAGTGACTCCAGTATTTAAAAAAGGAAACAAAAATGTACCTGATAATTATAGACCTATATCTATAATTCCTATATTATCAAAATTACTAGAAGCCACTTTCAAAATAAGATTATTAGGTTACTTGGAGAATAAAAAATTATTGAATCCAACGCAATATGGATATAGGAATGGTAAATCAACTATCACAGCTTTAATAGATATGATCAATTTTATAACTGATGAGTTTGCGAAAGGAAATATGACGGCGGCATCAATGTTAGACTTATCAAAGGCATTCGACTGTGTATCGCATGATTTGTTATTAACTAAATTGGAAACGTATGGAGTCAGAGGATCAGCTTTGTTATTTATCAAAAATTATATAAACAATAGATATCAGTGTGTACACATGAACGGGAAAATATCCACTTTAAAACCACCCACGGGGCCGATCCTATTTCTAGTTTCCATAAATGAGGCATATCGCCTCAAGGCACAGTGATACATTTTTGCTTCCTACCCCCAGAACAAATGTACTAGTGCAATCACCACTCTTCCAGATGTTCTCAAACTATAATAGTGTAAATACTCAAATAGATATCTTTAATACTAACATCCAAGGAATTAAGCAACTATGATTTTTAAATTTATATAATTGCATATTTTATACGTATATGTGTATGTTTTTATCGTCTTCATGTTATTACAATAAGTTGTTTGTATTTTATTCATGTTTCACATGTCATTATTTTTGTATTTTGATCTATATTCGAATTTTACTAAGTTGTTTGTCTTCTATTTACTTGTTTTTTATATCATTGTTCTTGTAGTTATACATTTATGCATGTATCTACCCTTATCCTGTAATTGGACATTGGTCTGTTGGATATTGTAACAAAATAAATAAATAAATAAATAAATAAATGACATAGCCGATTTTATCACAACTAAATCTATGGGATATGCAGATGATCTCACCTTGTTGTCAGTGAATAGAGAATTGGACATCCTGACTCAAATAGATCACGAAATACAGTCTAAAGCCAATGATTACTATGATAATGTTGAATTATGTTTAAATAACGGGAAAACTAAAACCATCATTTTCAATATTAATTCTCACAACAAGGTTATCAGTGAATCTGCCAAATGTCTAGGTATTACCGTAGACAGCAAGTTATCTTGAGAACCGCACATTATTTCTCTCTCAAAAAAATTATCCAGCTGTGTGTACCTTTTAAAAAGCTTAACCATCTCAGTAAATAGCGATGTTATTTTGATGGCGTACTATGCCTTGTTTCATAGTGTTATGTGTTATGGGATCATACTCAAGATAGATGAAGGGGTTGGTGTGGGCGTAGCAGGGCCTAAATGCAGGCAATCTAAAGCCCTCGGTAACATCCCAACCACCTTCCAGGCAGAAATCTATGCTATAGATCAATGTGCCCAGGAATGCCTAAATAGAGGCACTCAAAGGGCAAAGATCTATATATTTTCAGATTTCAGATTTCTGCATTAAATTAAAATACGATTTGGATTTTTTTTTCAATTTGGAATTTGCTGGAACCAAAAAATGGGCACTTTTTTGTGTAAAAAATCAAAATTTTGCCTTTATTTTAGTTTTACATTTTTGATTTTGCTGATATCAAAATTTGCTAAAAGAAAATTTTAAGCTACTGTAATAATAAGCTTTAATTTGGTTTAAGAAACATGTTAATAGTATTTTATATAACAAGTGGCTAAAATGGTGTTTTTTTTACAAGTGGGGCGTTTATAGTATGAGCCGAAGGCGAGTGCTATAAACCACGTAAAAAAAACACATTTCAGTCTCGAGTTATATACAAATTTTTTTGTATTGCCATTCACAATTAGAAAACAATATAATTTTGTAAAAATAGACTACATTCTGTTGCTATTTCCATAAAAACCAATTTTACTTCACACTGTGAAATAAAATTTCTTTATTTTACACTTGACATTGTTTTGATTCATCGAGACTCAAATAAATGTCATAGGATAGAATAGGATATGGCGTTACAAAGTAGTTTTTTTTAAACCAAAGTTACGTTCAAATGCACCTAACATTAATTGTATCTCGACTCGACAACAATGAGCCTAAACTAATTTTTATTTCATGGATTATTTTTGTTATTTCATAAGCTAACTTTTTTGTTATGACAAACTTTTTCGAATATGTGATCCTCTTTGAGTAATTTGCTTTAAACCTTTGAAAAATCAGTGGTTTTTTGCTTAAAAATCAACGTTTTCAGCCCCCTGTAACTCGGTGGGTGTTAAAGCAAAAATAACATTATAGGAGGTTTTTTGACGATCTATATGTTCCAATTGTCACTTTTTTTTTAAACCTCCGAGGTGGGGTGAAACTCACCTCCTAACACCCTCATTCCTTTTTAATACATCATATTACAATAAAGATATAATAGTATACTCATAAATCCTAAATAAATACATTAATATTGCTTAATAAGAAAAGAAAACATTTACGAAATATAAAATATGCCAAAGTATAACATTTTAAAGGTGACAGTATAACACTAAATACTTATTGTTCATTTGCTTAATTTTATTTGTAATAGAACAGAACATTTTTATTATTGAAAACTGGTAGTGCCTATGCAATAAAATTCCTAATATTCATCTGACCAGTCAAATACATTATTTTATTAAGTATATTTTGAAAATCAGTTATGAAGTATGTAAACGAAAAATATGACACAAAATCCAGAAATCTTGGAGATTTATATTTTACCTTGATCCTTGTAAATTTAAGAAGCCTCAAGCTATTACAAGGGCAACGCCCATAAATGAAATTAATTTAAAATGTACGCTAGTGCTGCGGCCTCTCCTGTTAGATGATGCCACCTCACCAGTCTACCCCGCTGGCATTCTTTAAGCATCTAACGGATTTATTCAGACTTTAATGTTGAATACTGTTTGTAAAAGAAAAAATACACACTGTGTTTTGTATTAAGTAAAGATTCCAAAAATATTAAAATTATATTTTTTGCTTGGTAATTTTACAAGTACTTTTATCAGTTATCTTTTTTTGACATATTTTATGCCCTTTACTGAATAAAGATATTACAGGTGTGACCAGTGTGACTTCGAGACCAAATACAAGAGCAGCCTGCTGTCTCATGTCGTGTCCTACCACAAGGCCATCGAGGAGATCACGATGATAAAGTGTACGGTGTGCGATTTCGAGACGAAGCGCAGGGAATGCCTGAGGATGCACATGGTGACGCACAAGAGCAGGGACGAGCTGGAGATGTTCAAGTGCAGCGCGTGCTCCTATGAAACCAAGTACAAGCGGGCCCTCAAGAAGCACATGACCGTGCACAGGCCCGATGGGGAGAAGGAGATCGTCGTGTATCGTTGCAGCCATTGCAATTTCCAGACAAAATGGACGCAGACGATCCGGAAGCACTGGAAGAAACATGAGGAGGCGGGAGAGGTTAGCGAGGGGCTGCCGGGGTGGGAGGTGGTTCCGATTATGGGGTCGGTGAAAAATGAGGCTGTCGCCATATAGCGTGAGGTTGTTAGTTGAGATTGCTTGATTGTTTCATTTGTGAGCTTTACGTGTTGTTGCAATGTTTGTGATATTAATGAGCAGGGCAGTAATAGGGTAGTAGGCTGGTGAGAAGTTACTGCTCAGAATTTTAAATTGGACACTCAAGGGCCATGGCAGGTTAAGATAAGTGTCCGTGCCTTTGCAACCTTCTTTCGTGTGGTTCCTTCCAGTGATGTATCTTTGCGTAAGATGCTACCACAAAAAGTTTTGACCTCAAGAACTTCATAATATCTGGTAATTTTTTTTTTTTTTTAGAAAATCCGAAAAAAATATTTTTTTTCTTAATCAAGTGAACCAATTTGTTTGTATTTCACATATATTGTA
Organism: Rutpela maculata; assembly: GCA_936432065.2. Lineage (NCBI taxonomy): Eukaryota > Metazoa > Arthropoda > Insecta > Coleoptera > Cerambycidae > Rutpela > Rutpela maculata. The sequence continues at coordinate 124,030,345 of OW386292.2, read as the reverse complement.
AATCTACTGAAGACAATTTATTAATGATATTTTCAGGAAATCTTCTCATGAAGAAAACAAAAATTGATGCTTTTGAATTTTTTGAAAAATTTAAATACGTACTCACACGTTACGACCACCACCATTTTTTTTTACTAATTATACACCATATAATAAGCTATAACATGTATTTTTCACAAAACTCTATCGAAGGAGTAACGTAGTCAAATTGTCAAAGATAATGTTACCCCTTAGTAAACACTCTGTATCGTGTGTTCAGAAATTATAACACCAAGGTAACACAAAACAATAATGTATTTACTTACGTACTAATTACAACAAATAAAGAAAAAGAGTATAAATTGGTTAGAAACTTGATATATTCATAAATATATGAATTAACAACTGCTTAGATTACACGTATTGAAAATTTTTTGGAGCAGCCTACATATTTTTTGAAATAACGATATGTATTTTTCACAATACGTACCTATATTCTCTACAAAACCCCTTCGAAATACAAATGGTAATAAAAAATGATGTGTTTATTAATAAGAATATATAATAAAAAACATGTATGTTAATGATATATTAGATTCAGATTCAGATTTATTTATTTATGTTATTTGATTTACAACAATCATTACATTCGTCAATAAATTTAGTATACAAACATTAGATAAAATTACATCACAAATATTGTTACTTATACATACAAAATAAAATAGTCATTTATACAGATATGGAACATAAAACTCTATATCAATGAATTGCACTGCAAAAATTCAGTTGTGCTATAGAAAGCTTTTCTGACTAGTAATTCTTTTACTTTTGCCTTATACTCGTTTAGAGTTAATCCCTTGTAGTTATTTGGTAGCTTGTTATAGAATAGAGGGCTGTAGTAATTAGTTGCCAACCGAGACTTACGTAGCCTGAAGTAGTCTATTCTAATATCATCTCCGTCTCTGGTCAAATACCGGTGAAAAGTATTATTTCTATTATAGACATCTTGGTTAATATAGGCATAAACTAGACATTCGTATATAAATCGGCAAGGTACAGTTAAAACCCCAAGTTGAATGAATACATTTTTTACGTTGTGTCTGTAGTTGATGTTAGCTACGATTCGAAGAGCCCTTCTCTGTAGAACAAAAATAAGCTCCACATGACAAGAATGACCCCAAGCCAGAATGCCATAGCAGCTTAGTGACTGAAAAATTGCATGAAATGTTTGGAGCAGTATATTATGCGGTAATATTTTTGACAAGTTTTTGAGTAAAAAGATATTTTTAGAGAGTCTAGTTGCCAGATGAGTGACTTGGTTTTCAAATTTAAGGGTTGGATCAAGATAAATCCCCAGAAATTTAGTTTCAATAGGATTATTTTTATTTGCGATTTGCTTGAGGCTAAAAGTCGTGTTGACAGTTTTAGATGCATTTAGTGACATTTTATTGGCAAGGAACCAATTATTTAAATATGTTGTATTTTCTTTCATACCTCTATTCAAGATGTCATAATTCAAATTTGAGTTCACCAAAGTTGTATCATCTGCAAAAAGGATCAACTTATCATTAGGGACCGAGGTATTTATATCATTTATATATATTAGGAACAATAATTGCCCCAGTATAGAGCCCTGGGGCACTCCATGTTTTATATCTTCCCACTCTGATATTGATTTTCTATAAAAAGTTTTTTGTTTTCTTGCAGAAAGATAACTACTAATAAGGGCTAAGCTTTTCCCATTTAATCCATAATAAGATAATTTATTTATTAGTATTGAGCAGTGATGCAAAATTTCATGAAACTTAAAATTTGTGAAATTTCAATGACATTTTTGTGAAAGTTTTGAAATTCATCTGAAATTTATGAAATTTCTGAAATATAAAATTAAACATAAGTATCATGAAACTTTCGTGAAATTTCAATGAAACTTTCATTTTATGAAATTTAAATGAATAGTTTCCTAATATTGTGAAAGTTAAGTGAAATTTCGTTGAAATATTTCATGAAATGATGAAACTTAAAGTTCTGTATAACATTCGTAACCAGTGATACAAAATTTCGTGAAACTTAAAATTTGTGAAATTTCAATGAAATTTTTGTGAATGTTTCGAAATTCATCTGAGATTTATGAAATTTTTGAAATATTATATTATACTTAAGTATCATGAAACTTTCGTGAAATTTCACTGAAACTTTCATTTTATGAAATTTAAATGAATAATTCCCGAATATTATGAAAGTTGAGTGAAATTTCATTGAAATATTTCATGAAATGATGAAACTTAAGTTCTGTGTAACATTCGTGATATTTTAAACTTCCAAGAGATAATGACTAATAAATCCCACTTTTGCAACTAGTCTCACACATTTTTATTTTTAAATTTTTTTTTAACATAAATAACATTTTGTTTTCTTTATAATAGGATTAGAGCTTACAAACAATATATTTGTGAAATATAAAAATAATAATACATTTTTCAAAACGTTTTATTACAAAATCGACAAGTCACATTGTTATTATTTTGGGAACACGAAAAATATTTCCAAGTAGCACTTTTTGGCTTCATTTTGTTGATTATTATGGGTTTTAACTTTTAACACTTTTAACGGCGTTTCTTCACTTTCCCGCGACTTTTAGCTAACCTAACCTCTATAATAAATGTCAAAACCAGACTTTAATCCGTATTGGTTGAAAAAAAGCTAAAAATGCTCGCGAAATTCAAATTTTGTTTGATGTAACGGAAATACAGATTTTGCGGCTGAAACTTTCATGAAAGTTTCAAAAACATTGTAATTTTCAGATTAATCTGAAACTTTCATAAAATTCAGATATTTCAGAAATTTATGAGAGCACGTTGAAACTTTCAGAAATTTCAAATTGAAATTGAAACATTCAAAATGAAATTTGAAATTTTGCATCACTGGTATTGAGTGAGATACACAATCGAGAGATCGCAGAATGTAGAACCCACATAAAACCCCTTCTCGAAGGCCTCCGATATGTACTCCAAAAGATCCGTAATAGCAGATTTATGTAATCGAAACCCATATTGGGCACTTGTAAATAAGTTATTATTTTTAAAATAGTCATAGAGTTGACTTTTTAATAAGTATTCGTATACTTTAGATAGTGCGGGAATTAGTGTTATTGGGCGATGATTATTTATGTCCGTTTTTGATCCTTTTTTATAGATGGGTACCACTTTGTTTAATTTAAAGCAAGAAGGATATATTCCTTTCCTTATGCTGTTGTTTATTAATTTAGTTAGCGGGATTATAAGAATATTTTTGAGCGATTTTATTAATGTTATATTCATATCATAAATATCTTTGCTAGATTTGTTTTTTATGTTATCGATGGCATCCCTGACCTCTACATAAGTTACCTCTCTAAATTCAAAATGAAGATTTTTGTCGATTTCTAATTTAGACATATATATTTCATGACTCTGGTTACTATTTGGCAATGCTAGTAATGTATTCTCTGCTATATTCGCAAAGAATGTGTTAAAATCATTCGCATCGAGGCCGGACTCTTCATCTATTAATCTATTGATGCCCCTGAAAGAATTTACCACATCCCATGAAGACTTTATTTTATTCGTAGAAGTTATAATGTAGTTAGAGTGAGCAGCTTTCTTTGTTAAATTTATTTCCTGCCTATATCTGAGTCTGAATTGTTTTATTAAAATATTAGTCGTTGTTGAGACATTAAACACTCGATATAAGTGGACTGTAGTTTATTTAATATTTACAAAGTTTAAAGTTTTAATGATATAATGGCTGTTACATGCTACAATACGTAATACATAATACTAATGACGTAATGGCGATGCAAAAACGCGCAGTAGATAAGTGAGTATTGCCAACGTTCAACAAACAAAATAAACTGTGGAAATCCAACAAGCCGGCCCTGTTGAAATGTCCTCATTTCGAAATAACAAATATAATATTTGTTAGTCCATTGGCAAGATACATAGGCGGGCCACAGCGCGATTAACTACACTCGTTTCAGTTTTAACTGTCACTACTCTTACAATCCCATCGGATCCTGGGTGAAGTTCCATAATTCTGCCTAACGGCCAACGCTGAGAGGGACGCTTATCATCCTTGAGTAACACTAATGCTCCAGTGAGTATGTTACTTGAATTTCCACTTTGTGTGCTCTTGCAAAGTATGCAAGTAATCGTTAGACCAGCTGTTCCAAAAATGCTGTGTAATTTGCTGGAGGTGTTTGAATTGAGACAAGCTATTAAACTTAGCATCATGCAGATTTTCTTGAGGAAGAGCTGTTAGAGCCTCTTGGATAATAAAATGGCCAGGAGTGAGCGCTTCCATGTCATTAAGGTCATTTGTCAGGGGTATAAGAGGTCGGGATAGCCTCCACTTGGGTCAAGAGGGTATGAAACTCCTCGTATGTAAAGTGAAAATTACCTATTATTCTTTTGAGGTGGTGCTTGACAGATTTAACTGCCGCCTCCCATATTCCCCCAAAATGGGCGATCGAGCGGGTATGAAATGCCACTTGATTTGATTGTGAGCAAGAAATGAAATACTTTGTCATCATCCAATTTAGCGATATTATCTAGTTCATTATCTGCGCCTACATAGTTAGTGGCTTTATCAGTATAGAAATGTTTGGAACAACCTCGTCGCGCTATAAAACCGCTTGAACGCATTCAAAAAGTTATCAGTCGTTAGGTCACCAACAGGTTCCAGGTGAACAGCTTTAGTAGCCAAGCAAATAAAAACAAAAGTATGATTTGACGAGTTTTCTGTTTCTTAACTTGCCATCCTTTACTAGATACGGACCTGGGAAATCGGTACCCACAGAATGAAAAATACGTGAAGGATTTACCATATAACTAGGCAAATTACCCATTTGCGGAAACACTGAAGGTGGCTTAGCTCTAAAGCATATGATACATTTTCTTAGGACACTTCGGACAGCTTGCCTTCCATTTAAAGGCCAAAATTGCCTACGGATACTAGATAGTAAGAGTTGAGGCCCGCCGTGCAAAATTTTATAATGCTCGTGACGTATAATTAATTTAGTCAATGCGTGATTTGTGGGCAAAACCATAGGATATTTCTGCTCGAAATTTATTTTAGCATGAGCTAACCTACCACCAACTCTTATAATTTCATTATCATCCAAAAACGGATTAAGTGCAGCTAGTTTACTTTTTCGATTTACACATTTATATTGCTTAAGTGCCTGAATGTCCATAGAAAATTCGCTATGTTGTGCTAGTTTTACTAATTTTAAAGTAGCACTATTTAATTCGTCTACTGATAAAACAGGTGATATAGTAGCCTTGTCTTTGAATTTTAGTCGATTAATAAAACGTAAACAGTAGGCCATTACATGTTGTAATTTAGGAAAGCTTGAATAAAGGTCAGAAATATTGATGAAATTTGTTACATTCAATGCAATTTGATTTTTGGTTTTAATTTCGGGAATGCCATCCTGTTTACGAGTAATATCTTGCGGCCAATCGGTCATTTGCTTTATAAGATATAAGGGACCGTGCCACTAAAGCTTATTTTCTAATAATTGATCAGGTGTGCACCCTCTGGAACCTATATCTGCGGGGTTGTCCCCTGAGCGTACTTGCTGCCACTGCGTTCCTTTGGTTAATTGTTGTATTTCGGATACCCGATTACAAACGTTTTCCAATTACTTGGGTGACCAGCTATTCACGCTAAGGATAAACATGCACAATAGGCAGTTTCTGACGCGTCACAGAATCCATGTAATTGTATATTGGACATATCAGTAGTTGTTATCTGTCTAGGAATTTTAATCTTATTTAATACCGGCAGCTGTCTGAAAGGTATCATCATTAGAGTTCCAAGTCCGAGACATGCCTAACGTTTTTATGTTTTTATCGTCTAAAATAATATAGTTCGTGTTGTCAGAGTCAACCTTACCATTTTTAAGTATATTTGAATCATCTGAAATCCATTTTCGCAATATGAATCCAGCGCTACTTAGAACTGTTTCTAAATCTTGTTTTAATTTGATAGCGTCGTGAGCATTACACGCGCCGGACGGTAAATCGTCCATATAAAAATCTTGCCTAATCACCTCACAAGCGAGTACTCATTTTTGTTTTCAATAGCAATTTGCTGCAGACAGCGAGTTGCCAGAAACGAAGCAGGTGCTGTACCATAGGTAACTGTCTGAAGTTCAAAATGTTTTAGTTTTTCATCATTTGACATTCGCCAAACGATCCTTTGATATTTCCGGTCTTGTTAATTTATCCAAATCTGACGGTACATTTTTGTCATGTCTGCAATTAATACGACATTGTGTTTACGGAATCTTATTAGTATAGAAACCAAATCGTCCTATATACAGGGTCCGACCACAAGTACGTCATTCAGAGTTTTATTATTTGTTGTTTTAGCGGAGACATCGAATACCACGCGCAATTTTGTAGTCAAACTCTCTGCCTTTAATATGCTATGATGAGGTAAATAGTAACCGTCTTGTAAACCATTTTCGTTAATTTGTTTCATATGTTTTAAATTTTCATATGTAATGTAATCATCAATGGCGGCCGGCGAGGACGCGGACGAGCTTGATGCGCCGAAAAAATTGTTTAAGTGTTGTAAATCAAAGAGTACAACTGTAGTAGTTTGTGTAAATTGTGGCAATGTCTTTCACAAGTCTTGCATAAAGAGAGATCTTCCTGAGATAAACTGTGTGGCAGGAGATTCAAGAATCATATGCTGTAAATCAAATGTAGAGAACCAGAAAGAAGAAAATGTTAACAAGCTAAGATCAGACAAAGAAAGGTTGGAAATATTGCTCAAAAAATGGGAAGAAAAGTATGAATTATTGTTAGATAATAATAAGTTATTAAAAGATAATAATACATTGTTAATAAAGAATAACCAACTGCTAGAAGAAAAAATTGAAGCCTTACAAAAAGTGTCACATAAAAAAGAAGATAAAAACATCAATACAAATAAATCCTACAGTGCCGTAGTCAGTCAAAAATTCAAACAGGGGCCAAATGCCAAGAAAGCAGGAATTTCCAATGTGGCTAATACAGAGTGTTCCAAATTTGATGATGATAATGAAGCTTATAATGAACTCGCAAATTTACAGAGTAAAAAAATGAACGAGATAATAAATCTCACTAAGGATAAAATCGATTACATTGGGCAACCTAGTAATTTCGAAGAGAAACCCAAAGGAGAAACAGATATTGGTTTTGAATTTCAAAGACATCAACGTAAATCATATAATAAACGAATAGGAACGGCAGCAGTAAATAATAATCAGGATAACCTAGAATTTGAGGGAGAAGAAAGGAAAGTATGGCTCTACATCTACCGAGTAAAGAGGCATGTAAATGCCGATATGATAAAAAAATTTTTACTAAAGAAGCCAGGATACAAGGACCTGCCAGTCGAAGCTAAAGAACTCCCGGGGATTCCAAATAGGTTAAAATGCTTTGTAGTTACTGCTCCGCTATCTAGAAAGGATGAAATGTATAACCCAGAATTCTGGCCGAAGGGAATTGGCATAAAAAGATTTAGTTTCACTAGGCACAAAGATTTTTTAGAAGATAATGGTGCAGATTTTTTAGCATAGAGAAACAATCAAGTAAATATACAAAGAGCAAAAATAAAATAAGCCGTGAAACAAATACACAACAAATAAGTGTAATCCATCAGAATGCTCAATCTATAGGAAACAGCACTAACGAATTGAATATGATCTTAAATTTCTCTATTTTTCATCTAAATATCCAATGTCTGCGTAACAAGAAGATGGAACTTGAAGCACAAAACCATATATATGATGTCATGTGTTTAAGCGAACACTGGATATTCGAAAATGAAATCTCTCAAATTAAATTTGATAATTACGATGTTATAAGTTGTTTTTGCAGGAAGCTTCATATTCATGGGGGTGTGGTAATTCTAGTTAATCATAAATGTGCAAAAGATTTTGTTACAAGAGATGACATTTGTCGGCTGTCAATTGAAATCCACTGTGAAATATGTGCAGTACAATGTGAAAAGCAAAAGCTCATAATAATTACTGTATATCGATCTCCATTAGGAGATTTCAATATATTTCTCGATACATTTACAAAGGTTTTAAATATTATCAGTCGGTACAAACAATACACTGTCGTTATAAATGGGGACTTTAATATAAACTTTAACAATAAAAATAACAATCATACTGTCATCTTTACTGATCTAATAAAAACGTATGGTTTATCTGTAACAATAGATGCAAATACCAGAGGGGATTCTTGCCTGGACAACTTCTTAATCAACTCAGAAAGTACTTTTCAAACTTCTGTAATTGACACTCATTTATCAGACCATATGGCGATTACAATAAATTTTCCTGTCAATAGTACTAATACTGAGAGTACCACAAATTTTAATTGTAGACCTGTAACAGATGAGGGTCTATTTTTCTTAAATAGTCTTATAGAAAACGTATGTTGGGACTTTGTGGACGATCCAAACATAAATATTGAGGTGAAATCAGAAATGTTTATAACCTTCTTATGCAATGCAGTAGAGCTCGCCTTTCCAGAGAAAAAATTCAAACAAAAAGACACACTCAGGGTGACCTGGTTCACGAAGGAACTAAGGGATATGAGGGACACGTTACATTTTATGCAAGAAACAGTAAAAGCTACAAACTCGCCTGAACTTAAACAAACTATGCAAAAATACAGGAAAAAATATAACATTGCAATTGCAAATGCTAAACGTAATGCTAATGATACATACATTAAATCTCATACTAACAAATCTAGTGCAATCTGGCAAGTGGTACGAGAAAATACGATCTCGCAGCCAAAAAATTTAAACAGCGACACTAACATAAGTCCAGATGATTTCAACAATTTCTTTGCAGAAATTGCTAAGAATATCATTGATGAGCTCCCTAATAGTGATTTTACCGCAGAAGAATTTCTATATAACAATGATAAGACAACACATCAAGCAGGCCAACCTGACTTTAATTTCGGTGAGTTAACTTTCATTGAAGTTAGAGACATAATTTTCAATTTAAAAAATAAAAATAGCAAAGATTTTTATAATCTTAACACTAAGATACTCAAAAGGATAGCCAATATCATTGTTATTCCTCTTACAAAATTACTCAATTTATGTTTAAAACTTTCTGTTTTCCCAAAAGTTTTTAAAATTTCCCGTGTTGTGCCTATACACAAAAAAGGTCCTATAAACTTACTAGATAACTACCGACCAATTTCAATTATTCCAATTATAGCAAAAGTCTTTGAAAAGGCCTTAAAATCCAGAATATGTCTTTTTTTTGAAAGTAATAGTTTGTTTAATGCAAATCAGTATGGTTTTCGCAATGCACGTTCAACCACAATGGCAATCAACAAATTAGTTGAAGTTATAAACATTGGATTTGAGACTGGTGTCCACACAGGGGCTTTGTTTTGCGACTTAAGCAAGGCTTTTGACTGTGTTTCCTCTAGTATACTTATAAAAAAACTTAGTTATTACAAATTTTCTGAATCGAGTTTGAAATTAATACAGTCTTACTTAACAGACCGCATGCAATTGGTTGAAACCGGTAATAGTCGCTCCCAAATGAGAACAGTAGAATTCGGAGTACCACAGGGGTCGGTACTGGGACCAGTACTATTCCTCATCTATATCAACGATTTGGTATATGCTGGCCCCAGAGCTGACTTTATCCTCTTCGCTGATGACACAACTGCGGTAAATAGAGACGAAAACTGTAATGCGCTCCAGTTAGTCATGGAGGAAACGCAGTCAGAGGTCACTGCCTGGTTCGTCGCAAATCGACTAAGCTTAAATGCTACCAAAACAGAAACCATGCTTTTTAGCTTACGTAATATGAATCTAAAAAATAACTCAGAGTCAGTAAAATTTCTTGGGGTACAGATAGACCCTAAGCTGTCATGGAATATTCACATTGACAAATTATGTAATAAGTTAACTTCTAGTATCTTTGCAATTAGAAATCTGTCCTCAATAGTGTCCAGGCAAGTACTTCTAATAACTTACCATGCAATTGTTCAGTCAAAGATAGCATATGCTATTCATGCTTGGGGCCATGCTCCAAGCATGAAACGCGTATTTGGGTTACAGAGGAAGGCAATACGAATTATAAACAAGCTTGAATATAGGGAAGATTGTACACCAGCGTATATTGAACTTAAAATTCTCACAGTACCCTCACTATATATCTTACAGTGCCTCATGTTCGTTAGAGATAATCTACCAAGTTATGTTACCCATGATGAAATTCACTCGTATGACACAAGACATAAGACAAACATTTATATCGACTTTCACAGAATAAACAAATCTAAATCGGGAATATCTTACTTTGGTCCTAAGTTGTTTAACCTGCTACCATCCCCCGTGAAACTGTTGCCTTCTAAAAGTTTTAAAAATGTAGTAAAAAAATATCTTATATCTAAGTGTTTTTACTCTATGGAAGATTTTTGTAATAATGATTTTACAGATATGGTAAATCTGGTACCTTAGCACATACATGCACATGTTTGTTTTTTAATTTCCCTTTGTCAATTAAAGATATACACTTAAAGGATTGAAAACAAGGATTTTATTTGTTGGCAATTATTTGTAACCATTTAAAGTATTAATATGTATCTACAGCATATCGTGTTTGTTGTGATCTTATATGTATAACTAAGTTAATTATTGTCATATTTGTTGTAAAAGTGGATCTTCCGATTAGTCAATTTTAATTACATAGTTTTTATTCCAAAATTGTAGAATAGCAATTTTATACATACATCAGACTTTTTCATCATAAGATAGGTTTTAATACAATTTTTATAATTTTGATAAATATTTATGATCTAGTCATAATTAATTTGTTTTACAAGTAGTGTGATTCGTTGCATTAAGTAATGTGTACTGTAAACTTTTCTTGACTTGTGTAATCTCTGTTTTTTTAGCACCAATAAATCTTTCTTTTCTTTCTTTCTTCTTTCTATTCTGACATGAATTCTTTATACTGCTCATACAAAGTAGGATTATTTTGTAATTTGCATTTGACTGAATAGAAACGTCTGATCGCCTGTTCGCTTGAAGAGCCCAGCTGATTATTCTCACGGAATGGTAAACTTACTGTAAACCGGCCTTCCTCGTCACGGTAAAAATTATCAATGAAATGAGCTTCGCGATCGCTTTGTTTTTGGCTATAATTGCCTTGGGGTGTAACATAGGAGTTTTCAACCAGCCAAAGTTTTTCGTTCAATTCGGCATTTGAGGTTCCATGCGAGGTAGTTAAGTTACATATTACATTATTTTGTGTGGGTAAGTAAGAGATCGGCCCAGAAATTATCCAGCCTAAGACAGAACACTGAATTATTGGACCAGATTTGCTTGTTTGTATTTGACCTGAGAGAAGTAACTTCCAAAAAATACTTGCACCCAAAAGAATATTGACAAGACCAGGAATAAAAAATTCTGGATCTGCTAAAGGTAATTCAGAAGGCAAAGCCAAGGGCGGATCTAGAAATTTCAATAATTTTTTTCTCGTCTGTGGCGCATGGGACCCATATGAAATATGGGAAATAACATCTAGAGAAGCACTCCTCTAACGGCCTCTAAAAAGTTTTGAAAAAGCAGTTTCCGAAAAATTTTTTCAAAATTCGAGTGCCCCCCCGAGCCAAGGGACTCCTGTTTAAAATTATTCTTTTTTGTCATATACATTTTACTTTTCATCAAAATCCAACAATAGGTTTTAGAGTTTATGAAAATATTATCATTATTAACTGAAATTATGTAATTTACAATTTAACAAATTACAAAATTTCAATTCGTTGTATCTCAGTTAGTAATAAAAATATTTTCATAAACTCCAAAACCTGTCGATGAATTTTGATGAAAAGTAAAATGTATATGACAAAAAAGAATAATTTTAAACGGGAGTCTTTTGGCTCGAATTTTGAAAAAATTTTTCGCAAACTGCTTTTTCAAAACTTTTTAGGGGCCGTTAGAGGAGTGCTTCTCTAGATGTTATTTCCCATATTTCCCATGCGCCACAAACGAGAAAAAAATTATTGAAATTTCTAGATCCACCCTTGGGCAAAGCTTCATAGTTAATTGAAATTTGTGGTACATTTTCCGTTATAGATAGGTAGATAGGTAGATAGATAGATTTTTATTCCATTTCAATTCATAAATATAATGTATAAAACAGGTCACACGTTAAAAGAAAACAAATACAAAGTAAAATTTGACAGAGATTAAAAATATATTAGGATTAACTGGCCGAGTTAAAAGCAAAATATTCTTGTACCGAGTAAGGTTCAATGCTGCATATATGTTGGAAGGCTTGTTTAGTGAAACATTTAAGGTTAACATTATCTTTCATATCCTTGGGAAGTGCATTGAAAAATTTCAGTGCTGCATAAAATGGTCCTTTTTCGGTGAGTGTCAGTCGGTGCACTGGATAGGCATAATTGCCCTTGTGCCTGGTACCATATGTGTGATTTGTGTTTACATTTAGGAACTCAAAATTGTTCCTGTGCAGATATGTTAAACAAGAGTAAATATATAAACCGGGTATTGTTAATAGTCTATTTTTATTGAAACAACCTCTGCAAGACTCATTGTATTTCATTTTAAAAATCACTCTGATTGCCCTTTTTTGTATTTTGAAAATTTTGGGAAGCTCTGTTGAGCCTCCCCAAATCTCGATGCCGTATTTGGCTATGGAAAGAAAATTTGCATGGTACACAGTTAAGAGAGTTAGATACATTGAAAGAACGTGATAAAACTCTGAGAGCGAAACATGATTTATTTAATTTACTAATTAAGTCATCAGTATGCGTGAGCCATTTGATGTTATTGTCTAAGGTTACACCCAGTAATTTTGTTGAAGTTAATGTTGCTACCGGCACTGCATCGGTTAGATGTTCCGCTACTTGGACATTTGATCTGTCGGTTTTAAAAACTACGCAACTGGTTTTGGCTTCATTTAAAACAAGATTGTTGCGGTTGAACCAGTGTTTTATACTGCTCCAGGTCCGCTCTAGCATGACCGTAATTTCTTCGAGATTTTTGCCCATTATCAATAAATTGTATCGTCAGCATAACTGACAATTTTTACTTTTGAATATTCCTCAAGTGCATGGGGTAGATCATTTATAAAAATTATGAAAAGTAGCGGCCCAAGTACACTACCCTGGGGCACACCGTAGTTGAATTCAAGAAGTTTGGATTCATATTTCTCCCCATTTCTCGTGATGCGGGTTTTTTGTTTCCTATTCAGCAAGTAGGATTCAAACCATTGCAAGCTAACACCTCTGATCCCAATTTTTTCTAATTTGGTTAAAAGCTTATTGTGATTTAGGCTATCGAATGCCTTGGAAAGGGCAAGGAAAAGTCCACAAACAATTTCCCGCCTTTCCAGCGCACTTGACACCGCTTCAACAAAATTGAATAGGGCTGATGTAGTTGATCGATTTTTCCTGAAGCCATGTTGAAAGTTGTTGAAAAAATTACATTTATTGAGAAATAGCAGTAGTCTGCCATGCATGAGTGTTTCCAGGATTTTTGAAAAAACCGACAACAAGCTCACAGGGCGGTAGTTGCTTAAATTGTTTACATCTCCTTTCTTATACAGAGGTAGTACAATTGCGGTTTTCAATATATCAGGAAAAATTCCTTGCGACAAGGAGGCATTAAAAATATTTACTAGCGGTGCCGCTAAGGTTTGTATGCATTTCTTTAGTAAATTTGTTGATATACCATCGAAACCGCTAGAGTTCTTCGATTTGAAATTTTTAACAATACTACATATTTCTTTTTCTGAGGTAGGGTACACAAACATGGATTCTGTGCTGGTCATAATTAACTTGTCATAGTCAGTTGCAGCATCATCTTTCTCTAAATTTTTTAACAGGTTAGGAATAGCTTCAGTGAAGTGCGAATTGAAATTGTCCGCCAAAGTATGTGGATTACCCTCCGGTAGTCTCATTGGGTTATTTTTACCTAGGGTCGAATTGATTAAGTTCCACGTACATTTGGTTTTATTATTGGAGTTGTTTATCATTTTCTCATAATATTCACCTTTGGCTTTCTTTAATCTACCACAATAAAGTCTTTTGATCAAGGATTAAAAAATTCAGCTTACTTGCAAAATTATTCTGAGTGGATTTAATTGTGCATTGACCTTTGCTAGAGATATGAGTTAAAAGTTGGTTTATGCCAGTAACCGAACCGGTGCATTTATTTTTGTTGATTTTATATTTAATTTATCAAAGAAGCTTTGTGTTATGAAATTAGATTGGCTCCCACTGTCTAAGAGTGCCCTGCATTTAAGTGGATTGCCTTAACTATCAAGTACAAATATAATAGCGGTTGAGTCGACCACTTTACACTTTAACACTTGTTGAATGTTTTTTAATTAAGTACTGTTTGTTTATTTTTGCTTAGGAATGCTATATGCAGATGCACTTACTGGCACTGTATTAATTATTTGATGTTTTGAATGTTAAGTTGCACTGATTTCAGGAATGCTATATGCAGATACACTTACTGGCACTGTATTAATTATCCAGCTCCAACAAATATTAGCCCGAATCTTCGTAAAACTAACATCCGCGCTCGAACGGTCCAACAATATGTTGAGACATTAAACACTCGATATAAGTGGACTGTAGTTTATTTAATATTGAAGGTTTTAATGATATAATGGCTGTTACAAGCTACAATACGTAATACATAATACTAATGGCGTAATGGCGATGCAAAAACAGCTTCTCCCTCGCGCAGTTCTGACTTGCGCAGTAGATAAGTGAGTATTGCCAATGTTCAACAAAGAAAATAAACTGGAAACTCAACAGTCGTCTTCATCACTGTCCTCATTTATTGTAACACTGATATCTTCTGCGAATAATTCAGATAGTTTTACTGATGGTTTCGGAATATCATCAACAAACCTGGCATATGATAAATTCATGTATAAGTAACAGAAAACTAAGCTAGTTAGTTTTCTGTTACTTATAGATGGATTTATCATATGCAAGGTTTCTCGACGATATTCCGAAACCATTAGTAAAACTATCTGAATTATTCGCAGGTATCAGTGTTACAATCAATGAGCCAGGACGACCTGGTTGGTCACTTAAGGATTCTGGAGTTAATCCAATTCGAATCCATGACCAAACCCACTGACTCAATGCCAATCAAATATGACTTTGACTGCCCGTTTGATGTGCTGATTGAAAGCCGTCAGGCGGGCAGGGCCGGAGCATTGCGGTTGGTGAAAGAGTCACACATCTGGTACACAGACGGATCCAAAATGGATGAAGGGGTTGGTGTGGGCGTAGCAGGGCTATCTAAAGCCCTTGGTAACACCCCAACCATCTTCCAAGCAGAAATTTATGCTATAGATCTATGCGCCCAGGAATGCCTAAATAGAGGCACTCGAAGGGCAAAGATCTATATACTTTCAGATAGTCAGGCAGCATTAAAGGCTCTCAGGTCATATACCTTTGAGTCAAAAAATGCCTAGGAATGCAGACAATCCCTGAAGCAACTGGCAAAAAACAACAAGGTTACCTTGATGTGGGTGCCAGGGCATGAGGTGATAGAAGGCAACGAATTAGCTGATAGCCTCGCAAGAAAAGGGGCTGAAGCCCCGTTTTTTGGACCCGAACCGTTCTGTGGCCTATCCAGGGGACACAAAACGGAGGAGGTCCTAAAATGGGAAAAGATGTATGTATTCTTATTAATAATTTTCTTATGTATTGCCGTTTCGATGGAATTTTGTGGAAAATATAGGTACGTATTGTGAAAAATACATCGGACACTTACCTTAACCTGCCATGTCCTTTTAGGTCAAGTTTAGATGACCGTATCTTATTTAAAACTCGGAAGATTTTTTATTTCATTATATTGTTTGTTCGTGATGGTGTATAAGTGTATCTACCAGAGATGGCAATGGGTTTTTCCCTCATCGAGAATTTTCTCAAAAATGTTTTTTTTCCATTTCAAAAAATTTGCCGCCAATTTTAACCTAACATTTAGATTAAAAGTTAGGTTAAGTTAGAAATTTTTCCAAAAATGGTTTTTTTCCGTGAGGGTTGAAACGAAAAAACCCGTTTTGTTCCCATTTTTGAATTTGCTGTTTTTTTCCTGGGAAAAACTCCAAAAAAATCTATCCAATCTATCCATCTTTGGTAGTACATATCTGTGAATTTTATACAGGGCAATATATGGTGTGGCACACTTAAAATAGAACTACGGCTGCAGATCCCATGTTTTACAATCAATCGGAACCAATTTTCTTTTAGGACCTTGTGGATCAAAAAGCCTGTTACCACATAAAATATCAGAATTTAATCTAAGGGTAGAGGGTCAATAAGGGCGGTTTTCGGCCTCCCTCAGAAAATGGACCAAAACAGTGGAATAAGTCTCTTGGGTCTGTAGAGACAATATTCAGTTGATTCCAGCCCAGACGAATGCAACATTGTTTCAATCAAGATTTCATTGAAATGTTTAATAATATGTTGAGGTGGTTTCTTCTGGGTGTTGCCGTGGTCGTCGAATTTGACTTGAGTCTTCAGAAAGATTCTAAAGACTGAAGTTGTGTTCTACTCCTCGTTATATACCTTGGCACTGCTTCGCTTTGCTTTGTTGACCGTGACTAAACCACTGGCACTTGGCAAAGCCAGTCTCCATGTGTTACTCAGTCGATACATCTTTTCATTTGAAGTTTTTCCTGTTTTTCATAATTTCTAGTGCTTCTCTAATTATTTTTGGGTAATAGGGCATATTTCTATACAATATTTTGATGTTCTCGTAGTTGATTTTATGGTTCTGATTCTGATGAAAACATTCTGCCACTGTCGACGTATGTGTGTACCCAAGTCTTGTGTTTCTTTGATGTTCTTTGATTCTGCACTAGATACTACGCCCTGTCTGTCTGATATAACTCTTACCACATGAGCATTCCGTTTCTAGTAGTCTAGGAGTGGGGTCCTTGTTTGAGGGAAGCACTTTTTGAATTTTCTTTACCATTCAGACAAATGTACACAAAATAAAATTTTTATTGTGCACAAACAAGAAACACACTAAAGGACTAGGAACATATTAATGATTCTAACCTAACCCTAAGAATTTACAATTTAAAGGTTAAAACAAAGGTAAATACAAAGAATTAAAGTCTTAAGGGAATTGGATACATCTTAAAATTTAGTACAGTCGATATTATTTAATGTATGTCAGAAATAGTTTGTTTCAATTTTCGCTACTGGGAGATTTTGGAAACTTGTTGGCTGAAAGTATGAAAAACTAAGAAAAAAAATAATAAAGCGCTGTGATGCAAAGGAAGTGTGAGTCCGCTAGCAATTCAACAAGTGGTTTCCTCAAACAAGGACCCATCCCTAGACTACTAGCCAAGGGTGTTTACCCATTGGAGTGTTCATATGGTAAGAGTTATATCGGACAGACAGGGCGTAGTATCTAATGCAGAATCAAGGAACACCAGAGAAACACAAAACTTGGATACACAGATAAGTATGTTCGTCAGAGTCAAAGCCATAAAATCGAATACGAGAACCTCAAAATATTGGATAGAAATATGCGCTTATTACCCAAGGATAATTATAGAGGACAGCATGAGCAGCGAAACGTCCAGTCAAATTCGACGATCACAGCAATACACCTTCATTGGACAATGGCCGTGAAAGCCTGCACTATACTATGTGAGATCGTGTTTGATTCTCTTGGCACTCCGCCATTCACCTTCTTCCATGGTTTCGATGTAAACATGCACTCATAAATTTTTCATCAAAAGGTGTATGTCTCAACTTACTTGCCGAAATCTGTATACCTCAAATAATTGGGTGATGTTTGATGTATATTAATAGTCCCTTTGTAAGAAATAAATATATTAGTGTTGAGTTTTCTTATATTCGAGCCAGCATCACTTTTAGTTGCTATATTCGTTTAAATTTGGTTTATCTTTTTTTTTTTTATCATATTAATGTTACTTACTCACAAAACAAACTCCTGCCACTTCATTAGCTGAACAACGCTTGGCAGCAGCATTTTAAAAGTGTTAAAAAAGTGTCAATGCTATGCATGATTAAAGATGAAATTTTTTGTGTTCTTTATTGATATTACTGTATGATGGAAAATTATTTCCTGCCACATTCATCGTAGACCAGCATGCTCCTATCATTAACATAAATATGTAATAATAAAAAAGTTAATTGACAAAAATGTTTAAAGATAAACAATTTTTGCCCGTAATTTATTAGTTGAAATCAGTGTAGCCATCGTATAAACTCATTTCTGTTTTTTTTTTTTTTGTGAGAGGGGAAGTCATCATGGACACCTGTCGCTTAGAGTCTATCGCGAACGGGTAGTGCTGGACTTCAACCAGCTAGAACCCCTCCCGCTCTTCAGTGTTTCCTATTGGCCTGGACTGTTTTGTTAATTGGCGTTTCTCCATGGGTTCAAACCCATCTCTCTTTCCTCCTCTTCCTTCTTTTTGATAATGCGGGTTATTGCCTCCTCCGCCCTTCTCCAGTTCTCTTCTGTTTCTAGCATCCTCCCTACCATATCTTCTGGAGACAACAACGACGCCCCACCATCTCGTCTCTCTTCTCTCCATCTGTTGCATGCGAACACGGTGTGCTCCACGTCATCGACCTTTCCACAGTATGCAGACTCTCTGCTGTCAGTCTTGCCAATATCATATAAGTACTCTATGAAGCACCCATGTCCACTTGGGGCTTGGGAGAGGTAATAGCCTACCTCACCGTGCCTCTGTTCCATCCACGCTCTGTTGTTCGGGATGAGGCGTCTCGTCCACCTTACCTTGACTACAGTGTCCCACCGCCTCTGCCATCTTTCAAATAGCCTGTCCCTGGCCTCTGTCCTCCCGCCTCCTTCAAAGATTTCCAGCCGTTCTTTGGCCATCAGATCCAAAGGGGGGATCCCCGCGACTACCAATGCTGCCTCGTACGAAATCGTTTTATATGCACTGCATACCTTTAGTGCGGCATGTCGCTGGATCCTAGCCATCCTCCCTCTCATCCTATCCACCTTCATCGCAGTTTCCCAGACCAGAGCTGCATACAAGAGGATAGAGTGCACGACACTGCACAGCAGTCTCCTCTTGCTCGCTCTCGGTCCGTGTGTATTGTCCATAAGCTTCCCAATGGCTGTGGCTGATTTTCCCGCCTTCTCAGCCGTCTTTGTGGCATGGACACCGAAGTCCAGCCAAACTCCTAGATATTTCAGATGGTTCCCTGAGGTATATCTCCACCTGGCCCACCCTACGGAAGATTTCTGTTCCTCTTGATAACCAGGAGCTCCGTTTTCCCGGCAGCTTGCTCAAGCTGCATTCTCTCTAGCCATCTCTCAATATTTCTGATGGCCTCGTTGGCTGCTTCCATTATTTGGACAGCCCACCTTCCAGTCACCGTTATGGCCAAGTCGTCAGCATACCCAATGACCTTTACACCCTCCTCCCAAGGTAATCGAAAGACATCGTAAAACGTCACATTCCACAAGGTCGGACCAAGCACTGACCCTTGTGGAACCCCACACGTGATGCTCTTCCAGGTTATCTCTCCCTCTGACTCGAATCCAATTATCCTGTCTTGGAAGTAACTCATCATTACCCTGACGAGGTACGGAGCTACCCCCAAGCTCTGCATCTTCCTGACAATCATCTCCCATCCTGCTGTGTTAAACGCGTTTTTGACGTCAAGGGTCACGGCAGCACATATCTGTTTCGTAGGGCTTCCTCTGCCGTCTCCTTTAGTAGTCTAATGGCTCCTACCGTTGATCGTCCTTTCCGAAAACCGAACTGGCTTTCAGATAAGCCACCCTTCTCGGCTATTTCCTTCTCTAATCTCCGCAGTATCAGATACTCGAGGAGTTTGCCCATCGCGTCTAGTAAACATAGCGGTCGGTGGGATGACGGGTCCTCCGGCGGCTTGTTCCCTTTCCGGATCAGGACGACTCTGGCCTTCCTCCATCTGCTCGGGAAATCCCCACTCTCTAGGGCAGGATTCATTACTCTTAAGATGTCTCTCCAATATTCTTCCTCAACTAGCTTGATTATTTCAGGCGGAATTTCGTCTAAACCTGAAGCCTTTCCACTTTTAAGTCTGGCCCATGCTGCCTCCAGCTCCTCTGTGAGTGGGGGGACCACATCCACTTCTACCGCCCTCCATCTGACTATATCCCTTTCTGGAAATAGGGCAGCTACGACTTCCGCCACTTTCTCTGCCGGCCAGGCAGGGGGGATTTCTGGTCTGTCGAGTCGCTATCTTGTAGACATCTCCATCAACAGTGCATAATTCCCTCCACCTCTCTCTCTTTGATCTTTTAATTGCCTTTCTAAGGTTTTTCCTGGCATTCCGGTACTCCTGGAGAGATGGGTTCTCCTATGCTCTCCTATTCTGCCTTATACCCCGCTAACGAATCGCGATACATTCCGTTCTGAGAGCTGCAATCTCCTCCATCCACCAATAGACCTCCCTCCTGGTCTTTCTGCTTCTCTTCCTGGGCATTGACTCGTTGCAAGCTCTAGTAACCGCATTGGTGAGGGCCTTCTCCGTTTTAACCCTGCCTCCTCGGAAGGAGCCAGCCAGACTTCTTTTGAAGGTATCCTTGTTCAGCCTACCAAGCTTCCACCTTCTGCCTTTTACCACCTGGGTGGCACGGTTCTGTCCAAATTCATAGGTAATATAGCGGTGGTCTTTTAATGTCTCCTCCTCTGTTAGGACTCTCCATCCACTGCTGTTCCTGGTTGCCCCTTCCGAGCCTAGAGTAAGGTCCGGGATGGAGCCGGTGGTCCCTCTTACGAACGTATAAGCTGCTTCCTCGTTCAGTATTTGCAGGTCTTCAGTGGCTATCCACTCGCTGATTACCCTTCCCCTCCCATTCATCCATTCCATTCCCCATTCTGTGGCGCTGCCATTGAGCAGTTCACTTTTTTGCTATTTTACTAGTTGTATATGTAGTGTGTTTAGAAAATGTTAAATCCTCGTCAATCATTATTCCTAAATATTTGCATTCTTTTACTTGCTCTACTTTCCTGCCATTGATATATACTCATGAATCTACCGAATTGTACCTACTTTTTATTATCATGAATTTTGTTTTCTATTTACACTTAAGCTATTGCTATTTCATTCTTGTAATACTATGAGTTCATTATTAATTATATTTTACTATTTCATATCGATCCTTCATTTAATAAATTAATAAACTGAAGGTCCCATTCCATAGTTTCACGTATTCAACAGTTTATTTATCACCAGTTCAAGCATTTTCTCGTACGTTGGTACCATATTAACATGTCCGTGCTCATCACATTTTACAGTATTGGTTTTCTTCAAGTAAAAGATCCCTGCTATTCTTAAGGGAAGAGGTTTGGCAAAATTTCCAGGTTGGAGGTAGCTCGTCTCCTGGCGTCGGTATGGACCCTGGTAGCCGATGTTAAGTAAATAGTTAAAAAAAAAGCTTTAAACATTTCTGTCAATTGACTTCTTTTCTATTACATATTTGGATTAATGATAGGATCACACTGGTCTACAATGAAGGTGTAATGTCGATAGATAACACAAAAACTCAACTGTAAACGCGTGTAGCATTGACACTTTTTTTTAGGATAATTGAAATGTTTGTTAAATGTTGTCCTGCTGATGCGCCTGCAGGAGTCGATTTTGTGAAGACAACTTAAATATAACACAAAAAAAATAAGAAAATTAATTTTAAGCAGATTTTTCAAAAAAGAGTGATGCTGGCCCCCCCACTATAAGATTTATTAAATGTAATTTTTGAAAATAGGTCCGACATTGCAGTTCTAGGTTTTGGACATGAAAATTTTTTAAGAAAAATTCAAATACCGGAACCCATTTTCTAAAATGACTTCTGCAATATTGTTTTATTTTTTTGAGAGTCTAATATTGACGGACAATTTTATTTAATATTTATATTTTCATTTGTATTAAACTAGATGTTAAGAATTCTTTAATTAAGTCATGTTTTTAGCTACCTCCCAATCGGGATTGCTGCAATTCTGACTTTGTTACTGAGCTAAATAAGAAAAGCAAAATCTTCATCGCATGTTTTTGGAGAAACAAATGTTGGTTTTTTTAACTTAACACTTTCCCTGCGTCTGTTCAGGTTGTGGCTCGCCTCTCACGCTGACTGTTTTTTTTTTTTGAAAGTATTGCATAATTAGGTATCAGAAATCGAGTAATGTCAATAAAAATTGTATATACAGGATATTTCATGTTTTTTGGACTGACTCTCAGGAGAGCGCACCCGGCCAAGAATTTCTTGTTCAGTGCTGACTTGCTGGCATAATAATAATGATAATAATAATACACAATATGACCTGGCCCCCATAAAAGTCATGTGCACTGCGCTGAGAACGGGACCGACCCTCATGAGGGTCATGCGCAACGAAAGTGTTAGGGTTGGTTGATTCAAAATACATGTAATAAAGTCGAAAACTGAGATTAGGTAGTACACCACTCTATATACGTGTTAATAAGAGATATGAGATTATTTATTATAGTATTTTTAATTTTTTTCTGCATTTTATCGTGTGAGTTTTTTTCGCAAATTAGGTACTTGGTTCTTTTATATAAAAATATAGTTGTTATATATGTATTCTTTTTATGTAAATGTTGATTTTTTAGAATAAATGAATTTTTAAAATAAATGTTTTCATTTCTGTAGTACAGTACTTAAGTAAAAAATATGTAAAATTTAGGAATAAATGTAATAAGTAATAATTTGTCATTATTGGTTATTATTGTAGTACAAGGTATCATCTTCAGTTTTCTATATGGCCCGGACACTTACCCTAAAGGGGTGTAAATTTAGATACTCAATATTTGAAAAAGTATAACTACTGCATTTCTGAAACGTAGGATATTTGTGTTTTTGGGATTGCTGATTACGAACCTGAAGTCAAAATAAAAAAATTCAAAATGGCGGATGGAAATTTTTTCTAAAGCAATAATTGTTTTAAACGGACAAAAAAAATTTGCATCTAACATCTATATTAACGAAAAACAGTATTTTTGAAAATAATTTTACTGAACAATTACAATAATAAAATGGCGATATTTTGTTAAAGAAAATGTGAATATGCATGTTGTTTCGGTTATAACTTCTTTATTTTTGATGAAATAAATAAAAAAAATCATTTTAAAGACTGACCTTTAATTCTATACCTTAGAATTTTTTATGGAAGTTTCGTAGTTCCTAAGATATTCAACATTTGAACTAAATATACCACTTCGCATCGCGCGTCAACTTACTCTCTCGAGCAACAATGAATCACTTTGCGCTCTTAATACACAAATTGTTATTTAATTCGCATTAAACGCATTCCCAAAGGGTTGACGTGGGTGGTCGAGAGGGTGGGCGGTGCCAATGTTTTTTGGTAATAGAAATCGACCTCTATCCAATGGCATCAGTTTGGTTTTCTATCACAATCCGAAAAAAAAAAAAAAATCTTAATGAGCTGGAAGTTGTCTTTTTGAACAGACTCTGGCAAAAATGTCAGCTAACCATGGGTGTCCATGCATGGCTATGAATGAGCTTTGTCTGTTTGCTTGTTTGAAATTCATGATTCTATCTTATCACCGAAGGTTTCACGCAGTCAATGCTCCTACTAGAGGCTTTCAAATTATCTATCTTTTGGAAATTTATTTATTTCGGATAAAGAAAAAACAATTTCAGACTGGCCCATACGGGATAGGTGAGCAACAGGGCAAATGGCCGGTGAGCTGGTGGTTTTTGGGGCTGCCAAAAAAAAATAAGGATCTTTTTAAGCAATTAAATGAATAAAAGCAGTAAAAGTGCGTCAAAAATAAAAATGAGATGTATGAAATGAGTTTATACAGCTGTTACTGCTTAAATATAAACTGTATTGCTTAGCATATTCAAGTTTATTCGCAGCGTATGAATTAGTTCAATTAAAAATATTAAAAAAAACCGCTGCCCAAGGAATCACTACTTCCACATCCAGATTCTCTATCCAAGTCATTCACAACGAAAAAAACTTTGTGTGTGAAAATAACTGTTTATGAAACTTTAATAATATAATATTTGAAATCCTCTACCCCAAAAACCCATAAAACGATACCCCACATCGGTAGTGGGGTGGGGGGGGTGGTGATAGGGGGGTGGATGAAGTAAAAAAATATTTTGAGGTTTCTGGTTCCTGTACATAGGTACACTAAATCACAATTTTTTTTCATCCCCTTTAATAAGGGTGGTAATGGGGGTGGTTAATGCCAAAAATTTTTTGAGTCCTTAGCTTTTCTTGTATATACTAAATACCAATTTTATGGACTATTACCTGCTTGATTGACCTATTTACCCCAAATTTACCCCCCAACCCTTCGACGGAACAAGATGAAAATATAATCTAGTTCTAGATCTCGTTAAAGTACATATGTGTACCAAATTTCAAGTCAATATCTTAAACGGTTCCAGAGTAAACGTGCGCACAAAAAAAAGTTACAGACAGACCGACAGACAGACAGAAATTTTTTTTTCGCTCAAACTTAAAATCTCGACGTTTCATGACATTTTAAGCCTATTTGGACAATAAAAATTTAAAAAAATTTTTTTGTCGTTACTATACTTCCACTGGACGTGGAAGTAATAGGCTTAGAAGTTCAATGATCCAAGAAAAGTCGAAAGCATTTATGTTAATGTCTGTAGGAAAAACATTTTTAAACAAACTGAACAAAGAAAATAATGTAAGATGATCAAGAAATTCATTTTGTAATCTAGGTTTTGGAAATATTTCAGTATTATTGAGGGCATAGCCGAAATATCTCCCGTTTTAAGTGAAAATTTTACTAATACTTGACTTACATATGTGATGATTTTCCAAAAGTTAATATATTTAACAAAACATGCTTTCAGTGGATGATTTAACATCATGCCAAATTTCGAGTCGAAATACTTATAACGACGCAAAAAAATAATTTCAAAGTAGACTGTTGTGCATTAAGTCGTAGAACTATTTTTTTTTTTTTTTTTTTTTTTAGTAGTGGCCATACAAGTCAATGTTTGAGAAAGCCTATAAGGTGTACCCATTATCATATTTTAACATTTGAATATATGAATAAAAAGGCATGACTGTATATGACATAACACAAATAAAAAATTGTTTTTGTTAATTTTTTATATAAAAACATGTCGTTTGCATCAGTAATGGCCACTCACAAAAAATTTATATTTTTAAGTAAATTTCAAATAAATATACGAAACATTTTTAGTTTATTGATAATTATTCATTTCTCTAACAATAAATAAACCCTTATTATTTTTTAAAACTGGTTAACAGAACCAGACAGAACCAACAGAACCATAACAGATGTTGCTGATGACGTCCATTGAAATAATAAAGAATATCGTCCTTTTCTGGCCATTTCCAATCCAACCCTGCTTTTTTCATAGACTTGACTTCAGCACCTTCTGCATCTTTTTTGAGGATTAATCCTGTAGCAACAAAAGTTAATAAATAGGCACCTACCTAAAGTTCAATCACTATCGTAAAACTATAATAAGGTAAGTAGAATGTAGTGCATTATAAGGTTAGTAGTCGTTTAGCCATATCTAAGACAAGTAGACAGTATAGGGGGGTATAGGGGGGTCTATTGGGTACTGAGTTTAGGGGCCCGTAGCGGAAGCCCGCCAGAGATTTTGGCAAAATTTTTTTTTCAAATTTCTCCTCCCCGCACATGATTTATTAAGCGCGGCCACCCGTTGGCTTCTGAGGGGTCCACGAGAAATTTTGGCAAAATTTTTTTTCAAATTTCTCCTCGCCGCTCATCAATTATTAAGCGCGGGGGCCCGTTGGCTTCTGAGGGGCCGCCAGGGGTTTTGGCAAAAAATTTTGTTCACATTTCTTCTCTCTGTTCATCAATTATTAAGCGCGGGGGCCCGTTGGCTTCTTAGGCCCACCACACATTTATTTTCAAATTTCTTCCCCCCGCTCATCAATTATTAAGCGCAGGGGCCAGCCAGAGATTTTTGGCAATTTTTTTTTTATATTTCTCCATCCCGCTCATTAATTATTAAGCGCGGGGGCCCGCCAGAGACTTTGGCAAAAAAATTTTTCAAATTTCTGCCCCTCGCTCATCAATTATTAAGCTCGGCGGCCCGTAGTGAAGGCCCGCCAGAGATTTTCTCAAAAATTTGTTGTCCCTCTCATCAAATATTAGGCGCGGGGCCCCGCCAGTGAATTTGATACCGGGCCCCATAATTTGATGCGGGGGGCCTGCAAGTAGAAACAATGTATCAGTCTGTACCTTAAAAATAATGGCAAATATGTATGGTGGCCATTACTGAAATGTGCATGTTTAGAAATGGCCATGACCTATGGCCACCACTAAAACGTTTTTAATTTTTCTGTGCGAGTAGTGGCCACCCCCTATAATACCACACCATAATAAAAAAATACATTATGTCGCAAGCTCAGGGCCGGATTATCCATAAGGCTAAATAGGCTATAGCCTAGGGGCGCCGAAACGCGAGGGGGCGCTTCTGCAATTCAAAACTAACTAATTTTATCTCCCGACAGCCGACGGGCGACATTTACCGTTTCCATTGATCTTTGGAAAATAAAATGTATTGTAGCGTCATTTTTTCGCTAGCCCTTGTGCATTCATAAGGGCTAGCGAAAAAAACAGCCACAAAATCGAGTTGAGAAAATGAGCGTAAAAAATTGTTTGTTTAAGTTAAGACAAGCATAAAAAGCTTTTGTGCCGAAATTAATAAATTTGTATAGCTATGTATATTCTACGTAATTATTTTGGTTACATTTTATAATTATATCCATATTAAGAATTATAAATATTAAAATACCTAACTATTCATTTACTTATATTTAATGTTTACAGATATCTGGATCTGAGAGAGAAGTAGAGTCCTGTTCATACGTTTAAAGTAATTATCGATATCTGAAGTTTTTATTGCCGTAATCCTTCCAGGTATAGCAAGTGCCGAATTATCCATAAGGCTAACTAAGCTATAGCCTAGGGGCGACAATGCGAGAAGGTGCGCGCACTGGGGCATGAGGGACGTCGCGAGCTCTTTGCGCTCTCTGCTTATTAACCCCTCCCCCCGTTAATTAATTTTCGTTTTCGAAAAAAAAAATTTTTTCCATTTCCTTCTCCCTGTTCATCAATTTTGGATAAAAAAAAAATGTTTAGATTTCTCTTTTCGGCTTATCAATTTTGAAATCCGGATGGACAAAAAATTTCATATTTCTCGCCCTCCCCCCCCACTCATCAATTTTGTCCTTCCATTAAGAATAAGAGGCCGCAAATACATATTAGCCTAGGGGCGCGCCAATCCTTAATCCGGCTCTGCGCAAGCTTTATTATATTTTAACTTACCTGCAATTTAAAAAATCACCAAACTCAAAATAATATTTATGTTAACTACAATAAAGCTTAAGGCAGTCTAACCAGCATAGTTTAAACGGTTAACTGACAAGAGGCCATGTTGAAAATATTGTCTTATTCAAGTCTTATTTAACATTGAAGTGATATTAGCCGCGGAGTTGTCACTAGAATGGTGCAATATGACCTACTGAACGATTTAACTACAAGAATTGAGAGTTTTGACCTATCTGTTAATAATTATTCATATTTTAAAGTAAAAAGTGGCCATTACTGACGCAGTGGCCATTACTGGGGCATTTACCCTATGTATGTTTTTTCTTCCACTCTTCATCTACTGAAAAGTAGGTGAACAAACTTACATTCTAAGGAAAAAGATGTACTACAACTTGATGCACTTAAACAATGGACGATTAAATTTTGTTGTTTTCTTCGCAAAAACGAAGAGTATATTGTATTTGATCGGCACATTTCTAAAATCGTGCATATCGCTCGTAGAGAAAAAATTTTCATATCATAGTGTTAGTGAACGAATTCTGAACAACTTTCAAAATGTCCGTCTGTCCGTGTGTCCGTCACGCTTCTTGTAAGCACGATAACTTAAGAAAGAAAAATCCGATTGTATTGAAATTTAGAAAGTAAGTTAGTGTTAACTAGAGGAAGAACCCTATTGTTTTTGAAGAAAATCGATCAGTAAATAAAAAAGTTATTAATTATTTAATTAAAAAAAAATATTCTCTTAATTTTTGTCGCTTGTACTAAAATGGAAATCTTGCGAAATATTATTTCCATAATATATATTTTTTTTTGTTTATGAATTTTACTAATATATATTTCATAGAAATACGAGTTGGAATACCTGTGTATGATTGTCGAAAGATATATATCACAGACAATCAATTTTTGTAGCAATAGTTGGTGGCGCAGCGGCTAAAGCTTTGCGTTGCAATCCAAATAACCCCACTGGCGGACTACGTTCCAGAAATCTCTCAGAAATTTTACACCTTCAAACTGAGCGATAGTCCGCTAACCAGCAACATAACTCAAATCAGAATGCATAATGCCCCATTCCAGATCAAACACGCCCTACCATACCAAGCGTTGCCTATCTTCCGGCAACCTCTTCCCTAGCCATACTTTCCTATACCACAACCTACTATTTCCACATCTTTGATCTTTCCTCAACTTTATCTTTCCAATCCTTTCTATTCTCTTTCTGTATGTTCTGTTTTTGTTCCTTTTTTATTCTGTTTGTTCTTTTTGTCATCAAAAATTCCATTTTGGCCGATACATTTCTAAAAAATTCAAACATTTTTAAACCCTATCCTTTTTCCACCACATTTTCCTGGCGTCAGGGAGACCACCAGGTCGGCAGTTCTCATACGGGTTTTTTCGTTTAGCTTTTCACCCGAGTCAGCAGCCAAAATTTATTTAGTGTTATAACCAGTTACTAGTTCCAAGTTTTATATGTATTAGTTTTAGGCCTTTGTGGGCAGCATTATTTTCAAAGGTATTATTAATTTTAAACCCACGCTAGGTGGGTAGGAATTTTAATTGTTCTTTATATCATTGTCGTCAAGCCGAACCGAACCTGATCCGCCCAGCCCTACAATCACCACGGCGCTACGCGCTGTGGTTGTCTGGCTGGCTCTGGGCCAGGTTTCGGGGAGCCGCATATGTATCTATAAATGTTAATAAATTTTATTTGCTTTGCTTTGCTTGCAATCCAAAGGTCCCGTGTTCGAATCTCACACAGGTTGGATATTTTTTTTTCATATAATTTTTTTCACAACAAAGATGGTGTCACAAAATTTAGGATGTCCAAAAACTAACATTATTTACAAGAAAACTGCGAAGAGTATCCTATAGAATGTGTAACAATTATATATAAAAAGCTCAGTAAATTGGCGAAAAGTACGTTTTTAGCTTGTTTAAGCATTGTTATAAACATTGAAATTTGACAGGATGATTTAATTCCACTAGAAACATATTTGAATTTCATAAAAATATATGCCTTATTATTTATTAAGCTCTCAACTGTTTAAAAATGTTCTTTTCTTAATTGTTTTTATTTATTGCAAATCAAACTAATTCAGACAGGTTTTCTTCCCAATCTCATAGTGAACAAATAGGCTTAGATGTCATGAAACGTCGAGATTTTAAGTTTGAGCAAACAAATTTCTGTCTGTCGGTCTGTCTGTGTAACTTTTCTTGTGCCGCAAGATGTTTAAGACATTGACTTGAAATTTGGTACCTACACGTATAAATTTTAACGAGATTATATTTTGATCTTATTTCGTTGAAGGGTTGGAGATAAATTGGGGTAAATAGGTAAATCAAGCAATAAGAGTCCGTAAAGTTGGTATTTAGAATATATAAAATACGTCTCAAAATATTTTTTTGCATTAGCCACCCCCATTACTACCACCTCATTATTAAGGGAGGTGAAAAAAATAAAATTGTAATTTAGCGTGTATACATCCCTAAGGCCTCAAAAATTTTTTTACTTTATCCCCACTCTACCATCACCCCACCCCCACCATTATGTTGTAGAAGTTCCATAAAAAATAATTTCCACACAGTATGAAGTGGAAATATAGTATCAAAATTTTTTTCGTTGACTGAAAATCTAGGTGTGGAATTTTAAGATTTGTAAACACCTTACATGTTGCATTGTAATTCGAGTTCTATGAACAAATAAAAATCAGCGTGCCTACCTTTCAAGATTAGTTTAGCAGGTTGCTAAATTGACACCAATGTTTCAAGGATAGATGAGGGAGATAGCATCATCGCGTGTGTGCCTAGCTTCTACGATTTCAAATTAGAATACCATACAACCTGTACGGTGTTTATAGATCTTCTATTATTTTCTTGATTCTATAATAAGTGGATTACCTCGAGTAGTATGGATGCACAGTGGGTTTCCTCGAGTACTCTGGATGTGCAGTAGTTTCCCAGAGTATTATGGATGCGCAGTGGCTTTCCTCGAGTACCATTGGTGCGCAGTGGCTTTTCTAGAGTAGTATAGATGCGCAGTAGGTTACCTCAAGTAGTATGGATGCGCAATGGGTTTCGAGTCAAATGGATACGCAGTGGCTTTCCTCGAGTATAATGGATGCGCAGTAGATTTCCCCGAGTATTATAGAGGCCCAGTGGGTTATCTCGAGTAGCATGGATGCATAGTGGGTTTCCTCGAAGAAAATGCTTGAATTAGAAGCTTTACTTCTATCGTGTAGTCCACGGCACACAATGATTTTTAATATTTTTGTTATGCCATTTTCTGAGTATTACTAAGTATACTAATGCAAAAAAAATTTTTGAAACTTTTCATTGTTCAAATAGGCTTAGAATGTCATGAGCAAAGAAAATTTCTGTCTGTTGGTCTTGTAACTTTTTGGTGCTCACAATTACTCTGGAACCGTTTAAGATATTGACTTAAATTTTGGCACACGTATGTTTTTTAACGAGATCTCTGGGACTAGATTATATTTGATCTTATTCCGTTGAAGAATTAAAGGGTAAATTGGGGTAAATAGGTAAATCAAGCGAGTAAGAATGCATGAAATTGGTATTCAGTAAATATAAGAGGAGCTAAAAGGCATTACCCACCCCCACTCCATTATTAAAGGGGGTGAAAAAATATTGTTGTTTACTGTGTGTACAAGAACCAAAGTCGTCAAGAATTTTTTTCACTTCATTCACCCCCACTACCAATGTGGCATATCATTTTATGGGTTTTTAGGGCACACGATTTAAAATATTATATTAATTAAAGTTCCATAAACAATTATTTCCACATAGTGGAGTGCAAATATAGTATATTCATTGTAAGAGACTTGGATAGGAAGTCTGGATGTGGAAGAAGTGATTCTTTAGGCAGCAGTTTTTTTTTTAATTACGATATGATGCAACCAGAGATATGAAAGAAGAACTGCGAAAGGAAGAACAATTTTGAAAATTCTCTTGTGTAAAGTAATACCTACCCTCCTTATTTTTGCTACACTTCTCGTAATGTTCACAACCAGCTAAAAAGCATAGGGATAGGGGTTCTATTAGACTGATTAAATTCTGTCACAATAAGTGTGTACCTATACCTACTTAGATACATAACAAAATTAAATTTTTACATTTTTAAAAGGTTGTTTTTCATTACAACCTCATTAATAACTGTGCGTCTTTTCTGCTTTTCCAGAAAGAATGTAAATTCTCATCTTAGGACTCTGAAAGTTATTTTAAGTATATATAAAACACAGTAACACGGCGGGATACATGTAATGCAAGATAAACTATAGACGAGGTGAATATTTTAATGAAATCATAATTAAAATTACCTATCAGAGTTCACGACACATCACTTTTGCAACCACAACTGGGACAAAAAAAATAACCCCCGAACTTTTACCATCAATTAAGTATAGTTCTAAAATTACTCAGAGTAAAAGATAATGTTCAAGCCTCAGTACATATAGTTCAGAAGCCGTGTGTGTCAATGCAATTTTCCTCAAGACAGGAAACTTCTCAATAAGTGGACAATAGCTTTAAAAATTGGAAAACAACCATCTAGCAATTCAAGAGATCATTACAGGTACTTTGAAACTTAACTTCACATATCCACAAATACAGATAAAAGTATAAATAACTCACTAATGAAAAAATAATTCAGTAGAATATGTTGGTTACACACACATACATTTACTAGGTGGTTTTTCAATTTTTTTTAAAGCTATTTATTTACTTATTGCGAAATTTTATTGTCTTTAGAACTGTGCGTTGACACGGCTTCTGACCAATATGTACTGCACTGAGGCACTGTACAATATATTTTACTTTTACTAGACATTTTATAACAACATTCATTGATATTATGAAGCAACTATGTACTCTTACTCTCTTACATATATTTATAGAACATTTATTATTTTTTGAAAACATTAACAGGTTAACTTCTTCTTCTTCTACATTTATGGCCTTTACCTATAAGGATAGTTGGCCACTTTAAAAACAATACTAAAAATAATTATTTTCCTTACTTTACCAGTTACATGTTTAGAAAATAGATGTCGCATAGTCGCATCCTTTGTGATTTGCGTGAATGTAGGCTACATACTTAAACATATAAGTGAAGTGTGCTTTGTCATCACATCATTGATTTTTGAACTTGAACTGACGTCGAATATAGCAGAAGAAGATGAAGTGAGGTTACAATCTTGTTTACGTTCATAACCATAATGTCCAAAATATGAATTTAAATTTAAGCTCTGTTGATGTGATTTTTAGACTACACTCGAATATTTACTATGAAATTTAAGTATTCAGCAGAAAAAAATGGCAAGAATAAAGGTTTCCTCATTTTTTACAGTTTATTGGTACTTAGTTATTTTGCGAATAATATTAGTGTGTCTCCCGCAAACGGGATACATACACCCAGACGAATTTTTTCAATCTGTAGAAGTTTTAGCAGGTAAGTATCTCTACTCTATCTTTATTATATTTTATGGTTATTATATTAGAGTATATCTACAGTTATCCCCAAAGCAGAGACGAACCCACGGGGGGTTATGGGGGGGTACGCTCCCCCCCCCAATGTTGATTGAGTTGGGAAAATCACCAAAAATGTAAAAAAATCTTTATTGGGTATAATTGCAAAAAAAACGAATAATGAGTTGATAAAAATTAAATGACACTGTCACTATGACCATTTAATAATTTTAATTGATATTATTTATGACTTAGATGTGACTGATGTGAGACTTGTGAGAGCCACAGAATAGTCGACGGACAACGCACAACGCCGACGGGCCTACGCGACGGGCCAACAAAATAAACTCGTCAACTCGCGGAAATTCGACGTTCGACCCAGTAGACGGCACGGCCAGAGCATACAATTCTCAAAGACTGTCTTACATTAGAAATATTAGAATATTACTCCTTTTTGCCTTTATCAATACAATGCTTTGTCCTAGCTATAAAGTCGTTTGTTGTTGGTTTATAATGAGTATCACTAATATCAGTTACCAACCTCTCAACGAGAGATAATAATAATAACAAATTGTTGTCGGTCAGAAATTGTTAAAATATTAAATTCTTAGAGGACACTGAATCAGAATCTGGGACTATTAAAGACAGACGATTACAGACGATCCAGCTGCTGGGACCCGACATTGTTGGTACGCTTTGAAGATAATTGGAATTCCAGCGGACCAGTTCACTTTTACGAATGAGTTCAAAGCATGCGGCAAGGCTGGCTCCCTGCCGCTGGATTGTGTGTAGACCCCTTAATGCTACCTATTGCGTATCACAATGTGAAGTGGGAAGTGGCCGGTAGCCGTACTAGCGCGGACGTTCACGAGCTTGCGCCCCGACTTGCGCGTAATCGTATTGTATCTTGTTTTTCTCCACGGTCATTAAACTATAACGGTTACCTCATCCAGTAGCTTTTAGACGAAGGAGAGCGCGGGGTCAACTTAGGTCTAGCGCCAAGGGGGATCCAGGGGGCAGTAGGGGCAATTGCCCCCCCCCCCTCCCCCGAGAAAAGTATTCGTTACGTTTTCAAGGCGATAATTTTTTTTTTCGCATGAGGTGGGAAAAAAAATTTTTGGATTTCTAATAATATTCCTTTGTCCAGATTTTAATTTGTACCCCACCCATGAGCCGAAATTTTCAAAAAAAATTTTTTTGGAGTTTCATTTGCATTCCTTCCCCATGAGGCGTTAAATTTTTTTTTTACATTTTTAATAGTATTCTCTGTATGAGGTGAAAAAAAATTTTTTTTTGTAGATGTTAGTGCACTCCCCCCAGTAACCTTTCTGAATCCGCCCTTGTCTAGCGCCTACATCAAGTAGTTTAGTTAAACTTCTTTTGCATAATATTTGTATCGCTAGGCTACTTATAGATTAAGTCTGAAATAAAAAAAAAACAAGGAAATATAAGTTGTAAAAAGAATGGGCAGTTTGCAAATTAGTTGTAGCTTTCCCCCCCCCAAAAAAAATAGCTGGGTTCGTCTCTGCCCCAAAGTGTGGGTCTAAATATTAGTTGTTTTTTTGAACTTAATAGTTACCTACATGGTTTATAAAAAGCGGATGTAAATAGTGATGGGACTATCCGGATGAAAATTGTAGAGGTATCCAATAATTGAAATGCTCTGAACATTCCGATTATTAGAAAGTCATCCGAATAATATGATTCTAATGATTTTTACTGCTCAACCAGCAACGGATGTTCTGCTAGGACAAGTGACATGACATTCTGATATCGAGTTCCGAATGAGCCGAGATTGCCGATTATTTTCCACTTGTCAGTTTCCGAAATCATTGCTCGCTTGACTCGCAATAATAAGCGTGCAAGGGAAAACAATATATCTTATATATGGATACATAAAAATAAGTATTAAAATGATTCAATTGCTTTAGTCATTACGTGTGTTTTCGATTTTTTTTTTGATCAGTAATATTTTCAAAAAGTTTGGGAACAGTACTCAAAATTGTTATAGATTGATAATTCTGTATTTGATTTTTGTTTTCTGACTTATGTATGGGCCTTATAAAACTTGATTTCCAGCAATTAAGAAATTCTCCTAGTTGCAGAGACTTAGAAAAGATCTGATATAGCGGCCTAGCTAATTAAAAAGTTATTAATATTATTATTATTATTAAAATACGGCTAATTTTCAGGTAAATTCTTGGACGTGGAATACAGCCCACCATGGGAATTCAACTCGACCTTCCCCATCAGAAGCATGAGCATTCCGTACTTCACGATCGGCCTGAGCTACAAACTCCTAAAAAGCGTCAACAACTTAGCCCAGGAATATCTAGCTAGAACATTACTAACCCCCTATCTTTTGTTAGTGGTGCCACGTCTCTTAATGTGTTTGTTTTCCTTCATCGTCGACTTTACCTTGTACAAAGTTTGCTCCAACAACAATGAGAAGTATAAATCTCGACTGATTGTTCTTGGTAGTTCGTACGTCACCCTAGTTTACGCGACACGGACCTTCTCAAACACCATTGAGTTGGTGCTGTTTTCTATTTTGCTATACTTCGTGTGCGAGAGCTTGACTTTTTCTAATATACTTATTAGGAAGAGGGAGTATATAAACTATCGCTATGAGCAAAGCAAGACAGTCGTGGAACGTGCCAAGTTCCACAAGTTACGGTTGTTCATGGCGACGGATTCATTTCGAAACTGCTTCGTAATCAGTACGTTGACCGTGTTCGGGTTCTTCAACCGCCCTACATTCCTGACTTTTGCTGTGATACCGATTTTCTTCTGGTTATACAGAGGCATAGGTAGCAAGTCGGTAACCTTCCTACAGTTCCATTGCCGTATATTGGTTTTCATACTTTGCTCAATTCCTAGTTTTTTGTTAGCTATAATAATCGACTCATTTTATTACGGTTATATAACGTGGGGGGAAATCGGCATGCTAGATGTGTCTATCAATAGCTTTGTTTTTACGCCTTTGAATTTCGTGAAATACAATGTGAATTCGGAGAATTTAGCCATTCACGGGTTGCATCCGAGGTTTTTACATGTTCTGGTTAATATTCCTTTGCTATTCAACGTTTTGGGGGTATGTGCTGTCTTGTCAATACTACAGTATATCTACATGTAAGTATTATTTATTTATTTATTTATTATCCAACAGTAAAAACTGTAAAACCCAGCAGTATAACCGTGCACAAGTAGTCTATGTGAATGGAACAAAGAGCAATAAATATCTAGTAGATGCCGGTGTACCACAAGGCTCCGTACTGGGGCCATTTATTTACCTTGTCTTTGCCAACGATTTTGCGTTATACATTCAGAGCAAATACAGCATTTGTATTACTTGTTACGCTGATGATACTAACTTTTTAGTTGTTCAAAAAAGTCCTGACGCAGTAAAAAATATATCTAAAGATTTATATAGAGACGTTATAATTTGGTCAGAGAAAAACCGGCTGACACTTAATAAAGAAAAAACAACTTCTGTATCATTTAGGTACAACATCGAGCACAACGCTAATGTGAACTTTTAGTAACAGATTCTGCTAAAATTTTGGGTGTCATATTCGACCGAAATTGGACGTGGGCTGCTCACATAGGATACTTTGTGTGTGAAGCTCAGTAAAGGTTGTTATGGTATGCGCAACTTAAAAAATCACTGCGGTAAAGGTTCTTTATTGACATTTTATTACACTAACATATATTCCCATCTACGGTATGGAATTATGCTGTTGGGATTGAGTACTACCTGTGTTCGTCAGGCATTTATGTCATTCCCCGAGAATCGTGCAGAGAATCCTTTAATTGTTACTTAAATTATTATAGTTGATACAATAATATTAATCGGAGACCTTAATCCTATATTTGTTGTGCATATGTCGAGTTTAAATGTGATCAAATGCCTTGTGGATAGTCTTGGTACAGTCAAATTCATTTCTTGCAACAATATAAGAGTTAATTAAGTTATATAAGTATTAAGAGAAAACGGGTCAAATCTATTCAATGATGAAATGTGGTCAGCATCCTGAAGTCGATATACACGATTAATTCTGTAGGACAGAAAGGGTCTGTCATGATAACCATCAACAGCTAACAATATCGTTAGCGAAAATAGAGAACGCTAGTGGCCCCAGGTGTGAACCTTGTGATACTCCGGACATTAAAACTACTTAAGAAAAGCAATTTTTAAAAGTTAAAACTGAAGCAAAAGTTAATCTATTATTTAAATCAAAAACCTAGCATACTACTTAAAAGAAATAGAATAAATCTCTGTCTGGGATATAAAAAGGTAAAATTCGTAAATAAACTAAGGACTTTTGAAATAAAAAATAACTAGGTAACAATGCAAAGATAAATGTAAAGGTAGAGCAATGTGGGTAAATAAATTGTGTTTATGAAATTAAAGTTCTATGCAATAATTTATATAAAATGAATAATACACAGACAGATAGACGTAAAAAGGTAATGGTATATGAGAATCTAACAATGTAAGGCAATAATGCTTGGCAAAAGGCCACAATACATAAAAACTACAAGGAATACTCTAATAAAAAATAGATAATTAGTTGGCCAACATAATATTACTCAAAGAAAACATTAACTAAAACATTACTAATAAACAACATGTTTTGATTCTTTAAGTCAATAAACAAGTCTTTATAAGTAAATAAAGGTATTAACAAATGAAATGAAATGCATAGTAGCATATTACTTGGAGGAGATATTAAACAAAAGTTTACAAATAAACAACATACTTTGATACTTTAAATCAACAGACAAATCTTTAAAAGTAAGTAAATGTATTTACAAAGGAAATTTAATGAAATGCATAGTAGCATGTTGAAGTAAAATTTACATACCTACATAAAGATAATGTGCTCATGCACAATATTACTTTACAGGTACTAAACAAGAAATATCTACAGAAGTTTTTTAAGGGAAGGCTATTCAAACGCACAAAAGTTACAACAAAATTAAACAAAAACGCACAGCACTTATGATGAATGACGCAAGGTATATTCCACAGCTACAATATACGAAGGAAAGCAAGGGAATTTAGCCCTTAGGTACTGCAAGTCACCGATAGACACAACGAAGAAATATAATTGTTTTTGTACTTACAGTAACTGCTGGGAACTGATGGATACACTATATTAGGGTTACAGAGATAAATTCATAGCTTGGTATCAGTTGTAACCATGCCGAAATGCAAAACTATACCATTTTAGTCATACTAAACAGTCACCATAGGTAATTAGGCCATGTAAATTAGATATTTTAGAAGAAATAATTTATAAAGCAATAATATTTGGGATTAGAAATAGATACCTGAAAAGTTCCTCCCAAATTTGAGGGTGGAATGTCCGTTTCTTTTTCAAAAAACCACCCCCAACGGGGACTTAATGCTGGTTTTTCACTTTTATCATGTAAACCGTTCGTCAGAAGAGAAAAAAGTATAGGAAATAGAAAATTTGTCGTTAAATTCTGCATAAAAAATGTCCTATTAACCTTGTAGCCTATCCTCACCTATTTCGCGCTAACAGCGTCCGAACAGAGGTGGGGCGCAGAGGTAAAAATCGATCCTATTCCAAGTTTCACAGCAAATGTCTTAAAACCGGTTACTTTAATGAGAAAAATGCTCAAGAATGAATAGAGCGAAATTTTCTCTATAAGATGCATATATAGCGGGTTTTGACGCAAGTGATTTTTATGTATTTTCCCCTTTTTCTCCACAAAGCTGTGTTTTTCAATTTGAGCTCGTTTCCACACTACCCCCAGTCCACTAAAATTCTTTCCAATTTTACTCATTAAGGGGTTCCTCATCGACGAACTCTTCTTTGAATTCAGAATTTAAACATTCTTGCCCATGGCAATTAGAGCACATTGTTGAACAGCGCAATTCAACCTTAACACAGCTGTATCGTTTTCCGCAACCCTTTTTGCAGCTGCAGAATATTAGCTTTAGGGTGGAAATTGGTCCTGATAACTCGGTGGTATAAATGGGTACTAAAATGTTGCCTACTTTCTTCCAACCCCATTCCGTTGGTTC
Organism: Rutpela maculata; assembly: GCA_936432065.2. Classification (NCBI taxonomy): domain Eukaryota; kingdom Metazoa; phylum Arthropoda; class Insecta; order Coleoptera; family Cerambycidae; genus Rutpela; species Rutpela maculata. Next base: position 123,991,381 of record OW386292.2, on the reverse strand, counting down.
CAAGTTTTCTCCTCGCCAAGCATGAATTTGGAGAAATACTCTGTAAGAATGTTGACGTAATGCCTCAGATGTTGGTGGCAGTCTTGGTAGAATCCTGGCAGTACTAGATTGACCGACTAACTTATTGAAGATAATGAATCTTTGTTGATTCAAAGATGTCTCTTTTTTGGGGGCTTTGTATACTGCTAGTGCGAATTGCTCTCCAGTACTTGTAATTTCTTTTTCGTTGAGCTACGGTTGTTGAATATACGGACAACCTCTTTGAGATCTTTTCTTTTATTGACGCATTCCACCGTTTGCACTTTCCCTTTCCAAAGCTGAAGTGGTATCGCATCCACTGAACGCGTGGACAAACAAAACTGTCTCCTTACAGCTTTTTAAAACTTCCGAGGACTGCAAGTCATGAGAACTGTAAGCTTTGTTTTTATTTTTCCCTGAGTCTCTTTTAAGAAACGGATATCTTTATCTTCAGGTGCGAGAGCGATAATAATCATTAATAAATGCGAGGAGATCAATATCTTGTCCGATGATGACCACTGTATCGTTTTCATGAGATTCATTTAAGAAGATTTGAACTATGAGTACGTCAGCGTCGTCTACAGGAGTAATTGTTTTGATTTCCCCATTTTAAATCTCTCCACCAATTGGGGGCTTTGGGGGAAATAAATCGTGCCTTGTTTATAAGATTGTTAATCATTTTATTTTGCGTTTCAGTCAGTGGCGTGTTCTCATTGAAAATAATTTCCGATGCAGGCATTGTCAGCATGTCCATCAAACACTACAGTCACTTTTTGGCCGTAATGATTACGAATAAAGCGAACGTGGGCTGTATAATAATAATAATAATAGAGATTTATTTAGCAAAAAAGCTATACATAAAACACAATAAACAGTTATTCACATAAAGAATAAAAGATAATTTACACTAAAAATATATGAGACTAAATATAACACAAAAATAAAAGTAAATATTTAAAGATTATACAGGCTGAGATTTTATATATTCAACGCACAAGTTTGTAAATTGTCTAAAAGTGTTGCAAGCTTTTATTATATTTGGCAGATTATTATATTCTTTAAAACCTTTGCAGAACAACGATTTTGCGGTAATTACTGAATTATATTGTTCAATATACAAATCATTTTTTTTACGTGTATCATGATCATGTCTATCTCTAACATATGTTATCTTGTCGGATAAGTAATTTGGCAACATATTGTTCCTTATTTTATAAACAAATTGTAATGTCTTTAATAATATTCTTTGCTTTACAGTCATAAAGATTATACCTAGATATTTGATTTCATCTACTTTCTCTAGCATCTGATTATTCAGTTTAATAGTTTCGTTATATACTATTTTATTCAACATATGTTTTCTTCCCACAACCATCCACTTACATTTATCAATGTTTACTTTGAGACCGTTACTACAGAGCCACATGTATAATTCATTTAAGTCAGTGTTTACAGTATTTATAATCTCATTGACATTTTCACCTGACATATATAACATAGTGTCATCTGCAAAGAGATGTATTTTACAGTTGTTTATTGATTTGACAATATCATTAATAAAAATAATAAACAATAATGGGCCGAGGACGGATCCTTGTGGTACTCCATACTGTGTTGCTTTTTCACTTGACACACTTTCACCAAACTTGGTTCTTTGACTTCTTCCACATAGGTATGATTTAAACCAGTTTAACACTGTACCGCAAACACCAATTGCCTCTAATTTTATGAGAAGTAGATTTCGATCTACTGTTTCAAAGGCTCTTTTAAAATCTAGGAATACTACAACAATAACCTTGCCAATATCAATTTCTTTTACCCAATCTTCTAAAATGTACTGAAGGGCACTTTCACAGGAATGGGCTGCTCTAAATCCAGACTGTTCTGATATTAATATCTTATTTTCTTCACAATGGCATATTAGTTGTTCCTTCACTGTCAGTTCTAGTATTTTTTCACAAATAGGTAATGTGTTGATGGGTCGGTGTTCTTCACTAAGTATAGTATTATTTACTTTTGGGATTGGCATTATAAGTGAATTCTTCCACTTGTCTGGAAAGACTCCTGTCTGCAATGAGCTATTTATTAAGTTTAAAAACCTATCTCGAATGACTTGGAATGATGTTTTAATATAAACGTCGTCAAAGGTAACCTGCTTCGACCATACTACACGATGAATCAAATTGCTGTCATCAACAATGAACTGGCAATCAGAAAAATCTATTGGTCTCTCTCGTATAGCATTGAAAATATCATACACAGACGATTTCTTAGTTTTTCTCATTAACCATTTCTCATCGAAGAGAGGAAGAGGAATTGAAGCAAGCTCAAAGTTGAAACATGACTCCAAATCTTCTTTTGAGTGAACAATACAGATTTTCCTCTGATATAATTGTGTGGAGTCGAAAAACAGCTTTGTGGAAAAAAAAGGGGAAAATACATAAAAATAACTTGCGTCAAAATTCGCTATATATGCATCTTATAGAGAAAATTCCGCTCAATAAATTCATTTTTCTCGTTAAAGTAACAGGTTTTAAGATATTCGCTGTGAAAATTGGAACAGGATCAATTTTTACTTCTTCACTCCAAACTACCTCTCTGTTCGGACGCTGTTAGCACGAAATAGGTGAGGATAAGCTACAGGGTTAATAGGATATTTTTAATGTAGAATTTACCAACAAATTTTTATTTCCTATACTTTTTCTCTTCTGACGAACGGTTTACAAGATAAAAGTGAAAAACCAGCGTTAAGTCCCCGTTGGGAGTGGTTTTTTGCAAAAAAAAAGGACGTTCCATCCCTAAATTGGGGGTATCTATTTCTAACCCTATCTAGAGTACGCATCCCAAATATTATTACTTTATAAATTATTTCTTCTATTCACAGTTTTTTAATCTAATTTTCATGTACTAAATGTACTTTATTGTTAAACTGCACTTAAAGCAGCTATAACTACACTATCAAATTCTATATGTACTTCGTCACGTTTTTACTAAACAAATTCTCGTACTAAAATCTCGATACTAATTGGTAAAATTCACCATAATGGTCAGTTAGACAACACCACAGGTAGACAACTTCCAGGGCCAAGGCCCGACGAAAAGTAGCCCGAAAAAGTTGAGTGGTCATTTTATATGCCCCGTTTCTAACACTGCATTATGGGTATGTACTGAAGTGACGAGAATCACAATTCATTATTTTAAGTTTGTGCTCTCCTATTGGAGAAATAAGTCCAATGTTGAGACCTTCGAGGCATCTAATCCCGTGTAATATTATTTGCGTAAAAGTGCCTTGAAATGTTAGGTTTTTTTGGTAATAAAAATATAAAATAATGTAATTTAGCAGATTTTAACAGAAATTTATTAATGGTTAAAAAGTAACTGTTACACTATGATTTGCGTTGATTGAGTAATAACAGAAACTCTCTCTATATCGTTCATCTGCAGTGATAGAGTTTAATAGGAATTCACTAAAAGTTCGATAAGTTATAGGTCCTCTTAAATTTCCATGTTTTTCCCCTTAATTTTAAGATGTATTTTCTTATAACCTGATATTCATCTTCTTTTGCAGGTGCTCAATAAGGAAGTTTCACCTCCTGCCATCAGTCAGAAGCATAAAGTGCTTGATGACGCTCTCCTTCATAGCACCAGTGACGCTTCTCTCTCTATTTCCACATCAGGAACCAAGATTTCTCATTCCCGTCATCATTCCACTTGCCTACGTTCACGGAGCGACGGTCATACCAGAACCCGAGGATGCCGTAGTCGAAGCTCCAAAAACGCAGCTGCGAGACTCCAGACTGAAGAATAAAAACCAGTCATATTTTCTGCTCAAAGTATGGCTGATAGTCAACACCCTGCTGACGATATTTTACGGTTTTATACACCAGGGCGGGGTTTATCAGGCAACAGCATATATTTCTAAGGATCTGAGGTTAACACCGCTCACTACAGAATTTCATGTGGTTACTAGTCACATATACTCCCTACCAGAATCATTTCTCTTACAAAAACCTAGCAATAAGTTATACTCCAAGGGGAAAACCCAGTACTCGGTTAGTCGGAGAGTGTTTTTGTACGAGGAGGGCTCGAAAGATGTCAGCCTCATATTAAAAAAACTGCGCAGTATTTTACTCTCGAATAGCAAAAAGAAATCTAAAACTAAGTCAAAGCGTGTAAAAGTCTACCTGCTTATATCTAGTAGTCTGGTGGATCGGTTGAATAGCTTGTTGGGCAAGCAGTTTTTGAATTTTTATTTGGTGGAGACATTTTATCCTCATTTGAGCATGGAGGCATTTCCCGATTTGACCGAATACTGCTTGGAAATTTTAATGCCATTTTATGAAGACAATTGTACTGTTTTGACTTATGAACAATATTTCTTGAAAATTGTTGGATCTGCTGGCCTTAGTTTGTATGAAGTGGCCTTAAATGATATGTAAAATTTGAAATGAAACGAAAATAAATGTCCACAGGTTTAAACCTACGTGCATCTACAGAGGTAAAAAATAATCCCTTGATGTCTGATGCAATATACAGTGTGTGCTCAATATCTCATATAGGGTGTGTGTTATTTAAAATTTCTCACTTTTCAACTGGCCCTGTATAAAAGTCGGTTAAGTTTACTAAAAGGGTAAAGTAGTCATTCAACTTAAGGAATATCAGATCCTAAATGAGGAAGAAAAAAGAAAAGTTATTCTTTAAATAAATAGTGCTTCATTATTCAGTTGCTGTGCGAAGGTGCCTTAATGAAAATTTTTCATTCAGTTTTTGGAAGGAATAGAATAGAATTAATTTAGTATCTGATATTTCTTAAGTGGAATGACTACTTTGCCTTTTTAGTAAACCTAACGGACTTTTATACAGGGCCAGTCGAAAAGTGAGAAATTTTTTGAATAACAATATCTGAGATATATCTATATGAGATATCGAGCTAAAATTTTGTATAAAGTTTTGTAAATTTTGAAACAACTGAGAATCGAACACGCTATCTAATTTTCCAATAAAATATTGCCTAATAGTCGATCTCGAAATTTCGATCCATTTAGAGGAACCTAGTAGACCTTGAAAATATGAAAATTAAAATTTTTTCAAAACAGTCAATAGAGCTCATCGAGCAATATATCTCAAAAAAAATTTACATCGAGCAACACATTTCAAAATAATGGGGTGTTGCGGTATTAAATGGCACACACTGTATATAAAAAGTTTAATCATGGGAAAGGCTGCATACCCAAGTAACAATTTAAAAGCTTATTTCTAAAACTAGTTAAACATAAATGCTCAGGAACAGGACCAGAGCCGTAGCGACTAGATTTGGCAAAAGTTGGAAATAAGACATAATTGGGCAATTTTTTTTTTTTTAGGTTTTCTCCTCCCCTCATCAATTTTTTGGATTTTTGGAGGAATTATTATTTATTTATTTACAGAGCTTCTTCAGTTTATGAAGTTGGCAAATTTTGAAAAATAACCCCCGAGAAAAGTTGACTCGCTACGGCTTTGGGAAGGATTCCACAAAACTGATTTAAAACCCTTATAAGAGTAAAGGAAAGGCCTACATGCCTCTTTTTAAAACTACTATTGAAGCTTTCAAATTCTAATGAATTATCTAAATCTTTACTCATGGAATATCTGAAATATTCTAAACCAAATCCATATTTGGTTTAGGATAAGCACTATATTAAAATTTAAAAGGAACACACAAATGCGTTGAGGGAACGCTGTGTATTTCATGAGGCAAATATGAATGCAAATAAATCCATTGCTACACCCACTTGATCCACGCGTATATGGGATATATGGGCCGCCATACATAGTTGTCACGTTAACTTTTCTTTGTACGTCTTAAATTTAATTTTTGGCAATAATTATAAAATTTTCTTTTTGTCAGATTCAAGTGACTTTAGAAGATGCTGTAGTTACAGAAAATGAACACATTTGGTCCCATTTTAAAGAAAATTGAATAAGCTTTATTTTGCAACATCTTTAAACAAATGGAATATTGCATTTACATTCCGTTTTTATAACAAATTTTATGACAACATGTTTCTTTATAAAAAAATGTGTTTTTTAGATACATTATTTTTAAGGAAAATAGTATAAGCTGTTTTATGTCTAACATGACTCCACTATTATATTTTATCCAGAGATCAAGTATTCCGACACATTTGCCTAACTCTGTGTAGTAGGTACGTCATTGACAACTAAACCAAACAGTTTCTCGTGTAGGATTATTGCCTAACATTTCGCTACTGCTGAAAGCATATACAGTCGGGCCCGCTTATAACGAGTACACCTTATAACGAGCGTTCGGTTTTAACGAGTAATTTCCATAGATACAAAAAATCATCCATTAAGCTCAACACAATTTCAGTTCGGATATAACGAGCTCGGATATAACAAGCGCTTTTGTTATAACGAGTAATATTTTTCTAATAAGTTGCTGAATATGTTTACTTACAACGAGCACCTTTGTAGGGATGACGGAGATTCTCTGCGGCTGTGATTACAACGAGGACTCGATGATTCATTGGAGAATTAACTTTGTTTATAACGAGTGATATTAGTTCATACGAAGTAAGTTCTTGGAACGCTGCCATTTGACGGACACCGACTTAATAGTAGTCGGTGCTTTGAGGGTGGTAGATATGAAACGTCGGTGCTTTTATTGTATCGAAACAGTGCCTGCTAGTATTCCAACAAATTTGCCATGACTCGTTATTATATTATGAGTAGTAGGTAGATGTAATGTTTTTAGGAAGTTATGCACATAATTTAGCCAACGCGCGACGGTCGGGTCTTTACTATTTACTCAGTGATTTGTCATCAATCGCCGATATTCGTTGATTTATATAACAGCCATGTCCTGTAAGAGAAATTCCCTTACATTAGAGAACAAAATAAAAATAATTGATGCTATTGCCAGTGGCATATCTAATGCCGATGTGTGTAAAAATTACAAATTATCCAGTTCGACTGTTTCTACTGTCTGGAAAAACCGGGATAAAATTAGAGGATCTTTAAATTCAAACATTTCAAAGTTAAAACGAATCCGGAAACCAGCGAAAAAGCAAGTTGATCAGGCATTGCTTGAGTGGTTTAAGCAGAAAAGAATTCAAAACATACCCATAACTGGGCCCATATTGCAAGAAAAAGCAGAATAATTTTCTAAATTATTTTCCCCTAATAATGAGGCGACTGTATGCTCGAAAAGCTGGATAGACCGTTTTAAGAAAAGGTACAACATTTCTTCGAGTAAAATCCACGGAGAAGCTGCGAGTGTTTCTGCAGATATAACACAGGCTTGGCTTGATAATACTTGGCCTGAAATACGTAAAGGTTACTCTAATAACGACATTTTTAATGGAGATGAAACTGGGTTGTTTTATAAAGTTGTTCCAAACCAAACTCTCAAATTTCAGAAAGAAAAATGTCATGGGGGCAAGAAAAGTAAAGAAAGAATCACAGTTTTTGTCTGTGCCAATATGACGGGCACAGAAAAAAGAAAATTATTTGTCATTGGTAAATCAAAAACACCCCGATGTTTTAAAACTTGTAAAGTGTTACCTGTTACTTACACAGCCAATAAAAAAGCATGGGTAACATCAGAAGTTTTTGAGAAAGAAATAAGAAACTGGGATGCTGCTTTACAAAGACAAAAAAGAAAAATAATTCTTATGATTGACAATTGTCCTGCACACCCTGAGATTGCAAATCTACGATCCATAAAATTGGTTTTTCTCCCCGCTAATACAACAGCAACTTTACAGCCCATGGACCAGGGTATCATCGCTTGTCTTAAGAAACATTACAAAAAAATATTTTTAAGTAAAATGGTATCTCATTTGGATAATGTCGATAATGATAAAAAGGACTTCAAATTTTCTTTGTTGGATGGGATATTAACTATAAACACAGCATGGAAACGTGTTTCACAAAAAACAATTGTGAATTGTTATCGGCATGCAGGTTTTTATCCGAGATCAGAATTTGATGAAGACGATGACCTACCTTTGGCTCAGTGGTTATTACGAAATGAAAACTCGGAAAGTGTTGATGACGAAGATTCCATGTGTTTACGTGATTGGGCTATTAAAAACAATATTTTAAATGTGAGTTTTACTAGTGACGAACTAAATGCATATCAAGAGGTTGACGATTGTTTAGAAACTTGTGAGTATCCGTTGGAAACTGAAATAGCGGCTTCTGTTAAATCACATGAAATGCAAACTAACGACGAACTGGAAACACCTGAAGAAGACGAAGATGACTTGTTTGAACCCCCAACAACTCAACAAGTATTTAGTGCAATGAAAACCATATCTACTTATTTAGAATTTAATGATTTTGAAAACAATGTAAGGGACAAGTTTGATTCCATTCAGAGAAGCCTTGAAATATCATTTTTAAATAAAAATGCAACTCAGAAAAAGATTACTGACTATTTTAAGTAAATTACTGCGACGCAAGAGTATGTATGTGCATAATATTTTTTTTTTTCACTGCATATGTAAGTACATATATATGTATTTTTACATAATTTTATAAACTTACTTTTGTTAAATTCTCATAATCAGATTTTATATTTTATACTGAATGAATATATATTTACATACATAAACTTCTATATTTTTAAGTACATATGTGTACGTGTTATCCACGTACATATTATATGTATATGTAACTGTTTAAGACTACATACCTATAGAGACGTGCGTGCCGGTTGTAACGAGCGTACTCGTTATATTAGGACCCAATAAAAATTGTTTATAATGAGTATATTCGTTGTAACCGGATCCATTAAAAGACCGTTTATAACGAGCGTTCGGATATAGCGAGCACTTTTTTTTGTCACCTACCCACTCGTTATAAGCGGGCCCGACTGTAGTGAATCATTTAAAATCATATAAGCACCAATCTTAACAAAATAGTGATAATTTAAATACTCATCCTGCTTATATAAGAAATATTTATAAATTACAAAACTAAGGTTTTAAATTAAATTTGGTTTATTAGTTGTACCAAAATTGAAAGAAAAAAATTAGCCACTTGCCTGTTATCAATCCTAGATACTTTAGTTCCTAGCATACACTACCAAACTTGGCAGAGGTAATATACACCAAAAATAGACAATTTCTCATTTTTTGACACTTCCATCACCATTTTCTCCGGAAATTACCTCAATTTTAAAATTTTAAATGAAGCATATCGAAAAATATTAGGTTGCATACTTAAGACAAAGCTTTCTTTTTAATAATTTTTTGTTGCTATTAAATTTCGGTTTTATAAGATAAAGCAGTTTTTATCTCACTGAGGGCAGTAAAGAACTTATAACTTTACAAAAAAAATTATTTATTAACTGTCGATATATGAAGGAAAATCTCATTTTTGCCCTTTTTGGAGGATAAAAGGAAGTAATAACGGAAAACTGATGGGATAGAAAATTTGTTTGTGTCCAGAATTGGCTTCGGCGCATCAGAATACTTCAGAAAAGTCAGACCAGAACCTTAAAACAAGATTTTTTTTTGTAGACCTGCATTATCCACAGAGATTGGAAATTTGGGCATCATTCCAGGTCCGTACTAAGGTGAAAAAAAGACGCAAAATGAAAAATATTTATTATTAACATTTATTGGCAAAAATTATATGTTCATTATTTTTACAATAATAATAAAAATATTACTTTATTTCAAACAATCACAATACAATATGCCTATGTTACACTATAGTACATACAATAATAATAGTGGGTTGAAATAAGTAAAAAAACAAATTAATTATGTATCAAGTCGAAAAGTACTGTAATTATTTTTTCCAAATTTTCTTTGTTTAACCTGTTTCGACGAGGATTCAATATCCACTTTGGATGTACCGAGAACGATCTTTCGCAATCAACTGTTGTCATGGGAGCATATTTTTGATAAAGGTTACCCACCCAGCAAACATTTAGGTATTATTAGACGTCAAAACTACCTAAATTATGTATAATAAATTTAGTCGCAAAATTAAAATTAACCATGTTCTGGTAAAATTTACGTTGACGCTACGTGGAATCGACATAAGTGGCGAATAAGACGACGTCGAAATTAGGTTATATCGACTAATACAGGTAAAATTACACATAAATCGTACTTGTAGTCGCACAATATATTTCGTTAGTAATACCTGTTTAGGTAAATTTTACTTAAATTCGATGTCAATTCAACATCGAGTTGACTAGCTTTAGGTAGAACTTACGTATTTAAGTATGTGAAATTGGAAAATGACACCAAGAGGAAAAAAATAAGGTTTTTATACCTATTTGGTAATTTTCTCTATAACATTGTTGTCAGTCACCTACAAATTTGAAGAGATACCTAACTCACAATGACGATACAAGATGAATGTCGGTAACTAAAATAAATCCAATTTATAAGTGAAGTATTTGCAGTACTCGCTTGTTGAAATCAATGCGACGAAAATTTTTTTGTGTATAATAGCAGCTGTACTTCGTAAAATAACAATGCGCCTCCAAAATATTCATCTATAAGGAAATTCTTATTGCCAAGTAAAAAAATTATAGTAATAATTTAAGCCGAAAAGTATGCTATACTTGTTAAATATGAGTTTACAGGTATAATTATGTATTTTTTTTAGCTTTTCGTTAGTTTGTTTCCATACCCATTCATTTTTAAAATTCTAATTTGGAATCATATTTCAACTGTGCTAAGAAAATATGGCGTCTTGAGCTAATTTAACCTTAAAGTTAACTGCCTTTGTAAATGCAACTACAAAAGATAATTGACTTAATGGTTGAAATCAGGTAGATAAGCCAGGTAGAATTTATCTATTTTGTCGACTTAATATTACTTCAAAGGTGTATAATAATAGTGACCAAATAGGTTGCTATTTAGGTATACATTACGTAGGATTTACAACAAAATCTACCTAGTAAGATATTCCACTATTAGGAATATTTTTAGTCGCTAAAAAGGTAAATACTACCTAATTATATTACCTATTTCTACCCTTTTGTAAATTTATCCTTCAGGTCATTTTTGGTAGATTTTTTAGTAGTTTTTCACTCGCTGCTTTCGTTAATTTTACTTTAAAGGAAAATTGTGTATGAGGCAGATTAATTGGTATTATTTACGTAAACTGAAATCTAAAGTAAGACCAATTGGTAAATTTTTATCGGAAGTGTATTTTTCTAGTCAATTTTACGTTATAATTACCTTAACAAATAAATTCCTCTTTTACCAAGTCGAATTGGAGCTAATTTTAACAAAAATGTTTGCTGGGCATAATGTATGTCAGAAATAATTTTTTCTTTTATTTCTTTTACAATTTCAAAGTTGGGATTTCTCTTTAAAATTGATGAATATTTTGATTTCACTGTTTCTTCTAAACCACCTGATATATTGTTTATTATTTCTTGCACATTTTCAATTTTTTTAAATGATTCATTGATAGGTAGTTTAGGATTCTCAAGCTCCACTATTGTTTCGGCGACCTTTTTAAAATTATATTTAATGAAAGTAAAATTCTTTTTTAAGTTAGGCAATGACAACAAGTCTTAATCTTTCTTTATGACACTAGATTCTTCTGGTACGGTGTTATAACTTCTTGAATATTTTCAAAATGATCTGCGTAGTAACAAGCAACATTTTGGTTCAAGGTTTCCATTGGGTTATTGTCGGCTGCGGTGCTAGTTGTAAGCCGGGACATTTTTCGTTGAAAATATTTCATTCTTGAAGGTGCTTTTAAAAATACTTTGTTTACTTTGCAGTAAGTTTATCAATGTTTTTAAATTTACATCTTATTTTTTCACGTAGTCGATGTAAGCCATGTGCGAAACAAGTTACGTAAAGTAACTGTGTATATGTAGACTTTAGTTGTGGTTCTGCTTTGAGCATATAGGCTACCGAATCAAAAGTAAAGAGTAATATTTTCTGTTTGTTAATTTCTGCAAAATCGCCCCAGAACCAGTTCAGTGTGTCTTCATATTGTATGATTTACTTTTTCCAACACTTTAGATGCTATTAAATTACATTTTTTTGGCATACTGCCACACAATGACATTAATAAAAGATGCGCAATGTTCCAACCTAAACAATCAGTCATTCCATCTATCGAAACTGTTCCTTCATAAACTTTTGCCAAAAATGCTTTACAAAGTGTCGATTCATCGGGTATATGGTGTCTCATACAATATTTTTGAAGAAATCATTGGACGGTTGACGTGTTTTTACAAATGCATTTTCATGTACAGTGGCTGTCGATTACGTTTAATTTCTAATTTGTTTGTTAGGCATTCTCCATAGAATTGGGCAGTACTAATTCCTTAACTGGTCCACCCACTTCGTTGACTAACCTATGAAATCAATTGGCGGTGCGATAATGCATAGAAGTATTCTAAATTTCTTGTTTTGTTGGTACTGTTAGTATTTCTCAAACATTGGCCGTGGCAGTTTGTGTGAGTCATTCTTATTACAATTCTCGACGAAAATAAAATTTTTAAACTTATATATAGTTATAAACTGCTGAGGACTACCTATGCTATGCTGTTTTATGATTAAACAATGTTAGGTACTTTAACAGTTCTCTAGAAATGCAGGTATAGTAGGTAATATGTGAGTGAATTAAAAAATGGGATAATTCCCATTTCTAATAATGACCTGTATTAATTTGATAAATTATATAATCTGGTCGGTTAATGTATATAGGCGGTGGTGCTGTCAAAACGGTTTCTGGGTAGGTATTTATGTAGCAATTATAAATGTCTCGTTAGCAAGTAACGCACAGAGTTGATAATAGCAGTAAGTCTAACGCCGGCTCTGAAATGAAGCCCGGATTCCGATCTCTGGTTATTCACCACAAAACTTGTGTATTTGGTTTAATACGAAACCTATTTTCAATTTGAAGTTATCAATGAATTTGTCGTAAAAATTAGTATATAACTACTACTGAGTGTCTAAAAGATGTTACAATTTAAAAAAGCTGATTTACTTTCAAATTTTGGTTGGTCTTAGATACTAAGCCAGTTACCCCTGCCAAGTTTGCGTCTTTTACCTGGAAAACTCTGAAAATTATCTGCTTGTCTAATGATTCCCTTGACATTTTGTAGATAAAATATCAGATATTAATGATCCTACTCGTAATTTAGAGTAATATTTAACACTCTATTTTTAAAACTTTAGAAGCTCATGTAATACTCCAAATAACAATTAATCAAGTAGATACAGATCTATATCTATATGCGAATTACAAGATGCTTTGTTGTTTTACGTAAACTCTATATGAATATGTAAATGTAAATATTTAAATACTCATATCATGTTATGGTTCTGAAAAAGTAACGAATACATTCCAAAAAGAAATGCACTGATATGGCCCTGTTGCCATAATTTGAATTTTTATATTTATTTTTAAAGCATGTTTTTGTATTTTTATAACTTGATTAAATAGTCTTTTTTTAAATAAAATTAATTTCTACATTAAATAAAATATGGATACTATATTAAGATTGTTTTATTTAGTAGGGCACCCAGAGCACTCACATTTTAAAGGTAGGAGGGTCGACCAAAGGGTATACAAAAACGAAAAACAGATTCTTTCATAATATTTTCTGTCACACTCAAAAATACGAAAAAGCATTCTAAAATGTAGTAAGCGAGAAATTTTTTTATTATTAAAGATAGAAGGGTGGTACGACACAAAGGGAAGTTAAAGGTCAAGGAAGTTCTTGGAATCCAAATGTATTTTTGTTGCTGTTTAGTTTAACTGCAAAAGAATTGTTAAAATGCTCCACGCCTGCAACATAAAGTTCTGCTTGTGTGGCTTGACTATGCCTGTTCGAGACGTACATAGATTACATTGAGGATGGAATAATTGTTGCTTAGTAAAGAATTATTTTGTAAAATAAACCGTTCTCGAGTAATATATATTTACAAATTAACGTGCACTACATTTTATTAAGAATTCCTGTTACATAACGAATACTTTGAAATATTAATTTTGAAATCTCTAAAAACAGTCAACTTTCTTAATATCAAGTCACATTTATCTTAGTTAATGTTACCTTATTAGAGTTTGAACTAATGATCAGGGTTACCGTTTTCAATTAACCGTATTCTACCGACATTCCGATCAGAATCTATATATATAAATCTTTTATCTATGGAATCTATTAAAATCTACTAACCTAAAATTAAATTCTACTAAAAACTACCGTTATCTGGTGTCGGGCGGAAATTTTATGAAACATTTAGGGCAGATTTCTAAATTGACCGGTGGATCGCACCGGTAAGCAATAACATTATATGATTGGCTAATTTGAAAAACATAGCCAATCAGCTTCCTATTTTATAAACCGGTGCGTCCACCGGTGAATTTAGAAAAGTGCGGTTAATTCCTGCCTAGTGGAAACCTATAAATTAATGTTTGTGAGTTAACACCGCCACCGCTAGATGGAGCGGTATTACTTTTAACAAACGATAAAAATAAGAGGAGTAATGAAAACTAAACATTTATTCAAATAAAACATAAAATAAAATGAAACGTTTCTAAATATAAGAAGTAAACAAAAATATTAAAACATTTTGAACGAAAAATTCATACTTAAGGTGGGCGGTTTCGTGAACGTAATTCGAGGTTTCTTCTGCATCTCTGAACCGATTGAAAAAATTTTTTGGTATTCTTTTAGAGACAGCTTTATAGAATGGTATTAGACTATTTAAAACTAAAAAAAGAAAAAAAATTTTTACTTGTGTGAAAATCAAAAAATTTTTTTTTTTTGACTTTTCAATAGTGTGGTACCATTCTATAATGTTGTCTCTAACGGCCTATCAAAAAATTTTTGAATCGGTCCAGGGATGTAAGGTCCAGGGATGTAAGAGAAATTCTCGAACTACGAAATCATTTTCTTAAGCACGGCACAAGTACCTTGTACTTATCAGGCGCGGATTTAGAAAATTCTTGAGGGGTGGGGGGGGTCGCACTTTTAAACTAAATATCTGATTCGACATCTATCGGAGAAAGACTGAACTTACCTAAATGACTAGCAGTTGTCTCTATAGATATTTGATTGAGTTCGGTGCTATTCGATGAGGTGTCACTTAGGTTACTAGCTTAAATTATCATAGATGGCGATAAAATATAGTTTCTAAACTGGTATTCAGAAAATCTACTAAAATTATTAATTCTACTAAAATTCTACTGCCCAGCCTCATTTTTCTTGAAAATCTACTAAAGTAGACAATCTACTGCAAACGGCAACACTGCTAATGATCACCAGAATAAGGCTGAATATAGCCGTATTTCTTTGACAAGATTTTTTGGATCATGTCAGTTATTCTCCTTTCTGATTGGTTTAAAATATTGGTATAAATTGTTCCAACCAATCAAAAACTAGAATTCACTGATCTGATCTAAAATATGATGTCCAACAAATACGGCTTATATGTATTATACGATAAAATCGGATAATTTTGACAACATTGTACGATCTTTAGATTTTGACGACCTGGCAACGCTGTTCCTAGTACGCGTCACCGTTTCTCGTCATTTTGTTTCGTGTGGTTCACCGTCAGCAATTAACAATTAACAATTATTTTATTCTTGTAAGTATTTATTTATACTAATATAATTAAGAATCATTCATTTTAAACCAATTTTGAATCTTATTTCACTAAAATTTCATTGGCGACAGTGATTTTTGTAAATGCAGCAGCAAGTTATTCACATGTTGGAATGTGTGAAAGATTTATTACTCCTTTTCTGTCATTTGTTATTTCGAAATACGGACTTTCGTCAGTATGTTCAGTTCTTTTTATGATCTGTAGTTTTTGTATGTATTCTAAAAGGGTTATTGTTATTAATTAATACATGCTAATTATAAACACGCATTTATTGACGGAACAACCTCTTACAGTGTAATCTTTTAATATCATAAAATGAATAAATGCCGACTTTAACATAAATATATAGGTACTATATACTATAATACAGGTGATTCGGCAACAAAGCTCCGGTTACTAAAAATCCAGATAAACTAATTTTGTTTTTGTTTGCAGTTATGTACAACTGTACATTTTATTAAATATTACAATCACTACCAAAGTCTAACAAAGTTTGTGAAGATTTACTGTTTCGTTTTTACATTGTTTATTTGTAGCATATTGTCACTTTCCGTTTTAAGACCTTTTTTTTCGTGATTTCGATAAGGAGCCTTATCAGCGTCAGAAAAATTTAATTTTAACTTATTAATCTTCGCTAAATGATCAAAGTAAAAATCTTATTGGTATGTGGGTGGCAATATCCATATACAATTTATATGCCTTGCATGTAATTTTAAATTACTTGCCACTTTTTAATTAAAATCAGGACAACTCTTCCTGACTCGTAATATAACACAGGGAGGCTAGATTTTTTTTCTCCACAATTTGGGTGAGCTCATCGCCCCCTCCTGCCCATTCTAACAACTGAATTTTACGATAATTTTTTTGGGAAGTTCAGAGTTATTGTTCCATGTACCGCAATAAGCAATAATATATAAACAATAACTAAATAAAGAATAACTTTTCTTTGACAAGTACAAAACATTTTTATTTAAATTTTTGTGTTTGTATACTAAATGCAAAATAATGTAGGTACTAACGCAATTTGAAACTTTCTCTCTATCTATCTGTCCATTGTTTCCAAACTGAACATTTTTAAAGCAATTTTCAGTGTTGGTACTAAATCTAGGAAATTATGTCTGCATTATGTAGCTGGGATTTTTTTCGGAAGGTATTTTTGCTGACTTTGTATGTTAATAGAGTATCTACAGGTAAAAAATATGTAAAATTTCGGAATATGTAATTTCATATGTAACGATAATTTTTCTTTATGGGTTATTATTGTAGTAAAAGGTATTGTCTTCAGGTTTTATATGGTTCGGATACTTGTTCTTACCCTCAATGGGTGAAAACCACCCCTAAATTTGAATATTGAATATTTGAAAAATTGTTACTACTTTATTTTTGAAACGTGGGATAGTTATATGTTTTTAGGATCACTGATTCCGAATCTGAAGTCAAAATTAAAAAGTTCCAAATGGCTGCTCTAATATTGCGGATGGATTTTTTTTTAAATCAAGTGTTTTAAAGAGACAAAATAAATTGAGCATCTATATATTAACGAAAAACAACATTTTTGAAAGAAAAATTAATTACTGAGAAATTAGAATAATAAAATGGCGACATTTTGTTAAAAAAAAATGTGAAATCACGCTTATTGAATCAACCATAACTTCTTTATTTTTCGTGATGTAGAAACAAACAAAAAATCATTTTAAAGATAGATTAATTATTGGTAATGTTGTTCCTTAGGTTTTTTTTATGTAAATGTCACGGTTTCTAAGATATTCCACATTTTCAACTAAATGCTTCATCCTAAAAACTTTATACTACAAAAATATTTAAAAAAAGAAAATTCATTCTCAGTTTATAAGCTTCATTTTTAATGTCCTCTATATTTTCTCTGAAACTAATATTTATTGAAATATTTGCAGAGAAACAAAATTGATACGTTTTTTCTAATATTACTTTACAGTTTCAAATGCATTTTTTTCTAAAGAAAGTGTTGTAAGCAGGCGAAAAAATTTGAACATCTAGGTCATACTACATATTACCGAGAAACAGTATATGGGAATATATTTTTTTAATTGCTGGCTACCTACATTAACAAAATGGCGACGTTTTTATTAAAAAAATTTGAAAAAGTACCTTGTTGCTGTTATAACTTCCCAGTGAACACTAAACCATGTAATAAACGTTTTTTTTTTTGTTTATACCACCCGTATAATTGAAGTTTATCGAGCCGTTGAATATACTTCAAAATGTCCGCCCAATCAACGTTTATATTTCGTATATGACAAACCATCAATAAACGTATATCTGAGACGTCTGAGTTTTGTATATGAAACCTCCACTATTAAACGTATACCTAAGACGTCTATATTCCGTATATGACACCCCACTATTAAACGTATATCTAAACGTAAATCTAAGATGTTTATGTATCGTATATGTTACCGCACTAATAAACATATATCGAAGACGTTTATGTTTCATATGTGATATTCCACTATTAAACGTATATCTAAGACTTTTATGTTACATATATGCCACACCATTAACACGTTAAGCGCCACCATATGATCCAAAAATTGGGTCCACTGGAACCAGATTTTTTTTTCTGTTATTCTGGCTTCTTTTTTTCGTGAAATTGACATAAGTACAATTTATATTCAAAAATCTTTTTTTGTTTCTAAATTACAGACCTTTTTTTGTGTGGTATACGTTCTATGTCGCGTGGCCTATAAGACTACATTAGATTCTAGGGCCACGTGGCATTTAAGTTGTGTCGCATTTTAACTTGTCGAGACTTGTGTTTCACCGTTAACTGCTTGGAAAAGAATTGCGCGAGTGATCAGTTTACATCGTACCTTCGTGTAGTAAACGTTTTATTTGGTGCTCGCCATGTCTGACCCGTACACTAAAGAACAAAAACGACTTCAAGACTTATGGGATGAAATGTGTTCCGACGATGAAAGTAATCCTAGTGAATTTGACGATATTTATTTGTCTGATGCCTACTCGCCAGACAGTGATTTTGAATCAGATAGTAGCAGTAGTTCTGAAGATGTTCCTCTCAAAAAAAGAAGACTGAGAGTTCACAAGATCGAGCAAAATGTGCCTAATCAAAATGATGTACCCTCAACTAGCAGGCAAAATATCGATACACCTATACTTCAAGGCGATAACATTATTGATCAAGTTATAGAGGATGTAATTGCAAGGTATGCCGTACAAGGTGGCGAAGAACCGGTCAATATCGAAGAACTAAATGATCTGATATGGAGACCCGTCGATGGAACATCTTTCAAACAATTTCCTTTTGCTGTAAGTGATCCTGGAATAAAAGCTCACTTATATACTGATTATATCAGGGCACATCCCTACGATGTATTCAAACTTTTTCTAACAGATGAAATAGTGACTTTTATGGTAAAAGAGACAAACCGTTATGCCGAACAACAACTGGCCAAAGAGAACGAGCTTAAATCACAAATAAAAAAATGGACCCCTACGACAAACGAAGAAATTGAAAAATTCCTTGGTGTGGTTATATGGATGGGATTATGTAGTATGCCATCCTTGAGGTCATACTGGAAAAAAGTCCGTTATACTCAAATCGCATTTCCAAAATTATTCCTCGAAATAGATTTGAATTACTCTTAGCCATGTGGCACTTTAGCGATAACCAAGACAAGGCGCTGGACGAAGATCGACTCCGGAAGATATCTCCCCTGATCAGACAAATTGTAGAAAGGTTTCAAGATGTTTATACTCCTGGTTTGAAAGTGTGTATTGACGAGACTATGGTCCCATTCCGAGGTAGACTTAGATTTAGACAATACATAAAAAACAAGAGACATAAATTTGGCATAAAAGTGTACAAACTATGCTGTGAAGGTGGTTACACATACAACTTTCAAGTTTATCGTGGTACTGATAAAACTCGAGGAGGACAAGCATCTTCAAATGTAGTGCTTTCTCTCATGCAAAACCTGCTAGATTCTGGTCACCAATTGTTTACAGACAATTATTATACCAGTGTCTCCTTAGCTACTGAGCTTTTGACTAGAAAAACGCATTTGATTGGCACTTTGCGTAGTAACCGAAAATACAATCCAAAGGAAGTTCTGAACAAAAAACTTAAGCCTAAAGAAATATATGCAAAAGAAAGTGATACAGGAATTATGGTTTGTAAGTGGCGTGATAAAAGGGACGTACTTGTTCTAAGCACACTCCATAAAGACAGTATGAAGACTGTTCGGCAACGAGGTGTCGAAATTCAGAAACCTGAAGTAATTTTGGAATATAATCAAGCAAAATCATACATTGATTTGGCAGATCAGATCAAAGCTTACTCGCATTGTTTATGCCGAGGCACTAAGTGGTACAGAAAACTTGCCGTGGAGATATTATTAGGCTCTGCCGTCGTCAATGCCCACTTAGTGTTCAAAGAGGTTACACAAGAAAAAATCTCCATAATCGAGTTTCGAGAAAAATTATGTTTATCTTTGTTGGGAATTTCTGAAACTACAGAAACCACCGAAGGCGAACAAAACACCCCAGAAAGTGATCATGTTTTGCAGGAGCAATCTTCACGTTTGCGCTGTGTTGTGTGTTACCGCAATATGAAAGCTGAGCAAAGACGAAAAGTAGCTTTGAATAAGTCCTCACGTACAAAATATCAATGTGTCGGCTGTAAAAAATTTTACTGTGTCGAATGCTTTTTTGTTGATCATCATTTTATGCAAACGTAAAAAATGAATTTTTCTATTTATATTTTTATTATTAGTAGTATTTTCTAGAAGTATGCATTTGTTTTTGTATTTTTTGTAACACAAAATTGTGAAGTATTTCTAATAAATGTTTAGAAAAAAAAATCACTTGAATAGTTATTACAGTTTTAGGCCAAATTCCAAAAACAAAGAAAAATGTAATATTGTATGAGTCTGCACCTAACCAAGTAAATTGAGACATATATGCTGTGTCGCACCATCAAATACCACAGAAATACAGAAAATCCTAAAAATCTTATGGACCAAAACTATACGTTGTCTCCCCGGGCCATACTCTTTTAGTCCTCATAAAGAAACCAGTAAGGCGAGACATTCTTGCTGTGCCACGATGCCAAATTGAACCGACTGCAATGAGGCACAACATATATATTACGAAGCCTAGGGAACTAAATTAGGTGTGACATGCGCATTTTACCTCATGGCGCTTAACGTGTTAATAAACATCCATGTTTGCATTTAAAGTCACACAAACAATTTATAAACGCATATGAAATATATCTATATCACATATATTATATATGTGGCATGTATCTCATATAAATATATTCCGTATGCATTTATTGTTTGTGTGAATATAGAATACAAAAAGACTTACCAAAATCACTTATTAATTCACCTATGCGTATTGACGATTCTTTGACATACCTATATTAAACCTAAGTTATAAAAACCTCTTTACGCTAAGTGATTCTCGTATTATTTTTTATTTTATTTTCAGTTACTTAAGACACTAATGGTTGACAACAGTGTATATATTTATTACCCGGTAACAAATAGTCATAACAAAAATAATAAGAAAATCATGTAGTCTAAGCAAACTTTTAAGGTATATTTTATAAAACAACTCGGTCTTATTTTGTTATTATACTCTTCGCAAAAACGAAGAGTATATTGCATTTGATCGGCACATTTCTAAAACCGGAAATATCGCTCGTAGAGAAAAAATTTTCATATCATTGTGTTAGTGAACGAATTCTGAACAACTTTCAAAATGTCCGTCTGTCTGTCCGTCCGTCTGTCCGTCCGTCTGTCCGTCTGTCCGTCCGTCACGTTTCTTGTAAGCACGATAACTTATTAAGAAAGAAAAGTCCGATTGTATTGAAATTTGGAAAGTAAGTTAGCGTTAGCTAGAGGAGGAACCCTATTGTTTTTGAAAAAAATCAATAAATAAATAAAAAAGTTATTAATCATTTAAATAAAAAAAATTTGTTTTCAAAATTTCTGTCATTTGTACTTAAATAAAAATCTTTCGAAATGTTGTTCTCTCTAATTTTTTTTTTGTTTTTACATTTTACCAATATATATATTTCATAATAATGTATCTAATCCGTTGAAATATAATTCTTGAATGACATTTATTCAAGTTTTCTGGTAAGATGTGATAGCCTAATGGCGAAAGCATTTGCCTTGCGCTTTGCGTTGCAATCCAGATTTGGTCTGCACTCAAAAAAGTGTTAGTCCAAAAATTTTCAAAAAAAAGACATTTAAAACAGTGCGAATAATTACAGAAGTTAGCTAAAGCTATTGTAAGTGTGCATCATTGGGGGGTAACCTTCGGAGTGCAGTTGAAAGCCTTGAAAAAGGTAAGTTTTTAAAAGTGACAGTGACAATCACCCAGTATTAAATTAGAGTTAGATAAGTTTTTTACGAACAGGTTCCCCCGACCGATTGGTTAAAATCGGTCGAGGTTTTTTAAAATAAAAACATTAAAAGCAAATTTTGCGTGGAACGTTTTTAATCATGCTTCCGATTGGGCATATGCCATCTACCTCTAAAGAAGTAATGGACACTGAAAGTGAGAATATCCTTATAGACTCAAATACAGAACGAAAAATCATTAACAAAGAGACAAAACAGATGAAAAAGAAAAGTGAAACAAAGAATGATTCAGAGATGGAAACTAGCCAAGCCAGTCAAGTAAGTGTCGTCGAAAAAATGGCGGAAGATAATGAAAGTGATAACGAGATGGCAAAGGCATTTGAACTTAAAACAAGGAAACGGAGAATAACTGACGAAGGGGATAGCAGCTTCTCACACCCTACAATAAAGAAAATAAGCAAACAAACACCAATAATGACCACCATAAGTAACAAGTTTGAAAAAGCCAACGAAATTATAACTCAAGAGGACATGCATGTAACATATGAACAACAGGATGAACCAGCAGATAGGCAAATACAAAAACAGACAAAAATCAGACCACCCCCGCCAATAGTCATTCACGGAATATTCAAAGACCACAAAATTTTGAACAATTTCTTGACAACTAAATTAAAAGCAAAATTCTTTTGGAAACATTCACCCAACACTACCATACTACAAGTCTCAACATATGAGGACTGGGAAGCTAATAAGAAATTTGAATCTGGAAAATTGGAATTTCACACATATACCCCAAAACAAGAAAAGACTCACGCCTTCGTCCTAAGGGGACTATACCACGAGGTAGATCTGCAACAATTAAAAGAAGAGCTAACCATTGAATATGACGTACCCGTTAAAGAGATTTACACCATGAAGGGAACAAAATTCCAGTCTTTCATGGTTGTAACTAACTCTAAAATATCTCGAACAAAATGTTAAATACCTAGACTACACAGTTATCAGGTGGGAAAGGCACAACAACACTAAAAAGATAATACAGTGCCACAGATGTCAAATGTGGGGGCATGCCACATCTAACTGCCGCGCCTCTCCAAGGTGTTTGAAATGTGCACAACCGCATCTAACGAACCAATGTCCAAAAAGCAGAGAAGATCCAGCGAAATGTGTGAACTGTGGAGAGGCGCACACAGCTAATAGCGTATCCTGTAAAGTATACCAAGGAAAAATTTGGCAATTAGAAAAGAAAAACGTGAGAGTGCCCCCACCGTCTGAAATGAGATATGTAGCGGCCACGGCTCCACGACAAAATGCCTGGGAAGCTAGAAAAAATCAGCAGCAACAACAACAGCAGACCCTAGTACAAGATCCCGCCAACTTCCCCCCGTTACCACAAAGGAGAGTGCAGCAGAGAGCTCCCGCACCGATGTCCCAAACTACAGCAACGTTGAATAGATCTTCTGGAGGTCCAACGGCGATGGATGAACTGCAGAAACAGCTTGGAAGAGTGGATGCCTTAGTCGACATCGAAATGATGACGGAAAGGGTAAGATTACTAGCCGATCAACTCGAACTTTGCAATAGTGAGAGTGCTAAATTTCAAGTTTTTTACAAATTCATGATTGACCTAGATAACAATGCCTATTGAATTCAAACTCTCTTCGTGGAACGCTAATGGTATTGGCAACAAAATTCCTTTTCTTATTAATTATCTTACGTGGCATAAAATTGACATTATGCTCTTAAACGAAACCAAATAGAGGGTGGCATGAGCATTGTCGCCGTGTATAATAGTCCTACGAATGGCTTCACAGCGGGTTGTCTTGAGAATTTGATGAATGCTGGCCCGCGCTGTCTGGTGATAGGCGACCTTAATGCTAGACATAACGCGTGGAACTGCCATCGCAACAACGCGAACGGTGGCACCTTGTTTCAATATGTCAATAATCATAATGTCATTCTGCAGTATCCGGATAGTCCGACTCACTTTCCAGATAACGGCGGTACCCCATCAACTATTGACATAGTGGTCAATAAGGGCGTGATCAACTCTACGCTACCTGTTGCGCTAGAGGAGCTCACGTCTGACCACAATCCAATTCAGATTGAATTAAAAAATATGTCAAGGGAAGATGTTACACGAAAAATCACCTCTTATAGAGACGCCGACTGGCGTCTCTATAAGACCCACATCAACACACATTTAACACTCACTAACACGATTGACACAGCCGCCGAGCTGGAAGGTGTAGAGTGCCAAACAGGGTGTTGCAACAACTATAACGATAGATCCTTACACAGACCGACTTGACGAGGCGGTCAAACGAGACATTAGGGAAAAGAACATATTAAGACGGCGTTGGCAGCGAAATCGTGATGTCGACGTTAAATTACAGATGATCAGATTGCAACGGCGGATTCGAGACGCCATAACCACCTGGAGAAACAGGAAATGGGGCGAGAAGCTAGAAGCCTTGAATTCTCGGGACAACTCGCTGTGGAAGTTGACCAGGGCATTAAAAACTACACGGCAAACCATGCCTGCATTGACCAAACGCAACGGACAGACAATTATAACGGACTCGCAAAAGGCGAATGAACTAGCTGACAACTTTGAACGAATTCACAATGTACACACACCCAACAATTTAGATCATGACCGCATCGAAAATGACGTTAACGATGTTATTGGCCATGACATCCAATTAACTAGACAGGAATTTTTAAAAGTCATGGTCAAACCCTCAGAATTAGCGAAGCTAATAAAGACCTTACCTAATAACAAAGCACCGGGGAAAGGTGGTATTGAATACAAGCTTCTTAAATATCTGCCGAGGAAAGGTATTGTACAACTCACGTATATCGTTAACGCGATTTTGCGACTACAATACTGGCCTAGCCAATGGAAGTTTGCTGTGGTTGTTCCCGTCCTTAAACCGAATAAAAATGCAAAAATCGCAGGCAGCTATCGACCAATCTCGCTACTGTCGGCGATTTCCAAGTTGGTGGAGAAGATCATCCTGGACAGATTAAACATTGCCCAGGATGAGCTTCACATTAACGATGAGCACCAGTTCGGTTTCAGGATGGGAAGAAGCACAGTAAGGGTAAGTGAGGTTATGTGTACCGTAAACACGCCAATTTTGCTCAAACTAAAACATTGTATAATTAAGGAATATATTAACTAAGTATCATCCCAGCAGGAAATAGATAATATAATAGATACTCAGAGACATAAAAAGTGATGGAAATGACTTGTTTGCAGGAGGCAGAATAAATATAACCTACAAAATGGCCATGTGCTCCAATGAGGCATGCAAAAGTACAGAAATTGGAGCAACTTGCGACATTTGTGGCATAGTACATTGCAAAATATGTTCACAAATTACATCCACAGAAGAGAGGGCTGTTGCATTAAAGGCTAGACGTCTTCGATATTACTGCTCCGAATGCTATGAGCAAATGACTAAATATGAAGAACTAGTACATAATAATCAAAAACTGTCTGCCGAAAATAAACGATTGAAGGAAGAACTGCATAATAAAAAAACATGTGACCAACAAAAATGTGAAGAGTTATCTGATACCAATAAAAACATGAGAATGGATGCTGACCCTCAATATAATAAATCGTTACTAAAAAGTCAAGATAACATACAATCAGAATTGAATCAATTAAGAATTGAGATTCAAAATATCCGTGACAGTAATATTGATCTCATAAAATGTATGGAAAATATCCCCATAAATCAAAAATACATATTACCCAACCCAGACGATCGCTTAATTTCAAGGACTCACAGAAACTTATCTGACAATTCACCCACAATCATCACAAAACAAACTCGTATAGATAACACATCTCAGATGCAAAGAAATAAAGCACAGGCACCACAAGATACCCAGTTAAAATTTCAAACAAAAACATATGCGCAAAAGGTAGGGCAAGGGTTTGTGACTGAAACAGCTAATAACCAGTCCCGATCAGCATCAGCATCATCACACGAAAATGACAAATATAATTCTTATCAAGAAGTACAAAAGAGACAAAAAACCATTAAAAGACTAAATATAGGAGAAGCAGAGAGCGGAAATACATTCCAAGGTAGAGATAACTCAACAAAAAACAAAAAAATATGGCTATTCATATCCAGAATCAGGGATGATGTAATAGAGAGTGACATTAAAAAATTCATAATCAAGAAAGGACAAACAGAAGATGTATTCATAAAAAAGTTAAACACACAGATAAACAGGCCTAACAATAACTGCTACATGATAGGAGTTGATCCATCAATACAAGATAAAGTGTATCAAAATAATTTTTGGCCTCGAGGTGTAGCCTTTACAAGGTTCAACTTTAGAAGAGGTCAACATTTCTTAGATAATCAAAACGACGCAAATGGCAAGCCGGAAAATTTTTTCCATTGAGTGACGAAGATAGTGCACACCATCTCTTGAAGTATTGGGTGAAAGACAAAGAAGACATAAGTAAACACACAAAAACTCCAAGTGCGAGAAAGGAAAATATGAGTGGAGACAATAAAGAAAATCTACAAATAATGCATTTTAACATCGCAGGTCTCAGAGACAAGGCGTTGCACCTAGACATACTTTTAGACTCATATAATGTGGACATACTCTGTATAACCGAGCATTGGCTAAAACATAATGAAATATCTCAATTTAAATTAAGTAACTTCACCTTGATAAATAGTTTCTGCCGCATAATACATGAACGTGGTGGAGTATGTATTTTCGCAAGCAAAAAATATAATTTAAAACCTATTTTGTATAAAAAATCGATAGAAAAACATTTTGAGGTAACAGTCGCCTCTGTAGATACTAAGTATACAAAATCTAAGACATACATCATAGCACTATACAGAACTCCTGACAGTAACTTTGATATATTTATCACTGAACTTTATCATTTAATGTGTAACATTTACAAAAAAGACTGTTACTATGTTGTATGTGGTGATTTGAATGTGAATTTTTTCCTGAACACTATTGAAACTAGGCAATTAATAAACCTTTTCAGTGAATTTGATCTGAAAAGGCACATATACGACCCAACCCGTGTAACAAAAATCAGCTCCACTTGTATTGATGTAACATTTTCTAATTTTGTCATGAATCATGTCTTAATAAAAGACACACATTTTTCTGATCACACATTCCAGTTGTGTCATTTCCATTTACCCTGTAATATAAATATAAATGGTGATAATACAGTAATATTTAAACGGGACATATCTGAAAATAATATTGCAACTTTTAAAAATCTCCTAAAAAGGGAAAAATGGACGGAAATGTATAGTGCCGATAATTTTGATGATAAATTTCAAGGTTTCTACTCAACATTCATGTATCACTACAATAATTCCTTTACCCATAAAAAAATAAAAGTTAAAAATAAACAGAAAAGGTGGTTTACACTAGAGCTGAAACAACTTCATGAAACCTTATGTCAATTTGCAAAACTTAGTAAAAATACTGATAACGAAATAATATTAAAAAGATATAGAGAATTAAAGGTGCTATACAAACAAAAAACCAAAATAACAAAAAGAAATTACAACAACCATAGATTAACCAAGTCAAATAATATCACAAAAACCAGCTGGCAGATAATTAATGAATCAAGAAACGTCCTATCTAGAAATAATATACAAGAATTAACCCTAACAGACACAAATAATAAAATAACTGACCTAAATGAAATTTGTAAGTATTTCAATGAATACTTCATTAATTTTACGTGTCCTAAACCAAAGTTTGATGAGTTAAATCTACCATGCAGCTCCTCCATGACATTTTATCTGCACCCCACAACCCCAGAGGAAATAGAAAGACTTATAAACAAATCAACTTTAAAAATATCTGAAGGCATTGATGGCGTCTCTGGAAAAGCTTTGAGAGCGGTGAGTAATATAATCAGTACACCACTATCATATATCATTAATGAATCGTTTACTTCTGCCAAATATTCAAAGTCTCAAAATCAATACCAATTTATAAGAATAAGGGGCCAATAACTGATCCTTCCAACTACAGAAATATATGTGTTCAAAATCAGCTAGCTAAAGTATTTGAAATGTCATTCAATATAAGACTTAACAATTTTCTTGAAAGTAACAACCTAATATCTCAATCACAAAATGGCTTCAGACAAAATAAATCAACATCCACGGCAATAGCTGATTTATGCATTTACATCTATGATGCTCTAAATAATAACCAATATCCCCTTGGGTTATTCTTCGATTTAAGTAGAGCCTTTGACTCTATAGACCATCAATTATTATTATAAAAATTAAGTTACATCGGTGTCAGGGGAATTGCAAATCAATGGATTGCATCCTACCTACAAGATAGAACACAACAAGTAGTTATAGATGCATGTATATCTGAACCACTACCAGTTAATATGGGGGTTCCTCAAGGATCGATACTTGGCCCCTTACTCTTTATAATATTTATAAACGATATGCCACCATCATGCCGCTCTGCAGACAGGACAATCATATATGCTGATGACAGTAACAATATCACTTGTAGAAATACCATAAATGAAACAATACGCCAAGCCAACTCATCCGCAGATGAGTTTGCAATGTGGTGCTCAAATAATGGCTTACAAGTAAATACCAAAAAGACAATGTATATGCAGTTCATGACCAAAAATAGTAAACAGGATTTTAGCCCTTTTATTACAATTAATAATCAAACTGTGGAACGTGTAAGATCTATAAAGTTTCTGGGCGTTACTCTAGATGAGAAAATGACATGGAGGGATCACATTGAAAATATGGTTGGAAAATTAAGCACTGTATGCTTTGTTATGAGACAAATTCGCGACACTGTTTCTGTTGAAGTATTAAAATGTGCATATTTTGGATTGGCACAATCAATTCTGTCATATGGTTTGCTATTCTGGGGAAACTCGGCACACGTTGATAAAGTGTTTATTATGCAAAAAAGAATAATTAGATGTATGATGGACGTCCATCCACAAACCCACTGTAAACCCCTTTTTATAAAACTTGGTATACTGACACTACCATCACTATTCATTTATAACCTTACCCTTAATATAAAAAGAACTATTAGCCAGTTTCAAAGAAATAACAGTCTACATGACTACAATACCCGTACAAGAAACCAAATACATATGCCATTTTCAAGATTGTCCGTGGGTCAAAATTCACATATTTACCTTGGTATCACCTGCTATAATAAGTTCATCCAAATACTAGAGGATGTTGATACACTAAGCTTCACGATGTTTAAGCATAAATTACATATGTACTTACTAAGTAAGGCTTTTTATTCTGTTGATGAGTTTTTAACTTATAGTGTTTAGTTTGTTTTTTAGCGTTTATTGTTTGTATGTTCTTTTTAGTAATTTTGAATAATGTTAGTCTATAGTAATTAGTGACAAGTCTGATAATTTGTATTGTGCAATTTTTAAAGATGAATAAATGTATATTATTATTATTATTATTAGTACAACAAGTTGTCAGAATTGTTAACGATGTGAAGGTGCAATATAACCTCGGTAAGAATACTATCATGGTATTCCTAGATATTGAGAAAGCTTTCGATACCGTTTGGATCCCGGGACTAATTTACAAAATGATCAACTACCGCTTTCCGCAACACATCATTAAACTCATTCACTCATACCTGACTGGTAGAAGGCTTCAGGTGAGAGTGAATAACAAACTGTCAACATTGCGGGACATTCGCGCGGGCGTCCCGCAGGGGTCGGTCCTCGGTCCAAAATTGTACAATTTGTACATATCCGACTTCCCCACTTTCCCGAATACTAAACTTGCCAAGTACGCCGATGACACAGCCTTGTACGCGCATAGTCATAATGCACAAGCGGCTAACATGCTTCTAAAAGCCCACATGGCTCGTGCCACGGCTTATTACGATAAGTGGAAAATTCGCGTAAATGCGGAGAAGTCGGAGTCTATAGTCTTCACGCGCAGATTTACAGAGAATAAGATTCTAACACCAATTTTGATAAGGGGAAACAAAATTCCAGAAAGGGAGTGCGTGAAGTATTTAGGAGTACGACTAGATAAGCGACTGACGTTCGACCGACATGTTAACGAAACTATACGGACAGTCTATTCTATGTCCAGGAGTCTGTATCCGCTTCTGGCCAGGAATAGCAGACTCAGTAGACAAAACAAAAAATTAATTTACACTGTTATTGTAAGACCGGCCCTAACATATGCGGCGCCGGTATGGTGCAGCATACCGGACACGACAATGAATAAACTAAGAGTTCTGGAACATAAATTTATGCGCCTCATTTCAAATTCTTCACGATACATCTCCTTAAGAGACCTCTACGCACGTTGTCATGACATAATGCCACTAGCGGACTACATCAAAGTTACATCGGAAAAATTCTATCAATTCAAGCTTGGTGATAGCCCGCTAACAAACAACATTACGCGAATCAGAGAGCATAATGCACCTTTTCGCATAAAACACAAATTACCATACCAGGCAACATCACTAGCCTTTCTCTATCTATCTATAAAAACTCTCAAACATAATTTCTGATCTTTACTCGTTTCTTTGTTTTTCTTTGTTGTTTTTCTTTGTTTTGTCTCTCTAAATTATTTCTTCCCAATCACAATTTATTTTTGAATATCAAAATCTTTAGAAAACCAAATATTTGAAACCATAAATTGCGCGGTCTTGCATTACCGTTCGCTTTGACTGCATTGCTTAGAACGGGTTTTTTGGTTAGTAATTTTCCCGTGAAGACCAGCCATATATATCTGATATTTTATTTACACCAGCCTCTTTGTATTGTATATATCAATTATTTTAAGTTTATTTTTTACATGTTTTACCTTATGCACTTTTTAATTCGCCTATCCTGCGAAAGGAGATTGTGTTTATATTTTCATTTTATTTTTATCCAATCCGGCCTCGCTCCGTCCAGTCAATCAATTACCATGGCGATTCGCATCGTGGATGTATGGCTGGCTCCGGATGAGTGCGCAGGGAAGACAATATGTATTCTTAATTTAAAATAAATTTGTTCTTGCTTGCTTGCATTTGCCTTGCAATCCTAAGGTCTCGTGTTCGATCCCTCACATGGTGAATTTTTTTTTTCATATATTTTTTTTCCACGCAAGTTGGTATCACAAAATTTAGAATGTCCAAAACCTAACATTATTTACAGGAAAAATGCGAAGAGTATCCTATAGAATGTGTAACAATTATATAAAAAGCTCAGTAAATTGGCGAAGAGTATAACGCTTCCTCTAGTTTTACTTAGGTTTAAAACTTTGATTGTCGTAATAAAAACAAATCACTTTAGAAAATAAAAATATTGAATGTCCATTGCATTGCATTGAATACTAATTAGAAAATTTTAATGCTTTTGTAGCAAGAGAATTGTACCAACGAATCTTATTCAGTTATCATTTTGGTCTCTTAGC
The DNA here is from genome assembly GCA_936432065.2 of Rutpela maculata. Classification (NCBI taxonomy): domain Eukaryota; kingdom Metazoa; phylum Arthropoda; class Insecta; order Coleoptera; family Cerambycidae; genus Rutpela; species Rutpela maculata. The sequence goes on along the minus strand of OW386292.2, from coordinate 123,959,893 downwards.
AGAATCATCTTCAGAATCTGCTTTCAGAAATTGAATATAGTTAAAATAGAAAATATAAGCTAGAAGCAAATAGTCTTTATTAAGTAAAGTAAATCATTTAACATATTTTAAACGAAACAATAATAAATTAGGAAATAAAAAATCTCATTTATTGCTATTAGCACATCTAGATTTAGCTAGTATCAGCCAATCTTGCACGGCTGCTTTAATTGCAATTTCACTGACTTCCTGACCTGCCTCCCTGGATGTATTAAAAAAGTGTTAATTTTTCTTGGTGAAATTATTTTTTTTCATTTTAAATAAATTAAAAATCAAAAAATAACATGCAACGATTACGCACTAAGTTCACCTTTTTACATTTTTCAAAAAAAAAGAGTGAAAATTTGTGTCTAGGCTTAATTTAACATTTTAAACAACTTTTTCAAATAACGCGAAAAATAAGGATAGTTATCTCTTTTATATTTCCTATATTTTTGAGCACCCAATATATATTTTTGGCCATTTTGCATACCGCCAATTGTAAAGTACATATTCTGCGAGCAAAAAATGTTTTGTTATCTCTTTCTTTTACGCTGTAAAAAAGGGACGGATGGATGTCTGCACACGACTCGTCCGATGAACAAAGGAACATGTGGAATGTTTTCTATAAAAATGTCATGCCGCTACATCCGCCATATGGGAAAAATTATGGTCAAACTATGTTTTTTTCAATTATTTCCTTTCATGTTAGTTCTACTTTGAAATTAGACATTACCAATACTTTAGAAAATAAAAAGAAATACAACTTGTATTCACACTATTTTTTTTTTCTATTGTTAATATTTTACCATTTACAGCCGTTAGTATGGTGAAAATTTGTGTTTCACTGCAAATTTTTGCAATTACATCTGTCTCCGTTGCTCTTACGTAGATTATATTATATATTTTCTAAAACCTCTGTTTAAGCAATCTTCTTCCTATATTATACAAACATGAAAATCCTTGTAGGAATTATTCACGGGTCAAATGACAGATTGACTAGAATAATTTCTTGAACCTTAACTCTAAACTAAACTGCTATAAATAATAGTGATTCTTACCTTGAAGGGAACGTTCAATACACACTCTAATAATACCTTCAATACACACAATGATAAACACAACAGTGCCACTTTTCACAAAATCTAAGAAGAAATGGAAGTTCTAACAGGTCAGTCTAATAGCCCTGATGTCATACCACCTCACATGATGCAGATGCAGCTTCGTGATTGGCTGTCCAAGGCGCACTGCGTCGGGAACATTCACGGTAAACGATGAATTGGGAAGTTTTGGTATAAATATGGTATGTATCATACCATTATTATACGTATAAAACAGACATTTAAAAAACGTTCATTATAAACTGGTTCAAAACAATAAATATGATTTTAACAAGATTTTTTCATTTAACTCACATTTGTAAAACTGTTGACATGTATTGAAATTAACTAGAAGAATTTTGCATAACATATATAATAATATATATTTCACTGGTTTATTATATACGTTATAAAAAAGTTTATATTATAGACGTTTACAGAAAACGTGTAATAAATATACGATTTCTAAAATTAAACCATCATTTCGTATAATTTTCGTAAAATAAACATTTTCTAAACGACTGGGTGTTCACTGGGTTCTTTGTTTTTTATGCTACAGAAATCATTTGAAAGCCTAACTAATAGTCTTCCGTTTTGTTTTTTACTGCTCTTGACGTAAGTACCATAGTTTCTGAGATATTTAACATTTAAACTAAATACTTTGTCTTATAGACATTCAGACGCCACCTTTATACTTCCAGATCTCCGAAACCATCATTAACATTACAGAAATTAGAAAAAAACGAAATTCATCCTCAATTTTAGTAGCTTTCTTATTTGTCTCTAGCATGTTTTTTCTCAATGTAATACTTTTCAAGTTACTTGACGAATATTGTTATGAAATACCTTTTTTTTTTAAGCTAAAATCCCAGTTATAAATTAAAGACTATCCATTTTTATGAAAAGTTGCACCGAGCCTTTTCTTAAAATTATATTTTCTTTCAGCACCAATATTTTTAATTTTTTCTTAGTTGCAACCCCCTGAAAAGGGGTGGCATCCACCCCCTATAAATTAGCAAGCCGCCGCATAATATAGAAACTTTTCTTTGATCCATTTACTATTAAGTTGCCAGAAGTGAACAATGACATTATTCCGAAGTTAAAACATCTAGGTACTGTACTATATAATGCCTAATAAGTAATAAAACGAAAATTGAAAATGGGCTGCTGGCGAAATTTTTAAAATTTTCAAGGTCACGTTCTAAAATGAAGAATTTCGAGGTATAAAAGATTTTCCATAAGAAATGGGTTTCATAATTTTTAAAAAATTCTCGTCTTTACTAATATCTTACAGGTGCGGACATAATACTGAAGCCATCAAAGTAGAGAACTGTTATTTATTACAGAGAAAGAAAAATAAACTACACAAGTTTAGAAATGCAATAAGTAACTTGTTTATTCTCAACGGACGCGTCCAGTACTCATACTGTAGTGTTCAGAGAATCAGGAATATTTTTAATTTTCAGCTTTTGTGCCGCCAGCACAACAGAGTGGCACTGGATGTCACAAACTCATCGCTAGGTGACACCGGTGTCGCCTATACTTAATATGTTATTTCATGCTTTGCTTCCGAAGATTCTTTTTCTTCGTCTCGTATCATTTAGCCTTAGGGAATGACCTATTAAATTTACTGGAATATTTCGTATTTTTGCGAGTCAGATTCAATAAAAATTTGTCGTCTTTAAATTTTCTAAGGAGCATTTAAAAAAAAAATTATTTGTATTGGTCAACTTTGATAGGCTCTAGGCGTTTTTGGGGCTACTAACTACAAACTACAATAATTGCCTATAAAAACAACCCTTACTATCAAGGTGCTTTATTCTATAACAAATTGTCAAATGAGATTAAAAATGCCACTCCATAAAACACTTTAAAAAAAGTCTCAAAGCATATCTAATTGAAAATTGCTTCTATTCTGTGGACGAATTTCTAAATGTCTGACTATATCAGTAGTAACTCAATTTTACAGTCGCCTTGTTGTTTTCTTATTTCCTGTCTTTCGATGTGATAGACATTTTATAGTAAAACTGTACTTAAATTTTATCTTATCACTCCACTATTTTACTCTTAAGTTGATTGACAGATCTCAAATGCCCCATTTGAGCGGTTTAAAAATCAGTAATGGCATTTGACAGTTATCAAAGTAGCATAAAAATAACTTGCATAAGTGGATTATTATATTATTATATACTATGTGCTAATATTAGGCAATATTCGATTATCGGCTAGTCATTGACAGTTAAAAACTGTCAATGTTCCCATCATTTTCAATACGTTGTAATGCCAGAATCATGTTCAGCGACCAAAAATTAGTCGAAAAACACTGTTTTTACACTTTTGTTGGGACGGAAAAAAAAAACTTTTTTTTTATCTGTTTATTTAATGTCGATGTATTTCCTCTAGCAGAGCCTATCATTGACGCCAGGAGACGAGCTACGCCCAGCCTCTTCTCTTTCGAAGAGTAGGAATCTTTTACTTGCCTAACATTTAATAGATAAGGGACCGCCCGCTTTACATCCCCTCCGAAGGATGGTATATCCACTACGTAATCCTCGTCTTGAAATTACATAGCTTCCATGTATACGCTGATATATACGCCGCCAGGTAGGACATCCCTGTGCTTCCCAAGATGGTTTTCACCCATCCAAGTACTAACTGCACTGAACGTTGCTTCACTGGAGTATCGAAAAACATGCAGTCAAGACACCTCTACGCTCGCCCCACTGGCTTTTTTTTTAACGTTGTTCTTTCATGTTAATGTCATAAAGCGTTCTAGAGTAATTGTGTTAACAAAAAGTAAAGTTAGACAGAATTTTTTTTTTAGCTTAAACTTAAAATCTCGACATTCTAAGCCTATTAGAACAAAAAAAAAGGACCCCGCACACCATATAGGGGATTTCTGCCTCCAGTCAAATTTAATCTAACCCATGTATAAATTTCTTTTGAACCGCCTGAACAAATGTTCAAATGCAGCCAGATCCGAAAAGGTCTTCGTTTTGAGATATGGAGCCCTAAAGATCGTTCCAAACCCGAAATCGCATGAAGCGCCCAAAGTTACCTTCTCGTAATGACTAAATTCTATTGATGTTTCCATAGAAATCAATAGTAAAACAACGAAATATTAAGTTTTATTTCACGCTTTTTTATTTATTTTTCACTTGTCATTAATGACATTGTTTTGATTCATTGAAACTGTTAAATAAATGTCATTATGGATATGGCGTTTACAAAAAATTATTTAAGGTTACAAAAAGCGAGCTGTGTATCATCTCAAGCTTATATTAATATCCCAATAAAACATGATCATAAATACTTTTTGAGAAACTAGTATTAACACATACAATAGGGGTTTTCGTTATTTTCATCAGCTAATTATCAATAAACATAAACACACCACAGATAGTAGACAACCCCCAAATCCAAAGCCAAGGCTGTCCGGAAGAGGGTTACAATAAAACAAAACAGTTTATCCTGGACACTCTTAGTAAGAAAGTCGCGCTGAATTCACAGTTTGGGGTCGGTTCGCAGTGAAAAAGAATTTCCTACTATCCAAGAACGAATGTGTTATTTTTTTAAAAATATTGGCATTTTTTGAGTACGTGGACACGAATTACTGATCGAAATTGTTTAGGTAAGATTACCATAGAAAATTCTATAATCATAGTTCAAATAAAAATCAATGGACCTGATTAAATTGCCCATTTAATGGACATTTAAAATAAAGAACCCTGAAAGTTCACATAAAAAAAGAACAATTCTAATCCTAGGAAGCTCGGAAAACCACAATTCATCATAAGCGAAGCTCTTGAAGACCCACGGTGTCATTAACACGAGTAAGAAATATGGTGTTATTTAAGAATCAATTATGCAGTTCTGAATTTCCATAAAATCAAAGCCAATGTTAATTTAATTTTTTTCAATTTTAAAACGTATTTGGAACGGTCTTTAGGGCTCCATATCTCAAAGCAAAGACCTTTTCGGACCTGGCTGCATTTGAACATTTGTTCAGGGGGTTCAAAAGAACATTTTTACGGGGGTTAGATTAAATTTGATTGGAGGCAGAAATCCCCTATATGGTGTGTGGGGTCCTTTCAAATTTTTTTTCATCGGTACTAAATCTCCACGATGTGGAAATAAAAATGTGCGCAAAGTACGTAAATTATATGAAAACAAATTCTTGTCATGTGGTTTTTTCTTTCATTATCTGAATAAAGAATGTTGAACCATTGAGAGTAATTTTTGGTGTCATATATATTCAGTAAGAGCAATTACGTCCCATGTATTGAAGAAAAAGTGACTCTGCAGTTTTTGTACAATTTAAGTGGTTCTCTTAACAAAATAAAACTTGATTGTTATACCAAAATACTCATAAATCTACCAGGAATCTGAAAATACAAAAAATAGTGCATTTTACCATAGACAATGACCAAAAATAATTAAAATCTGTTTCTTTGAATAATCTACTAAGCAATAAAAAAACCACAACAAATATCTTATCAAGAACTGCCTTTTATCAAACAAGTATAAAATACCTGAAATTGTTAATATACTGGACGGACTCTCCAAATAGATACTGAAATATAATAAAATGGAAGGACGTTTTAAATGCTGCAAAAAGGAATGTAATAATCTTTACTGTGTAACGTGTGGAAATGTATTGCACAAAAGCTGTAGTGTAAGAATAAAAGATACAATAGTATTAGAAAAACATAAAATATACTGCTCAAAAAGGGGTCTTGACAAAAATGAAACCAACATATATGAAGAACAAATAGTCAATTTAAATTTAATAATAGAAGAACTAAATGAAAAACTAGAAGCAGCAGATTTCCACATAAATAGGTTAAGAAGAAAGTCCCAAGCTTTTGAAACAGACGTTGATATTGAATAAAATTATAACATAGAGATTGACAATCAAAAGAATATACATCAGTTGAACGAAAAGCTGTGTGCTGTGGAAAAGAGAAACATGGTGAAAGAAACTGCAAATTCTTCCACACAAACAGTACTCTTGAAGAAAAGTGAAAAATCGACTCAAATTGTCAAGAAAACAACAAGTCTATCAACACAAACTCCTCATAATGCACGAGTTGATAAATCAATCAATGTAATAAGCACTCAAACAAATAAATTCTGTAAAACCGTGCCATCAGTTACGGAAAAAATAGTCCAGGAGCCCAGTGAACACGTTCCCATGTGCAGTTCCGATACTACACTCAGTCATGTAAGTCTTACAAATACCCTCACAAACAATAATTCTACTGTGGAAAATGCAAAATAAAAAAGAATGTATGCCATCAACCTGACAAAAGCATTAGTAGGATACTCGTACTTAGCAATGATTATGGTCGTAATGCAAACAAAATAATTTCTAGCAAACTCGATCAGAAACGTTATTTGATACAATCCATAATTAAACCAGGAGCTGCCTTCAACAGGGTGGTGGAAAATCAAGAAGCTCTCACTCATAAATTTACACTAGAAGACCACGTTATAGTTATAGCAGGCTCGAACAATTTCAATAAGACTTCAAGATATCCATTATTCAAAGATATCTGCAATAAAATAAAAAATGCCAGCAATACGAATATAACTCTCACAACAGTTCCAGTCAGAAAATATGGAGAAAATTCCTTTATCAACAAATTTAATAAAAGATTGATAGAATTTTTACAAAGAATAGATAGATGTGTACCTAGTAAAATTAGTGTCATTGACGTAAATAAAAAAGCTCGACAAACCCTGACTAAATTAGAGTTAAGTAAAGAAATAATTGCGGCAATTTTGTATCAAGACAAGACTAATAACACACTTGTATTTATTGATACGGATGGCACTGGTAGCAATAGCAACTATCATAACATAACTCTAAATAATAGATCGATAAATGCTCCTATGTCACAGTTCGACTCACTTTTTTTTTTTTTTTGGGGGGGGGGGGATTCATCATGAACACCTGTGCAGGTAGTGTGGGACTCTAACCCACTAAAACCCCTCCTTGTCTCCACTCGTATCCTGGTACCGCCTAATCATGGCATAACTTCAGAGATACTGAGTTTTCGATATGAACAATCCTACCAGTCGCCAACGTCCCCCATATGCCGTTGTCTACGATTGGGGCCTCGATTTCTTCTTGCTTGGTCTTCCCTTTCCTCGTTTTCTTTATCTTTCATGATCTTTCTGATCATAGTTGAGATCACCTCCCACTCCCTTTTGCTATTCAGCATACGTTCAAATATGTTGTTTAGGGAAATGTTTTCGCCCATTTCAATACCTATCCAGCAAACACAAATACCTCTCTGATATATAAACCAGAGTCAAATCTAGGTACCGCGTCATACTTGGGAATTACATTGCAACTCACATATCTGCATTGGAGATAGCTCAAACAGTTCCAAATGTCCACATTGGAAACATCGCACTGTGAATTAAAAATTAACTCACATTGGCATCACATGAAAGTTTATATGCTAAGTCTCATTTGATGTTAGATGTAAGACATAACAGCATCACTTTGTGAGATAATAAGAGACTCGCAGTACTGACATTGCGACCTACATTTTTTATATATTCGACATCAATTGAACTCTCATGCGTGTTAACTATATCGTCTCTCCTTTCGGATGGAAGCAAAATAAAAAATATAATTTATATTGTAATTTATATTTATATGTACTTCCGTACATCAATGGCGGCCGGCGAGGACGCGGACGAGCTTGATGCGCCGAAAAAATTGTTTAAGTGTTGTAAATCAAAGAGTACAACTGTAGTAGTTTGTGTAAATTGTGGCAATGTCTTTCACAAGTCTTGCATAAAGAGAGATCTTCCTGAGATAAACTGTGTGGCAGGAGATTCAAGAATCATATGCTGTAAATCAAATGTAGAGAACCAGAAAGAAGAAAATGTTAACAAGCTAAGATCAGACAAAGAAAGGTTGGAAATATTGCTCAAAAAATGGGAAGAAAAGTATGAATTATTGTTAGATAATAATAAGTTATTAAAAGATAATAATACATTGTTAATAAAGAATAACCAACTGCTAGAAGAAAAAATTGAAGCCTTACAAAAAGTGTCACATAAAAAAGAAGATAAAAACATCAATACAAATAAATCCTACAGTGCCGTAGTCAGTCAAAAATTCAAACAGGGGCCAAATGCCAAGAAAGCAGGAATCTCCAATGTGGCTAATACAGAGTGTTCCAAATTTGATGATGATAATGAAGCTTATAATGAACTCGCAAATTTACAGAGTAAAAAAATGAACGAGATAATAAATCTCACTAAGGATAAAATCGATTACATTGGGCAACCTAGTAATTTCGAAGAGAAACCCAAAGGAGAAACAGATATTGGTTTTGAATTTCAAAGACATCAACGTAAATCATATAATAAACGAATAGGAACGGCAGCAGTAAATAATAATCAGGATAACCTAGAATTTGAGGGAGAAGAAAGGAAAGTATGGCTCTACATCTACCGAGTAAAGAGGCATGTAAATGCCGATATGATAAAAAATTTTTTACTAAAGAAGCCAGGATACAAGGACCTGCCAGTCGAAGCTAAAGAACTCCCTGGGATTCCAAATAGGTTAAAATGCTTTGTAGTTACTGCTCCGCTATCTAGAAAGGATGAAATGTATAACCCAGAATTCTGGCCGAAGGGAATTGGCATAAAAAGATTTAGTTTCACTAGGCACAAAGATTTTTTAGAAGATAATGGTGCAGATTTTTTAGCATAGAGAAACAATCAAGTAAATATACAAAGAGCAAAAATAAAATAAGCCGTGAAACAAATACACAACAAATAAGTGTAATCCATCAGAATGCTCAATCTGTAGGAAACAGCACTAACGAATTGAATATGATCTTAAATTTCTCTATTTTTCATCTAAATATCCAATGTCTGCGTAACAAGAAGATGGAACTTGAAGCACAAAACCATATATATGATGTCATGTGTTTAAGCGAACACTGGATGTTCGAAAATGAAATCTCTCAAATTAAATTTGATAATTACGATGTTATAAGTTGTTTTTGCAGGAAGCTTCATATTCATGGGGGTGTGGTAATTCTAGTTAATCATAAATCTGCAAAAGATTTTGTTACAAGAGATGACATTTGTCGGCTGTCAATTGAAATCCACTGTGAAATATGTGCAGTACAATGTGAAAAGCAAAAGCTCATAATAATTACTGTATATCGATCTCCATTAGGAGATTTCAATATATTTCTCGATACATTTACAAAGGTTTTAAATATTATCAGTCGGTACAAACAATACACTGTCGTTATAAATGGGGACTTTAATATAAACTTTAACAATAAAAATAACAATCATACTGTCATCTTTACTGATCTAATAAAAACGTATGGTTTATCTGTAACAATAGATGCAAATACCAGAGGGGATTCTTGCCTGGACAACTTCTTAATCAACTCAGAAAGTACTTTTCAAACTTCTGTAATTGACACTCATTTATCAGACCATATGGCGATTACAATAAATTTTCCTGTCAATAGTACTAATACTGAGAGTACCACAAATTTTAATTGTAGACCTGTAACAGATGAGGGTCTATTTTTCTTAAATAGTCTTGTAGAAAACGTATGTTGGGACTTTGTGGACGATCCAAACATAAATATTGAGGTGAAATCAGAAATGTTTATAACCTTCTTATGCAATGCAGTAGAGCTCGCCTTTCCAGAGAAAAAATTCAAACAAAAAGACACACTCAGGGTGACCTGGTTCACGAAGAAACTAAGGGATATGAGGGACACGTTACATTTTATGCAAGAAACAGTAAAAGCTACAAACTCGCCTGAACTTAAACAAACTATGCAAAAATACAGGAAAAAATATAACATTGCAATTGCAAATGCTAAACGTAATGCTAATGATACATACATTAAATCTCATACTAACAAATCTAGTGCAATCTGGCAAGTGGTACGAGAAAATACGATCTCGCAGCCAAAAAATTTAAACAGCGACACTAACATAAGTCCAGATGATTTCAACAATTTCTTTGCAGAAATTGCTAAGAATATCATTGATGAGCTCCCTAATAGTGATTTTACCGCAGAAGAATTTCTATATAACAATGATAAGACAACACATCAAGCAGGCCAACCTGACTTTAATTTCGGTGAGTTAACTTTCATTGAAGTTAGAGACATAATTTTCAATTTAAAAAATAAAAATAGCAAAGATTTTTATAATCTTAACACTAAGATACTCAAAAGGATAGCCAATATCATTGTTATTCCTCTTACAAAATTACTCAATTTATGTTTAAAACTTTCTGTTTTCCCAAAAGTTTTTAAAATTTCCCGTGTTGTGCCTATACACAAAAAAGGTCCTATAAACTTGCTAGATAACTACCGACCAATTTCAATTATTCCAATTATAGCAAAAGTCTTTGAAAAGGCCTTAAAATCCAGAATATGTCTTTTTTTTGAAAGTAATAGTTTGTTTAATGCAAATCAGTATGGTTTTCGCAATGCACGTTCAACCACAATGGCAATCAACAAATTAGTTGAAGTTATAAACATTGGATTTGAGACTGGTGTCCACACAGGGGCTTTGTTTTGCGACTTAAGCAAGGCTTTTGACTGTGTTTCCTCTAGTATACTTATAAAAAAACTTAGTTATTACAAATTTTCTGAATCGAGTTTGAAATTAATACAGTCTTACTTAACAGACCGCATGCAATTGGTTGAAACCGGTAATAGTCGCTCCCAAATGAGAACAGTAGAATTCGGAGTACCACAGGGGTCGGTACTGGGACCAGTACTATTCCTCATCTATATCAACGATTTGGTATATGCTGGCCCCAGAGCTGACTTTATCCTCTTCGCTGATGACACAACTGCGGTAAATAGAGACGAAAACTGTAATGCGCTCCAGTTAGTCATGGAGGAAACGCAGTCAGAGGTCACTGCCTGGTTCGTCGCAAATCGACTAAGCTTAATTGCTACCAAAACAGAAACCATGCTTTTTAGCTTACGTAATATGAACCTAAAAAATAACTCAGAGTCAGTAAAATTTCTTGGGGTACAGATAGACCCTAAGCTGTCATGGAATATTCACATTGACAAATTATGTAATAAGTTAACTTCTAGTATCTTTGCAATTAGAAATCTGTCCTCAATAGTGTCCAGGCAAGTACTTCTAATAACTTACCATGCAATTGTTCAGTCAAAGATAGCATATGCTATTCATGCTTGGGGCCATGCTCCAAGCATGAAACGCGTATTTGGGTTACAGAGGAAGGCAATACGAATTATAAACAAGCTTGAGTATAGGGAAGATTGTACACCAGCGTATATTGAACTTAAAATTCTCACAGTACCCTCACTATATATCTTACAGTGCCTCATGTTCGTTAGAGATAATCTACCAAGTTATGTTACCCATGATGAAATTCACTCGTATGACACAAGACATAAGACAAACATTTATATCGACTTTCACAGAATAAACAAATCTAAATCGGGAATATCTTACTTTGGTCCTAGGTTGTTTAACCTGCTACCATCCCCCGTGAAACTGTTGCCTTCTAAAAGTTTTAAAAATGTAGTAAAAAAATATCTTATATCTAAGTGTTTTTACTCTATGGAAGATTTTTGTAATAATGATTTTACAGATATGGTAAATCTGGTACCTTAGCACATACATGCACATGTTTGTTTTTTTAATTTCCCTTTGTCAATTAAAGATATACACTTAAAGGATTGAAAACAAGGATTTTATTTGTTGGCAATTATTTGTAACCATTTAAAGTATTAATATGTATCTACAGCATATCGTGTTTGTTGTGATCTTATATGTATAACTAAGTTAATTATTGTCATATTTGTTGTAAAAGTGGATCTTCCGATTAGTCACTTTTAATCACATAGTTTTTATTCCAAAATTGTAGAATAGCAATTTTATACATACATCAGACTTTTTCATCATAAGATAGGTTTTAATACAATTTTTATAATTTTGATAAATATTTATGATCTAGTCATAATTAATTTGTTTTACAAGTAGTGTGATTCGTTGCATTAAGTAATGTGTACTGAAAACTTTTCTTGACTTGTGTAATCTCTGTTTTTTTAGCACCAATAAATCTTTCTTTCTTCTTTCTTTCTTTCTATATTATTTACATTAACATATCTAATATTGTTTACCACACTCCAGTTTACTCTCACAAAGAATGCCTGCAAATTATAATGTTTATTAAATTATTAAATTCATTTTTACTTACCTTTTTACTAGTTGCGGTTGGTAGGGATTGAACCTGCATGTGTTCGTTGTCTCGATTACAGTTCTGACGCTCATACCGACTGAGCTATCTAGGTGTCCGTTATTTTGGACGCTAAAAGTGGTATAGTAATGTGTGGGAAATGTATTTAATGAGATTATCAAGAATAATAAGTCATTTATTATGTGAAATTGAATTTCTAATAGAACTTTTGACAAACAACTTTATTTAAAATATTGTGTATTAATCATTCAAGTCCTTTTTTTTATTTTCTATTTGTGTTCCCAAACCAACATTTTTCCTGTTAGCATTTATATTTATTTATAATTATTTAGTGGAGTCAAATTGGGATTTTAATGTGAATTATCTGGTCAGGACAGTTTTTCTGTTTTAACGTGTTCAGGGGATCAACATAAGTTCACAGCTCAGTTTTGCAGTTTCTGCGAGGTGTGCGTATTGTTTATTTAAACAATTTAAATTTTTAGACCGTGTTTTCCATCGGTTTTCTTTGAATATCTCGAAATCCATAAGTCCTCTGGAAATCAATAAAAAGAAGAAAAATGTTCATTTTGAGTTGTACAATACAATTACATAAACTATAATTCATTCCAATTGTTATTATTATTTAAAAAAAATTGAACATTGCAAAATTATGCATTTTTAAACCAATCACTTATTTTAAAAATAATGGATAATGTTTAATGAAATTTTATAGCTCTTATGAAGTACAGTCACCACTTAAAATTTCAAATCGAAATGATCACTAAAACCGCTCAAATATACAATTGTTGCTAAAATTTTGCACCCTTGTGAAATCCTGCCATCAAGACCAAGAAATGTGTACGATGGCTCAAATTGTAGCATTTTATAAGTACTTGAAGATCACGGAGAAAAACATTTTTTTTCACAATTTAAACCCGCTTTATTGCAGTTGTTTATAGTTTTCGAAATTATAGTTATAAACAAATTCAAGTAACTCTGATTTTTTTATGAAATCAAAAACGATAAACGAGTAATGAAAGTAGATTAAAAAAGACAATTTTTGAACTTGCATTTGAAGCTGAGATACGTTAGTTTTTGCGTTTAGGTCACTTAAAAATAAACAAATCGATATTTCTTCTTGAAATTTGGGCTGGTTATTCTCCAATACTTATTTGAAGACAATCCATAGCTACAATTATTAAAATAACATCGAATAAAGCGGCTTTGAGAACATAATGCACATTTTCAATTTTTTTATATTTCTTTTAATTTTTGCATATTTCTTTTAATTTTTGCCACGAAAATGGCAACCTAACTTGAACAACTACTCTTATGTTCATGTATACAGCTTTGTAAAACTTTTAATATTACTGATACAATAAAAAAATATATTTCGCGAGCAGGATTTGAACTCGAGACGTCCGCTTCTTGAATAGAAAGTGCCTTAGCTATCTGGCGACTAAAGTCCAGTTTGTAAGAACATAATGTAACATTTAGACATATTTGGTGATTTTCGGATCTCTAACAAAATCCTCTTTCGGGCCTCTATACAGTATCTTTTAACAATTGTAACTTTGGATTATTTTCATGTAGCAGAGACATAATAATAGACATTGCAGAATTACCCGTCCAAATTTCAATAAGAAATATCGATTTGTTTATTTATAAGTATAAGTGACCTAAACGTAGAAACTAACGTATCTCAGCTCCAAAAATGCAAGTAGAGCATTATTTTTTTTTAAAGTTGGCTTTTTTAATCTACTTTCATTACTCCTTCACCGTTTTTTAATTTGCAATTGCAATTGCACTTTGTGATCTACTCTGAAGCCATTATAGTTTCTTGAAATGGTGTCTCTTTAGCTTCACACATGTAAATCACATTATTCCTTTGGTAGAAGCATAATGAGAGTTATTTGGAATAGGCAAATGCGAGTTACATTTTTATCCTTCCCGTGACGCTTTTGCGCTATTCATGTGAGTTACATAATAATTTTAAATGATGCCAATAAAATTATATAATGTGATCTCGTTGGGTATACATTTATTCAATTGGCATCTCTTTGACTTAACAAATGTAAATCAAAATGTGTTAGTCAATGGGCATTAATGCGATGTCTCAGAGAGGTCTGTGTTTGCTGGGATAGTCCATCTATCGCACTGAAATATTGTGTGTTCCACCGTATCTGTGTCCCCACAGTATATGCAACGGTCGTCTTCTCTTTTCCGATCCTGTTGGTGTATGCCCGAAAGGACCCGTGCCCGTAAGGAATTGGGTGAGGTAATAATCCGTTTCTCGGAATGGCGACTTTATCCAGATGGCTAGTTCTGGTATCAGCCTTTTTGTCCACTGCACGACCGATATCGTGTCATTCCACACTTGCTGCCATGCTGTGATAGATCTCTCCTTTGCTAGATTTCGAGTTGCCTGCAAGTGTCCCCACCTAACTCATGTATATAACGCCTTTCTTCTATCAAGATCTCGATAGGAACCACGCCTGTTACCACCTGTACCGCCCTAGTTAATACTGTGTGGTACGCACTCGCCACTCTCAGAAGCATACCACGTTGTACTCGTTCCAACATATTTTGATACTTTTTTACTCCCATCGCTTTGTACCAGATGGGGACTCCGTATAGGATTATGGAGTGGGCGACTCCACATAACACCTCCCTTTTCTTACTCCTTGGGCCTCCAACATTAGGCATTACTCGCATGAGCGCACCTGCTCTATCTTCCGCCATTTTTACTACATTAGCTATATGTGCGCCATATAGCTCTTGTTTATCGAAGGTGATACCTAGGTATTTAACCGATTTATGCGGCGCGAGTTTCAGCTTTCGCCCCTCCGTCCATTCGTTTATATCCTCTAGAGCTATGTTCACCTTATGTTTGAGGTCATCCCCATTGTCAGCAGTCACCACAAGGGCCAAGTCGTCAGCAAAACCTACTACGTTGACGCCTGCTGGTACGTTCATCCTAAGTACTCCGTCATAGTAAATGTTCCACAATATCGGCCCCAGGTAGCTAGCTATTAGTTTCACCAGGTAGTCTGGTATTTCCCTTCTTCGTATTTCTTCCATGATCAGGCTCCATTGTGCAGAGTTGAAGGCATTCTGTACGTCGAGCGTAATAAGCGCACACCACCTGTTATCTGTGCCCCTCGCAAGTTCGCTGACCACTTGTAATGCCTGTATCGTCGATCTCCCTCTGCGAAAACCAAATTGGTTAGGGGCTAAGCCTTCCCCTTGCTCCAGTTGCTCCTCCAGTCGCTCTCTGATCAATATTTCGTACAATTTACCTAAGGTGTCCAGTAGGCAAATTGGCCTATACGATGATGCCATCTCTGGTGGTTTCCCTGCCTTCCATATTAGAACCACCCTTGCTACTTTCCAGATGTTAGGGAATTCCTGATTAGCTAAAAGCTGGTTATGTCTCAGGTAGCAAATCTGGGGCTATAGCCGCTACATCCATGACTACTTCCACCGGGATGCGATCTAACCCCGGGGCCGTGCCCTTTTTCATTTTCTCGATAGCCGCTTTTAGTTCCTCCTCCATAAAGGGAGGAGGTTTCTCGATAGCCGGGAACCTCATTCTCCTATCATTGTATTTGGGAAAGAGGCTTGAAATTATCTCCTTTTTTTTCTCCTTCGTTAATTCCAGTGGTTGATAGCTTACTAGTAATTTTACCTCTATTTTGTATCCATCTCCCCATATATCCCTGTTTAGGTCTCCGCAAAGGTCATTCCAGTGCTTTTTTTTGGAAGCGTTGATCTTTTTTAATTCCTTTTTTTTTATTCCTATACTGCTCCTTGTGGTTTAGATATCTTGGGTCATCGGCCGGAATCCTGCCTATGATCCTCGTGAGTATCCTTCTTGCTGATATGCATTCGACCCGCTTATCCTCGATTTCGGTGCTCCACCAAAAGGGGAGTATAGCTCTTACCCTTCCTCTCCTCACTGTGCTCGCATCATGTGCCGACCTTATAATATCGACACACGCTGTTGGAGTGCTCCCCATATGAGCTGCCCCTTCGATGCGGGCTCTTAATTCTGTCTCAAAACGCTGTTTGTCTACTAAGACTTTCTGATGTTCTTTTTGCCAGCTGTGTCCAGCACCTACCACATCAAACTTAATATGTCGGTGATCGCTGAGAGTTTCGGTGTCTAAGACCTCCCAGTTCACCACTGTCCGGACTGCTCTTTCTGTTACGAAGGTAATATCTATGTAGGAATTACTCGCTCCTCTTTGGAACGTGGGAGTTCCCCCTCTGTTTACCGCCACTATACCTAGCTCTGCCGCCCATTCGTTAAGCAATCGACCTCTGCGGTCCGTAACTGGGGACTTTGCATTAAAATCTCCCATTATTATTTTCTCCCCCTGGATTTCCTTTATATCGTCTCCCAGTGCTTCGAGGGACTCCTTATATTCTCCAAGAGGAGCGTTTGGAGAAAAGTAACAATATATTAGGGATATCTTTTCCATAGTCAGGCAGATGTAGCCATCCCTCCTGGTCACTTCTCTTATCTCGATGTTCTTGTTACGTCTGTACACCGCCACATCCTTGCGGTTGTCGACGATCCATCCTGGCTTTTTTATAACACTAAGATTTGGCTCACTGGACATGATCAGATCGCCTTTAATTTCGACCCTGGTTGCAAACGCCATGTCGTGTGCAACTCGTGACCTATTTAGGTTAGTCTGTAAGATCCTTAATTTAATTTAGAGTTTTGAGTCCTCCTCCCTTTTTCTCTGTCTCTCTTATCCTCTTCCTAAAATGTGGACATTTGGTGGAATCCGCTCTATGTCCGTCCACCTTGCATTTTGTGCAACTTTCCACACAGTTCGACTCGCTGGTACAAGACAATAACACAGTCCAAGCAATAAACAGTCCAGCCTCTCCAAATACTACTGTAAAACAAAATTTTTTATACCAGAGACTTTCTCAAATAATTACCTAAATATTCTTATGAAAATAATTACCATGTTAAAAACTGTGATTTCAATATTTGTCTTGTAAACGTTCAAGGTCTTTTAAATAATTTTAATCTAGTTGAATTATTTCTAAATAAACAAAAAATTGATGTCCTGGATTAACGCCAATGATATAGGAAATCTTCACATTGAAGGTTATAATGTATTTATTATTCTAGAACTAATCGCATACTTAGTGGCTCTATAATTTTAGCAAACACTGACACTGTTGCTACTGACATATTACAAGTGAAAAATCTTTCAATTGAATGCCACATCGAAATATGTGCCATACTCTGCCAAATAAGTAACGTCAATTCTTACAGTGTACAGACCACCAAAAGGTGACATTCATTCCTTTATTGACAATTTAACAGAAGCTCTTAACATAGCCTCTAGTAAGTTAAAATACACTGTTGTTTGTGGTGATCTAAACAAGTCATTTAAATACCAAATTGTTACTTGACGTTTTCAATTCTTTTGACGTAAATGTACTAAATCTAGGTGATACTAGAATGTTTACAAACAAAAATGGTCATACAAGCTGTATAGACTGCAAGGTCACAACCATCCCCAGTCCTTCTTTTGTTTGTGAAATACTGGCTCCAAACATTGCCGATCATTTCGCACGTATTTTAAGGCTGAAACAGTTAAAAATACAACAAGACAACGTGATCAAGAAACCAATAAATAAAAGAGCATTAAGTAAAAACAACATGAACGAATTTCGTACCAGGCTGCTTCAAGTAAACTAGTCCAATTTACTTAACTTAAACATGAATAATGCATTTTCTTATTTTGCCGAAAATATCATGTTAGTGGGAAAAAGATACAGAGTCAATATCGAGTTTTGGTTATTGTCAATTAGTGTAGAATTAAGAAATATGCATAACATTAGTGTTGGCGGCAATGATAAATTCTTCAGTAAAATATGTTTAGTTACTTTTAAAACTTACCAGTTGGC
Source organism: Rutpela maculata (assembly GCA_936432065.2). NCBI lineage: Eukaryota > Metazoa > Arthropoda > Insecta > Coleoptera > Cerambycidae > Rutpela > Rutpela maculata. The sequence goes on along the minus strand of OW386292.2, from coordinate 123,941,605 downwards.
AATACACAGTCAAATAAAGAGTTGTAAGGGAAAGTGTTTGGCGTTGTGATTTCAAGAGATAAAAAGGTGTTTTAAATAAATCAGGAAACAGAAAAATACAGAGACTACGAAATTTAACATTCCACAAACCTCACGTAACAATTAGAAAGAGAGAATACAAATTTAATATTAAACTAACCAAAGCAAAATTTTATAATTCCGCTGCCAACAAAAGAAAAGAAACCTGGAATATTGTCAACTCTAAACTAGGCAGAACTACTTGTAAAAAAGACATATGTATTAATCATAATTCACAAAAAAATAGAAAATGCTAGTGAAGTCACTACCGCATTTGCACACCACTTTTCTTGTGCAGCCACAGAGAGCATTCTTAATCATTTTGGGGAAAATCTATCACTGCCGTGTACGAAAATGGTTAAAAAAAACTTTCAAAATCCGTTTAACACACACTGTTACGAAACAGGAAGTCCTAGAAACCTTAACACAAGTAAAAAATAAAAAAACATCCGGGATCGATGAACTGTCTGCTTTATCTATACTAAATATAATTGATATCATTATTCAACCATTTGTTTACTTGATAAACCAATCAATTTTTCAGGGGCAATTCCCAAACCTATTTAGGACTGCTCTAATTGTGCCACTACATAAAAAGGGCAATACTGATGACATTGAAAACTACAGGCAAATATCGTTGTTAAACACACTATCCAAATTATTAGAAAACATTTTTTGCAATCGCTTGTCAACCTAACTCAAGTCCAACACGGATTTAGGGCAAATAAATCTACCGAAACAGCCACATGTCAAATGCTAAATTATATTTTTGAAAGTTTGGATAATGGTAAACTAGTCGTTTCATTGCTTTTCGATCTATCGAAGGCATTTGACACAATATGCTCAGAATTTCTAATCAGTAAACTGTCAAAAATAGAACTTCCATTAAATATTTTGAACTGGATCAAGTCGTACATGGAGGGGCGAAATATGATCATAGATGTTAATGGATCCAGGTCCAAAGAACACAATGTCAAATTAGGAGTTCCCCAAGGCTCTGTTCTGGGCCCACTACCCTTTCTAATGTGTATAAATGACTTACCTGATCATATCACCAGTGGACTAGTCACAATGTTTGCGGATGACACCACTATCACTGTAGTAGCTGATACTCACAAGAAATGAAATCCACAGTGAGTAATATCAATGAATGAATTTAGCGCCTGGTGCCAATGCAATCGGCTTATACTAAATATCTCTAAAAGCACAGCCATAAATTACTTTATAAGGAAAGGCATGCCAAATAACGCATATCGAGCTCCACATATTAACTTCACAGCGAGAACGTAAAATTCTTAGGCACTTATATAGACAACAGACTTACTTGTGACGCTCATGTCGAAAATGTCTGTGCAAAATTAAGTAAGGCATATTATGCCATCAGACAAATTAAAGACTGTCTTAATAGTCAGGGTTGCTAAACATTTACTATGCGATGGCGTATTTCCGTATGTGTCTAAACATAACCAGTTGGGGTTGCGCTCGAGAAATCCAGAGGGTGTTCAATTTCCAAAAACGGTTAATTAGGCTAATTTTTAATCTGGATAGCAGGGAAAGCTGCCGACAAGTGTTTACAGACCATCAAATTCTCACCGTACCCTGTATCTACATTTTTAAATGAGTTTTTTTTGTTAAACAAAATAAACATTTACACCTAATTCATCCACACATGACCATGATACTAGACATGGTCATTTATTACGTATCCCACACCACACATCAACCTATAAAAAATCACCCACTTATAATTGCAACACATTCTACAATAATTTGTCAGCAGATATTAGGAATGCAAAAAGTATCTCCGTGTTCAAAAATAAATTAAAAAACCTACTGATAAGTGGAGCATTCTATAGCACTCGTGAATATATGGAACAAGCCAATGAATAGCTTTAAACATATTATTATTTCACTTTTTTGACACGCCATATATTCCACGTGTATTCGGACAATAGTTTTGCCGTTGCTTGCTGCTATTGTTGCCATTGCCACCGTTACTAGTATATATATGTATATTAGCGTATCTGTTTTCATGTATTTATCTGTTTTTCTCTCTCTATGTATCTTATGATTATGTTTAAATTTGACTTGGACTGGACCAATTGAGAGCCATTAGTGCAAAATGATTGCAATCGCGAACTTTCCATACGAAAACAAAATTTGGATAACAAAATCATAGTTATCCGTAGAACTTGTTCCAATTCAATTGTTATTACATATCGTTACATATATTAAATTACAGTCATAAGGGTCATAAGGGCTCTGATTGCAATCCTTATCACTTATCATTAGACCACAAAGGGTTAAAATATATTTGAAAATAAATTATAAAATATTTAATTAGATACTTAGATATTAATTTGTAAGAAATTTATCATTCGTCAAACTAGGATTTCAGAGATTTAAAATAGCACAAGGAAGAATAAAGATATCATGAGTAATTGGCATTATATTCACTAGCAACTAAATATTTACAATTTTTGCTAATTTATTTCCTTCCCAAGTAGCATTTTAAGCAACATTTTGGCAAACGTTTCTAACAAATTGTGTTTGTTACCATGTCTAAAATGGGAGCTGTTTCCAACATGTTCCCATACATTTCCGACACGTGTATAATTTCTTATGGTTATACAGTACATGTTTCTATTGTGGTGGCACTAGGCGTTTCTTTGATGGTTTCGAAAATAAAGAGAAACATGTTTCAAATTTGTAGCTCACCGATTTATACACAAATGTATCGATGCTTTATTATATTTTGTATTGATTCATTTCCATACACACGTTTTTACAATGGGAACAAATGTGTGCAGTCAGTTCCGGAAAATTTTATTATCTTTCACCTAATAAGAATGTGTTTCAATATTGCGCATATTTCTTATTACTTTTCAATATGGAAACGATTTAAGGCACACATAGGATAATAAAAGTAACATGGTGATATAATACCTATAATGTGAAAAGGTTGTCGTCATTTTTTAGCCATGTCTGACCTGAAGTGATGTGCGGAAAGAATTTTATCCATTATTTGGCGAAGATACTTCGATATTTTCAATGGGCCTCACAAATATAAACATTTCGAATATATTTCTTTATTAAATATAAAAATTTATAGGTTATAAAATATACTTTTTTCGAATAATGTGGTAATAATGATTTTACCAAATTATAAATATTAATTACTGATCTTTGATATTAAGCATTTGCCTACGTTTTCTTTTAAAGACTAAAATAGCAAAACGTCAACAATTATAACCAAAATGGCTACAGAAGCAGTTCTGCAAATGTTTCGAAAATTTAGATCATATTTTATGAAAAGAAACTTGATTCTCTAATGTATCCACTTGGTTCCGATTACTGTAGCATACTAACCCTGAAAGAAACTTGTTTCGAAACTTTTTTGGAAATGTTAACGATCATCTTCTTACAGAAACAATTTTCTCTTTGTTTCGGCGTTGATTGAAGAGTCTATAAGATACGCAACTATACGGCCAAAACCGTTCCTATATGTTCATCTCGCTCATCACGCTTCTCCCATACGTCCCTATCCACATATTGTTCGTTGACTTGTGGTGCCACCGCGCGGTGTTATTTTGCGCGAACCGCGAATAGAAATACTGGACGTTGATATCCAGCGAACGAGGGTACATAACATATTTATTAAGTTATAATTCTCTACGCAGGTTGTAGACCGGCGCAATCAGTGCCGGCGTCAGGGCATTTGGCACCTGTAGCAAACAGTTGCTTGCCGCCCTGATAAAAAACATTTACAAGTTACTACTGTTAGGACAAATTTATTAATAAAAACTTACAAACAAAAATCTCAGATAAATAATTCTTTCACTAGTTTCACTTAAAATTCAAAAACAAGAGAAACCTTTAAATATCAATTATTGTCGCATTTCATCTTTTAAGTCGCCACGTTGTGCGCTGTAACAATCGTATTTTGTTCGAAATTGCAATTGTTCCTTGTCCTCGAGACCCATTTGGGGTTCAAAAAATGTTTTTTTTGAGATTTTTGTTCAATTTTGAATTTCTGAAATTTATAAAAATGTGATAAATTAAAAATATTTTATTTTGCTATTCGGTTCAGCTTCATGGAATAGTATTTATGAGTACGTTTAAGACCTCCCAATTTTTTAAAATAATTAGAAAAAAGAATATGCAAATGTCGAGGATGGTGTTTTTGATCTTTCAGCGCTTGCGTAGCGAGAACGGTAATAAATACGAAAATGCACCGCACTTTTTTTTGTACAACATGGAATTTTCTACAAACAAGTCCGCGAGGGCATATTCTTATCTACTATAGTTTTCGAGCTACAGGTGCTCACGTGTAAGCATAAAAATGACTGTTTTTTACGCTACTCTGCAAGTGGCATTGGCGACTTAATTAACAAACAAAAAAATTAAGAAAACGGCGATGCTAATAGTCAAATTTAAATTACACAAAACATAATGAGTAACTTCTGTTTAAAACTGTTTTTTATACGATGCATAATATTAATAATGGAGTTACAAGTATTAAAAAAATGTTGAAATAAAATAAAAAAATAGTTAAATATTCTTTGTGTTATTGAAATGTATGTACAATTGTACAGAAAAAAACACTAATTAATAAAAATATGCGGCAAGTTCCAGTTATATAGAAATTAATGAAAATGAAAAATTACACTTTTCGGTCCTAATATTAATTGTTTATATGTGATAAATAAAAACAAAATGATATGTCAATAATAGATACATTTTTTTAAGAAAGAAAATTACTTCCTAAAAGGTGGAAAAGTTCAAATGTACGATTTTTTTAATGTTTTTTGCATTAAAAAACGCATATTTAAGAAAAATGAAGGACGCCATCGTGCAGAGCGATCAGAAATTCATAAATAAAAAAATCGACCACAACTTCTCATTGGACAAATAATATTTAACTGCTTTAACGGGCTGCTTGGAGAACAGCGCGAAAAACAGTTACTTTGAGGTTTGCGCGCGGGCGCCTTTGGCATGTGAGCCATAATAGATAAAAATATGCTCTCAGGGACTTTTTTGTACAAAATTCGATGCTTTATAAAAAGTGCATTGTGTCCCATTTGTGCGATACTTTATCGCCTCGAAAACTATGCTCTCGAAAAAGTAATACCTACTTGTAATAAAAAAAAAAATTAACCAGTCTTTCCGCAGATATTCAAATTAAGTTAATTACTTCCACATCCAGTGGAAGTATAGTAACGACAAAAAAATTTAAAAAAATTTTTATTGTTCAAATAGGCTTAGAATGTCGTGAAACGTCGAGATTTTAAGTTTGAGCGAAAAAAAAATTCTGTCTGTCGGTCTGTAACTTTTTTTTGTGCGCACGTTTACTCTGGAACCGTTTGAGATATTGACTTGAAATTTGGTACACGTATGTACTTTAACGAGATCTGGAACTAGATTATATTTTGATCTAGTTCTGTCGAAGGGTTGGGGGTAAATTGGGGTAAATTTGGGGTAAATAGGTCAATCAAGCAGGTAAGAGTCCATAAAATTGGTATTTAGTATATACAAGAGAAGCTAAGGTCTCTAAAAAATGTTTGGCATTAGCCACCCCCATTACCACCCTATCCATCCCTATCCATCCCCTTATTAAAGGGGATGAACAAAAAATTGTGATTTAGTGTTTGTACAGGAACCAGAAACCTCAAAATATTTTTTTACTTCATCCACCCCCCACTATCACCCCCCTATCACCACCCCCCACCCCACTACCGATGTGGGGTATCGTTTTATGGGTTTTTGGGGTAGAGGATTTCAAATATTATATTATTAAAGTTCCATAAACAATTATTTTCACATACAAAGTTTTTTCGTTGTGAGTGACTTGGATAGAGAATCTGGATGTGGAAGTAGTGATTCCTTGGGCAGCGGTTTTTTTATTATGTTTACTAATTATTACTCTTTTTCCCAATAAAATCGCTTTTTCGTTTTAATTATTAAAAAAAGCAATTACAGAGAAAAGCCTATAAACAAATAAATAACTTTAAATGAACCCATCACTGCAGTAGCAGTATATTTGGGAGAGGATAAAAAATATTTTTGTACAAATTGGTTATTACAGTTCAGCAGAATTAAAGAAGGGAATGGTGTAAACCCGAAAAATATTGCAACATGTAATATTTTTGCGGCAGTAGTAAAGGAAAATGTCATCTAAAACATATTCAAAATTTACTAGGGTGAAGACGGTTAAGAAAGGTGCAAAATGGATAATTTTGTGATATCTTAAAAATAACAGTTTCATCATAAAATGTCAATATGCCTTTTACTTCCACATCCAGTGGAAGTACAACAACGACAAAAAATGGCATTTAGTAAATACAAGAGAAGTCAAGGTCTCAAAAAATTTAACCATGGGGGGGAATAAAATTGTGAGTTAGTGTGTGTACAAGAACCAAAGGCTTCAAACATTTTTTTTTACTTCATCCACCCCCACCCCCACTACCGATGTGGTATATCGCTTTATGAGTTTTTGGGGTAGGCGATTTCAAATATTATATAATTAAAGTTCTATAAACAATTATTCCCACATAGTAGAGTGCAAATATAGTATCAAAATATTTTTCGATTTGAGCGACTTGGATAGAACATCAGGATGTGGAAGTAGTGATTCCTTGGGCAGCGGTTTTAACATTTTAAAATGAAAACCGCAGCCCAAGGAATCACTACTTCCACATCCAGATTTCCTATCCAAGCCTCTCAAAACGAAAACACTATATTTGCACTCCACCATGTGGAAATAATTGTTTATGTATATTTATTAAAAAACGATATGCCACATCGATAGTGGGGGTTGGGGTGGTGGTAGGAGGTGATACGCGGGTGGATGAAGTGGAAAATTTTTTGAGGCCTTTGGTTCCTGTACACACTAAATCACAATTTTTTTTTCACCCCCTTTAATAATCGCGTGGGGGGTGATGATGGGGGTAGTTAATGCCAAAAATTTTTCTAAGAATTTAACTTCTTTTATATAATAATAAACTAAATACCAAATTTTATGGACTCTTACTTGCTTAATTTACCTATTTTCCCCTCATTTATCCCAATTTACCACTCAACCCTTTAACAGAATAAGAACAAAATATAACCTAATTCCAGATCTCGCTAAAATACATATGTGTACCAATTTTCAAGTCAATATCTTAAACGGTTCCAGAGTAATCGTGCACCCAAAACGTCAGAGACCGACGCGATAGAAATTATTTTTTGCTTCAACTTAAAATCTCGACATGTCATAACATTCTAAGCCTATTTAAATAAATGTTTTCAAAATTACTACACTTATACTGGAAGTGGGAGCAATACGTAGAAAATGGCATGACAAAAATATAAACAATCATAATGTGCCGTAGAGTACACGGTGGAAGTAATCTACTTCAAGCACTTTCTTTGAGGAAACGCATCTATACTGCTCGAGGTAACCCACTGCGCATCCGTTTTACTCGAGGAAGCCCACTGCGTATCCGTATAGGTAGCCTACTGCGCATCAACAGTACCTACTCAAGGAAAGCCACTGCGCATCCATTATACTCGAGGAAACCTACTACGCATCCATACCACCCGAGATAACCAACTTCGCATCCAAACTACTCGAGGTAACCCACTGCGCATCCATGTTACTCGAGGAAACCCAATGCGCATCCATACTACTTGAGGTAACCTACTGCGCATCTATTTTACACGTGAAAACCCACTGCGCATCCATACTACTCAAGGTAACCCATTGCGCATCCATTTTATTCGAGGAAATCTACTGCGCATCCATATTACTTGGAGTAACGTACTGCGCATCTATAGTACTCGAGGAAAGCCACCGCGCATCCATAGTACTCGAGGAAATCCACTGCGCATCTATATACTACTCGAGATAACCCACTTATTAAAGAATAAAGAAAATAATAGAAACACCGAACAGGTTGCATGGTATTTTAATTGAAAATCGTAGAAGCTAGATACACACGCAAGGACGCGTTGCTATATCCTCATCTATCCTTGAACCATTGGTATCAATTTAGCAACATGTTTATAAACCTTAAAATTCCACATCCACGTTTTCTATCCAAGTCTCTCACAAAGAAGAAAAAAATTGCACTCCACTATGTGAAAATTATTTATGAAACGTTAATAACATAATATTTGAAATCGCCTACTCCAAAAACCTATAAAACGATATGTCACATTGGTAGTGAGGGGTGGTGGAAGGGGGTGGTAGAGGGGGCAAATGAAGTAAAAAATATGTTGACGCTTTTCCACCCCCCTTTAATAGTGAGGAGGGGGTGGTAATGGGAGTAATTTTTTAAGCCCTTATCTTTTCTTATATATACTAAATACCAATTTTATGGACTCTTACGTGCTTGATTTACTTATTTACCCCCCTTTATCCCAATTTACCCTTCAACGGAATAAAATGAAAATATAATCTAGTTCCAGTTCTCGTTAAAATACATACGTGTATCAAATTTCAAGTCAATATCTTTAACGGTTCCAGAGTAAACATGCGCACAAATAAGTTACGGGCAAACAGAAATTTTTTTTGCTCAAATTTAAAATCTCGACGTCTCATGACATTCTAAGCCTATTTGAACAATGACAGTTTTTTAAATTTTTTTGCCGTTACTATACTTCCACTGGATGTGATTGATGTGAAAGTAATAAAATTCACTCTATCACGTTGTGCGCATTTGTGATGCACATGGTACATGGAACTTTTACTTAATTTTCTTTGTTATGTATTATTTAATATTATATCAAAATGGTTTATTTTACTGGGAAAAAAAATGTTTTATGTTGCCAGCAGCTCATTGGGTTTTTATATTTAATTGTTATGAAAATAAACAGACAGGCAGGCAGGCAGAATTTTTTTTTTCGCTCAAACTTAAAGTCTCGATGTTTCGTGATATTCTAAGCCTATTTGAACAATCAAAATTTTAAAAAAATTTTTTGTTACTATACTTCCACTGGATGTGAAAAATTATACTATGTTTGGCTTCTCAAATATTTGCGATAAATCGAAAATAAACGCATACTCCCCTCTCATTCTCCAAAATCCCATCATTAACAATAAAAATGTCGCGTCGGCCTCTTGTCAACAATGTATCGACTAGACTGATAATAAGGTGGCAAAGAAATATAAAGATAAATCACGTCTACAGAGAATTATCGTATACCATATTACGCCTTTCTTTCTCGATGTATTACATATTAAACACATTGTCCGAATATTAAATTTATTGCATCTTACCGAAGACGAAGATACATTTTCAATTTCACTGAATTGGGAAAGATTTTTAAGATTTTACAAACTAATATAGGTTTGTTTGCAGGCTATATGAAATTTCACTTTGACTTTTCCACTTAAAATATTTTCCTCTTGTTGCAAAATCTTTTGGACACAAATGTCTCGCCTTTTTACCGTGGCATATATAATTGTTTTTACTCCTTGCAATCTAGGATTTTGTCTCACTAATTTGTCATTATCTTTCAAAGTTTGTCCACAGAATAAACATTCCATTGTTAAGCACTAAATAATATGTAATAACTCAATAAAAATAACTAATACTCATTTGCATTCACATTACATAAAGAAAAGTTTGTTTCTAACTGGCATAATATAATATAAGATTACTTGTATTAAATAGTCCACACTTGCCGGACATCTAGGCCTCTAGGATCGAAAAACTCAGCTTTAAATAACAAAATTTCGAAAACTATAAGTCGTAGAGACCTGATTTTTGTTTTAAAAACTTCCTTGAGGTGTAGACTTTATTTCATACGCAGATGGTATGTCAAAATTCCTTAAAATAAAAAAGTTTTTCGCTTACTGAAAAAAGCGCTGCAAGGGAAGTAAATGTTCAAGTTTTACCTCGTTTTACAGAAAAATTAGATTTTCCATATAAACAAAATTTAAGCAGTGACCTTCGCCCACATTTCCTCCATCAATTAAAAAAAAATACGTATAATTATCTCAATTGGTTCCGGAGATATCACGAGGGATGTGTGAAAATGTAAGAAAAATTAATTTTGACAGATTTATAACATTTTTCGTCATAAAAATAGTTTGACCTCCCAAAAAATATTGTAATTGGACATTACAGATGGCCAAGGACCTAATCTATCATGCTGTGAAGGTCCCATGTGGTTGTACCTTCAAAAATTTTTTTTCAAGAAGGAAGCTACTTTTTCCTCGTTTTACGGTGCACTAATACAACAAATGACACGAACCATGCGAGTGCTATCAGCCGTCTGAGGGACTGAGATTGACGAGATTGCTAGACCCCAATGTCGGTGGCGCCTAACTATACCACAGACCCTGCCCGCGCTATGATATTAAGTACACGGCTGCATCTCTATAAGGACTCTTCACTCAACGGTTTCGGTTTGGTTTCGGAAAGGTTGGCAACATGTGAACAATGGCCGGCAGCCGGCTGTGTTGCCCGTGCATTCTGGCAATTTCGGTACAGTACACGGTCAGTAAACTATAGTTTAATGACCGTGAGTGCAGTATTCGGTTAATGGTTAATTGATTATTTATCTTTTGACATTCCACAGCAACTTTTTTAAAAGTCACTCTTAGTTTCACAATTCTTGTATACTTTAAACAGGTTGTAATGCCTGGAAGAATGTTTAAATTGTTTGGTTTTTCCCATTTTGCATCTTTAAACTTCTCTATTCTTTTCTCTACCAGTATAGATAGATAATAGTAAAATGTGAGGTTATAATACCTAACTCTATTAAAATAGTTCATGGTTTTGATTAATAATCTATTTTGTGGTGACATGTTCTCATTACATTCATGGAAAATAATGGAAACAGTTTGGAAACATTTGGAGACATAAGAATGTTTCATACAATTTCAATAATGTATCGACACAAGTTTATAATTTAGAAACGATTAACAGATGCTGCAGTATGTTTCGAAAATGTGTTCAAACACTTGTTTTGGAAAAAAATTATATATAAAAGTGGAAACCGTTGCTAAACTGTACCATAATATTGTTGTGCTATCTGTAAAAGGTAAAAAAATGGTAAAAACTTCAGAAAAAATGTTGGAAATTTACGGAAACCTTTGTATCTTCCATAAGTATCGAAACAGTTACAAAACTGTTTCCCACTACACTAAATTTGTTCCTAAACTGTGTCTAAAAATGCTACTTGGGTTGGTTTGTTCTTTCAATATAAACCCTGTAGTCCCTTGAGGTCAACCAGAAAATGGCAAAAAACCCAAAAGTTCTGCGACTGGATCGCAAGACATCTTCCCTTTTTTCGAGGGAGGGGAACACGATGGTTACGATATTTTCCGACCTGCCCTCCAACCTGGAAGGTCCAAATCATCCTAAACCGGAAAAACCAACCTATTTCCGATTTTCCAGTGCTAGGCATTTTTTATCGGAAATTTTTTTTAACGAAAGTTGTTCGCAATTGTCCAAATCCAAAATTTAATCAAAAATATTGAAATTTTGTTTAAAATATTGTCCAATCCGAAAGTATCAGTTAAATGGATTTTTTTTTTTTTTAAATCATGACAATTTTGCTTGAAATTAAACTCAAACTGGTCAGATAGTTGTCAAGTAATTAGTAATCTTTTTTATATTTTTTAAGTTTATCAATTTTTTTTAAATTTTCCAATTTTTTATTTTGATGAAATATTGGATATTTGGTTTTTGGATAATTCTGAACAACTTTCATTAATAAAAAATGCCTAGCACCGGAAAATATAAAAAAGGTTTGTCCGGTCTAGGGGTAGTGGTTGGAGAGTAGGTCGGAAAATATTGTTACCATCGTGTTCCCTGCCCTCGAAAACGTTGGGGTATGTCTTGTGGTCCAGTCGAAGAGCTTTTACTTCAAGAGACTACTGGCACATTTCACTTTACAAACAATGGGAATACGTTATATAACCCCACCGGGGATTATACTTTGCTAGGCGGCAGCTCTCTCGTCGGAGGCTTTGGGGGTGGGTAAGGATCTTTGGAAAATTTAATTCTAAAGTCTTCAATTATTTAAATAGGCGCCACTTAATCTTGTTTTAGTTAAGACCAAGAAAAAATGCTTATCCTAGCCTTTTGGGTTTGCGGGTGTTGCAAAAAAATAAAGTCAAGGTTGGGTCCTCAAATTAGATTTAATAATAAAAATGTATCACAATAAGGTATCCTTATGGGGTAAGAATGTGCTCTACGAGCATCAAAATGCTTAATACTTATTTCATTTAATTTTACAAATGGTCCGCTTTTTGGCCCCCTCAAATAGTACTATTTGCGGTTCACAGTAGCTGTGGAACTTATTAAAAATCGTAATATTAACGAAATTATCTGACTTAAATTAGGTGTAAAATTGGCTTGGTAATTTAGCAAACAAATTCCTTGAAAGATTGGTAAATTTATAATTCAACGCCGTCGTCTCACACGACGTTTATTGTAAAATCAGAGGCTGGAATTTCACGTCGCCGTTTCTGAGTAAATAGAAAAAACAGTCTGACCTTATTTTTAATTTGTCGACACCTCACAGTACCATGGACATCCAGGGCAATTCCTTATTTACATAACGTGTTACAACCATGTGTTCTCATCAGGGTAAGCGACCTAGCAGCCGGGCGGCATGCTTCACGTGCGACCGTGGTTATCCAATAGCCGGTTGAATAATCGAATCACACAGCGCTTCCAACCATATAACCGTATTACAGCTCAAATTACATAGATCCAGGATCATACAATCATTAAATATTAAACAGCAAGTCTACAGAATACGAGTTAAGAATTCGAAAATTCCAAGGTGCAAGTTACAAAATGCAAGTTAGCCATGTGCAAATTTACCAAATTCAAATTAACCAAACGTAAGTTAGGCCGGCAAATCTACAAAACAAGAAATATTGTTATCGTTACTGCATACGAGGAACAATTAACAAACCGCCTACACGGCGAAACAAATTTAGACGTACCTTCTCGCAGAATGGCCCTTCTTTTAAATATAATTTAACAAAATTCTCTAGCCATGTGCTCGGTGCCCCAACAGCTTCTTAAATGGCCGTTACTTCCTTCCAAACTCTTTTTTCCACAACCGAATCCATGTATGTTGGAAACCCGTAATGAAAAACAATTGGTATTTAAAATTCATACATTGCGCAATGACGCGCTCACCCTATACCGACAGTGCGCTTAGCTGATAACCTGATTCTAAACTAAACGTAAACAACTAACATGGCTGTTTCTGTCCGAAAATTGGCGTAAACAAGTGTTAACTGAGAAACTTATGACTTTCATGTAAATATATCCCAGACATAAAGTGTTTGAAAACGCACACAACGTTACGCGGCACATTTTACAATACTGGGAAAAGGTTTTACTACTGCTTTGCTCTGTTTTAGACAGATTTAGATAGGTATAGTAATAATAAGGTAACATGCTACTTCCTTAAATTAACCGAATCAAACTTTATACCATAAAGATATAATTATAAATGCGTTGTGTCGCTCCTATGAGCTCAATGAAGAAATGTTCCTACCACTTACGTACAGGACAAGGTAAGGTATACCAAAAAGGAACCATGCATACAGGGTTCGCCCCAAAAAGTACTATTTACCCGTTACAGTTAATATCGATATACTTTAATGTCATTCAAAAGACCACATTGTCTTACAAAATACATGTTAAACAACACATTATCCCCAGTTTCTCTCCTAGTTTTACAGTTTAATGACCAGTGATCGGAATTTGGTTGAGATTCCAGTGGTGCATATATAGGTATAAAATTTTACATAAAAAAATTAAATTTAAGTTTGTTCTTTCTTACAAAATTAAATCAAAATGAAATGTAATACGAACCTACCTTATGAGTTTCTCATTTATTTTGGCATAATAGAACATATATACACATATTTCACAAATAAATTGTTATAAAACCGTACAGCACTTTCAAGTTTCAAAATTTATATTTTTATTGAGTATTCATAGTTTTAAAGTATATAGTAAGTATTTTTTCTAAATTGTCAGGTGAAAGACGATTTCTTTTAACAGTAAATATCCACTTTAACAAAATAGCCAAATCAAAATAAAATTCGTCCTTTGAAACTCTCTTTTCCTTTTTTGTATTTCACTCGTGTGTGTAGCTATTTACATGTTTTAAAACAGTAGTTAAATGTACGCTTAATGTGACATCACAAATATTACTAACTATTTTCTCACCATCAAAATGTAATTCTTCATAAGGCTTAATCCACTTCTCGACCGTACTTTTCCTCGGACGTGGCATGGTTCTTTCACAAACAATTATAAACTGAACCCTCAGCCGAGAAGACATGCGTAATCACCTGATCAAGCGGTAACCTGATTATTGTAGTGTTCACGTGTTGCCAACGTGCATTTGTTTACGCGCTCCGTTTCTTTAACTTCATTAGCGTTTTTTTTTTTTAATAAACAGATTATATAATTTATATTCATATTATATGAAAAATAAATGAAAATTAATTTATTTTTCACCGAACTAAAAATGCATGCATATTTTAATAAATCCTTGTAACGACGCACATGGAAATCTCAACCAAATTCCGATCACTGTTAATGACAGGGGCATCGCGGACGCTAACTGCAATCGCCAATAAATAGTCCGCTTTTCATTGCAAATGGACTTGCAGTTTAACAGTTTATGTAAAAACTGAACAATGTAATTTAATTAGGTAATATAAAGGATTAATTAGGCAAATTTGAAACGCAATATATTAAATACAAGAAAGGAAAAGGGAAAAGTATCAATTACAAGTATGTCTGATGGCGAATTATCTATCACTGATATCTATCAACGCCTGGAAAATTTAATTAATTTGACGTCTGGCGAAATAAAAAAGGAATTAAAAAACTCAATAACAGAACTAACTAAATCATTAGAGGCGACAAATGCAAAAATAAACAAGTTAGAAGAAGAAAACAAACACCTAAAGAACCAACTAGAGAGAACGGACAAACAGCTAAGAAAGAACAATATAATCCTCTTTGGTATACATGAAGAAGAAAATGAGGAATTATATGGAAAAGTAATACACTTTTTCGAAAGTTCACTAAAAACTAAAATAAGTGAAGCAGATATTGACCATATCTATAGAATCGGCAAAGGACAACACAGACCTATCATAATAAGACTGATTAGCTACATCAAAAAAATTCAACTATTCAAAAACACAAAACTATTAAAGGGTAGTAAATACGCGATAGCAAATGACTTAAATGAAAAAGAACGATACCAACAAAAGATCTTGAGAAAACATCTGGCTGAAGCGAGACAACAAAATCTTGATGTAAGAATTGCAGGCAATAAACTAATAATCAACGGAGTTTCCTATACAGTGGAGGAGCTAACAGAAATAGAAAATAACACAACGAAAATCCAAACAAGTGTTAATAGGCATTCTAACGTTACTTCTACAGGAACAACAAATAAACCCGTTACTTCTGCAGGAGAAGCAATTAAATACGACAAGCCAAATTTGGACTCTATAAACAGGCAGCCACGAACCCAGCCGCAACGCGAAGTAAAACACAACACCAAATACAACAAGACAGCAGCAGGGGGACGGACGCTTAACACATCAAGCCGTGGAGGTAGATCTTAGAAAATAATAGTAAATTTCTGCTAAACAAACATAACTAGATACCATTTCATTTTACTGCTAAAAATTAGATATAAGTAAATAAGATAAAATACTCAAATAAGTTTAGTTTTAATTAAAATAGGTATTACATTTAAAATAACATAAAGTATAATTAAGTATATAAGTATAATTAAGTACGAATAAAAATGGATCCATTCATAAGAGATTTCACTTATGAAATTGTTGAAACAAAAGAAATTAATCATCCCAAGGAAATTAATGAACATTTTTATTGTAGAGATAACAAATGCACAGATTTAAATATATTCCATACTAACATAAGAAGTATCGCAAAAAACTTCGACGAATTAAAAATATTCCTAAAAGTAATAAATGAAAACATCCATTGTATAATACTAACTGAAACCTGGCAAATACCCGACATAACACTATATAAATTAGATAATTACAATATTATATATAATGAAGGAAGACTCAATCAAAATGACGGTGTTGTTATTTTCATTAAAAGCAACATAAACTATAACTCTAAAGTAATAAACATAGATCAATTAAAAGTAATCAACCTAAAATTCTCCTTCCAAAATGAAAAATATGAAATAACGGCTGTATATCGACCACCTTCCACCTGCCCATACAATTTTAATGAAAAATTGGCAGAATATCTAAATAATAATATAAATAAAAACATAGACCACCATCTATTAATCGGGGACATAAACATAAATTTACATATAAACGATGATTTTTGCGATCAATACCTAAATATACTTGCCGAAAATGGATTTGTATCCACAATAAACAAAAGCACAAGAGTACAAGGAGAAACAAAGACATGTATCGATCACATTTTCATTAGAAATAACAAAACTACGAACTTCATACCTATAGTAATAAAAAACTGCATCACAGATCACTACCCGCTATTCTTCAAAATACATAATCTAAAAAACATGACTCCTGAACCAAGAAAAAATCAAAGGATAATTAAAAATATAAATTACAAAAAACTTAAAGAAACATTAATCAACACAAAATGGGACAGCGTGTATGATAACGATGAAATCAACTCGGCCATAGACATATTCATAAATAAAATAACAAAGTGTATAAATGATTGTACAGTTAATAAAATTATTAAGACGGAGAAAAAGAGAAATGAGTGGATCACGGAAGGGCTAATGAAATCGGTAAACACAAAATATGAACTATATACAAATATGCAGAAAAATCCTACACACGAAAACATCACACGCTATAAAAAATATAAAAATCAGCTCACGTTACTACTTAGAAATACAAAAACAGATTACTATAAACAAAAAATTAACCAAAATACGAATAATTCTAAAAATCTCTGGCAAGTAATAAGCAGTATGTCACAAAAGGATAGAAAAAACACAGACACAACAAATATCAAAAATGAAAATGGCGAGATACTTAAAGACGATAAAGAGATCTCAGAAAATTTTAATTTATACTACACAGAGTTAGGCGCCACCTTAGCAAAGAAAATAGTAAAACCAAAACGTTCCTTCCCAAATACTCGCATGACTCCAAACTCAATGTACTTGTCTCCCACGGATGAAGCTGAAATTAAGCAAATCATTAATCAGTTAAAGTCAAACAAAAGTCCAGGCATAGATGGTATAACAGCAGAGACAATAAAAGAGATACAACACGAAATTGCTCCTATACTAGTATACTTAATAAATTTAATTATCGACAAAGGTGACTGTCCATCACATTTTAAGACAGCTGTAATCAAACCAATTTACAAAGCTGGTGATAAACATGATACCTCAAACTACAGACCTATTTCCCTCATAACAAACTTCACCAAAATTTTCGAAAAAGTTATAAAAATCAGATTAACATCCTATTTAAATAAATTCAAACTGCTATCAGATCAACAATTCGGGTTCAGAGAAGGTAAATCGACGCAGGATGCAATTGCCGCACTAATGTCAAAAATATATAACGCTCTCGATGACAAAAAAGCAACCCTGAGTATTTTTGTTGATCTAGCAAAAGCCTTTGACACAGTTAGCCACTCCCAACTAATAGAATCATTAAATAACTACGGAATTCGTGATAAAACGCAAGAATTAATAAAAAGTTATCTATCCGAGAGGGAACAGTGCGTAAAAATAGGAAACAGTTTAAGCACAAAAAGAGTTGTAAGATTTGGCGTTCCCCAAGGAACTGTTCTCGGACCCTTACTCTTTACAATCTATATAAATGACTTGTTTGCACTTACAACTAAAGGAAATATAATCAGTTTCGCCGACGACACAGCCATTTTTTATACTAGTGAAAACTGGACTGACTTAAAATCTACTGTTGAAAAAGATATGGTACTAATTAAAGACTACTTTGATCATAAACTGCTAACCATAAACTTCAAAAAAACAAACTACCTCTACTTTACTAGCTATAAATCCAACATACCGGATATTGAGTCTCTTACTATAAAGTGTGACGAGAGTGAATTTACAATCAAAGCAGCAAAATCGGTCAAATACCTTGGCCTAACACTAGACCCCCACCTTAGATGGAACACTCACATCGACTCGCTTATAAGAAAACTAAGAGGATTATTACCTAAATTCAAACTATTGAAAACAATTATTGAAATAAATCAACTAAAGATGGTATACTCCGCCTTAGTAGAATCTCAATTATCCTATGGTATTCTTGCATGGGGCGCTGCTACAAACATATATATCAACAAATTAGAAGTAATTCAAAAATGGATACTGAAAATAATATTTAACAAGGAACCTACCTTTTCCAGTGATAATCTCTATAAAGAAGCTCGTATACTAGACATTAGACAATTATATGCATTAAGAACATTAATATTTAACTTCAAAAATAAAAAAGCTACACCAAATATTGACCATTGCTATCAAACTAGATACAAAATAGGTTCTATAAAAATACCCAAAATGTCAAAAACTATAGGGCAACGAAGTTTTATATACTTATACCCAAAAATATATAATAATTTACCACATTATATTAAACAAATAAATTCAAAAAACATGTTTAAAAAACACACAAAAGGATGGCTATTAGATAATCCTCGACTGAAAATACATGCTCTTATAAATGAGAAATATTGAACTAGCAGGCCCAGGTAAATGGTTTTGTGCATTCTAAAAATGGTATATATTTATAAAATGCTCCCACATGATAAATAAACCACAACATAAATATATGTCTACATATGTATATGTGTACATATATTATAACAAAAACTAGATAACATCCTAATATCATGTCTCTAAAATGATTGGATCCATTCTACTCGATAAAATAAAATAAAAAAAAAAGCTACATAAGGAGGTCCTGTACTTGCAATATTACATTCATAAACAAGATTTCTTCTGTGAATTGTAATGTTGACAAACAACCTTAAATGACTTTTTTATCAAACTTATATATAATCGCTATAGTTCTACTACTCTCTAGTTTATTCTTAACTTTAGAAATTGTAAACGCACATGTGTAACAGAAATAACAGGATGAATAAACTTATTATTATTATTATTATTAATTCTTGTTAATTTTTAATTTTTAGGTTAGTAAAACATGGAAAACCTGGTAGCTTTATCCAGAGAGGAAATTGAACAATTAAAATGCTATTACTGCAGGAACTATCTGTCTGTGGGTCCGATCATGACCAGTAACAAATATTCATATAAATGTGGAAGATGCAAGGATATAG
Organism: Rutpela maculata; assembly: GCA_936432065.2. Classification (NCBI taxonomy): domain Eukaryota; kingdom Metazoa; phylum Arthropoda; class Insecta; order Coleoptera; family Cerambycidae; genus Rutpela; species Rutpela maculata. Next base: position 123,922,199 of record OW386292.2, on the reverse strand, counting down.
ACAATAGAAATGGTACAAGACATATTTTTTTTCAAACATTCGCTAAATTTCACAGTTTCCCATGCATTTACAAAAATTGCAACGCAGTTATCCCATGGGGGGAAGTGGAACAGCATGAAAAGAACTGTAAGCATAAAACTGTCCTCTGTCCAGTTATAGGGAATTCTTGCCAGGAACGTATAGAAATCGCAAAGCTCAGTTCTCACTTACTTGAGGAACACAATAATATCGTATATTATGATAAAGCAGTTTATACATATACGCCGAATGCAAAAGCAGCTACTTTTTTATTGGTGAAAGAAAAGTTTCAGTATCTTATTTATATCCACCAGTCTCAATCATACATGTATATAATGGTATTTTCCATTGACAACAGTCCATACGCCAAATTTGAGGTGAAATTAGCTGAGGTGGGATCTTATAAAGAATTAGTTATACTGTTCAAAAACCGTAAAATTGGATATACAGTGTGTGATGCCCTTATTAATGAAGACAATGGGATCATGGATGATATTAGTGAAGCCTGTGGAGTTAAAATCAACAAAGCAGCTGAAATTGCCAATTATTTAAAACAATATCCAGTAGAATGTATCATTAACATAAGAAAAGAAAATATGCCCAACAAAGATGAGGAACTTCTGGAAGCACACAACCTTCTACGTAGAAATTTCGAATGCCCCATATGTTTGCAATATTTGACCCCTCCAATTTATAATTGCAACACAGGTCATATAATTTGTAAAGCATGTAAGTCAAAAGTAGGTGCATGCCCATCATGCAAAGCAAACATCAATAAGTCTAGAAACTTTGCACTTGAAAATCTGGCTACTACTATTCAATTATATTGCACATATGAGGAACAAGGATGCTCTTTCACTGGCAAACTAATGGATGTCCAACAACATGAATCCTCCTGCCCTCATAAAACTGATTATTCTAGAAAGAAAGCAAAAACTTCAGTTGATGATCCTAATCCATGAACTATTCTGTAAAAAGTGGACCAGCAATTATCCATGTAATCGCGCGATTACATGGATAATCGATGGTCCATTTGTTGCCAGAGATTATTCTGGTAATGGTAGACAAATGTATGATATGCTTCTTGTTTTCCTATAAAAATAAATTAACTATGTATAATTTCATATATGAAATTATACATAGTTAATTCATTTTTAAGAGGACTTTCAGGGTAAAGTTAAACATATTTATGGTTTATTACATATAAAGTGAATTAAAACTACACACATTCATGTATCTTTACTTCAATTAATGTAATTTTCCATATAATGTATAAATTAAATAATAAAATGTATAAATACATAGTTAATCCGGTGAATTACAGGACCTGCCCATCAGTATATTACAGAATTGTATGGAATTTTTACAGGAAAACACGAAGCATTTCATACATTACCAGAATAATCGTTGGAAACTAATGGACCATCGATTACACAGGACCACAAAAAAACAAAGTGGTCTGCGGCTGGGTACTGACCATACCTCTCCCTTGTATTTTGAGCCGCTGAACACAAATCTGACCTTAGTTTTTCTCCAGCACGTCAGGTTTTTTTTAACAGCAAATAAATATATAAATATTACGATTCATCAGACCTTTTTGCTGTTAAAAAAACGGACGTGTTAGGGAAAAATTAAGGTCAAAATACAAGGCATAGGTATAGTCTGTACCCCGGCGCAGACCACTTTTTTTTTGTGGACCCGTGTTATCCATGTAATCGCCCGATTACATGGATAATCAATGGTCCACTTTTTATAGAGTATACCAACAACAGCAAGTTTCAGGTTAGCGCCCCCGGGGAGACGAATGTAGCATATTTATCAAAGGACTAATACAATAGTACAGAGAACCCACAACATTCATCAGTGATAGAATCCAAACCGTAATCGTTAATGGTATGCATTAATAAAATCATTTACTTTTTCAGAATCGATAAAAAGGGTAGATCATCCTTTAAAAAAATGACATATTTTTTCTATTCTATTCATCTATTTTTTTTTTTGAGTATGAGTACTTACAAAGTAGATTTATTAAAGTAACTATTATCTTATGAAGCATACTATATATAAAGCGACAGTGACAACGTTAGGAATTACTATACACATGTCAAGTCCAAACGTGTTAAACAGTAATTGCCCAAATCATGTTATTACATATTTGCTTATAAAATGTATTTTGCCCCGTTAAATTGTAAACTAGTGTACATATCTTAGTGGAAGTCAACTGCCATATGTAAAATAATAATTGTGATTTGTCAATTGGCTATTAAGTTTTCTTACTTTAATATTCAATTTATCAGTGGATAGTGAAAAAATGCAAAGTGTGCTGAATGTGGTCGATTTGTTCTTAAACTATTAAGAAAAAGAAAAATTTTTAAGACAGGAAAATATATTGTTACTTCAAAATATTTTACAAGCATCTACAAGTATTGCGCTTAATGGTGTAGTATGTGGAAATTATCGAATATATATATATATATATATATATATATATATATATATATATATATATATATATATATATATATATATATATATATAATAAGCGAAGGAAGTTTGAAGATTTATATAAAATTGATAAAAAAATACCGAGGGCATCCAGAAGTGAAAAATCTACACCTGCAGAGCATTTTGCTTCTAATGTATCTGTCACTATGTCAGCAAGAAAACCCAGACGGTCCAAATCAAAAGCAGTCTGGACGAACTGAAGAGACGTCTTCCTCTGTCTTAAGAATTATTCTTTTTCCCGATATTTTAAAGGATAAGTGGACCACCACATTTTGTCTTTTTCACTATCCATTGTCGTAAAGATCAATTCAATAAACTGGAGTAGCTAATTAATAAATCGCAATGACTGTTATACGTATCGCACTGAACTGTCCACTAAGATAGTTAATTTATAATGATAACAATTTAAGTGGGTAAGATACATTTTTATAAGCAAACATATAATAAGATGATTTATTCTATTACTGTTTAATACATTTGAACTTGTCATGCTTACAGTAATTAGTGACGTTGACGCTACCCACGTTTCATGTATAGCATGCTTCATTTAATTGCTTTAAAACCTAAGGAATAATTAATTTAATAAATAATTCGTAAATACTCATGTGGCTCAAAAAAAAAATCAAGAAAAATACGTAATTTTTTATGTATGATCTACTTCTTATATTGATTCTGAAAAATTGTATGTTGTTAAATAATATCTAAAAATTCTACTAAAAAAATATGGTAGGTGTGCCAGGACGATATGATGACTAAAATAAATCTATAAAAATTTTCTCAATGTTCCTAACTATGCAACTGAATTCAAACAAAGGTTTTTGTTTTTCTATTTAAACAAAATAAAAATTGACATTTGTTATAAAATGTTTCTGCTATTAAGTATATTATTATATATTTTCTGGTGAGGGTCACATATCAATCTAAATTTGTAACAAGGCGCTGGCATCATGTGTGAGTGGTAACCAAGTAAAAAAAAAACATGAGAATTATGCTTATGGTATTTGTTTACACATGATTATATAATGTCTTGAAAGTACTGAAATGGCTTAAAATACTTTGGATATGATTAAAAATGTATGTGCTTAGTTTTTATTATTATTTTAAAGGAATATCATGGATTATTTTATACTCCCTATGTCTTATAGTCAACTATCATTAACATTACTATATGCTTTGTTATTCAATATAATGTATGTTACTTTCATTTTTTTTTTTTAAATATAATATATCTTTTCTATTCTAAGCAGTTGTTTTAATTATACCTTGTATAGCCTAACGGCTATAGTGCAAGCTGTAAAAAATGGATGTAAAAATACCTCAAAAAATACTTTGAAAGTTAAGTTAAAAAACCGCTGCCCAAGGAATCACTACTTCCACATCCGGATTTTCTATCCAAGTCGCACAACTAAAAAATTTTGTATCTGGAAATAATTGTTTATGGAACTTTAATGATATAATATTTGAAATCCTCTACCCCAAAAACTCATAAAACGATACCTCACATCGGTAGTGGGGTGGGGGTGGTGACAGGGGCTTGGAGTGGGGGGTGGATAAAATAAAAAAATATTTTGAGGTTTCTGGTTCTTGTACACACACTAAATGACTTTTTTTTTCATCCCCTTTAGTAATGAGGTGGGGGTGGTAATGGGGGTGGCTAATGCCAATTTTTTTTTTGAGACCTTAGCTTCTCTTGTCTATACTAAATATCAATTTTTATGAACTCTTACCTGCTTGATTTACCTATTTACTCCAAATTTACCCCAATTTACCCCCCAACCCTTCGACGGAACAAGATGAAAATATAATCCAATTCTAGATCTCGTTAAAGTATATATGTGTACTAAATTTCAAGTCAATATCTCAAACCGTTCCAGAGTAAACGTGCGCACAAAAAAAGTTACAGACCGACCGCCAGACAAATTTTTTTTCGCTCAAACTTGAAATCTCGACGTTTCATGACATTCTAAGCCTATTTGAACAATAAACATTTGTAAAAATTTTTTTTGTCGTTACTATACTTCCACTGGATGTGGAAGTAATTAGTTTAATTTTATATGAAATTATACAATTTTTTTTTATTTTTACAGAAACAATTTAAAAAACTTGACTTTCAGGGTAAAGTTAAATAAATTTATGGTTTATTACAAAAAGTAAATTAAAACTACACGCATTCATGTATCTTTACTTCAATTAATGTAATTTTCCATATAATTATGTACAAAAACCGCTGCCTAAGGAATTATTACTTCCATATCTAGATTTTCTATCCAAGTCTCATAATATGAGAAACATTTGTTTATGGTACTATAGAGACAAGCGTGTGTACACAGGAAAAGGGAAAAAACTCATGGCTCCATTACGTCACTCCCGTTTGATAGAAGGTTTGCTATACTAATTAATACTTAACTTCTTTTTAGTTAATTTTCTTTCTATCATGTGCGGTACCTAGTCAGTTTTCAAACTGTGTTCAGTATATGTCGAAGCCAAACAAATCCATCGGGAATATACCTATATCCTACAGATGGTGTTGATTATACTGTTTTTCTAGGTTTGGCAGGTTATATCTATACGTTGATAGTGGTGATTGATTTGTTGGAATTTTCAGCAGGCAGATGAGATAGTTTTTCAAATTAAAAAGAAAACTGAAGTCAACATACATCTATTTTTATTATGGACAAGTGAGTATATATATTACATAACATTAGAATTACTTGCTGTAGCTTTCCCACATTTGATTAATAATTTTTATTATGTTTACAAAACACACGTGAAAAATTTTCAAACATTACTCTTTTATCATGCCATTGAAAATTAATGACCATTACCCTATATTTTTTTGAGATGTTGGTTACCAAAATTCCAAAATGAGGGTATAATATGCACGAATATACAAGTAGGTACTTTAATTTACACCCTCCAAGTGTTGTTTTCGAGGTGTTTTTTTTTTATTTCGGATTTTACAATGGCCGGATCTACACTTGTGTATTGTATATTAAATTAAATTCTTTATTACCCATTATGTGATACATTACATGCATATTTGGTAAGTCAAAACTAATACAAAAGTAGTAAATGTGGGTAACATTTTATAAGTATAGGTCATATAAATTGTAAATATTATAAAAAGGTACAACACGGACAGTACGAATGTATGTATAAAAGCATTGTATATAGACTATCTAGTAGTATAACCTTTACCTTATGGAGATTTCGTTGGATGCGAAAGGAGGCTACGTATAGATGGCACAACGATCGAGGGATGCCAGCGATTTAATTGGTGGAATGAAATGATTATTATTGGTTGAAATTTCTTGCCTTGACTTTGAGCTAGAGTATTGTTCTGCTTGAAAATACACAGGTCCGCATTTAGTTTCATTCTCCGTCCATTAATTTTGAGTGATAATAATATTCCATATTGCAAAATTAGGTGTCTGTGTTAACATTTTCGTGTTTCGATTTTCCATTTAATGAACAATTTGTCTTAGATTTAGTTGAATTTGAATAACGATACGAGATGTGTAGTTTTTAACCTGATTCCTCATTTTTGGGGAATCGTAGGTACGTAAAATGCCATTTTTAAATTTTATTTTACAAGTTTTGCTTGAAAGGACACTAAGTAAGTGTAAGTAGGACTGAACGCGATTAATACTGAATGTAAGTAGAATTTACTATTTAACTGGAACAAAACGTCAACCTTTATTTTATTAGCAAGTTTCAATATTTGTAACTAGAGATGAGTTGCTATTTAACAACCTGTTATTTGTAAATAGCATTAACAGACTGTTATTTTTGTTCGAAAATAACAGGTGAGAAAATAACAGATAATATAGTTAAATATTATTGAAGTTGAATATTATTATGGGTATCTTGAGTCATCGGCTTTATGTACACAGTTTTAGTTGTTTTTTTATTCATAATATATTTAAAACTTTTCAGTTGTCTTCTCCGTGTGTATATTTTCCATTACCCGCACAGCCAGTTTGAAAATGAAGGACTGCCAGAGTTGAATATTTTTGTAGAAATCTCAAGCCATCCGCTTTATGTAATGACTTTTAGCTGTTTTTTAATCATAATATGTTCAGAGCTTTTATATTTTCTTCCCCATATTGTATATTTTCGTTTACCTGCATCTCCAATAATGTCATTGCATACGCTGTGTTTGGTGTGTTGGCGGTAGGCAGTGGCGCAGCCAGAAAATTCATCTGGGGGGGGCCAATAGAACCGATCTCCCCAAAGCACGAGAAAAATTTTCAGAAAATGGTTGAAAAATATTATGTTGCTTCATTTTTTGGTTCATGGAAGAAGGCTTGGGGGGGGCCCGGGCCCCATGGCCCCCCCCCTGGCTGTGCCACTGGCGGTAGGCGATCGGCGAGTTAAATTGTTATTTAAAATTTAATCTTAATCACAGCAAACGGTGGGTTTATATAGCATAGATAAACCACAAATAAATCCATATCTCGGCAACAAAAATTTAATTTGAATTAGGTATCTATGTATCTATATGTATGTATGAATGCTGGCATTTTTTTATTAATTCAACATGAAATAATAATAATTAAAAAGGTTGAGGCTTAAAAAATGATTTACGTAAATCAAATTATTTATATTTTATTTATATATGAACGTAAAGAAAATTAATTAATACCTCTAGAAAACATAAAAATCAAAGCATTTTTCCTGCCCGTCGCACAGTGGCACGAATCGTGATTTTTTCGTTCAAAATTATCTAGAGCACTTGTTTCGCAACCGATTGGGATGAATTTTTTTTTTAAATACTCGTTATTTAATTTGCAAAAAACGTAAGAGGGCCGATTTTTTAATTATGCTAACCAAAATTATTGAGCTTAGCCAAAATGTTCATTAATTTTTTATTTAAATATTAATAAAAGTTACAAATAAAAACTTTTTTCTTATACAATTTACATAAATCTTGTTACTCGGGGGGTTTTTGAGGTCGCTGATTACGAATTTGATATCCAAATTGTCATAAATCAACCTGCAGAGGGCGGAATCAATGGCGACTATAGACTGCTAAAAAATGATGAAAAATGAAATATTTTTGTTAAAGTTTGAGGCGAGAAGTTTTGAATATTTCTGATAAGTACTTCTAAGTTAAAGTAGACTAAATTTTAAGTTCCAGGAACAAATTGAAGATGGCGGATCCAATATGGCGAATCGTAATTTCTTATCCGATTTACATAAATCTTGTTACTCAGAGGTTTTTGAGGTCGCTGATAAGAATCTAATATCCAAGTTGTCATAAACCAACCTGCAAGATGGCGGCTATAAAATGCTAAAAAATTATGAAAAATTTAATATTTTTTTAAAGTTTATGCGGAGAAGTTTTGAATATTTCTGAGAAGTACTTTTAAGTTAAAATAGGCTAAATTTTAAGTTCCAGGAAGAAATTCAAGATGGCGGATCCAATGTGCCGGCAATAAGATGATAAAAAACTAACTTAAAAATAAATTAAATGCATTAAACCAAATAGGCTGTTCCTAAGAATTATTAAAAAATTTAAAAACGAACAAATTTTCTGAAATATATCCAATATGGCTGCTATACATTAATTATCAATCATAAATATGTGATTCAGTCCTCCATTAATTTTGGACATAACCTTCAGTGATTCATATTAATATTTCTTTTTTTTATCTGCTAATAATATTATTTAAATGTATTTAGAATATACTTAACAATTAAAAAAAATTTCAACTCAATTAGAGTATTAATATTATTTAAACAACACAAATTAAACAGTGAAATTTAAAATTTAAACAATTGCACCAAGTTATAGGTTCGAAGTTTATGGTGTAAAATTCTTGCCTTAGGTTATGTTGGGTATAGAGTTCTTGGTTTAAGGTTCTATCAGGCTTACATTGTTAGGTTTAATATTCTTGTTTTAAAGTTCTTGGTGTTAGGTATTTATTATATTATTAGAAGATAAAAAAAAAAAGAAATATTAATATGACCTACTTAAGGTTATGTTCAAAATTAATGGAGGACTGAATCGCATATTTATGCTTGATAATTAATAAATGGCAGTCATATTGGATATATCTTAAAATTTCAGAAAATTTGTTCTTTTTTAAATTTTTTAATAATTCTTAGGAATAGCCTATTTAGTTTAATGCATTTAATTTATTTTTAACTTAGTTTTATCATCTTATTGCTGCCATATTGGATCCGCCATCTTGAATTTCTCCCTGGTACTTAAAATTTAGTCAATTTCAACTTAAAAGTACTTATCAGAAATATTCAAAAGTTCTCGGCATAAACTTAAACAAAAATATTTCATTTTTCATCATTTTTTAGCATTTCATAGCCTCCATTGATTCCGCCATATTGCAGGTTGATTTATGACAATTTGGATATCAGATTCGTAATCAGCGACCTTAAAAACCTCCCAAGTAACAAGATTTATGTAAATTGGATAAGAAAAGAAGTTTTTATTTTTAAGTTTAATTAAGATTTAAATAAAAAATGGCCATTTTGGCTAAGCTTAATAATTTTGGGTAGCGTAATTCAAAAATCGACTCTCTTACGTTTTTGGCAAATTAAATAACGAATATTTAAAAAAAAAACTATCCCAATCGGTTGAGAAACAAGAGCTATAGATAATTTTGAACGAAAAAATCACGGTTCATGCCACTGTGCACTATTTCATTTTTCATCATTTTTTAGCATTTTTATAGCCGCCATTGATTCCGTCATCTTTCAGGTTGGTTTATGACAATTTGGATGTCAGATTCGTAATCAGCGACCACAAAAACCCCCCAAGTAAAAAGATTTATGTAAATTGGATAAGAAAAAAAAGTTTTTATTTGTAAGTAACATATGGTGATCACAGTGTAACATGGGCATTTTGGCTAAGCTCAATAATTTTGGTTAACATAATTCAAAAATCGGCTCTCTTACGTTTTTTGGGCATGAAATAACGAGTCTTTTAAAAAAAAATTATCCCAATCGGTTGCGAAATAAGTGCTCTAGATAATTTTGAACGAAAAAATCACGATTCGTGCCACTGTGGGTCGGCCAGCAGCTGCAGCATGATGTATAAAATAACGTCTCTGAAATAACATTTGCAAACTGCACACTGCGGTATGCGAATGCCCAGGGGCGGATACAAGATTGACTTCTCGGTGGGGGGGGGAGGCACCGGAAGTCTGGAATACCCTTTATATACGCTTTTTTAGCCATATTATATTATCTATTAAAAATTAATATTAGATATATTTCACACTTCTGTGGGGGGGGCACCGGGCCACGTACTTCTTCCCATCGATCTGTTATTTTTAAACTGTTATTTCAAAATAGTAGTAGCAGTAGTTTAAACTGTTGTTAAAAAATAACAGCTTTTACCCATCACTAATTTGTACGAATTATGTCCGCATGCACAAAAATTTCTTTAGTATAAGATATATGTTGGAAATTATAATTATAAATATTGCCTAATTACGTAAAATACAGCTAGGATCTGGTTAGGTAAATTTGAAAATGTAGGTGTGCACAAGGGCGGATCCAGACAGGTTACTGGGGGGGGGGCACATCTACAAAAAATTTTAGAAATCAGAAAAAAAAATTTTTCGCCTCGTAATCTAAAAAAATGTTATCGCCTCATGGGGGGGGATGCAAATGAAAATTAAAAAAAAAAAAATTTCACCTCATACAGAGAATGCTATTAAAAATGTAAAAAAAATGTTTTCGCCTCATGGGGGGGGGGGGGAGGGGGGTGCAAATGAAATTCCAAAAAAACATTTTTTCGTACAAATTAAAATCTAGATGCCATGTATTAGCGCTAATATATATGGATATTGTTTAAATTTTAAAATTAAGTACCTATTTATTATTTTAAAACGTAACCACATTATTAATTTCGAATTAAACAGCAAGAACCTTTTAACAAAATTATGGGAACACATCAAAGTTTTCGCCTCGGTTGTAAATATGTCCTTGAACGTAATAAAATGTGTAGTAAATTTCCAGCTACCTACTAAGAATTCTACCTGCTGGAACCCTTTGACGTGCCGCCCACCAATTAGAATTGTTGTCATTGAAATAATCGGTTTATTATAGTTTATTGGCATAATATAAAATATTCAAATTTAGTAAATTGAATAGTAGTTAGATGCACTTTTATATTTTAGTCATAAAAATTTAAAAACTTTAAGACGTGATAAAACAATTTTTATTCGTAGAAATGTAATGAATAATTCCCTTGTAAAAATAACGAACCAAAAATTACTTTGTTAAATATCACTAAATTTAGTGACATTTAGCAAAGTAATATTTGTTTTCGTTATTTTAAATGTCGGATTACGCATTTTCATTTAGCTTGCACAACGGTGTATTTAATAGGTAGCGTGCGTGTAATTTCCCATCAGGCATGTACATTCACGTAGCACGAAAGATATGACAACACTGCTGCCGTAAATTCCTCCGTCGAGCGGAGATCCCAGCTCTGTTATTTCATTTCAGCCAGCTGGCACGCGCGATGTTGTAATTTTACTCTCTATGCCTAGCGCCCCGCTACACGCACGGTATACTCTGGCTTGCACACAGTCACCTGAAGAAACCTTAATCCGTTCCTGTCTCGATAACCACTAGTTCAAATGAAGTCTGCATAGAGGTCTCATCTGGATGGGTTAAAAATTCATTACTTTCATTAGGTCCCTGTAGATGACGCTTGCGATCGTATCCAACAGTTGATACACATGCGTTATACTACTAGGTAGTCTATATACAATGATAAAAGGTAACAATTCTAATTGTCTGAAATTTCGTTGCATAACATTAAAACAAATATTCTGAATCGTACTGCTTTGTACCTGTAATATAGACTACCTATATTAGGTTTAAATGAACATGTTCACGTTTTTTCAAATTTTAAGGATTTAAGTCCTGGAGAATAAAAATGTGGTTTGTTTTCTATCAGGTCAAAAAATAAATAAATCCGGAAATATTATATAAGAAAACTTGTTTCAGCTGTAATACGAGGAAATCCAATGGGAAATAGGAACTACCATAACAGGTTTGGTACGATCTTTTGCTAATCGAGAAGAGGAAGAAGATAATTAAAAGCAAAGGAGAACAGAAATAAGACCAGGAGAAGGAATATGAAATGTATTTTATTATGTTCAGAGAACTGCGTTTAGATGATTTTGAATGTTAACGTATTGAATAAATTTTAATTTTTTCTTAGTAATTTGGACTAATGGACTCAGTTCTTAAGAAATAATGTGTCAAGACTTCATAGGAATGTGCTGGTTTTAATTTTTTTAGAAGGGGCAAATTTAAAAACCACGTTATATTTATTTAATCAAAATTTCATTTAGACATTCCCAAATATGTCAGTTGACAATTCTAATCAAGCAGTATGTGTCATGTGATGTATGTGGTTATTAGTAAAGGAAGTTTTGAATATAAATATGCATATGGTGGTAACTTAATTTTTAAACTAGCAAAAAAATTTTAAACAGAAAAATTCTACCTTGAAGGTAATGGGTCGTTACTTATGGCCTAATTAAGTTGCAGGTGTCTCATATCGTTATGTTCAAATTTTGGGAGCATAGACTTAATTGTAAGATTAAAAAACAAAAGTGGTAGTGCGATTTTTATTCGTTTCGAAGTTACAGGCCTATTCAATTTATGAACAGTAAATAAATTAAAAAAAACTTAGTCGTGGAAATAAATGACAAAAAACGAACCATTTGACCATGGATGACAGATGCTTTTTTTTGTATTTACTGGTCAAAAATTTTATAGTCCTATAACTTCCATGTCTCGAAAACATTGCTATGATGAAAAATAAAAATTTTAAAAATGAGTAAGGTTTTAATGTCGTCCTCTGTATGTGCACTATTATTAACTTGTTATTTTTAGTTGCATTGGTTGATTCACAAGTATTGTAGATTGGTTTGCAGATTATAATGTTGAAAACAAAAAATTTAAATGTAGCATATTTCTTTTGCATGGGTCATCCTCTATGTTTTCAGATATTTCCAAAAAAAATTGTTTTAAATACTGAACAAAAAGAGTATAATAATCCGAATAATAAAAACATTATGACAGTTTTTTAAATTTAGAAATATAATTTTCAGTGTGTCAAAATGAACACCTTATTTTTGTTCCGATTTTAAACTTCCGAAATATCTGAAAATATACGAGGCATTTCATTTTAAATATTAGTTAATTTCTAACTTTAGCTGATTTGTGTTATGTATAAATATACATACATACGTGTGTGTGTCTCTGTCTATGGAGGATCTAGTCTCTCGACTCTAATAGGCTTTTAGAGGAGCCATGGTTGCTTGAACAACATTTCAACAGAATCATCGGTCATCTTTAGGTTCTCGCTGGTAGCTGCTTACTACGGACCATCGTTACATGAACTGAGAATTTCTGAACTAAGTCAGTTCAAATAAAGAGAAACCTCAGTAGAATAAACAGCTATAAATGTCTTTGGTCACGCAATTGATGTACATTGGCATTACATTGGTCTATACTTAAATAACTGAATCGTCCAGATTACTTTTGAAAGTCAAACCTGCATTGCACCATGCACTACCTAGGAAGCTCCTATATGGTTGTTTACCCCTGGAGCAGGGGACATGGTTGCTTAAACAACGTTTTTACATATGCCATCTTTAGGTTCTCACTGAGTTATATCAGTGAGAACCTAAAGATGGCATATGTAATTCTGTCGAAACATTGTTTAAGCAACCATGTCCCCTGCTCCAGGGATAAACTGCTACAGGAGCTTCCTAGGTGGTCCATGGTGCAATGCAGGTCTGACTTTCAAAAGTAATCTGGACGATTCAGTTATTTAAGTATAGACCGATGTAATGCCAATGTACATCATTTGTGTGACCAACGACATTTCACTGTAGGCGAACCTTATTTAAACATTATGTGATAGTACGTAAGTCCAGCATTGGTAGTCAATCGTTACTTCTTCGAAAAATACAGAACAACGGCATCTTGCCTGAAGAAGACCATTAAGTTTGATGGGTTTAAGTCGGAATTTAACGTCGGGCCGCTTAAGTCGTAAAAATAGCGGCCGCCGGCGCATTTTGATTCTGGAGATGCATTGGAAGCCAGCATTGTACCAACGTTTCGTTTTCCGGCAAGGGGTTATTCCCCCGACAGTGGCCCAATGTAAATGTGTTTGTTGGGATGTTTTGTTTAAATTGTGTCTATCGCCCGTTGGAGTTTTGGACCAATGTTGTGTTTACCGATGAAAAAGTTTTTCAGTCTTGTAATGACGGACATGTACAAAATATTAGGTTACATTATTTACATAATAAATACAATCGCAGCTATGTGCAGTCGCATCGTATCTGTGAATTTTTCAACATCAGTTTTTACATTTGTTATAAATCGAAATCATTCCCATCGAATGGTGTAAAAAAAGTAAAAAAAAAACAAAAATACGTATGTTTTTCTTCTGGATTAACATTATTCAAATACATTACTTATGACGTTTCACAGTCAATGTCAGTTTTTTGTAACCTATATGATAATGAAAAATCTAAATTCCAAAAAGACTGATTCACACCACTTAATGTTAGTAAAGGACGTGAAAATAATGTATATTATAGCGGGTTTATACGTGCATGGATTTAGTGGCGCCAGTAGATATTGGCACGCTAGTAAAAAAATATTACACATATAAACAGTTACTGGCGAGCAAGCTTTTACCTTGCATGCATTGATGCATGCTCGCCAGTAACTGTTTATACGCGCAATATTTTTTTACTGTCGTGCCAATATCTACTGGCGCCACTAAATCCATGCACGTATAAACCCGCTATTATTTAATTGTATTACAGGTATTTTGGTACATTAGTTACTTTAATATTTTACTTATTTCAACGCAGTTTCAACATCTTAATACTTTTGTAATAATTTTACTTACGTTAGTTACTTTTTAAATGTATTTTTTAATATTATTGTATTTATTGTAATGATTTTCCGTTAAATTAATAAATGATCAATTTCTAGTTTTGAAATGACTTATTTAATTTTAAGGCCACTGTTAGACTATAAAAGTTCTTTGACAAAGATCTTTTATAAAAGATATTTTATGAGTAATTTGATAGATATTTTATATCATAAAATATCTTTTATAAAAAATCTTTGTCAAAGAACTTTTGTAGTCTAATAATGGCCTAAGCATTTGTTTGAAAATCATTTAAAATTCCCGCCTATGCCAATCCCGCCTGTATCAAAAAGGCGGGAATACAGCGCTACCCACGACATAAGTTTTGCTGTTTAAAAAATCCCTGAGAGTTGCCTATCTATATCATATATAATATTCTTTAATCTAATAAGTACATTTTTGCGACATACCGGGTTAAATAAGAGTGGTATGTAGTGGTTAAACCCCCACCATATTATATATTTGCAAACCGGTGTCGCGAAAATAGAGATAGTTACTTTAAATTATTTCTTACATATTCAAAAAGATGTTAGTTTACGAGCTTGACAGAAACAAGGACAGCGATACATACCGCTTCTAACCTACGTCGAGAGCTGGGTAAGCTGCGGTTAGTGTTTTGACATATCAAGAGTCACGTGAAACTGTACTCCCCTATTAAACCATTTCTCGCGAAAATGAAGCGGTAAGCTAATAATACATACCACAACTTACCCGGTATGTCGCAAAAATGTACTTTATGATTGTGTGTATTGCGTTTTATTTTTCGTTCTCTGTACCACAGATCAAACAAACCAGATGTTTCACTTATGACCCCTGCCAAAAATTCCACATAGAAACTTATAAAAAAAAAGTGATGCGGTTTTATCGTTCCTATAAGTTATATTATTATTATGCAGACAGGATTTTATCTGTTTTATTAAGTTTTAAATCGGTTATGAAACAGTAATTCCGAATGAGCTATTTGGAATTATCATGTTGCCCTTTCATGAGTACTTATATGAAATATACATCAACAAATCTACAGATTAATGTCTGCAAATGCACCCTTGCCCTTATATCTGTAAACATATGGAATTACAGATACAACTTTAAAGAGATTCTAAACTTTTCTATAAGTAATATCATAAGAGTCCAGTCCGTCCTTTCTCCAGTATCTATCGTATATAACACACCATTTATCAACATGTTTTTATTGTAAATTTCAACATTGTCTTTTTATTAGTATTAATGGGGATATACATGTCAACAAATGTACAGTTTCAATTGTATATTTTACAGATGTATTTTTATTGTAAACTTCCATTTTGCTTTTTTATTAGTATTAATTTGGATATGCATGCCGACAAATGTACAGTTTAAATTGCATATTTCAAATAGAAATACTAATATTGTGGTAAACACAAAATACTGCAAAGTCCTTATTTCCTCGGGTGTTCTTGTTCTAGCCTAGAAGCAATGAATAAGTTGGCAGTGAAAGAGACTGCTTTACTTTTAATTTAACAAACACACGTCGTTCCTTAGGTCACATTAGAGTACATATGAATCAGCGACACGTATACAGCTCCCTCTACTGGAGCCTGGAGTAAAGCTGCTGCTGAAATTTCTATCAGTTTCTACCAGAATGGAGCAGCAAACATTTACTTATACCACATCAATGAGAATTTATGAGAACAGTATCTAAGGTAAAACGTGCGGCATTCCGTGGTTAAATGGCAAGCGTTTCTATAAGAAACGAGCTGCATTAGGTTAGGACAGTTTTGACTTGCAATTGAAGATTACTAATTATAATGTTTGAATAGGGATTTATGAGATCAGTTTCTATGAGTATTAATGTTTTTTTTCAGTAATATATTAAAATGTGTTTTCATTTGTTTGAATGGGTAAAAAGAAAGGTCAGTTTTCAACTGCAATTACAAATACAAGTTTAATCACTTTGAATGGGGTTATATGCGATTAATTTCTAAAAGTATTTATGCTGTTTTCCGAATATAATTGTGATGAGGATTAATCAGTAACAAATTGTTCACTACTGTTATGATATGGTCGGAAATTCCAAGTACACATTTAGTATTCCTTCAAAAGGATTGATGAGAGCAGTTTCTACGAGTATCTATTTGTTGTTCCTCTAGTAAATTATATAAGTCTTTACATTTACTTATACTATCGCAATGAGAATTTATGAGAACAGTATCTAATGTAAAACGTACGGCTTTCCGTGGTTAAATGGCAAGTGTTTCTATAAGAAACGAGCTGCATTAGGTTAGAACAGTTTTGATTTGCAATTGAAAATTACAAATTATAATGTTTGAATAGGGATTTATGAGATCAGTTTCTATGAGTATTAATGTTTTTTTTTCAGTAATATATTAAATGTGTTTTCATATGTTTGAATGGGTAAAAAGAAAGGTCAGTTTTCAACTGAAATTACAAATACAAATTTAATCACTTCGAATGGGGTTATACGCGATCAATTTCTAACAGTATTTATGCTGTTTTCCAAATATAATTGTGATGAGGTTTGATCAGTAACAAATTGTTCACTACATGTTACGATATGGTCAGAAATTCCAGGTACATATTTAGTATTACTTCGTAAGGATTGATGATAACAGTTTCTACGAGTATGTATTTGTTGTGCCAATAGTAAATTATATAAGTCTTTATCAGTATGCATTCGGATCTAATTTAAATATGAAAATTATATCAGAATAAAGCAACCAAATATTTTAAACAGTATCTATTTGTAAATCCAGACATTTACTTATACTATCTCAATGAGAATTTATGAGGACAGTATCTAATGTAAAACGCGCGGCTTTGCGTGGTTAAATGGCAAGAGTTTCTATAAGAAACGAGCCGCTGCATTAGGTTAGAACAGTTTTTATTTATTTGTATATATTTATTTAGAAGAAGAAACAAACAGGTTACAAACCTAATTACATGTTTCTTGAGGGGGGACTACAGGCGATATAACCCGCCGGAGCCAACCCGGGCGACACGCTTCGAAGACCGGGTTTTGATTTGCAATTGAAGATTACAAATTATGATGTTTGAATAGGGATTTATGAGATGAGTTTCTATGAGTATTAATGTTATTTTTTTCAGTAATAAATATATTAAATGTGTTTTCATTTGTTTGAATGGGTAAAAAGAAAGGTCAGTTTTCAACTGCAATTACAAATTGGTACAAGTTTAATCACTTCGAATGGGGTTATATGCGATCAGTATTTCGAATATAATTGTGATGAGGTTTGATCAGTAACAAATTTTTTACCACATGTTACGATATGGTCGGAAATTCCACCCTGCCAAAAATTCCACATAGAAACTTATAAAAAAAAAGTGATGCGGTTTTATCGTTCCTATAAGTTATATTATTATTATACAGATAGGATTTTATCTGTTTTATTAAGCTTTAAATCGGTTATGAAACAGTAATTCCGAATGAGCTATTTGGAATTATCATGTTGCCCTTTCATGAGTACTTATATGAAATATACATCAACAAATCTACAGTTTAGTGTCTGCAAATGCACCCTTGCCCTTATATCTGTAAACATATGGAATTACAGATACAACTTTAAAGAGATTCTAAACTTTTCTATAAGTAATATCATAAGAGTTCCAGTCCGTCCCTTCTCCAGTATCTATCGTATGTAACACACCATTTATCAACATGTTTTTATTGTAAATTTCAACATTGTTTTTTATTAGTATTAATGTGGATACACATGTCAACAAATGTACAGTTTCAATTGTATATTTTACAGATGTATTTTTATTGTAAACTTCCATTTTGCTTTTTTATTAGTATTAATTTGGATATGCATGCCGACAAATGTACAGTTTAAATTGCATATTTCAAATAGAAATACTAATATTGTGGTAAACACAAAATTCTGCAAAGTCCTTATTTCCTCGGGTGTTCTTGTTCTAGCCTAGAAGTAATGAATGAGTTAGCAGTGAAAGAGACTGTTTTGTTTTTAATTTAACAAACACACTTCAGTTCCTTAGGTCACATTAGATTAGATATGAATTAGCTACACGTATACAGCTCCCTCTACTGGAGCCTGGAGTAAAGTTGCTGCTGAAATTTCTATCAGTTTCTACCAGAATGGAGCAGCAAACATTTACTTATACCACATCAATGAGAATTTATGAAAACAGTATCTAAGGTAAAACGTGCGGCTTTCCGTGGTTAAATGGCAAGTGATTCTATAAGAAACGAGCTGCATTAGGTTGACTTGCAATTGAAGATTACTAATTATAATGTTTGAATAGGGATTTATGAGATCAGTTTCTATGAGTATTAATGTTTTTTTTCAGTAATATATTAAATGTTTTCATTTGTTTGAATGGGTGAAAAGAAAGGTCAGTTTTCAACTGCAATTACAAATACAAGTTTAATCACTTTGAATGGGGTTATATGCGATTAATTTCTAAAAGTATTTATGCTGTTTTCCGAATATAATTGTGATGAGGTTTAATCAGTAACAAATTGTTCACTACTTGTTATGATATGGTCGGAAATTCCAAGTACACATTTAGTATTCCTTCAAAAGGATTGATGAGAGCAGTTTCTACGAGTATCTATTTATTGTTCCTCTAGTAAATTATATAAGTCTTTACATTTACTTATACTATCTCAATGAGAATTTATGAGAACAGTATCTAATGTAAAACGTACGGCTTTCCGTGGTTAAATGGCAAGTGTTTCTATAAGAAACGAGCTGCATTAGGTTAGAACAGTTTTGATTTGCAATTGAAGATTACAAATTATAATGTTTGAATAGGGATTTATGAGATCAGTTTCTATGAGTATTAATGTTTTTTTTTTCAGTAATATATTAAATGTGTTTTCATATGTTTGAATGGGTAAAAAGAAAGGTCAGTTTTCAACTGAAATTACAAATACAAATTTAATCACTTCGAATGGGGTTATATGCGATCAATTTCTAACAGTATTTATACTGTTTTCCGAATATAATTGTGATGAGGTTTGATCAGGAACAAATTGTTCACTACATGTTACGATATGGTCGGAAATTCCAGGTACATATTTAGTATTACTTTGAAAGGATTGATGATAGCAGCTTCTACGAGTATGTATTTGTTGTACCAATAGTATATTATATAAGTCTTTATCAGTATGCATTCGGATCTAATTTAAATATGAAAATTATATCAGAATAAAGCAACCAAATATTTTAAACAGTATCTATTTGTAAATCCAGACATTTACTTATACTATCTCAATGAGAATTTATGAGGACAGTATCTAATGTAAAACGTGCGGCTTTCCGTGGTTAAATGGCAAGAGTTTCTATATAAAACGAGCAGCATTTGGTTAGAACAGTTTTGATTTGCAATTGAAGATTACAAATTATAATGTTTGAATAGGGATTTATGAGATCAGTTTCTGAGTATTAATGTTTTTTTTTCAGTAATATATTAAATGGGTTTTCATTTGTTTGAATGGGTAAAAAGAAAGGTCAGTTTTCAACTGCAATTACAAATACAAGTTTAACCACTTCGAATGGGATTATATGCGATCAATTTCTAACAGTATTTATGCTGTTTTCCGAATATAATTGTGATGAGGTTTGATCAGTAACAAATTGTTCACTACATGTTACGTGTGGAAATTCCAGGTACATATTTAGTATTACTTCGAAAGGATTGATGATAGCAGTTTCTACGAGTATGTATTTTGTTGTGCCAATAGTAAATTATATAAGTCTTAATCAGTATGCATTCGGATCTAATTTAAATATGAAAATTATATCAGAATAAAGCAACTAAATATTTTAAATAGTATCTATATGTAAATCCAGACATTTACTTATACTATATCAATGAGAATTTATGAGAACAGTATCTAATGTAAAACGTGCGGCTTTCCGTGGTTAAATGGCAAGAGTTTCTATAAGAAAAGAGCTGCATTAGGTTAGAACAGTTTTGATTTGCAATTGAAGATTACAAATTATAATGTTTGAATAGGGATTTATGAGATCAGTTTCTATGAGTATTAATGTTTTTTTTTCAGTAATAAGTATATTAAATGTGTTTTCATTTGTTTGAATGGGTAAAAAAGAAAGGTCAGTTTTCAACTGCAATTACAAATACAAGTTTAATCACTTCGAATGGGGTTATATGCGATCAGTTTCTAACAGTATTTATGCTGTTTTCCGAATATAATTGTGATGAGGTTTGATCAGTAACAAATTGTTCACCACATGTTACGATATGGTCGGAAATTCCAGGTACATATTTAGTATTCCTTCGAAAGGATTGATGATAGCAGTTTCTATGAGTATGTATATGTTGTTCCAATAGAAAATTTGTCTTTATCAGTATGCATTCGGATCTACTTTAAATACAAAAATTATATCAGAATGACACAACCAAATATTTTAAACAGTATCCACTTGTAAATCCAAACATTTAAAGATATATTTTAATGAGAACCAATCAGAACAGTATCTAATGTAACGCGTGCGGCTTTCCGTGGCTAAATTTTAAAAGTATTTTTAATACATAGCTTTAACGGATTTGAACAGTTTTAATTTGCAATTCCAGATGAATAGTTTTAATTGTTAAATTTTATTTAATTTAATTGATCTATGAGATCAGTGTCTTTGTGTAATGTTTATTTTCCAATAAAAACACATTTTATTGAAAAAAAAAACATTACACTGACCTCATAGATCCCTAACAATTAAAACTATTCATCTGGAAATGCAAAACTGTTCGAATCCGTTAAAGCTTATTTATTGCAAATAATTTTAAAATTTAGCCACGGAAAATCGCGCACGTTACATTAGATACTGTTGTGATGGATTCTCATTATAATATTATCTTGGATTTACAGGTGGGCACTGTTTAAAATATTTGGGGTTTCATTCTGATATAATTTTTGTATTTAAATTAGATCCGAATGCATACTGATAAAGACTTATATAATTTACTGTAGGAACAACAAATAAATACTCGTAGAAACTGCTCTCATTAATCCTCTTGAAGGAATACTAAATATGTACCTGGAATTTCCGACCATATCGTAACATGTAGTGAACAATTTGTTACGGATCAAACCTCATCACAATTATATTCGGAAAACAGCATAAATACTGTTAGAAATTGATCGCATATAACCCCATTCGAAGTGATTAAACTTGTATTTGTAATTGCAGTTGAAAACTGACCTTCCTTTTTACCCATTCAAACAAATGAAAACACATTTAATATATTACTGAAAAAAAAAAAACATTAATTCTCATAGAAACTGATCTCATAAATCCCTATTTAAACATTATAATTTGTAATCTTCAATTGCAAATCAAAACTGTTCTAACCTAATGCAGCTCGTTTCTTATAGAAACACTTGCCATTTAACCACGAAAAGCCGCACGTTTTACATTAGATACTGTTCTCATAAATTCTCATTGAGATAGTATAAGTAAATGTCTGGATTTACAAATAGATACTGTTTAAAATATTTGGTTGCTTTATTCTGATATAATTTTCATATTTAAATTAGATCCGAATCTTTACTGATAAAGACTTATATAATTTACTAGAGGAACAACAAACAGATACTCGTAGAAACTGCTCTCATCAATCCTCTTGAAGGAATACCAAATGTGTACTTGGAATTTCCGACCATATCATAACATGTAGTGAACAATTTGTTACTGATTAAACCTCATCACAATTATATCCGGAAAACAGCATAAATACTTTTAGAAATTGATCGCATATAACCCCATTCGAAGTGATTAAACTTGTATTTGTAATTGCAGTTGAAAACTGACCTTTCTTTTTACCCATTCAAACAAATGAAAACACATTTAATATATTACTGAAGAAAACACATTAATACTCATAGAAACTGATCTCATAAATCCCTATTCAAACATTATAATTTTGAATCTTCAATTACAAATCAAAACTGTTCTAACCTAATGCAACTCGTTTCTTATAGAAACTCTTGCCATTTAACCACGGAAAGCCGCACGTTTTACATTAGATACTGTTCTCATAAATTCGCATTGAGATAGTATAAGTAAATGTTTGGATTTACAAATAGATACTGTTAAAAATATTTGGTTGCTTTATTCTGATATAATTTTCATATTTAAATTAGATCCGAATCTGTACTGATAAAGACTTATATAATTTACTATAGGAACAACAAATAGATACTCGTAGAAACTGCTCTCATCAATCCTCTTGAAGGAATACTAAGGCTATATTCGACTGGGACCACCGTGGGCACGCCCATAGTGGACGAGGTCGAACGCTTTCACAGTCGTATCATAAAACGTGACCATGTCGACCAACTTCAGACCGCTGTTTAGAACGCTTTTTAGCAGTCCGACCGTGGTCCGCCCGCCAGTCGAATGGGACCTAAATGTGTACTTGGAATTTCCGACCATATCATAACAAATAGTGAACAATTTGTTACTGATTAAACCTCATCACAATTATATTCGGAAAACAGCATAAATACTTTCAGAAATTGATCGCATATAACCCCATTCGAAGCGATTAAACTTGTATTTGTAATTGCAGTTGAAAACTGACCTTTCTTTTTACCCATTCAAACAAATGAAAACACATTTAATATATTACTGAAAAAAAAACATTAATACTCATAGAAACTGATCTCATAAATCCCTATTCAAACATTGTAATTTGTAATCTTCAATTGCAAATCAAAACTGTTCTAACCTAATGCAGCTCGTTTCTTAAAGAAACACTTGTCTTTTAATCATGGAAAACCGCACGAATTACATTAGATACTGTGCTCATAAATTCCCATTGATGTGGTATAAGTAAATGTTTGGATTTACAAATGGATATGGCTTGACTCGTTTTGCTGGTCAATTCTGATATAAACTGATAACAATTTCAACAGCAACTTTACCTAACTCTTATAGAAACTTATTGACCATATAGGTTCTCATAGATACTTATTAATTTTTGATAATTTTCAATACGGATTGATGAGATTTTTTTGACAGGGCAGGTACTTATTTATTATTCCTTCGAAAGGATTGATGATAGCAGTTTCTATGAGTATGTATTTGTTGTTCCAATAGAAAATTTGTCTTTATCAGTATGCATTCGGATCTACTTTAAATACAAAAATTATATCAGAATGAAACAACCAAATATTTTAAACAGTATCCACTTGTAAATCCAAACATTTAAAGATATATTTTAATGAGAACCAATCAGAACAGTATCTAATGTAACGCGTGCGGCTTTCCGTGGCTAAATTTTAAAAGTATTTTTAATAAATAGCTTTAACGGATTTGAACAGTTTTAATTTGCAATTCCAGATGAATAGTTTTAATTGCTAAATAGGGATCTATGAGATCAGTGTCTTTATGTAATGTTTTTTTTAATAAAAACACATTTTATTGAAAAAAAAAAAACATTACACTGACCTCATAGATCCCTAACCATTAAAACTATTTATCTGGAAATGCAAATGAAAACTGTTCGAATCCCTTAAAGCTTATTTATTGCAAATAATTTTAAAATTTAGCCACGGAAAACCGCACACGTTACATTCGATACTGTTCTGATGGATTCTTATTATAATATTATCTTTAAATGTTTGGATTTACAGGTGGAAACTGTTTAAAATATTTGAGGTTTCATTCTGATATGATTTTTGCATTTAAATTAGATCCGAATGCATACTGATAAAGACTTATATAATTTACTGTAGGAACAACAAATAAATACTCGTAGAAACTGCTCTCATCAATCCTCTTGAAGGAATACTAAATATGTACCTGGAATTTCCGACCATATCGTAACATGTAGTGAACAATTTGTTACGGATCAAACCTCATCACAATTATATTCAGAAAACAGCATAAATACTGTTAGAAATTGATCGCATATAACCCCATTCGAAGTGATTAAACTTGTATTTGTAATTGCAGTTGAAAACTGACCTTCCTTTTTACCCATTCAAACAAATGAAAACACATTTAATATTATTACTGAAAAAAAAACATTAATACTCATAGAAACTGATCTCATAAATCCCTATTTAAACATTATAATTTGTAATCTTCAATTGCAAATCAAAACTGTTCTAACCTAATGCAGCTCGTTTCTTATAGAAACACTTGCCATTTAACCACGAAAAGCCGCACGTTTTACATTAGATACTGTTCTCATAAATTCTCATTGAGATAGTATAAGTAAATGTTTGGATTTACAAATAGATACTGTTTAAAATATTTGGTTGCTTTATTCTGATATAATTTTCATATTTAAATTAGATCCGAATCTTTACTGATAAAGACTTATATAATTTACTAGAGGAACAACAAATAGATACTCGTAGAAACTGCTCTCATCAATCCTCTTGAAGGAATACCAAATGTGTACTTGGAATTTCCGACCATATCATAACATGTAGTGAACAATTTGTTACTGATTAAACCTCATCACAATTATATCCGGAAAACAGCACAAATACTTTTAGAAATTGATCGCATATAACCCCATTCGAAGTGATTAAACTTTTATTTGTAATTGCAGTTGAAAACTGACCTTTCTTTTTACCCATTCAAACAAATGAAAACACATTTAATATATTACTGAAGAAAACACATTAATACTCATAGAAACTGATCTCATAAATCCCTATTCAAACATTATAATTTTGAATCTTCAATTACAAATCAAAACTGTTCTAACCTAATGCAACTCGTTTCTTATAGAAACTCTTGCCATTTCACCACGGAAAGCCGCACGTTTTACATTAGGTACTGTTCTCATAAATTCTCATTGAGATAGTATAAGTAAATGTTTGGATTTACAAATAGATACTGTTTAAAATATTTGGTTGCTTTATTCTGATATAATTTTCATATTTAAATTAGATCCGAATCTGTACTGATAAAGACTTATATAATTTACTATAGGAAAAACAAATAGATACTCGTAGAAACTGCTCTCATCAATCCTCTTGAAGGAATACTAAATGTGTACTTGGAGTCTCCGACCATATCATAGCAAATAGTGAACAATTTGTTACTGATTAAACCTCATCACAATTATATTCGGAAAACAGCATAAATACTTTTAGAAATTGATCGCATATAACCCCATTCGAAGCGATTAAACTTGTATTTGTAATTGCAGTTGAAAATTGACCTTTCTTTTTACCCATTCAAACAAATGAAAACACATTTAATATATTACTGAAAAAAAAACATTAATACTCATAGAAACTGATCTCATAAATCCCTATTCAAACATTGTAATTTGTAATCTTCAATTGCAAATCAAAACTGTTCTAACCTAATGCAGCTCGTTTCTTAAAGAAACACTTGTCTTTTAATCATGGAAAACCGCACGAATTACATTAGATACTGTGCTCATAAATTCCCATTGATGTGGTATAAGTAAATGATTGGATTTACAAATGGATATGGCTTGACTCGTTTTGCTGGTCAATTCTGATATAAACTGATATCAATTTCAACAGCAACTTTACCTAACTCTTATAGAAACTTATTGACCATATAGGTTCTCATAGATACTTATTAATTTTTGATAATTTTCAATACGGATTGATGAGATTTTTTTGACAAGGACGTTTCATGGTTTAGATAATAAATCAACTCCTGGAAGGTACGAATTTGTGAAGTGATCTGCGCATATACCAACCCTGCCAAAAATTCCACATAGAAACTTATAAAAAAAAAGTGATGCGGTTTTATCGTTCCTATAAGTTATATTAGTATTATACAGACAGGATTTTATCTGTTTTATTAAGTTTTAAATCGGTTATGAAACAGTAATTCCGAATGAGCTATTTGGAATTATCATGTTGCCCTTTCATGAGTACTTATATGAAATATACATCAACAAATCTACAGTTTAGTGTCTGCAAATGCACCCTTGCCCTTATATCTGTAAACATATGGAATTACAGATACAACTTTAAAGAGATTCTAAACTTTTCTATAAGTAATATCATAAGAGTTCCAGTCCGTCCTTTCTCCAGTATCTATCGTATGTACCACACCATTTATCAACATGTTTTTATTGTAAATTTCAACATTGTCTTTTTATTAGTATTAATGTGGATATACATGTCAACAAATGTACAGTTTCAATTGTATATTTTACAGATGTATTTTTATTGTAAACTTCCATTTTGCTTGTTTATTAGTATTAATTTGGATATGCATGCCGACAAATGTACAGACAGTTTAAATTGCATATTCCAAATAGAAATACTAATATTGTGGTAAACACAAAATACTGCAAAGTCCTTATTTCCTCGGGTGTTCTTGTTCTAGCCTAGAAGCAATGAATGAGTTAGCAGCTGCTTTACTTTTAATTTAACAAACACACGTCAGTTCCTTAGGTCACATTAGATTAGATATGAATTAGCGACACGTATACAGCTCCCTCTACTGGAGCCTGGAGTTAAAGTTGCTGCTGAAATTTCTATCAGTTTCTACCAGAATGGAGCAGCAAACATTTACTTATACCACATCAATGAGAATTTATGAGAACAGTATCTAAGGTAAAACGTGCGGCTTTCCTTGGTTAAATGGCAAGTGTTTCTATAAGAAACGAGCTGCATTAGGTTAGGACAGTTTTGACTTGCAATTGAAGATTACTAATTATAATGTTTGAATAGGGATTTATGAGATCAGTTTCTATGAGCATTAATGTTTTTTTTCAGTAATATATTAAATGTGTTTTCATTTGTTTGAATGGGTAAAAAGAAAGGTCAGTTTTCAACTGCAATTACAAATACAAGTTTAATCACTTTGAATGGGGTTATATGCGATTAATTTCTAAAAGTATTTATGCTGTTTTCCGAATATAATTGTGATGAGGTTTAATCAGTAACAAATTGTTCACTACTTGTTATGATATGGTCGGAAATTCCAAGTACACATTTAGTATTCCTTCAAAAGGATTGATGAGAGCAGTTTCTACGAGTATCTATTTGTTGTTCCTCTAGTAAATTATATAACTCTTTACATTTACTTATACTATCTCAATGAGAATTTATGAGAACAGTATCTAATGTAAAACGTACGGCTTTCCGTGGTTAAATGGCAAGTGTTTCTATAAGAAACGAGCTGCATTAGGTTAGAACAGTTTTGATTTGCAATTGAAGATTACAAATTATAATGTTTGAATAGGGATTTATGAGATCAGTTTCTATGAGTATTAATGTTTTTTTTCAGTAATATATTAAATGTGTTTTCATATGTTTGAATGGGTAAAAAGAAAGGTCAGTTTTCAACTGAAATTACAAATACAAATTTAATCAGTTCGAATGGGGTTATATGCGATCAATTTCTAACAGTATTTATGCTGTTTTCCGAATATAATTGTGATGAGGTTTGATCAGTAACAGATTGTTCACTACATGTTACGATATGGTCGGAAATTCCAGGTACATATTTAGTATTACTTCGAAAGGATTGATGATAGCAGTTTCTACGAGTATATATTTGTTGTGCCAATAGTAAATTATATAAGTCTTTATCAGTATGCATTCGGATCTAATTTAAATATGAAAATTATATCAGAATAAAGCAACCAAATATTTTAAACAGTATCTATTTGTAAATCCAGACATTTACTTATACTATCTCAATGAGAATTTATGAGGACAGTATCTAATGTAAAACGTGCGGCTTTCTGTGGTTAAATGGCTAGAGTTTCTATAAGAAACGAGCTGCATTAGGTTAGAACAGTTTTGATTTGCAATTGAAGATTACAAATTATAATGTTTGAATAGGGATTTATGAGATCAGTTTCTATGAGTATTAATGTTTTTTTTTAGTAATATATTAAATGTGTTTTCATTTGTTTGAATGGGTAAAAAGAAAGGTCAGTTTTCAACTGCAATTACAAATACAAGTTTAGCCACTTCGAATGGGATTATATGCGATCAATTTCTAACAGTATTTATGCTGTTTTCCGAATATAATTGTGATGAGGTTTGATCAGTAACAAATTGTTCACTACATGTTACGTGTGGAAATTCCAGGTACATATTTAGTATTACTTCGAAAGGATTGATAATAGCAGTTTCTACGAGTATGTATTTGTTGTGCCAATAGTAAATTATATAAGTCTTTATCAGTATGCATTCGGATCTAATTTAAATATGAAAATTATATCAGAATAAAGCAACTAAATATTTTAAACAGTATCTATTTGTAAATCCAGACATTTACTTATACCACATCAGTGAGAATTTATGAGGACAGTATCTAATGTAAAACGTGCGGCTTTCCGTGGTTAAATGGCAAGAGTTTCTATAAGAAACGAGCTGCATTAGGTTAGAACAGTTTTGATTTGCAATTAAAGATTACAAATTATAATGTTTGAATAGGGATTTATGAGATCAGTTTCAATGAGTATTAATGTTTTTTTTTCAGTAATAAATATATTAAATGTGTTTTCATTTGTTTGAATGGGTAAAAAGAAAGGTCAGTTTTCAACTGCAGTTACAAATACAAGTTTAATCACTTCGAATGGGGTTATATGCGATCAGTTTCTAACAGTATTTATGCTGTTTTCCGAATATAATTGTGATGAGGTTTGATCAGTAACAAATTGTTCACCACATGTTACGATATGGTTGGAAATTCCAGGTACATATTTAGTATTCCTTCGAAAGGATTGGTGATAGCAGTTTCTATGAGTATGTATTTGTTGTTCCAATAGAAAATTTGTCTTTATCAGTATGCATTCGGATCTACTTTAAATACAAAAATTATATCAGAATGACACAACCAAATATTTTAAACAGTATCCACTTGCAAATCCAAACATTTAAAGATATATTTTAATGAGAACCAATCAGAACAGTATCTAATGTAACGCATGCGGCTTTCCGTGGCTAAATTTTAAAAGTATTTTTAATAAATAGCTTTAACGGATTTGAACAGTTTTAATTTGCAATTCCAGATGAATAATTTTAATTGTTAAATAGGGATCTATGAGATCAGTGTCTTTGTGTAATGTTTTTTTTCCAATAAAAACACATTTTATTGAAAAAAAAAACGTTACACTGACCTCATAGATCCCTAACAATTAAAACTATTCATCTGGAAATGCAAATGAAAACTGTTCGAATCCGTTAAAGCTTATTTATTGCAAATAATTTTAAAATTTAGCCACGGAAAACCGCACACGTTACATTAGATGCTGTTCTGATGGATTCTCATTATAATATTATCTTTGAATGTTTGGATTTACAGGTGGACACTGTTTAAAATATTTGGGGTTTCATTCTGATATGATTTTTGTATTTAAATTAGATCCGAATGCATACTGACAAAGACTTATATAATTTACTGTAGGAACAACAAATAAATACTCGTAGAAACTGCTCTCATCAATCCTCTTTAAGGAATACTAAATATGTACCTGGAATTTCCGACCATATCGTAACATGTAGTGAACAATTTGTTACGGATTAAACCTCATCACAATTATATTCGGAAAACAGCATAAATACTGTTAGAAATTGATCGCATATAACCCCATTCGAAGTGATTAAACTTGTATTTGTAATTGCAGTTGAAAACTGACCTTCCTTTTTACCCATTCAAACAAATGCAAACACATTTAATATATTACTGAAAAAAAACATTAATACTCATAGAAACTGATCTCATAAATTATTTAAACATTATAATTTGTAATACGCAATTGCAAATCAAAACTGTTCTAACCTAATGCATCTCGTTTCTTATAGAAACACTTGCCCTTTAACCACGAAAAGCCGCACGTTTTACATTAGATACTGTTCTCAAAAATTCTCATTGAGATAGTATAAGTAAATGTCTGGATTTATAAATAGATACTGTTTAAAATATTTGGTTGCTTTATTCTGATATAATTTTCATATTTAAATTAGATCCGAATCTTTACTGCTAAAGACTTATATAATTTACTAGAGGAACAACAAATAGATACTCGTAGAAACTGCTTTCATCAATCCTCTTGAAGGAATACGAAATGTGTACTTGGAATTTCCGACCATATCATAACATGTAGTGAACAATTTGTTACTGATTAAACCTCATCACAATTATATTCGGAAAACACCATAAATACTTTTAGAAATTAATCGCATATAACCCCATTCAAAGTGATTAAACTTGTATTTGTAATTGCAGTTGAAAACTCTTTTTACCCATTCAAACAAATGAAAACACATTTAATATATTACTGAAAAAAAAAAAAACATTAATACTCATAGAAACTGATCGCATAAATCCCTATTCAAACATTATAATTTTGAATCTTCAATTGCAAATCAAAACTGTTCTAACCTAATGCAGCTCGTTTCTTATAGAAACTCTTGTCATTTAACCACGGAAAGGCGCACGTTTTACATTAGATACTGTTCTCATAAATTCTCATTGAGATAGTATAAGTAAATGTGTGGATTTACAAATAGATACTGTTTAAAATATTTGGTTGCTTTATTCTGATATAATTTTCATATTTAAATTAGATCCGAATCTGTACTGATAAAGACTTATATAATTTACTATAGGAACAACAAATAGATACTCGTAGAAACTGCTCTCATCAATCCTCTTGAAGGAATCCTAAATGTGTACTTGGAATTTCCGACTATATCATAACAAGTAGTTAACAATTTGTTACTGATTAAACCTCATCATAACTATATTCGGAAAACAGCATAAATACTTTTAGAAATCGATCGCATATAATCCCTTCGAAGCGATTAAACTTGTATTTGTAATTGCAGTTGAAAACTGACCTTTCTTTTTACCCATTCAAACAAATGAAAACACATTTAATATATTACTGAAAAAAAAACATTAATACTCATAGAAACTGATCTCATAAATCCCTATTCAAACATTATAATTTGTAATCTTCAATTGCAAATCAAAACTGTTCTAACCTAATGCAGCTCGTTTCTTAAAGAAACACTTGTCTTTTAATCACAGAAAGCCGCACGAATTACATTAGATACTGTGCTCATAAATTCTCATTGATGTGGTATAAGTAAATGTTTGGATTTACAAATGGATATGGCTTGATTCATTTTGCTGGTCAATTCGGATATAAACTGATAACAATTTCAACAGCAACTTTACCTAACTCTTATAGAAACTTACTGACCATATAGGTTCTCATAGATACTTATTAATTTTTGATAATTTTCAATACGGATTGATGAGATTTTTTTGACAGGGAAGCAGTCTTAACCAGCGAGTATAGACAAAGGAGGGAGGGATGACACCTAACAATAATTAAAAGTGACCTAATAAATACTCAAAAAAACCACTTAAATGTATAACAATAAGAACTCTAAGCTTCAATAGAATACACCGCATTCCAAAATAATTAATATCAATGGTGTAGCTGATGACGATTTCCATCTCTGAGATTTCAGTACTAAACACTCTCTCCTGTGATATTGTACTCGCTGGTCTTAACTTCCATGTCAACCGCTAGGTTGCTCTGTTTATGACTTCTGCGCAGAATCCTGGAAGGTAAACGTCACACGACAAAAAATGAAACTGGATACATAGGGAATTAGAGATGGTACTGAGTGGATTTTTCTCGGAACAGGTCGGAACTGTTCCGGGTAAAAAAGTATACCCGTTCCAAAAACCTGTTCCGATTCCGACCTGCTCCGAATCCGGCATTAGTGATTGCCCGTTCTTTCGCACTCGCAGCTCCATATGCTCCATAATGACACCGCTTTCTTTTCAAGTGCTTGGAGTCCTGATTTTTTTGAAACAAGAATGCTGATTGGTTGTTGAAGGTTGAAAACTGACATGTCAATTATATACTCTATTCAAAGTTTTGATTTTGAAATCTCCAGAGCTCCAAGCTCTTGAAAAGAAAGTGGTCAATACAAAATATGTCCTGTATATCAAAACCGATATGAACTAGTATTTGAACTCTGAATAAGAGTAGAGGGTGTCATAAATTAATATACTTTTAATTTGTTTTGTAATGCGATTTAGAACCGTGAGTATTTCATTTCTAAGTTTTACCATTTCTTCAATTCATTTCATTGTTACATGGAAATAAGTCAAAATATTCACCTAATGCTTCAAACTATTCCTAAAACTCCTCGAATTAAAAAATGCTAGAGCTACATTTTTGTAATACTTAACACTAATTAAACAGAATTTATTATTATTATATACATCCCACACAAATACTACCATGCATTTACCACCAATACCAAAAAGTCCGCAAGTCTGATCTGCTCACTCCACTCCGGCTCCGTGTCCGAAGGTACAACGTTATCATGTGCTCAGTGCTCCGCTCAAACGCATGACAGTCCAGCGGAGTCGGAACTAGTATTTTCTAAATCTAAGAACTGTTCCGCGGAACTGTTAGCTCGGACCTGTTCCGAAAGAACAGGTTCGGTTCTTTCGTACCATCTCTAAGGGAATACTATTAAGTGAAACATCTGGTTTGTTTGATCTGTGTCTGTACTTCACCTATGCTTTTAACTAGGTGCTTCACCGAAGAAAGCGTCACAAACAGGTTATTGAATTAAGTAAGTACCTAATCTGTATTTTCATTCAGTAATATTAATTCTATATTCCACTTATTTATTAAAATAATTTCTTCGTCGTAAGCATACATTAATGTTCATTGTTAAAGAATATACGTTTTTGCATATCTCATGAAGTAAAAAAATACATTCTTTGAAAACTGTCCAGGATGTAAAAGACTTTACAAAAATCAATGAAATTATAGATGATAGAATCAGTTAACTAGTTTATTTATTATTATCAACAAAAACGTAAATTTGAACAATCAATCATTAATAATCAATTTAGTTAACAATTAATTTAACAGTTAATAATTTCTTTTACTGTTTAAATTTAGTCATAATTTTACGTGATCTGTCAACCACTGCCGTACTAAAGCTGAGGAATGAGCTGGGCAACTGCCTTGCCAAAAAATGTTAGGCCTTACTTCCGGTTGCAGAGTGTTTATAAATGGCAATACAAAGTTTTCCAATAGGTCCAAATAAACATGCTGATTTAAATTTTCTTCTAAGAAATATGGACCAATGATTCGATCATTAAAATCCCACACCATACATTCACTTTTTTATAACGTTGACTTCGTTTGTGAATGACATGGTTTGGATTTTCAAAAGTCCAATAACGACTGTTTTGTGATGAAACATGGCCATTGGTACAAAATGTTGCTTCGTCAGTAAAAAAAAAAAAACATTCTGTGAAAACTTCTGTCTACGAGGTAATGCTCACTGATCCATAAATAAAAATCCAGTCGCTTCTCTTCATCTCCATTTTCAAGTGTATCTCTGAACCTTGTTTTCCATATAAATTATCTGTAAATGACTTTTACTTACTTCCAGTCTTTGTGAGTGTTTCCGTAAAGGTAATTTCGGGTTTTCTATTACTGAATTTATTGCCAAAAGTTACTTTTTTTTTTTTACTTTTGTTGCCCCATATCGTCTTCATTATACTTTTTCTTGGGTTTTTTGAAATCCAATACAGATCCAGTTTCATTGAATTTCTTTACAAGTTTGCGCAATGATTGGTGCGATACCGCTGTGTTAGGGAACTTTTGGTGGAAAAGGTTAATTGCATATCGATAAGAGATGTCTTTAATCCCATAACATTTGATCAAATAAATTCTTTCTTGTTTGGTAAACATTCTTTAAATAATCAACAGAACACTAATAAATGCAGATGTAAGATAGCAATATTCTACGCAATGTCACAATGATGTTTGTCAGTTCAATATTATCGACAGCATACTCTGTTTCTTAATTTGAATTCTTGTTCATATTAATAAATTCAACGTAAATGTTAAGAATTGAGGTTTCCCAGTTTAAAATGCCTGGCCTAAAATAAATAAGACGAAGAAGAACGAGGTTAAGTCAGTTAGGCGGGAAAAGTAGTAATGGTTACTGCATGTGTAGCATTTTTATTCTTTTAGTTTTTCCAATTAATCCTAAGTTTGTATCACGTGTAGAAATAAAACAACGTTTTAGTTACTCAGTGCTTGCTTTATTAGTCAGGTTTATCAGTAAAAAGATAAACACAATAAAAACATAAAAGTCAAAATTTAGACTTCATAATTTGTATTTAGGCTTTATTTTGTATTATAAACAACTTTGTCTTATAAACATTTTGTCCAAAATAATAAATAAAGATACTTCTCTCTTGAGGCATTTTGATGTTTTCTTAATTTATTAACACTCGGTACATCTGGTAAATTCATTTTTTCGACAAGCAGAATTTTTACAAAGAATGACTTTTCGTCGTAAAATCAATAATAGACAAATCCGTCCGGGGACACACTGTTTATACCTACCTACAGGGTAATTGTATAACTAAAGGACTTTTAGCAATTTTTGAGATACAACTTTTCAAAACTAGATAGTTTGGGTAATTTTTAGACATTCCAGAATTGTTTACTTTAAATCATTAACTTTATGGGAAAGTTCAAGATTCAAAAAGTGCTGATATATTTGAGTTCAATAATGACAGAATTGTTTTCAGAATTTTTCATCAACTTTTAGAGGTTTCAGTAAAAGATATATATGTACATGACATACGTCAGTATGTATCTACTTGAAGTTAAGTATCCATCCAGTACATAGTAATTATTCTAAGGTACTTAAAGATCTTAAAATACAGTACCTTATTACTTTTAAGTATTTTTCAAGTACAAGTAAAAGTATAATAAGTACTGGTAAATATAATGCAGACATGCATACCCTGCACACGCGCGTCCGGCGCACATTGCGCTTGCACTCGAGAGTCCGCACATGCACGTCAATCGCTGTTGTTTTATTCTTGTCTTTGAGGGAAGGTTATTAATACTCGAGTGTCAAGGTAATACTGATTTATTTCAGGCTACAATTCCCCTATGTAGGTTCTGGTGCACATGCGTAGTCTATAATTCATTTAGGTATAATTGGTTGCATACTACAGCTGTGAATGTGTTAAGAAGATGGCCTTATGCTGAACTATAGGGTATACTTAAATTCAAATATCGGCTTCTATAGAAACTCTCATATTCTGATTTCAACGATAATATCACACCACTCTTCTCCATTCGTTTCTCATCAAAAAGAATTGTCCAAGACCACAAAGGTAGGTCGTTAGTTATAAGAGTTCTAGTACTTACGAAACGGAGGGTCATCATCTCATATAGTTCGGCAGTAATGAGCTCGGTTATTATAAACTAATGGATTTTCACAAACATTTCATGGGGAGGTTCCAACTGCTTCAAGTAGTCTACCCATTTTATAAAATATATATTTTTGTTTTGTTACATTTACATTACGTAACATTTTATACACAAATTAAATACTTGGTTTATATCTTTCAGATCGATAAAACATGGAGCAAAAACTGGCAATACCTCAAGAGATAATTGAAAACTTGAAATGCTATTTTTGTGAAAATTATTTGTCGGTGGAACCAGTCGTTGTCACATCCCAAAGCAGAAATATATGTGGACGGTGTAGTAAAATAAACGTTGAAATTACAAGACTCGTTTGTTTTGAAACTATTGCAAAAACCACCGTGCCATGCCTTTTTAAAAACTGCAGTGCCAGTATTCCGATAGGGGAAATTGAAGAGCACCAAAAGAACTGTCCACATAGAAGCCTGATATGTCCAATTTTGACGAACATCTGCGAAGATTACATTGAAGTAGGAAAACTTTGGAGCCACTTTCATGAGAAGCACCCCCTCAACTTACATTATGATAACGTAATATTCACACGTACAAAAGACACAGGAAACGTAAGTTTTTTGCTTGTCAAAAATAAATTTCAATACCTAGTTTACGTCCACGAAACAAACCATTGTATTTATGTGAGTGTATTTTCCATTGATGACTCTCTGTGTACTCGATATGATGTTAAGTTGACTACTGTCGATTCTGATTACATCAATTCTTTATTCAAATATGGTCAGATTGGACGTACGATATACAACTGCCTCGGTAATGTTAATTTGTGTGACTCTGAAAAGACCCACCAAATCTGTGAGGCACTTGCAGTTAAAGTGAGTGGAGAGGAAATTAGTAAATTATTATTGTATGATACGATAGAGTGTAAGATAAGTATAAAATAAACGCGAACCTGAGAAACAAGTTAACATAGAAAGTACTATCAGTACTAATATGCGATTCAAATCTATTGAGCTCTCACTTTAAATATCTCAGAAATGAGGGAGTGGAAAAAATATAAAATATATTTGTCTTTTATATAACGCTCACGAAATAAACCCAATTTTAGAGGGATTCTCTTCGCATTAAATTTTAAGTTGCCATTTCCCGAAAACTATTTTTATGTTATATTTTGTAGAATATCCTTTTTTGTGGTAATTTTTTCACATATAATATCATGTGATATAATTTTGTCGACAAATCTAGTGATTATTAAGAGAGTTTGTTGCTTGGCAATTTCGCGATTGATATTAACAGAAAAAAATAACGAGCCATCAGGCGAGTTATTTTTGTCAATGTCAAGAGCGAAATTGCCAAAGCAACAAACTCGAGTAAAATAATCATTAAATTTTGCCAGACGAAATTATATCACGAATGGTATTCTTCATGACTATTTCATAAATAAAAATTTAGGCAAAGGAAAACAAATTTATTAGATATAGGAAGTAAATTTAAAATAAATAAATAAATACATCACCAAATCTTGAACATATTTGGGGCCATTATTCTCGCACATTTTTTTACAACTGACGTTTGCAAAAATTATTGTAATGACGCCGGCTTGTTGAATCGGTTACTATGTTTTCAAAAAACAAAGGAAAACTGGTTGCTTCATTGTTGCTTTTTATTGGTTGACCAACCCTGGCAAAATTTTAAATGTTAAATTTTGTCAATGCGAAACTATTTTTTGATTAAAATGATCGATTTTGATTGGACATATTTATAGGAATGAAATAGTCAATAAAAAAAAATATATCAACGGTTAAGTAATTATTTACAGTATTTGGAAGAAGTAAATAAAGATATAATTAGGGGTTTTCACAAATTTTAAAATCTCTGACTGTGAAGGTAATAAATTATAAATAAAAACACTTGAATTTCCACAGCCGGCAATCAAGTAATATAAAAAAATAGATTTTTTCTAATTTAAATTATTTTACTGCTCAACGGGCGCAGATTACGTCATCGGTTGCATTGATGGTAAACAACTAACCACAAAAATATATATTTTTTTAAATTTCCGCCATGTCGCTATATATGGTCGTGGACGAGCTTCGGTTTAAAATGAAATTCATGATTCAATCTAATCACGAAGGGTTTGACAGAATCAAATCGAATAAGCATGACATGTTTTTGACAATAACTCCAAAGGGGCATAGCCGGATAAGTAGGGTGAAACGGCCCCCGGCCCTGTCTTCATTGAAAGAAGGAATATAGTTAGCAATAAGTGAAGGGAACAATTTTGCAAAATATTAACGCAAAAGGGTGGCGCGTTTCATGGGGTGACGAAGGGGATGAAATCCAAAGGATCAGTTTTTTGTGTCAAAACGCAGCAACCGAAAGTTTTGGAAAAAATAATTGTTGTACAAGTATTTGAGAGGATTCTCAGAAAAAATTGTCGGTCAATTTGGGAAAGAACTAAGGGCGAGAAGACATCGGTATACTTTTCAAATATTTTTAAGGGTAACTTCCCCTCGTTGCACCATTTTCAAAAATTTTTTTGTAACGTCTGCTGTCACCCCCATATAACATATTTTTTCGCAGCGTGGTCGGAACATTACGTCATAGTGAAAAAAAATCACATCCGTGGTCTTTCAAGACTAGTAGTCTATGCGTAATGCAGGCAGAAAGAGTAAATATTTCGTGCAAAGACGAGATTACCTTTCCCTCCCGTTTTCGCGGGTGCTGAACATGATGGAAGTGGTGAGAGAAGTTTTTTACCGCCGCAACCCCACGAAACGGCCAAAAACCACCCCTTTTATGGATCCTTTTATGTTTTCATATATAAACGGGACTGGGGAGTGATTTATCGACGGGTTATACTTGAAATAAAATGGAAGGGGGTTATAGAGTTAGTGGAATCCAGACAGCAGGCCTAGGGGGTTGATTAAACCTTCCCGAGGGGTGGAATCATTTTTTTTTTTAAATGATTCGGTTCAAACGCGTATCCCCCGTTTTCAGGGTCGCTGATCACAGGAAAAATATTCATTTTTTAGCTTTAACCCCTCCTCATCAAACGGGCAGAAACCACCCCACACACACCAGAGAGCATGCTATACAGGATTTACAGGTTTTTTGGCACATGATCGTTATTCCTCTGCATATTCCTTTATCTTTCACGGAAGTAATTTTTATTCCGAAGAGAAGGTGGTAGCGACCTCGGGGGTTGCTTCAACCATTCCAAGGGGTGTAAAATTCATTAATTGCACTTTGGATCGTCAATACGCCCTCCCCCGTTTTCGCAGGCGCTGATCACGATAAAAATATAATTAACGAATTTTATACCCCTTGGAAAGGTTGAAGCAACCCCCGTGGTCGCTCTGTGAAAAATGAAGGGATATGCACAGGAATAACGATCAGGTGCTGAAAAAAACCGTAAATCCTGGATAGCATGCTTTCTAGTGGTTTCTGTCCGTTTGAAGGATGACTAGGGGTTGGAGCTAAAAATGAATATTTTTCCCACGATCGGCTACCCCGAAAACGGGGGGACACGCATTTGAACCGAATTGAAAAAAAAAGATTTTCCACCCCTCGTCTCGGGAGGGTTTAATCAACCTAGGCCTGCTGTTTGGATTCCACTTACTCTATAACCCCCTTCCATTTTATTTCAAGTATAACCCGTCGATAAATCACTCCCCAGTCCCGGTTATATATGAAAATATAAAAGGTTTTTGGCCGTTTCATGGGGTTGTGGCGGTCAAAAACTTCTCCCACCACATCCATCGTGTTCAGCACCCTCGAAAATGGGAGGGAAAGGTAATCTCGTCTTTGCACTAAATATTTACTCTTTCTGCCTGCATTACGCATAGACTACTAGTCTCGAAAGACCACGGACGTGATTTTCACTATGATGTAATGTTCCGACCACGCTGCGAAAAAAATATCTTATATGGGGGTGGAAGTAGTCACTACAAAAAAATTTTGAATGTGGTGCAACGAGGGGAAGTTACCCTTAAAAATATTTGAAAAGTATACCGATGTCTTCTCGCCCTTAGTTCTTTCCCAAATTGACCGACATTTCTTTCTGAGAATCCTCTCCAATACTTGTCCAACATATATTTTTTTTAAAATTTTCGGTTGCTGCGTTTTGACACAAAAAATTGGTCCTTAGGATTTCATCCCCCTCTTCACCCCGTGAAACGCGTCACCATTTTGCGTTAATATTTTGCAAAATTGTTCCTTTCACTTATTGCTAACTATATTCCTTCTCTCAATGAAGATAGGGCCGAGGGCCGTTTCACCCTACTTATCCGGCTATGCCCTTTTTAAATTAAAAATTTTGAAAAACTTTCATTGTACAAAAAAAATTGTAATTTTAATGATACTTATTATTCACATACCTATATTTTCCGCATATGTTCCAAGATATAATGGATTAAAAGCTGGTATGGTCAAAATCTCCCATTTTACATTTACATTTTATAACTTAGCAGATCTTTAATACTGTTCAACATAACTTATTTAACTTTAGTGAGAGATTTACAATGAACACATAATTCTTTCAATGTTTTACACTCCTTGATTTTTAAAATAGTTACTGGTAAAATGAGAGCTTCATTTTTGGCCAGTTTATCCGTTTTCAAATATGTACGTTTTGTCGCTTTATTTCTTATTCACTTGTTTTATGGCAGAGATTATAGGGACAGTTGTGGAGTCAAACTAAGTATCAGAAAAGGCGAATAAGATATTGTTTTGCTGCAGGTATTTTATTGCCTTAATTTGTTTTCGGTGCGACAAGTGCAATAAGATTTGGATTAAATAAATATAAAATGTATACAATCTATGTTGTAAAATCTGTTAAATCTTAACGGAAGTAGGTGAAACCATTCCTTTTATTGAAATAAATCATTGTGCCAAATTCTAGAGCTAAATATTTATTTAAACTGCTAAAAATAAAAAAAGAAATTTTAATTCCATCGCTGCACCAACTTGTAGGAGAACAAAATTTTTTTAAATTTAGTTTTTTTATATGTATTTTGCAAGGATATTAAAAACATTTTTTTTCATTTAATCGCTTTGTTTATAGTTACAAAAAAATTCAAACTAGTGGATTTTTTATGAAACCAAAAACGGTAGATGATTTATTAAAGTAGATGAAGAAACCAACTTTAAAAAAATGATCTATTTGAAATCAAAATATGTTAGTTTTATGTTTTGGACGTTTATAAATAAACTGTTGATATTTCGTCTTGGAATTTGGACGGGCTGTTACCTAGTGTTTATATTTATGTCTCAGCGAGTTAAAAATAATACAGAACTACCTACCATTGTTAAGAAGTAGTGAATAGAGGTTCGAAAGCTGAATTTTTAGCAATTACGTTAGACCTGAAAGTCATCAAATAGGTGTTACAGGTTACATTATAGTTTTATAATATATTACATTTCAGTTGTCAGATAGTGCAGTATGTAAGGTGACTAAAGACTGTTCGCTGAGAGAGTCCCGGTGTGACGTCATGAACGTCTCAACTAAGATGCCGTAGGCTCGTTGGTGTTTTCGAATGCACAGTGGTATCGCTTTGTTTTATTTTTTACTTGATGTGATAAATAAATTTAGTTTTCTTCGCCAATGTCTAATTCTTCAGAGTCCTCATTGTCGCTTTCATTATTAACACTTAAAATGAGTGGCATAACTTCTTCAGTATGAATCTCTCGATCATATCTCTCTAAAATCAATTTATTTGTGTAATTTACACTTGGACTAAATTGAGCTCGACACTTAAAAGCCTCATTTCTCCTAGCAAGAATAGCTTCGTCAGTAAAACCATCTTTCCCTATGTGTTTGTCGTAATACTCCTTACAAATTCCCCAAACAAGTTCTATTGCGTCGAACTGACAGTGATATGGTGGAAGCCGCAATACTTCATGTCCATGCTCTCTAATTAAATTATCGACAGCATAGTGTTGCTCTATTCTGTTAGCTCCAGCTATTGCAATTCGGCTTTAAATGCGGTATCACTGAAATCTATGTTTTTGGTTTTTAACCATGTTTCTGTTTTTTCTTTCGTCCAAGATCGGGTTTTTTTCTTCAATCTGAGAGTGTAACACTAGCAAAAGATTCTGTCAGCCACATTTCAAAATTTTCAGGTAACATTTTCCATTTCATATTGTACAGCATCGTGTAACTCTGCTTTGGACTTTTTACGATTCCGTTTAACTGAAGCTTGATGTTCCACATTTTCTTTGTCGTTTTTAGCTTTTTTTATTACAGTCTTTTTATCGATTTTTAAAGCCTCCCCACTCGCCTTTAAACAGCTTTTATTGACAATAAAGGTCCACCATTTTCATTTTCCTTTTGAAAATATTCCAACAAATTCAAAACTAACTGCTGTGATTGTGGATTTAAAAATTCACCAGGACGCATGTTCACTAATTTAACAATAGAACAAGACTAAACTTGCCCTCTTAGGCACTAATTGAAATAAGTGCACCATACCTGCTATACCCGCCTCTGGAATCGCCAGCCGCATTTGACGATGACACACATTACGCAAATTGATTTGCTGTCGAACAATAGAAATGCCGCACGTCGGTCGTAACTTGACCACAAACATTAAAACTTGCATTAGATTAGGTTACAAACAATAGTAAATTAACTTAAATTAAAACTAAAGTGAACAATCAAAATTTATACAATAAAGACAAGGAAGGATAAAGCTCCGGACGATATTCCTTACACTATACGACTGGGATTCCCCCAGCGAACAGGCTTTAGCTCAGGATGTGGATGTTTTGGGTACAAATTCAGACTACAGCATCTTTTTCTTTATTGGATCAGCAATATTGAAAGTTTTAAAAACCAGTGTACGTGTATTTAACGTTAGATTGGATTCGTTTATTGCAACAAAAATTAAATAAATTATGAAATAATTAAAAACGTATGCATTTATTATAAACAAAATCTAAACAAATTAGTAAATTAACTTAAATTAAAACTGAAGTGAACAATCAAAATTTATACAAAGAAACAAGAATTTAAGGAGACAAAAATTTAAAAATTTATAAATAAAATTAATAGTACCTATATTGTTTCATTAGGAGTAAAAGTGAGTCACAAAAAATGGCTTTTACTCTGAATAAAACATGCTATTTTTTCTTCAAACGTCGATTAGCTATAAAGAAATTAAGATAAAAAAATTTGGAATTTCACCACCAATAGCGCATTGTGTTAATATCGCATGGCCAGCATATTGTATAAAATACGCGTTGCCATGGATATTCCTTTTTCTGCCGCTCACAGTGTCAGAAAAAGTACTTTTACCTCTGTTGTTAATGGCAGCGCATAGCCGTCTAAAATGTTAAACTTTATGTCATGATATGAGTATAGAAATGTCATGTTTTTCTGACATTAGGAAACAAATTATTTTATGTTAAATAAAAGAAAATCTAAGAAGAAATGAAATAATAACAAAGAAAGTCCCGATGCAAGAAAAATTTTGAGGGCGATATGGCATTAATTATCTTGCATAGCTGCAAGATTCGAGGAGCGGTGAATAAAAAGGGTATGGTTTCACCTACTTTTGAATACGTTAATTATTACATTATACTTCTTAAAAGGGTCATAAATTTTTAACAGTTTTTATCTTTTTGCAAGATAACAAATTATCAGAAGGTTTATTTCTAGATCTAGTTTATTTGAAATTTTACTGCGAACAATTTGATATTTTTATTGGTTGTGCTGGGACTACTAGGACCAGAAATAAAAAAAATTATATGATCGTTGGACAGATTT
This sequence comes from Rutpela maculata, assembly GCA_936432065.2. Lineage (NCBI taxonomy): Eukaryota > Metazoa > Arthropoda > Insecta > Coleoptera > Cerambycidae > Rutpela > Rutpela maculata. Next base: position 123,878,754 of record OW386292.2, on the reverse strand, counting down.
CATCGAAAACTTTTCATTTCCCTTGTCACATCTAAAACAAATCAAAATTATAAAATCTGCAGAAAAACGATTCCATTCAAAATTGATTTTGACTCCACTACAGAATTTTTTACTGCATACACATCATGTCTAAAATTGATGAGAGAAAATGTGCATTTTGGGACGTGGAAACTAAAGTTGACAAGTGGGCGTAAGATGAATGGGCTGTTGTGAAACTGGAATGACACTAATTAACTAATAGCTAATAAACATAACTAACTAATAAAGTATAAGTAAACTAATAAACATTTATCTTTATTACAAATATATCTATCTGTCTGTCAGTAATTTTTATAAAAAAATAAATAATTTCTATTATAAGGAGTCGTTTTATTTTAGGTTTTAAAGCATCTTTACCATGCCTTTGTTATATAATTTTAAAAGTATCTTGAATGTAAGCATATAAGCTAATTAAGGAGGTATAGTTTTTAAATTTGCATATTATCGTGAGACGAAGGTTCTTTCATTAATGTTTATTCACAATCAGCCCTATACGTTAGTCATAACACCTATGTTACGGTCATCTGTCTCTCCCACTCTCATATATTTTTTGGTCAGCGCTAAACATAACAGTGTATGTTAAATAACGTAAACGTTCCATCATAGGCCTGATTGTCTTGACGGACATTGAGTAACATATGTGTTGATTGTGTTGTCTAGCTGGCCTCTCTTTGCTGTGAGGCAGCATCCCGTCAACTGTTACTTGAACTTAATGCCATGCAAATCGATGGATCATTCCCATCACTACTGAAATTTGGTAAAAAAGTGCGACATAAAACCTCCTCTTTAAATTTATTTTACAGGATTGTATAAAAATAAAAATATTTTTTCTTCAATCTGCAGCAATTGTAGTGGCGCCATCTAGCCATATATAGTAAGAGTACATATGTCTAAACAACTAAAAAATAATCCTGTATCAAAGAAAATGCATAATTTTCTTTGGTATTATCTTGTCTGGATCAAGAACCACGTTTATTAATGCATAGATAGATAGATAGATAGATAGATAATCTTTATTTCTCCATTGAAGAAAATATACATATATGCATACAAGAAACAATGCAGAAAAGGTAAAAAAAAGTACATGTAAATATAATATAATAGGTAATAAGCTTAAAAGGTAATTATAAAAAAAAAACAGAAAGTTAACTAAACAAAAATTAATTAACTATTAAAAAATTCAGTTGTTGTATAGCAGTTCTTATCCAGTAAAATTTTTTTTAATTTTGATTTAAAGATATGTATACTTGCAGAGACTTTAATATCTTCGGGTAAATAGTTATAAAATTTACAGCCTTGGTAAATAAAACTCTTTTGAAAAGAACTTGTTCTATGAGAAATGGGTAGTAAAAGATCTCTGTGTCTGGTTTCATATAAATGGTTAACTTGATTACTAATAAGACTGAATTTATTTTTGTATACATATGTACAAACTTAATGCAATATTATGTATACAAACACTGGTAAGTACCCAGCAAACATTTATACGCGGGTTTTTGTTGGCCCTATGCCATACACCCGGCATATCAATTGATGGCCTGTTGCAGGCATACTTCATTGGGCCGGCATTGTGCCATCACATGAACATCACAATGTCGACACTTCTATTACGGGCCGTTGAATTAAATCTGATTTTACTTCAGTAGCCCAGCATATGGTCTATACAAGATGTCCAGTATTGTTATGTTCAAACTTTGGGAGCGTAAAGTAGACTTAATCTCAAGACTAAAATACACAAAATTGGTAGCTCAATTTTTATGTTTGGGAACTTACAGGTCTCTAAAATTTTTGACCAATACATTTAAAAAAAGCATGTGGGATTAAATACCTAAGAAAAAAATATTGTTCATTTTTTTGTCATTTGTTCCCACACGACTAAGTTTTTTTTTATTTACTCTTCATAAATTTAATAAGCCTGTAACTTCGAAACAAATAAAAATCACATTACCACTTTTGTGTTCTTTAGGCTTACAATTAAGTCTACTTTATGCTTCCAAATTTTGACACCTTGTACATACCTGTAACTTAATTAGGCCTTAAGTAACAACCAAAATTACCTTTAAGAGAAAATTTGCCGTTAAAATTTTTTTTTGCTAGTTTGAAAATTAAATTACCACCATATGCATGTTTATATTCAAAACTTCTTTTACATATTACCCATGTACGTCAATAACCACGTGCATCACGAAACATATACTGCTTGATTAGAATTGTCAACTGACATATTTGGAAACATCTAAATGAAAGTTTGATTAAATAAATTACCCATATCGTGGTTTTTAGATTTGCCCCTTCTACAAAAATGAAAACCGGTACATTTCTATGAAGTCTTGACACATTATTTTTTAAGAACTGAGTCCAAGTTACTAAGAAAAAATTAAAATTTATTCAATACATTAACATTAAAAATCATCAAAACGCAGTTCTGTGAACATAATAAATTACATTTCATATTCCAACGTATATATCTTTTCCTGGTCTTATTTCTGTTCTCCTTTGCTTTTAATTATCTTCTTCCTCTTCTCGATTAGCAAAATATCGTACCAAACCCGTTATGGGGTTCCCGATTGAATTTCCTCGTATTACAGCTGAAACAAGTTTTCTTTGTAAACAAAGTTGAAATGGTTGAGTTTTCTTACATAATATTTCCTGATTTATTTATTTTTTGGCCTAATAGTATGAAATATTAAGAAAACAAACCATATTTTTATTCTCAAGGATTTAAATCCTTAAAATTTAAGAAAACGTGAACATGTCCACTTAAACCTTAGGTAACTAGTCTATATTACAGGTTCAAAGCAGCACGATTCAGAATATTTGTTATGCCACAAAATTGCAGACAAGGGAGAAAGAATTGTTTAATATGCATATCACATATTGCTATTTTAATGTACAATATGCAAAAAGTGTAGATGCGGACCTTGTAAAATCCAAAGTAAAAAAAAAAACACCTTGAAAACAACACTTGGAGGGTCTAAATTAAGTGTACATTTGTATATTCTTGCATATTATACCCTCTTTTTTGGAATCGATATCAAGAAAATATAGGGACAATAATTTTCAATGGCACAGGGGTTGTTTTTGATATTGTAAAAAGATACTGAACACAATTTGAAAATTGACTAGGTACAGCACCTGATAAAAAGAAAATTAGATAACAAGAAGTATTACATAGTATAGCAAACCTTCTATCAAACGGGGATGACTAATGGAGCCGTGAGTTTTTTCCCTTCCAATGTACACGCTTGTCTCAATTTAAATCTTATCCTGTTGAAAGTGTAACTGACAGACCTTAAAATAAAAATAAATAGAAAATTATACCTAATTTCTTTTTGAAAATAAAACAAAATTACTCTACTAACTTTTGTAGCGGTAGCTCAATCGGTTAAGGCGTATTGAGTGGCGAATATGTTGATCGACTGTCTATCGCGCTCTGGGTTCGACCCCCGGCCTCGGTATTGACAACACCGGTGGGTGTGAATGTATGTCTTTTTCCAAATGTGTAACCTTCCGGACAGCCTTGGCTCTGGATTTGGGGGTTGTCCACTATCTGTGGTGTGTTTATGTTTATATTTGGTTGACAGACAGGGTTAGTTTCTGTCGAAGATTCTCATCTTTCGGGAAAGAGAAAGTCGAGACTGGGTATGTTGTCATAATTGCCACCACACTTTGGAACACAACATTTGTAAGGCTTGATCTAAAAATAGAATGAATGAAAAATACTTATTAAATTAATTGAAAAATTGGAAACATAACCTTCAAGCAAATCATGGCACAATTATAATTTATCCATGAACTGAACATAACATATATTTTATAAAGCCATCAATTACTTACCTCTTCACAACAATAAAGACAATAAAGACTATTCAATAAATAAACAAGTAAAACTCGAAAAAATAACCATTATGATTGTGAATTTGCCACTTGCACTTGCCGGGCCTAATGATGGCCCGTTGATGGGCCGACCATTAGTGTTTGTTGGGTGATTACATACATGTAGAAATTGGTGTAAAATATTAAAATATAAAAGGTTTGTTTTGGTTTTGAGAAATAACAGTCCTCGGATGTTAGGAACATGCGCAGTTAGTAAAACAGCTTGCGCAATTACAAAAACCGAACACGTTTTACTAACTGCGCATGCTCCTGACATCCGAGGACTGTTATTTCTCAAAACCAAAACAAAGCTAAGAATGCAAAATACTATAGGTCGCGTGCGCTGACGTCACAGATTCTGAGACCTTAGGAAAACAAACAGCTGTCATTAAGTGACATGCCGATTAAACGTGTTGTTTTAAAGTATATTTTGCCGTTTTTGTGATATTTTAAAACTTAATTTTGGATTATTTAACATCCACAACTATCCTTAATTATTGTGTCTAGGAAATTTTTTGTTAATATGGAGATAAGTTTATATTTTACGAAATCGTCTCATAATGTAGAGGAAATGTATGGAAAAAGTTGGTGTCATCGAATTAAATCGCTTATATTTTGAGAAATGATGACTTCAGTACAAATATTAGTGTATTTCATAATATTTCACAAAGGGATATTGTGAATTACTTGGTTTTTGTGAGAAATGCATAGACAAAAGGATAAGATCAAGGCATTCAAAAATCTTGAAACTATTTGTGGTTGGGTGAAAGCAGTACTCTCCAAGAAATTTACAGGATAAAAGCTTTTTGCAAGGGTAAGAATTAGTTGTCGATGATCAACCCTTTTTTCAATATATGCTTACCTAATTAAATATTGCTTAATGAATAATTGCTAACATACAAATTCATTTTCAGGTTATGAGCTCTTAGTGGTGCATCTTGAACAAAAGTCATCGACAGTACTCATTGTGACTGTGTTACTACTCTAGACAAAATTCGTTCACTACCCAGTTTTTCATCTCAATTTTTTAGCAGTAAACGGTGGCTATGGTCGAAAGGTTAACTTCGTTTTGAATTTTATGAAAAATACCACATAGATTAAACAATGAAGGGCTGAAGTACTATGAACTACTTGAAATATGTTAAGAAGTGTACACAATTTTATAGGCCTTGCCTATGATATGATATACCTATAGATCGAACCATACAAACCATTGTAATTTGTGCAAGAACTTTTTCTTATCGTGTCTTGCTAATGTTATATAATATGTCTAACATGTATTTTATTGTTTCATGTAGGTAGGCCAATAGTTAAATATCCCTTGTATTTTATTAAATATGTATATTCACTTTTTATTGCTTTATTTGTCACTCGTATTATTGTTAGCAGTAAATTGAAATAGTCGATTATGTAGAACTTATATATACATGCATTTTTGCATCTAACTGAAAGTAAAACAAAATATACTTACTAAATATCAAACTTTATTATCCAACATTCCATTAGTACTCATAAGGAGAATCAACAAAAAACTTACAGGAGATGTAAAAGAAAGATCTATATTGCAATAAAAAATAAATGATAAATAAATAATCTTAGTTTCATCCAACACTGGGTTTTTAAACACCACACAATATACTTCAAAAGGACGTTTAGTTTCCAGATCAATCAATGACAGCAATACTTTGAATTTTCTTGATTTATGCACTTCATCAGATATCTTAATGTAGCCTGCGTATTTTCCTCTTGAGATGTACCTGATTTAAAACAATTTCTGCTATTGCACTTCGTTCTCCTGCATCAGCTCTAGCCTCGCTCAACTAAAACTTAAACACAAGAAATGATTATTACAAATGCTGACAAATCAATATAAAGTATTATTTTTTTACCATTGTTTCCTTTAACAGCAGTTATTATTATCACAAGCACTTTTAGTTTCACATTTGGGTTTTAAGTTGTATCCCATATTAACAGAGAACACCAAACTGGATGGATCATCGTGGTCTTGAATTACGGCCGTCTTTCCTATAACATAAATCCACACTAAAAATAAAATTCTTAAATTAAAAAGTAACAACTTACCATTAATAAAATGCTTGGAATATCCCAGTAAAATAATTCCTTTCAATTTATTGGAATCTTTTAATCCTAACCTCTTCTGGCTGTAAATCGACGATATTTTATAAAAACTGATGTTGTCTCGGATTGCGTCACTGCCACAACTAATAATACAACAAAAACTTGCCATTTTGTGTGATATAATGTCCATAAAAACTCTAATATTATGAAAACTTTCAATTCTTATGTTCAGTCAGTTGCCATTTGACAGCAATGACAGCGGTTTGTTTTCCTAAGGTCTCAGCTCTGTGACGTCACGCGCACACGACCTATAAAAACAGCAAACAAAAATATGTACAGCGCTATCTATTTGCCAGTAGCAATATTAAGTTGAGTTTAGGCCACATGTTTGTTTGGTTTTCATTTCATTAGTGGTAGATTTTGTTTTTGTAAATTCTGTAGTAAAAATAATATAGTAGTATTAATTACATGAATATTTTGTACTTAAACTAACTGCGAATATATAGAGATATAATTAAAAAGTAACTAGGTCAAGAACAAGATGGATAAACAGGATAGGGTGTTCAATCATAGCTAATTTCTTTCGTGCTGAACAAACTGAACACGATCAGTAAGCAACCAATAGAGATCGAGGATTTCAAAAATTCCTTGATTTGATTGGCTGTTTAGTGATTGCAATCAGTTCGTTCGGCACGAAAGAAAACAGCTCATCACGGCAGGTACATTGTGACGTCACTGCAAGAAATTTTATTTGATTTATCTACTTGCGTATTTTACCTAGTCTTTTGCTAAAAAATTTTGTAATTTGTTTTATTTTGGCGACTTGACATCGTAAAGTGTCAGATATTTTAATTGTACATTTAAATATGTCTGTCTAGTTCGACGTCATTTTGCGCACAATGCTTTGATTGGTTCTCCTTATTGAGCATTCTTTCTTGTTTATTCTTCTTGGGTTTAGGAAAAATGACTACGTAATGAAATTCCGTTCCAAGTTGTAAGTTCTAAAGAACAAACTTGGAAACTTGGCTTGTAGACATGGGCGGTCCCGTTCCTTTAATGGATTCGGTCCGTTTGGAACAGTTCCGTTTGTGAACCCGTTCAGCTGGATTCGTTCCATCGGATCCACTTCAAAATGTTTACACAATTAGGCAGGAAACTAGAAATTGTCCAATCACTTCTTCCTATTATTTTTATATAAGGTAAGAAGTAGGTACCTATCGGCAGTTATCTATTATCAATATCAAGTCAACGGATATTTTTATTATCAACTAGGTATCATTGAATCGTATTATACCACCTCATTTTCTTGATAGGTCATATTGTAATAAAATCAGGCGCGGATTTATGGGGGGGGGGTAACGGGGTAATTACCCCCCAAGATTCTATAAATCATCAACTTTTGTTTTAAAATGATATGGTTTTTGTTAATTTCGGAAAGAAAAAAGTTTTAACAGGGTAATTACCCCCCCCCCCAAGAAATTTTCATTTAAAATTTTTTTTGGATTTTTGCGAAAATTTTGGGACGAAAAAAAAAATTTTTTTTCATTTCTCCCCCCTCCCGCTCTTCAAAAAAATTTTGGGACGGAAAAATTTTTTTTTCGGATTTCTCTTCCCCGCTCTTCAAAAAAATGTTGGGTTCAGTGTTACCCCCCCAAGCTCAAGGTCCAGATCCGCTCTTGAATAAAATACTTTTTCATAAATACGAATTAGTTTGGATAAACAGTAAATAAAACCTTTAAATCACGATGCAGGTACTTCCTAAGTATTATGTATGCACGTGCGGTATTTACTATTTATGACGCCATGAGATGACAGTCAACTCAAACTTCAAATCTATCCAAGCACTCAGATCGTAGCAGATCAACCCGTGGACCGAAAACCCGGTTCGATCGACATCGTAGATTCGGTCGGACCCGTTCCACCTCCGAATTCGTTCACTTGGAACGGGTCCGCCCGGACCGCCCATCTCTATTGGCTTGGCTTGGCATCTCATCATCTCATACTTGTGCTGTGTGCGGACGTTTACATAAATTGGTGATTCCCATGAAATCTTTACAATCTGCGAGTGATTGCCATTTTTAGTTTATTATTCAAAGATCCACGCTCTTTTGTTCTGTTCAAATAGAAATTTTATTCTCGTTCGTTTACTCTCATGTAAGTGATTTTCATTTTCATTACTGATGATTAGGCGCTATATTGTACTAAAATTGTGCTTTTACGAACGATAGTATATAGTATATTCCATATTCCTGAAATTACTTGCATTTTGTTCATTCTAAATCGATCGAAAGTAAAACTTTTTCTTAGAATTAGGTACTCATAAACCATCCCTGATATTCGTACACCAAGGAATGCAGCTCTGTTGGAGCCCGTTTCAGGTTTTGAGCACTTTAGAGAAGACGTTTCCACCAACAGTTCTTAATCCAGATCCGAACAATAGTGTGCTATTCTGCACTTCGGTTGATCAGTTGTAGACTTTGGTCATGGCCCTTCTTAGCTCTGTGGGCTCCCACAATTACTAGCACAACTGTGGTCTTTGCATTCCAAATTTTGCTAAATTTTATTGGGAGGTCCTTGTACTTGCTCAACTTCTTAGCATATCCTTAAGCATCACGTAACCGTCATTCGGGATAGATGAATGACTTCAGAATAGATAGACAAAGCATTTCCTCCAATTCATAGTAGTAAAGGAATTGTTTTGTTCTACCACAATTTGCGATATTCTACTCTTAAATTAGGATAAGGCTAGTTTTGCTTATTATGGAACTCAGTGGCGGCTCGTCAGGGGAGGCAGGGGAGGCTGAGCCTCCCTTTGGAAGAAGCACCATATCTTCCAATCTTCCAAATTAAAATCTTTTACTTCTCTAATTGTCTTTCAAAATATCAAGTCTCCTCTGCAAACAATATCACGAGCCGCCACTGATGGAACTCAATACACATAGTGGTATGTACCCATGTTAGAGATAAAGTGAGATAAATTAAAATTTTTGTCGAATTTATATATACATTGATTTCTCTCTTAATTTAGCTTTAAACCAATATTAACCATGTTTTTTTCTTTTTTTAGAATTAAATAAAACAGTGCTTATTTGTTGCATAAATTTACATAAAAAAAAAGGTAGTAGCTACAATCGTGTTTATTTTGTTTATAATTCATTATTTGTGGCATATTCATTGTTGCCAATGGAAAAATATTTAAAAATTTTGATGAGAGAAACCTTTGTGCCAAAAGGATCAGACAGGCTGGTTTTAAATACTTCTAATACAAAATGTCTCGCACCTAAAAATATATAAACTGAAACGAAAATGTAAATGAAATGAATTTCCCAAAAAGTTAACAGCCTTCGATTTAATTTTTGTCATTATCATTTAACATGTTTGTTTCAGTTTATACAGTGTGTTCCTGGATTGTATACCAAAAAAAAAAAAAAAAATTAGTACGGCTTTCATTTTCTATAATCTCGGTCTGCTTGACGTAAAACGGATTTTTACCAAATTTTAGTTAAAATGGGATATAACTCGCGGAGTTAATCTAAGAAGAAAATAAAAGAAAATAAACCATTGCAGGTAAACTGGTCTTTCTGTTAATTTTACAGAAAAATTCTATTTGGATAAAATATTTGACATTGAAAGATATATGCCAACTTTCATTTCATTTGAACAAAAAATAATATTAATAATAACAATAAGAATACCTCTTGAAGAAATTAGAAGTTACCCGTATAACCACGCTGTACCGTTTATATAGAGAATCTATAGTCGTATCTTTACTTCGATATAGGTTATCTTTACCCTATGGATACAGCGACGATACGGTATACGTACCGATCTAATACAGTACGCTAACACCTGGATACCGATTCAGTAAAGTTTGGTTATCGATAAAGGCACATTTGCGTTTCGTTGGAATAAAGTTCATGTAAAGGTTTATTCTATGATTCTGTAAATAACGAGTACTAATACTGCATAGGCCCGGTAAAGAATAAATCTTTATTTTTAATTAAAAAAAAAAGATAAAATAAGCACTTTTTTAATCACCCAACCACCACGCCGCGTTTCAATCCCTTTGCTATCATGCTCCAATTAATATTAGTATTCCGTAAATTCATTATTTATAGTGATAATTAAACAATTTTACTTACCTTGTTTAGGTCTCGAACCCATGTCTGCTATGTACGTATCTCGTTATCCTAGCGCCTTAACTGACTGCGCCACAAAGGTGTCCAGCAAATTTAATGATAAAAGTTATAGTAATGGATATCGGGATATTATTAAATGATGGTACCTAGTAATTGAGTTTATTATAGGAAATTGAGATAGACACATATTATTAGATGAATATTTATGGTAGCATAGTTTTTAAGAAACAATATTAGGTATACAGGTGCATTTTATCTTACGTAAAAGACCTTGCAATTTCCAAATTTATTAGTGAAGCAGAACCTTAAAATACCTGTAGTTATTGTTATTGTTTTTAACCTTTAATTAATTTTTCTTTGCATATTGGTTAAAGTTCTATACAAACAAGTTTGACTCATCCCATCTATATTCTTTCATTCTTGACTGGTGTGACATAAATCTGATAAATAAAAATAACATAACCTTCAAAAATGCCACAGCGTCAAAGAAAACACTATCGCAAAACAATCAAGATGTGATAATAGAGAAAAACAGACGCCAGCATACATTCATCAGTGCAGCTACTGCTACTACATCCATTAATGGTATAATATCAGCGTTGTCCAGAGAGATTAACGTAGAATATCATATATACAACAGTGTTGCACAAGCGACAATTCTTCATAAGCATCAAATGTTACCGGTACCGGCAACGCATCGTCCGGAGCACGTTGCTGTAAAGAATATGTAGAGATGCGTGAATTACAAAATCTTTTAATATGTAAAGATAGACCTTATAATTGGTAAATAATTCTTTCGCCGGATCTATATCGATGTTCTGTACAGTAATCTGTCATGATGCTGTATAGATATTGCGTGTAGAAATTGTATAGATAGGTTAAATGTAGGATACAGGAATTACATCTAATGTATAAAGGTAAACCTGTAAATACAACAGTAAAAGGTAAGATATAGTCGCGATAAAGATTATATCTGTATAGCTTGAGTACCTAAAAATGTATAGGTTCGTTAAATATATCATAGGTACAGATTAAAATGTATAGCATCTTGACGAATCTGTATAAAAAAAAAAGCCTGTATCGCCTGGTTATATGGGTACAAAGAATTAGAAGAAGGGTGGAATTATGTAGTAATTTAGGTGGGGTACTATATTTGAATAGGTTTTTAGTTGAATTCATTGAAATTGTTGATTGTGTTAAAAAATAAAAAGCTATTTACTTTAAAAGTATTTTTTTTTTTAGTTCAAATGCAATGGCAGTTGGCATATGGCTCAATGCCAAATAATATTTTATCCAAATAGAATTTTTCCGTAAAATTAACAGAAAGACCAGTTTACCTGCAATGGTTTATTTTCTGTTATTTTCTTCTTAGATTAACTCCGCGAGTTAGATCCCATTTTAACTGAAATTTGGAAAAAATCAATTTTATGTCAAGCAGACCGAGACTGCAGAAAATGAAAGCCGTTCTAATTTTTCTTTGGTATATTACACCTATCTCAAACACAATCCAGGGACACACTGTATATTTTTAAGTGAGAGACATTTTGTAAAAGAAGTATTAAAAACCGGTCTTTTGTATATCTTAAATAATACTACGTTATTGATAAAATTTATTACAATTTCAAATAGGAATTAACTTTTTCTACATACAGTCGATAGGTAGACTGCTTAGTCCGAATAAGTGCGGGACTTTTGAAACTTTGGGAATTTGTAGATATCGATGCCTTGAATGAAATAAGAAAAAATGCAAAATGCGACCTCAGCCGCCGGCGTCGCCATATTGAAAAAATGGCGAACAAAAACAGTTTCTTTGAAATAGCTCGCTTCGGGTGCCTCATACAGCAGAAAAATGTATTAAATTGTTTTTTCATTAAACTGAATAGTTTCGGTACAGCAGTCGATCGAATTCAAGCATTCTTGACAAAATTATAATATTTGGAATTTCTCGATTTAGTGCGACTTTTATGAGGGAGTATTTTTGTGTTGAGACAAAATTTGTATTCATACCTGAAAATCCTCAATTATAGTTGATTTTACTTCTCTGCTACGCATAACTCAATGTTCAATACTCGTTTCCACACCATCTTGAGGTAGAGTATATGGCTCGTTTCTTTTTTATGTGGTTGTCCCGTATAGGCCTAATCCACGACTAGCCTGCTTCTTAAGGCGTTTTAGGTGCTTGATGTCGAAGGTCCAGGTTCGTTGTAGTCTTCAACAATACTTTCTTCAGAAATTGCTTCCGTTGCGCTGTCCACTGATTCTACGTATTGATTGTTCTCCATGCTTGCAAGAAATGTTTCGACTGGAGAGACGACTTCCTCGTCGTTATGAAGCTCGTCGACTGTTGCTGGTGCATTGTTGCAGCTTTGTCCGTTACAAAATTTGCAAATTACAGAACATTTTAACCCTGCCTTTCTACAACCACATGCTGTACTGCACCTTTTGTTCCATTTACAGAAAAGAAATTTAAGTAGCCTTTCAGAAGCAGAATCTTTCAGCATTGTTACTGGTATCAGCCCAGCTTTGCACGACAGCATTCATTCAGGACATATTATCAACTCCAGGAGTGGCAGGGGGTTTGTAAAAATGATTAAGAATGGGGCTGGAAACAGAGCAAGGCTGGGCTTACACCAGTAACAATGCTGAAAGATTCTGCTTCTGGAAAGCGACTTAAATTTCTTTCCTGTAAGGAAAGGTGCAGTGCAGCATGTGGTTGTAGAAAAGCAGGGTTCAAATGTGCCGTAATTGCAATTTTGTAACAGATAAAGCTGCGACAATGCACCAGCAACAGTCGACGAGCTTCATGACGAGGAAGTCGACTCTCCAGTCGAAACATTTCTCGTAAGCATGGAGAACAATCAATACGTAGAATCAGTGGACAGTACAACGAAAGCAATTTCCGAAGAAAGTATTGTTTACGACTACAACGAATCTGGACCTTGCCTCAAGAAACAGGCTAGTCGTGGATTAGGGGACAACCACATAAAAAAAAAAGCGCCATATACTCTACCTCAAGGTGGTGTGAAAACAAGTATTGAACATTGAGCTATGCGTAGTAGACAAGTAAAATCAACTATATTTGAGGATTTTCAGGTATGAAAAAAATTTTTTCTCATCACAAAAATACTTTCATAAAAGTTGCACTAAATCGAGAAATTGCAAAATATCATAATTTTGTCAAGAATGCTTGACTTCGATCGGCTGCTGCACCGAAGCTATTCAGTTTAACGAAAAAATGTATAGGACATTTTTGTAGAAAATTTAATGCTCTTTTATATTCATAACAAGATTTTTTGACGTATGAGGCACCCAAAGCGAGATATTTAAAAAAAAACTGTTTTTTTCAATATGGCGGCCCCGGCTGCTGACTTTTTTCTTATTTCATTCAAGGCATCAAAATCTTCAAATTCCTAAAGTTTCAAAACTCCCACACTTATTCGGACTAAACCCCATGTTTTATGCTCTCACCGCCTCTCTCACCGCCTCTCTCACCGTTTTATAATAGACCAAGTAAAATGAAATATTTAATCAGAGCTTGCTAGTTAATTATCTTTACTTTTGCAAGACCTAATCACAGATAAATATAAACATATAATGTGTCCACGGGCAAAGCGGTATTATAGGTGTAAATGACAATTTTTTTTTGGATTACAAACACAATTTTTTGATTCTGCTCTTGCTTCACCCAAAAACTATTTTTAGTATCTTAGACTTTAAAAAATTTATAGAGAGTGCTGGTAACAGCTTAAAAATAAAAATCGCATTAGGTAAAGTGCCCGTTCTGTGCAAAATATTGAAAAATTTTATTAGAAAAACTTGCTCATCAATTATTAAGTGCGGGGGCCCGCCAGAGATTTTGGCAATTTTTTTTTTCTTCAAATTTCCCCGTTGACTTCCGAGGGGCCCGCAGAAATTTTGACAAAAAAACTTTTTCCCGCTTATCAATTATTAGGTGCGGGGGCCCGCCAGTGAATTTAGTACCGGGCCCGTGATTTGATGAGGGGGGCCTGCTTGTGTTCAGGGCCGGCCTTTGAGGGGGGCGCGACGTGCCTCGCACGAGGTCGCCGCGGGGCGCCACAACTTAATTTACTTTTTTTTTTCAAGTAAAATTTACGAGGACGCAAAAATTTCGATTTGGATTTTACCCCCCAACTAACCTCAGTGTTTGACATTATATATAACATTATTTAACAACAACAACCAAGTAGTAATCGCCAGGGCTACCAAACCAACAGTTACAGTTACACCAACAGCTAGGGCTAACGCCGTCAACTCGTCCCGTTGATACATTATACTGTTCTGTTTTATTTGTATTTTTTCTGTTTTATTTGTAAACGAAACTGCCTCAATTAATTTATTTGAGTATATTTACAGAGAAGTCTATAGCAATCCTCTTTGATCTATCTAAAGCATTCGACTCAGTAAATAAGCAGGTGTTGTTCAGCAAGTTAGAAAATATTGGTATAAGAGGCATTACTCTTGAACTCATTAAATCATTTATGGATAATCGAACACTAACAGTTAAAGTCAATGAATCATATTCTATTACACAAGCGGTTACATTGGGAGTTCCTCAAGGATCTATTCTTGGACCGCTGTTGTTCTCCATCTACATTAATGATTTACCGAGTCATATTACCAAAGGACTTACAATTATGTATGCTGATGACACCACCATCTGTATTTCTGCCTCGAGTATTGAGGAGCTCAGCTCACATATAAATACAACGCTGGACGAAATGCGTAGTTGGTGTGATCGTAACAAATTGATGTTAAATGGGAACAAGACGGTATTTATGGATTTTAAAATGAGGAGAAATATTGTGCTCAAAGATATCCCCTTAAGCGAAAGCTCAAAATTTCTGGGTACATTCATTGACAGTACATTGTCGTGGGTTCCACATATCGACTACGTGTGCAATAAATTAAACAAAGCATATTATGCAATCTACCAAGTGATAAACATATTAAATGAGGAAGGCTTACTAAATGTCTATTATGCTCTAGCCTATTCTTATATAGCTCTAAATATTTCTATTTGGGGAAAATCTAGTGAAGGATCAAGAGTTTTTATACTTCAAAAACGGCTGATTAGACTTATTTTCAAATTAAAGTATAGAGAAAGTTGTAGAGATACCTTTATCTCCAAGAGAATATTGACAGTTCCGTGTATATACATATACAAGTGTTTAATACATCTAAAATCCAATCTACATAAGTTTCATATACAAGCTGAAAACCATGACTATAACACGAGACATGGAAATTTACTAACTATTCCCTTTCACAGAACCTCTACTTTCAAAGAATCTCTTTATTATAACGCAATAATGCTACACAATAGCCTTCCTGAAAATGTTAAAAGTTTAAATCTCTTGAGATACAAAAAAAAAAGGTTAAGGACTTACTACTTGACAATGGCTACTACAGCGTTAATGAATTTTTACATAAAACTACAGGGATATAATTCATTGTCTCTTTCTATTTTGTCTTATTTTTAATTTGTCACTGTTGGTCTAGTAGATTAAGTTGTTTTTTTACACATTATTACTGTTGTTGTAATTTAGATATATATTCATAGTTTATATTTTTTACTGACTTACCATATATACATATACTGTATCTATACAAAAATGGTGAATAAAGATTATTATTATTATTATTATTATTATTATTATTGTCGCCAGGTCATAATATATAAAAAAACAAAATCGAACCATAAAAAGTACCGATAGTTTATCGATAGTTTCGATATAGTCCAAAACTATCGATACTATCGATAGTTTTCCACCGACGGGTGGTTAGAACATGGCGGATATGGTATATACGCCCTCAAACTCGGTCCTATATCATGAGCCTTATAGTTTTCGCTTCTGTATAGTTTATCTTTTCTCTGCTCCTGCTACAATCGTCGTTTTTTATATTCCCGACCTGAATTTTGCCATCCTCATCTTGCTGCTGCCCTAGGCACGTGCCTACTATGCCTATTGCTAAATCCGCCCCTGCTTATAGACTAAAGCTAAATCAGCAAAAAACTCAAAAACTTATATTTTCTTCACACAACGGATATTACGCAAGGTTTTAGCGGTGGGTATCATCCTGGATGACAAACTAAATTGGCCCAGTCATGTAGAACAATTAAAACTCGCCAGTGTGATCTTCCCCATACGTCAGTTGAGGAGTATATTGAATTTTGATATTTTTAAATCTACATACTTTTCCTTATTCCATAGTCATCTAACTTCTAGTACCTACTGTACTTTGTGGAAATTCATACAGTGCACAAACAATTTTTCGTTTGCAAAAAAAAGTGGTGAGAATAATGGCAGATGCTGATATAAGGGATCATTGTTATCCTTTTTCGTCAGTTTTGGCATAATGCCTCTTCCATCCATTTTTATTTACTCCACTTTATTAGATATCCATAAAAACATTAATGACTATGACATACAGTCAAATTCTCATAATTACCCGAAAAGATCTGGTTATCTAATAAAAAGCCTCGATTCAGATTACCGATGTCAGAAAAATTCGATTAATATAGATTTAGATAATAAGCTGCCTTTTAGAATGATATCTTTGAATTTCCACTGCTTTAAAAGAATGAAATCGTTTTTCTTGAGAAACTGTTTCTACTCTGTGAACGAATATTTAAATGAAAGAGTTAATGTGAAGTACACCTCTTCTACATTCTTTAATGAATGTAATTGCTTAGCATCTATGTTATATTCTATTTTATGTGCCTACTTTAACGTATTTGTTCTACTTATGTGTATATCCTCACTAGGGTGGCCCATCTCTATAGGGGGTGAATTTTTTTTGCGTATTTTTTAAGTCTCACCCCACGAAAATATACTATTATACTAGGAATAATTTATGTCAAAGTTTCAGATAATTCGGTGAACGGTAACCCATGCCGCAGTCAGATAAGATTTTATCACGGTAATACACTTAAATTTTACTTAAAATACAAATATCTACCTCTTTTCTCATAATGTTTTATTGGTGTAATTATTTCCTAGAAATTATTTGTTTTGGAAGTTTGGAAATATAATGCACCTACGGTAGGTTTTTATGTCAGTTTGCAATTGTGTTTTACAGTGGTGACATTATAAGTTCTAGCATACGTTCCTTTTTGAAAAAACATTTAACGATGGCTGATGTTAGATCCTTACGAAAGGATACCGTCTAATAGACAAGTATTACAAGTGCTCTTTTATAACATTCGTGAAGTGAAGCTAAGTGTACATGAAAGTGCTAAATTAACAATAAAAGAGGTGTCAGATTTTTGGGATAAAGCTCGCATTCCGACACGTCAGGATTTTCATTGTGTTAAACAACTAGATAAACTTTATGCAGAGTGGAGGAACTTACAAAAATCGGCTAAAAGGGCCAGTGTGGGAGTAAAGAAAAAAATTTCGTTGAAAAATTGGATGATCTTTTTGACATTTCTCATGCAAATGCATTGGAGTTAATGAAAATAGATGAAGATAAGCAGTTTTTAATTAACCAAAGAAAAAAGGGACGTCCTGGATTTATGCATGGTATTGATTACCAATTTGCTTCTCAAGAAAAATCAGCTGAGGAGAAATTACAGAAATTATCCGAACGAATGCAACGAAGTCAACAAGAAAAAGCTAGATTAGAGGAAACAGTCACCTGTCCATCATCAAGTAGTAATTCAGCCGACTCCAACGAAAATGAAGATGAAATAATCGAAGCCCAAGAAGAGTTGTTACAAGACCAGCCTGGCCCGTCACAGCCAAAAAAGAGGAGATTGTATGGAACATGTAACATCATCACACCAAAAATAGCCACTGCATTTGATGCTTGCAAAATAAGCGACAGGTATGGAGTCCATATTTTGACGGCAGTAGCAGAAGCACTAGGACATGACACCACATCTTTGTCCATCAGCAGAACCACACTTCAGCGCTCTAGACAACGCATCCGCGAAGAAAGAGCTGAAATATTAAAAACTGCCTTCGGTAATTCTGAATTGCCGGCCCCAGTCATCCATTGGGATGGAAAACTTTTACCTTCTCTCACTGGAATGGGAAATATCGATAGACTTGCTATCTTAGTTACTAGTGGAGATATTGAACAACTACTTGGAGTACCAGCTTTGCCTAATTCAACTGGAAGAGAACAGACTGAAGCAGTTTATGATGTGCTTTGTGAATGGAATTTGGACGAAAAGGTAATAGCTTTGTGTTGTGATACAACAGCATCAAATATGGGTTATATAAATGGGGCAGCCACACTATTGCAATAAAAATTAGAAAGAGATATTCTATATTTTCCTTGTAGACATCATATTTTTGAAGTGGTTTTGAGAAGTGTGTTTGACACAAAAATGCCTTCCTCATCTGGTCCAAATGTGCCACTATTTAAACGTTTTAGGGAATTTTGGCCTAAAATAGATCAAAATAAACTAAAAACTGGATTTCAGGTATCAAAAATTAAACACATTTTACAACCAGTTAAAACCGAAATTGTAAAGTTTCTAAATGCAGCTTTAACTTTGCAACAGCCTCGTGATGATTATAAAGAACTTTTAATGCTTTCTAAACTTTTTGTTGAAGAAGAGCCCGCTCACACGACATTCTATCAACCAGGGGCATTTCATCATGCACGTTGGATGGCCAAAGCCATTTACTGTCTAAAAATATTTTTTTTCCAAGATCAGTTCCAACTAACTAAAAAAGAAAAATAGGTATTGAAAATATATGTCTCTTTATTGTAAAGGTTTATGTAAAGTCCTGGTTTACAGCGTCATTTGCTAGTAAAGCACCGCTTCATGACTTAGACTTTTGTAAAGAACTCATTAATTATCAAAATATTGACAAAGAAATATCTCAAGCCGCAAGTAGGAAAATAGTGAACCATTTGTGGTACCTTAATTCAGTAAATGTTGGCTTATCTTTCTTTGATGACGATATTTCAGTTACCACTAAAAGAGAAATGGTTAAAGCTTTGAACAGGAAAGCACCAAATCAAGAGGGTATTAAACGACTTATGATTAGTAACATTACTGACGTTGAAAACAAGGAAATTCAGGACTTCATATGCGAGAACACTAAACAGTTTTTTCAAAAATTAGGTTTGTCTATGGAATTTTTGGAAAATGATCCAACAACATGGAGGGAAAATGAAAGTTATACCCGATGTTTCAATATTGTAAACAAAATTAAAGTTGTAAATGATGCCGCTGAGAGAGGAATCAAACTTATTACTGACTATAATGACATTTTAACAAAAAATGAAGACCAAAAACAGTTTTTACTCCAAGTTGTAAATGATTATAAATCACAGTTTCCAAATGTAAAAAAAGAAACCCTGTCGCATGCTTTGGCCTAGTGCAAAAAATATTGTTTTTATTACTATATGTCTTGTAGATTTAGGATAATATTTGGTACTATGTATGAAAAAAACGTTTCATAATAAAATACACAAAGATAAAACGAGAGTTTTATTTCAAAAACTTCTAGTCTAGTTTTCTTAGACTACGAATTTACAGTAGTATGACACATGTCATAGTCACAACAGATAATCTCTTTGATATTTGTATGACTTGATTAGTCATTCTAAAGATAAATGTTGCTGATTAAAAAAAAAAAACAATGCATCAACCAAAGAATGTAAATAATTCCATTTACTTTTATTATTGCATAATAATGCATTCTTGCCTTTAATTTGCCTCAATAATATTTTGAGGGGACTGTTTTTTCTTCAAATGGAACCATTTGCAGGGGTGAGAAATAAAAAATTTCGATTTCGAAAAAGATGGGCCACCCTAATCCTCACTCTTATTTATTTATTTTCTCTTCTTGCATTGTTTCTACTCGTTACATGTCATTAATGATGTATGTCTATTAATTAAACCAGTACAAGCGTAGATTTTATTGTATAACTCTTCCATATCTTCTATTGGCTCTTGATATACTTTACTTTTTAAATATCCCCACAAGATAAGTCCAGAGGGGGTCAAGTCTGGAGAACGCGTAGGCCATCTAACCGGTCCTGAGGTGCCAATCCAGCTCCTTGGAAACGTGTCATTCAAATAATTTACAACAGTACTAGAGTTGTGGGGTGGGGCGCCATCTTATTGAAGCCAAATTTCAGCTCTGTTGTGGGGAACATTCTGTAAAAGTCTTGGTAACTCATTTTCTAAAAATCTTAAATCACGCACACCGGTTAAATTTTCATGGTATAGAAATGGACCTATAATATAACCATTTAAAAAACCACACCATACATTTATGCTGAACACAGTTTGGTTTCTTGTTCGAATCATCCATCTTGGGTTGTTTTCCGACCAATATCTACAGTTATGTTTTGTAATTGTGCCGTTACTGTCAGGGTTGGAAAAAAAACAGTTTTTCTTTCATTTTAAACAAAAAAACAGTTTTTTTTGTTTTGAACAGTTTTTTTTTTTTGTTTAAAACAGGTTTTTTTTTTAATTTTTGAAGGTATGTTTAAAACGTGTTTAAAACAGGTTTAAAACGTTTAAAACTATATTCAACAAAAATTAAATGGTGCCAGGCACACTATGTTTGTTACTACTAGTTGATGTCAGATGGCGCTCTTAAACAGATTTTACAGCACTCTGCAAATAAAATGCTCAGTTTAGTGCACGTAACCACTATATCGGAATGGACCATCATCGGCAGTTTTCCTGCTTTTCCGCAAACTCCAAAATAATACATTTATTTAAAACATCGCACTGTGTTTTAAACTGTGTTTTAAACACTTGTTTAAAACATTGCATTTTGTATTAAATAATAATAATAATAATAATAGACTTTATTTTCATAAGACTTGTAGATACAAGTGTAGAATATTGTCACAAAATTGTTAATAAAAATACAAGCCAAAAATAGAAAAATTTCAGGTTTAACAGTAGTTAAAAAGGAAAAAATAATAAAATATAGTGTAAAACAGCAAAAATACAATTCAATACAAAAATACAAACGTACAATCAATCATAAGACAAAATTGTCACAATTTAAAAATTCACCAATAGAGTAAAAACTATATTTTTGCAGCATATTACGAACACTCGATTTAAATAAATTAAAAGTAGGTAAGGACTTCAAAGAGGTCGGTAATTTATTAAATATCTTAACGGCCATGATCAACGGCCCATTTGCTGATATAGACAAACTATGTCTCGGTATTTCTATATTAAGTGTAGGTCTAAAATTGTAGGGCGAATTTAGGTCTCTGGTAAGTGTAAACTGATCAGGATGTGACTTAACATAGCAAACGCAATTTAGGATGTATATATTCGTTATAGTTAGGAGGTTTAATTGCTTAAATAGGTCTCTGCAGGAGTATCTAAAGCTTTTGAATGTCATTGTTCTTAAGATTCTTTTTTGGAGGATTAAAACTTCATTAACTCTTGTACAATTTCCCCAACATAAGATACCCTAGTTCAATGTGGAGTAGACATAAGCATAATAATATGTTATTAAAACGTCAGTTGAAACATAATTTCTGAGCTGCCATAAGACAAAGCAAGAAGTTGATAATTTCTTCAGTATGACATCAATCTGGTTAGTCCACGATAAATGCGAGTCTATACATAAGCCAAGAAATTTAACTTGTGAGCTCTGTTGAATACTCTTACTGTTTATTTTTACTAATATACTTTCATACAATTTTCTTGGAGTGAACAGTATGAGATCAGTTTTGAGATCATTAAGGATAAACCCTGTATACCGATAGTAATTTATCATAATATGAATAACATCATTTGCAGTGTTACTCAGATCATTAAAATCTTCCGAACTCACAGCTATTAACGCATCATCTGCAAAGAGAGATACAAAACCACCTGGGAAATAAGAGAAGATATCATTAATGAAAGTAATAAATAAGAGGGGGCCCAATACGCTCCCCTGGGTACCCCTACTTGGATTGTTTTGGGCAGTGACTTGTAAGTGACATTATTAGTTCTCAAAATAACTTCTTGGCTCCGACCTTGTAAATAAGAGGAGAGCCAAAGTAGGGCGGGTCCACGTATGCCATAATTATAGAGTTTGTTCAATAGTAAATCAGTGTTGACCGTGTCAAACGCACGTTTTAGATCAAATAGAATACACGCTATTTAGTTTTTACATTCAAAATTCTGCAGAATATAATTGTAGACTGCCAAAATCGCGTCCTGAGTCGATAATTTGCTCCTAAAACCGAATTGGTTAATTGACAAGATTTTCTCTGTTTCCAGGAATTTTGAAAGCCTAATATGAAAGGCATTTTCATATAATTTAGAGAGAGCCGAGAGTAGGGCAATTCCTCTATAGTTCGAGATCTGTGATATATCACCTTTTTTGTAGATTGGGACAATAAGCGTTTAGTGATGTGATCAGCGACTTTGATTAGAAGCGAACAGGGTATCTCATCATAACGTGCAGAATGCTTGTTGGATATTTTCATTAATATTGAATGAACTTCATGAGCTGTAATAGGAAATAAGAAGAATGTCTTTTCACGAATTTCAGAGACAGCCTGCCGATTTACAGACAGATCTTTTGTTAAATCGTTTATAGAGTTTATAAAATAATCATTGAAAGCTTGAGTAGCATCATGATAATTACTAATATTGCGCCCTGTGTCATCCAGCAGGCATGAAGGTATATTATGTGATTTCCTGTTTTTCACTTGACCATTTATTATTTTCCAGGCTGTGGTAGATTTATTACTGGAGTTTAATATTAGTGAATTATAATAGTTTTTTTAGCCGTTTTTATATGCACCGAGTGGTTTTTCTTTAAAATATTATAACGAATAAGGACATTTTCATCCATAGTTTCTTTATATAATTTGAATACATCTCTGACAAGTTTACCCTCATCAATCAGTTGTTGGGTAATCCAAGGTTTACTAGGGCCAGACTTCTTATGGATAGTGACAGGTTCAAGCGGGAAAGCACAATCCATAAGCCTGAGAAATATATAATAGAAATGTTCGAATTTAATGTTACTGTTTTCATCAGTGTTCA
This sequence comes from Rutpela maculata, assembly GCA_936432065.2. Classification (NCBI taxonomy): domain Eukaryota; kingdom Metazoa; phylum Arthropoda; class Insecta; order Coleoptera; family Cerambycidae; genus Rutpela; species Rutpela maculata. The sequence goes on along the minus strand of OW386292.2, from coordinate 123,855,615 downwards.
AAAAATCCCACTTCTCAAGAGATAATAAGTGATTAAATTTGGCTATATTATTCAAATTATTAAAGGATCTTCTGAACCTAATCTCAGGATGAACCTCTATTTTCTCAATAAGATCATAGTTATAAGTAATATGCTGCAAAAAATGGTCAGAGATATCACAGCATACAACAGTAGGATTTAACAATAGTGAATCAATATTACAAAATATATTGTCAATAATAGTTTTTGAATTGTTTGTTACACGAGTATGCTCAGTTATGCATACATTGAGCCCGAATGACCTAAGTTAGAAAATTCCCTACCATGCCTATTAATACACTTATCATCTAGATTTATATTGAAGTCACCACATATGATGTTTATAGTGTTAGTATTAAAAGCTACATGTAAGAGATCGCACATACAGTTTAAGAATTTGTTATAATTGGAGTAATCGGGAGCTCTATAGATGCACCCGACTTTTATCTTATTTTTGATGTTTAAGCTGATCTCGATTAGAGCATATTCGAAGTAAGATTCTTCTTTTTTTACACTGCACTCTTTTGCGATTGCATCAAGACCGTCCTTGACAAATATAGCTACACCCCCGCCTCCGCTGGAGTTACGACAGAAAAAGTCTGCTAGAAAGTACGGGTATAAGTTTATATGCTTAATTTCCTCTTCCACACAATGAGTCTCTGTGACATAAATATGTTTTAAACATTTCTTTAAAACACAGTGCGATGTTTTAAACACTTTGTTTAAAACATTTTGTTTTAATCATGCCAACCCTGGTTACTGTGAAACTTACTTTTGTCACTCCATAGTACATTTTTAAGGAAATTACAATTTCCTTCATAAAGAACAATAAGTCAGCAAGGGAGGTTAAGCGACGATCATAGTCCGTAGGCAGTAAATGATGTAATAATTGTGGTTTATATGGAAAGTACTTATTTTCTTTTAAGATTCTTTGGCACGACAATAGTGATACGATAGTGGAGGCTCTTATTTGTCGCAATGATGAGTGGGGATCATTGTTAACGGTTTGTAAAACTAAAGCCCTATTCTCGTGGGTTCTTGCTGTTTGCGTTCTTTCACAATTCAACTTTTTGAAACTACCATATTATAATAAGTTGTTACACAGATTGGAAATAGTCTTGCGATCAGGTTATGGTCTTTGGAAATTGTATTTGATATATACGTTTGGCTGCTTTTGCATTTTTATTGCATTTTCCATAAATTAATAACATTAACTTTGTCAACATTGGTGTGGGCCATGTTTTGGACAAATTTTACAAACGGATTCTTAAAATGTCACACGCTCAAACGAAAATTAAACTTCTGATAGTTTTTATGAATAAACAAATTATTCAATTGTTTTAATTTCAATTCCTCAATTTAAAGTAATTTCGGGTAAAATCGGAAGTGCTATTGAAAAAAATTTCCCACCAGTAAATAATTCTCGTATAGCAGGCAAAAAAGTTACTAAGAACCTACATCCGAAAACCAAAATAAAAAAAAGTTACAGCAATTTAAAAATAAATTAAACAGTTCAATAAAATTAAAATAACTCAAAAACTACTGCAGATCTGACTTTTTGGAATAAGAACAATTTTGTTTAATATTTAATCAAATGGCATATGTTAAAAACCTTCCTTGATCGAAAAATATTTTTAAACTGCACCACCATCTCTGCTGATAATGTTATAATAGTAAATTGTACTTCCTGAAGAAGGCATTAACCATAGAAATCTATTACCCCTTACAGAATAAAAATATATTTATTAGTTTCTGAAATATTGGCTGTGGGAATGTTAACTGAAACACGCTGTATATGGAGATTTTCACGGAAATAACTTTTTATATTCAACCAATTTAAAAAATGGTAATAAGGTTTTGTCATAAATTTTATGTTCTTCCTGAAATGATCCAATATATAGGGCATTCCATTTTAACATAGTTTCTTTGGCTGATAACCCCATAAAGCTATAACAATTGTTTTTTTTTTTACTATTTGAAATATGCTTCTAGTTTGACAAGTTTTATAGCTCCGATAACAGTTAACAATGGTACATATAAAATACAAAAAATGACCACTATCTATTTTAAAAATATCAATTTTTTTTATCATATTTGACATTTTTTACATATTTCAATGCGAGTGATTAAACAAAAAGCAACTGCATTGGCACGGTCGACTCTAGTTAACAGGCCACGAAGTAATAGGTGGCAACATCGCACACAAGTAAAGATGTTGTCCGATGTGCGATGGTTGGTTTGCATTACAGCAGCTAAATTTAATAGGCGGCCGTGTTTTAATTGTATTTTATTTATTTATAATGCGTTTTGATTCATGATTCTATATGATACGTTTGTTTAGCTAGGATACAGATTATAAATCATTCATGTGTTTAATCAATTGAGGCTTCAATCGAAGTTTAAATCTCTGCTCGGTCAATTAAACATCACGATATTTTGTACAGAATTATGCCTAATTTTGCACAAAAAAAAATGATGTTTAATTGTTCAGCAAAACCAACGACAAGAGTTAAATAATTCTTTTTTAATAATACGAAATATCATATTTTTATATTATATTAAAATACGAATATGGAATTGAATTGGTAGTCATACATATAGGTTTCTATTTTGAAAGTGTCTAATTTTCGTTTTTTCATTTTATTGACATCTTTTTCAGTAGTTCGTAACCGAGATTTTAATCTACTTTGCTCAAGTGCCCGATTATTCTGCGTTTTTACATAATTATTTAGAAGTAAATTTGCAAATATTGAAGAAATAATTCGTAAAATATAGTCAATATACACGTGTTTAAAAAATCTAAATAAAAATTATCTGACTATGACTATGTAAAATTAGATTGATAAGAAAATCTTTTTGATTTTCTAAACTATTGTTGTTAATGATATGTTCTAATATGGTGTACATGCGAAATAAAATTATGGTCATATTATTCGTGGGTACTGATAGACCACCACGTTGTAGATAATCAAAATATTGACTTCCAGTAAAATTCCCTTTATTTTCAACAATATGTGAAAGGCAAATATTACAAGAAATTTTTTTAGCTAGTGCATGAGATGCATATCCAAATATACAAATTTTAACTGCTTCGTCTATATTAGGTCAGTATTAATTGAAATTTGATTTTCAATACTAACAATATCAGCATCAAAATTTAACGTATAAAATACAACTTTATTCGTAAAAATTTTTACATTCCAGCAATTATTTTTGTTTTTTTTTGATAAAACGTTAATAAACTCCTCGTAATTTTCAATAATATCCGACTTCTCAAAGTTTTGAATTAAAATTTCATGTTGATGAATTTGATTTTCGCGCCTACTTTCTGGATCTTGTCGACGGACTGATTTTTTTGTAGATAAGTATTTAGGCAAATTTGGAAACATTGATGGGACAGTATTTTCTTTTAATTTTGGTTTATAAGGAATCATTTTAAATGTTCCATCTGGTAAAAGATATTTATCAAATTTAATAATCTCACCGGGATCAAACATACAACAGCATGTTTTGATGGTATCCAATCTTTTCGGGGAATAGCTATAAGCCATTTTTCTCTTAATTCATCGTCCTTACGGAAACTAAACTAAACTAAATGTGGTCTTTGGACCGTCTGTTTTCGTTGTGGAAGTATAATTATTTGTCTTACAGCCTGGTACGACACAATGTCTGGGCATTTTAGGTTAGGTCGGTTCACGCATTGTTAAACAGAGTATAAACTCGATTAAAACTATCATAACGTCCTATAATTGATATCACACGATCTAAACTAAATGCACTTCAATTAGCAAGCCACTTACACTATTGTTACAAAATAAAAATATGAATTTTCAGCAATTAAAACAAGAGCCGACCAAAAGCAGCCGTAAACACCTATGGCAATTTAGTGAAACTAAGGACCACATGCATTGTTGCCAGTTTTCCTTATTCCCGGCCTGTTAACTAGAGTCGGCCGTGGCATTGGCCTCTCGGTGTGAAATTTTTATTTTTCTCTAACAGAAACGAATCTCAATATATTTGGGTTTTAGGTGTGTAGTTAATGTCTTGAACAATACCCGCGAGCAGATGCAAATGTTTTGTTCCATGTTCATCTATATCCCGTATAACCACGCTGTACCGTTTATATAGAGAATCTATAGTCGTATCTTTACTTCGATATAGGTTATCTTTACCCTATGGATACAGCAACGATACGGTATACGTTCCGATCTAATACAGTACGCTAACACCTGGATAGATTCAATAAAGTTTGGTTATCGATAAAGGCACGTTTGCGTTTCGTTGGAATAAAGTTCATGTAAAGGTTTATTCTATGATTCTGTAAATAACGAGTACTAATACTGCATAGGCCCGGTAAAGAATAAATCTTTATTTTTAATTAAAAAAATATAGATGAAAATAAGCACTTTTTTAATCACCCAACTACCACTCTGCGTTTCAATTCCTTCGCTATCATGCTCCAATTAATATTAGTATTCGGATGGCAGAAGGACTTCGGTCGATAGCCATTTGGTTTTACCAATAAAGTACTTTATTATTATTTTATTAGTATTCCGTAAATTCATTATTTATAGTGATAATTAAACAATTTTACTTACCTTGTTTAGGTCTCGAACCCACGTCTGCTAAGTACGTATCTCGTTATCCTAGCACCTTAACTGACTGCGCCACCAGGGTGTCCAGCGAATTTAATGATAAAAGTTATAGTAATGGATATCGGGATTTTATATTATTAAATGGTGGTACCTACCTAATAATTGCATAGTTTTTAAGAAACAATATTAGGTATACAGGTGCATTTTATATTACGTAAAAGACCCTGTAATTTCCAAATTTATTAGTGAAGCAGAACCTTAAAATACCTGTAGTTATTGTTATTGTTTTTAAACTTTAATTAGTTTTTCTTTGCATATTGGTTAAATTTCTATACAAACAAGTTTGACTCATCGCATCTATATTCTTTCATTCTTGACTAGTGTGACACAAATCTGATAAATAAAAATAACATAACCTTCAAAAATGCCACAGCGTCAAAGAAAACACTATCGTAAAACAATGATCAAAATGTGATAATAGAGAAAAACAGACGTCACAAAAGACGAGAGAATACTACCAAGATAAACCAGCATACATTCATCAGTGCAGCTACTGCTACTACATCCATTAATGGTATAATGTATAATATCAGTGTTGTCCAGACAGATTAACGTGGAATATCATATATACAACAGTGTTGCACAAGCGACAATTCTTCATAAGCATCAATTGTTACCGGTACCGGCAATGCATCGTCCGGAGCACATTGCTGTAAAGAATATGTAGAGATGCGTGAATTACAAAATCTTTTAATATGTAAAGAAAGACCTTATAATCGGTAAATAATTCTTTCGCCGGATCTATATCGATGTTCTGTACAGTAATCTGTCACGATGCTGTATAGATATTGCGTGTAGAAACTATATAGATAGGTTAAATGTAGGATACAGGAATTACATCTAATGTATAAAGGTAAACTTGTAAATACAACAGTAAAAGGTAAGATATAGACGCGATAAAGATTATATCTGGTATAGCTAAAGATGTATAGGTTCGTTAAATATATCATAGGTACAGATTAAAATGTATAGCATCTTGACGAATCTGTATCGAAAAAAAAGCCTGTATTGCCTGGTTATACGGGATTTTATTTTCATTATTTGAAATCTCTCAAATAATCGAATTTGATTTAAATCAGGCCAACCCTATATTATAATAAACGTTTTTATTCTGCTTTAAATTACGAACATTTGGTGTTTGACATTGTCTCGTAACTTAAAAAAGGTTACCGAGTTATAGACCATTGAATATGTCACCCTTTGAAGGATTGTATGTAGCATGTATCAGGGCTGGCCAAAGAGTGACTTAGTGTTGTATACTAGCCCCCCCCCCCCCCCCCCCCCCCCTTATCAGATGAAATAAGTTGCTTGTTTTCTTCATTCCAAGCCCACAACAATCATATTTTGATCACAAGCCTCATGACTTACGTTTCATATGGACAAGAAATATTATTATTATATTGCACGAAAACAAAATTTTAACGCACCCTTTCTGACTTTTAGATAACCAAAAAATGGAAACCAAGGCTATATCCCGAGAGGAAATGGAACTCTTTAGGTGCCATTTTTGTGAAAATTATTTGTCTGTGGGTCCGATAATGGCAAAACTTGACTTGTATATGTTTAAATGTGGAAGATGCAAGGAAATAGATAGTGAGAATAGCACAAGACATATTGGCTTTGAGACTTTAGTCAAATACCACAGTTTTCCATGTATTTACAGAAAATGCGAAGAAAGCATTGCTTGGGGGGAAGTAGAACATCACGAGAAGAATTGTCAGCATAGAGGTGTAACTTGTCCAGTTGTAACGATGACCAAGCATTGCAAAAGACATGTTGAAATTGCAAAATTCACCACCCACTTCTTAGAGAAGCACCTGAATAATTTACGCCATGATCAACTCGTTTTTCCATATAAAGAAAACTTAGAAAACGTTACTTTTTTACTAGTGAAAGAAACATTTCAATACCTTGTTTACATCTATCGAATGAATAACAGCTACATGTGTATCAGCGTATTTTCTGTTGATGATGGACCGTATACAAAATTTGACATTACATTCTCTGCCATCGGTTGTGAAGGTGGCCCTACTTTATTATTCAAGGACCGCAGGATTGGAGGCACAGTATACAAATGTCTTAATAAACCGAGCCTTTCTGATGGTTACAAGATTGGACAAATTAGCGAAAGGTTCGGAGTCAAAATAGAGGAAAGCTGCATAAGAAACTGCTTAAAACAAAATAAGATAGAGTGTACTGTGATGCTAATCAAGGAAACTCCTCTTAATGAAGACGAAGCATCACAAGAATGTTACAATTCTACAGTAGATAGTTGCAACAACATCTGTGAAATCAGTAAAAGTCAGATAGAAGACTATTTATATTGCAAATATGCAGCACAAGGATGCACTTTTAGTGCAAGTGACGAGTGTGTCATTGATATACATGAAAATTCATGGTGCTCTTACAGAGTCGGATCGCCATAGAAATAATCAAGTTTTTAAAATTCTGTCCTTATTGCACTATGTGAAATGTATAAAAATATATCTCTAAAACATTTTAAACAGAATTTTTATTTGCAGGATGGTCCTCCGAAAATGAAAGTTTTCTGCTTGTATGATCATTTTTTCGAAGAACGCTTGGGACCTGTCAATTTTATTATTTAAGGAGAGGGGACACTTTTATTGGGTATTTTCATGCCACTACAACCGCAGTGATAGGTATAACATCTAAAATATTTTAAATGGCAAAGGCGTCAAGTAGCACATCGTTAATTTTGAAGCCTGTTAAATTCTCTTTATCACAGTTTTCGAAAATTTTATTCTAAAGTGAATGAATTAATGAATTTCTTCCTGTGTAAAGGCGCCTTGATGCATTGATGTTTTTGCTCATAAAAGTATATGAAAACTCACACATTGAGTGTTCAGATTGAAATTTGCCGGAAAGTTTATTCAGCATATAGGGTGCACAATTGAAATTCCCGTACGCAGCGAACGTGTTAAACTCGTTATTTAATTCATCCACGCCAAGGTGAATCCGACATTCTCGATGACCTCTTGCGTTATCTTAAAATTTTCAACAGATACAAGCAGTATCATTTTTAACATAAAATTTTCCGTTATTTTCTAAACTTTCATTAGATTTTACCAAAAATATAGTACAAGAAAGTTACAAAATATTTCTGTAGAAAATAATTAGCATTTTTGCTAAACATTTGGTATTTTTCCACTGAAAACATAGCGCGCAAGTCTCGATGGATTTATTACAAGCAGTCATAGGAAATAAATCGGGTGGCAAAAAGCCAATAAGAAGTAATGAACCAGTTTTAATTGTTAAACCAAAGGAGACGCAAGGAAGTGATAAAACAAAAAGGGAAATAAAGGAGAAGGTTGATCCAATCAAACTAGGAGCAGGAGTTTCGGGGTTAAGGGAGATATCAGATGGGCAAGTAATGATAAGGTGTGGAAATAAAGAAGATAGAGAAAAAATTCAAAGCAAAATACATGAAGAAATGTCTGCAAAATATGAAATTAAAACACCTGCTTTAAAATTTCCAAAAATAAAAGTAATTGGCATAAATGAAGATGATGATGGCACCGACGAAGAAATTATAGAGGCAGTTATTGATCAAAATTTAACAAACCAAGAACAAGACGAAGAAGGGTTTCATTTAAGGGTATTAAAAAGGCTTAAAAAAATGACAGACAGTTCACAGTGTTATTAGAAACTGATCCAAAAACGCACTGCAATTTGATAAATCGTGATAAGATATATATAGGATGGTCAAGAGGTAAGGCGTATGACTATGTTAATGTAATAAGATGCTTCAAATGTTTTAGTCATTTTGCTAAAGATTGTAAAAACAAGATATGTTATAAATGTTCATTGCAGCATGAAGGAGAATGTAGATCTAAATATAATAAATGCATAAACTGCAGGAATGCTATTGAAAAATATAAAATAAAGATAAAAGACAATCATACTGCCTTAGATCCAAATTGTCCTTGTTATATAAGAATTTTAAATAATAGTAAAAGGAAGGTAAACTACCTAGATGATCAATAGCAATCAACAAATAATGAAAATGTAATAATAAAACAAGATAGCTGTCCCTTAATAAATCTAAATGCACAGGGTCTTCTGCATAATAAACATGAAATAGAATTATTAATATATAATTTGAAACCCTCGATTATATGTCTAACAGAAACACATATAACACATGATATAGAACTAGCAGATATTGCAATCGATGGTTTTAGAACTGAAATTTGCCACACAAATAGTACACACACTGGTGGGGTCATATTTTACATAAAAAATGAAGTAGTATACCAAGTCTTAAAAAACTTCTCAGTTGGCAAAAATATATGGCGTGTAATAATACAAGTTCAAATTAAATTGAAAAATTATACTCTAATGGGGGTATATCACTCCCCAAGTGCAAGTACGGCAGATTTTTTACACAATATTTTGAGGAAATACTCGAGGAACACAGCTCTAACAGCAGAGACACTATAATAATGGGTGATTTTAATATAGACATGCTACAAGATACATTTTATTCAAGGCAGTTATCAAGAATACTTATAGAAAATGGATTTAAGCAATCAATAAATGAACCAACCAGAATTACAAAAACGTCCGCAACAATGATTGATTTATTAATAACTAACAGTGACAACATATCCCATAAAGTACATCATATTCCAAAAATAACAGATCATGCCTACATAACAGCAACCCTTCAAATACCAGACCAAGAACTAGGCGGTACAAAGCAATTATTTAGAAGCTTCAAAAATTATAATATAAATGATTTTCAGAATTTATTAATAAACACAGAATGGAACGATAATTTAACTGACATTGATGTATTGGTTGAAAATCTGATGAATAATATCACAACTAGTCTTGAAACACTTTGCCCTACGAGAGAAATTATAATACCGCCTAAATATGCTGACAAAAAATGGATGACTGAAGAAATTATACAGGCCATGAAAGAGCGAGACAACAGATATGAAACAGCTAGGATCACATGCAGAGAAGAGGACTGGAGTACATTCAAGGAAAAAAGAAATAAAGTAACTTCAATGATAAGAAAACAAAAACAAAAGTATTATGAAAGAAAGATAGATAATTGTAAAAGTGATGCAAAACTGATGTGGAAGACACTTAAACAAATTAATAAGACAAAAACTCAAAATGTGTCTAAGTTTATTAAATTCTATGATGAGGAAATTCATGAAGAAATGGAGATAGCAGAAAAATTTAATGTTTACTTTATAGAAAGCATTTTGGATATTATCCAAAATATTCCCAAATTCAACATATATGACATACAGGAGAATACAGTAAGAAACAGATTTAGTAGATTTAAACCACTATATATTAAATGGATAGCCTATACCATAGGGATGCGCGTGAAATTTTAGCCAAAATTGAAGAATTCAATAAAGGCGAAAGTCGTCTGCTACGGGGCTTTACGTCTTGCGCAGTATATCTGTTTTTAGTTCTGAAGTTAGCAACACGTTGATGGCAACGCGTTGCTAACAAAGCAGTCCGGCAACGATCAGGTAGGAAATAAATTTTGAGACATTATTGGAAAAATAAATCTATGATAAATACATGATTGCCTCAAAACTTATTTCCGTTGCCAAAAATTAATTGACAACGTGAAGTTGGCAACGTGTTTCCAGCAACGAGTGGCTAAGTTCACTCTTCCTACTGCGCAAACTCGGCAGCCCCGTGCGCAAATTGTATTTGTACCATTTTTCAGCTCACACATCGGCTATCCATTTAATATATAGAGGTCAGTGATTTAAACCTATAGAAATGAATCAACTCAGAAAAATTATCACCGCCCTACCTAATAAGTCGGGTAGTGACGGAATACCCGCACATGTTATTAAATCGGCATTCGAAGTGATTGGTAATAGATTTTTAAATACAATAAATTGCTCACTACAGACAGGAGTTTTTCCCGGAGAATGGAAGAGTTCACTCGTCACACCAATACCAAAAGTGAATAATACTGCATTAAGTGAACAGCATCGCCCTATCAATTCATTACCTATTTGTGAGAAAATATTGGAATTGACGTTAAAGACTAATAAATTATCTTGAAGAAACAAATATAATTATTTCGATGCAATCAGGGTTTAGAGGAGGACATTTATGTGAAAGTGCGCTACAGTACATATTAGATGATTGGGTGAAAGAAATCGATATGGACAATGTTATTGTGGCAGTATTCTTAGATTTCAAGCGGGCCTTTGAGACAGTAGACCGAGGACTACTTCTTTCGAAGTTAGAGAACATTGGAATTAGTGATATAGTGTTAGAATGGTTTACATCGTACCTAACGGCAAGAAGACAGAGAACAAAGTATAGCGTGAGTGTGTCCAGTGATAAAGAAACAGAACATGGGGTGCCGCAAGGTTCTGTCTTGGGTCCTATATTGTTTATCATTTTCATTAATGACATTGTCAAGTCAATAGTATCTCTTTGCGGATGATACTATGTTATATATATCAGGAGAAAATGTAAATAAAATGATAAATGTCATGAATACCGAGCTAACGAATATACATATGTGGTTATGTGACAATAATCTTAAAGTAAACATTGATAAATGTAAGTGGATATGTCTTGGGAAAAAAAATAAATTGAATAAAATTGTGCTAACAGAATCGGTTAAATTAAATCATCAGACGATAGAAAAAGTTGCTGAAATAAAATATTTAGGAGTGATTTTAGATGAACAGATGAGCTTTAAACAAAATTCTGCCTACATCGTTAAAAAAGCGTCAAAAAAAATTAATTACTTATGGAGAATATCCAAAAACTTATCAATGTTTGCTAGACTAACGATTTACAAAACTATAATCGCACCACATTTTGAATATTGTTCAACTGTTTTGCTTTTTCTAAACAACAATGAGATCCAAACATTACAAAAAATGCAAAACAAGGCAATGAGATCAAGATTTGCCAAGTCTCCAGTAGAAAAATACTGATTAATCGAATATTATCTGCAAAAATCCTGATTTTTTCCTGTAAAATCGGCTATACCTCACTTGAACAACGTTTTTGATAAAATGAATGATAAATTCGAAAAGAATGGAAAATTTTAGATAGAAAATGATACACTTTGGGTATTTGATTATCTTGAACTTAATGAACGAGTTTGCCAAGAATGTTGGATTCATCTTGCCGTGAACAGGTCAACTAACAGGTTTGACTCATCATATCTCCAAAATAAAAACTATGCTCAATTTGAAATTTTGCCTACTTTAAAGTATAACCATGAGCTATCATTTAGACCATAGATTAAAGAATATTATATATGATATAGATAGGCAACTCTCAGGGATTTTTTAAACAGCAAAACTTACGTCGTGGGTAGCGCTGTATTCCCGCCTTTTTGATACAGGCGGGATTGGCATAGGCGGGAATTTTAAATGATTTTCAAACAAATGCTTAGGCCATCATTAGACTACAAAAGTTCTTTGACAAAGATTTTTTATAAAAGATATTTTATGATATAAAATATCTATCAAATTACTCATAAAATATCTTTTATAAAAGATATTTGTCAAAGAACTTTTATAGTCTAACAGTGGCCTTAAAATTAAATAAGTCATTTCCAAACTAGAAATTGATCATTTATTAATTTAACGGAAAATCATTACAATAAATACAATAATATTTAAAAATACATTTAAAAAGTAACTGACGTAAGTAAAATTATTACAAAAGTATTAAGATGTTGAAACTGCGTTGAAATAAGTAAAATGTTAAAGTAACTAATGTACCAAAATACCTGTAATACAATTAAATAATAGCGGGTTTATACGTGCATGGATTTAGTGGCGCCAGTAGATATTGGCACGCCAGTAAAAAAATATTGCGCGTATAAACAGTTACTGGCGAGCATGCATCAATGCATGCAAGGTAAAAGCTTGCTCGCCAGTAACTGTTTATATGTGTAATATTTTTTTTACTAGCGTGCCAATATCTACTGGCGCCACTAAATCCATGCACGTATAAACCCGCTATAATATACATTTTCACGTCCTTTACTAACATTAAGTGGTGTGAATCAGTCTTTTTGGAATTTAGATTTTTCATTATCATATAGGTTACAAAAAATTGACATTGATTGTGAAACACCATAAGTAATGTATTTGAATAATGTTAATCTAGAAGAAAAACATACGTATTTTTGTTTTTTTTACTTTTTTACACCATTCGATGGGAATGATTTCGATTTTTAACAAATGTAAAAACTGACGTTGAAAAATTCACAGACACGATGCGATTGCACATAGCTGCGATTGTATTTATTATGTAAATAATGTAACCTAATATTTTGTACATGTCCGTCATTACAAGACTGAAAAACTTTTTCATCAGTAAACACAACATTGGTCCAAAACTCCAACGGGCGATAGACACAATTTAAACAAAACATAATGCGGGCTTGCTTCTGTTCTTCTGTTAATATGGTCTACTTGGCACTTGTACAGTTTTTTTATTTTCGATTTTCCTATCCTTCGGCTAGCTGCTGACCTCGACACTAGAAAATGTGTCATGAACACAGCGCCTCCTGCTGTTTGAAACGGATTTTTCCTCAAATAGCCAAGGAGTGCTTCATCTTGAACGAGATTTGAACTTCTCGATAGGCCTGAACCGTCTTTTCTCTTTACGCTACCTACCTTCCTCTTCCCACTTTTCTTCACACTCATAACAGTACTTTTATTCAATTGATAATGGTTAGCAACTGCTCTGATAGACCATCTCTCTTTAATTTTAGAGAGAATTAAAATTTTTTCATGTTCAGTTAATTTTGGCATTGCGAAAATATGACACTGACAAATAAACAATGATTTAATAAGGCGAAAAATAGGTGTATGGGATTTCATTGCACAGAAGTGTACAACCTATCAGTCTTTCGTTTTTAGTCAATTTCTTGGGAGTCACGTTCTTTGCAAATCAATAATACCTATGCATGTTGGAATTTTTCGAAGTCGCAACACGACGTGAACACAACACTTATAACCCATTACAGTTTTTAATATTTAACAGAACAGCGTCAGTTTCATTGGAAACTCACATTATTTACAAATAAGCAAATGGACTCCTGCTCTATGGATTTAATAATTATTAGTTTAATGTCCAAAACGCAAAGCACAGACATGTAAACAATAATGGCGCGACAACTGACAGTCGGGCATAGAGATGGTACGAAAGAACCGAACCTGTTCTTTCGGAACAGGTCCGAGCTAACAGTTCCGCGGAACAGTTCTTAGATTTAGAAAATACTAGTTCCGACTCCGCTGGACTCTCATGCGTTTGAGCGGAGCACTGAGCATATGATACTAGTTCCGACTCCACTGGACTGTCATACGTTTGAGCGGAGCACTGAGCACATGATAACGTTGTACCTTCGGACACGGAGCCGGAGTGGAGTGAGCAGATCAGACTTGCGGACTTTTTGGTATTGGTGGTAAGTGCATGGTAGTATTTGTGTGGGATGTATATAATAATAATGAATTCTGTTTAATTAGTGTTAAGTATTACAAAAATGTAGCTCTAGCATTTTTTAATTCGAGGAGTTTTAGGAATAGTTTGAAGCATTAGGTGAATATTTTGACTTATTTCCATGTAACAATGAAATGAATTGAAGAAATGGTAAAACTTAGAAATGAAATACTCACGGTTCTAAATCGCATTACAAAACAAATTAAAAGTATATTAATTTATGACACCCTCTACTCTTATTCAGAGTTCAAATACTAGTTCATATCGGTTTTGATATACAGGACATATTTTGTATTGACCACTTTCTTTTCAAGAGCTTGGAGCTCTGGAGATTTCAAAATCAAAACTTTGAATAGAGTATATAATTGACATGTCAGTTTTCAACCTTCAACAACCAATCAGCATTCTTGTTTCAAAAAAATCAGGACTCCAAGCACTTGAAAAGAAAGCGGTGTCATTATGGAGCATATGGAGCTGCGAGTGCGAAAGAACGGGCAATCACTAATGCCGGATTCGGAGCAGGTCGGAATCGGAACAGGTATACTTTTTTACCCGGAACAGTTCCGACCTGTTCCGAGAAAAATCCACTCAGTACCATCTCTACGGGCTCGGGCAAGATCCAAAGGCATATTTTTGCGATCTCGCGTCTTACCTCAATGCTTTAAGCGCTACGTCATCATATATTTCTCCGCAAGAATGAATGTCTTTTTAGCTTTTTTTAACAGTTTAGTTCTAACCATCTCTAACGTTCTTATGTCATATCCCCACTATTTTCCGCTTACACATTTTCTAGCGCCCTAGTGAGACCGCGCGATACCGCTTTAAGCGTGACGTCACAGCTTATTCGTTCGGATGGCTCCGCTTATCGCGGTTTGTAGCGTCTTATGCGCAAAAACATGCCTCAGATTTGCGCAGCCGCCGTGATTCAAGTACAAGTAGCGACAGATCGACGGAAGTTCAAACTAAACACGCTGTTTTGAAATATAGTGGGAGTGCGCAGGGCCGGATTTAGACCACTTTTGAATCGAATTCATGAGGTCCCCAAAAGGTGCGAAATTTTGGGTCACTCTTTACAGACTTTTTGTAATCAGGGGCGGACTGGCCCAGCGGGATACCGGGACGAATCCCGGTGGCCCGCTCCAATAGTGTGTCGCTGGCGCCGCTGCTTGGCAAGATGACCGGCTAATAGAGTAATAAGTGGTCTGCGAGTTCTAAGATCCAGCGCCGCTAAACTGTTGTCAGTCCGCCCCTGTTTGTAATGTTACAACAAATATGTGAATTCACATTACTACTGTAAAATTACAAGAATACTGTGTAGCAGTGCAACTACTAGCATTGGTAAATTTTATCACGTGATGAAGACTACAAACTACAATTTGAAGTAAATCATAAAAGGGCATAGCCGGGTAAGCATGGTGTAACTGCCCCCAGGCGTCTGGCGCTTATATTTGTGCAGTAGGAAACAATCTTGGAAAGTAGCAATTTCACAAAATATTAGCCCGAAACAGGGACCGGTTTGGGGTGAGTAAGGGAGGGTTGATTTTAGCAAAACTTTTCTAAGAAACCGCGCGTTCAATCGTTTTGTAAAAAATATATGTTAAAGACCTACTGAGAAAGTACTAAATAAAAAATCATGCTCAAATTCCAAAAACGGATACAGTAAAAAAAACGTATATATTATTTTTAATTTTTTTTAGGGTAACTTATCCCTGGGGTACCAGCCTGAATTTTTTTCTGTAGCATGTCTAGGGACTCACTTATGTTAAATTTTTTTTCCAGTCTTGTCCGAAGATTACGCCATACTTAAAAAAAATGCCGAATTGTGCAATGTCGTATGCATATTTTGTGGACAATTAACCCCTTGCAAGTTAAAAAGGCCAAACTGCAAAGTAAATATGGATACCTGAGTAGTGTATACATATTAGTGATTAGTGATTATGGAGATGGTGAACGTTATAAGAGAAACCAATATAAAGCTGCAACGCTGACAGTTAATTAGGTGATCAATAGAGTTGAACTCTCTTGCGCCGCAAAAATCAGTTTATAGCCGTAATGTTAAATATCATTAAGGGTAAAAACTAAAGTCAGCGGTACTATGGAGTATCTTGTCAAAGCCTGTCATTATTCACATATTACCCTCGGCGGGGATAAGAGCTTGGTTTTAACAGTCACGTGTTGTTAACAATTTGCAGCACTAAATCGTAGCATTATTAATCTGAGAAGGATATAGATGTTAATCTTCCTCACTGTCATCTGCAATCACTGCACTCATGCTATCCTTCTGGAACAATAGGGAGAGAACTCCTGCCGGTTTAGGTATGCTTGCTAGATATCGTTCGTACGAAAGGTAATACACGACAGCAGCTACATGGGAACAACATCCAACAGTTCGATACCCATTGGCATATTCACAGAAATGTCTTCTAACGCCGGAACTTCCGACACTGTGGGGAATATAGTCGATGAAATATCGGTAAACCTTCGTTTTGATGTGACGTGAACAAACTTGTATTTTGAGTACATGGACTGGTGTATAACATACTGAAGATTAAATGTTCCGTCTTCATTTATGACTTCGAGGTACGAAATCGTTTGTTTATATTGATACGATCCGTATCATAAAGTTTTAAATCCGTCATTTCTGGAAAGTCCAGTACATCTTTGCTGGAAATATCTACAAAAGGCAGTTTTGCAATTTCTTTGAATGTGCCTGTTGGATGTTGTTCCCATGTAGCTGCTGTCGTGCATTATCTTTCGCAAGGACGATATCTATCAAGCATACCTAAACCGGCAGAAGTTCTTTCTCTATTGTTTCAGAAGGATAGCATGAGTGCAGTGATTGCAGATGACAGTGAGGAAGATTAGCATCCATATCCATCACAGGTTAATAATGCTACGATTTAGTGCTGCAAATTGTTAACAACACATGACTTTTAAGACCAAGCTCTTATCCCCGCCGACGGTAATATCGATAGTACCGCTGACTTTAGTTTTTACCCTTAATGATATTTAATATTCCGCGCAAGAGAGTTAAACTCTATTGATCATCTAATTAACTCTCAGCGTTGCAGCTTTATATTGGTTTCCCTTACAACGTTCACCATTTCCATAATCACTAATCACTAGTATATATACACTACTCAGGTATTCATATTTACTTTGCATTTTGGCCCTCTTTACTTGCAAGGGGTTAATTGTCCACAAAATATGCATACGACACTGCACACTTCGGCATTTTTTTTAAGTATGGCGTAATCTTCGCACAAGACTGGGAAAAAAATATAACATAAGTGAGTCCCTAGACATGCTACAGAAAAAAATGCAGGCTGGTACCCCAGGGATAAGTTACCCTAAAAAAAAATTGAAAATAATATATATGTTTTTTTTACTGTGTCTGTTTTCGGAATTTGAGCGTGATTTTTTATTTAGTACTTTCTCAGTAGGTCTTTAACATATATTTTTTGCAAAAAGATTGAATGCGCAGTTTCTTAGAAAAAAAAATTGTTTTGCTAAAACCAGAAATCCCTTACTCAGCCCAAACCGGTCCCTTTTTCGGGCTAATATTTTGTGAAATTGCTACTTTCCGAGATTGCTTCCTACTGCACAAATATAAGCGTCAGACGCTTGGGGGCAGTTATACCATGCTTACCCGGCTATGCCCTTTGTTAGTATTGTTCATTTATCATTTCTGGCAGTGATTAATTCGTTAAATTACAAGTATATCATAAATCTACGCACCAAACGTGTTAACTCCTCATATTTCTTAAAACAAAAACTATGCTCAACTTGAAATTTAGCCGACTTTAAAAGTATCACCATAAGCTATTATTTAGACCACATTTGAATCGAATTCATGATGTCCTCAAAAATAGGTTTTTTGGGGTCACTCTTTACAAGAGGGCTAGTAAATTTGCACTCGGTGTGGATAATTATATTGTAATTTAACAGACAGTTGACGTAAAATTACATTAGGATAGGAATAAATTCGAAAGTTATGTATATTTCCATGAGGCATGTATTTTTACATTATTACATGTATTTGTATGTAGCGATTTCTTATTACATTATTCTAACAGTAACATTCCAAGAATTCTAATGTAATGAAGCTGTAATTTTATGTGCACTTTTTTCAGGGTAGTACAGTAACTTTATTTTCTAAGCAAGCATTTTATATGCATTGAAGTTTATTTTTAAAATTCAGTGAGACAATTAAAATAGGCATGTTAGTGCAATAGTCTATCTTTGGAAAAATTATCAAAGTTATTTTTACTTTTGATAAAGTGTGTTTAAATTGATATAGTGCTCTTAGTGTCATGAAAAAACTGTTTCGAAATAATTATTTACTCTAATATAATACTCAATATCAATTTGTTTTTTGAACAAAGTAGAAATTATTCTCAATTATACCACCAGTGAATTTACTGCATTGTATTTATAGTTGCATAATTTCAAGTAACTTTTCTTGCACAAATTTATTGAGAATACTATTAGTTTCGTTTAAACTTCCTGTGTATTCATTCCACTATTCAAAAATGCCACCACTAGTCTATAACTTAATAGACCAAGATCCCGTGAACGCCAGACCTACGTTATTTTATAAAATCTGAAAATTCTTCTACGGAAGTACACTACTACAGGTAAGAAGAATTGGCTACTATGAACAGTCGGTCGCGGTGGCTTTGACAGGTAACAGGTAGCAAAGGTATATAGAATTGCTGCTCAAAATCGTCATACTATAAAGCGTAATTCTTTGATATTGTTTACGAGATGCTATAATAATTCAAGTCCTCAACTGCCAGACCTCTTTAAAGTATAAAAAAATGTAATTGTACTTACGTTATTTCATAAAATCTGAATTTTATATATGTTACTTCAGCAACTATTTTAAGGTGTTTCCGAAGCAGCCAGACATAGTTGAAAGTCAGCTGTATAGTCCACGCAAATTTTAGGAGAAAAAATTCATATACAAATTATATTTGGACTATGTATAGTTCATAGGAATAGAATTAAGGATCCGAAGAGTTCCCACCTTATCCGTTGATGGCAACACCTTTTTGGGGCGAAGAACCACCCCCAGACGGGACTTAGTTACGGTTATTCTCATTTTTCTTCAGATCCGTCATTCCCACGAAAAACAGGTATAGGAACAAAAATATTCTTCATTAAATTCTACATAAAAAAGTTCTATGGTCGATTTGCGTACTCCCCACCGTTTTTTCGGTGGTACGCGATTTTTCACAGCGAATATCTCCGATACGGCTACTTTGACGTCAAAAATGGTTATAATGGTTATAAGTATACGGGCTCTGATTATAAATAAACAATTTGTCCATCAGACATTTTATTATCAAACTATTTTTTATTATTAGGTTCATAGTACACAATAAAATTTTAATAAAATATTGAAATTTGGTTCATAATTACTTTTAAATATATTTTAAAAAACCACGTTTATAAACGGAAATTAATTTGCTATTGATTTATTAAATTTATTTTTTAACAATTTATTAACTGTAAAATTATGGTAATAACCAAAGGAGGAGGGTCAATTTGGGCGGTTTCTGCCCCAAATTATTTTTGGATGAAAAAAAAATCAGAAAACATTTTTTTTAATGTCTGCTGACAGTAATAAGTCGATTTTACCCTAAACGGATGATCCCCCCCCCAATTCTGAACATGCCATCACTTGCTAACAGCGTTCTTGGGGAGATATATAGTATAGTATGACGATTTTGAGCAGCAATTCTATACACCTTTGCTACCTGTTACCTGTCAAAGCCACCGCGACCGACTGTTCATAGTAGCCAATTCTTCTTACCTGTAGTAGTGTACTTCTGTAGAAAAATTTTCAGATTTTATAAAATAATGTAGGTCTGGCGTTCACGGGATCTTGCTCTATAATGATACTACCACGTCTATGGAAGTCTCACTGGATACACTTACCCGGTGATGAAGCAAGAGAGAAACAATAAACTCGTAAAAAAAAATTAAATATAATAGTCTTTAACCTTTTCGCTGCGCAGCGCAGTTTCACATAATTCTCGTGTAGTGCGCAATAAATTGACCGCTTGCGAGTATACGCGCTTGGAGCGTGCAGATCCGATATTACGTTATTATTTGATTTGGTTTATTGTACGCATAGTCTATTATTATATATAAAATTGAAAGAAAAACAAAAACCAAGTGCTCTAGTTTCAATAATAATAATTTATTTTTAAAAAATGGTTAAAAACAGTACAAGTAAACATAAACATAAAAACAAAACAACATTCTTATCAAAGACATTAAGGTACAACAGAAACTTGTGTAAGTATATAAAAATGTATCAATAGTACATATACGCGTGTTAAATCGCTTTGAGTAGTCTGAACTAATTTAAAAACGACAGGCAAGTTAACGCATTTGGAGCACAGTGGGCCCATTTATTTTTCACTCATATACACGCTTTGAGCAGTGAAAGGGTTAAGTGACACCCAATGGGCACACGTACGTTTAATAAATGTTTTTAAAACATTATAGTTGTTGATTAAACATTTTACGTTGAAATTTTCAACGTTTAAATAAGACGTTTAAAATATGTTACTACTACTACTTCTACAACACACATTTTTAACCACTAGTAGAAATACTGAACTAGAACATTTTAGTAAGTAGGTTTTTTTTCACAAATATGTAATAACATATAAAAAAAGTTTATAATTTAAGGAGCTTTAACAACTCGTTAAAAATAACGTTCGTGAAAAGAAAAAGTTTAACATTTTTTATTACATATATTTAATATGGCGATGGTAAAAGATTACATTTTTGAAACATTTTTCTACGAATCTACTATCAACACACCAAATTCGGTTGTAAAATTTTATATTTAAGTAAAACCCATGAAATACATCACTTCTACACACATTCCCAACCAGTAGTGAAAGGGATTACTGAAATAAAAGTTTTGATCGGAACGTTTCTTTTATGTTTAATACACATTCATAATATGAGAAAAACCGCTAAATGTAACTTTTGTGAAATGAGAAAATTAAACGTTTTTTATTGCACCAATCTAATATAGCAATTGAAATATGTTTTATTTAAAGAAAAAAAAACACGTTTTTATACAACGTTAAGATAACTGATGCTATCAACTTATTAAAATGACATTTTAAATTTATAGGTGAAATAAATGGTAGATAATGACGTTTTTTTAACATTTTTCTACTCATCTATATTAAAATTTGCTTGATTACCACGTAGTTTGTTGCAGAAATTATTTCTAAAAGGCGCCATATACAAACCACTGACAATAATCAGTCATGCTTTATCTTATACTCTTACGAATTTATATAAAACAAATAATACAGATTGCAATGTTGAAATTCTTTCAAGGAATATCGATTTATTTGTATGGATCTTATAATGATCAAGTTAAAGATCATTATTTTATGGCTGAGCCGAGATAGCATAAAAGATTTATGCTATCTATTTAATAGGTTAAGCAACCACTAGTTTTATGATAAAACCAGTGATAATACTTCAGCATGTCCCACTTTTCATGGTCAGTTTTTGGTCATCCAATTTCAACTAAATTTGGTTTAGGTTGCAAAAGCATATTCGAAATAACGAAGGTGTTTAAAGCCTTGTGTTAATTCTCCAAAACAATTACATTTAATTGGAGTGCAAAATTTGTTTCTTATTAATTAAAAAAACCTGCGAGCCAAAACATAAGCTTTGTGCTGCAATTTAATATTATTCTCAGTGCTCAATTTTGTTTCTTTGTAATAATTCAAGATTATTCAACAAAAAAAGTATCGATGAGTAGTAGTAGGCTAATAATTGATTTGTTATTATCGTTTTTGACCATAGTTTAATGTCATTACTTAATCTTCCTAATACATTTTTTTTGCCATTTTATCTGTTATCACACCTACATACTGATATGCTTTTACCTGTTTAATTGCATTGTTAGTACTTATTTTGAAATTATTATCAGTGAGCCATTTTTGAAGCACATTTAATGTCAATAATATTTCACTAATACAATAATGTATCATCCACAAAAAGTTGGATATGATAATAGGAAGTTGTATAAATCTATATTCACCTAAAACAAAGTTACTTCCACTATCACTCTCATGTTGCTATTTCTGAAGAATTTTTGTGCTTGACCACATGTCTGTTAAGGTGATGTTTATATCTGGTCTCGTAAGGACAGGAATCACAATGGTGCATCACTATTTCCGACGGATCTCTGTGGCACTGCATGTGTTTTGTGAGGTACCTTCTATGTTTCGCTTTATATGGGCATATCTCGCACTGGTACAGTAAGCCTGGAGGATCTTCATGAGTCCTAGCGTGCTGTGTAAGGAACTTTTTATATTTCGTCTGGAATTGACACAAATCACACCGATAAAAGCTCACATTCACTGGTCTGTCATGCTTCCGCATATGTCTCTTAAGATCGTGCTTATAAATCGTTTGATAGGAACATAAGTCACAATGGTGATTTGCAATTTCAGAAGGGTCTTTATGCATCCGCATATGCAAGGTCAGATACCTCTTAGACTTCGTCTGATACGAGCAGGAGGCACAATAGTATAACATTACTTCGGATGGGTTCTTATGTATCAGGGTATGTTTACAGATGGTATCTTTATATTTCGTTTGAAAAGCACAAAATTCACATTGATACATGGTCACTTCAGAGACATCTTTATGAATCAATAAGTGCCTGTTTAGGTGGTCCTTAAATTTCGTCTGGTAAGGACAAGTTTCGCAACTGTACATTTTGATTTCCGATGGGTCTTTGTGGATCAACTCGTGCTTTTGAAGGGCTCTTTTATAACTTGTTCCATATGAACAGGATTTACAAAAATACACTTTGATTTTTAAAGCGTTCTCGTGAATCGACATATGAGATTTGAATATCTCACTACTCTTTGTCTGGTAAGAGCATGCTCCACACTGGTACATAACTAACGACGGGTTCTCGTGAAGCAGCACATGTTGTTTAATGTTGGTCTTACATTCGGTTTGAAATAAACAAAGCTCACATTTGTACGTTGGTAGCTCTAAAGGCTGTCTATGGTTCGAAATATGCTTTCGAAGGTTACTCTTATATTTTGTCTGAAATGGGCAGATATCACATTGATGCACCGTTAGTTTCAAAGGGGATTCATGGGTCAACATGTGCTGTTGAAGGCTGCCGGTGTATTTCGTTTCAAAAGAGCAGAGTTTACACCGGTACATAGTCACTTCAATGGAACTTTTATGGCTCAGCTTGTGTCGCTTTAGAGAAAATCTGTACTTTGTTTCATAAGTACACGAGTCGCAGCGGTACATCCTCGCCTCGGAAGAGTTCTTGTGGGTCAGTAAGTGCCTTTCGAGATTTTGTTTAAATCTCGTCTCATATGGGCATGATTGGCATTTCTGCATTGTTGTGTGTGATGCATCCTTGTGGCCTGCTTGTTCCAAAACCTCCATATCTTGCGAGCTGAAAATTAGGAAAATGATTTAATAATAATAATAATAATCTTTATTGACCATTTCAGATACAAAAAAAAAAAATGTATATATGGTACGTCATTGGACAATCTATAACAAACACACAATAAAATAGATATAAAATTATAGTAAATACACAATATTTATAACAATATCTACACGAACATAATTGATAAATAAAGATACAATATCACAGATTATCACAAAAAAATTCACCAATTGTATAATAACACTTTTCAACTAGTATTTTTTTCATATTATGTTTAAAAGATTTTTCATTTAGATTTTTGTACACATTCGGCAGCTTATTATAAACTTTAATAGCCAGGTATTCAGGGCT
Organism: Rutpela maculata; assembly: GCA_936432065.2. Taxonomy (NCBI): domain Eukaryota; kingdom Metazoa; phylum Arthropoda; class Insecta; order Coleoptera; family Cerambycidae; genus Rutpela; species Rutpela maculata. The sequence goes on along the minus strand of OW386292.2, from coordinate 123,831,624 downwards.
TTTTTCAAAAATTGATAAATTATGCTGTGGAATTTCTAATACTAAGTTATTTCTAGCATTATAATTGTGATTTTGGCTTAAAAGATTGAGACGATTAAATTCAGATTTAGCATGTATTAATAATTGAAGTATATAGATGCTGGGTAAAGTTAGGATGCCTAATTCCTTAAAGATTGGTTTACAGCTGGTTCTCTGATTTACTCCTACTATGTGTCTGATTGCTCTTTTCTGCATTTTGAACACTCTCTCACTTTCAGTGGATCCACCCCAAGCAATAACATCGTATGAAATCACAGAGTGAAAGTGGGCATAATAGTACATTAAAAGAACAGACTGCTCAACAGTTTTCCTCAATTGATTTAAACAGTAACAAACTGGCGCAATTTTGTTACAAACTGAATCTATATGGAGATGCCAAGAACAGTTGTTAGATATATGTAACCCCAAGAATTTTAAACTGTTCTTTTGCTCTAATGAACCACCATCAGTTTTTATTAATAAGCGCTACTGTCAACTTTTTTGTTAGATATATCAAATCTGATAAAGCTGGATTTTTTTACATTTAATCTTAGCTTGTTACTTTTGTACCATTCATGAATTCTGAAATTGTAGATTAGCATTTTTAGTTACGTCCTCTATTCTGGGGTGACAAATTAACAGGGAAGTGTCGTCAGCATACATTGTGGAGTTATCAAATAAAAAATCATTTACGTATATTACATATAAGAGTGGTCCAAGAATGGAACCTTGAGGTACACCAATCGTGGATTCTAGACGATCAGACTTACAGTTATGCACATCTACATAATGCCTTCTATTACTCAAGTAGCTTTTGAACCAATCTAAAGTCACTCCTCTAATACCATAACACTCCAACTTATTTATCAGTATTTCATGGTCCACTAAGTCGAAAGCTTTGCTTAAATCTAGAAATATGTCCACACATTTATGACGCTGATCAAGGTTCTTATATAGCAAATTTAAAACATGTAAAATAGCCGTTGTTGTAGATAAGCCCTTTCGGAATCCAAACTGTTTAGGATTAAATAAATTATATTTAACAAAAAAAGTAACAATTCTATTAGCAACTACTTTTTCAAAGATTTTCACAAAAGAACTTAGAATAGAAATGGGCCTATAGTTTTCCAATTTATTTTTATTGCCGGATTTGTATATAGGTATTATTTTGGCCAGTTTTAGTTTATTTGGAAATATGCCTTGGTTCAAAGAACAATTTATTAAATAGGCTAATGGTTTACTAATAAATTTCTTACATTTTTTAATCAAATTGTTGCTAATACCATCATCACCTGAGGAATTCGAATTTTTTAAATCTGCAATCACTTCTAGGACTTTTGCTTCTGTGACAGGTTCAAAAAAGAAGACTTTTGATTTCTTCTATTTATCGTAGGTGTTTTTGTTTGATTATCTAGATTTTGTATTAAGTCAAGTGGATTATTTTTAAAATATTTATTGAATTGGTTAGATATCTCATGATTATTAATTAAAGTAATATTATCAACTGTAAGTTTAATTTCTTTGTTAGTTTCATGGCAATTCTTTTTATTTTTATTTAAAATATTCCATGCTGCTTTTGATTTGTTATGAGCATTAGAAATCATGGAAGTATTATACACATCTTTTTTGCCTTATTTATTACCTGCCTGTAGACCGATTTATATTTCCTATAATTTTTTTTAATTTCTTCATTCCCTTGTTGGCTCAGAATATACAAGTCTTTTAATTTTCTCGCTGACACCCTTATGCCTCTTGTCAACCAGCCCTTTTTGGTATGCTGTCTTGTCCTTTTTTGCTTTAATGGAAAAGCTAATTCAAAATAATATTTGAAGTCGTCTAGAAATAAAGCAAAAGCAGAATTCACATCTAAATCTGAATTGAATACATTTTCCCAATTTTCTTCTGCAAGCAGTGAACAGAAGTACCTTATATTATTGTCACTTATTTGTCGTTGATAATATGTTTTACCCTTATCTGTATTTTCATCTACCAACACAGTTAACAACTGGGCGTGGTGATCAGCTATAGCACTATTTAATACCTTGCTATCGTACAGTTTGTCATCAACAAGTATGCATATGTTATCAATACAGTTGGTTAGTCTAGTACACTCTTTTATCGTAGGCGTCAAGTAGAAAGAATTTAAGATGTCTAGTAGACCGGTAAGATTCTTTGAGGCCTTTAGAAAATTAATGTTAAAGTCCCCACAAAGTACAAGATGGTTTTGTAGATTTCTGTTTGCAATAAGATTTAGAGCATTACAAAGATTTTCAAAAAATACATTTATGTTACCATCTGGACTTCTGTACAAACTCAGAATAATGACAGAATCCGATTCATCTAAAAAAACTTTAACTCCTACACATTCAAAATGTTTGTCGATTGAGAGTTCTTTTATATAGTTTAAGATTTTAAATTTATAATTTGCTTTAACATATATGCCTGCACCACCATTTTTATAGTTTTTTCTACAATAAAAATCACCTTGAACGAAGCCTGGAATTTGAAGAGATTGAATTTCCTCTTTTTTTGACCAATGTTCAGAGACGCAGAGGACATCACAATTTATTTCTGTTAAAAATACTTCAATTTCCCCAAGTTTGTTTCCAATACCTTGTGTATTTTGGTGCATTACCTTAAATTCTTTCTTTTTGACCTTGCTTCTAAAAAAATCACGATTTGCATAGCAAGAACTATTATTCCCATTCTCGTTGGTTAAGTCTGAATTGATTTGTATGTCATTATTTGCAGATACATCAACATCTGAATTATCTGCTATAATTATGTTGCTAGTTACATTATCTATTACTACATTTTGAAAGTTTGATTGGTTCATTATTGATGGTTTAATGAGAATAAGATTTTGATTTATTTTTATATCATTAAACATGGTAAATCGTTTAATTTTATAGCATGCATTAATTTTAGATTTTTTAAAATTACTAATTGCCAATTGGTTTTTGTAGTCAACAGATACATTTTTATTAAGATATTTGATAGTGGTGATTGCGTCATTTATGACATATATAAAATCATTTGTTTCCCTACATTCAGTCAGTATAAGTTTGTGATTTTACTTATGGATAATATTTGTCTCATACATGATTTAAGAGTTGCTGTATTGGTGATACAATGTTCATTAATCATTAAAACAACATAATCTAGCGAATTATATTCCTTTGTTAATGTGAAAATATCTGTGGCAAGGTTAGTAATACCTACATTCGTTTTGATTAAGGCCTCAACCGAGTATACAGAATTATCTAATAAGTCATATAATATTGATGAGCAATTTTTGCCAAACTGATTGCCTATAATAAGTATTTTCTTCTTCTCCGGTGCCTTTTCCATAAGGGGCAAATTCCTTGACGATTTTGATATTGTTTTTGAGTTTAATGTCTCCTCTATTTCTTCATTGATTTCGGATTCAATACCTTGATGTTTGTTGTTTTGTGTGTTAATTTTTTTTCCCTGACCCATTCTACCTGTTATGCTGTGATATACCTCATTATTCTTCATTTCATCCATGTTGCATTTACTACTTCTATCAGCTTTCATTATTTCTGTTATAACTACTTGACTAATTTTACCTATCATTTTAGTGTTGCCTTGCGATATTTCCATTTTATCTTCTAGGTAATTTTTTTTTATTTTTTGCAGTCCCACATCTATTTTTTTATTTATTGGCATTTCATTTGCAGCTTTTATTGGTTTATAACTTCTCACTGAGTTTTCTTCAATTATAGATGCATCGTTTTGTTTCTGCCTTTCCAAATTTATATCCTTTTGCAGTATGATTATTTCTTCATTTAACTTTCTTATTTCACTATTTAAATTTTTATTTATTATTTCTAATTCTTTTATTATTTGTTTATATTCCTCCTGCTTTTCAGACATTTTACGATGTTCCCTTAGTAGTACTTCTTTACTTTTGTTTTCTTGTTCTTTTGTTTTGGTGATTATGTCTTGTAAATTTTTTATTGTGATCTTCTGTTCGTCAATTACTGTTATGTAGTTTTGCTCTGTGTCAAAAGCATCCTGTTCAAACAAATTCATTCTTTTTTTCTGTTTTCGGATGTAGCCAGAGGATATATTTAATTCTTCCCTTAGTTTTTGAGAGCCCTCGATAAGTTCAGTAATTTCCTTTTTGTGGCTATAAATTTCGTTTTGTTGCATATCAATATACTTGTTTTTATCCTTTAGGCTGTCATTTAATTCAAGTATTTTAGACTCGAGCTCACTTATTGTATTTTCATAGTTATTTTCAGCACATTTTCTTGAACAATAAATTTTATGGTCTTGGATATAGGTCACATCGTTCTTCCTTTCAATACAACTTTTATGAAAAATCTTAGAGCAAGTAACACAGTATAAGTTGTTTCTGGCTTTTTCCTTCTTACAACATTTGAAGGTTGTCTCCATATTTTATATTTTATATTTTATAATTTACATTTAATTTTTGGACCAGTTCCTGTGCTAAATTTGTATTTAACACAATTTAAAGAAACATAATTGTAAAAAAAAACCAGTGTTTAGCTTCTTTTCATTAGTTTTTGTTATATTTCTTCTTATTCTTTTGGTATTTAATAATGCTTATTTACAATTTTAGTAGAAAAACAAGTAAAATTTTGTTACACAACTTTCACTATAATGACTAGGGAGGGTGTGTTTACTCCTACGTCGTTTTTCTAATTTTTTGGACACAGTTTTCCACATACAAACACACTATTTTTATGAGCACTTGCTTCACTTGTCAATTGCTTACTTGCCGGATTATATGCAACAGAATTTTTAAGACGTGGTTAAGAGAAAATTATGTCACAAAAAACTGATATTCATTAAAATATAAAGGAAAGGGTAACATTGTTTTTCCTATATTTATTTGTCCGGTGAACTATTTGGATACTTCCCGATGAGCTAGGCACTTGAAAGGTATGGTGGTAGGAAGTTAGCTTTCCAAATCCCAAAAAATTCAAAATGTTGGCTCTAATATTGTGGTCAATCAATATATTTAGAAACTTGAAGAAACACTTTCAAAAGTCTTAAAATTCAGATTTAGTGAGTACTTATATTGGTCATCTGTAAATTTGTACATTTTAAAAAAACAAATCTGCATTCTTAAACAATCAAATAAGTCATGGGTACGAAATAAGGCTAATACTTCAGTCATTTTAGACAAAAATATAGCTTCTGATCTAACAAAATATATCCTTCATTTTTTTTTCTAAATAGATTTATTTTGGTGTTTTAAAGAAAATATTAAAAATCGACAACGAGATCACTACAGCATAAAAAAATTATTCAAGGTCAAAGTTCACAAAAAACGTTTTTTTGCCAATATCACGCTTTCTAGGGCTCGGAGGCCAATTGAGGTTATTATGAAATTGAAAGATAATGAAATTCCGCACAAAACAATGATCTCTTCTATTTTTTATGTACAACGAACGGTTTAGGCATTGTACGTAAAAAATTAATAAAACATTTTTCGTTGGCAGGTTAAGATAAGTGCCTTTGCAACCTTTTTGTGTGTTTCCTTCCAGTGATGTATCTTCCCATAAAATACTACCACCATTACCACTGTGTTTAACAATAAGAATACATAATAAAAAAAACATGTTATGCTAATGATATATGATAATATTAGTCGTCTTCATCACTGTCCTCATTTATTATAACACTGATATCTTCTGCGAATAATTCAAACAGTTTTACTGATGGTTTCGGAATATCGTCGAGAAACCTTGTAAATGATAAATTCATGTTTAAGTTAAAAAAAAATAAATTAGTTTTCTGTTACTTCTAGATGGATTTATCATATGCAAGGTTTTTCGAAGATATTCCGAAATCATCAGTAAAACTGTCTGAATTATTAGCAGAAGATATCAGTGTTACAATAAATGAGGACAGTGATGAAGACGACTAATATTATCATATATCATTAGTACAACATGTTTTTTTATTATGTATTCTTAATAATAATAATAAAGTACTTCATTGGTAAAACCAAATGGCTATCGACCGAGGTCCTTCTGCCATATGTATTCTTATTATTAAACACATAATTTTTTTACATATTACCGTTTCGATGGAGCTTTGTAGAAAATGTATGTATTGTGAAAAATACATCTCGTTATTTCAAAAAAATACGTAGGCTGCTCCAAAAAATTTTCAATACGTGTAATCCAAGCAGTTGTTCATTTATATATTTATTAATATATTGAGTTTCTAACCAATTTATACTCTTTTTCTTTATTTGTTGTAATAATTGGTACGTAAGTAAATACATTATTGTTTAGTGTTACCCTGGTGTTATAATTTTCGAACCCACGGGTGTTTACTAAGGGGGTGTGTAAGCATGTAACATTATCTTTGCCAATTTGACTACGTTACCTCTTCGATAGAGTTTTGTAAAAAATATATGTTATAGCTTATTGTATGGTGTATAATTAGTAAAAAAATAGAGGTGGTCGCTAACATATAAGTACGTATATAAATTTTTCAAATAATTCAAAAGCATCAATTTTTGTTTTCTTCATGAAAAGATTTCATGAAAATATCAATAATAAATTGTCTTGAGTATATTTACAATATATGTGAAATACAAACAAATTGGTTCACTAGATTAAGAAAAAAAAATTTTTTTCGGATTTTCGAAAAAAATTTTTTTTCCAGATATGAAGTTTTTGAGGTCAAAACTTTTTGTGGTAGTATCTTACGCAAAGATACATCACTGGAAGGAACCACAAGCAAAAAAAGGCACGGACACTTATCTTAACCTGCCATGCCCTTTGATTATCTTTCATTTTCATAATAACCTTAGTTAATATAATATATACAAGAAAAAAAATTCAATCAAAATTACTGTACTGTACAATAAAAATTTGTATAATGTGATTACTGGCTTTCTGGAACGAAGTTTTCATAATATCAGAGATGGGTAAAGGAAACTTTCCATATGGAAGTTTCCGGAACAAAGTTTTGATGAAAATGAAAGTTTTCAATAAAATATTTGAACACGCTTGGGAGAACGGACATACAATAATCTGGGACTCGGCAAAAATTTTAACAAAAGAGACAGATAGCAAGAAAAGAAAAATTAAAGAATCAGTTGTAATATTATTGAATGAGGATAAACGCGTGTCGAATTGTTCTGTAGATGTTTGCACAACCTGGCTGCCGATGTTAATAGAAGAACTTAACAAACTGAACAATACTTAAAATAACGCTATCAACATTTCTGTGTAAGCAGTAAGTATCTGTGGATACTGAATGTAACAAATATATTCTTAAAGCTGTGTATTTTTCAGTTAACATTCCCACAGCCGATATTTCGGAAACTAAGAAATTTATTTTTATCTGTAAATCCATTAATTTCTACAATTAATGCCTTCTTCAAGAAGTACAATTTACTATTATAACATTATCACCAGAGATTGCGCTGCAGTTTAAAAATATTTTTCAATCGAGGAAGGTCTGAAACATATGCCATTAGATTAAGAATTAAATTTTAAACAAAATTATTGTTCTTATTCCAAAAAGTCAGATCTGCAGTAGTTTTTGAGTTATTTTAATTTTATTGTCTAATTTTTGAGTGTTATTTATTTTTTTTAATTGCTGTAACTTTTTAATCTTTATATTCGGATGTAGGTTCTTAATAATTTTTTTGCCTACTATAAGAGAATTATTTACTGGTGGTATTTTTTTTTAATAGCACTTCCGATTTTACCGGAAATTACTTTAAATTGAGAAATGTAAATGGAAAAGCAACAAGGTAATTTTTTTTTTGAACAGTACATCTTGACAACAATATTTAAAACAGATGCCCGAAATTACTTCTGTCTGCTTGAATGTCAAAGCATGTCAAAGCGATGTCCTTAATAATGTATGTCTATTAATTGCACCAGCGCAAGAGTAGATTTTATTGTATAAATCTGCCATATCTTCTATAGTACATTTTTAAGGAAATTACAATTTCCTTCATAAAGAACAGAAAACTCAGCAAGATAGGTTAAGCGACGATCATAGTCCGTAGGCAGTAGATGTAGATGTGGTTTATATGGAAAGTACTTATTTTTTTTAAGATTCTTTGGCATGACGATACTGATACATTGGTGGAGAGTCTTATTTGTCACAATGATGAGTGGGGATCATTGTTAACAGTTTGTAAAACTAAAGCCGTATTCTCCTGGGTTCTTGCTGTTGGTATTCTTTCAGGTTTCAACTTTTTAAAACTACCATATTGTAATAAGTTGTTACACAAATTGGAAAAAGTCTTGCGATCGGGTTGTGGTCTGTTTTGAAATTTTAACTGATACATACTGTAACGAGTTTCCACCCTTAGGAAACCACCCTCGCAAATTCCGTGGGTTCCAAAAATTATAACAAGAGATGTCCACTAACACACTTTATTAAATATTTACTGGATACTTCACAATACTATTATTAATTTAAATACACTTTTCTGACTAAAATCACAATGTTTATTACTTTGTTTATCTTTGAAGTCTTAACCTCACTTTCTATACTTTCTGAACTTTCTGAACTACTCGCCGAGAATGCGGTCGGTCTTTTATACCCAAAAATGACAGATCTCGATTGTTCTGTGATGACGCCACCATTCTCTAGATCATTCCAGATGTCACCAGAACTAACTTCTGGTAGGTTTCTCGAGTAGGTGCAAATACACTACATTCATTCTAAGGGTTGTAACACATTACACTGCCCCCTCCTTAAGCCTGAACGTCCCGGTCAGGCAATTCAACCTCTTTCACATACTTCGCCAGTCTATCCAAGTGTACGATCTTCATCTTGGACTTTTTGTTTCGTTGAATACGATAGACGACATCATTAATTCGGGTAATAACAGTATACGGTCCATCCCAAGGAGGTTGAAATTTCGGGGATCTCCATTCCTTCCGCTGTGGGTTGTACAGCCAAACCAGATCCCCCACCTTGAATCCCCCTGTACTGGCATTCTGATCATAACGAGCCTTCAAGCGGTTACTAGTTCTGTTCATCTGCTCTCGATCATTCTTTGGCTGTTCTCGACTTTCATTTCTGTAGTTGCTCATCGAAAATGGTTCTCCACGGGCAGCACAATTTTTACACTTGTGACACCAGGCCTCCACATCCTGGCGAGGCTCTTGCCTCAGAATTTTCTTTGACCAACTGTCTGGAAGATCGACCTTGACAGTGTTCACTTCAACCATGTTCGGCAATTTTCTCACCTTGCAATCTTCCTTGTCTGTTTTTCTGTATAATGCAGGAGTTTTGACTGCCTGCGTTGTCAACAGCCTGGTTTTCTCGCATTGGTCGTTCACTTTTGACAAACTAAATTGTTCGTTCCCAATCCTTAACATTCGCTTCCCTACGTCAACAATAAATCCATACTGTTCCATAATGTCCAGTCCCAAAATGAAGTCATCCGTAATGTCAGCCACGATGACCCTGTGGTCGAACCTCAAATGCCCAATCTGCAAACCCAGGTCTACTTCTCCATGAACCGTGGCCCTGTCCCCCGTAGCTGTCCGGACGATCACTTCTTCATTTTGCCTCTTGGTAATCTTTATGCCCGATATAAATCCTGGCCGTACTATTGATGACGTAGTACCTGTGTCGATGGTAAACAAACATTTTCTTCCGTTCACATATCCATGCAACAACAGACTGCTTGCGATTCTTCGAAGCTGGGAAATCTTAATTTCTCTGGGGGCACTGCATTCCCTAGCCAGAACAACCCCTCTGGTACTGTTTTCCTGCTTCTCTTCAACATTCACAGCATTTACTCGACTCTCCGAATTCTGCTGTCGACAGTCTCGCTTCATGTGTCCTTCCTTGCCGCAGTTGTAACATTTAATACCTCCGCTCGGCTTTCCTTTATTGTGTTGTTTTCTCTGCTTTCCGAGGCCATCCAATTTATCGCATAATTTGGTGAATATTTTCTGCATCTCAGTCAGCAAGGGGTCCTGGTTCATTTCTGGTTGCGATTCTTCGAGAGTCACAGCTCGCACTCTCGACCTTGGAGTATCCCTATATGCAGCTTCTACTTCCAGTGCACGCACCAAAGCTTCGCTACTACTTTGGTGTCTCGTCAACCTCAGAACTCGCCTGACCTCTTCGTCCCTTATACCATCTAAAAAGGCCCCTACGGCTAATTGTTCCTGGAATTCTTTAGGTGCACACGGATACGCCAGGTGTGCCAGTCTCTCTATCGCAGCTTCGAATTCTTGTAAACTTTCCCCAGCTTTTTGCATCCAGGATTTCAGTTGAGCCTGGTATAATTGGGCAAGTTGTTGATCGCCATACCTCAAGTCTAACGCAGCTTCCAAGACTTTGAAGTCCCTTTGTTTCTCAACTGGGATGGTTTGGAGTAACTCTGAAGCTTGGCCCCTTAGCGCTAGAACTAATGCCATGGCCTTTTCCTCATTATCCCAGTTATTTGCAGATGCCGCCGCCTTGAATTGTCTTTTGTACGTCGTCCATGAGCTTTGGCCGTCAAAGGAGGGAGGTTTTAACCGAGGATCCGATGAAGTTACTAACTGGCCTCCTTTTTCTCTCAACTGACGTTTAAGGCGCTCTACCTCTCCTTCGACCTCACTCATTTTTCCTTTAATTTGACTAACTTCTGTCTCGACCACACCTACTTTGTCTTCGACCTTGTTTATCTCCTCTTTAACTTCTTCCTTGACAGAAATGATTGCGTCCTGTTGTATTTTTATTTGATCGCTCAGGATTTTCCTTAATTCCTCCTGGCGTCTTTCTTCCAAGTCTTCCATTATTTTTCTGAGTTCGTCTTTTTCCTCTTGACGTTGTCTTTCTTGTTCTTGACGTCTTCTTTCTTCATCCTCTTTTTCTTTCTGACGTCTTGTTTCTTCATCCTCTTTTTCTTTCTGACGTCTTATTTCCTGATCTTCCATAATTTTCTTTAATTCGTCCCTTTCTTCTTGACGCCGTTTTTCTTCCTCCTGGCGTTTTCTTTCTTGCTCTTCTTTATCTTCCTGCCGTTGCTGCGCCATCATTTTTTGGAATTGTTCGAATAAGTCCTGTATTTGTTTATCGGATGCCATACTTCTTGTTGTTACGGGCATACAATGAAATTAAAATAAAATAAATTTAACTGTCACGTCAATATCGGTAATGGAACTTTCTAGACAAATCTCGAAATAGCACGAAAAAGTCTTATCCAGAGTCTTTTGTCACTATCCAGTTCAGAGAATTTAATAATCTCCACTAATGTCCAAATAGAAAAGTTCTAGTAATTTTCACGCACTAAATGAATCTTTTTCAGTGTCTCTATCACTTCTCAGTTCAAAGGATTTAATTATCACACTAATGTCCTAATAAAATGTTCTACAATGTCTCAAAAATGCACTTAACACTATTTTCCTGTTCGAAAATAACCCTCGAACAATGTCCAGTAAATGAGTCCTCCGTGTTAGCACTAACCCTCGAGAATACTTCTCGAACACTCCAGCACAACTTCAGAGCTCCTCTTGTCATAAAATTCCGCTTTCTGACACCAATTTGTAACGAGTTTCCACCCTTAGGAAACCACCCTCGCAAATTCCGTGGGTTCCAAAAATTATAACAAGAGATGTCCACTAACACACTTTATTAAATATTTACTGGATACTTCACAATACTATTATTAATTTAAATACACTTTTCTGACTAAAATCACAATGTTTATTACTTTGTATATCTTTGAAGTCTTAACCTCACTTTCTATACTTTCTGAACTTTCTGAACTACTCGCCGAGAATGCGGTCGGTCTTTTATACCCAAAAATGACAGATCTCGATTGTTCTGTGATGACGCCACCATTCTCTAGATCATTCCAGATGTCACCAGAACTAACTTCTGGTAGGTTTCTCGAGTAGGTGCAAATACACTACATTCATTCTAAGGGTTGTAACACATTACAATACGTTTGGCTGCATTTGCATGTTTATTGCATTTTCCATAAATTAATAACATATTAACTTTGCTAACATTGGTGTGGGCCATATTTTGGACAAATTTTACTAATGTATTCTTAAAATGACACACGCAAACGAATATTAGGCTTCTGACTGTTAATAAATAAACAGTTGCAAATTATTCAATTATTTTAATTTAAATTTGTCAATTTAAAGTAATTTCCGGTAAAATCGGAAGTGCTGTTAAAAAAATTTCCCACCAGTAAATAATTCTCTCATAGCAGGCAAAAAAATTACTAAGAACCTACCTCTGAAAATCAAAATTAAAAAAGATACAGCAATTAAAAAAAACATAACACTCAAAAATTAGACAGTAAAATTAAAATATCTCAAAAACTACTGCAGATCTGACTTTTTGGAATAAGAATAATTTTGTTTAAAATTTCATTCTTAATCGAATGACATATGTTTCAAACCTTCCTCGATCGAAAAATATTTTTAAACTGCAGCGCCATCTCTGGTGATAATGTTATAATAGTAAATTGTACTTCCTGAAGAAGACATTAACCATAGAAATCTATCATTTACAGAATAAAAATATATTTCTTAGTTTTAGAAATATCGGCTGTGGGTACTTATAATTAAGATTGATTAATATTTAAGCAGTGATCAGAAATATTAATGAAAATAGATGGGCAAAAACTACTTGAGTAGGTTGGCTAAATTCGCCTTGGGCCTAAGCCCATCCTACCGCTTGGACCATTCGAACTGTAATCCTCTGCGAAATATTCGCTTTCTCACTTAAATAACCTTGGTGAGGCTATTGCACTGGAGTGAGGTGGATTCGAGATTTATTTTATAACCTCGAAACTAACAGAATATTTAACGAGCAAAATATTTGAAATAATATAATAAACTAAATAAGTCGCGAATACAGGGCCAGATTTAAATAAATTTATAGCAGAAAAATATGAATTACGGTAAAATAAATTGCCTATTGCAAAGGGTGAAAAAGTGAACCGTTCCAGTATGCACTTCACTATATTCTATTACCTGTCAAAATCATGTTGATCCGTTTTTATTTCAATTTGATCCATATCCCATGGTAAAGGTTTCTGGTCTTCCATTTCTGTACAATTTTCATAGCTTTGCTCGGCCTCCATTTTAATATCTTCACAGAACTTGTTCTCTGTTTTAATTGCTCCTACCTCGATATTATCTGTTTTACATATTAACATACTGTTTAATGTACACTGATCGTCAATACTGGTAAAATTTTCCTTTTTATGTTCGACTTCACATTGATCTTCCCAGGTTTTGTTTTCTTTTTTAAATATTCCAGTTTCCTTATAATCAAACTGAAATACATCGTATAAATCTATTGGACCTTCACTATTTATTCCTGCATATTCACAATATTTCTTTATTTTTTCTTCTACAGTTAAAGAGTCCGTTAAAAATTTGAAGTAAATCTGAAGAGACCCAAGGCAGGGTCCACATATTACAGGTTTCTCCACGAATCTAAAATCCTATTAACAAATAAAAAACATCAGATTTTTTATATTTTCTTTACAACAGAACAATTTTTTTAAGAAAAAGATTATAAACTCTGACAGCAATATTAAAACTGTTTAGTAAGTAGCAAATATATCTGGTGTCAACGGAATCTTAGAGCTTCCAGAGTTTTCACGATGTAAGTCTTAAATTTGGGAGGAGTAATATATACCAAAAACGGCAATTTTTTTATAATTTCACACTTTTTCATTACTTCCGGCTTCCTCAGAACTGACCAATTTTGAAATTTTAAATGGAACACCCTGTATATTTTTATAGTTTTAGATTCCGGAGATGATTTTAAGTACGACTGCACAGTTTTAAAATTTTTTTGAGACTACTTTATTTTTCTAGGGTTATTTTTACTTTTGCATCCAGAGTACAGTGAATGCACTCAAATCAATCAAATGGACCAAAACAATAAAAGAAAAATGTAAATGTGAGATTTTTCGACTTGGTTTAGTAGCTACAACAAAACAAAATTTCGGAAATCACTAATTTGTAATGATGTCAACTTTTTCAAATGGCAACATCTATTAGACACCCAGCAGTTACTTAAATATTAATTTTTACAACAAATCCATTGATATCTTCAAATCGAAAATCGGTTTGATATTAACCCAAACACACGAGTTCTTTGGTGGATAATTAATATAAATATATGAATATTTTATATACTGAAATATATTATACAGCTATTAAGATTTAACATTGGTTTAATATACATAGAGATGTAAAAATACTGTAAAGGCGAGTTTATAAAAAAAGTCCGAGTCCTAACTTTGCCTATCTTAGTCTTAATTGTTCCCTAAAACATACCTGATGTCTGAAGACGGGTTTATCAAAACTGGCCTTTGTCCTAAGTTGATCGTAAAATAGATACGTGAACTTTGGAATTGATTTCTGATCTATTCTGTGGTATTAGTCCCTAGGAAAAATTAATCTAAAAATTTTAGGTTAAGTTAGGACCAACCCAAGCAGCATTCAAAGTGATGGAAACTGGCATCTGAGGCATCGGAACTTTAATATAGTAGGAATGACATAACTGTTACTAATTTTGCGACTTCAGGGTAATATTCATTTTGTGGCATGCATTTGTAGTGACAATTAAGTAGATTCTACTGAATTTAGGCACTGTATAGTTATAACACTTTCAAGTAACTGCTGGAGAATCTGCAACGTCGCGGATACTACTCTGCATTACTTTGAAGCATCCTCAACTGCAAAGTGAAAATTGGTAGTAATGCCGACTGCACAGCTTTACCAAAGGACCACTTGAAAGTAGTCTAACTTATTAGTGACATCTCGAGTAAAAATGAGGTTATTTCTACGAACATAGGGGCTTTGAAGTTATCTTTACTACTCCCCACTAATTGAAAATGACTTAAAAGTTACATATACCTTGAAAATCTACTATAGAGTAATATTAACTTTTAAGACAATTTATATAATTATTGGCATTGAATAAAATGGCGGCATCTGAAATGCTCAGTGAAAGCGAAATAAAGTTTATCAACACTCATCCACGTTTTATAGAAAACTAAAGAAACAGTTAAACAGTAGTAGAGAAATAGTGATTCTTCAGAATATGATGCAAACATGAAAGATTATATCGCCACAGCAAAACCATCATCTTTGGCAACAAGTGCAAAAGTGCTCCCATCAACACAAGAAGAGTAATCGAAAACTATAACAGTTGTAGTGATTAATGATACCTACTGTGTACTGCTCGAAAATTACAACTTGTCTTTAACACACAGATTGACCCATAGTTCAGTTGGTGATCCACTGAGCATATTAAATGAATTTGCCGATTAAAAACTCCAAATTTAATAAATATTGTGTCGATGGGGAACGGACAATGTCGGTATAACGGCATAAGACATTATTTATGTACAATAAATTGAATTGAATGAAATTAAATGTAAACTGATCACTAAATAAATATGAAAACTCATGTATTTTTTCCATTATTACACACCTTACGTTAATAAATATATTTATCCAACACTTTCATATAAAGTGATCTCTATTGATAAGACTGAAGGTATAAAGTGACCCATAAGTCACTAGTGAGACAAAGTAGTAAGCTAAAGTGAGGTAAAGTGATTTAGTCACTAAAGAGTAATTTTAATATAAAATAAAGTCCAAGGAATTTATTTATTGTCTCCATTATATGGAAAATTAACAAAACAAAGAATCCATGCACTAACACTTATTTATATTTATGTTAACATTTATTGTCATCATATTCGATTTTTCACAAAGAGAACTGCTCTTCTGTACACAATTTTTCTCTATATTAGTAACGACGTCTGTATTGCCTGACTCGTTGTGCTGCTCTCCCTGAATTTTTTTAGCAATAACAATCTTGTTGAGACTGAATCTTCCAAATAACCCTCCGCCACGGTGGATGATTTTCACACACCGTGACGTTTAAGGGTGGTAATGTCACTACCCAGCATTGGCCAAAAGAGTTGATGAGGAACGGTGCATGCTATATGGTCAGTATACAAATCTGCATCTGGCAGTTGCAAATAATCAGCTACAATTCTTGGAATTTTTTAGAGCTTATTTAATCCAACGCATTGTACAGTGCACTTTCCCTTTTGAAAATTTACAAAAAATCTTTCGTGAGACACATTTTGCGGTCTTAAAGACACATATTTCCTAATTGAATCAAGTGAGTTTACCGAAAATCCTTCATTTAAAACTGTGAATTTATTTGTCTTGGTATCGGGTATGGATATATACAGATATTATTCTTTATCTCTTATATCTTCGACGCTAAAGAAAGTCAGTTCACCGCAACGGCAGGCACCGTAAACTCCCAATATCAATGCAACCTAAAAAACCCAAACAATTAAATAGGTACGCAAAAGTAAGATCATAATAAACACCTACCTCTGACATAAGATGCTCACCGTCTGGGGCATCCATCAAATATTGTTCGATATGTGCTCTTTCCAAATATCTTTCTAATAATATCAGATAATAAAAAGTACTTGTAAAAGTATAAAATTATTTTTAATCCACATATTCCTATCACACACAGTGACAGTGACACTTTAACAGTTATTACTGCGTTGCCAATAAAAAAAAAAAAATTACCTATATCGATTCTGCCAATTCTACCAACATGAAAATAAGTTGGTAGCAACAGTTACTAAGATCTTATAGCATCATTGGTCCCATTTGCTACATCTAGGTAAATATAACTACACAGTGAAATGTTGTAGTTCCCGTCACCACTTTTAAAGTAACAACTATAACGTTGGTGGCATCTGCTACTTTATAGTAAATGTAACTTGTAGGAAAATAATTTTGGTTTTTGCAACCTCTAAGTTACTGCAATTAAAATCGTCATTTTTCTGTTGTTGAATGAAGACGCCATATTGACAGATTAAAAATATAATTCAATAAAAAACTTCTTTTTATTATAGTCATTTACTGTTTTCTAAATAGATTATTACTTTATAATATATAAAATTAAAAAAAAAAACGTTTTCCATAAAAAATTTTGCAGTTTTGTTTGTACACATAATTTTTGCAAAAATTTTTTTTTCCGAAAAAACCATTTTCTCGAGGGGGCGTCTTTTTTATCGAAGCATCATGATAACATTTTACAGAAAACAAGTGGTGGTTTTAATATCCACACCCAGGGTAAATGCAAAACATCATGATTTATAATATATGCTTATGCATGTTGTATATAATCACCTTAACTTGGACCTTGGACATATCATGTGCTTAAACTCAGTAAGTCATTAATTTGCTATTCGAATAACAGAGAGCCAAATATATAGTTTGCACTCTCATTTCGGTCAGCTGAGCTGTTCCAAAAGTTAGTCATTTCTACTACTTGGTTACATCCCGTTTACGTAATAACCTAGTTCTTGACACGGTAACGGTAGAAGTACCGGAATAGTAGTTTTTCCACGTAATTATTATTCCCCATTTTGGTGAATACTTGGTAGAAGGATGGTTCCCATTACGTAACAGTCCTTAGTTGCGGAAACCTTTAAAGTTCCCCTAATGATAACTATTACGTAGAAACTACTAAAATTGCTGCTTGGGAAGACAGGATTATGACTTTTATAAACAGAATACGGGTAACCTGTACATTTAACTTTTTAGGTAAAAAGTTAAGACTAAGATAGGCTAAGTTAGGACTGGGACTTTTTTTTATAAACTCGCCTTAACATGTTGTAACCTCTTAAAATTTAAGGTTATGTTGGTTATATGATGAACTAAAAAGTAGGCCCAAATTCAATTAGTTCGGATGTCTGAATGTGGATTTGCACCTACTAGAGAAATAACCTACTAGAAGCTCTAGAAATAGTAAGGAACTTGCTAGATATATCTGGATAATGGTGACGTCATCACATAAGCATCGAGATCTGTCATCTTTAGGTATATAAGGCACGGAGTAAATTAGAGTGGACACTTAAGTAAGCACAGTTCTAATGGTCAGTTGAGAAGTGAACACAGTGATAAAGTGACTGAATAATTGAACTGTAGTACTCAGTGTATTATTAGTCAAGTAATTGTTGTTGTAATTAGTAAGTTAATAAATTAGTGTTAGTGTTACCCTGTGTTATAATTTCCGAACCCACGATACAGGGTGTTTACAAAAAGGGTGTAAGCACGTCACAATACCTTACATTATTTTTTGGTGTGTAAGATCCCTGTATAAAACAGATAAAAGAAAAGAATAAATGTTCTACACTTCGAAATACAAAAATAGAAATTTGACAATTTTTAAATAAAAAACTTAGTAGATTTGTTTGCTCGGTTTTGTAGACATTAAAATGTTCTTAATCTCAAATAAGAGGGTCCTCTTTTGACAGGTAAATGTATACTGGTGTTATTAAAATAATTTATTCCATATATAAAGTACATATACCTAATACAGTGATATTTTACAATTGAATTTTACATCTTCTCATCTCTAAATATACACCATAACTTTGGTTTTAAAATATTTATTATTTTTAGTATTACAAATAAAATAATAAGGTGAAAATACACATTTATTGATTTTATGACTTTTTACTAAATATGTTTATACTACTATTAAAACCATGAAAAATAAATAAAATAAACCAATAACAAATAATCAAAACATGTCCAAGTAAAGAGAGAATAACAATCTCGCTTAGGGACGTAAATGGTGTACTAATTTCAAACTTTTAATAAACCAAAATTTGCTGTGAAATAAATTGATTTATCGATCTATTCAGTGTCTCTGTGGGCAAAACCACGTGTGAATTTTATAAGCTCTAGCAAAAATACCCGCTCACTTAACGGATAGTTATTTACAACAACTGAAACCTTTTAGTGTGCTATCATATTTTTCTGAATAAATTAAATCCTTTTTCATCATATCAGAGCGATGTATGACTTGCTGTTATTCTTGTAAGAGTTCCATACCTAAGCTACAAAGTACATAGTATTTTATTTAATCTTTAATAACGACTGTCATTGCTAATCTCACTTTTATCATTATGAAAATAGTTCATACTGTCAGACACTAATATTAAGTACCTACCAATTCAGGAAGACATTTCACCAACATAATGTTCCTTAAATTTACACTTCCCACTTCGTTGTCCAGAGATGTAACAGTGCAAATTTTTGATAAATTCAAACAAAATCCACATATAGTATAATCAATAGGAATATCAACAGTACTTTTACTTTCCATTCTGCTTAGATAAACATTTTTTAAATCCAATTTCGCTTTGCCCTCTTTGTTGATGACGGAGAGTATACTATCTCTAGCACTAAGACATGTCTTTTTAAAATCATAACATTTTTTAACGATTTCTGCACATGTCTGACAAATCACAGGTTCTTTACTTATAGTTAGATTCTAAAACGAAATTAAAATCATTACCCTTAACCTAATATTTTTCACACAGAATAACATTTTAGATACCTATTTATTTTGAAAACTTACTATTTGGAGTAAAAGGATATATTTTTCTGAAGAGACCACTGTTGAATTGAAATTGTTACACTTTATCAAACAGAATCTACATATTAGACTTCTATTTTCCATTTTAAATAACTAGAAGTTAAATTCACCAAACGCCATGAATGTTGAATGTCTATGCTCTTCTTCTTCTCTTACGGAACAACAAAGCTAAGATTAGATTTCAACAACAGAAGAAGAAGAAGGAGAAGGTTTTGATAAATTTTGAGACATAATTCAGAAAATCATGCTCAATAGATGGCGCTGGTAAATTCCAAATATGTCAAAAAAAGCGAGGAAAACGTAGCTGTTTGCGGTTGTGATAAAATATGCAATTTTGTCGAATCCTTCTCGGTTTCCTAATTTAACGATTAGAATGTGCATTCTAGCTCTTTTTAAATATTGATATGGGACAATTGAATTTTTTGAGTTAGATGTATAAGCTTCTTATAAATTATGCAGAAAAAATTATATTTCTTTGGGAAATTATTGAAAGAGACACCAAATTTTATTTTTAAGTGGAATACCTACCTTTAGATAGTCAGGTAGTTTTGTATTTTGAATGACATTTTTTTTGTAAAAAATGGTCATATTTAAAATACAAAACTACCAACTTTCTAAAAATGTTCAGAAGTATTCTCCTTCAAAATAAAATGTCTCTTTCGGTCATTTCCGAAAGAATATAATTTTTTTCTGGAAAATTTATAAGAAATTTGTATTCATATACCTAACTCCAAGAATCCAGTTTTCTATAGTATCAATATTTAAAAGTACTAGGGTGTCATTTGAACATATATGGTTGGTATATAAAAAAATACATGCTATATCATAAAGAGATAAAAAGTATACAATGCTTTCAAGATATGGTTGGCTAATTGGTTAACATATATTAACTTAGTAAAGGTTCCCTAATCTTTACTGAGTTAATATAATTGAACTGAATGACAGTTTAAACTAAGTTAATTAGTATCAACAAATTAAAGAGCTTTAATTCCATCTTAATCCCTGCATATCCCAATAGGTAAAGCAGATATTAATCGTTGTCGTCGGTGTTATCATACTTTTGTATGTTATAATTTTTTCTTCTCCAATGATTTATACCTATCTCACCTTGCATTCCCAGATAGAATAAAAATATTCATAGAATATTCTGGATTGTCATTTTTGAATTATGGATCCTTCCGGGAATATTCCAGGAATGTGTGAATTACTCCTAGAATATCTGGAGGAGTCCAGATGTTCTAGGAGTAATTCAGTAGAATATTCTAGAATATCTACGGAGTGCACCACGAATAATCATTGATACATATAACAGGATTATTCCTCATATATTCTGTAATATTCTAGGAATATTTTAATAATATCATAAGAATAATCTTTTTTCTATTATATACTGTATAGGTATATCCTGGAACAGCGGCAGCTGGTGAAATTTCAATATTTTTTTTCTTGTCTATGGCGCATGGGACCCATACGAAATTTGGGAAATTACATCTAGAGAAGCACTTCTCTAATGACCCCTAAAAAATTTTGAAAAAGCAGTTTGCGAAAAAATTTTTGAAAATTCGTTAGCCTCCCCTGGGTCTAGGAGCTCCTGTTTATTATTTTTTTTTTTGTCATATGCATTTGACTTTTCATAAAAATACAACCACAGATTTTGGAGTTTATGAAAATATATTCATTACTAACTGAGGTACAACGAATTGAAATATTGTAATTTGTTAAATTGTAAATTACAAAATTTCAGTTCATTGTATTTCAGTTAGTAATGAAAATATTTTCACAAACTTCAAAATCTATTGTTGTATTTTTATGAAAAGTCAAATGCATATGACAAAAAAAAAATAAAAATAAACAGGAGTCCCTAGACCCAGAGAAGGCTAACGAATTTTCAAAATTTTTTTCGCAAACTGCCTTTTCAAAATTTTTTAGAGGTCATTAGAGAAGTGCTTCCCTAGATGTTATTTCCCAAATTTCGTATGGGTCCCACGCGCCATAGACGAGAAAAAAAATATTGAAATTTCACCAGCCGCCACTGTTCTGGAATATCCATAATGTGCCCCCAAAAAATAGCTCAAATGAAAATGGTGGAAGACACGATATTTCATTGACAAAAATCCTATATTGTCAGGGTTGGAATGGTTTAGCTTTTTCTGTTAGGCCTTTGAATTGTTTTCCCATAGAAAATCTCGTTAATTTAAAATTAGGTCATAGTTCTTAAATTATTCGTTAAAGTTCTACAAAAAAAAGTTTTGCAAAGCTAATTTATTGCTTTTTTGATTTACAGTTACAGTTACATTGTCAATTGCATTTTCATTTATTTTGTAACATTTTAATTTTTTTTTGTGATCAAAATAATTTTATGACGATGACATTATAATTTAAAATCGAAAAGACATTAATTATAACTTTGCAGAACATTTTTTTTATGCAACTTGATGGAATAGTTAAAGAACTGACCCAATTTTGAGTTAACAAAATTTTCTACAGGAAAAAACTTCACCAAAAAAAAAAGTAAGTCGTTCCGGCCCTGACATTATAAGTTTTTTGTCAATAAAATGTTGTGTCCTCTCTATTAGTTTCGACAGAGCACTTTTTTGGGACACATTGTATACAGTAATTATTTGATACTAAAAAGGACTCACCTGAATAAAGAGAAGAAATAAAACACTACGAATTATGCAAATCTTTTAATTTTAAGTAAGTAAAAACAACTACAGTACAACTACACTAATATTTTTAGTCTTTACTTCGCCTTGGACAATCATATTGCAATAGCGCCCTCAATATTCTTCTTTTTTCTCTTGTCTGTTTTCGTTTATCTATCCATAACAGCTTCTGAAAAAAAATGTAAAGAACATAATATTAGACATTATACAGAAATAGTAGAAATATTTTCCTCATTTTTTTTTTAATATTGAGTACCTATACCGGATGGCTGAGCCGATAGGGACACTCTTGTAACTCTTAAATGGGTGAATGTATTTTTTCAAATTTGATGCAGTGATATGGGATGAAGTTTCCAATTATATGATATAAGGAACCAAAACGGCCGACTTCTGGTTTCGATGCAATTGACATGAAAGTCAAATTTTTAAATGGAACAACCTGTATATTATTGCATATTTACAGATATGATCTGATCCTCAAATATTATTTTGATTTCCAAAAAACATAGATTTTTTCTTAATTTTTAGTTTTAATCATAAAAGGCCGCAATTTTGCCAAAATTGTTACAAATTAGTCTGAAAGTACTTTTAAAATATTATCTCTTTAGATGCTAACATTAAACGTGATTTACTCTTCATTAAGTTCAATGATATTGGTCTTTCAACGAAAACTATTTTTTTTTTAAATGGAACTCTGTAACGGGATTTTTGTCGAAATTCCGTTACAGTTCCTTTTTATCATAATTAACTCATTAATACTATGCATTCTTTGTATATAACATAGTTCAATTTATTAATGCAGTCTATTGAAACACCAAACTTGCGCCCGAAATTGTCACGTGATAGCTCACCTAGTCTGAGTGCCGCTGCTTAACATCTTGTAAACTGTACCTTAGCTAATTCAATTTGAGTAAAACGCGCCTGAGACTGTGTCGCCCTGGTGGAAGGAATGCAAAAGAGCGCGGTGGGGAGGTATTAAAAATCGGGTCTGATAACTTCTTCCGGCTTCTTGTTGTGTGTTCTCCTAGAAAGTCAGGTATGAATACTCTAGTAATTATAATTTAATAATTTATGATATTAATCTAATGATTAGTTGTTAATCTTTGGCTGGTAGTAGTTTCAAATTTGAGTGATTATCCGTATAAAACAATTTCTTTATCTTTGCTTTATTGAAATATAATTTACCGCATAAATTCTTTACTAGCACGTGGGTATATTCGAAACTCACCGGTGCAGTTTTTTTTTTTTCGAGGCGGAATGTTAGACGAGGACTCCGTTTAAAAATTTATCTTTTGTGTAGAACAATATCTGCCGTCTATTTTGTATTTCTAGGTGTGAAAAGAGAAGCAGTGCGGATCTAGACTTTACTGTTTGAGGTGCCGACTATTCTGGAACCTACGAGGAAGGGCTTGGCTGTGGAGTTTTCTGCTATATGCGAGGTGAGTGGTTTTCATTTTCCTTAAATTTTTTCATTGTGAAAATAAATTTGCAACCGAAATACCACTCAGCTCGTGTTAAGGCCTGGTTTTCTTTAAATTTTGGGTAGAGTCTAGAATCCTGGCGATTTTTTTTCTATTTTCACAATACCTAATTATCTTTTTGCTGGTGCATTTTAGAATACCTAATTATCTTTTTGCTGGTGCATTTAAGCATATGTTTTAGAGCATATTCCTTGCACGGGTATTTATTTATTTTTTTATAGAAACATACTATTTGTGCCATTGATTAACGTTGCTTTTTTGCTAGAGTTTTTATTCACCAATGCTTTCTAGGAAGCCATTTTCAGTTAATTTTTGAAGCCGTCTGAGTCACAGACGTAAAAATTATTCAAAGTCTTTTGGATGCAAACTTTTGCATCGTTTATAAAATATTTAATTCATTTTTTCTTCTCTCGATATAGACTAGTAAGGTCTATTAATTTGTGTATGATTAAATATTAAATACCTCTCTTGTTTTTCCTGGACTTTAATCATTTAGTTGAAATGTCTTAAATTTCTTAAATCGTACCTAATTATCTTTGTTTAAAATACATTATCTAATTAAATTTTGTGCAGAGAAATTTTTTTTATTTCAAAAGTTTTGGTCATAATTTTTTGTAATATTTGCTATCGAACATTTTAATTTTTTTACAATTTCTCATTGAATTCAAATAGTAGTTTTTATTAGATTTACGTAATTAATTTAGAGAGGTTGCTCCCGAAGATAGCTTTCTCAATATCGAAGTTGCTTCACAACTTTAAGTTATTTTTATTAATATTTCCCTGACTGGTTTTAATCATTTTTTTTCCCCCTTTTTATGTAAACACTTGGACCAAGTGAAGAGGAGAGACCCAGTACATGTTTTCCATCTTAATTAAGGAATTTGGTGGTCGTGGACAGCAACATCGTTGGAGTGGACAGAGCTGATACTCCAAGATAAGGAGATTGTTAGTGGGATCCCAGCTCTAAACATACGTCCCTCGAAATCATAACCATTGGAAGCTTCCCGCCCCATTCTCCTGCTGCAGCAGTTACGTAAGAACTTATTTTTTGGAAACTGTACGGTCTAAGTTTTATTGGTCAGAAGAAACCTTGTACAAAACCAGTCAACTTTGCAAATTTTTCTCAATCTTTATTATCAATTTTTTTATTTCATCAACTTGTTGAAATTTTGTTCACACTTATTTTAATATCATTTGTTTTTCAAGTAATCTTAAATTCTATTTATATATAAATTATCCATTGTTTTTAACTCAACTTGTAAAGAAATTGTAAATATTTGTTTTTAAAAAAAAACATTATTTTCTTGTAATATACTGTTAACTTTTAATTATTTTTGTGTTCTTATTCCTACTCTCCCGATATTCAAGAACAGACTACCTAACATTTGTAGATATTTATTTTTGATATTAAAATTGATAATCCTTGGTAAAGAAAATACGCTGGCGTCCAAAAGGCCCAGTACAACTAAAGAAAAAAAACAACTTTTCAGTGCATCTAAAAAAAAAAATAACCTACTGACCCGTGCTGAGCTAGCAGGAGCTAGGTTTCTGCACCTCTTGATTGGGAATTGGAATTAATCCAACAAAGTGTAGTTAGAACTCCTATGGGACAACCTGTTATTTAATTAGATTTTTAAATTACAAAGAAAATGCTATGCATAATGTCCACCTTCTCTTTGTACTAAATTTATAATTAAATAAATGATAATAAAAATTTTTAAAAAAATATTTTTGGAAAATCAAAATAATATTTGAGGGTCAGAATGGTCAGATCATATGTATTTAGATCAGCAGGTTCCAAATATGCAAAAATATGCAGGCCATCCCATTTAAAAATTTGATTTTCATGTAAATTGCGCCGAAACCGGAAGTCGGCCGTTTTGGTTTATTACATTATATAATTGGAAATTTCATCCCATATCACTATACTAAATTTGAAAAAGATCCATTCACCCATTGTCCCTACCGACTGAGCTACCCGGTATATCGTTAACGATGGTATCTAAGTACGATGTTGCACTGAAATTTTCTCGATAAATAGAAGAGTTTTTGTGAAGGATAAGTTAAAATTTCATTATGGTGCAGATTATAAGTCGACCTGATTTAAGTACAGTTATTTTAAATTAAATATATAATAGATATGTTTTGTGCTACTTAAAAATTATGTAAAATATATAAATGATCTATAATTACAATCAAGTTGGACTATTGTTTACTATACGTATTTTCTGTAGATTTATGTCTATGCTTTCCCCGATATAACGTACCAGTGACTATTTAAATTAAAATTATGATAGTGAGAGTTGCCATTACGTTTTTACGTAATGGCAGGTGAAGATAAATGTCCGTACCTTTGCAACCTTTTTGCGTGTGGTTCCTTCCAGTGATGTATCTTTGCGTAAGATACTACCACAAAAAGTTTTGACCTCAAAAACTTCATAATATCTGCGAAAAACCGCTGCCCAAGGAATCACTACTTCCACATCCAGATTTTCTATCCGTCACTCACAACGAAAAAATTTTGTATGTGGAAATAATTGTTTATGGAACTTTAATAATATAATATTTGAAATCCTCTACCCCAAAAACCCATAAAACGATACCCCACATCGGTAGTGGGGTGGGGGTGGTGATAGGGGGGTGGTAGTGGGGGTGGATGAAGTAAAAAAATACTTTGAGGTTTCTGGTTCTTGTACATACACTAAATCATATTTTTTTTTCATCCCCTTTAATAAGGGAGTGAGGGTGGTAATGGGGGTGGCTAATGCCAAAATTTTTTTTGAGACCCTAGCTTCTCTTGTATATACTAAATACCAATTTTATCGACTCTTACCTACTTGATTTACCCATTTACCCCAAATTTACCCCAATTTACCCCCAACCCTTCGTCGGAACAACATGAAAATATAATCTAGTTCCAGATCTCGTTAAAGTACATACGTGTACCAAATTTCAAGTCAATATCTTAAACGGTTTCAGAGTAAACGTGCGCACAAAAAAAAGTTACAGACAGAACGACAGCAATTTTTTTCGCTCAAACTTAAAATCTCGACGTTTCATGACATTTTAAGTCTAATTTGAACAATAAATATTTTTTAAAATTTTTTTGTCGTTACTATACTTCCACTGGATGTGGAAGTAAAATTTTTTTTTCGAAAATCCGAATTTTTTTTTTCTTAATCAAGTGAACCAATTTGTTTGTATTTCACATATATTGTAAATACACTTAAGACAATTTATTAATGATATTTTCAGGACATTTTTTCATGAGGAAAACAAAAATTGATGCTTTTGAATTTTTTGAAAAATTTATATCCGTACTTACACGTTAGCGATCACCTCCATTTTTTTTTACTAATTATACACTATACAATAAGCTATAACATATTTTTCACAAAACTCTATCAGAGAGGTAACGGCAGTCAAATTGGCAAAGATAATGTTACGTGCTTGCGTAACTAATCTATATTCAAGTTGATTAAATATCTGCAATAAGTATTAAGCATTTCGCTGGTCGTTTCTCTTATTACTCGTTCTTTGGAGAACCTTAGTCACTCTAACATTTGCTACTCGATTCACTGGATTTTGTTCCTTTGAACATCAGTTAGACGACCTGTGAAAATATTCAAATATCAGTCCATTTCATATATGGTTTATATATAGTAAATCTGTTTATATAGCCTGTATCGCAATATAAAAAAACCAATTTTTTTTTACTAAATAGTGAAGAAAATTAGACCTGTGCAAACCTTTTTGATCAATTTGTTAAGACTTAACAAATTGATCAAAAAGGTTAATACTTAGTATTAAACAATTTATGATTGTTTAATTAATAATACATACATTTTAACAAAGCTTTAGGAAAACATGCTTCTAGTAGAAATAAATCATCACAACAAATTTTAAGTGGAAATGTTTGTAGCAACCCAAAAAAAAAATAACAAAGTCCAAAATTAAACCGTTGTCTCTTTAAATGCAAGTTATAGAACAATTTTTTTTTACAATATAGATTATTTTCTTCTAACTCTTCAGTGGTGTTAACAAATAATTTTCTAAAACTATTAAAAAAAAATGATAAAAAAACGGGCTTTTCTTTGCCCTGCGTAAAAAAAATGTTATTGTTAAATAATTGCCAAAAAATGGTTTTAAATAACTTTAAAATAGTTACTTATGCAACACAGCAGTACTTTTTTCATGCATCAGCTTTAGGTGAGTGCAGTAATCTCGTGAGAATCCCATGAAAAAAGTATAGCTTATTTAACAGTCAGAAAAAATTTAATTAACACAACCGAAAAGTAAATAATAATCGACGATTCATTTTTCAAACTTGTTATTGTTTCTTAAGCGTTTTTATAAAGATTGAAATTTGCCAAGATGATTTTACTCCACCAGAAGTATATTTGAGTAAAGCTTAATAATGGCAAATCTTAATTGTCTTAATTTATTGCAACAAAATGAACAAAAAAGGTTCAGACAGTTCTAGTTTTCTTCGTAGTTTTATAATGATCAACTTCATTTTTTTTTAAAAGCAATACGAGTCATACAGTCAGAGAAAAAAAAACAATTTTGAAAATTTACGTGTGTAAACGAATGATTCCTTTGTGCTAACACTTCTTGTATGTAATGTTTAAAAGTTTCAGCAAAATGGAGGACAATTTTTAATGTATCACACTATCCGTGTAAAATCAGACTGACCAAATTCTATCACATAACATAAAATTAAATTCTTACATTATTAAAATACTGTGGCATTCATACCCCCAGAGACATCTGTGGGGATTTACTCTAAGTTCCAGTTATAACAGCAACAGAATGCTAAGCTGGTTTAGTTAGTTCGGATGTTGTCCCAGAGATGGCGCGAGGTGTCTGAATTTAGAGATTTGCAGAATAACCTACTAGAAGCATCTGGAAGTAGTAAAGAGCCTTCTGGAAATATCTAGAGTGATGACATCATGACAGATTATTCTAGACCCCCTCATCTTTGGGTATATAAAGGAATGGACAAGCTGTGTGTGGGACAGTCTAGTCTAGTTTAGTTGATGTACAGTTCAGATGGTCAGAGAGTGAGCAGAGTATAGACCAAGTAATCAAAAGGGACTGAAGTAGTGAATTGTAGTACACAGTGCAATACTAGTAAAGTACTTAATTAATTGTTGTAATTAGTAAATTAGTATGTAAGTGAATAAATTAGTATTTAGTATTACCCTGGTTTTATAATTTCCGGATCCACGATACAAGGTATTTACAAAAGGGGTGACAATACATATGCGTCTTTTCCAGAGCCCTTCAATTCCCACTCACAGCATTCTGAAAGTTAGGTGAAATATTATAAGCATATATAAAACACAGAAAAACGGCAAAATACGCGTAATGCAATATAAACAATAGCACCGGTTAACAACAAAAAAAAATGTTCTGCAAGAACTAAACCTATAATGCCTTAAGTATTTTCCTGTGCTGAATCCGAATTCTTAATTTAAAAAATGTTCTACCGTGTAGATTTCGAGTAAATACTGGTTTGTATTGTCAAAAAACCATATTTTGACAATAAAAACCGCTATTTACTCGAAATTTACGTGGTAGAAAATTTTTTAAATTGAAAATTCGGATTCGGCACACAAAAATACTTAAGGTATGATAGGTTTATTCCCTGGAGCAGAATTTTTTTTGTAGACCTAAAAAAAAAAAAATTGTGCTCCGAGGACTAAACCTATCATGTCTTAAGTATTTTTGTTTTTTTTATTGTCGACCTGTATAGGTGAATATTATATTCAATTGTAATTGATTAAAATTATATACTTACCAGGAAATGGCTGTACCTTACCAGACAATTGGCTGTAGATTTAAAAAATTATGTAAAAAATATGTAAAATATGCATATATGTAAAGAATGTGTAAACTTGCATATAAGTAAATAAGTTAATATAGGTACTGAGTTAAACATATCATTTTATGTACATGTTGTGTAACATGATGTATTGTTTAAGTAACAATTTTACATAAATTTTATGTATTCCCTAATGTAGAATATATGTAAAATTGTGACATACATTAACAAATTTTGTTAAAATGAAACTTATTCCTTACATATTTGTGTATATTTTATACAGGGTGTTTCACGAGGAAACGGACATGATTTAATGCCAGATAGAAGACACCATTCATAGAAAAATCTAATTAGGCCCTCGTTGCTGATGTATTTTTGCCAAAGTTTCTTTTGGTTGTTACTTCGTAAAGGAATGGAATATTAACTTCATATTGGGTACATATAATATACTAGTGATCCCGAATAAGTACTTGTACCACACACAAAAATCCAGGTCCTGACTTGAAATGTTTTTGTAGTTCTTCATGAAAACAATACCTATGTTTTTTTAATTTCAATATTAAATTCGAAAAGTACATAAAAAACTGAACAAAACGGCTTCATTATTTTTTTTACCACACCCTTGACGTCTTCGAAATAAATTCAACTAAATAATGCAATATGAGACTTTAGAAAATATCGATGAATGATACGCGCAAAAAACGCTTCCTCTATTAAATTAGGCATTTACTTTATTGTCAGCAATAATTTAATTATCAATTTTTATAGATGGGATAAAATTAATAAAAAAATAAATGTTAGAGGACACCGAATCAAGAACCTATTTCATTCCTTTCATTTATTAAATGACTAGTAATACAGCAATATAACATACCTATTAACAACAACAATAACTGTAATAACATAGTTGCATATTGATAATGCACATAGGAACAGGATAACAAGAAAATATCAACAGAACAACTGAGCCAAAAACAAAAATGCAGATATTGTTATAAAACGTATTTACAAATTAGAATTATAATTGAATTATATGTTCAAGATGTCCTCAGCTTCAGTCCATTTTCTATTGTGCTTCACGAGATGGCCGAGTGAACTTCTTACCACATCTGGACTGTCTCTTTTTTTGTGGTATTTAATAATCCTTTGAATTAATTTCTCCATGCAATCAATGTCCACTTTGTAGGCGTCACCCTTTAAGTGACCTCTAAAAAATAATCTACATGGTTGAAATCCAAAGACCTTGCCGGTCATACAAGAGAACCTTCGCGACCAATTCAGTTGTTTGGATATCATTTAAATAGTTTCTAGAAATGCGGTGACAAAGATTTGTCTTTATAAATTGACAGTATTGACACTAAAGTTGATTTTTCTTCGATTCCACCATCAAGAGCTTGTCCTATCGAGCACATTAAAAGAAGCGTATTTGGCGATTAGCCGACGAAGGTATTCACAATATTTCCAAAGCCTTGGAATGATTATGGATGGCAAGAGAATGGAGAACCTCTTTGGTGTTCAGCAGATAAAATATTACCTCAATCGCTTACTGAAATTCTTCAGGAGATGATTTTAAATCAAACCGAAAGTGAGGATGATAACGATATCATAAATGAAGCAGTAGAGGAAGACTTGGAAGAAATATTCGATGTATCGGGAGACAGAGATAGTGAATCTATATTTTAAGAGCTGAATCATTTATCTGGAAAATGGCAACTCCTATCCAAATATGGTATAGGAACAATATTATAGAACATTTTTTGCATTTTGTTTTTTGTGCAGAAAGTTTTTCTCCATCTCTTTTAGTTTCTGTGTTAAATGACAAAAACAACATTTGCACCAGTTTTTTTTTAAGATATGGCCGCCATTTTGAAAGTATAGTCAGTTTCTTTTTTAGGATATGTCTAGAATTGTTCTTTCGGCTTTAATCTTTATGAAAAATATTGTCCCCAAGAATCAGGGCACGTACAGTCAGGGTGGGCTCCCATAGTACTTGACATTAAAACTATTTACATAAATGATGTAAAGACGGATCCTTGTGGAAGTCCCACTGATAAGTCTAATAGATTTGATTTACATTGTTCAATTTCTGTGTAGTGTTTTCTTCCACTTAAATAACTCCGAAACCAATTCAGTGTCTGACCATGCACGCTATATCTCTCCAGTTTGAATATTAGAAACGTATGGCAAACCAGATCAAACGCTTGACTTATGTCATGGAAAATACCAATGCATTTGTTTTTACCATCTATAGTATTATACAAAGTTGTTAAGAATTTAATAATTGCAGAAGTAGCAGAACGTTCCTTTCTGAAACCAAACTGATATATGTCAAACAGCTTATGTTTACAAAAAAACTAATTATTCTGGTGCTACACATTTCTCAAGGATCTTGAAAAACGAACTTAAAATAAATACAGTCGATAATTTTCAATTGACTTGAAATACACAAAAACCAGATAATGCCCTAGTTTTCTCCATCTTTCTTTATGCCTCTGAGGCACAGGTCGTCAGGGAAGCAGACAGACAGTGTATTGATGCTTCTAAGATGTGGGCCTGGAGACGTTTGCTATGAATTTGCTGGACAGCATATTGCACTAATATCATGATTCTCCAAAAAATTCATCCCCAAAAGCGACATCCAAAATCCTCTCATTATTTGGTCACACCATCTGGAGTAAAGACAGTATAGAACGCTGACAGTTCAAGGAACACTAAATGGTAAGAGGCGAAGATGACACTCTCCAGAACATTGGCCTGATGAGAAAGAGATTTGGTGATGCCAAGCAACAGATGGCATGCAGTCATCAGACTTGTTATACAGTAAGTGAAATAGATGAGAAAATAAAATTAATTTTTAGGTCCCCTTTATATTACTTCGGAAAATAATAAGTTAACATCAACACATTGCTACTTCCGAGACTTCTTATGGGTCAGTAGATGACGATTCACCTGGTATTTATATTTTGTCTGAAATGAACAAGAGTCACATTTATACATTATTACTTCTGAAGGATCCTTATGTGTCAGTAAATGCCCTTTAAGGCAATGTTTACGTTTTGTCTGGAAAGAACAAGAGTCACATTTATACATTGTCACCTCTGAGGGATCCTTATGTACCAGTAAATGGCTTGTAAAGTAATATTTATTTTTTGTCTGAAACGAACACGAGTCACAGTTGTACATTGTTACCTCTGAAGGATTCTTATGCACCAGTAAATGAGTTTTCAAACAATCTCTAAATCTTGCCACATATGAACACGAGTCACATTTGTACACTGCTGCTTCTGAAGGGTCCTTATGTACCAGTGAATGGCTTGTAATGTAATATTTGTTTTTTGTCTGAAATGAACACGTGTCACACTTGTACATTGGTACCTCTGAAGCATCCTTATGAACGGACAAATGCGTTTTGAGGTCTTGTTTCCATTTGGTCTGAAAAGCACAAAAGTCACATTTGTACATTGTTACCTCTGAAGGATCCTTATGTAGCAGCAAATGAGATTTTAAACAATGTTTCCGTTTTGTCTGGTATGAACAAGAGTCACATTTGTACATTGTTACTTCTGAAGGATCCTTGTGCTTCTGAAAATGTACTGTGAGGCTTACTTTATATTTTGTCCGAAAAGAACAAGAGTCACATTTGTACACTGTTAACTCTGAAGGATCCTTATGCAGCAGCAAATGAGTTTTCAAACCATGTTTCCGTTTTGTCTGATAGGAACAAGAGTCACAATTGTACATTGTTACTTCTGTGGGATGCTTATGTGTAAGTGTATGGCTTTTAAGGAGATATTTATTTTCTGTCCGATATGAACATAAGTCACAGTTGTACATATTTATTTCTGAAGGACGCTGAACGTTTCTTTTATTCCGCAATGCACGTTTAATGTTCAATTCCGATACGTTCCCCTCAATGTTCGGCATTAAACGTTCCTCTCTTCTCTGCAGCCCAATGTTGACTTCTGATTGTGGCAAAACAATGTTATTTACCAACCTGAAATTTACATTGTTATTACTACTAAATTAATAATAATTTTATATTGTATTTGACATGACTTTCAGTAGTAAATATGAAAGAACTGTGACAATTTGATTGCAAACAATTACTAAATATATAATATAATATACATTGCATTAAAATATGACAAAATAGATTGGAATAGAATAAAATAAATTTGTTTACCATAAATCTTAGTACAGGAATAATGACCACAAAAAGAGCATTTTGTAATTTAAGATTAATTTACAACAATAAGAGCATCCTCAATAAAAAATGTAAAATTATCTTGTGATTCACTAGTACTATCATATCTCAATTTTGCTGATAGTTTGTATGGCTTAGCTCTTATTAAAACTGACACTCAATGTCTTCAATTAATTCAAAATTCTTGTTTTAGATTAATCTGTCGTTTATGGAGCGAGGCCACGTTACGAACCATTTAAAAGATATTAGTAGGCTGAATATAGAACAGAGAAGAATACTGCACAGTTGTGTTGTTTTTCATCAAATAGTAACACAACAAAAACCGTCATATCTCTACAATAAAATCAAGTTTCGTACAGATGTTCACAATATAAATGTATGCTGATGAAGTCATATCACAATTCCCCAGCATTGTACAGCTCTCTTCCAATCGTCATATTCCTATAAAGTTGCTAGGTTATATAATAAGGTTACAGATGACACGAAACGACTATCTGCTCCTTCGTTTAAAAAAAAAATCAAGGAGATGCTGTTACAAGGTATTTTAGATTTTAAAATTTGAATTTTAAATTAGCTAAATTTGTTTAACTTAATTTGGTACTATTAGGTCAATCATTCTTGTTCCCATATTTGATTCGTGCAAATGTGAGTATGTATTATTATGTTATTGATATTTGTTAAGTTGTTAATGAAAGTTAAAAGTTGAATGTTAAAATTACTGTATCAATAATATAATATTTTGTTTTATGCTCTTTATTGTATCTATTTAATTTAGAATAAAATATAAATTGAATTTTCAAAAATATAAACTTATTTCATACTATACCTTCTTTAAATGACTAGCCCAGAGTGCCAATACCTTTCGGTATACCTAAATTAAGAGCATGTATGAACTGTGCATAGCCTGCATTCAGTTACTCAAATCTTAGGAGCAGTTTCAGTTAAATTCGATTTAGTTTAGTTCAGGGTTTAAATAAATAAAGAAATGTAGATTAGTAAGTAACAATATATTAAATAATAAATATAAAATTAGGTTAGGAAGCCTTATGACAAAATAACTTAACCTAGAAATTAAAAAAAAAATAATTTGATTAACGTTTGCTCGAGACTTATTTTATTTTTGAGTAAGTTTACTTTTATTTAAATTTGTAGTTCACTATATGCTTGACAACCTCTATAGTTCCTCTTGAAATTTGCTTCCTCTTGATTACTTTGTTTCCTCTTGACTAATTTGAAATCAGTGAAAATATTTCTTCTTTCTTCTTTTAATTTTATAAAAGGATATTTTAATTTGAGTTGAGTTTTAAATAATCTTGATTTATATTGACATATATATCATTATCGAAGTTTTACCATCAGATTTGATTTAATTATATTGATGTTTAATTTTGAAGTTTAATT
The DNA here is from genome assembly GCA_936432065.2 of Rutpela maculata. NCBI lineage: Eukaryota > Metazoa > Arthropoda > Insecta > Coleoptera > Cerambycidae > Rutpela > Rutpela maculata. The sequence continues at coordinate 123,796,575 of OW386292.2, read as the reverse complement.
ATATTTGACATTTCTATTTTCAATATTTTAGGTTATTTGAAATATGTCATCGACTACCTTCTGTAATGGTACGAGAGAGACTGTCCAGATTTAGTCCATTTTGATTCAATAATCAAAATTTGACGTAAATTGGTACATTATGCCTACTTAAATTGACATTTAAGTGACATTTTACAATTGAAAAGCAAATAATTCTCTTGAGAAATACTTTTCAATTACAAGATTTATTATAATAAAATTCTATGTTTTATTATCTATCTTTTGATACGGGTCTTGCCCTAATTGATTTAAAATATTTTAATCTGATAATAAAATTTTCAATTCAACAAAGATTCTTAAAATTACTTAATTACATAAAGTTTCCTATACCAGGTTAATAATCAAGGTTAAACAATTATATACTAACTATTACATTAACGAAATTAACTCCATTTATATCATTTTTATAATGATTTCTTTTAAGAAGATTAAACTTCAGTTCATAACTGTCTTTCATTCAAATGTCTATATCTTTACCGAAACGTCTTTTTTATTAATTGGAAAAAACTTTTAGCGAAGCACTAGTTTACTTAATTAAAAATGTTTTAAGTTGCTTGGCTTTACTTCAAAAAAATATTCAGATTTGATTCTATCATTTCACTTTTAGTCCTTTCTACGACTTGGATTAATAGGCGTCTGAATTTAAGATGCCAGCGCCACAGTGGAGAACTCGTGAACTAATTATAGGCCGTTTGTTTATTTATTTGGCGAATACTTATATCGATTTTTTTCTGTTTATTGTTATTTTTGGCGTTAAAAATAATAACATTAATAATATATGACCTAAAGGTTTGCAATATTTTGTTGTAAGTTATTTGCAAGATGTTAATGGCATTATTCAGCAAAATTCATATTTTTTAGGTTATCTGGTTTTCCCCTTGAAAAGTACAGTTTCTTCGACATAAACGGTGTCTGGCTAGTTAAATATTAATAAACTTAAATATTTCTTTAAATTTATGTACAGTTGTAGTTTAAATCACTTTTTTTTCAGGAAACATGAGTAACATTTAGGTTAAGCATATTGCAATGTATGGAACATTTGGGAAGCACTAAAAATGTAAAAATTCTAATTGTGTGTATGAAGGGGAATATGTTTTAAATGCAGGACATATTATTTTGTGTGGTACAATCCATATTCAACACAAAACTTAATAAATGTGTATGCTCTATGTTTACAAACAAGTGTCAGATCATGAAATTAGTGGTACCTACATTGTAACTGAAAAGATATTTATTAATTCTTTAAGTAAAATAACTGAAACAGTATTTTGTAAAATATGAAATAGAAATATTCAGGGGTAAAACATAATGGTGCATGATGCAATAGTATACATTACTTTTATAAATATACTGAAATTGCATATATTTACTTATTTCAAAAATTTCACTTACAATGTGTGATTGTTCAGGCCATTATTATTGCTACTCGGGCCACGGTTATTTGCACCAGCTTTTTCCCTCTCAATGCCCTGTCTACATCAAAGAGGGTATGCTGTGAACATTGTCGTGCCAACTCAACTTTCACGAGTTGTCCCTGTAATCTACAAAGGATACCGACTAGGTTGGCTCCAGCAAATTGTATCTTGTATAGCCCCTTTAAACGCTATCATATTTTTAATAACTTAGCATCTCAGTTTATCATTATTTACTTATTGTTGATATCATCGTACACTAAAGAGACAATGACAGAAAAGCCTATAATTAGTTTGACTATAGACCACCAGGTGGCGTACTTCTTATTTTCAGACGCCTATAGTACATGGAAAGAACAGATGTTTTCTGTTGAATATTCAAAATAATATTTTTTGATAATTAGGTGCTTTCGCTATATGCAAATTAGTTTTTTCGATATTATTAAAATGAAGTACTTAATGTATTAAAGCATTTCCCTGTATTTAACACATTGACTGCCACACCAAATTCAATAGTTGGGTCCTCCAGGCCATGAGTATTTTGTGTTCTATATGTATAAACTAGATTGTGTATTCTAATACATACACGTGGCGCCTTGAACCCACCTAATGTGTATTCAATTGAATATTCATGGCAGTCAATGTGTTAAAAAGCAATCTGTCATCTATTAAATTAATATTTCAACAAATAAATAACATAAAATTTGAATATTTGAACAGCTATGCGAAACGCTCCATTATTGGTGGTGACGTCATCGATTTCATCAAACAGTAATATCTCATGTACATAATATATAAACATAGTATTTTAAAGACTTTTTGTACGTTTTACCTGTGATTTAATTCGAAATGGCTAATACAGGATTCGTAAGAGCAACTTCAGGAAATTTACCGGCAGTAGATGTGTTCATGATCACGAAATTTATGAAGAAAGATGAACGTTTCAACATAGCAGAAGTGAGGGGCTCTAAAGCTGCAACGTAAGTACTAAACTTTTTTATTCCCTTTGTATTGATCTATTATTACTTTAACATAGTCTATTGATTCCTATATTATGATTACTGTATATAGTGACTCAATATAATATACATACAAGGTTGATATTATATAAACATAACTCATAAATGTTGCTCATAAACTTGCAATGTAAACAAAGAATGGTCGGGAAAATATGTACATTCTATTAAACAGTCTTTCTTCTTTTGTACACCAACTCAATAATAATGATAATGAAGTTTTAAACTTACTTTACTTACTCAACTTACTTTAAAATGATCCTCACACAGAAAAATGCTGATGTTGTTGTAGGTGGATCACGGCTTTAAACCACTTTATTATACTCTTCGCAAAAACAAAGAATATATTGCATTTGATCGGCACATTTTTAAAACTGTAAATATCGTTAGTAGAGAAAAAATTTTCACATCACCGTGTTAATGAACGAATTCTGAATAACTTTCAAAATGTCCGTCTGTCCGTCCGTCACGTTTCTTGTAAGCACGATAAGTTAAGAAGGAAAAGTCCGATTGTATTGAAATTTGGAAAGTAAGTTAGTGTTAGCTTGAGAAGAACTCTATTATTTTTGAAGAAAATCAATCATTAAATTAAAAAAATATATATTTTCTTAATATTGGAAGTATGCAAAAAGAACAAGGTCAAATTATGAGTAACTAAAATTGATGCGTGTAAGATTTCAATGCTTCTAAATCATCAATGTTTATAAACATATAAGTTCTAAGAAAACGAACTGTACCAATGCTAAATATGTATATGTAAAATATATATCAATAGTTAGTTTAAGTAAGTCCCTTGTCCAGAGAATTTGACAATATATTTTTGTTGCGTCTATAGTAATTTAATTTGGCTTCTGCCTATTCAAAAATCCCATTACTTAATTTTTGTCGCTTGTACTTAAATAGAAATAACAGATATCATATTTAAATAATTAGACCTCCGTCACTCAATGAAACGGTTAATATTTAATACTGCTTCATGCTGGGTGGATGAGCAAGATAAGTGAATAAATACATAAAAAAAATTAGTCTGAGGAGAAAATGAATTTTCCAAATGCTAAATGAAACTTAATTTAATATTACCTGTTGAAATCATGTTGATCCGTTTTAATTTCAATTTTCTCATTAACTAAAAATTTTTGGTCCTCCATTTCAACAACGTTTTCCCCGTTATATTTAGTTTCCTTTCCTTCGCAAAATGTTCCTTCTATTTTAATAGAACCAAGTTTATTACTCTCTACTGCACTACATATATTATTTGGTGCAAACTGTGGATTATCATTAACTTTCTCATCAACAAATTCCATAAGATTTTCATATTTATTTTCAACATCCTCATCGGCACCCATTTGTTCTAATTTAATCAAATCACCTCCTCCACCAATTGTTCTCCCAGCAGGATTTATTCTATCCTCACAGGATCGTTCTCCCACTTTGATATCAACTGAGTTAGTGTCTAACTTGCTTGCTGTTACATCTATCGCAATCTGTGATAAACTGTTTAGCTCCTTTTGACCTTTACTTTTTATATCTATAGTTTCACAGTATTTCTTAATCCTTTCTTCTACATTCAAACAGTTCGTCACAAAATGGAAACAGCTTTTTAGAGACCCTCGGCAGGGTGGACAGATTATAGGTCTATTGATGATACTCAAATCCTATCAACCGGAAAACAAACATTGAAAATAAAGTCTAGTATTGTTTCGAGATAAAATCTGACACTAAAAAGAATGAACCATGTTGAAAATGACCCTTTCCTTGTAGCACAACATATTGGGTGGATATAGGTACAATATAACACCTATATTGGTACTGAGCCAAAATATGTCAGATTTAACCAATATTGTGATAAATAGTGATAAAGTTTCTGACATTCTGCGGGGAGAAACGAATAAATAGGGCGGGAAACAGATGTCCCGATGTCGGTCATTAGATGTCGGCATCTTGCGTAGCGGTAGGAGTGACTTAACAGTCTAACGGTTTTGACTTCAGGACCACAGTCGGCTGATGTGTTTGTACAGTAAGTAGCATGTGGCAGTATAACTCAATAATTACTTTTATATTTCTTTATTTGGTAATATGGCTTGGGTCCCATGACTCAATACTAAGATATGGCCAATCTAAATTTCACAAGCCACAAATACCTACAACGAAAAAGTAAACGAGCGAAACAATACAGTTAAATCCGGCTCTGCGTTCTGCACTCCTTGCCTCTCGACAACACCGCCTACTCACATCACTATTCCGATTATTTAAAGATTTGAATCTGGTTTGCCAATGCTTGTAAAATATTGGCTAAATCTGACATATATTGGCCCAGTATGCAATATAGGTAACATATTGTACCCAATATATTGTGCTACTAGGGCACCAACATAACACTTGGGAACTACATCAAAGCGTCACGATAACTGATAAAAAGATTGAATGGTTTATAACAAACCTTTAAAACTAAATGAAAAAAAAAAAAACACAATCATTAAGTTTCACCTTTCGGAATATTGACCCAACAGATTGTAATAATCAAAATGGTAACGTGATAAAATTTTTAGGTGTGTACCTTGAGCAAATTTTATCTTGGGAGTAACATACTTTAAAATTTTCAACAAAACCTTACTTTTTACATAACCTAGTCAACACAATATCCCCAAACTTCCTACTTATGACCTATTATGGTTCTTTCCATGCTAAAGTGTCTTATGGTATTTTAAACTGGGGACATCCAGCACATCCAACAAGAATATTTGGCCTACAACGTAGGTGCATCCGTATACTCTCCCAGTTAAATATAGGGATGATTGCGAAGATCAATTTATTAAACGTAATATACTAACATTGCCCTGTGTTTATATTCTTGAGTGTTTACTTTACCTCAAACAACACGAAAATCAATATGTAATGCACAGCCAGCTACACAACCACAATACAAGAAATTGTAACAAAATTCTCTTAAACTTTCTCCGACTGATAAGATCCAGGAATGGATCAGGTTATTATGCAGCTAAATTTTATAACAAAGTGCCAAATTCTGTAAAGAACTTATCCGTCTTGTAGTTTAAAAACAAAATAAAGCCTTAAAATACAAGGAATTTTACACATTAAACGAATGGCTTGATAACGATCACTCTGAGCAGGCCGGCGAAATAGGTGGGTACGGTGGATAGTACTACTCACCTGAAAAATCTGTAGGTGGGGAATTACCCACCTGAAAACTTATTATTCTACACTATTAACATGTTTTTTTTAAGAATTCCTCTGCACTACCCACCTGAATTGATTACTTTTGCCGGCCCCGACTCTGACTTAATTTAAAAACTGCCTAGACACTGTGCATTTTTCTTTTTTGTTTTTTAATTATATTTCAACTCTATATTTTTATAAATTTTATATTTATACTATATGTTTTACCAATTTAACTGTTTTTATTCCCCACTACTACACAATTGTTTTACTTTATTTCACACAATAATTTTATGTATTATTTACACTATTATTCTGTAATTTTGTTATTATATACCTTATTTTACACTCATATTTCTGGATTGTGTAAGCATTTAATAATGTATTGTAACACCAATAGAAATATCTATGTATGTATCTATCGTTAAAACAACAAAAGAAAGGCCCGAAAAACTAGCGCGCCTCGGAATTGGTAACGTGGCAATAGAGTGACAGAGTTGTTTACATTTTGTGTCTTCCAAAAACGTGGTTAAATATAGTATTTAGAAGCAATATTTGTAAAAATTCTGTTCATTCAATTATGTAAAGTACTAAGCCTTCGGATATTAAAGTTAGTTTCATCAAATAAGTGAAAAAACAGCAATAACCATGAAAAATGCTATCTACCAAAGCAAAGTAATTTGTTGTGAAGCCAATAAATTAGGCAGTGTTGCCAGATTCACTTAGATTTCTGATTTCTGAAGATAATGGATGAACATGAATGTGCTAAATGTAAGTTAGCTATTCAGAGTGATGAGCAATTTGTTGTGTGTGACGCTTGTAGATCACACTTTCATGTTATAAATAACTGCAATATACTGTCTACTATTGAATATCGAGGCTTATCCCTTAAACAAAGAATGGTTATTATGCTCTTCGCAAAAACGAAGAGTATATTGCATTTGATCGGCACATTTCTAAAACCGCAAATATAGACAAAAAATTTTCATATCATTGTGTTAGTGAACGAATTCTGAACAATTTTCAAAATGTCCGTCACGTTTCTTGTAAGCACGAGAACTCAAGAAATAAAAATCCGATTATACTGAAATTTGGACAGTAAGTTAGTGTTAGCTAGAGGAAGAACCCTATTGTTTTGAAGAAAATCAATCAGTAAATAAAAAAGTTTTTAATCATTTAATTTTAGAAAAAATATATATATTTTCTTAATTTTTGTCGCTTGTACTTAAATAGAAATCTTGCGAAATGTTATCTCTATAATATATTTTTTTTTGTTTATGCATTTTACTAATATATATTTTATAATATATTTAATGCGTTGAAATATGATTCCCGAAAGATATATAGTACAGACACTCAATTTTTGTAGTAATGTGTGACGGTCCAGTGTCTAAAGTTCTGTTTTGCAATCCAAATTTATTCAGTGCTACAACCAGTGATTAGTTTCTAAGTTTTATATGAATTAGTTTTAGGTCCATGTGGACAGCATTTTTAAATTTTATTGTTAATTTTTAAATCAGCCACAGGCAGATAGGAGTTTTAACATTGTTTTATTAATTATCGTTTAGCCAAACCGGACCCGCCCCATCCAACCCTACTATTACATTCACCATGGCGCTATGCGCCATGTTTGTCTGGTTGGCTCCGGGCTAGTTTCCGAGAGAGGCGCATTCTGTAAAATTTAAGTTTTAAATAAATATTTCTTGCTTGCTTGCTTTGCAATCCAAAGATCCTGGGTTCAAATCCCAGACAGGTTGGATGTTTTGTTTTCAATTTTCTTTCATATATTTTTTTTCACAACAAAGTTGGTATCATAAAATTTAGGATGTCCAAAAACTAACATTATTTACAAGAAAACTGAGAAGAGTATCTTATAGAATGTGTAACAATTATATAAAAAGCTCAGTAAATTGGTGAAGAGTACCTCCGTTTTTAGAGCCACAATAGACCAGATGGTCGCAGTGGAGGGTCTGCTACTAGCCCACTCACATATCAACCTAACCTAACCTACGTTTTTAGCTTGCTTTCTTTTGCAAAGCTTGTTGTGACATTTTCAAACAAGCTCCATTGTTGTTGAAGTACAAAATCTCAAAGATAAAGTTAAAAACCTCAACCAGGAAGTTGAAAACCTCAAAAATGAAGTGAAAGATCTTAATGAAGAAAACAAAGGTATTAGAACCCAGCTGGAGAATCACAATGATTCAAATTCTAGTAATGCAATGAATATCAGTAATAACGTAAATAACTTTAGTATTATTGTACAGGAAATTCAACAAAGACAAACTAGGGTATCTAATGTTATAATTTGAAATATTCAAGAATCCAAAGAAAAAAGCGGACTAGATAGGGCTAGAGATGATACTGAAAATGCGAAAAAAGTTCTTGGAAACTTATCTGAACACGATAATGTTAATAAAACTTTTCGGTTAGGGAAATACACAGGTAACAAAAACAGACGACCAGTTAAAGCTATTTTAAACAATGTGGAAGAGGCTCTACATGACTTGAGGAACAAAAATGAAATTACTATACCAGAAACAAAAAATAAGTTAAATGTACTGTTAGGTCAGAGTGAGGCTAATAAAAGTATTAAGTATATAAATGGTATACTTATTATAGATAAATTACGACAAAAAAACTAATACAAAAGAATCCTGATATAGCCTTCAATAGTGACATCATTTATGCGAACATTCAGAGCCTATATGCTAATCACGATCAACTTATAAAAAATGTTATGAGTTACAAACCGTCAGTACTGTTACTGAGTGAAGCTCGGACAACATCCGATATGGAAAACTGATTAGATGTGATTCAACCAGTCGTCACATCGGAGCACATTGGTCCCAAATTTAATTTTGCGGTTCAAAAATGGCTAGAGAGCGCAAATCTTGTCGGAAATGAACAATTTTCTTTTTAAATTAAAGCTTACCGAAATTGCGACAAATTCTCGGAGCCCAAACATTGGAAATGTATTATTACTGGTGATTTTAATTTGGATATTAGTAATAATAATACAAATGTAGCTACCATTTCATTTCATCGTTGAGCAGCATACACAAAAGTAGATGTAAGTAAAATGAAGTATCTCACAAACCAACCCGCTTGAACCAAAGTATGCTAGAAATTGAGAGAAACTTTTTCGGGAATTTTTCATATGCTAGAGGTGATCAAAGAAAATTCCCTACTGGCGCTTTAGGGTTTCACAACTTGTGGAAATGAAAGACATGAAATAGTAACAACTCAGGGGAGTACAAGTGTAATTAAGTTAAAACAATAAATAAAAAATCAAGTTCGGTTTCCTTTAGGACAAGCCTTGTTTATCTGAGTTTTAAAATGGCATCATCACACATATACTTAATTTAAAAGTCGTAAAAAAAAAACCTTTACTCATTCTAAAAAAAATAAGTATACTTAGAGTGAAATATTTAAGACCGTGCTGATACCACAATAAGATTAATGTCTTACTTAAAAATATTTATACGTACCAATTGTGGAAGACATTGATCAATCATTTTCTTTAACGTAACGCCTCCCACTTCCATATCAATGGATATAGTAGAACATTTTTTTACTAGACCCAGGCATAATCCACATACATCCTCATCCTCTGCAAAATCAATATCAGTCTCGTTTTTGCTCAGATAGACATCTCTTAGATCCAATTTAACATTGTCTTTGTTGACAAATAGAATGATATAATCGTGTGTATGCAAACATTTTACTTTAAAATCAAAACAATTTGTAAGCACTTCTGCACAGTTTTTACACATCACAGGTTCTTGTATTACAGCAAAATCCTAGAACAAAATTAGACGAAAGCGTCAGACAAACAAAACGTGTAATATATATTAAATTTAGGCAAATTTATTCGTACATAACCTAACTATGCTTAATTTCGATACTTACTATTTTCGGTAGAAGTATATCAAAGACGTTTTTCGTATTTTCGTGTATAGCATTAAAGTTCTCACATTTTTCCAAACAAATCTTGCATATTCTATCTGGAAATTTCATTATATACAAATAAAATGTAAAAATGTATACCAATTTATAACAAAAAAGAATAATTACCACATTACAAATAAATAGGCAGACTTTCCACAGGTACCGCAGAAGAAGAAGAAGAAGAAGAAGGTCACTGCTCTGCAACTAACGTAACCTCAAGTTTTTTAGCCATACTGGCCATAGACAAAATAGGAAATACTGGCACGAGCCGGTAAATCGCAGAGAAGGCTCCCTAAAATGCGCAAGCGCGTTATTATTTGTTTTCGCGCTTTAATTTGACATTTTCGTAATTTCTTTTTGGTTATGATTTTGTTCCATAGCACAGAATACGCTAAGTTCTAAGTTTTTCCACATTACTTTTCACAAAGTGTTAACATGCCAGTGCCACTGAAATGTAAATATTGTGAAGCGGTATTTACAGTGCGAAAAAACTTGAATCGTCATTTAAAAAATGTTCATCAAATAAAGAAAACGCCTATTATTTCCTACGAAGCAAGCGTTTACAACAGTAAATGCTTAGAAGGTTGCAATGTTTCTTTTAAGAACATCGGGGACTTACGAGCACATTTAAAAGAGGATCACAGCTTTGATATTAAAACTGATAAATGGACTGTCCCAAATTTTGACGGTAATAAATTTCATTTTTTTTTAACTTAAATTAATTTAAGTATTTATTTTTAGAATTTCAAATTTGGTTAGGTGGACACTCGAAAGAACATAATGTGCAATATGTGTTCAGCAACACATCTAAAGGCGAGTTTATAAAAAAAGTCCCAGTCCTAACTTAGCCTATCTTAGTCTTAATTTTTTCCCTAAAAAGTTAAATGTACAGGTTACCCGTATGCCGTTTATAAAAGTCGCAATCCTGTCTTAGTCCTAACTTAACCTAAAATTTTTAGATTAATTTTTCCTAGGGGCTAATACCACTGAATAGATCAGAAATCAATTCCAATTGGCGTGAAAAGTTCGCTTATCTATTTTAGATAAAGGCCAGTTTTTATAAACCCGTCTTAAAATATCAGATATATTTTAGGGAAAAATTAAGACTAAGACAGGCTAAGTTAGGACTGGGACTTTTTTTATAAACTCGCCTTAAAACTTCAGATAAAGAAACGTTGTATTTCTATTGTAATCGTAGTGCAAAATATAGATGTATGTATAAGTATTTTATTTTGCTTTGTAATGTAGGTAATAAATTAACATTTTTCAGCGTCTGATAAAGATCACCAGACAAAAGTTGCAAATAGTACCAACCGCAAGAGGAAATTAAAAAGTCAGGGAACTTGTAAATTAACTAACACATGTACAAGTTCAATCACAGTTGAGAGATGTAATAAGACACAGCACTGCTCAGTAAACTATGTTCAAACACATTATGGACATGCTATTGAATTACAACATGTACGTATCTCTAAACAAGATCGCTTAACTATAGCAGCCAAACTTAGTGATGGGGTAGGAGTCTCAAGGTAAATTAAATTTTTATAATATAAAAGTACAAATTATCATCAACAGGTATTTTTCAGAATCTTGGACACAGCAAGAAATAACTTATCAATAGAAACTTTAAAAAGGGATGATTTATTAACCAGGGAAGATATAAAAAATATAAAAACTTCTTATAACATTGACCTAAATGATGGAGTACGCCATAGAAATGATGTTGTAAGTGTGGAATTGTGGATTGAAGAATATAAACAAGTTGGAAATGCAACTTTAATTTACAAAAAGCAAGGAGATGACCATTTCATTTTAGAAAAGAACGACTTTTGCCTAATTTTTTTCAATCATTCTCAGGAATACATGTTAAAAACATTTGGGAAGAACACAGTTTGCGTTGACAGTACTCACGGTTTGAACGGTTATGACTTTGAGCTCACGACGGTTATGATCATAGATGAATTTGGTGAAGGCTTCCCCGGAGCATGTATGTTTACAAACAGAAAGGATACACTTGTTCACGAATTCTTTTTTGACCAAATAAAATTAAAAACGGGGATAATTTCCACAAGTACATTTATGAGCGATATCACGTCTGTGTTTTATAATGCATGGAAAAAGGTCATGGCGCCTGCCAAAAATCGTTTATTTTGTGCGTGGCATATAGACCATGCATGGCGAGCAAATTTAAACAAAATTGGCAATTTAGAGAAAAGAGGTATAATATATAAGTTATTAAAAGTATTAATTTCTGAATTGAATGAAGCGGATTTTTTGAGAGAATTAAACAAATTTGTGAAATTGTTAGACGAAGATGTTGAAACCAATGTGTTTGGTGAATATTTTAAAAGTTATTACCTTAGTAATGTCGAGCAATGGGCTTATTGCTATCGAAAAAATTGCGGAATAAATACAAATATGCATATAGAGTCCATGCATAAGGTTGTGAAATATATCTATTTAGACAGTAAAAAAATTAAAAGGCTTGACAAAGGACTTCATGGTATATCGAATTTTATCAGAAATAAAATTGTTGATAGGTTAATAAAAAATATAAAGGGTAAAAACACATCTCATATCTCGAAAATTGATCAAAGACATCGAATTGCAAAAAAAAGTTCATTTGTGGTAACATACAATCAAATTGATAAAACATGGATGATTAACAGTGAAGAAAATAGCTATAGTGTTTCACAAAATGATTTACAAAATGCTTGTTGTCCATTGAAATGTTCATTGTGTGATATATGTTTACATATGTATAAATGTACGTGTGTGGACTTCTACGTCAGAACTACAATTTGTAAGCACATTCATTATATTCATATAAATTGTCAAGCAGTTTATGATAATGATGCTACTGAAAATGCTATTACACCAAATTCAAATTTAGGTAATAATAAATTGGCACTTAATGAAGAAGTAGAAACTCATTTAAAAACTTTAGCGAGCAAAAATGTAAGTAGTAGTAGTACTAATAAGACTTCAAATTCAATTAAACAAAAATGTAATCAAATAATGCAACTCGACTTATCTAACGTTGATCAAAATAATTTATCACATGTATTAAAAACTTTCAATAATGCTTATTATCTTTTAAGTAATAAACAATGGCAGGGAAAATTTTGAAGGAAATTCCAAAAGTGTTTATGAACCTCCAAATAAAAAAATAAATAAACAATTAAGATTTCTCTCAACAAAAAAGAAGAATAAGAAACCAATGACCACAATTTCAAAACCAAATAGAATGGAAACCACAAATTTAAAAAAATGTTTATTGAGTGAACTTTTTGTTTCCAATGATTCGGCCAATGATCACAATTATTGTTCTAGCGAAGTAAAAAAGTCTGTTGGAACAGTCAGTCTGAACGGTTTATAATTTCTATGAGAAAAATAAAGTGCCTACTTTAGAAATTATTCGAGATAAATTGTATAATTATTCTGCTTATGATTATAAATGTTTGGAAACACTGCAAGGTATTTTAAATTGCGACTTTAAACATAAGAAAATTGATAATCGAACAGTTATAATGAATTTGTAGCATATCGTTAAACTTCACCGGGAATACTTGCATAAAATAATACTGCGAAATTAATAGGCATATAGTATATCTTGATGAGACCTGATTTGACATGCACGATTTTCAGTATATATATGGTTGGGTAGATAAGCCAATAAAGAAACGTTTATGAAAATGTAATCACTCATCAACTATGAGTGCAGCAGTACTCGATAATATCCGATCAATAATAAATAAACTAAGTAATAAGCAATATATGGAAAAAATGTGTAGATAATTCATATACAAAAAGAAAACAAGTTCTCTATTTTGCCACCCATACTGTTAACGCCAATTGTTTTTCAATCTATACCTTAGCCGAGAAAGAAGGATAGCGATGAATTAAACTGTCAATAGTGCCAAGCGGCACGTGCCATTAAGCAACGTTGATTTGATAAGTCCTTGTAAAAATTATTTTGATACACTTCCTCCAAATTTAAATGCCAATAATATCTTGTCGCACATACTGATGATAATGTGCAGATGTTACTATCCTCCTTTCCCAGGTAAGGTATAGTTCAGAAGATTCTGATAATTCCTTCATCAGAGAATTATACTTTTATTGGATTTTTTTTTACATATAATCAAACCAGTTCTTGAACTTTATATATTACCTACTCGTTTTTATTTTATTTTTGAGTTTTAATTTTATTTGAAAGTTTATGAACTTATAAATTATTTAATTTCAGGTACATTCTAACATTCCTCCTTACTAACAGACCTTTAATATTCCCATCCTGGCAAAAATTACTCACACCTCCTCGTTGGTTTTTGCTGGACGGTGACATTTTGTACAAGATAGAATATCAATATTTACCAAAAGTATTTGTCTAAAAACCCTTGAATTTTTTAGTCTGTAGAAAATGTCATTGACTAAGTGAGTATAATATATTTATTATAAATAACTAGTTTATATTAAATTGTACCTATAAAGTAATAACAAGTAGTAAAAAAAAAATTCCAAAAAATGAAATAATGGTTCGAAAACTTTTTGATCGGCGCCCAATAAGGCATGGATGTGATTATGAATTATTATTAAGTTATTTAATTAAGTACTTTATTATCAACGGTCATAAAAATAAAAACATCTATATTTAATTACTTTAGAAACATTATATAATTGTAAACAAAAACAATAAAAAAATATAAATATTACATATAGCATTTTTCTTCCTTTCAACGCAGTAAATATTTACCTGTGTGCTTCAATCACATTATTTTACTACTATGACCACCCCCTTGAAAATTCCCGCTCAGAGAAAGTCCGCACCTGCGCATTAGTGGGTGCTGTTACAACCATGACATTATTTTTCACTATTATTACTACCGCTTTGGAAATTCCCGCTCAGATATAATCCGCACATGCGCAGTAGCGGGAGCCGTCTCTGCGATTTACCGGCTCGTATACTGACCCCAAGAGAATATTTAAAATAAAATTAAAACGAAGTAATTGGGCATATGTCGCGGCGTGTGCGGAAATCGAAATTGCATCATACCAAAAACTTCCACAGAATAGAAGACTTCCAGAAAATCTTGGGGAGGATGCAAAAAACCTGTTGAAGCTGCGAAGCAATAAATTGCTTGTCAGAATTTTTCTCACAGATGCAAGTAATAAGTGTGTTACAACTCAGGACGTAAGAAATATAGCGAATGAAATGAAACTGAAAGACCATAATAATATTGAGAAAGTGTGTGAAGCTATTCAACAAAAATATGGTATGTAAGTAATATAAACTCTATACAATTTTCTATGAGTAGATATACTTACCTCGGTACCTACCTAAATAAAATTAACTAGATTTTTAATTTTTTTTTTCCAGGTACAGATTGTCATTTACTATCACAATGACACATTTTGTGGCATGGTGGTAAATGTGACCATTACATGGAAAAAGTGATGGATGCATATCCAGAGTTTCTTTGCATAGATGCGACTTATAAATTGTTGGAAATTCGTGTACTAGTATATATCATACTGGTTGAGGATGGTAACGGAGATAGTGTTGTCGTATGTGTATCAATTTTAGTGAACGAAGATGCACAATCTATAAGCTGGTTTTTACAAAAATTCAAAGAAAAAATCCTTGGATAAACACTAAAACAGTAATGGCTGAGAGAGATATAATTAAGAATCAATTTCCAAATTCTACGGTTTTAATTTGTAGGTATATTCCATGTTTTAAGAATTTTTAACAGAGAAATTACATGTGAGAAATTGAAAATAAACGGTGCTCAAAAAAATATCATCCTGAAACATATACAAAACTTGTTGTACTCACCAAATATTAACACGTTCGCTGTGTATGGCGCCCATGAGCGCCAGTCTGTAGCTCATCCGATATGCGGATGGCGCCCATGAGTGCCGATCACAATTACTTCCGAAGCAGGTCCCTCGCGCCCTAAAAGACCTAGGCCACATGTTAGGAACCAAGATAAGTTGACAGAGGATGAATTATTCCAGTTTTTGATGGATTCAGATTTAGAACAAAGTGATGACTCATATGTACCGAGTGACCCGGATTCGTCGGAAGATGACTCGGTAGGTAAAATATATCAATTGAGTTATAAAGAGATGACACTTTTTAGATGAAGTAGAACAAAGTGAACGACAACCTAACATTGATAATTATTTCATTTCGCCTGAACCTGAAGAAAATACATCAACCGAGTGGCAAGAATATTCGACTAACATGAAGTCAATTCAATTTTCCAAAACCAATCAGCTTCTTGTGGAAATATCACAAGACACTTCTCCTTATGTTTTTTTTTTCGTTTATTTTTTGATCAGTTTTTACAAATGATAGTAGAACAATCAAATGCTTATGCTGAGCGTATATTTCTTGCGGGTAATAATTCCGAACGATCTCATATAAGTCAATGGAAAGAACTTACTGTTCAACAATTACTTACTTTCATTGGGTTGACGTTTCACACTGGCACGATAAAATGTTCTAAGTTGCAAGATTACTGGAAAACTCACAGGTTGTTTCGCCTAAAATGTTTTTCCGATTATATGGGTAGAGACCGCTTTTTAATGATTCTGAGGTGTTTACATTTTTCTCCTAATCCAGATGACGGGGTAGTTTCAACAGATCGTTTATATAAGATCCGACCAGTACTTGAATATTTTAATACAAAAATGATAGAGGTGTATTATTATCCAGGCAAAAATTTATCTCTGGATGAGTCGATGGTACTATGGCGAGGGAGGCTTGTGTTTAGACAATACATAAAAAAATAAGCGCCATAAATATGGCATAAAATTTTATATGTTGACCGAACCTGATGGTCTTGCCCTGAAAGTGGCAATTTATACTGGGCAACTGGATGAGTTGGGAGGTACTGGTCATACGGAGAAAGTTGTTTTTCATTTGTTGCAGGAAAAGTTAAATTCAGGCCATTCGCTGTTCATGGACAATTTTTACAACAGCATTCCAGTGGCCAAAAATTTGTTGCAAAAAAACACTTACTGTACTGGAACTCTACACGCTGATAGGAGGGGACTTCCCAAGAACATAATTTCTTCTACATTAAAGAAAGGGGAAACCAAAGCTGGTTATCAAAATGGTGTACTAGTAGGAAAGTGGAAGGATAAACGGGATGTTGTTTACATTTCTACCGAATTTAAAAATGAGTTGGTTGAAACCAGAAATAGAAGAGGCCAGGAAAAACAGAAACCTCGCCCTATTGCTGAATATAATAAGTATATGAGTGGAGTCGACCGTTTCGACCAGATAATGTCTTACTACTCATGTGGTCGAAAGACTATGCGGTGGTATAAAAAAATTGGAATCCATATAATGCAGATGTTTTTTAATTCATATAATTTATTCAATAAGTATTCCGGTAAGAAAATGTCATTCTATGATTATCGCATCGCAGTTTTGGAAAACCTACTTCCAGATGATTCAATGACGCCTACGCCTCGTACATCTTATCATATTTTATCCAAAATTGAGGAAAAAAATGAAGCAGGCAGAGTATTACGGAAAAGATGTAGAATGTGCTCTCAATCAAAGCTAAGAACGCTTACTTTATATCATTGCACCAGTTGCCCTAATAAACCCGGACTATGTGTTGGAAACTGCTTTGACAAATTTCACACACGTAAATAATTTTATTTTAATTATTTATTATTTTAGAGTTTTGTTTTATTTCTATTTTGTGTTTTTTAATATAAATGTGCAATACTTTTCATTGGTTGTTTATTTTCACTTCAAATAGAAATGGCACACATAGGCGCCCTCCGCACATAGAACGAGTATGTCATTCTATGTGTGCATGGCGCCGATGAGCGCCAATGTAAAATTTTGCCTAAACATGGGTTTTTTATTGATTATACAAGTATCCTTACTAGTTTCCTGCAATTTAGAGTCTATTTTTACTAAAAACGGATATCAGCATATCGGTAGGCTATACCAAAATCGGATACGCAGCGAACGTGTTAAGAAATTCGACGAAAATTATTTCAAAATGAAAGAAGCATTACCTCAGCTTGCAGTGGAATACATTGACAAAAATTGGCTAGGGATAAAAGAAGAATGGTGCCCCTTTCTAGGACATAAAATTCAGAATTTTTTAAATGTAATAACAGTAGATTAGAAAGTTTGAACGGTAAATTAAAAATATACTGTTGTTTGGAAGAATTTTTGAGAGCTTATTTACCGCACTGAACTTATTTAAAATGGAAAGGGAAATTAGGACTGCTTATGCTCTATATAAACGATAAACGTCCAACAAATTTATATAAAAAAAGGCAGTGTTGAAGAACAATACTTTAAATTTTAAACTAAATATGCATTTGATAAAGTGCTACTGAACATTAGATCATATGAATCAGTGAAATTTGTCGCTAATGAGGACGAAGAATTTACTGTAAAAACACAGAATAACAAATATACTACTACGGCAAATGATTGTACATGCAATTTCAGGACATCAATGGGATTACCTTGCAAACACATATTTGCAATAGAAGTTCATTAAATATGGATCTATTTAGTGAACACCTTGTACTTCAACGTTAGACTAAATCACATTATTTGGAAAAACAGCAAATGTTGACACCAACAGATCCAAAGCCTTTTATTCCGAATATTTTTGTTACTATAACGTTGTGGCAACATAATTAAACAAACAAATAGCTGCAATTGCCATTTGGATGACTGAATCAGCAGAAATATGCCTTCCACAACTATCGCAACAGCTCAATAGCAGCTGCAGCTCTTCAAAAAAAATGCCGTTTGACAGCTAAAGCAATATTTTCCACATTTGTAGCTGTGGATTGGCTTTTACAACTGCAGATAATAGCAAGAAAAAAGTCAAGGTCATTTTGCTGCATATAATTTGACAAAGCAATTTAGCTTTAAATATTCTATAATATGAATATATAACCAAAACAAAGTAGTAGGTACCTAACCTATATCGTCGCACGTATCGCAAACGGGCTTATCTCATTTTTCAACATTTTACAGTAGAGCAATTTTAATGATTCGTTGGATATGTTTTGCATTGTGGGAAAAAGCTGATGCAACTATTTATTCCAATTTCAACTGCAAACTGTAGCAGAGCATCAATAAGTCTTAGATTTTATACCATGATCTGAAAGTCGGTGGTAGGAATATTTTGTTTTTCAAAAAAATTGAGATACGCCCTTATGTCATACCAAAAGTTTATTCCTGTTTTAAGAACATTTGAGATACTCCCCCGATGAACAAAGATATAATTAATTAATCATAGTGTTATATTTCATTTGGGATTTACAAAAATGTTTCATTATACTTAAAACATTTATTTATACCTACAAAATACAAAATTTATTTAAATTAAACCTTTTACAACATTTTTTTTTATTTATTGAATGTATTCACACAAAATAAATTAATATTAATTAAGAGAACGTAATTTATACTTACACAAAATGAAAAATATGAACACGAATTTAGTGAAAATCAATGCGGCAGAGAACGGCAATATTTATTTATTTATTTATTTATTTATTTCATCACATGTTAGATATACATGGTATATATATGAACGTCACATTACAAAAATTTAGGATACAAAATTTTAATAATATAAGATGAAAATATATGCATATAGAAAGTTACGATAAATAGTAAAATAGTAAAAAATCACAATAGTAAAAAATCACAATAGTAAGAAGTTAAAAAAAAGAAAATAAAATATCAATAGTATCAATAGTAAACCTAACCCTAATATCACTGATTGTATTATGTACATGTGTTCTGCATCACTGTGGCTCATAATTCATGTACTCTTCAACTGAGTAGAAACAATTTACAGCTAGAAAGTTTTTCAAACAAGAAGTAAATTTATTTATAGAATTTATAGATTTTATTTCTGGTGGTAATTTGTTGTACATTTTTATACCAGCATGATACGGAGATTTTTTATATAAGGTAGTATTGTAACTGGTTATTTTTAATAAATGCCCTTGTCTTGTGTTATATGAATGGGTATCAGAGTTTGTTTCAAAGTCACTCAAGTTCTTCTTTACAAATTTAATAGTGTTTAATATATATATACTATGAATGGTCAAAATGTTATTATTTTTGAAATAAGGTCTACACGATTCTCTTGGCGCAATGTCAAATAATAATCTGATGAGCCTCTTCTGCAGAATGAACACACGGTTTATCCTTGAGGCAGCACCCCAAGACACGATATTGTAAGAAAAATGTGAGTATGCAAGTGCATAATAAACGTTTATCAGAGATTTAATGTTAAATATACTCTTCAATTGCCTTAGTGCATAGTACGCACAGTTTATTTTTTTACAAATATGTTTAATTTGGTGATCCCAGCATAGCTTACTGTCTATCATTGTTCCCAGAAATTTAACAGATTCTGAGAAGTTCTCGGTAGGTAGTGTTTCAATTAAATCCTCCGATGGTAATCTTCGTTGGGAAAAATATATACACCCGGTTTTGCCAATATTCAAGATGAGTGTATTGTCATGACACCATTTCTGATATACTTGTAATATGCTATTCGTCTTATTTTGAAGGTCCACAGGATTCCGTGCTGAAAGCAGCATGGACGTATCATCTGCGAACATTACAACTAATCCCTCTTGGAGAATTGCAGGAAGATCGTTGACAAATAACAGGAAAATTAATGGCCCCAGCACTGAACCCTGGGGAACCCCTTGGTTAACATCATAACTTTCAGACGTATAGCCGCGTATTTTTACATGTAATTTTCGACCTGTTATAAAGGATTTAATAAGATCCAATGCCAAACCTCTAATTCCTAATCTTTGCAGCTTGTACACGATGAAATCAACATTCAGTATGTCAAATGCTTTGCTTAGATCAAAGAATAAGCCCATGACATGGTTTCTCTTGTTCATTTCACCATATACAAACTGCAAGAGTTGGATGGTGGCTGTTTCGGTTGATTTACCTAGCTGAAAGCCATGTTGATATTTTGTTATTAATTTGTGCTTGTTTAAAAATGATATAATCCTATTGAAGACAATCCTTTCTATAACTTTTGAGATTACGCATAAGATAGAGATAGGTCTGTAATTCTCATGGTCGAGTTCATCACCCTTCTTGAACACTGGCAAAACCAATGCAATTTTGAAGATTTCGGGGAAATTACCTTGCTCAAAGCATTTGTTGATTAGATATGCAAGAGGAACTGCAATTATTTCACAAGCAAATTTTAGGGCTGTAGCTGATATACCATCTACACCTGTAGCAGGCTTATTTTTTAGTTTCCTTATAATGTCAATAACTTCTTCCGGTGTTGTAGGTTGTAAGAATAGCGTATGCTCGATAGAAGGACAGGCAGTGCATTCTGTCGAAATATTATTTTTGAAGTGTTCTGACATTTTCTCTATGGCAACATTCGAGAAATAACTTCCAAAGTGCTCAGCAATGATTTGAGAATTGGCTGTAGGTGTGTTATTAATATTTATTTTTATTATTTTGCTTTCAACACTTCTATTGAGCTGCTCATTGATGAGGCTCCAAATTTCTCTAGAACTGTTTGTGGCTATATTTATTCGGTTTGAAAAATATTCTTTTTTTGCTTTTTTTATGTTTTTACTATATTGTTTTTTCTTTTCTTTGTATAGTTTATTTAGATTAAAATCACCTAGATTATTAGTTAGCCAATATAAGTTTTTTAACTCATTTCTTTCTTTATCTAAGTCACTGGTATACCAGTTCTTGCAATCAGTTTTTTTTGATTTATTACTACAATGGGTTACTAGAGGACATGAACTGTCCATACATTTTATGAACAGCTCAATAAAACTGTTGAAGGCCTCATCGATGTTCTCAACGAAAATCGTGCCCCAGCTTATTTTTTTAAGTATGTAATGAAATTTCTCGATATTTTCATCCGAGAAATGCCTGACGTGATAAAAATTGTTATTTTTCTCTTCGATCAACTTGAAATCCTTACAACATATTATTTGAGCCAGGTGGTCAGCTATACATGGATTAAAAACCTGAGCTAGGTATCTCTCCTCAGATAAATTTGTGGCTAAATAATCAATACCTGTTCTTGACGTTACATGATTTACATTTGTTACTATACGTGTAGGCTCATTAATACATGATGTAAGATTGAAACAATCAAATGTGTCATCTAATATATCTTTTTCAGCAGATGCTTTTAAAGAGTCTATGTTAAAATCACCACAAATAAGAACTACCGGGTTCTGTTTATTAATAACTTGTAACGAGTGAGATAGATTATCAAAAAATACATCAAAGCTGCCGGTTGGGGGTCTATAAATTGACATTACATTAATTTTAGTCCGTTCATAACAGAGTGATACTGCACAAAGTTCAATGTTTGTTTCAGATGTAAAGGCCTTTACATACTTTATATCTTTTGGTTTAAGAGTGTCTTTAACATTATTATTAACATATATGGCTACACCGCCATGTGAACGGTTCATCCTACAGAAGGCGCTCACCAGTGTGAAATTTGGCATATTTAAACTGTTTAACTCCGATTCATCAGCCCAATGTTCAGTGATACATAAGACATGTAAATTTTGTTGTTGAGCAAAGATTTCCAGAATGTTTAACTTATTTCTGAGGCATTGTACGTTAATATGTCCAACATTTGGTTTTGAATCTAAGTCTATATTTACTTCACTGGTTGATAGTGGTCGTTTTATGCTGTTTACCTGATGAGCTTTGCTGAAAGGGTCTCAAAATCACTTTTGCTGGCCATACTTCAGGATCTAATAAGTCTTCTAACTGCATTTCACTGCTACCCACTTTAAAGCACTTTTTGCGAAATTTTGACTTTAAATCATAACAGCTTACATCCTTCCCAGGAAATTTAAGTTTAACGTATTGTTGTACATTATCAATTGTTATTGAGTCGTTTAACCCACCAAGCCTGCTTGTATTCCAGTAGCTTTATTGGAGGTTTATCTCCACTACAAAGTGCCATGAAATCTGTATATTTTTTTTTTAGAGCTTGATTGTACTGTAATTTAATGGTGCCACTGGCCCCTGCAAAAAATGTAATATATGCATGCTGCTTCAACGTTATGGAGCGATAATTTACTTCTAAATGGCTTGTTTTAAAATACAGTTTTGTCATCTGCTCTCTGATTACTCGAAATTCGACCATTTGTGTCCAATTTAAGTCATTTCCCAAGTCATCTTGACATACAGTCAATATCTTCAAATTTTGAGAGAGCGATTTAAAATGACACTGAGACATTGAGGTTATCTTATTTAATACTACATTCGAGTGAATTACAAATAACGCCCCTTTGCATGGACTTACGTAGTAAAGAAATCTTATCATAGTTGTTGCAAACAGACCTATTTTAAGTTCCGCCTCTTTGCCGTAATATGTTTTTAAGTTATTTGAGATAGGTCTGTGGATCCTACATCAATTCAACGAAAACTATCGCGAATACAGATATGCCTATTTGCCACAATTTAGAATACTCCAAGTTAACTCCTTTGGCAGGCCTAACTCATTTTTAGCAATTTCTGAGTTACGCCACTTTGCGGTACGGGCGACGTTATGCGTGTTATTTTGACAAACATGACTGATAGTCAATTTATTGTCTAAATGTTGGTTGTGGCATTTTCCTAATTTTTCTCTATTTCTTATTGGGATGCTCTGCCACATATATTTTCTTCTAAACAATAGATTTCAGACATTGTGTAGAAGAAAATATATGTGGCAGAGCATCCCAATAAGAAATAGAGAAAAATAGTCAATTTGTTTTCAAATTATTGCAACTGAAAAAGATAAAATACAATTCAACATATATTACAGAAAAACTAACACGGCAAAAAGGTGCGTAGTGTACCTGCAGAATTAACAGAAGTTATACATCAGTCTCAAATCAGAGCAATGCCATCAGTTATTTCAATTCCAGAATCAGAAGTGACAATAATTTATGCGGCGGTCTTGAATATGCAGCCTATAAAGATATTAATTATTAGTTATTAGTCTGAAGTGTACGTGGCACATTTGTTGAACTTAATGCAGAGTACGTCTAGGGAGACTATGGACAAAGCATTAGACGAGCTGATTGGCTCTGCCATTTTTAGTTATCTTTCCGATACTAGACCAATCAGAGTGACAGCTTAATGGAGCGTAATTTAAAATGCTAGTTTATTTCTGTTGGTAGTATTTAAAAATGGCATATTTTTTACATATGGCAATTCTGGAAGCGCACGCCCGCTCCGCTTAGAACTTTAAATGGCTACCGATTGTCCATTTCCTAGACGTACTCTGGCTTAATGTCAATTAATTCTCCTTTTCTTCTTCAATAGCCATTAAGCTGTCAAACAGCTTCTATAACTGATTTGCAACCAAACGGAAGCTAAATAGTTACGATAGTCTATATGGCTGCTTAAAGGTTATTTTAATTTTTCACTTCATCTTAGCGGCCATATTTTCTGTTCAAGGAGTGATGAGTGCATAAGAAACGCAGCCATTTTGAACAATATTTAATTTTTTAACATTTAATATCATTTTTGTAATATAAAAGTATTTTAATAGTTTCTAGTAGACATAATATTTAGAAAAAAGTAATTTTGAACAATTTTCCGAATAAAAAATTAAAAATGATAATTTTGAGGTCATTAACAATTTCTTTTAAATCAGGAAATTTCTGAGGCGAAGCATACATACAGAGGTACAACTTCCATATTTCACGAAAAAATGACAATCGCATGTAATTTTATTCAGATCCATATCCAAAATCGCTGATATATTATTTTTACCTATAGGTTAGGTACAATATTAAAGTATACATCCATTCCTGTAAACAGTTATTACAGCCTAATAATTTATCATGACCAGATTTGTACATGAAAATCGTAATCCAGCTTTTCTAAAGTATTTTTATACAAAATGGAATTCACATCTAAATAGCCATAATCTTTCTTATTTTACTGTAAATTTGCCACAACTTTATGGCCATTATAACTCTTTAAATGCCAAAAAATATTGTACCATTTTAGTTGCCACAATGTTTTCGCAACATTTTTAAAACGTCAGCGCAGCTAGCCACGACAGTATAACTTTAGCTGCGACAACGTTAGCACAACCAATTTACAGCTACTTGTGTTACTTGGGTAGGATGAAACTGATATATCATGTAATTTAAATAAAGTTGGTTTGCCTAACATACACCCGGTATATTGCGGTTTAGAAATCTTATACATCTTATTTTTGTATGCTTAGTAATATTTTGCTCTGAAATTAAAATAAAACGTATTTTACGTATGAGAGTTTGTAGGCTTCTGGTTATCACCATGTATTACAGCCCAAGCAGCATTCAAAGTGATGGGAACTGGCATCTGAGGCATCGGAACTTTAATATAGTAGGAATGACATAACTGTTACCAATTTTGCGACTTCAGGGTAATATTCACTTTGTGGTATGCATTTGTAGTGACAATTAAGTAGATTCTACTGAATTTAGGCACTGTATAGTTATAATACTTTCAAGTAACTGCTGGAAAATCTGCAACGTCGCGGATACTACTCTGCATTACTTTGAAGCATCCTCAACTGCAAAGTGAAAATTGGTAGTAATGCTGACTGCACAGCTTTACCAAAGGATCACTTGAAAGTAGTTTAACTTATTAGTGACATCTCGAGTAAAAATGAGGTTATTTCTACGAACATACTACTACTCCCCACTAATTGAAAATGACTTAAAAGTTACATATACCTTGAAAATCTACTATAGAGTAATATTAACTTTTAAGACAATTTATATAATTATTGGCATTGAATAAAATGGTGGCATCTGAAATGCTCAGTGAAAGCGAAATAAAGTTTATCGGCACTCATCCACGTTTTATAGAAAACTGAAGAAACAGTTAAACAGTAGTAGAGAAATAGTGATTCCTCAGAATATGATGCAAACATGAAAGATTATTACGCCACAGGAAAACCATCATCTTTGGCAACAAGTGCAAAAGTGCTCCCATCAACACAAGAAGAGTAATCGAAAATTGTAGTGATTAATGATACTGTGTACTGCTAGAAAATTACAACTTGTCTTTAACACACAGATTGACCCATAGTTCAGTTAGTGATCCACTGAGCATATTAAATGAATTTGCCGATTAAAAACTCCAAATTTAATAAATATTGTGTCGATGGGGAACGGACAATGTCGGTATAACGGAATAAGACATTATTTATGTACAATAAATTGAATTGAATGAAATTAAATGTAAACTGATCACTAAATAAATATGAAAACTCTTATGTATTTTTTCCATTATTACACACCTTACGTTAATAAATATATTTATCCAACTCATATAAACTGATCTTTATTGATGAGATTTTGAAGGTATAAAGTGACCCATAAGTCACTAGTGAGATAAAGTAGGTAAAGTGATTTAGTCACTAGAGTAATTTTAATATAAAATAAAGTCCAAGGAATTTATTTATTGTCTCCATTATATGGAAAATTAACAAAACAAAGAATCCATGCACTAACACTTATTTATATTTATGTTAACATTTATTGTCATCATGATTTTTCACAAAGAAAACTGCTCTTCTGTACACAATTTTTCTCTATACTAGTAACGTCTGTATTGCCTGACTCGTTGTGCTGCTCTCCCTGAATTTTTTTAGCATTAACAATCTTGTTGAGACTGAATCTTCCAAATAACCCTCTGCCACGGTGGATGATTTCCATACACCGTGACGTTTAAGGGTGGTAATGTCACCCCCAGCATTGGCCAAAAGAGTTGATGAGGAACGGCGCATGCTATATGGCCAGTATACAAATCTGCATCTGGCAGTTGCAAATAATCAGCTACAATTCTTGGATTTTTTTAGAGCTTATTTAATCCAACGCATTGGACAGTGCACTTTCCCTTTTGAAAATTTACGAAAAATCTTTTGTGAGACACATTTTACGGTCTTATAGACACATATTTCCTAATCGAATCAAGTGAGTTTACCGAAAATCCTTCATTTAAAACTGTGAAACTTCTTGATTTATTTGTCTTGGTACCGTAAACTCCCAATATCAATGCAACCTAAAAAAACCCAAACAATTAAATAGGTACACATCACAAAAGCAAGATCATAAACACCTACCTCTGACATAAGATGCTCACCGTCTGGGGCATCCATCAAATATTGTTCGATATGTGCTCTTTCCAAATAATGTCTTTCTAATAATATCAGATAATAAAAAGTACTTGTAATAAAAGTATAATAATTGTTATTTTTAATCCACAAGTGACAGTGACACTTTAACAGTTATTACCGCGTTGCCAATTAAAAAAAAAAAATTACCTATATCGATTCTGCCAATTCTACCAACATGAAAATAAGTTGGTAGCAACAGTTACTAAGATCTTATAGCGTCATTGGTCCCATTTGCTACATCTAGGTAAATATAACTACACAGTGAAATTGTTGTGGTTCCCGTCACCACTTTTAAAGTAACAACAACTATAACATTGGTGGCATCTGCTACTTTATAGTAAATGTAACTTGTAGGGAAATAATTTTGGTTTTTGCAACCTTTAAGTTACTGCAATTAAAATCGTCATTTTTCTGTTGTTGAATGAAGACGCCATATTGACACAGATAAAAATATAATTCAATAAAAAATTTCTTTTTATTATAGTCATTTACAAATATGTTTTCTAAATAGATTATTACTTTATAATATATAAAATTAAAAAAAAAAAACGTTTTCCATAAAAAATTTTGCAGTTTTGCTTGTACACATAATTTTTGCAAAAAATTTTTTTTCCGAAAAAACCATTTTCTCGAGGGGGCGTCTTTTTTATCGAAGCATCATGATAACATTTTACAGAAAACAAGTGGTGGTTTTAATATCCACACCCAGGGTAAATGCAAAACATCATGATTTATAATATATGCTTATGCATGTTGTATATAATCACCTTAACTTGGACCTTGGACATATCATGTGCTTAAACTCAGTAAGTCATTAATTTGCTATTCGAATAACAGAGAGCCAAATATATAGTTTGCGCTCTCATTTTGGTCAGCTGAGCTGTTCCAAAAGTTAGTCATTTCTACTACTTGGTTACATCCCGTTTACGTAATAACCTAGTCATCGACACGGTAATGCTAGAAGTACCGGAATAGTAATTTTTCACGTAATTATTATTCCCCATTTTGGTGAATACTTGGTAGAAGGACGGTTCCCATTACGTAACAGTCCTTAGTTGCGGAAACCTTTAAAGTTCCCCTAATGGCAACTATTACGTAGAAACTACTAAAATTGCTGCTTGGGAGATATGGCCCAATTTCAATAGGGATTATGGTAATATGCTGTTTTACATATGTTCCAAATTGTAATCAAATATTTTAAGTTTAACAGAAGTTATCGTGTTTACAAGAAGCGGTATACACGCACACATAAATATACACTCAGACACACACTTACAGACGCAAAGACATTTTTTATTCGATATTTCAGTTCAGTCTCTTGTGAAATGGATATCTGTACAAGAAATTTATTTCTACGATGATTATTAAAATTTATTTTCAATTTATAATAAATTTATAATAAAGTTAGAATACAGTCAAAAGATATACAATTCATTACTGAACCATAACAGATACAAAAAAAATTAATAGAAACATTATTGTAGAAAATTTAGTCAGCTTTAATTTTGCATATAGCCACTTTTTGATTAGGGCTAACCGTTTTCGAGATATGAGCGAAAAACCAAAAACCGGAACCTTCTTTGTGCCCCCCTGCATCCCACCCACTTCCTACGTTCGGGGATTTTTTGTATGTTGTAGTAGTCCAGATTCTCCACGGTTGATTAATTGTACCCTGAATGGATATACTATAATATATTTATAAAAGGGGGGAGGTACAGAGAAAATAAAAGTGATAGATGTAAATTGTGGGGTTATAATTATAAACAATGTAATTATTACAAATAGACAAAACAACAAATAATTACCCTAGAAGGCAAATAACACATAAATAAGTTTCTCGCTTAAGTCCCGAAGCGTTAATAACTGCACTGAACAATAGTCAAATGATGGTACCTGTTATTCTAGATAGCGATGATGCACCTGGTTATAGAATCTCTGATGCGCGTCGTCGTCGAAATGGTAGCGCTCATCAACTTGATCAGGAAATGCAATAGATTCTCGGTACAGCAGGGACTTTATCCTTGAATTTACCTCCAATTGTCCAGCATCCAATTCTTAATTAACTTACCTCATTCGAATGGCAGCTTTCATTCAAAATCAAAAACCTTCTTGTCCAAGTGTCAAAACATAACACATACTAGATCTCAATTAACAAATTACATTACATTGCCAAAACTAACTCTAAACAATAAACGATAACTTGGGCGCACTACAATGTTTACCTCCTAAATAGTCCAAACAGCTCTCAAGTCAAAAATTGTGATCTCAGCATTTCCCTCTAGACCCTCTTATTGAACGTTCATTGACTGGGCTACTATAACCTTTTTTGTCTTTATATAACCATATTAGTGCAATTAGTCAATATATATTGTACGTCTGTATTATTTGACTATCCGTATATCATGTTTAATGATCCATATTATTATTATTATTATTATTATTATTATTATTATTATTATTATTATTAATATAAGTGTAGGAAAACTGTAAAAGGCAATTTTGAAATATCTACTTTATTCTTAAAGGTTTTGGTAAGGTGATTAAAATACACAGAGCTACCATATAGTCCATATAGCTAGGAATAACTGCATTTACAGGTTCCCATTTTATTTCTTGAGGTAATATATTCTTATACCTCCATAAGGACTTAAACTTAAAATAACAGACAATTATTGTTTTGGGTATAGAGTTTAAGTTTTGATCTATAATTGTACCTGAAACTTTAACTTCACTACTTACATAAATAACACTATCATTTAACACAATTTCCACAGTTTGGTTGTTTTAATAAAAATTACATAAAACTTTGGAACAACCATTATCAAAATGTCATTGCGATAATGGTGACCTACATTTCTTAAAGCCAAATGAAAACAAATAACTAAATCAATTCCTAATTTTTACTACAAATAGTCCCTCAAAACGTTCACCGGTGCCTTATTTATGTCTAATCTAAGCATTTCTCTGCATATTCTGACATAAACGCGTTTTCCTGCAGAGGATACAAGTTGAGGTATTAACCAAGCATCATCAGGATAACTCGTTGGAATGAGGGTTGCTAGCCGTTGCCGTAGTATAGAGCTCCAATCGGCTGGTGTAGAAGTGGCTAGTAATTGCTCCACCAACCAATCAATGGCAATGCGACGGGGCAATGGGAGACAATCCACAGACGTGGTTGGTGGTAAAGCTAATCCTTCCGTGATATTTGTGGCCCTCTCATCATCTGTCTGAATGTGCATACTTTTGGAATTTAACTTAGAGTTGATAAGTTCATCCCAAGATTCATCTTTAAAAAAATCTTCATTCATATCTTGTAATTTGAGGTTATAAGGTTTGATTTTAATTCGAACTGTCCCACCATAGACAGTACGAAATCGACATTTTAGCTTCATATTATGATGGCTGCCCTCTGGAAGGAAGACTGCTAACCGCTGAATTAAAGATGGACTCCAGGCTTCAGGGTGGGAGTTACGTAATTGCTCTGCCAATCCAATCGTGGCAGCGCAAAAGCCTCTGTGGTAGCCCAACTTGCATTGATGAGGTGGCGCAATGGTTGTCCGACTCAAATTTGAGCCTTCTTCCATGAGCTTGTGGGCATTTCCTGCAACAATATTTACATGACCGGTTGATAAATAATAATAATAATAAATAAATTTATTGAACCGAAATTGATTCACTAGGCTATTGACCTAGGTCCTTCTGCCTATTGTTACAATGTTAATATAATTTATAATTTTTATTCTATTTTAGTGGTTCTTTATATACATATATATACAGTGTGTCCCCGGATGGAGTTGACGAGGAAAAACATCTCTAATATTGATTTTACGACGAAAAGTCATTCTTTATAAAAAATTCTGCTTGTCGAAAAAATGAATTTACCATATAAAAATCTTAGATCAAATATACTGGGTGTTAATAAATTAAGAAAACATCAAAATGCCTCAAGAGAGAAGTACCTTCATTTATTATTTTAGACAAAATGTTTATAAAAAAAAGTTGTTTATAATCCAAAATAAAGCCAAAATACAAATTTTGAAGTCTGTATTTTGACTTTTATGTTTTTATTGTGTTTGTTTTTTTTTTCTAACTATTTAACGTCGGCCTATTTCCGCTACCAGGGCCTATCACCGACGCCAGGAGACGAGCTACCCCCAACCTGGAAATTTTGCCGAACCTCTTCCCTTAAGAAGAGTAGGCATCTTTTACTTGCCTAACATTTAATAGACAAGGGACCGCCTGCTTTACATCCCCTCCGAAGGATCCACTACGTAATCCTCGTCTGAAATTACGTAACTTCCGCGTATACACTGATATATAAGCCGCTAGAAGATGGGACGAGAACGCTGTATTTCCCAAGATAGGTGGGTCACCCATCCAAGTACTAACCGCGCTCGACGTTGCTTCAACGGAATATCGACTGATATTCACATTGAAGTCGCCTCGACGCTCGCCTCAGTGTTTATCTTTTAATGTGGAATTTATTAATATGAATAAGAATTCAAATAAGAAAGAGTGTGCTGTCGATAATATTGAACTGACAAACGTCATTGTGACATTGTGTATATTACTATCTTACATCTGCATTTATTAGTGTTCTGTTGATTATTTAAAAAATATTTACCAAACAAGAAAGAATTTATTTGATCAAATGTTATAGGATTGGAGATGTCTCTTATTGATATGCAATTAACCTTTTTCACCAAAAGTTCCCTAACACAGCGGTATCGCGCCAATCATTGCGCAAACTTGTAAAAAAAATTCAATGAAACTGGATCTGTATTGAATGTCAAAAAACCCAAGAAAAAGTACAAGACGATGCGGCAACACTTTTGGCAATAAATTCAGTAATAGAAAACCCGAAATTATCTTTACGGAAACGCTCACAAAGACTGGAAGTAAGTAAAAGTCATTTACAGAGAAATTATATGAAAAACAAAGTTCGAGCCAAGGTTCAGACATACACTTGAAAATGGAGATGAAGAGAAGCAATTGGATTTTTGTTGGTGTCTGTGAGAATTACCTCGTAGATAGAAGTTTTCACAGAATGTTTTCTTTTTACAGATGAAGCAACATTTTGTACCAATGGCGGCGTTTCATCACAAAACAGTCGTTATTGGGCTTTTGAAAATCCAAACAATGTCATTCACAAACGAAGTCAACGTTATAAAAAAAGTGAATGTATGGTGTGGGATTTTTTATGATCGAATCGTTGGTCCATATTTTTTAGAAGAAAATTTAAATCACCATGTTTATTTGGACCTTTTGGAAAACTTTGTATTGCCATTTATAAACACTCTGCAACCGGAAGTAAGGCGTAACATTTTTTGGCAGCAAGATGGTTGCCCAGCTCATTCCTCAGTTTTGGTACAGCAGTGGTTGACACTTCGGAGCCAGATGGATGGGAAGATATGCTCCAATTAATTTTTTTGCAAGATCAATGGATTTTTTCTGTGGGGTGTTTTAAAACAGAAAGTTTATGCAGATGCATGATCGAGAAACACTAAAAGCACGAATACAAGACGCGGTGAATGAAGTAAATGTACCCTCAACCATTCGTAAGGTCTATGGTGAATTTATTAAAAGGATGGAGAAATGTTTTGAGGTTGGAGGAGGCTATGTAGAATAAATTGTTTTTCCACAATCATTGAAGTTAATGTTATGTTAATGTTTGAAAAAAAATGTAAGTTGACATAAATGTAAAAGTCAAAATTTAGACTTCATAATTTGTATTTAGGTTTTATTTCGACAAGCAGAATTTTTTATAAAGAATGACTTTTCGTTGTAAAAATCAATAATAGAGATGTTTTTCCTCTTGTCAACTCCATCGGGGACACACTGTATACACATATATAAAAATAAGTGATACATTATATTACAAAGTTGATAAATAAATAGTAGCATTTTAAGGAACATTTTCACTACACTGTTGGTGTTGATATAAATTAGAAAAAAAATTGGCAATTGTGTGGTTAAATAGGTTCTACATGATGTATTCTTTCAGCTTCTGAAAGGCTTGTATCAACCTGCATAACACCCTGTATATACAACAAACATCAATTTTAAAATGAAAACACCTTTACAAACTTGGCCAGTTTTAAGTGGTGTGCTGAAAATGGCCAATAAATTTTTGTACTTCGTAAAAAACTTGGTTTTTCAGAAAACTCACCTCCATATTGTGTCGATTCTAATACAAGCATCTCTCTGGACACAGTGAGAAGAATCACTTTCTCCTTGGCTGCCCTAATTTTTGTATTCACCCATTTATTATCGAGATGGCCTGTTGAAAAGAGGGTTGCTAGTCGTCTCCTCAGGATCGGGCTCCAGTCTCTGGGTTCGGGTGTAGCCAGCAACTGCTCAGCCAACCACTCCTTGGACTCTGACAAGGAGTTAATATTTCTCCAGACATTGTCCTTGTAAAATTCCCCATTTATATGACCTTGCGCGAAATCATCAGAATCCAGTCTCATGTTGGCCGGAGACACGTTAACCTTAACCACCTCTCCAGCCACGGTTCTCAATTCAAGTCGTTTCCTTTTGTTATAACAATCACCCTCTGAAAGAAATGCTGTGAGCCGTTGTCGAATATGGCGGGTCCAGGGATAACTGTAGTTAAGTAATTGTTCTGCCAGTCCGATTGTAGCGGCACAAAAGCCTCCGTGACGACCCAACAGACAATGATGGTACGGTGCAATGTAAGCTTGATGTTTATTGGCGACTTGTTCGAGTTCAAGCAGAACTACTGCCCTGGACAACCTACGCGAAACAATTTCGCTAGCAGCGGTCATAGGTTTTTCAATTTTGGTTTTATCTTTTGAAAGCCACTGTGCCACTTCAGGCTTATTAAGAAATTGCTCCTTCAGTCTACTCGCAGCAGCAGAGTTCTTGTAGAGAGGCAGACAATCAAGTGGTCCTAAAGATCTGGGGTGGTAAACTTCTAACCCAACAGATTTGTCGTTTTCTGTTAAGTATTGAGCTCTTCGATGCACACTATCAGAATAGCTTTCTGGAAGCAAAGCAGTCTGCTGCAATCGCAGCAGTAACGTTGGGCTCCAATTGGTGGGATCACCTGCAGCACGTAACTCGTCCAGTGAACTGTTATTGGGCCCCAATGGGCACTTATTACCTCCAACACTAGGATAACAATTCATGTCTGTTTCATCATCTTCGGACTGCAATCTAAAATTGCTTTGGAGTGCCCCATCCTGAAATAATAATAATAAAAAATTTATTATGTATGGTAGAAGGCTTAAATAATTGAAAGCCTAACTTTAGAGGATAGAGAAAGATAAACATAACAAAGTTCGTAGATACAAGAGATAAACATACACATCACTGTTGTCACATTCTACCTTTTATCGGGGAGGATTTGTTTCCAACTTTTCCATACCACCAAAAAATATGAATCGATTTAAAGAAACAGTAAATTTTTAAGTAATTTATTGTTTATTGGGTATTTTGCCGCTGTCTGTAAAATAATCAAAAATTTTTATGAAAGAAACCTCTGCGCCACATGGATCAGACAGAGGCTTCTGATTAGTTCAAAATACCCACGAAACTGTAATAATACTCTTGACCAGAAAAAAGAGGCTGTATAATCCTCTTCCTTAGCAGGTGAAATTATTCCATTTGTGGAGGAAGGGAAGCACCTAGATGTTACAACAGATAAATCACTTAACTGGAACTTCAATTTGGAAAAGGTGTTTCACAAAGCGAGACTGTCCTTGTGGACATGTAGAATTTGTGTAAAATCATCGGGCATTGGTCCCCGACAAATATATTGGGTATATGTTATGGTCATAAGACCAATGGTAGCATATGCCTGCATAGTTTGGTGGTCGAAAGGGCTACAACAAAGCGAAATTCTCTGGGTAACAGAGACATGTGTGCCCGGCAATAACTAGTGTAATAAGTGCCACACTGTCAGTTGCTCTGGAAATCTTCCTGGATCTACCACCTCTCCACCTCCATCTGGAGAGAGAGAGAGAGAGAGGTGGAAAACATACAGACTTCAATATGAGAAAATTAATGTGCTGCAAGCTAGCATCACGAACCGAAACAGGCTCTCGGATGTGACGCCTACCATAACCATATTTATTAGAATTTTTAGAAGTAGAAACACAACACGTAGAACCCATCAGTCTTTAAAATTCAATAATACCACAGTCGTTTTTAGTCAATCTCTTGGGAGCCACGTTCTTTACAGAGAGAGAGAGATTTTATTGGTGCTAAAAAACAGAGATAGATTACACAAGTCAAGAAAAGTTTACAGTACACATTACTTAACACAACGAATCACACTACTTGTAAAACAAATTAATTATGACTAGATCATAAATATTTATCAAAATTCTTATAAAAATTGTATTAAAACCTATCTTATGATGACAAAGTCTCATGTATACATAAAATTGCTATTCTACAATTTTGAAATAAAAACTATGTAATTAAAATTGACTAATCGGAAGATCCACTTTTACAACAAATATGACAATAATTAACTTAATTATACATATAAGATCACAATAAAAACGATATGCTGTACATACATATCAATACTTTAAATGGCTACAAATAATTGCGAACAAATAATAATCCTTGTTGTTTTCAGTCCTTTAAGTGTATATCTTTTCAATTGACCAAGGAAAATTAAAAAAACATGTACCTGTACATGCTAAGGTACCAGATTTATCATATGTAAAATCATTATTACAAAAATCTTCCATAGAGTAAAAACACTTAGATATAAGGTATTTTTTTACTATATTTTTAAAACTTTTAGAAGGCAACAGTCTCACGGGGGATGGTAGCAGGTTAAACAACTTAGGACCAAAGTAAGATATTCCCGATTTAAATTTGTTTATTCTGTGAAAGTCAATATAAATGTTTGTCTTATGTCTTGTGTCATACGAGTGAATTTCATCATGGGTAACATAACTTGGTAGATTATCTCTAACGAACATGAGGCACTGTAAGATATATAGTGAGGGTACTGTGAGAATTTTAAGTTCAATATACGTTGGTGTGCAATCTTCCCTATACCCAAGCTTGTTTATAATTCGTATTGCCTTCCTCTGTAGTCCAAATACGCGTTTCATGCTTGGAGCATGGCCCCAAGCATGAATAGCATATGCTATCTTTGACTGAACAATTGCATGGTAAGTTATTAGGAGTACTTGCCTGGACACTATTAAGGACAGATTTCTAATTGCATAGATACTAGAAGTTAACTTATTACATAATTTGTCAATGTGAATATTCCATGACAGCTTAGGGTCTATCTGTACCCCAAGAAATTTTACTGACTGAGTTATTATTTAGGTTCATATTACATAAGTTAAAAAGCATGGTTTCCGTGTTGGTAGCATTTAAGCTTAGTCGATTTGCGACGAACCAGGCAGTGACCTCTGACTGTGTTTCCTCCATGACTAACTGGAGCGCATTATAGTTTTCGTCTCTATTTACCGCAGTTGTGTCATCAGCGAAGAGGATAAAGTCGGCTCTGGGGCCAGCATATACAAATCAATATGCATTTTGACGTCCCCACAACACAACATTTTTTAATATTCAACAGAACAGCGTCGTTTCTAGTCAATTTCATTGGAAATTCATGTTATTTACAAATAAGCAAACGGATTAGCACACATATGTAAACAATAATGGGGTGACAACTGAAAGCTGAAAGTAGTGACCTTCGAGGATATAGAGATCGCTAAACGGCTGTTTGTTTGTTCGGCCCACAACTGTAAACAAGAAATTATTAATCCCCGATTCTCTTGGCTGGTACTAAATAATGTGTTCGGTAGGGGATGGTCTCTAATATGGCGTTTAGTATAATTTGCGTATGGTTTACTTTCGTGTTCTATTGTGTTTTGTACGCCTCTCGCATCCCTTGCCCATGTGTTGAGAACAAACATACGCATTGTTGTAAAATTGAAAAGGCACTTCTATTTTCCCTTATAAGCTCTAAGGTAGCGACAGTTGGGCAAGATGCAGATTTGCGCAGCCGTCATGTGATTCAAGTACAAGTAGCGTATGAGCGACCTAAAGGAAAACTAAACAATGATTTGAAGAATAGTAGGAGTGCGCATAGCCTGCGTCCAATTGACGAGCCGCTGGATGAATCCAAATTTGTTTTATTTGAGAAACAGGCCTTGTTTATTTTTACTAATTTTTGCCATGTTATTGCCTACGCCTCTTCCACATTTGTCGGTTTCGCCCTTACAGTACGTCGCATCGTTAACATTTTATTTTCATTCTTTTAAATTATATTTACAATGACTGTATCTCCACTTTCATTGTGTTTTGTAAAGCAATTAAAAAGTTAAAAATATTCATAAATATTTTGAAAGTAAATTTTTGGGGTACTTCGTAAAAAGTATCTTGTCTATTTTTCCTTGTCTATAAAAATATTTCCAAGTCCAACTTTGATGTACTTTTGAAAAAGTATATTGTATTTTTGTCCTCGACTAAAATTACACTTTCATTTTCAGTATACTTTCCCATGACCATAATATACTATGATTCTTACAGCCTAGATATAAACAAACATATTTTTGTAAGTGAAAATTCGGTGTTTCTTCGAATTTCCATAGATTACAAAATAGAGCGATGCAGATAATTTTGAAAGTCAACAGATAGTGTATAACAAGTATGTTGGACTGTCTGAAATTTATGAGTACAAATCAAAGATTAGTTTTTCATAACATTATTTATTTATAAAATTATTCACAATATATTACCAAACTATATGTAAAAGAAAATAAGATTGGTGAGTAATATTCACAATTGTAAAACTAGACTACATAATAGTATATATAAAACGCATAATTCACTATTTCATACAATAATATGCCTGTACAAGTTAGATCAGTTCCAAAGTTTAAACAATTCAGAAAATCCCCATCGAAGTATTGAAGTCAAATTTTTGGTAAGGATTAAATATTATATTAAGTATGATAATATTAATGTAGAATAGGCTTAAAAACTAAATTGAATGGTGGGAGATTGACATGTAAAATAATGCAATAAAAGTTTATACAATTAATACTCATAACCATTATTAAACATACCATCATACAAAACATGACGTCAGGTTCGATCTAAGAGTTGAAGAAGTAAATATTGACGAAAATATTTCTGCGGAAATAAAAGATCAGCAATAAATTTTGTGGACATAGTGCAAAAACAAGTAGACGAATTAAAGAAGACACTCGCAGCCTTGCAAGTTTATAATCCAGTAGCAAAGACACAACAAATCCGAGAACAAAGCACTTTGGTAAATTTGGTTCCAACAGTTGAAAAATTCAGTTTTGATAAAAAAAACTAATGGGACCAGAAGTGGATGTTATTAGAGAAATTACAGAGGAAAGAAAAGTCTGTTGATGTATGAGGAAGTGAAAAATCTGTTGAATAATCATTTTGAAACCAAGCGAAATAAAATTTATGAGAGGACTAAGTTCAATTTAAGAAACCAAATGGAGAATAGTCCGCTGATATTAGGAAAATGTTTCCAACAGTTTTGGGACTAGTCAAAAATTAGTCTACCCCCTACAGAATTTCCTCAGGAATCCGAAAAAAATAGTGCTGACCACTCAAAACGGTGGCTTTAATTATTATTTAACTTTTTGTAAACAAAATAAATTTTGCAACTTAGTTTTTTGCTTATAACTTAGCTTCTAAAGACCGTTATGAGCTCCCCTATAAGGTAGGTATACGCAAAGAACAAATTTTTGATTGTTAATAATATTTTATGGCAAAAAACTGAAAAAATTTTTCGATTCTTGAACTTTGAAGTATTGTAGGAACAAATATAAAATCTGTATGTTAACGATATTATGAGAAATAGTACATATTTTTATCCTTAATATAATGCATTTTGTCCCGTAGCAAAATATTAATTTATAGAAAATAAAATTCAAACTGTTATATTAAAAGATCAAATTAATATTTTACAGTTCTGTTTCGGTAAATACATTGTATTTGACGTATATTTACATAATCAAAAAGAATATTGCAAAAAAAAAATTAATTTGCGACTATTTTATGCAAAAAATCAATTTTTCAACTTAAACAAATGTAAATATTTCAGTAGATTTTGCCTAAAATTTATTGCAACCAACGGCATTTCAATTGTCATAAAAGAACACAAATTAAAAAAAAAAAATTGTGCTCCGATGCTTTGAAACCGAGATATGAAGAATTCAAGTTTTCTGCGATTACGGCGAAATTTGAAAATATTTTTACTTGAAAATTTAACTGAATATTTCTCAGTGTGTGTGTTATCACTTACAAAAAGTGCCATGTCTATGATGCCGTTGGTTGCAATAAATCTTATGCAAAATCCACTGAGATATTTACATTTGTTAAGTTGCAAAATTGATTTTTTGCGTAAAAAAGTCGCAATATTCTTTTTGATTATGTAAATGTAAGTCAAATACAATGTATTTACCGAAAAAGAACAGTAAAATATTAATTTGATCTTTTAATGTAAGTTTGAATTTTTTTTTATAAATTAATTGCAAAAAAAATAATTAATATTTTGCAACGGGACAAAGTGAATTTTATTAAGGGTAAAAATATGTACTATTTCTCATAATACCATTAACATACAAATTTTATATTTGTTTCTACAGTACTTCCAAGTTCGAGGATCGAAAAATTCAATCTTTTTCAGTTTTTTGCCATAAAATGTTATTAACAATCAAAGATTCGTTCTTTGCTTATACCTACCTCATAGGGGAGCTCATGACGAAGAAATTGACGGCTCGAACGTTTTTCTACGACCTTTAGAAGCGAAGATATAAGCAAAAAACTAAGTTGCAAAATTTATTTTGTTTACAAAAAGTTAAATAACAGTTAAAGCCGCTGTTTTGAGTGGTCAACACTATTTTTTCGGATTCCTGAGCAAATTCTGTAGGGGGTAAACTCATTTTTGGCTAGTCCCAAAACTTTCCGAAAAATAGTTATTTTTGAAGGTAAAATCACCGGATTAGAATGAAACAGGTTAGAAGTATATTGACAGCCTAATACTTCTATCTAAAAAGTGTGAGGCGGAAAGCAAAAAGGGACCTCTTGTCAGCAATTTCCGATTTTTAGTTATTGATATTAAATGAATTAAGCTCTAATTCTGAACGATTTGGTGCAAAAATCATGTCTCTATGATTTTTTTTGTTTAAGTTACTAGTGTGTTTATGAAGAGGGACCTCTTGTCGGTCCCATGTTATTTCTCCATAAGCGACAGGAGGTACCTTTTCCAGGGCTGAACAATACTGAACATTGACTGCTTTATCGATTATTTTAAGTGTTTCATTCAATTATATCGGTTTTGTAATCGATTACAACTTGTAAAGGACAAAATCCGAAAATCGATCATATTGACCCAAACCACTAATTTCAACTGTACTGAAAAATTAACATCGCCGACAAGAGGTCCCTTTTTGCTTTCCGCCTCACAAGTGTAATGAGACCACAAATTATCCGAACAATTGCAACTAGATGATAAATTAACATTAGAAAAAGCAGTTGAAAAAATCATCCAAACGGAAACAGTAAAAGAACAAACTAAAGAAATCAGAGAAAAACTACTCGCTAGCAGAAAAATAGACAAAGTTACACAAATGAAGGACAAAAATAAAAATGCACAAGAAAATAGACCTGAAAGAGGCCAAAAAGCAACAAATAAGCACAAAAATGAAAAAAGAAATGTACTACATATGGAACTGTACCAGTACATAGATTTAAGTTGTGTCCATTCTACTATTATTACGTGTAAAAAAAAATTGTCAAATAAATAAATGCAAGTGATTCTAGTTCTAGCGAAGAAGAATCTAGTTCAAGCATTACAGAAATTAAAAATATCCAAAGCATTTCAAAACCCTAGTTGGTAAATATTAAAATTATGGATAAAAATGTACAATTTAAAGTTGACAGTGGTGCAGACAAAACTGTTATTACCACTAAAACTTACAAAAAGCTAGTAAAATGTGGAGAGGTCAAGTTGAAAAGTACAAATACGAGACTGATAAGACCTGGAGAGAGAAATGAATTAAAAGTTAAAGGATCCATCAAAATCCCAGTTAAATGGAACGAAAGAGAAACAATCGTAAAAATGTTTGTAGCAAAAATTCTTAAATTTAATGACAAAAACGAAAACAAAAATATCCAAGAAGTTAAAATCAATGAAGAACATTTAATAACCAAAGAAGAGGTTAAAGAAAAATTTCCTGAATTGTTTGAAGAATTAGGACAAGTTAAAAATTTCGAGTATGTTATTAAACTCAAAGAAGGAAATGAACCAGTAGCAGTCAAAGAGTAGTGTTTATGCTTTTAGAAACTGTCCAAGAAGAATTGAATGTTATGGTTAGAAAAGATGTTATAACTGAGATCAACGAAGCAACAGAATGGTGTTCACCTATAGTAGTAGTAACCAAAGGAAAAAGGGTTCGAATATGTACCGACAGAGTTAAACAAGTTTGTAGTATGAGAAAAATATCTAATTCCTACTGTAAAAGAAACCATTCAAAATTCTTGCTATTCTTTAAAACTACACTGTTCAAAAGGGTTCTGGCAGTCAAAAACAAAATAACTACAGTGAAATATTATATGGCACAGTGACCATGAATATCAAATATAAATAATAACAACAACAAAAACTCCACTGAGCCAAATATTCTGGCGCAGCTCATCTGTCTCTATAGCAGTTGTACACATAGGCTTTCATAGTAACCCAATTTCTTCCCTTGTATAGCTCTTTGTTCTCAATCCTAAACTTTTCCATTTCTTTCTTCTTTGGAGGAATTCTATTTTTAATATGATACTTGAAAAACTGGCGTAGCTTGCTTTTCTGCATTTGAGTCCATCTGACCCGTTTTATTTTTGGTTCTGTAATATCCTTTGTCGTAGAGTCATCTAAAATAAAAAGTGTATATGAGAAACGCATGCCAAATTAACATTATAGTCTGCCAAGAGAGAGTTGGGTTGGCTAAAGATTGTGAACAAAACAGCAAGAATGAATATCGACCTACCAGATGCCTCAATATTCTGTTTTAAAGACCCCAGGAACAATTTGAAAGCCGTTTGGACTTCAGGTGGTTTTAAGAAAGTTTTGTCGGGGTTAGGAAATAGTTTTCTGCTTTATTGATGTTGTAATTAGGATCTTTTAGGCTTCAGAATAAAAAATATTTGCGTCTAGAAGGAGAACACGAAATGGAAAGGAATTATTTGAATACAGGGTGCGCCAAAGTTCTGAATTTGATCGATTACGGCTGTATTTGAAATGGTGGAAAGATATTGTCTATAGATTATTTTCTTGGTTTTCAATTCTGAATAACCAGAAAATATGTACAATTATACAGGGTATTCCGTTTTCGTTGGCCGGGCATCAACTTCGTTATGTTAAATGGAACACCCTATATTTTTTTCCTTTATCGAGTCACCCATCTAATTATATTCATAACTCTATTAAGGTGGTAGGTACTTAAAATGAACCGCTTACGAAATAAAAGATTTTTTGACAAAAAGTGAGGTTTGCGGATAAGTTTTTGAGTACCTCTGATTTCATACACAAGAGAGTTTTCAAAATTCTGCTTATACTGTTATGCTGGGCATATTAAGGGCTAGTAGGTTAGAAACGTTATTAACATTAATCTTATACAGAGTGCTGAAAAAATTGAATTTATTTTTTCGCTAATAAAAAAGGCCGTAATTCAGTTTTTTCAAATGGGACGTACTAGTTTCAGTTCTGTCATCTAATGAAGTTTTAAATTATCTTTCCATTGATATATTTATTATTATAAAAATACAAACTTGCAAATTACAATAGAAGAGATTAAAAACAAACAAGGAAAAAATAGATATATACAGATATTTCTTCCTCGGATAAATATATTCCGAGGAGTAAAATATCATAGTAGGTATTTATCTTTAGAGGTTGCATAGATGGACTTTTTTTATGGAGCTATGTAAAGGATATAGTTTATCGCGACACTCCCACCACTGTTGATGACATGAAAAATAAGATCTGATGTGCCTTTGCATCCATTACTCCGCAGATGCTGCAAGAAATGCGTCATTCATTTAGGAAGAGGATTCAGATGTGTCTCGATCGAAATGGTGAACATTTTGAACATTTGTTAAAATAATTGTTTTTTTATTATGAGTAAATTCTTTATTACATACGTGCTGGTATTAATTTCAATTCTTTGTCCAACAATTCTAAGTAAAAAAATAATAATTCAATTCAATATTTCAGAAGACTAATAATTAATTATGGAAAACTGCTTGTACTACTACACAATTAATCTGATCCAGACAATTAACCTTAATATCTATGCAACACCTAAAGATAAATACCTACTATGATATATCAATGGAAAGATAATTTAATACTTCATTAGATGACAGAACTGAAAATAGTACGTCCCATTTGAAAAAATTGAATTACGGCCTTTTTTATTAGCGAAAAAATAAACTAAATTTTTTCAGCACTCTGTATAAGATTAATGTTAATAATGTTTCTACCCTACTAGCCCTTAATATGCCCAACATAACAGTATAATCAGAATTTTGAAAACTCTCTTGTGTATGAAATCAGAGGTACTCAAAAACTTATCCGCAAACCTCACTTTTTGTCAAAAAATATCTTTTATTTCGTAGGCGGTTCATTTTAAGTACCTACCACCTTAATAGAGTTATAAATATAATTATATGGGTGACTCGATAAAGAAAAAAAATATAGGGTGTTCCATTTAAAATAACGAAGTTGATGCCCGGCCAACGAAAACGGAATACCCTGTATAATTGTACATATTTTCTGGTTATTCAGAATTGAAAACCAAGAAAATAATCTATAGACAATATCTTTCCACCATTTCAAATACAGCCGTAATCGACCAAATTCAGAACTTTGGCGCACCCTGTATATAGTTTAATGAGAGGACTGCAAATGACGATTAGGTATTTTTACAATTAATTATTTTTTATTTATTTGCTTGACACTTTTTTTTACTTACTATGAAATTACCTACTTTCTATATTGTTGCCCTAATTTGAGCAT
Organism: Rutpela maculata; assembly: GCA_936432065.2. Classification (NCBI taxonomy): domain Eukaryota; kingdom Metazoa; phylum Arthropoda; class Insecta; order Coleoptera; family Cerambycidae; genus Rutpela; species Rutpela maculata. The sequence goes on along the minus strand of OW386292.2, from coordinate 123,752,714 downwards.
GCTAATATACTAGTTAGGTAAATCCTTTAAAACACTCATTATTGGAGAACCAATTCAAACAACTACTCTTCTTGCTAATACTGATGAAATATTGCCTATTATTCCTCTGAATGCAACCATCGTTTTCAGAATGAGATACAAAAATGATCAAAATGTGCTTTAAAGCAGTTATAAAATATACTAACCAGTTTCACTGCCATCGGGATCATCTTTGTAAGTTTTGCAATTAAACTTTCCTCCATCACTGACTGGGTTGGTGATCAAATTAGCAGCTTCATCATTATCTTGATCGGCACTCAAATTTTCAGTGGACTTGCTCGAACCAGCAAAATATTTCTGTTCTCGCACTGTTTCTTTTTCTTCTGTGTCAGAATCATCTGACACCGCATTGTCTGAAAACTCTATTTCGTCGAGAGTTTTTCCTTTATAATCATCTTTCCCTTTATTTATCGCAAGAAGTAATTTGGAAACTTTGGCTATTTGAGAGACATCCTGTGGTAATCTACAAGAAATAGAATAAGATAACAGATAGAATGACTAACAAAGACATAGTTGGAAAATAAAATGACTGATCGGGAACAATAATAGTATAAAGCTGATTTATGGTATAGATGTTTCTAATGGGCCTAGGAATGATAATACATCGAGTTCCCATGAATCCGCTGTGAGCTATCGTCGCCATCTTAAAAAAAAAATGGCTGAAAATCGTGGCTTCTGCACTTAAAAAAAATATATATATATATATCTGAGCTAATATTGGAGTTATCAAAATTTTACAAGAAAACTTTTTTGTTAATTTGCATCTTTTGATACATAACATAGCCCCACAAAAAAATTCGTGACTTGAAAACGCGGGGCAAGTTGAAACTCTTTGGTACGCCAATGGAATTAAGTGCTGCTATCTACTGGATATCATTTTCAGTTGGCAATTGCAATCAGCACTTCACCGTTGCTTAGATTAAATGTTCCTCATGTGGTTGTGGCAAATACTGGGCACAGTGGATGATTTAAAATTCTTTTACTTTAAGGTAAGAAAAGATCCAATTTTTTTCACCTGTATACTGCATATTGTGTAGCTGCTCTAAGTAATGATATTATCATAGTGTAATTTTTTTTTTCTGATTACATATACGACTAGAAATACCTAACCTAAATTTACGATTTCGAAGCACCCAATTCCAGGGGCGTATCAATTTATTTTTTCATGATATTTCAGGAGCGGCTTGAAAATGAGAAATTATAATAGAAAACCCGGTTCTCGTAAATATCAAGACTACAGTGAGGAAAAACTAAAGGAAGCTGTGGCAAGGTATAAGAGAGGAAATTTACGTGCACTTAGCGAGGAATATGGCATTCCTTTTGCAACTTTATACAGAAAGATCAAACGTATTCATAATAAAAAACCTGGTGGTCAAGTGGTATTGACGGGGGACGAGGAAAAAGATCTCGTAAAAGGAATAGGAATTGCTTCTGACTGGGGTTTCCCATTCGATACAGAAGATGTAAAAGACATCGTAAAGACTTACTTAGAACGTAAGGGTAAAATTGTACATCAATTTAAAAATAATCGACCAGGAGAAACATGGCTCGAAAAGTTTTTGAAAAGACATAAGAAACAACTGTCTAAGAGATTCTCACAGTCTATTAAACAAAGCCGTGCCAAAGTTGATCACATAATTATAAATCAATATTTTGACAATATAACAGAAACGTTTAAAGATGTGCTTCCAGAAGCTATTATCAATCACGACGAGACCAATTTTACAGACGATCCTGGCCGTGTAAAAGTTCTCGTTCGTAGAACATCTAAAAGAGCTGAAAAGGTTATGGATACCTACAAGTCGGCAACCTCTGTGATGTTCTCCTGTACCGCATCGGGTTTTTTACTGCCAGTGTATATTGTCTATAAAGCCGATCATTTATGGACTACCTGGTGTGAAAATGGACAGCCGATGCCCGATATAACTGCAGCTCTTCGGGTTGGTTCGACATGAATCTATTTGAGGAGTGGTTTCAGACCGTAATCCTACCATATTGTAAGAAACTGGCACCTGGTCCTAAAATAATTATTGGTGATAACTTAGCTAGTCACATATCATTAAACATAATAGCACAGTGCGAAGAGAATAATATTCGCTTCCTACTATTGCCACCAAACAGCACACACATGACGCAACCTTTAGACGTTAGTGTTTTTCGACCAGTCAAAGGGGCATGGAGAGCAGTCCTCAAAGAATGGAAAAAACAACAAGGGGAAAGGATATGTTTCCCTGACTACTAAAGCAAGCTTTAAATAAAATTGATGCAAGCAATACAAAAAATACAATATCCGGATTTAAGGCAACTGGTTTGGTACCGGTGGACCGAGATAAAATTTTAAATATATTACCCAAGACAGAAATAGTAAATGAGCAGCAGACCCATAATATGATGGAGTCATTAAAAGATGTTTTCGAAAAAACAAGATTTAATTCTGAGAAAGCACAGAGAATTAAAAAAAAGAAATTAAATATCGAAGCAGGTAGGAGCATATCACAAGAAGACCTGCAACTAGCAGGGACATCCACCGAACAAACGGAAAAAATTGTGAAGGTGAAAAAAACCAAGAAAGAAGCCTACTCTGCCTGAGAGCTCATCCGAGAGCAACATTGAAGAAAGAGATTTAACTATGGATAGTGATGATGACACAGAAACCTTTTCTGACATCGATCAGAATGAAAATGATAAAAATTGGAATAATGTCAATCGCTCTGCGATGACTATGTACTGATAAATATGAAAACTGAAAAAAACAATTATAAAAAATACGTTGCCAAGATAATAAATGTTGAAGAGGAACAAGTCTATTTATGTAAATTTTTAAGGCCAAGTAATAAACAATTTGGAGTTTATTTGTATCCACAAGTTGATGATATTTCCTTAATTGAAAGAAAAGAAATAGAGCAGAAAGTTGAGTTGCTAAGAAGAGGTCAGATAAGGATCTGGGATACACTATGAATTTATATTAAATTTTATTTTTTTTTACGAAGTTACTTATTTGCAAAAATTTATTTTATTATTATTTTATTTTTTAGTTGAAGAGATTTAGTTTTTACTGTTTAATAAAAATTTGCAATACTTTCTTAAATGTATTTTTTTTAAATAAATGCTGTTCATTCGCATTATGTTGTTTTATTAAAAAAATTACACAACCAGTAACTCATCCCTCATATATTTTTTCATTTTCTCTGTTTCAAGTAACCCCTTATGTGAGTATACTTGAAATATAATCAAAAGTTTACATTGTTTTCATCTAGCCCCATCGTGGGGCGAGATGAAACCAAAACGATTATATTTTTTTCCTCTAAACTAATTGACGCATATTTTTTTTTAAATACCATAGGTTATCTTCCTCATATACCAAAGTAATGCAAAATATTTTTTGTTTCCGCAAAATGACTTTTATATCCTAGATACAGCCGTCAATTGTTGAAAATGTTGATCAAGTCACCCCGCTTTACGGTACCCCTTAAATCATTGTGCAGAGCCAAAAATATCCTTTAAATATGGGGTTCGGATTCAGCGTCGAAAAATGCATAGAAATACCATGGTCAGTTATCCAGATCACGCCTTTTTTTTGTGGGGCTATGTTATGTATCAAAAGATGCAAATTAATAAAAAAGTTTTCTTGTAAAAGGAAAGGAGTATAAATGGGCACTTTGCAACCCTCGTGCTCTCATTTGTTATTGCCAAGGGCGTAACAACCCCGTTGAAGGGGTTGGTACGCTTTCTATACCCTTCCGGACATAGATCTGCGTCATGAAAGCTTCTATCTTACAAGCTCTTGAGAATGCAAGGAAGACACGGTGGAGAGTGAACACAGCCAAAGAACAAACCCCTAGAGGGATGAAAACTACCCTCTGCTGGACGGGGGGGTGAAGGAAGATGTGGGAGAACAAATTTTTCTTGTCTTTGCTGTGCAATGGTCGCAGTGCACTGTGCAGAACCCCCCCCCCCTCTATCCCTCGTTATAAAATCAATTTAATCTAGTACAATGCATTATTCTGAACAAAAAATGAAGAATAGATTTTTTTGATTTGGGAATCCGTTTTACAAATAAAAATTAGTTTTGGTTGAAAAAATTGTATTTTTGACAGCCACTATCTCAAACACCTTTGTACCCACTACAATGCAATCTTGTACAAAGGGGTTTCTAAAGGTGCTGATTAAGAATACCTTAGTATTTTTTTCTAAAAAAATCCCTAATACTTTTTTTGAAAAATCAGCTTTTGAAACCCCCTTAAAATCGCACGCTACTGACATATATCACATATTACCAAGTTCAAAGAATCACCTTATCGATCTTTTCTTACCACCAAAATTTGAAGTTAATCAAGCATCAATTAACGGGTATACAGGGGTGTTGGTCACACTGTATTTGTGACATCTATATAAGTTACCCCAAACCAGATTAATTTTATCCTGGAAGAATTGAGAGCAAGAAAAAAGATCCATGAGATAGGTGAGTTCTTATGGCGCCATCGTGGAATTATAATTTGTTTTAGCATTTTGTGTGGTATTTTCTACCAATTTACAACCTTACCCACTCAAAAGAAATTATAAGCAACTTTTTCAAGTGGAATTTTGTTAAAAATGAAAACTGAAGGTAGCTTAACTCTTAAACTAAAGGAAATATTCATAATTTTGAAATTATTTAGCACCCTGTATAAAAATAAATAAATTTCCCTAACACAAATCGTATTTCCTTAACTAGCATATTTGTTTGTAAAGAGTGGCTTTTCGTTAAGAAATTAGAATTTAGGTTGTTTTGTGGTATAGGTAACTCCATCTGAGGTGATATTTACTTTTTCTCTATTTATTAGAGTAAGCAACGACATTCAGAAAGTTAACCTCGAAAAACATACCTGCCGTAATCCTCCTGGGTGTCCATTACGTGTCCCATATGTTTTGCAAACTGCTCCATTTCGTCCTCGCCAATATTCATTATTTGTAAAACAGTTGCTATTTGCTCTCGAAGCCTATTAGAAGTGAATAATTCCTTATTATTCACACCAGACCCATCGGCTAATTTTCTCAAAACACGGCGTCCATTCAACCACCGATCTTCGGTTTCTGGATTCGCAAAGAGGTAGTCATTTGTATCAGGAACACATTTTTGCCGAATGCTCAACATGACATCAATAAGAAAGCAAATCTTTTTAGGGAAGAGTATAGTTCTATCTCCGGCCACAACGTGTTTAAAGATTTCTGATAACATTTTCTCACTTTCTGATAACGATTCCAGTTGTTGGTCAGATGGAGACTCTGCGAGATAAGTCTTGAGATTCAAAAATTGGATTTCCCCTATACATTTTCGGTTGAGCAGTAACGTTAAGGCTAGTACGCATTCCGATAACTTTCTATATTCACCTTGTTCGTTTTCGTTCTTATTTATATTCTCGCAAGCGTCGCTAGCCTCTTTCATAACAAATTCTTGGAAACATTTAACGTCACTAATGAGGGAAGACAATTTTGGCTTCTCCCAACGTTTCTCGACTTTCAATGTCAAACTGTACATTTCCGTATTCCAGTGATGTTCTATTAGTGTCTTGAACCGCTCGATGCTTTTCAAAGATTCTTCGGGCTGATCACACAAAAGAAAGCGATCTTTGTTGCTGATTAGCTTCATAGCTATGTCACAAATTTGCTTTAATCTAATGCCCATGTGTAGGGGTAAGTTTCTTGCTAGGAAAGATCGACTATGATCGTCATATCCGCTGATGATTTTAGTTGCGGCTAGGATACCATCGAAAAATTCTGGCTTGAGGATATCGACGAACCGTAGAGCTCTGTTTGTTTTTCTTAAAACTAGTAGAAGCCTTCCCAGTTCTCTGATTTTATTCGATACAGTGGCTTTCACGTTCAATCCTGTAAGTTTCGTTAATTCACTTTCACCGAAACTGCATATTAAAACATCCCCCATGACGACTTTCGATATTTCATCGAATCTCAAGCTCTCAAACACTTCTTTTCTCAATCTCAGAGAATCGTAAAATTCTTTGTTTACGCCGGAACACGCAGCGAATGCCTGTGTTTCCGACAGATGATATATTCTTTTAGAAGGATTTACTTGTTTTTCGTTCCCATAGCAATTTTTCCTGTGTCTTCCCAAGTAACGCTTCTTGAAAAATCCCAGGCAATAATCACAGGCTATGTAGTTTTCACTAATACTGTCATTCTCAATGAGTTCTCTTGGTCTTCTTATTGGTCGTATGGTATAAGTTTGAGTATTAAGGATGTAATTCCCTCTTCTTCGGATGACAGTTAGTAACCTTTTTCTTTCGGGGTCTTGAACTGGCAAAGATGTAACTTCTTGGACAGCGCCTTCGTTGTTGTGATGTCTCAGGAGGTGTCTAGAAAAATGATTGACTTCTTTACAACAATAAGGACACATGTTCTTCTTCTTCCGTGAACTCACGTCCTCTAAGTAATCTAGATTTGGGGTACGATCCTGAAAAAAGAACAAAATTCAGTGGTATTTGCAGGTGACATTACTCTAAAACTCCAAAATGTTAGTCTCTATGTGTTAATTATTAACGGAAGCTGAAATATTTTATCTTCACTACCATATTTTAAGTCTTTCCCTAAAATGATATGAAGAAATATGGCTAATCTCTTCGCTGAAATATGAATGGAGTTTTCTAAAATAATATTTGATTTAAGTAGAAGAGGCAGACACTGAATATCGAAAAAATTAAATTTTCTCTTTATCAGTTTTGATTATTAATCTCATTGAAATATGTCACGTTTGGAATCAAATTGAATTTGAAGCATAGTCCACTCAAATTAGGAAAATAGTGGAGAAAAATTCTGAACAGCAGTTTCTCTGCATAGGAAGTAAGTATTCAACTTTTAGAACAAGGTTTTGCTTATGGGCAGAAAAAAAAAGAAATGATTTTTGAGAAATATACATATATATACGTCTTTTCGTGTTTTTTTTTCATTTAGACGTATATATCTCGAAAAGTACGCGTTTTTAAGGCTAAACGAACATAGGTAAACATGTTCAGAATACGACTTCCTACAAAAAAGGTTCTATACATTTTTTGGATTATCCCATTGGCTTTTTTGGAAAAGCGACTTAAAAAATATACGTGTTTTTTTCGTGTATTTTTTATTTTGAATACAAATATCTCGAAAAGTGCGCGATTTTAGGGCCAAATAAACATAAGTAAACTTGTTCAGAATGAGATTTCCTGCAAAAAAGCTCCTATACATTTTTTCCGATTATCCTATTGGTTTTTCCGGAAAAGCTTCTTGAAGAATATATATTTGCTTTTTCGTTTTTTTTTTATAATATATAGCAACTTTTTTTGTAGGAAATCACATTCTGAACAAGTTTAGTAATGTTCATTAACCTTAAAAATGCGTACTTTCCGAGATATATACGACCAAATGAAAAAAAAAAAAAAATTATGAAAAAGCAAGTATATATATTCTTCAAGAAGCTTTTCCTGAAAAACCAATGGGATCATCAAAAAATGTATAAGAGCTTTTTTGTAGAAAATCTCAATCTAAATAAGTCTACTTATGTTCATTTAGCCCTAAAACCGCGTCCTTTTCGAGATATTTGCATTCAAAATAAAAAAAAAAACACGAAAAAACATAAATATATTTTTCAACTCGCTTTTCCGGAAAAACCAATGGGATAATCGGGAAAATGTATAGAACCTCTTTTGTAATAAATCGTATTCTGAACACGTTTACCTATTTTCGTTTAGCCTTAAAAACGTGTGCTTTTCGAGATATGAAAGTTTAAATGAAAAAAAAAGTAAGTATATATATTCTTCAAGAAGCTTTTCCTGAAAAACCAATGGGATCATCGAAAAATGTATAAGAGCTTTTTTGTAGAAAATCTCAATCTAAATAACCCAAGGCAGGCGCGCAGCCAGGGGGGGGCCATGGGGCCCGCGCCCCCCCCCCCAAGCCGTCTTCCATGAACCAAAAAATAAAGAAGCATAATCACTATTATTAGTACAAATAGTCCCTTCAAATTAGGAAATATTTAAGAATATTTTCCCACAATTATGAGACCTGTAAAAAGTTAAGTATTTGGGTTGTCTAAACATGATTTTTACCCCTCCAGTTCTAGAAAAGGGTGGCTTTTGAGAAATATATACATATATATGAATTTTAGCGTTTTTTCGTCTTTTTCTCTATATTGAGGAAAAACTATGCATTTTGGTGAAAAATATCAAGAGAGCAAAGTAGTAGAGCATAACATTTACTATAAATTTTGTCTCTACTTTTTTTTTTCGAATTCCGCTTAGTTTCGCCGCTAGAGGGCGCGAAAGAAATAAATATACATATAGACTTTTGCCTTTTTTCAAATTTTGAGCCAAAATTATGCATTTTTATGAAAAATTACATGAGATCAAAGTTGTAAAACATAAAATTCACTATCTTTAGTTAGTTCTTTAGTTCTAGTTTTCTTTTTTTCAATAAAAATATATTTATTTTATGTTCTACTACTTTGATCTCACGTAATTTTTCATAAAAATGCATAATTTTGGCTCAAAATCTAAAAAAGGCGCAAAAGTTCATATGTATATTTATTTCTTTCGTGCCCTCTAGCGGCGAAACTAAGCGGAATTCGAAAAAAAAAAAATGGGAGAGGTAGAACTTATAGGAAATTGTATGCTCTACAACTTTGCTCTCTTAATATTTTTCACCAAAATGCATAGTTTTTCCTCAAAATAGAGAAAAATACGAAAAACCGCTAAAATTCATACATATGGATATATTTCTGATAACCATGATTAGACAACCCAAATACTTCACTTCTTACAGGTCTCATAACTGTGGGAAGATTTTGCATAAAACAGCATTATTTTGACTAATTTGAAGGGACTAAAAGCAGTATCCAAATATCTCTTGAAATTAATATTTTGTAATTAATGCTAATATTTCTAGTAGAGGAATCTATACACATCCGTTTTCAACCTTTTTCTGAAAAGTTTTCCTCAGCCTCTGGGGAGGCCGGTTCTATTGCCCCCCCCCCCCCCCAGATGAATTTTCTGGCTGCGTCACTGACCCAAGGAACAATTTAAAAGTCATTTGGACTTGAGGAGGTTTTAAGAAAGGTTTGTCAAGGTTAGGAAATAGTCATGTGCTTTATTGATGTTGTAGTTAAGGCCTTTTAGGCTTCAAGTATGCTTGCTCTTAATAGTAAGTTTTAAAGCATTCTGTAAGACCTAATTATAAAGCTAATTTGCTTCTAGGATAATATGTATTTGTAATGGATTTATCATAACCTACATAAAACTCTCCATAAAGCTAATTAGTTTTATGAACGTCTTAAATTCCATTTAGATTTAAAGAGGCTTTAAATTATTCTTTATTGTTTTAACATATTTGCAATAAATGCATTTTAAATCCTTTTTAAAACTAGACATTTTCAATGCCTATTAGTACTTATTAAAGTCCATTACAAAATTAGACTCTTAAAACATCCTTGATAAATATTGTGATGAAACCGTTATGAAGAAAAAAAGCCCTCTATAAATCTAAAAGGCAAATTTTAATTCCATAAAACACTTTCCAAAACCTCAATAAAACATTTATTATAAAAATAATAAACAATATGTCTGCCTGAAATGTCGTTGATGCATGTGTGTGTGTGTGTGTTAATTAAAAGCATTTCACGACTTACTGATGTGTAATTAAGTCTTTTTTGGAAAGGTGGAAGAAAATAAAAAAGAGTGGCCATTTTAAAAGGATTGTTAAAACACACACACACATACAAATTATTTTGAGGTTAAGTTTTAAGTTTTTTGTATCAAATGTCAACGTCCCAAACGTTCTATTACAGCTTTTATCAAGTCCATGTGATCTTCGCCAAGTGCATTTGCATTTTTGTAAGGAAGGGATTATTTGTGATAGTATACAAAAAGACTAAAAGGGCTTCATTTAGAGTAAATGTTCTAGGTCATTACCACTATTATAATATATACTTTAATGAGAAGACCAGTGTTGCCAGATCAAAATTTTAAAAGTTATCAGACGACGCTTTAAAAAGTTACTAAATCTTACTAAAATTTCACTAGATTTGATCTTTAATTTTCAAAAGTTGCAGTGTCTGTAGGCAGTGATGCAAAATTTCAAATTTCATTTTGAATGTTTCAATTTCAATTTGAAATTTCTGAAAGTTTCAACGTATCCTCATAAATTTCTGAAATATCTGAATTTTATGAAAGTTTCAGATTAATCTGAAAATTACAATATTTTTGAAACTTTCATGAAAGTTTCAACCGCAACATCTGTATTTCCATTACGACAAACGAAATTAGAATTTCGCGCGCCTTTTTAGATTGTTTTCAACCAATAGGCTTTAAAGTCTGGTTTTGACGTTTATTTTGGAGGTTAGGTTAGCTAAAAATCGCGGGAAAGTGAAGAAACGCCGTTAAGGATAGTATTTTGCAGGGTGAGAGGGAAATATGCGTTTATTTTAGGTTTATTATAAATATTTAAAAAATCATTGCAACCTTATACAGTCTTTATCATAAATTTTATATAAAGTTAAATGCCATACTCTAATAATGAAATTAGGAACTATATTTTCATTGACAAACTATAATATTCAAGTACAACAGAAATATATATAGTTGTATTCGTTAGAATAAGAACAATTATTTAAAACGGCTTTAAAGATTATACTATGTTTGGACTTTTTAATTACTTATAATAAACAGAAAATAAACGCAATTTCCCTCTCACTCTGCAAAATCCTATCCTTAAAAGTGTTAAAAGTTAAAACCCATAATAATCAACAAAATGAAACCAAAAAGGAAAGTGAAGTGAAAAAATATTTTTCGTATTCCCAAAATAATAACAATGTGCCTTGTCGATTTTGTAATAAAACATGTTTCAAAGGTGGGATTTATTAGTCATTATCTCTCGGAAGTTTAAAACATTACGAATGTTACACAGAACTTAAGTTTCATCATTTCATGAAATATTTCAATGAAATTTCACTTAACTTTCATAATACAGGAAATTATTCATTTAAATTTCATAAAGTGAAAGTTTCATTGAAATTTCACGAAAGTTTCATGATACTTATGTTTAAATTTATATTTCAAAAATTTCAGATGAATTTCGAAACTGTAGCGGAAATGTCATTGAAATTTCACAAATTTTTAGTTTCATAAAATATTGCATCACTGGTTACGAATGTTATACAGAACTTAAATTTCTTCATTTCATGAAATATTTCAATGGAATTTCACTTAACTTTCATAATATTAGGAAATTATTCATTTAAATTTCATAAAGTGAAAGTTTCATTGAAATTTCACGAAACTTTCGTGATACTTATGTTTAAATTTATATTTCAGAGATTTCATAAATTTCAGATGGATTTCGAAACTTTCACAAAAATGTCATTGAAATTTCACAAATTTTAAGTTTCATGAAATTTTGCATCACTGTCTGTAGGACACGTAATTTTCTTGAGCTCTCTGAGTACAGCATAGCTTTGAGCATCCTCTATCTGATTATTTCGTTGCCAGATTTCGTACTCTGTATTGTATTAAATGGTTTGTAACTAGAAAGTACTGTTTCTCTACGAGATGCTAGAGGGCAACGAGCCCAGGTTATTCGATTGTAGCGATTCACGGTCAATACACTATACAGTTACCTCAATTAGCAGCTTTTAGGCGAGAGAGACGCGTGGAGCGGGGAATCGAATGAAAAATATTCTGTTAGGGTCTACAGCCTACGTCAGCTGTAGACACTACAGGCATCTTTGTCTGTGTCTTTTGCACGGAAATCAGATATGTCTGTCTCTTTCATTCGATTCCCCGCTCCGCGCGTCTCTCTCGTCTAAGAGCTGCTGATCGAGGTAACCGTAGAGTTTATTGACCGTGGTAGCGATTAACGTGAACAGTTTTGTATTAAATGGATCGCAACTCGAATTTAATGTTTGTCTACCTACCAGTAGAGGGCAATAAATTGGATGATTAAAAAATCATTAAAAATAGGCATTTTCATAAAAGTTTTCACTAAATCACTAGATTTAAAGAAAATCACCAGATCTAGTGAAATTTCACTAGACCTGGCAACACTGGAGAGGACTGTAAAATGACAATTAGGTTTTTAGTTAGCCGGCCATGTTTTTCTTGTTATATAAAAATATTCAAGGTCAATCTCACAATTATAATTATCACTTTTTCGTCAGCAAATTAAGGTAGAATTACATGAAACGACTGAAAATTACCGTGGGAACCGGACGCAGCCCACTTTTTTAAATTTGCTGATTACGTGTGTCTATGCAAATTTTGTATGGATATTAAAATCATTATTATTTCTGAGGGGCTCTTGTTTTTTGGGCCTTTCTTATGTAGTTTTAACGATAAACTGACGTTGGTTTTAATTTTTTTGTCATACCTGATGGCTTTTTATTACCTTTTAAATTGGCCTTAGAGAGGTTATAGTGCTCTACGCTTTATACATTTCAAATTCCATTTTATCTTCAATAAGTCTGATGGTGTGTTTGCTTAAATCAGTTTAGAAAAAATAAATGCATATAGCAATAGCTTCTCAGTTCTAATATGGACTTATAAGAGTTTTAAAAACCAGTTTTAAGGTAGCCTTCTAGGTGTTTTCTAGAAATGCAGGAAGTTAATAGAAAAGCTTCCGACAGCTTTAAAATAGGTTTTAAGAAAGGTTTTAAAACGGCCCAAACAAGGTTGTCAAGAGCAGCACTATGCCTCACTAAGGAGTTTTATGATGGAATTTAAAAAGGCATTAACAACCTTCATAAGGGTGGGCCCTTTTAGTCTACAAGTTGCTTTATGATGGTATTAAGGATATTGTTACAGCAAAATAGATTTTTCAAGGCATTTTATAAATAGTTTTATAGCACCCTTGAAACTAAAATTGTTCCTTGAGTAAGTCTATTTATGTTTATTTAGCCCTAAAATCGCGTCCTTTTCGAGATATTTGCATTCAAAAAAAAAAAAACACGAAAAAACATAAATATATTTTTCAACTCGCTTTTCTAGAAAAACCAATGGGATAATCGGGAAAATGTATAGAACCTTTTTTGTAAGAAATCGTATTCTGAACACGTTTACCTATTTTCGTTTAGCCTTAAAAACGTGTCCTTTTCGAGATATGAAAGTTTAAATAAAAAAAAAACACGAAAAAACGTATATATATGTATATATCTCAAAAATCATATCTTTTTTTTCTGCGCATAAGCAAAAAATTGTTCTAAAAGTACTTACTATCTATGCAAAGAAACTTCTGTTCAAAATCTATCTTTAAAACAGTGTTTTTTTTTTCCTAATTTGAGTGGACTAACAGTGCAATTTTATATTCAGGATAGAACTTGATGCATTCAGCGTGTATTTGTTAGTAGGCCAAAAGTCGCTCATTTTCTAGCCCTCGAATTTTGTTTCAAACTAAGTGCTAAATTATTGTTAATAATGAGAACGTCCTGAATAAAAAATTTCAAGATGAGCATATGTTTGGTTTTTGAGATATGAGGGATTGAATTTGTGATATGCGTGATGCTATCAAAAAATACACAACCCCACAAAAAATTAATACTCATCAGCTATGGCAGGGCAATCATGACATTATTAGTATTCTTCGACACAGAATTCATATCTAGTATCAACGAATCCGTATATCTATTGATTAATTCAGAAGGGCCAAGAACATCCCCCTATATAAAAATGAAAATAGGGAAAAAAATATGCTGTTGTGTTATAGAGCTTCCATGAACAGAAATATAGTATAAGTCTATTGGCTGAATGCATGAACGAAGGTGGTGACTAGGGCTTACACAAAGTAATTGAGACACATCCTTAAGTGAAAACTACCCCAATATTATACAAAACTGCATAAAGTTCCAATAATTGGCGAAAAAGTTTGAACCCTCTAAGCTTTATTAATAGGAATGAACCATAAATCTGTTGTGACCTAGTACATGAAAACAATCCACTACAGGGTAAAAAACTACCCTTAACATGAGTCAGGGAAAAAACAGTGAATGTACCAGATATCGCATTTTGATTGCAGTAGGTATGAATGTGGGATGATAAATAGAATTTTTGTAACTATTTTATGACACACCTACGATGGGTAAGAGAATGAGACGAAAACTTTTTGGTGGGTTTTCACCTCCTGACCCCCGTCGGGATCATTTGGGGGATGAAAAGGAATCAAGAGGTCCTGACATAAGAGAAAAGCATTCTTGGAAACCGCTACATCAGTATTTTTTTATGTAATTCAGTGATTACGAAATTGCTCCGATATTCATCCCTTCACACCCTTACCCTCTCATAAAATCGACTGAGAGTGAAAACGGACTATGGTGCTCGGGAAAGGGATACTTACTTTATGTCAGAATTTTTTTTCATACAATATAATTATCGCAAAATTGCTCAAATTACCACCCTCTAACCCCTGTGAATTTCTCTAGAGCGATGAGAAAGAATCACGAGGCCATGACATTCCTAAAGAGCACTCTTGAAAACCCTTGCTACAGGAATTTCGCTAATGTGATACAGCAATTGCGATGTCTCTGATATTCACCCCCTCGCACATTCACTTTCTTACAAAATTCACTTGAAGTTTGAAAACAGACCATTAAGATATTAATTTTATAGTGAGTGCTCTTTATTATTCATGGGACAGAATTTACTTTAATGTAATATTCTCACAGAGAGATCGCTTATATAAATGTGCGTTGTTTTCTCACTCCTTCATAGTTGTGTAAAAAAAACTATTGTGGGAATATTGGTTATCATTCCAGATCCACACATACTGCAATCAAAATGCAATATCTGGTACATTCACGGACTCAAGTTCATAATTCAAGATGAGGAATAGTTTGCACCCTGTGATGCTGTGATGGGTTGCTTTCGTGAACTAGGTCCTAACAGATTTATGATTCATTCCTATTAATAAAGCTTAGAGGGTTCAAGCTTTTTTGCCAGTTATTGGAGCTTTCATGCAGTTTTGCATAATAAGTTTTCACTCTCTTAAGGGTGTGTCTCAATTACTTTGTGTAAGACCTGGTCAACCCCTTCTGTCATGCATTCAACCAATAGACATACTATATTTCTGTACATGGAAGCTCTATAACTCAACAGCATCATTTTTCCCCTATTTTCATCCTTATATAAGGGATGTTTTTGGCCTATTTGAATTAATCAATAGATATACGGATTCGGCGATATTAGATATGAATTCTGCATCGAGAAATACTAAGAACATCTTGATTGCCGTAAATTAAAGTTATGTTCTCATACCAATTTTACCTTTTTGTCACTTCCTTACTTCAAAGACGATGCATTGAAAAACAAACATGTTTTCAAATACAATTATAAGCTGAATGATTTTTTAATAAAATTCAATAACTATGTCGAAGGGCAAGTGAAACTCTTAGATATAACCAGTAAAAAAGAAATTGGTGATAGAGAATCTAAGACTCATCTGATTGTAAATTCTATATGGCAGCTCCAAAACAAATAAAAAGCCTAAAGTTTATTGTAGTGGATAATTATGCTAATACCAAAATACTCGAGGACAAGACAACTGATAACACTATCGTTGATTTGATATGTAATGAGGAATGTGACGCCGAAATAGCTTCTGTAAATGAAGACAATTTTTTATACCCACGTCTTTTGCAGATTTCAGTTATGTAAGAAAATCTGATGATTTACTCATAATTCATCAAAATGTTCAATGTTTAGCAAATAAAACACTACAAATAGGGCACTTTATGAAGGAGACTTCTTGAGATATAATATTGAGTGAACACTGGATGTCAGAAGATGAAATTCATTTAATACATTTTGATAGTTTTAAATTATGTGCCTCCTACTGCCTTGAGAAGCATGGCGGCGTTGCAATTTTTTGTAGAACAAATTTAAAAACTAAAGTTCTAGACTATAAGAATCTCTCCGTATCTAATGTGTTTCAGTGCTGTGGAATAAAAATTATTGGCACTAATATAAATGTAATAGCTGTTTATCGTCCACCGAATAGTGATACTTTTCTTTTTTTAAATAATTTCAATAACCTTCTAGATTCTTTCTTGCATAGTAATAAGTTTTTGTTGATAGGTGGAGATTTTAATATTGACTTTAAGGTGAACTCTACCCTACTTCATGACCTAACATTTACTTTAAATTGTAACAATATGTACACAACAATTCATGAGTCCACTAGGGTGACACCCTTCTCCAGTAAATGTATTGATAACATAATAGTAAGTGACAAGGATAAAGTGTTTGAAGCAGATATTATAAAGAGTAACCCATCAGATCACTATGCACAAAATGCCATTGTAATAGGAGCAGTGTCAAATGTTGAGGAAAGCATTAAATTTAAACGCTTTTTTAGTGAAAACAACATCAACAATTTCTGTCATTTACTAAAGAATACTTGCTGGGCAGAGGTTTATGCAATCCCAAATTGCAATATAGCTTTTAAAACTAATTATTTTCACTTTGAAACATGCTTTCCAAGAAAAATTACCTGTTCAGTACCAATTTCTAATCAGAAAATAATTGAAGCTAAAAAACAAGTATCACTTTTTGCAGACCTTAGTAGAAAATACCCACTGTTTAGAGACAGTTTTAAGGCAGCAAATAACGAATACAGACATATTTTATCAGATTTTTTAAAGACCGTAATGACAAGTTGGTTATGTCCTCAAAAAATAAGAGCAGGACTATGTGGAACATACTAAATAATACTCTAGGAAAATAAAAAAAAAATAATAAAACCAGTATACAAATAAAAGAAAATGACAAGCTTTTAAATAACAGTGAACTAACAGAAAAATTCAATACTTTTTTTATAAATGCTCCCAAGTTTGTTACCTCTAACTTACCTCCATATACTGACTTCCACTTTATAGATAAATGTTTGGAAGTTTCGAATCACTCATTATTTCTTCGGGCCCTTTCCGAGGAGGACACTTTAGATTTAATAAAAAAATTGAAAAACTCCAACTCTTCGGGACACGATGAAATATCAAATATATTATTAAAACGTATTACTACTTATATCATTAAACCTTTAACCTATCTGATAAATTTGTCACTTGAGCAGGGAATACATCCATCGGATTTAAAATTGTCAAAAGTTATTCCGTTGTTTAAAAAAGGCGACCCAAACTTGTTTGAGAATTATAGGGGGATTAGCCTTTCTCCTAGTATGTCAAAAGTTTTTGAATCTGCAGTAAACTCTCAGCTAATAAGCTTTTTAATGACGCATAATAAGCTTTCTTCCAGTCAACATGGTTTTACAAAAGAAAAAGCATAGGCACTGCTTTAAGTGATTTTGTAAATGGCATTGTAACGTCCATGGACAAAGGACAAATAGCTCTGGGACTCTTTATAGATTTTTCAAGGGCTTTTAACTGTGTAGATCATTCTAGATTATTGACAAAACTTGAGAAATATGCTCATGATTGGTTTGCATCATATCTTGCGAAAAGAAATCAACAGGTCTGTATTGAGGATGTTGTATCTGACTTGCAGACTGTCAGCGTTGGAGTACCTCAAGGGTCTATATTGGGGCCCACACTTTTTATTATTTATATCAATAATATGCTGAATTTTATTCAAAATCCATCATGTTTGACAGTTTCGTATGCTGATGATATGAACATTTTAATAAAATATAATACCCTAGCTGATGCTGAAGACTGTGCAAAAACTATATATGATCAGTGATGCAAAATTTCAAATTTCATTTTGAATGTTTCAATTTCAATTTGAAATTTCTGAAAGTTTCAATGTACCCTCATAAATTTCTGAAATATCTGAATTTTATGAAAGTTTCAGAATAATCGGAAAATTACAATGTTTATGAAACTTTCATGAAAGTTTCAGCCGCAGAATCTGTATTTCCGTTATGTCAAACAAAATTTGAATTTCGCGCGCCTTTTTAGCTTGTTTTCAACCAATAAGGATTAAAGTTTGGTTTTGATATTTATTTAGGTTAGCTAAAAGCACGGTCATTAAACTATAACGGTTACCTCATCCAGTAGCTTCTAGACGAAGGAGCGTGCGGGGGGGGGGGGGGGAACTTGGGTCTAGCGCATACGTCATGTAGCCACCGATATCTTTGTCTCTATCTTTTTCATGGGAATAGGATATCTGTCTCTCTTGCACGCTTTATTTGTTTAATTATTCAGATCAAGGTCAAAGTCTAGGTAGATCCAGAGCCGGCACTAGTTGCCGCGTGTTGTGTTTTCAATTTGTCTGGCATACTAAAACGACAGTGTGTTTATTTTTATATTGTTTGTCGCACGTCGCACTGTCACTGTCCGGTGTAATAAACTAGTTTGTTGTCGTCCCAGTGTATACTATTCGTTTATATCAGTGTTTATTAATTGAGTGACTAGCAAAATGTCTATTGCCGGCCCTGGCTGGGTCTAGAGGCTACATCATTTTCGGTTACCCCCCCCGCTCGCTCCTTCGTCTAAAAGCTGCTGGATGATGCAACCGTATAGTTTACTGACCGTGAGCTAAAAGTCGCGGGAAAGAGAAGAAACGCCGTTAAAAGTATTAAAAGTTAAAACCCATAATAATCAACAAAATGAAACCAAAAAGTGCTACTTGGAAATATTTTTCGTAATAATAACAATGTGACTTGTCGATTTTGTAATAAAACATTTATCAAAAATGGGATTTATTAGTCATTGTCATCAGGGCTGTAGCTAGAAAGTGCTTTCAGGGCGGGCAAACAATTTTTCAGGACGGGCCCGTAAAAAAAGTCCGAAAATTTTTTTTATGAGCGGGGGATACAAAAAAAATTTAATCCAAAAAAAACTTTTTAATCCGAAAAATTTAGACACTTTTTACCCAATCTCTTTCAAAATATTAAAAAGACAGCTAAAATTGCCCCCATTACGATCACCGTAAGTCGGGCGAAACTTATTCCAGGACGGGCATTGCCCGTCCTGGCCCCCCCCTAGCTACAGACCTGATTGTCATTATCTCTCGGAAGTTTAAAACATTACGAATGTTACACAGAACTTAAGTTTCATCATTTCATGAAATATTGCAATGAAATTTCACTTAACTTCCATAATATTAGGAAATTATTTATTTAAATTTTATAAAAAGAAAGTTTCATTGAAATTTCACGAAAGTTTCATGATACTTATGTTTAATTTTATATTTCAAAAATTTCATAAATTTCAGATGAATTTCGAAACTTTCACAAAAATGTTATTGAAATTTCACAAATTTTAAGTTTCATGAAATGTTGCATCACTGTATATGATAAAGTAATTTAGTGGACTGAAAATAATAAACTGTGTATTAACCAAAGTAAAACAACCTGTATTCTCTTTAGAACATTGCAGTCTAATATTGTCTTTAACACTAATATCCTTTTATCTCCTACTACAAGCATGAAGTATGCCAATGAATCGAAAATGCTTGGTTTGAAAATTGACTGTAGCATTAAATGGTCTAATCACATTCATGATATGTGTGGAAAACTGTCAAAGATGTGTTATGCCTTGGCGATAACATCTAAACAATGTAGCCTATCAATAAGTAAGACAGTTGTATTTTGCTTCTTTTCATTCTTGCATAAAGTACGGTATAGTGCATTGGGGTTCCTCATCCGAGGCAAATAGAGTTTTTTTACTGCAAAGAAAGGGCAATACGTATAATAGCCAATCTTGAATATAATACTTCCTGCAGAGAAGCCTTTAAAAGCTTAAACATTCTTACCTTGAACTCTATTTACATTTATGAGTTGTCATGTGTTGTTTACAAAAACAGAATCAAATTTAACGAGATTAGAACTGATCATCCATATAGCATTAGGAAAAAAGGACACAGAATGGCTTTATACCAAAAAAGCCTTTTATTCATGGGTTGTAAATTTTTTAACTGTTTGCCTGAGCATATTAAATCTATGACAACATTTTTTAAGTTTAAAAATTACTTTTGTTGGACATAAACAGCTATAATGTTGACGAATTTTTACAAAATGTGTGACTACTTTTCTCTAGTTTTTTTTATTATTTGTGAATTATACCCTATAATATTTTCAATTGCTCACTGTTCACATGTTTTTTGTGTGTATATGTTTTTACAATGTTATTTGTGATATTTTTCTTTATATTTCTACCGACAATATTTCTTAACTGCGCTTTGTACAATTTCTGAAATTAATAAATATTATTACCATTATTATTATTATTATTGTTCTGTCAAAGCTGATGAGTATTCATTTTTTGTGGGGCTGTGTATCACGTATATCACAACTTCAATCCCTCATATCTCAAAAACCAAACATATGCTCATCTTGAAATGTTGTATTCAGGATGTTCTCATTATTAACAATAATTTAGCACTTAGTTTGAAACAAAATTCGAGGTCTAGAAAATGGGTGATCATTGGGGTCACTCTTTGTCCTAACTTTTGATTTAAAATTGATAAACATGTAATTACATACTCTAAATATTGCTTAGTGCTGAAATGTGAATCAGTATCTATTAGAACATCAGACCAGTATATTATTAGAGAATGCTATATACTATTTACTTTTTCTATGACTACTCAACAGGAAGTTGTAATTTTCGGTAAGTTTGCCAAAAATAATTACTGTGAGAATTTTGCATAATGTTTATATAAAAAATAATTAATAAAACTACACACAAAAAAAGCATTCTTGTTTTGAATATACCAGTTTGTTCAGGATTTGAATGTATTGTTTGTTCAAAGGGAGGGATTTTTCTTCGTTTGAAATATTTGAATACTCCAGAAATTGAAGAAAAGAGGCAAATATTTAACAAAAATGAAGACAAGGCCACCATATTCGCAAACTATTACCAATAACAATTTGCAGAGAGTCAAAATCCAGTTTTTGATCAAAATAAATATGATGAAGTAAATATATGATACCACGAATACTTTAACACAGAGATTCCTAACAACCCCTTAAAAATCAAGGAAGAAGAATACTTCAATCTTCTACACAAGCAAAAGAATACATCACTAGGAGTGGACAGAATACCATGGTCAGTAATTAAACAACTAAATTATCAGGTTCACTGTTACATTCTAAAAATCTACAAATATTCTATAAAGCATCATTTATTTCCTGAAGACTGGAAAAGACCGCATACTAATCACAAAAAAATTAACAATTATCGACTAATTACTCTACTACCAGCACTAGGAAAATTATTTGAAAAAATTATAAGCAACAAATTATATGATAACATAATTCCTAATCACCAGTTTGGTTTCAAAGAAAAATGTGCAACCATTCATCCACTGACGATTTTCACCTCAAATGTCCAGACTGCCAAGCACGAAAATTTAAAATCGGCAGCAATATTTCTTGATATCAAAAAGGCATTTCACCCTACAAAATCTATCTGAAGACACAAACATACATACTACAATATGCTGATGAGACAACACTGGTGGGACATGAAAATCATTGCAGAGTTTAATTTCTGAGTTGCAGGCAAAGATGAACGAGGTTCAAGAGTGGTTCAACAAATGGTGTCTTCTTCCAAATCCTAACAAATCACAATTCGTTATACTTAACCACTCTCCCTCTCTGTCCTCCCCTATAAAAAGCATTGCAAACGAATATGTAAAGCCAACACCTTCGGCCAAATATTTAGGAATTATCATGGATCAAAAACTGAATTCTAACCAACACTCAGTAATTATTAAATCTAGAATAAAAAAACCGAGCAAAACCTCATATATAAAAATCAAGGAATACCTAGAAAAATCTACACATCTATATGTCGACCTATACTGGAATATGGACACACTCTATATGTCAACTGCCAAGTTCCGGTACTAAACAACTTAAAAGTTGCCGAAACCTCTTCGCTACGCATTATAACTAAAATTCGGCATCGTGTCAACAACCTCCACAATCCACCGAATAATTTACTATATGAAAAAACTGAGATAACCCCAATCTTGAGCAGACTTTAAATATTACCAACCGAATTTGCAAGTCGGTCACTTAATATGCAACTGTTACGACCTCTTTGTCGGACAAGAAACCGCAACAAAATTCAAACACCCAGAGATGCCACTAATTAGGTGTTTTCACTGTATGCAAATTTGCTTTTTTGATATTATTAAAGCACTTACCAATATTTAAACACCATTCTTTCATCTATCAATTTAAAATTTCAACAAATAAATAACGAAACTGAATAACTGAACGGGTATTATACAACACGGGCTGTGACGTCATCGGTTGCATTAACATAACCTCAACTTTTAGGTTTTTTAAGTTTATTGTCATTTTTAATGATTATATCTGCACTTCTCATTTGAAACCAGTATGGCTCCAAGCAAACATTTAAAAATTGATGTCTCAACATTGTTGATTACTAAAAACGCCGTGTCTAGAGTCCCGTCGGACGGTTACCGATTGCGCTCCCATCAGAAGGATGACGTCATGCAATGACGCAACCATGGTAACGGGTGCCCACTGGAGTCCCGCTAATAATTGTATCGCCATAACCTCAATCCTCAACTCAAACATCGAGGCGAACTGCATGTTTAATTTATATATGTAAATACTGATAATACTGCTAATAGTTGCAGTCTGCATTTTAGTAAGTGAAGAAAAAGCAAACTTTACTTGGTTTTTAGAAACGTTCCAAAATAAAAATCCAAATTGGACAAAAACTGCTTGCATTATGACGCATGGTAAAGATTTGTCAGAAAGAGAGGTAATTCGGCAAATATTTCCAAATGTAAATTTAATTATCTGCGTTTTTCACACAATGAAAATTTTTTATCGTGAAATTTCAATGGAAAAGTTAGGGATTTCTAAACTACAAAGAAATGTGAGTTTAGAAATTATTCAAAAGTTAATTTACTCAAAATCAAATGAAGAATATGAAAAATACAGAGAAATGATAGAAGACACAACACCGGTTCCAGTGTATGAGTAGTTTTTAAAAAATTGGCGCATGCATGCAAAGATGAATGGTACTTGGAGAACAGTATTTTCGAAATTCATTTTTGAATAATACTAACAATCGATTCGAAAGCATCAACCAAAAATTGAAGTCTGTCATAAAGAAAGATAGTTCTTTAGAGAATTTCATTCATAGGTTGTTTACAATTATCACTGCAATGGAAACTGAAAGGAATCATAAAGCAATATACGGAATCTTAAAAAAACCAGTCAATATGTTTAATAGTGGTTCAGATGAAGAAAAATATTTTAATTTAGTAACTAGAGAGGCATCAAAACATATTTTAGATCAAACAGAATTGTCCAGAAAACAAACTTTCACCATTGAGAATGTTTCTTCGGATTTTCATCTCATTAGTGGAAAATTTAATACTACAATAAAAACATGCAACTGTGCATTTTCTCAGTCAACGTTAATGTCATGCAAACATATATTCTTTTTGAGAAAATACTTGAATGAATCACTTTTTGATGCTACATTAGTGAATTATAGATGGTCATCAATATATTATAGAAAAAATCAAAGAAGCTTTTTTAGTAACAAGAACAAACTGGTAACTGCAAATACCTGCAATGATAATGAAGAACAAACTGATGTTAATGTAGTAAATGTTTTACCAAATAAAATTGTAAAAACTTATCAACAACGACGCAACAATGCACTATTGGTGTGCACAGAAATAGCAGATCTAGCCGCCCAATACACTGGAAATTTATATGATCAAAGAATGAAATTACTAAATTGTTTAAAGTCGTACTGGTCAAATGGCGTTCCTATTGCTTTAGTGCCTTTAGTAAATGCAGAAGAGGATACTACATTCATATGCAACTTGGATGCAGAATATAATAGTCAAAACCGATCCTGGTCAGTAGCAGGAAGTGATAATAGTCATGTAGTGCAATATAATACAAATAATAGTGTTGATATAAATTGTATAGAAGTAGAAAATAATGTAGAACCAGAACTAAATAAAACAGAGGACTTAGAAAATTACCAACTAATTCCAGTAACTGAAGCTAAAGATGATACCTTCAAAATTACCATGTAGATAAGACAAATGAAAACCAGAGAATACATGCTAATGCAATAGATAGGGACTTCACTTTAGATGAATTAGACTCTAAAAATAATTTAAAGGAAACTTACAAATTACAATACTGCAAGATATTAATCTAGATGTTTCTCAGATAAGTGGAAGTAAGTTAAGAATATATACGTGTGAAAATATTTTATTGTTAAATAACGTGTTTTTCAGTTCCATCAGTATCCGACATAAAAATGCCACCATTATAAAAAAACGGGGCAGACCAAAAGGCCGCAATTTGACTGCAATTGGATTACCCAAAAAGAGAAAAATTCGTTTGCCAGAAGTATTTACTAAATTACCTGATGACATCAAGAAAAGAAAAATATTAAACTGGTTGTCATACTCTGATGATGGAATAAATAATAAAGCAAAGTATGATTTCTTTAATAATTTTCAAGTTTTCAGTGATATTCCTGATTCATTAATAGACGAAAATATAGATATTAACATGGTTAGGTAACAGTAGTTAGCAATTTAATTAATTGCATAAATATATAATATTATGTTTTAGGGAATATTTTACTCTAGAGACATTCAACCAAATAGTTGAAATATTGAAAAAGAAGAAGGCACTGAATCAGTGGCTCTGCGGCGTTTGCTCATCCCTAATACAAAATGATGAAGAAAGCATATGTTGCGAGAGTTGTTTGAGATGGCTACATTGTCAATGCGCTGCAATAAACAATAAAACTATGTACATGAAAACCTATTTTTGTAAAATTTGTTACAATTTATCTTAGATTTGTTTTTTATTTTATTCTTTAGTTATGGACCTTTGAACAATTTTAATGGTGTATTGTATTTTTATGTTATTATAACACTATCAAAGTTTAGTAATTTGTTTAAACGTATTTATTTTTTTGTCATACCTATAAACATCCGACTTTTAGGAATATTGTACAAATCGGAAATGTAATTTAAGATTCAAATAATATATCTATCTATCTGGCACATGGATTTATAATAGATTTTATTAGAGGGCAGTGTTTATTAATAACAATAAGAAAAAGTTACATATAAAAATTATCAGGAATCATTAAATTTTATTTGGAAGAAAAAAAAAATGAATGACTTATTGTTCCAATAAGTGAGAAAAATTTGTGAAAAATAATTACATATAGCAGTAAAAATGCGTTTAGATATTATAGAAGAAAATTTCCTATGGTCTTTATATTTTATTTTTGTAAAACTTGAATATACAGCTAATATCTTTTTTCAGTTGTCTTATTTTATAAGCAAAATATGTAAATAAACTGGGGACCAGGTACCAGATAATAGAAGCACGTTGTATAATTGATAAACATAATACAGAGTTAACCTTAAGATAAACAGAAACCGGTATGGGTAATTCATGATGATGATAAAGAGATTTATTTAATTTGAGGTTATGGCGATATAATTACCAGGATTTCAATGGACACCCGTTACCATGATTGCGTCATTGCATGACGTCATCCTTCTGACGGGAGTGCAATCGGTAACCGTTCGACGGGACTCTAGACACGGTGTACTAAAAATGGGTGCTAATTTTAGGTTGGACTTCCAACCTACAAAAATCGCCTTATTTTATTGGAAGAAGATATTTAAAACTTTATGAAGATTACATTGAACAAGATTTTAGTTGAAAATACGAGAACCAAGCGGAAATTTTCATAATAGTGAAATATTACTCAGAAATTTTTAAAAGATATGTATTTTTCAGGTTAGGTGTTTACGACCGATGACGTCAACCATATAGCTTAATTGTTTGGGCAGTAAAATTTTAATTCAAATTTAAAAATACTTTTTCTTGGATATTACTCAACTGGTTGTGGAAATTAAAATGTTTTTAGTTATAATTAAGTATTACCTTCACAGTCAATGAGATTTTAAAATTTGTAAAAACACCGAATTTGTGATATGTTTAATCAAGTAATATATTTTGTGTATCTAACTGTTCTATTTTACCCGAATCAATTTGTTATTTATTTTAATTTACACTCTAGTCATGTGTGTCTACTTAATCTGTGTTTTTTAATGTATTACTATTTATGTGTCTTTCTTTTTTATAATGTATTTTTTGTGTACTCAATGGGCTCTCCCGTAAATAAATAAATAAATCTAACAGTATATCTGATTGATTCGGGTATATAATTCGTACAGTTTGTGGTTATTTCCTAAAATTATTTAGTTGTATTCGGTCTGTGATATTAAATTATGGTGTGTATTTAACTGTACCATATTTAAAATTTTAAATTGTTTTAAACATTACTAAAAAAGATTATTTCAAAGGTCAATCGGATAAGTTACTCGGAGTCGTTTCCATGATGATCGCAGAGTATTTTTCAAAAAGTATGTCATATTCTTCTGCAGAAATTATAGGAGTAAAAGCAACAGGTTGCTTTGTTTTATGTTTGTGGTTATGACTGAATTAAATGCAGAATAAAACAGCAACATTTAATTAGTATACAAATTATGTACACTATGTTTGTTTTGCTCATGCAAGGTATTACTAGCAACGACTCTATAATATTACTGATACAAGATATGATTATACTTTGCTTATGCAAGATGTTTCTTGCGTCGAGTCTATACACAACACACACAATATTATTCATATTTTTGAATATAAATATGGTTTCTAAATTTGCATTAAACATGTGTACTTTAAGATGATGGCAAAACCCAGCACACTGCAATAAACTTAATTGACCCATACAAGTAACTTTCTCTAATCCTAACTTTAAGGGCCCTTAAGGATAGGTTTACAATCTATAGGTTTACAAGAAAGACATAATAGTGGTATGGTCATAAATCCTAAATAAATACATTAATATTGCTTGATAAGAAAAGAAAACATTTATGAAATATAAAATATGCCAAAGTATAACATTTTAAAGGTGCTTATTGTTCATTTACTTAATTTTATTTGCAACAAAGCAGAACATTTTTATTATTGAAAACTGGAAGTACCTAAGCAATAAAATTCCTAATATATAGGAGACCAGTCAAAGTAAAGTTATTTTATTAAACCTATTTTGAAAATCAGTTATAAAGTGTGTAAAGGAAAAATATGACACAAAATACAGAAATCTTGGAGAGTTCCTTGTAAATTTAGTTATTATAAGGGTAACATCCATAAATGGATTTATTAAAACTTTAATGTTGAATACCGTTTGTAAAAGAAAAAAAATAAGAAAAAATCCTTTACACACTGTGTTTTGTATTAAGTAAAGATGCCAAAAATACCAAAATTATATTTTTGCAAGGAGCCTATTTCAATATAAAAATGAAAATATATTTGATTGTTTTGAATATATGCATATGATTAAAAAATTTAGAATATCATAGATTTAACTTAAATAGTGTATACTCAATTAGAAACATCGATATCCTACATTGAATTGAATTCATTAAATGTATTTATTAATAAATTATGAGAATATCAACAACTTCAGATAAGTAGATTCAAGCCGAAAGATACATACTCGAGATATAAAATTTTACATCGGAGAGACCAAACGAAAAAAACACCAGACTCACAGAACACATTAGCGATACAAAGAAGGGAAATGCTACAAAGTCAGCAGTCGCCGAACACTCAGAAGAAACCGGCCATTTGATAAAATTCGACAAGATAAAGAAATTAGCCAACACTAAGAATTATTGGCCTAGAAGATTCAGAGAAGCTATTGAAATAAATAAACATCCGAATAACTATAATCGTGACAGCGGACTACAATTACCAATAACATGGAAGTCAATGATCCGCAACCTGCGTCCTGATAACCTGAATAAATAGAGGAGCTCAGTCCAACGGAGCTCGCTTTGCTTCAGAAGACCACGCCAAGATGGTTGAAACGTCAAGCGCTCAACAAAGTTTACCCCTAAGAAAACCTGGAAACCAGCAGCCAGAAGACTAAAATTTTTCCTTTGAACATATACGTTTAAAAATTTGAGAATATCGTATATTTAACTTAAATAGAGTATAGTCAAGCAGAGACACTCATATCCTACATTGGAAATTATACATATTATCAAGTTAAAAATGTTTTAGTCTTTATACAGTGAACTTATCATATTTTTCGTTTTAAATATTTTCTTTTTTTTTAAACCAATATTGTTTTAAATAAGAGGTTATTTTAAATGTAACATACAATTCATTTACGATGACTTAATCATAATTTGAAAGTAAATATATTGAGGTGTTCACTTTAAATGGAGATAGTCTTGAAACAAGAATATTGGGATTTTTCATTTTAAATAAATTGAGTATTATTAAATTTAATACCATGTACTTATCTTCTTCTGAAATGTAGATATCTTTCATTATATACAAACTTATCATTTATTTGGATTGAAACACATCAATTCATATCAAATATACTTTTCTTGTGTGCAGTTGTATTTTTGTATCATTTTCACAACAAACTTAGTGTAAATTAGTAAAAAAACCTGATAGAAATTTTAAAATTTAAAGAAATTTGCATGTACATGATAGATTGAATTGAATTATAGCATACGTGATGTTTCTTATTGTGATTTATGATTGCTCCACAAAAACTGTTGAGACGATATGAACTCTTGTGATTGGGTAATAAATTATTACATTAATTGTTCAAAATAGTAAAAAAAAAATTATTTTTTTGTCAGTGGGGACAAGTGCTAAACTTTAAAAAAAGGAGAAAATTATCGTTGCGAGTTACGAGAAGAAATGAAAATGACATTTGAAAATATTAGAGGATTTGTTTGTGAATATCATTTCAATACAAATTTAACCTAAAAATAATTAAAATACGTTGTACTATGTATTACTATTGCGGTAGATTTTCATCTACGTACATTTTTCTTTTGTACTATATTCATATTAAAATAATACTAAACCCACACACAATCAGTAATTATTATAAATTTATACTTATCCATGCACAAGCACATAGTACTCTAGTAGACCTACCTGGTTTATTTTAATTGTATATATATTTCTATTGTTATTAATTTACTATGATATATATACTTGTATTATTCAATTTTAATAATTAATTATTATTATTTATTTGTACTACAGTAAATAAACCTTATATTATTATATTATTGGCCTAAATATCTGTGTATTGAAAGTAAAATATGATTTTTTGGTTCTTTTCAGCTCAAACAAGATATTAAATATTAAGAAATTAGTAATGTGAATAATTTTACTTACGATTGAGACTTATCTCCTCAAATTTCAGTGGCATTAAAGCAATCATTTCAACAGACGAACTTCACAAAAGAAACAATAGATAAACTGTCACTATGTGCCATTACGAAATCGTTTTCTGTCATCGTAATCTTTAGAAAACGCTTCTAAATTATGAACTATTGTTCTATTAATATTACTGATGATTTCCAGTGAGTCTGGATGATCTTCCAATGAAAGATTTTCAAAAGTACGACGAAATTGCACAAAAGTATCTTCCATAAAAAAGTTTAAAAAGGAAATGAAAAAAGTTGTTATAAACTCATTATTTTTAAATCTCTAGTAGTCTAGTCAATGAAAGAGTTCTAGAGAATATTGCGGGGGGGAGAATTTTCCTCTTCAGGAATGTATTGGAGGTAGTTAGGAGGTAAACATACTAAAAGTCCTCGCCCCTAGCACTGTCGCTTCAGGGGGGAGGGGGGTGGAAAGATCCCTTTTTTCGATTCTTCGTTTATAACTCAGAAACGATGCGTCATACTATGCAAAATTAAACATAATTAAATTTCCTAAAAGAATGTTTATATTCATTTTCTTCCTATGTGTTATAGTTTCCGAGACATTCACTAGTGAAAATCGATAATTAATAAATAAATACATTAGGTACATGGAATTTTTCTATCAAAGCGGTTTACTGTAGTCTGCTAATAAATCACAGTCACAAAGCGATCTTTACTTTATAAAGCTCGACATATTTGCTAACATAATATTTTGTCGAAATCTATACATTTCCTGAAATATACTGTGTGACTCACTTAAAATAAAACACACCGTTATAACTTTCTTATTTTGTTTCCGATTTGAATCAAATTTTACTGAAGTATAGAACAAATTAGGATCTACTTATGAGCAGAAAAACATTCGCCTGCTACAAAGGCAAAGCCACCTGCGGTACCAAAATATGTGCCAGGCATTTCACCATCATAACTGATTGCAGTACCATGAGGTTAACATGGACAAAGAAAGATCTGTCACCGACGATAGGATAGTGAAACTTCAACCGAGTACTCAAGGGAGCAGTGGCGGCTCGTCAGGGGAGGCAGGGGAGGCTGAGCCTCCCTTTGGAAGAAGCAACATATCTTGCAATCTTCCAAATTAATATCTTTTACTTGTAGAAATTTCTACTTAGGTATATCTCAATTTTCAATATTGTTTATTGTTTATAGTTCATTAATTAATTTTCAGTGTATAAAAAAGTTCTGCATTTCCTTTCCACAAACATACCTATAACGTCACAGTCCGGATTGTCTTTGTATGCATATTTCCCGGGCGACCCGGTCTTTCATTGAATGAACAGAGCGCTTCGCTTGAGGCTTATACGAAATAGCTTCCAACTTCAAGGCATTTAGTTTTAACATAAATGACCTTGCATTACTTTTGCGTTGTCTAGCAACACTTCAAATAAGACAAGCTAGGCCGCTAGCCTCAGTCCTCAGTTCTTTATAGCGCATGTGCAGTTCAGGAGTTCAGGCACAGTATAGAGAAGACAAGTACTTTCACTCGCAGCGGTCCCTTTGATATTTGTTGTACTCGATTTTATTTGGTTCAGGTGATTCACAGGAAAACGAACTGTCAGTGGTAATTTGTCGTTTAGCCGGTTAAGATCAACTTGACATTAAAATACATAAAACATTTGATAGGCGGGCTAGAAATGAGTGCTCTAGGTGAAAATATTCCCAACAACATCTCTTGTCCAGACGTGGTGGATTATTTGTTATTAAATGGATTTTCTACTCTTACTTACGACGAAAAGGTAAGAATTAAAAGAATTGCTAGGCCTACACCAGCAATGCCTTCGTTAGTTTTTAAAAGTGGAAAACAAAACAGAGGGTTTTGTGATAACAATTATAAAAAAATCGAGTGGTTAACGGCATCAACAGTTAGAAACAAATTATATTGTTGGAGATGTTTATTATTCACTAATGATCAATCCTCAATTTGGGGCAGGACCGGGTTTAATAATTTGAAAAATTTGTCGCGAGGTTTACAAAAGCACGAAAAATCCCAGGAGCACATTTCATCTTGCGTTAAATTCGAAATATTTGGTAAACAAAATATTGTAAATTATTTGGAATCTGCACATAAGAGAGAAATAGAAAATTTTAATGAAAAGGTCCGTGAAAATAGGGAAATATTAAAGAGATTAATTGATGCCGTTATATATTTATCTTCGCAAGAAAATTCTTTCCGAGGGCATGACGAAAAACGCGATTCGTGCAATAAAGGAAATTTCAAAGAGCTAATAGATTTTTTAAAAATGTATGATCCAAAATTAGAGAACTTTTTGAATAACGCCACTATTTTTTCCGGAACATCTAAATCAATTCAAAATGATCTAATTGAGAGTGTTAGCTCGATTATTAAAGGCAAAATTTATGAAGAACTATATAATTGCGAATTTTTCTCGTGGCAAATTGACGAAACGACGGACATTACCTGTAAATCTCAACTTTCCGTAATTTTTAGATATGTAATGCACGGCGAAGTTATTGAAAGGTTTGTTGGTTTTCTTGATGTGAGTAGTGGAAGAAACGCGGAGAGTTTATTTAAATTATTAATCGACGAATTTGGTAAATTTGATTTGAAAAATAAATTAATAGCACAAACCTATGACGGCGCTGCAGTTATGTCAGGGCATCTTAATGGACTCCAAACAAAAATAAAAGATATTGCTCCTCAAGCTTACTTCATTCACTGTTATGCACACCAATTAAATTTAGTTCTGAGTAAAGCATGTAACGGAATTAAAGAAGTTAGAATATTTTTTTCAAATATTACTGGTTTTTCGTCATTTTTTTCAAAATCTACCAAAAGAACTGATGTTTTAAATACAATTAATATGAAACATAGAATTCCGACAAACGCTCCCACTCGTTGGAATTTTTCATCTAGAGTTGTTTTCACTGTTGACAAATACAGGAAAGAACTTATTGACGTTTTTAATTTTATTTTGGAAAGTGAAGATTTTTTAAATGACGCTCAGACTTTATGGAAAAGTTCCCGAAAAGTTCCCGAGAGCACTTCGCGTATGTCGACTGACTTTGACAGCTTGACAGTTAATGCACGATTTTGACCATAAATTGCAATCTGTGTTCATTTTCGGCCAAAAATAGTTATTTGAAATCAACAGTCTAGTGGCTTTAATACCAGGATGAGATAAGTTGTGAAAAATATCGAATATCGTTCGTCTGTAAACAAGTGGGACAAAAGGTCTGACTTTTGCACGAGAAACATCACACCAAATAAAATCATTTGAATCTGGAATTTGTATCTTTTTTAAAATGAAATTGGTTTTAGTTAGTGATGATTTATCTGACAATAAATAGTTGAGATTTGAATCTTTCTCCTGAGCTTCACTAAGCAACTTTAGGTCAAAGTTAACATTAAGGAAGGGAGAATTTTTAAGTTGAAGTGGTAAAATATCTTGTTTTAAGGAAGAAGTGTCGTAAATACGTGACAAGCTGTCAGCTATTACATTATGTTTTCCTTTAACATGTTGTATTTTACAAGAAAATTGAGCTATGTATTCTAAATGACGTATTTGACGAGGAGATCTTTCTGCTTTCGTGAATAAAGCGTTGATTAAAGGTTTGTGATCTGTAAAACAATTAAACTTTCGACCTTCAAGTATAAACTTAAAATGTTTAATTGCAGTATATAATGCTAAAAGTTCTTTGTCAAAAATCGAATAATTGGTTTGTGCTGTGGTTAATTTACGGGAAAAGAATGCTAAAGGAGCAAGAAATCCCTTATTATCTTTTTGCTCTAAAACTGCACCCATGGCAAGGTTAGAACAATCGACTGAGAGAGATAAGATAGTATCGTCATTATTGCAAGGATGAGCTAAAACTACTGCATTACTTATTGCGTCTTTGGCTTTCGAAAATCCGTCTAAACATTGATCAGGCCAACTATTTATCTTTGTAATTTTATCATGAGATAAACTGTTACAAAGAGAATATAGGGGAAGTAATATTTCAGCAAAATGAGGTATGAAACGATGATAAAAATTCACCATACCTATGAAACGTTGTAGTTGTTTGAGAGTTGTCGGTAAAGGGAAATTATTAATGACTTCGACTCTCTCAGTTGATGGTAAAATACCTGATGAAGAGATGTGATGACCTAAAAAGGTTAAATTGTCAACTCCTAAGATACATTTAGATGGTTTAATGTTAATTCCGTATGTGTCTAATCTCTTGAAAACCTTTTCCAAATGTTCCAAATGTTGTACATCTGATTGACTTGCGATTAATATATCATCCAAATAGACGAAAACGAAAGGTAAATTGACAAGTACTTCATTCATAAAACGTTGGAAAGTTTGACCGGCATTGCGTAGACCAAAAGGCATGCGGGAAAATTCAAACAGTCCGAATGGAGTTGTTATAGCTGTCTTATAAACGTCATTTTCAGCGACAGGTATCTGATGGTACGCTCGCACTAAATCAATCTTGGAGAAAATAGTGCAGCCGTGCAACTGAGAGCTAAAGTCGTGGATATGAGGTAATGGATATCTGTCTGGAATGGTAATCGTATTTAGTTGTCGATAATCTCCACAAGGTCTCCAGTCATTCTCTTTTTTCGCCACTAGATGGAGTGGAGAGGAAACTTGAGAAGATGATGGTTTGCAGATACCTAATTCTACCATGTTATTAAATTCTGTTTGAGCTATTTTAAATTTAAGATTGTCTAATCTACGAGGTCGTGAAAAAGGTAAATGACCTTCAGTAACTGTATGATGTACAATAGAATGTTTAATAGGTAAATTGTAATCTGGTGAACTAATTAGATTAGGAAATTGTAAAAGTAATTTGTTATATTTATCTGTCAAAGGAAATAATTTAAGTGAATCTAATCTATAATTGTCTAAGGGACTATTTTTAATAAAACAATTAACTGACAAATTAGTCTTGTTATCAATTATTCGAGCTCCTTTAAGATCAACAACTAAACCAAAATGAGACAAGAAATCTGCTCCGACTATCGGTATGTCAATGTCTGCTATATTGAAAACGAAAGGAAATAATCTACGGGCATATATTTATCACGTCGGGGTCACCAAATTTATAGCGTTATCGCTATAAATAAAATTAAAATGGAAGTAAATATACTTATATTGTTTTTAATACATGTTCATATTTTATGTGATATTAGTATTTTTTAGTATATTGATATTATTATATTTATATCGAATGTTTTTTATTTTTCCTAGCGACTCCATGGAAACTTCTCCATTATGGATCGAGTTTTCCTTTTTGTTTCTTAGCGACTCCATGGAAACTTCTCGCTTTTGGAACTTCTCGATTTCCAGTGAGTGAGTCGCTATAGTCGCTATAAGCAGCTTACGGATTAAAATCGTTATTGTTGGATAAAAATTTCATATTTTTTCTAAAAGCTTTTAACATGATTTTTGAGCAAACTGATGTTGTTTTCCAAATTTTACAGAATAAACTAACTGATATAACATATTCTAAAAATAGACTTAAGTCACTTATATCCAAATTAAAAGAATTTCGCAATAACGAAATACATTTCAATACTTTATACAATATTTTTTTAGAAAATACTGAAAACGTAGATGATGAGCCAGGGCCACAATTTAAAAAAAGAAAGACAACATATAACTTTGACAGGGCAGATATACATTACAAACAAATTTTTATAGAAATTTTAGACACCATTATAATCCAAATTGAAATTAGATTTTCTGATTTAAATACTTTGCAATGTTACGATTTAGTAAATCGTAATAATTTTACAGCGTTTTCTAAATCATTCCCTACCAGTCTAATGGAGAAATTAATGGACCATTATCCTTTTTTACCGTATTTCGTTAAAAAATGAACTATGCGTGTTGTATTCTGACCAGCAACTTTTAGCAAATCCAAAATCATCTCAAGAAATGCTTACTTATATATATAATAATAATTTAAAAAGCTGTCTACCCGAACTGTACAAACTTTTATCATTAGTGTCAACAATTCCAGTAACCTCAGCTTCTGTAGAACGATCATTTTCAGCACTTAAACGCATAAAAACATTTACTAGAAACAAAATAAGTCAAGACCGCCTCTCAAATGTATCGCTTATTTCAATAGAAAAACATTTTTTGTCAGAATTGAAGAAACACGATTCATTTTATGATGAAGTAATCAACCATTTTGCTAGTTCCGAAAATCGCAGGTTACCACTCATTTATAAAAATATTTAGGCTTTACACCAAAGATTAATATAGTTGTTATTTTAGAAAAAATATTTATTTGCGTTATTTATTTTTTAGGAAATATTTTTTAATTCTTCCGCGGTTATATTTTTTTATATAACTTCTTTCTCAAAGCTATTTTAATTTTTATTAAAAGTTATAATTTTACACTCTGGCAGTGATAATGAATACAATTTTTGTTTGTCGGAAAATACTTTAATTTTTTTTCCAAAACTATTTTGATTTTTATTAAAAGTTATAACTTAATTATAAGTGGGATAGTAGGGCTCCTTTGGATACCGATACTCGAGGCGTAGGAACGGAAATTTCATGAGAATGATTTTTTCGTCTCATTATATTTTCTATTTCCTTTTCTTTTTATTCTTTTATTCTCTCAAGTCGTGAATCGGTATCCTGGCGAACAACCCACGACAAAAAAATGTAACGCGCCGTTGTACTACCTCGAGGGTGGTGGGGAAATGTACAAATTGTAATCATATTGCAAGTTAATTGTCTTTCAAAATATCAAGCCTCCTCTGCAGAAAATATCACGAGCCGCCACTGCAAGGGAGACTCAGTCTGCAGAGTTCAAGCCCAAGATGAACATATACAGCTTATTAAGCAACATGTTTTGAACAAAGAGGCACTACAATGCTATAGTCTACATGATAACACAGTTTGCAAAGACGTCGAAGGTACCACTAAAATTTTAATTCGAAAAGAAGTCAGCTGGAGAGTGGTGAAAATGTTTCACGATGATAATGGACATCCTGGCTGGCAACGAATTTTACAAGCAATCAAAAATACTTATTTGATTAACAACATGAAATGCTTTGTAAAAAAAATTCGTTAGTAATTTTATTGCGTGTATGGTGCCAAAAGGATACACTGGTAAAAGGCAAGGTAAGCTACATCCGATTGACAAAGTGGCAGAACCATTTCAAACTTTGCACGTGGATCATGTAGGCCCGTTTTGTAAAACAGAATCGGGAAATACACAAATTTTGCCAATAATATATGGTTTTACTAAATTTGTTTGGGTGGAAGCAGTATTCGATACTAAAAACAAACATGCTTGTCAAAAGTTAGAACAAATAATTAAATTGGCGCACCCACCAAAAAGATTTTACAGATAGGGACAAAGCATTTGACTGTAATGAATTTAAACAATTTTGTGAAAAATATTCTGTTTTAAACATGTGAAAAATGCTATTGCTTCACCACGCAGAAATTGACAAATAGAACATACGAAGAGAACAATACTAGAGTCGTTAACAGCTAGTATTGAGGAAGAACATAATAAATGGTACAAAGAGATATGGAAAGCTCAATGAGACATCAATTCGAGAGTAAATGCGACTACATATGTAGCTCCAAGCTTTATACCAGAAATGGAGAATGAGCTGAGTTTGACAATTGGAAAAAGAACAAACCTTAGAAAACTCAGAACTGAAGCAAAAAGACATGATTTAGTAGCCAAAAGAATGAAAAAGTCCTACGACAAGCACCGAACAAAGGCCAAACAATAAAAAGTAGAAGTAGTATTAGTAGAACATAAATTATTGGTCACGAGAGGCAAGTTGGTACTAAAATATATCGGCCCCGTTCAGATAACAGAAATCTTATATTGGGAAATGGTCGTTATAGAGTAGAATCATTTTCAAAAGATAGAAGACCTTTAAAAAAAATAGTGGCGAGTGATCGTTTGAGATTGTTTAAATCACAATCAGACTCTGTATAAAATGTCAAAAAGTAACATATTGTTAATAAAAAAAAAAAAATTAATAATAATGTAAAGAAAACTATAATTATAATGATATTTTTGTGCGTATTCCTCTTGTAAGTTAAAAGTGGACAGAGTGGTCCAATGTACCGAGCAAAAATAGTCCAGTGAACTATTGCAAGTGAATCACAGAGCGGTCCAGTGTACCGAGCAAAAAAATAGTCCAGTGAACTATTACAAGGGTGCCTGGGTAAACCACAGATGGAGGTCCAGTGTACCGGGAAAAATTTGCACAATGTTGGTCCAGTGAGCCACATACAACGTCAGTAAGTAGTAGTAGTACTAGTATCCCTAAAACTGTAATCCAGTTTACTATAGAAGACGCAGTCGCGAGGAAGTTCCACGTCAGGATTGGCCGATTGTTAAATAATTTATTATATTAACTTTGCGGATTCTCTGTCACCAATCTAAGACGATAACTCCTCTCACATTAGTCAAAACATGTCGGCAGTTTAGCACCAGAACAAGTTAGTTGAGCATGTACTTTTGTACTAATTTTTAATATACTGTGTTAAAATTAATGCCGTATTATTATTATGGGGAGTTCGTAAAAATACATACATTATTTTTTTTTTTCAGTAGGGTAGTGTAGGTAGTACTGTTATACATAGTTTTTCGTTTTTTTTTTATGCTCGTTTTATACCTGTATTTTTATTTATGAGATGTTTGTCTTTTTGTATTATTTTGTAATAAATAATTACTAATTTATAATTATTATAAAATTTTACTATTATGGCATAGCTGATTTTTACTATTGAATTATATGTAGATATTATGGTTTTCATAAAATTTAAAATTTTCGCACCATCAGTTAAAAAAAAAATGAAAAGGGCATTAAATTTTTTAAAGAAATACCTTGGATGATAATTTGGTAGCAGTCGTATCTGTACATTTCCTTTTCTTTTTATCAGGGCTGCCATCTGGATCTGGACTTACTGGCACTTCATTCACTTTCACACGTTTACTTCTGCGTGGTGTGCTGGCATCCCAAGACGAAGATGATGATAATGAACATCCTTCCTTGGCCTTTTCATCCT
Source organism: Rutpela maculata (assembly GCA_936432065.2). NCBI lineage: Eukaryota > Metazoa > Arthropoda > Insecta > Coleoptera > Cerambycidae > Rutpela > Rutpela maculata. The sequence goes on along the minus strand of OW386292.2, from coordinate 123,714,388 downwards.
CATTTTTATTTTCTTCAAGATCTATAAAAAACCCTTTACGTTTACCATTGACTCCATTACCATCATTAGGATTCAATTCAGTTTTTTGGGTATCCTGCTCTTCTAGGTTTTCGTTTTTATCTTTGCAGCGTAATACATTTGGAGGAATGCTGATACGCAAGTAGCCGCCGTCGGCCTTTCTGAGTCGATATTTAACCCATTTATAAGGTGAACTCCCTTTTGGACGTAAGGCTTGTACCTCAGCTCTAAGTTCTGGACTCCAAATTGACGGTCTCAATCCTACTTGTAGTAACCGTTCTGCTAACCCAATAGGCTCTGACAGTGAATTAGGATCTTTAGCACTTGAAGTATTCGAGTCGGGATTTGTAAGTTCACCAGAAAGTGCAACAAGGTCCTGAGATGAGCCCGAGGTCAAAGGATGTCCTTCTAGAACTTCTTCCCCATTAATCTCAAAGCACATACTTTCACTGTCACGTACATTTCCTTCAGAACCACTAAACGTACTCACAACTTCTTCCAGTTCTGTCTTAACGACAGGATGGCGAGAATCGTCGGCAGAATTAACTGTGTCATCAGTTTTCTCTTTTATACTATGTTGGAATTTATCAACAAAGAGCGTTATACTACTGGAATCTTGGTTTAATTCTAAATTAACCCTAGCACAGAAAGAACCATTTGTAGCAATTAAGTCGTTACAGTTTGAGGAAAATAATCTATTATCTAGATCCACCTTTAAGTAGCCTTCATTGTAAATTCCCGTAAATTCATGGATATCTTCTATAGGTTCTAATTTAATATGAGGATGGGAAATATCATTTGAAGAGATAAATCTGTTGAGGCTGGCGGAAATAGAATTACTGATTTGTGAAACTTCAGGATCCATATTAATATAACTGTTCTCTTCCCTAAGTGGTTCTTCTTGAATTTCGACATCGTTAAACTCATGTTGGCCAGGTTCCGGCTTGATGTCAGAAATTAAAGAGGTCTCTATTTGTGGTTGATCACTGTTCACAGAATGAGGTGGAAAATGAACGATAACGTCGAGTAACTTTAATTCACTTTCTTTGTTTAAGTTTTTAGCGATGCAAAACTTGTCTAATTTATCTTCGGTTATTTGGATCTTGTTAATGAACGAAAACAACAATTCCAAGGACTTGAAACACTTGCTGCAAGCTGCCGTGTCCATTTGATGAACATCCTAAAAAAAATGTTAATAATATAAAATTGAATAGTATGAGATTAGAAATATCTCTAAGGGTTCAAAATTGAAAAGCCAACATAAAACATTCAAAAAAGGAATTTATCTAGCAGTGGTAATAGATCTGCATAAGACCAGAATTGGGGCTGGGGGGTACAACTTAAATATATAAGTAGTTTTAATTGATTTTCCTTGACTTTTTTATAAAGGGTGTAGTTTTAGCCCCCCTAATAAACATGACATTTCGTTTTCATTTTTTATATCTGCAAGTTGTGCGTTAATTATTATCAAAAAAATAGATGATGTACATTTAATTTAAATGCATCTTAGGAAAGAAAATCAGCTGATTTTGCTGCCTCCTTCGAATGAAAAAAAAAAAAATTTAAAATTAGAATATTTATTTTTTCATGAAAATAATGATTGGCATACACAAAACTTTTACCAAAAATACATTGTCATGAGTAGTTTATTGCAGGTTGTTTTCAAATTTTTTGAAGTGGTGCGCCATAATTAAAAATAATAAAAACCCTAGTAGCACAACATATTGGGTAGACATGGGTACAATATGTTACCTATATTGCATACTGGGCCAATATATGTCAGATTTAGCCAATATTGTTCCAATATGCTTATCAGCTTTATTTTCAATATATTAATCCAATATATATCCAATGTTTTACAAACATTGGCAAACTAGATTCAAATTAACAATATTTAACCAACATTGGCACAATATGTAGAAAGTAATATTAATTTCCAAATACTGGGCATATATGCTTTATTATTTTTGTTTACTTATTTATTGACAAATTAGCATCAATATAATGAGTCTTCAACCTTAAAATGTATATACGCTATGATGTTACTATGATTGCTTGGTTTAGAGGCAAGCAAACTTGACTCTTACCCAGGAGTCCCGGGTTCGATTCCAGGCCGTGGCACTGGGATTTTTTCTGAAGAAGAAATTAATCCCAGAATACTCGGATATTATATGTGCATCCCTTGTCTCCAAATGTGTAGCTCTTTCCGCACAAGGCTCTTCCGGAGCCTTCAGGGATAAAGGGAGTCGTATTACCTGTGGTATGTTGTAATTTAAATACCTTCTCAAATGTTTTTAATCAGCTGATTGCTCAAGGTTGAGTAGCCTATATAACTATTATACAAAATGCTATTCGTCTTGTATTGTTAGTTGCTATCAAAACAATTAATGTATATTTTAATACATGATGTACATTTCTAATTTTAAATTAACTGCCCATAGCAAATTCAGAAACAGTGACACATTCGAGTTTCAGTGGGTGTATAATATCTAGGATATTTTTGCAAATCATGCATATTTAGGCATTATGATATTTACTACTAATTACCTGTATCTTACATTTGTCTAAATATCTATGCGTAATTATTATATAAATACAAATTGTATATTGGGCCAATATTTTCCCAAGGTTAGCAAATCTGATTCAATATTAACATTACTTAACCAATATTGGCGCAATATGTAGAAAGTAATATTAGACACTAAGGCAGTATGATATATTTAACTTCGTAGAGTTTTTTTAATATTTCAGCATTTTTTCTCAAAAAGATCAAGGGTCCTCGGTGCGATGTAAATAGCATCAAGTGTGAGAATGAAAAGATCAACTCACAACATTTTTAAAATATGACTTTCACCACAGGCGAAGAACTAATCAGCAATTAGCAGAAACATAGGAAAATACGAGGAAAATGGTATACGTATTTATTGTTACATACATATTATTAAAATACAGGGAACATGCTAGATTTAAATTCAATATTTAAGGGGAGAGGACGCCCACAAAAAACCTATGAATGCCCAACTAATGAAAAAGGAAGTACCTAGCTATGTTCTATTCAGGAGAAGTAAACAAAAGAAGAAATCAGTATGAAAGCTCAAATTCTTTGTCGTAGTGTCTAGTAAGTAAAACATTAAACTAGTGGGTTTGCTGTAGTCAACTATTTTCACTATTGTAGAGGCCGATTCAAAGAAGTCACAGATGGGCAAATAAATCGAGCAATATTAGCATACTTAGCTGGATCATCAGATAAAGATGGGGAAGTAAATCTCGCGAATCCACTAGAAATCATGGTCCCTCAAGAAATAAAACAGATGAATGGGTATACAATAATAATTACACTTATTTTTTTACTGTTTTGTTTAAGTTTCGAACAAATGTTTTGTTTTCCTTTATATTCTATGCAATTATCACAATTGAATTTTTATTCGTTTGCGTTTTTGTTCATTTCATATAAATATATTCTTTTTAAAATTTTCAGATTTTGATAACGACATCCATTCAAATTCCAATTGATGTAGGCACCTCAGTGCTACACGATGTGCCCAAATTTCTGACATGGGAACTCGTGCAGTAGGAATTCCCATGTCAGAAATTCAGACAAGTTGTGTAGCTATATGGCGCCTATGTTGATATCCAATATAGCACCTGTATGTTAGTATCCAATATAGTGCCTATATGTTAGTATCCAATATGACACCTATATTAGTATCTAATATGGAACCAATGTTGGTATCCAATATGATGCCAATCTTGATATCTAATATTATGCCAATATTTGATTGCAATATTGGGCATTTATTGTCAAAATCTGTCGCTCAGTATATTGGTCCAATATGTTGATGTCTATATTGGCCCAATCAACTTGTGCTACAGGGGAAATGTTACGACACATTGTTTAGTGGTGCTTAACTATTGAAACTATCAATACGGTGTCGTCTTCTACTGAGAATTATTATCCACTGCACTAAGCCTAATTGCAATGCATATGTTGCTCAGAGTTAAATATTAATGTTGTCGGAATTTCGACAACTCCACGATAAAGCCATACCAAACTAATCCTACATTTACAATAGTCTGAGTCTGTTGTTTAGTTGTATACGTCGCCGAGGAGGGATGAGGTTGTAGGTGGTGCTGATGATGAGGTGAGGGTGGTGTTACTGGTGGTGATGGTGGGTGGTGCTGCTGCCGGCGCCGACGGTGAAATGTTTTAGGTGGATGAGGTTACCAATTATTTGGATGTCAGGTGAATGAACTACTGTAGACTACTACCGAAAATAAAGACATTATCATTAATATTAGTCCTTCTTTTGTGAGGTGCTATGAATTTACCATTGAATATATATTTCAAATATACCAAATAATATAATGTTTGGAAGACCTGAGTTACAACTTCTGCAGGAGTGATTCATTTATATGTACCTTTATTATGCTACATGTAAAATAACACAACAATCTAATTAATTACTTTGAGAATCCATATGTTGGGGAAACCGCTTCAAAAAATTTGAAAAAATCTACAATACACTACTCATAACAATGTATTTTTGGTAAAAGTTTTGTGTATGCGAATCATTATTTTCATGGAAAAATAAATATTTTAATTTTTAAATATTTTTTTTTATTCGAAGGAGGCAGCAAAATCAACTGATTTTTTTTCCTAACATGCATTTAAATTACATGTACATCGTCTATTTTTTTCATAATAATTAACGCACTTGCAGAGATAAAAAATAAAAACGAAATGTCATGTTTATTAGGGTACAGGGGATACCCGTGGAGACGGGGGGGCTAAAACTGGAGGAAAACATTTCTTTTCCTATTGTCGATCTACTGACTGACAACTGAATTAGGCCCAAACGCTTCTGGGGTCATTTTACCATGCTTATTCTGTTACACCCTTTATAAATCCCCTGACCAAAATCAAATTCCCTGACATTTACAGGTTTTTCTTCTTTTCCATAAGTATACACCCTGTTCTAGAACGTGCTAGTCAATAATATTGCATTAGTTTTTTAACAGAAAAATGCCTAATACGATTTCTTGAAAGATCGACTTTTTTTCTTAATAAAAATGCAGGTCAAGTTTTGTTTTACTAAAAAAGAATATAATAAAGATTTTTGATAGCAATCCGAATTTAGTTGCAATCTGCTGACTAATAAATGAGAAATAGTAGGTGGAGCCATTAAAAGTGGCACATGCTGTATATAAATAATTTCTTAACACATGATGGATTAATTTTATCCAGAAGTTAGTTAATCTATAAAAATTAAAAAATAAAACACGCCACATGAATTTACTTGCAATGCTTGTGAAATGACAGCAGTTAGTCCCTTATGCGTAAAACATATTTAGGGACAAAAAAATCTTACCAGGTCTGGTAAACACCTTTCCAACATTAATTTCAATAATGTGTTCTTTACACCCAGAGCAATTTCCTTCAACATTTCATCATCGATATTTTGAAAACATAAGCTGCATAATTTGACATTCGTAACTTCTGCATCTTCAAGGTCCTCCATGGATTTCTTTCTACCACCCATTTCAATGCAAATCGTCTTGAATCCATAGCATGCTAGTAAGTTTTGGTGGCAGGACCTGCACATCGCTGAACCACTACTTATGCACATATTCTAGAAATAAAATATTTTATTAGTAGATTCTACATTCGTTATTGCGGAAATTTAAAACTCAAAAATATTGTGAGGTTCTTACCACTGAACTCTACTATATAAATGAAAGGTCAATATCCATACCAATTTTTACGTGAAATTGAACCTCGTGCAAGTATGGCGACCGTAAAGAGGAGCGCAATCGCACTACAAAACACGCCAGAGCCGGTCTTATTGTTACTGCAACTGTTTAAAACCCGGGACTGCAACGATTCTTGCAACACAGTACCATTCAAGATTGCACCATATCTCAGTTAACTGTTTATAACAGTCACAAAAATAATCAATTTATAACAACTTTACATAAATGACAGAAATAAACAAAGAATAAAATGAGTGACACCGACTCTGGAAATTTCATCTAATCCAAGACTTACGCTACGAAATCTATGGGAAACGAATAAAACACAGAATCGCGTCAGCGCATAACATCCGTAGACAGTCGTCTGGTTCAAGCACAGACATCAATTTCTCTACTGCGTCGACGCGTAGCTTCATATTTTAAGTTTTAATCTGTGGCGTAATTGCCATATTTTGTTCACGGGCATGTACCTATATTGGCCTTCCATTTATAATAGTAGAGTTCAGTGGTTCTTACGGATTAAAAAAAGAGTTTGGATGTTTTAGATAGCATAGAAAAACTAAAAAGTATGACTTTAGATGTGAATGAGACATTGACTTAAGTGGTACCTTTTCCATTGGAATCAGATAGTATAAGTGGGTATGAATTCAAATGATATACTGTTAGTCATCAAGTGTCAACAAATTAATCAAGTATGGAAAACTATAAACAAACTAATAAATCCCAAAAAAAGATCCTTCTATAGATGTATGCATGATGATGGAAACTTGTTAAGAAACATTTTTATTTAGGCAAATAACATATTACATAAAATTATATTAGTCCAGTCGACGAATTGCCCAAAGGGTGGTGTAGATTGTGAGCAGGGACCTAATAGTAGAGTAAAATCTGGAAGTAAAGTCGCTTAGTTTTCGAGAAAAAAAAACCAGCGTAGAACCGAACCAGACTTAGTGGGATTCTTTAGTAAGATAATCGTGTACACGAATTCATTTTTTACGACATTTTTTGGTGGTCGAGAACTTTTTTATTTCGGAGAAACTCAAAAAAAATAGATTTTTAATGAAATATGTTTTTTAACGTCTCCACCGCTATATCTGAACCCGATTTATTTTTTTTAAAATTGGTAAAATAATAGGAAACTCAAACTTGTTATTTTCAGTAGCGTAATTTTAGGCAAACGAGAAAAAAATTTATTTATGAAAATTTGTATATACATGCTGCGTACAAATTGAAGCCAATAGTTGAAAAAAGTTTTTAGGATAAAAATCCCGTTGATAGTATTGAGTCAGCGATTTTTTTTTAACGGGCCAAAGTCATATTCTTGCGCGCTCGGCTGTAGCAAACCTGCCGACTGCAAGGATCTGACGGTTCCGGTCGGGGATGTAAGGTAAATTCAGGTAAATTCGGGTGTTACTAACTCCCATCTAATTAATAAGTTAATTAGACATTTTTAAAGAATGAAAGTAAAAACGTACGCATAAAATGAGTCTTATTGTTGAAATAAATTTTCTATTTGGATAGATAAATATGTAGTATGTAGTTTATGTAGGCCCTACATTAATAGCATTCTAATTCGTTCATATCTGCCTCGCAATCTTTAATAATGTTGTTACAGGAACGACATTTGCACTTGTTGCAACATTTTAGGCCTTCCTTAAAACAAGCACATTTTCGATTGTCACAATTTTTATCCGAACAATGAATAGTTAATGATTCTACGCGACTAATCCTGCATACTACAGTACCTAGAGGTAAAAAATATGCTGGCTAATTAGATTAACAAAATGGCGACCTTTTATATAAAAAAAAGGTATAAATACGCACATTTTTCCGTCATAACTTCTTTATTTCTTATGCTACAGAAACGCGTAAAAAATAATTTGAAAGCGCAATTAATTGCCTTTCATTTCATTTCTTAGCATGCGTGACGTAGGTGTCACAATTTCTGAAATATTTAACATTTAAACTGCATTTTTCGTCTTATAAACGTTCGGACGCCATTTGTAAACTTTCATATCTCCGAAACTATTAAATCTATGTAAATAAATTAACAAGCGAAATTCATTATCAGTTTATGAGCTTTATTTTTGGTATCTACCCATTTTTCAATAAAACTAATATTTACTGAGATATTTGGAAAAGAAAAAAAAAATACCTTTATAGTTTAAACTGTATTTTTTTCTAAAGCAAGTGCTGTATACAAACCAAAAAATTTGAGCATCTACGTCATGCTATATATTAATGAGAAACAGTGTTTGAAATTCCTTTTTTTAATTACTGGCTAATTACAGTAACAAAATGACGACGTTGTTATTAAAAAAATGTGTAGACGCACATTGCTTCGGTCATAACTTCTTTGTTTTTTATGCTACAGAAACAAGTTAAAAAACAGTTGAAAGCTTAATTAATAACATATTATTCTACCTATTAGCACCCTTGACGTAGGTGTCACAGTTTCTGAGATATTTAACTCTCACTCTAAATAATTATCTTATGAACACTTGACAAATGTAAACTTAACTATGTAAACTTAAATATCTCCAAAATTATTAATCCTACATCAATAAACAAAAAATATAATTAATTCCCAGTTTGTACTTTCTGTAATTGGTCTACAACATTTTTCGATAAAGTAATACTTTTCGAGATACTTGACGAAAGCCGTTTGGAAATACCTTTTTTTTTTGCTGAAATCGAAATTTTGAAGTCGTTATATATAATTTAAAAACTATCAAATTTATGTGAAAAATTGCATAGAACCTTTTCTTCTTAAAATTCGATTCTATTTCAGCTCCAATAAATATATATATATTTTTTAAGTGCCACACCCTGAGCGGGGGTGGCATCCACCCCCTATAAATTAGCAAGCCTCCGCACAATACAGAAATTTTTCTATGAAGCATTTACTATTATACTGCCAAAAATGAACGAAATCCGTTCAATATGACATCTAGTTACTGTACTAGCATGCGAGGTGTATTAATTGCGTCCCAATTTCGCATTTAGCGCTGATAAAAAAAATCGCTGTTGCCAAACGGTACACTTTAGGAAAAAATATATTGTTTCAAAAACTTTTGTGATTATTAGGCTTTATTTTCTTCGCTGCATGTATGTAAATATTTTCAAAAATAAAAAAGTTTATCGATTTCAATACATAAAATATATATTTTTAGTTTATCTGATTTTTAGAGAAATGAAAGTGCGAATTGTACCCAAACCGTTTACATTAGTAAAAGCGCTACAGTGTGACCTTTAATTTGATACAAAACAAATTTCGGTACCTTTAATAGTTTTAAAGATATGGCGGCGGAAACAAAAAAAAACAATTTTCTTTAAAAATACATTTTTTTCACTTTTTATTGATTTAAAAATTTCGAGACCACAAAAAAATGTCGTAAAATATGATTTCATATGCCTGGTGACATACTCAAAGGAACCTAACATGTTTGACCTGGTTCTACGCCAAAAAAAAAAACGACACGATAGACTTACGAAATCGCTGCTCTATAAGCAATTCCTTTAGAAAGTTGTTCAGGGTGCTTAGGGAGTCAACATACTGAAAGTCCTGACGTCTAGGAGGTGGCAGGGCAGGGCACAAATTAAGTCCTACTTTTGGTTTTTCGCTTATATCTCGAAAACGGTGCGTCGCAGGGAAAAACTTTCTTATACCAAATGAAAGCTCATGAAATTCTCTACAACTTTCATTTTATATACTTCTTTCGAATTCGAAACCGTTTTAGAGCTACACGCTCCGGAAAAGTGAAAATTTTCGAAAAACAGATTTTTACCTCACATTTTTCATCAAACATTTTTACATATCATCTAAACCGTGTTGAGCCTACCGATAGATGAACATAGTAGTAGACGGATTCCTACTGCACAGAGCAATTTGGCAAAAAGATGCCTCCGTTGCCACCATTTGGGATGGATATATCACCTACGTCAACCACCATTATCCTGGAGTGAGTCGTGTTGTGGTATTTGATGAATACGCAAACTCAGTCAACAGTATGAAGTCACAAGAACAGAGGCGACGATACAGACTGAGGAGGTCGGCTGACATCAATTTGACATGGAAAACATCGACACCTGTGAAACAAGAAGATTTTTTGTCCAATCCTACCAACAAAAGTTAATTCATGATACAGACTCTCCAAGCCAAAGAAGATGCTGACGTCCGTATTGTGAAGACTGCTGTGGAACAATCCACTCACAGTACTGTGGCTGTCGTTGGTGAGGATGTGGACCTCGTTGTCTTTTTGGCAGCTTCTACTCCTCTCACCCAAGACATTCTGCTGCTGACATCTAGCAGAGGGAAAACCAAAACAATCGCACTGTCCACCCAAGAGATGCAGCAGCTTGGATTCGAACACATCCTGTTCCTACATTCATTTACTCGCTGCGACACAACATCTTCAACTTTAACGAAAAGCAAGGTGGGCTTCTCAAAATTGTACTTAAAATCATAAATCATCAAGGAAGCGGCAGCCATCTTTTACTCTGTACTATGTAAATTTTCACTTTCATTTAAGGTATGATATCATAAGTTGAGGAAACAGTGCACACATCAACCGCATAATCATTTTGCAAAAATATACCTTAAGATTTTCTGCAGGTTTAGGCTTTCGTGAGAGTTGCCAGGAAATTTACAAATTTTAATTGTAACTAATTTATATACCGCGAGTAACAGGATCATAGTACACTTCCCGTTTTTCCTTTAGTTTTAAAGATCAACGACTAAAATTTGGAACAATGTATATGCTTAATAAACCTCCCTTTTTGATATAGAAATGATTTTTTTTTCCGGAAGTGACACTAACTTTTGATTTTCAAATGGAACACCCTGTATGTTATTGCATTTTTTAAACCTGCATCATTTTTTGAATCCAATATAGGGGGCGCCATTTCTATGCTTACGTGCGCAGAGTTGGAATTATGCACATGTTCAATTTAAATTGTTAGGGAATTCCTCTACACAATGCACAGCAACCTTGTTGTGAGGGTTACCCACAACTAACAATGTATTTTAAAGGCAAGAAAATGAGAATAAAAATATCTTTAGGCATGCGGGAATAAAGATTTATTAGATAAACTGTAACGGTTCCATTTTGGAACAATAAGTTTTATATTTTCTGTGGGTTGCCTATCTAAGCTAATTGGAATTATGTGAAAATTTCAACGTGGAGAATAACGTTAATATTTTATTTATTTATTTAGTTATACTGCATATAAACAGGTATTCCCTAGTTACATATATACAGTGAAACACAGAAAAAACAATAAATACAGGCTTGAGTACAACATACTGTAAATAATAATGAATAACAATCAACTAAAATAACAATAATAAAAACATTCGCAGTATAAGTACATGACATGACTAAAAAGAAAACTAAATATTTATGTTATCTTATCTTATCACAGATAGTTTTGACTTTAATTTGTTTCTGTTGATATTAAACATATCTGCATCACAGATTATATCATTGACTGCCGATGAACATCTTTCAACAGGTGAGTTTGTATTTGCAGATGTGTTAAACATACAATCTCTCCTCCTTAGTCTGACGTCTGGTACATGAAAGCTTAAGGCGCCTAGAATTTCAGGTGCATCTATTTTGTTATATAAAATATCAAATATAAATAATATTTGAATGTTTTTACGGCGTTTAGTAAGAGAAGTTACATTAAATTCTGTTAGCTGACTTTGATAGGACATTAAGAAAGGCCATATTCTATGTTTCTTAAAATACATAGATCTTAAAAACATTTTTTGTACTTTTTCCAGCATATCAGTGTAAAGAAATGCTCTTGGAGACCATATAATGCAACAATATTCAAGTTTAGAGCGTACATATGAATTAAACAACATAATGCAGGTGCTGTAACTAAAATCTTTACTCGATCTAAGAATAAATCCTAATTTCCTATAGCATTCAGAGGTCAGAGCTATTATGTGATCGTTAAATGAAAAATGGTTGGTGAACAAGACGCCAAGATCTTTAATTTCATTTAGTCTCTCAATTTGAATATCGTTGATAACATATGCCACTACGACAGGATCTTTCTTTTTCGTATAGGATATAATCTTGCATTTCGATTCATTCAAGACTAGGTCATTGTCTTTACAGAACGTAGAAATGGCCTCAAGGTCACTTTGTAACCTTTCAGTGTCTTTTAGTGTGTTAATTTGGAGAAACAATTTTAAATCATCTGCATATAATAAAAATCTTGAGTGCTTAATATAAGTGGAGATATCATTGACAAACATTACAAAAAGCAAGGGCCCCAATATCGAACCCTGCGGTACCCCAGATGTTGGTATAAAGGTATGTGAATAACAGTCATTAAATTTGACAAAATGTGGTCGATTAGTGAGGTACGATAATAAAAACTGCAATAAGTCGTCATCAATAGAGAAACCCTGTAATTTCGTTAATAATACTTTATGGTTAACTCTATCAAATGCTTTTGATAGATCATTATATACAGTATCTATCTGGGATTCCCCTATTTTATGAGCGACATAATCAGAAAATACACATAAATTACTAACAGTAGATCTTTTGCTAACAAAACCATGTTGTTGTTCAATAAGGACTGATGAGACATGGGAATACATACTATTATATATTACACGTTCAAATATTTTAGATGGAGAAGGTAAAACTGTGATAGGTCGATAGTTTGTTATAACACTCGTATTTCCTGCTTTGTGTATGGGAGTGACTCGACCTATCTTGAATTTATCTGGAAATTTTCTTTCTTTTAAAGAAGTATTAAATATTATTTGTAGTGGGAGCACTAGTAAGTCAACATAAGCTTTATAAAAATATGTTGGTACCTTATCTGCACCTATTGCAGTCTTGGGTTTCAGTGATTGTATTGATTTGCGAATTTCATCAGTTGTTATATCTTTAATAATTAATTGATCAAGATCATAGTTCTTGAGATTTGCATCTGGTGTGAATGGCGCGCTGGTACTGTAGACAGATTGAAAATATTCTGCAAAAGCATTGGCAATGTCTTCATCGTTTTCAAAAATACTATCATTCATGGAAAATCTATATGCAATATTAGAATTGGTTCTTTTATTTTGTATGTATTCCCAGAATTTTTTGGGATTGTGGTTAATATCAGATTCAATATTCTCAATGTAATTAGCGTGACAAATTTTAATTAGCTGCTTGACCTCTGCTCTTAATTCACAAAATCTGCGTTTGTACATAGGGTCTCTTTTCGATTTTTTTGAATAGCGTTTTTTAATTTTTATTTTTTTAATAAGGTCGGTTGTATACCAGTTAGGATATTTATTTTTCTTAAACACCTTTATTTGTGGAATGCATTCGTCTAATATTTGATATAGCGCAGTATAAAACTGATCGGTGCATTCGTCAGGATCCCCTGAAGTGATAATATCCTTCCAGTCACACTGACTAAGAAGATGATATAACTTAAGGTAATCTCCTTTTTTAAAGTTATAACACCTTTCATTTGTGTCAATGTCTTGGCTATTGTTATTATTAATCATAACAAGTCGATCTCCAGAGGAGGATGATAGTTATCTATTGGTACTAGAGGGCTTTCAGATAGAGACACCCTCGCTTCAGTCATGTTTGTCAATATTAAATCTAAAGTGTTATTTACATGATTCTGAATATCATTTATTGAATACAAATCATACCTGCATGTTATATCATAAATTATCTTAGCCTTAGCTGAACCGCTTGCAAGATTATAAGCCTTATTTCTAATTTCAGGAATGTTAAAGTCTCCAAGAATAAATAAGTTTTCGGAAAAAAATTCATTATAATTTTCGATTGAATGCAAAAAGTTTTCATAAACTTCCACATTCGACCCAGACCTAATATACAGACAACAGATTAGACAATAAATTTTTTTAATGTGACATTTGACACATATCCACTGGAAATCAGTACTCTCACTTTTGCCAACGAGAAATGGTTTGTATTTCTTTTTCACTAGACACAAAACGCCTCCGCCTCTTTGGATTCCTGTTTCAGCGTAGTTCTTGTCATTTCTAAAAACGATGTATTCTTCATTACATAGCTCCATATCATAGAATGATTCATTTAGCCAGGTTTCCGTAGCACATATGATGTCAAAATTGCTTGTTAGCACGTTTTCATAGAAAATTTTTGTTTTGGACCGTAAGCCTCTCACATTCTGGTAAAAAATTGTAACGTCTTTTGTGTCATTTATATTTTCTCGACTTCGTTTACACTCATCAAATTGTCGGTAACATCCCGACTGCCAGTTGCTCCTAAAAAATTAGCTTTTTTTTGCACGTTAAAGCGTCTTAAAACTACACCTCTGGGCCAATTGCTTTCGTCATTTAATTTCGCTAATAGGTGAAATGGGGCACCGATTTTAAAAGCACTAAAACGTCCTTTAGTATCCAGTTTTTCTACGATAAATTCTTCATTTTTATTGTCTTCCTCCAAATATTGTCTCCAGTGGTCGGAAGTAATATTTGGGTTTTTAACTTTCCCTATATAGAACCAAGCCATCTTTTGCTTACCAGCACCTGTAATGTCTTCATCAACAATTAGATTTCTCTTGCCTGATCCTATTTTTTGAGTAGTCATTTTAATTGAGTCTTTCCTTTCTATTTCTTTGGAAACTGTTGGTTTCTCAGAGGTGGGAATTCCTACAGTTGCTTTTTGTTGTTTTGTTTGTATTTCCTTATTTTTAGCTCTACCAGAACTGGATGCCACAACAGAACTCCAGGAGTTATGCACAGCTGGGGCTACATTTGTGTGCTCATGGATAACAGAACTTGGAAGGTTATCTTTTGATGGTTGGATTGGGATAGCACCATTGGGTGGCTTTCCATCTGTATCATTTATATTGGAAATAGTGAGGATCTCATTTCTTAGCTTATTAATTTCTTTAGCCACCAGGCTTTGGACTATATTAGTAATACTGTTTTTAAGTTCTGTTAGTAAACTGGAGTTCGCTAATTTTAGGCTGTTTGCTAAGAGCTCTTCAAAACCTTCCATTTGGTTGCTCTGCACTTCAGACTCTTCTAAGCCTTGTTTTTTTTTCAGATTGTTTAACTCAGATTTCAGCTCGATATTCTCCCTTATTATAGCATCATATTTATTGGCTTTTGGCAGGCATTCAGGGCAGTAGAACCTTAATTTTCTTTTCTGTAGTGGTATACACTTTTCTTCAGAACCAGATATTTCTGAGCATGTTCTGCAGTATTGTTGTGCACAAATATCACAAACAATAGGCTTGGTGTTAATATTTTGAGCACATTTCATGCATTCAAAGGACATTTTGTAGTTCACATATTTTGGTAAAATTCTAAATTTATGTTCCAGTAAGTTATTGGGAAGTCCGTCCTGTATATGAGTAAATTGAGAGGTTTTAATAGCCTAATTATTATTTATTTATTTTTAATGCACTAAAAACTGTTGGGGACAGAAGAGGTGAAGATTCTGACATATGACAAAACTACAAGTTTCCATTTTCTTCTGGGTGAAGTAATTGGAGAACGTGTAGCAGGCTGACATATTATATTGTACTCATAGTTTTTGTGATACTGATGAAGATTCGATAGGAATTGCATTTATTCTAAGGTAAGTTCGTGTACCACCATTTCTAAATCCTCAGGTTTAAAATGGACTGAACAGACAAATTTGGTACGGTTCTATAAATAACATTTTCATCTTGTTAGCTGAGTGTATGCAACCACGCATGAAAAGTTCCCTTATCAAATGGAAGTCTACAATATTGTAATTTAAACATATGAAAATAAGGAAAAGAACAAAATAATGAAACTTACCAACGAAAACTAATTTTTGATTAACGACAAGTTAAAAACCTAACACACACATAAACAAAACATATAAATACACTACACCAGTGTACACTATGTAGGGATATTTTTAACAAACCTAACCACATCGTTGCATCAAATTGGCTCGTGCTCTATCTCCTTTTATTGCAAACGCAGTACCGACGCCTAGTCGACTATTCGCAGTATATTCTTTTACGTATGTGACTCTAAGTCATATCTCTGCATATAAGGCACAACAAGTGGTGCCATTCGAGCGAGTAAGTCGTTCTTAAAAGCGCTTGCAATGCTACCACTCAGTTTCAAAAGTATGCTAGAAAATTTGTAAGCGGAAAATAGTGGAAATATGACAGACAATAAGAATATTGTTGTTACAGATATGTTTTGTAAAGTTTTGTTTTAAAGATCTAATATAAAACACACAATTTCACCTTTTGCTGAGGTCATATTTCTAAAAACTTTTTATTTTTGGCACTCTTGAATATTAGTTAATACAGTCATATTTTAGGTTATGCTTAAGGCATCCATTTTCATGGCGAAACGCTTCATGCTTCAAGGTGACATGGGTGTAAGTACCGAGATCACTAAAATTTACCTCTTTTCTAAATTATGTTGCAACCGAAAAGATTTTATACATGAATACAAATACATTGGGTGGCTGCAATGATAGTGTGTGTTTTTTTTCTTTGTCGATAATGGCAGAAGTAACAATTACAGTGATGTCGTATCTGTATGAATCGTATAATAATGTGACTGTCTCCGATGACTCATATGGTGCGAATCTTTACAACCGATACGGTTTTCATATTCGCACTCATACCTAGTGTATATACTGACCTAACGAGAACAATGCTGCATGATTTTGCATCGGTACAATTCCTACCGGTAAGAAGTTATTTCTTATTTTGTATTTGGCTTTGACTTGTATTGTCGAGATGGAGTAATGGTGGGGTGTAGTAGTGCTATCTGATTACTAGATTCACGAGTTCGTCCTTCCTAATTCCTGACATTCCTGTAGAGATTCATAACAAAGAAAGAATAAAAAAATGCTTGTTTATTCTTGACCGTCACACATATTATTTATTTACCTTTCTCGATAGTTTCAAGGATTTGTTTTAAGACCAAAAATAGGGCAGCTGTCTCGAGGACAAACAAATAATACATCATAACCTCACTTTAGTACATTATTAACAATATCTGGATATATAGTCTTAGGAAAATGTTCTCTTCCCAACAAACACAAAAGATCGGCCCATCAGCGGGCGATCACTGGGCCAGAAATGACACTTCTGGCCCTGTGATGGCCCACTGGAGGGCCGACCTTTTGTGTTTGTATATTGTTTTATATCTACTAAGTACGGGTCTATACTAATTATGGCGATTCTTCGTCTGTATCTGTTAACACTTTAAACATCCAAGGTCTAATAATAATCATTACACATAATGAAAGTGAAATTTCACAAATAATTCAGATAATATGTCATTCACAATAAAGCAAAGTATTACAATTTACATATCTGGCTCACCCAATGTTTTGAGATTATGATTAGCACACCCATAAGGTCACGTGCTGCAGATGCTCTATACCGATATACAATATACCAATTCAATTGTACAATAGTACAATTATGAGCAGTTTAATTCTACCGCATACTAGCATCAAGAGAAGCGTTTAGTACGAAATACGAACAAGAAACTTCTGGTATAAGTACGAATCTTTCTGTATATGGAGTCAGTAGGTACGTCTTGCGCATCTAGCATCATGAAATGTGTTTAGTACGAAATGGGAAATGCGAATACGAAACGAATCTTTGAAAACAGTCGTATTCATCACTAAACGAATATAAATAATAAGTACAAATACATATCTAGTTCGTTCAACTTACCATTGAGGTTAGCGTATCCAACATAATATGTTCAATCTTTTCCAACAGTTTAAAATTACTGTCTTGCACCATCTTTAAGCATAATCTGCAAACAACGAATTTACTGTCCCCCATATTACACAAATTTCAGTAAATTATATTTCAGGGATGTATAAAATAATGGAATATAACCAACCATATTAAACAATTAAATATTAAGCAATCACTTCTTCTTCTTCTTTTCTTAGCAACTAGCTACAATAGTCCATGAACTAGAGGTAGTACTCGTATGATTCGTATCATTAGTACGAGTTCAGTGGCGGTGATACGAATCCCACAAAAAAAAAAGATTCGTACATTTCGTATCGCCCATACAATGATAGGAATATAGAATTTCGGGCATATTACGTCCAGCTAGCCAGCATTGGTCCAACATTCGATTTTTATGCATTTAAAATATTTTTTCTTATAATTAATTAGTTTCTAAATACCTTTTATTTACATTAGAAATGGTTTTTGTAACAAGGGAATTATAATAAGAAATTATGTAATATTTGAAATAGGTACACTTCTGTGCAATAAAATTGGGGACACGAAATATTGTATAGTTTAAAGAGGACATAGCATTTCCATAGTAACAAAGGTGAATTTGTCGTCTTTATTAATAATACATAATATTAGTTATGAAAATGTAGTGCCACTTCTAAGATCACAAGGATATTCCCCGGATATCTTCAAGGTATTGCTATACACGGTCAATAAACGGTACGGTTACCTCGATCAGCAGCTTTAGGACGAGAGATGCGGGGGGCGGGAAATCGAATGAAAGAGATAGACATATCTGATTTCCGTGCAAAAATAGAGACAAAGATTCCGGTAGAGTCTACAGTCTACGTCACCTGTAGTCATTACAGGCATCTTTGTCTCTGTCTTTTGCACGGAAATCAGTATGTCTGTCTTTCATTCGATTTCCCGCCCCCCGCGTCTCTCGAGTTCTAAAGCTGCTGACCAAGGTAACCGTACCGTTTATTGACCGTGATTGCTATATACCAGTGGCGGCTGGTGAAATTTCAATATTTTTTTCTCGTCTATGGCGCATGGGACCCATACGAAATTTGGGAAATAACATCTAGAGAAGCACTTCTCTAATGACCCCTAAAAAACTTTGAAAAAGCAGTTTGCGAAAAAATTTTTGAAAATTCGTTAGCCTCCCCTGGGTCTAGGGACTCCTGTTAATTTTTATTTTTTTTTTGTCATAAGCATTTGACTTTTCATAAAAAACAACAATAGATATTGAAGTTTGTGAAAATATTTTCATTACTAACTGAAATTTTGTAATTTACAATTCAACAAATTACAATATTTCAATTCGTTGTATCTCAGTTAGTAATGAAAATATTTTCATAAACTCCAAAATCTGTTTATTTTTATGAAAAGTCAAATGCATATGACAAAAAAAATAAAAATAAACAGGAGCTCCTAGACCCAGGGGAGGCTAATGAATTTTCAAAATTTTTTAGGGGTCATTAGAGAAGTGCTTCTCTAGAGGTTATTTTCCAAATTTTGTATGGGTCCCATGCGCCACAGACGAGAAAAAAAATATTGAAATTTCACCAGCCGCCGCTGCTATATACTAGCTTTTATATCCATAGGATGTCAGTGGCATAACCTTGTGGTGTCTGCGATCTATTGCGAACTTGGAAGAGCTTCGACATTAGTCAAATACCAATAAATACGTGATTAATTCTAGATAATAGCTAATTGCCTCTGCTATAGCGACATTGTCCTGTATTTAATACCATCCATTTCAGCCGACATTTGTGTGTTAAAATGGGAATATTCCTGTATTTCTTCCCTAGAATATTAGTGTTTTCTTCTCAAAAATTGTATATCTACTAAGAATTTTAGACTGTTGTTCGAAAAGAATATTCTCTTATTATTCTTATGAAATATTCCATGATTAACATGTTAAATTGTATATATTCTTAGAATTAATAGGATATTTCAAATATATACATTCCTCTGAGGATATTTAAAAATCATTCTTAGAATATCTTGTGTGCTATCTGGGTTAGGCCATCACACCTCAGCATAATGCCATAGTTTAGAAGCATAGGGATTTCAACCAATCACAGACGGTATAAAGGAACATGTCATTCTCTATACCGCCTGATTGGCTGAAATCCTTGTGTTTCTATAGTATACATTGTACTGAAGTAACTGAAGTGTGTGTGATGGCCTTTTCTTCCTTCCTATTTTACGGACATAGTGAAAGCACATCATACTTGCTCCTTGTCTCTATTCTTCATGTTTCCAACCATGAAGAATAAAGACAAGAAGCATGCATGATGTGTTTTCACTTTGTTTTAATCACCTTTTAGTAAGTAAAATGAAGACTGAAAAGTATGGTTAAATAAAAAGAGTTTATTAATATATTTTTATTTAATTACACATATAAAGGTACAACAGAGAAACTATCTATAAACAATAAATAGCGTAATCATAAATAAACTGGTATATCAACTAAGGGTAATAATAAATAAAAAAAGAAAAGTAATAATAGAATGTACGTACATCACAGTGTTTAATAAAAACAATAATAATAAACTGCATTTATTAGAAAAAATTTGTGACGCTACATGTAGTGAAATCTAGACGAAGGTACACCCTACTTAATTCTAATTGAAAATTACTATTTGAATATAACTAATTAATACGGTTACAATTTATCATTGAAATAAATAAACAGAAAACAAATTTACACAGTATCCAGTGGCGTGAAGAATAAACAATGCTAATGTACTTTGTCTGGACTGCCAAAGAAATCTCAGAAATTTCATTTGAAAAAAAATACTGTTACGTCAATTCTGAAAAAACCAAATGCTTCATAGTAGCATTTAAGTCTTTTAACTGTACCTCTTAAAATTGCTGAAAAGGCTTTACATATGCAACTTACTGATTATTTTGAAACTAATGGAATATTGCTACACATAAGTCAGGCTACCGCAAAGGCTTTAGCACAGTATCTGCTCTCAGCACAATTACCGTGATCTCCACTATAGCTAATTGAAAACTTCCTTCTTTAACATTTCTTTACATGTCAAATGCATTTGACACTATCAATCTGGAATGCTTGCTTGCTATCAGGGAACCAGAAGATAGGGGCTTATAGACTTACAGTGGTTAAAAAATTACTTATTTAACTGTCGGTAATATCAACACTTTTAAAGAGCGATTTAATTTAAAAGGAGCGTTAGCGACAAGAAAATGTATTATCAACAAGATTAAAATATTAAATGTTTTAAATGACAAGCAAAGCAGAAAAGCACTGGGCACTGGTTTCGATCACATTTGTATAAAAGCACTTAAATCACGATCCATTAGATACCCTCTATGCTTCATTTTTAACTTATCTATTAAACTAGGAACATTTCCTGATAAATTGAAATATGCGTTCATAGTACCACGAGGGGTAGACCGCTGTGGAAATCTGGTGTAAACGCAACTGGAAATCAGCGGAAATCAATTGGAAATCAATGGAAATCACTGGAAATCAATGGAAATCACTGGAAATCATTGGAAATCAACGGAAATCATTGGAATTCGATTGGAAATCACTGGAAATCAATGGAAATAAATTTGAAAACAATTGCACTGCGCATGCGCTTATAACGAATTCTCAGTGACCGGTTTACTTTTGCCGAAGCAAATGCGAATTGTACCGCGGTAAACTCGGCGATAAACTTATTCTTTGTCATCAAGTTGCGTGTATAGATAATATAATAAATGTGTTACTCTTATAATGTCCAGTTCAATGTTTAGTGAAAACTCTGAAATATCGAAATAACCTCACTTTGCAATCACTTAAATTCCTTACAAATTAGCCTTTTGTTTACATAATACTAGAGCCTGGTCACAGATTTTCTATGGTATTCAGGGAATCCGACATTGTATCAGAATTTTTTATAGGGCAAGCATATATATATAAGGAGATACAAAATATTAGTCTTTACAAGGGCCATAATAAAAAAAATGGAATTGTTTTAAAACTCTGTATCATACTTATTTGAGGTACCTATAGCTCACTGTTTTTTCCCGTATAAAAAAATTATTAACGATAGCAATAACAAAATAAGGATGTTTTATCCTTAGTAGGTATGCTTTTAGAGGGCAGAATATTTACTTGTGAAATATTTTTGTCGAACTCCTCTATACGTTTCCTTAAATATATAAGGAATAAAAAACCAGACTGCAACCAACAGCTATTCTCCGGACTAATGCCCCGCCGAGCGCTGAATTGCGAATTACAAGCCTTGCTGCGTTAAGAGCAATAACTATGTATTGCTACAAAACGCTAAAGTTTCGATTTAAGGAAACGTATAGAGGAGAGTTTGACAAAAATATTTCACAAGTAAATATTGCCCTCTAAAAGCATACCTACTAACTATGCCCATGTCAGGGCTACTGCTGTTTCGATTGCAATGGACGTCAGCCGCTAGATGGAGCCTGCCATTTTTATTGCATGTCGTGGTTTTATAAATCTCGTCATGTACCAAGAGTGAACAAATGCCTCGTTCCAGCCATCTCAGACCTACTTTGCACTGACGAGAGCCAATAGCTCGAAACTGCAGTCTGCAAGTGGTATGGCACGAGAGCTCCTTTAAGTAGGAATAAGTGCTTCGGCTGGTGTCTGTTAAAATCGAAACTTTAGCGTTTTGTGGCAATACATAGTTATTGCACTTAACGCGGCCAGGCAGGCCAGGCTTGTAATTCGTAATTCAGCGCTCGGCGGGGCATTAGTCCGGAGAATAGCTGTTGGTTGCAGTCTGGTTTTTTATTCCTTATATATTTAAGGAAACGTATAGAGGAGTTCGACAGAAATATTTCACAAGTAAATGTTTTATCCTTTTTCGTCAATATCTTGAAAACTAGCTAGCTTTTTGGTAGATCATAATTCTCTAAAATAATGTTTATGTATAATAAAAAAAAGCGGTACAGTTGATAGTTAAGTTTGTACCGGCCGTCAAAATCTCAAAAATGATTACTTCTCGTTTTGATAAAAACCTTACGACTTTTTTCGTTCATTTAAAATGTAATTAAAAGCTCAGTAGATTTTTTAGATCTTTTTGTTTATTTAAGTTGTTACTACATATGATCGTGACAAGTTGTTAGGTTAATATTAAAAAGTGATGAAAAGCAAGTGCCTAGGAACCCCATTTTTGAGACTTTGGCGGTCCGCGGTACAAGCTCGATTATCAACTGTACAGTTTTATTTTAGAGAATTTAGGAGAATGGGCAGTTTTGGAGATTTTTTTTTTAAATCTTTAAACCGTACCCCCCACAGCCTTCCTCCTTGCACTTTTTAGGAGCAACTGGTTATACCATCGTACACTGGTACTGAGGGAGTATTCAAGTGCTCATTTTAATCAAAATTGTTGAAGCCGTTTGAGAGAAAAAAATATTTAATTCTTTAAACCTTACCCCCGCCGCCTCCATTCCTACATTTTCTAGAAAAACTTGTTAGGTCATTTCACACTGGTACTAAGGTAGTATCTATGCGTCAAATTTCATCAAAATTCTGTGAGCAGTTTTAGAGAAAAAAAATTAATTCTTTACACCTTGCCCCCACAGCACCCCTCCCTGTGTCTTTCTGGAGCAGCTGATTATGTTATCTCATCTTGTTACTAAGGAAGTACCCACGTGTCAAGTTTGAACAAAATCGTTAGAGCCGATTTAGAGAAAAAAATTATTAATTTTTTTAATATCTACCCTCTCACAACCTCCCACCTCTGCATTTTTTAGGAGTAACTGATCATGACATTTTATATTGGTACTAGGGAAGTACTCATGTGTTAAATTTAATTAAAATCATTAGAGCCGTTTTAGAGAAAGAAATTGTTCATATTTTTGCTGCTTTTTAGGGGCTTACCCCCCTTCCCCACATTTACGCTAGGACCGATTTTGCGATCTTTTTTCGAGGCGTAGCCGTTCTGAATATGCATGCAAAATTTGAACAAAATCGATCCAGTGGTTTGGCCTCTAGGTGCGACCACAGACGACAGACAGATATTTTTTTAAAACCCCTTTTTGGGTTCAGGGGACTTGAAAACGTGTAAATCTACCAAAAAATAAAAATCGATTTTTTGCACGATCACAATACTTTGCCTATATACTCCGTATATGGGAAAGTGAAAGATATGTACGTATAGTTTTTTAACCTATCTCACTCACATTTTAAGATATTGACGAAAAAGCATAAAACCTCCTATTTTGTTGCTATCATTGTTAATAACTTTTTATTCGGAAAAAGTGAAGTATATTGTATAAAGAAAATTATTGTGCTGACTTCTCGTATAACTTCGTACAGATCTAAATTACATGGTTGATACCTCTGTATTCCGAAATCTGAGTTTTATACGCAGAGCATCTCATTATTGTCAAATTCAAATACCTGCGCATGCGCACGTTTCCATTGGAAATCAATGGAAATCAGTGGAAATTATTGGAAATCAATGGAAATCAGTGGAAATCAATGGAAATCATTGAAAATCAATGGAAATCATTGAAAATCAACGGAAATCATTGGAAATCAAGACGAAATGGAAATCTGGTGTACAAAATCTGGGCAGCGGTCTACCCCTCGTAGTACCACTTCATACAAAAGGTGATCCAGGATTAATTGAAAATTACAAGCCAATAGCACTATGCTGCTTTTCAAAACTATTTGATTATGAGTTTTGTCAACAGTTTAGACTTTTATCAGAATGACAACATGGATTCAGAACCGAACACTCTACAAATATAGCTACTTTTGAGTTTACAAATTTTATGTATAATGCAATTGACAAAAAAGAGCAAGTTCTTGCTTTGTTCTTCGATATAACTCGTGATTTTGACTGAAGTTTTAGCAAAAAAAAGCATTAGGTATTAAAGGATCATTAAATGTGTGGATTATCTCATTCTTGTCAAACAGAAAAATCTCTGTTAAATTAGGTGATACTATATCCAATACCTGCAACTTCAATCTTGGAGTTCCTCAAGGGTGTGTACTCATCCTTTTCTTTTTATATTATTCATCAATGACCTCGAATTTCACATTTCAAATAAACTATAACTATTTTAAACAATGTTCGCTTATAATAATACTATTTGTATTATGCAGAATCTGTTGGGATGCTTGAAAATACAGCTAATTATTTACTGACTTGGTTTTATAAATGGTGCTCTTCAAACAAATTAGTTATCAATACTTCTAAAACTAAATATATAATATTTCATAACAGAACAGAGTTCAGCTTAACAATACTACAATAGAAAGGGTCATCAATACTAATTTTCCGGGACTTCATATAGATGAAAACCTGTCTTGCCAAAGACTTATACCTAATTAAAGGAGCTCTCGTATCAGCCACTCCACACCACTGGCAGACTGCAGTTTCGAGCCGTTGGCTCTCTTCGGTGCAAGGTAGGCATCCAGAGGCTGGAAACGAGATATCCGATGACTTGGTACACATTCGCTGAAGAGAGTCAACAGCTCTGCAGTCTGCAAGTGGTGTGGAGTGGCTGACACAAGCAGTCCTTTAATGAGGAATGTCTTTTGGCCAGTGTTTGTTGCAATTGAATTA
The DNA here is from genome assembly GCA_936432065.2 of Rutpela maculata. Classification (NCBI taxonomy): domain Eukaryota; kingdom Metazoa; phylum Arthropoda; class Insecta; order Coleoptera; family Cerambycidae; genus Rutpela; species Rutpela maculata. The sequence continues at coordinate 123,689,303 of OW386292.2, read as the reverse complement.
ACAGCGTTTTTTAGTAATATGTGATTATTTCCCTCATGTCGAAATGTCATTTCCCAATTATAGATCAATGACATTTCGCGAATTTTTAAATTTCAACCAATGACAAGTTTTACACTGAATAAATGCAAGCTAGCTTTTTCAAAATTTACCAGCGAATAAATTACGTTTAGCTTTTAAATGCACATAATTGATTTAATTTACTCTCAATTGGACTAAAAACAAAATAAAACATTATAAATCAAGAATTATTATTTTTGTTTATAATTACTATGTACCAATGGTGTATTCATGTAATTTTATAAAAATATTTTTAATATCAAACTAACACAGGCTGTCAAATTTAGTCACGATGGCTACGAAACAAAAGATATTTAATAACATGTATATATTTGGTTGTAATATAATAAAATAATAATGATTGTTACTTAACTTATATAAAAAGAAGTGTATGTATCTGTAAACAAAAACCTACCCAGCAAACATTTAGGTATTATTTGACGTCAAAACTACCTAAATTATGTATAATAAATTTAGTCGCAAAATTAAAATTAACCATGTTTTGGTAAAATTTACGTTGACGCTATGTGGAATCGACATAAGTGGAGAATAAGACGTCGAAATCAGGTTATATCGACTAAGACAGGTAAAATTACACATAAATCTTACTTGTAGTCGCACAATATATTTGGTTAGTAATACGTGTTTAGGTAAATTTGACTTAAATTCGATGTCAATTCGACATCGAGTTGACTAGCTTTAGGTAGAACTTACGTAGTTAAGTTAAATAATAATGTAACAAGTACCAGTATTGACATAAAACAAGGCGTACCAAGGGTTAATACTTGGACCTCTATTATTTTTAATTTTTGCAAATGATATAATAAATTTCTTAAATAACAGTTTTCCATCAATTCACACTATTTGTTATGCTGACGATACTAATATTATAATAGTCGAAAAAGATCTGGTATCTCTTAAAATTGCAGCCGAGCATGTATATGAAAATGTAATTAAATGGCCAGAAAAGAACTTTTTGAATGTAAATAAAAATAAAACAAAATCGATACTATTTAGAATGCGGGGACAGCTACAAGAATTTTGCCTTTTTGAAAACACTGAGTTTCAGGTGACTTCCACCGACTCGACAAAAATATTGGGTATCGTATGTGACTACAAACTAAATTGGGTCTCACATATCGATGCACTATGTATTAAACTACGCAGGAGTTGCTATGCTTTAAATTATATGGCTAAACATTGCAGTCCTAAGGTACTATTAACATTGTACTACGCCAACTTTCATTCTCATTTAAGATATGGAATAATTAACTGGGGAACGAGTACACAAATAAGTAGAGTATTTCTAATACAGAAGTACGCTCTCCGAATTATTGCAGCACTCGAATATCGTCAGTCATGTCGTAATACATTTCAAAATCTTAGGATACTAACCGTTGCTGGAATATACATACTGGAGGTTTGTACTTATGTTTACAAAAACCTCACCACGTTCTCGGCAAACCAACTGAACCACGATCATAATACGAGATCGAGAGGGCTGTTGGCACCAAATAATTTTCGAACAACTTTTTACCAAAAGAGTTTTCACTATATTGGCTGTAAACTTTACAATGCACTGAATGCAGAAATTAAAGGTTCCCCCAATGTTTATGTCTTTAAAAATAGGCTGAAAGAATTACTACTACAAAAAAACTGTTACACACTACAAGAATTCTTCTTACCACCTTCTATTTCTACTTGAATTTTATTTATATGTGCATATTGACTTATACACGGGTATGTGTTCCTATATATTTTTGTTTATTTTTCTTTCTTATTGTTTGTTATACACATTTGTTATACTTACACCTCTATATGTTTAATTTTCTGACTTACACGTCTGTTTGTGACTATACATGTGTATGTGCGTGTATATGTATGTGTATGTATGTGTGTATATGTTCATGTTGATTACGTTTACACTCATCTGTTTTATTTTTGACTTGTACTTGTACTTTTAAATGGAAGAAATAAATAAATATTATTATTATTATTATTTAAGTATGTGAAATTGGAAAATTACACCAAGAGGAAAAAAATAAGGTTTTTATACTAATTTGGTAATTTTCTCTATAATATTGTTGTTAGTCACCTACAAATTTGAAGAGATACCTAACTCACAATGACGATACAAGATCAATGTCGGTAACTAAAATAAATCCAATTTATAAGTGAAGTATTTGCAGTACTCGCTTGTTGAAATCAATGCGACGAAAATTTTTTCGTGTATAATAGCAGCTGTACTTCGTAAAATAACAATGCGCTTCCAAAATATTCATCTATAAGGAAATTCTTGTTGCCAAGTAAAAAAATTATAGTAATAATTTGAGCCGAAAAGTATGCTATACTTGTTAAATATGAGTTTACAGGTATAATTATGTATTTTTTTAGCTTTTCGTCAGTTTGTTTTCCATACACACTCATTTTTAAAATTCTAATTTGGAATCATATTTCAACTCTGATAAGAAAATACATGTGTCTTGAGCTAATTTAACCTTAAAGTTAATTGCCTTTGTAAATGCAACTACAAAAGATAATTGACTTAATGATTGAAATCAGGTAGATAAGCCAGGTAGAATTTATCTATTTTGTCGACCTAATATTACTTCAAAGGTGTATAATAATAGTCTATATATGTATATTAGGTTATCCTATTTCAATAAACATTATTATTATTATTATTATAATAGTGACCAAATAGGTTGCTATTTAGGTGTACATTACGTAGGATTTACAACAAAATATACCTAGTAAGATATTCAACTATTAGGAATATTTTTAGTCGCTAAAAAAGTAAATACTACCTAATTATATTACTTATTTCTACCCTATTGTAAATTTATCCTTCAGGTCATTTTTGGTAGATTTTTTTAGTAGTTTTTCACTCGCTGGTTTCGTTAAATTTACTTTCAAGGAAAATTGTGTATGAGGTAGATTAATTGGTAAACTGAAATCTAAAGTAAGACCAATTGGTAAATTTTTATTGGAAGTGTATTTTTCTAGTCAATTTTACGTCATAATTACCTTAACAAGTAAATTCCTCTTTTACCAAGTCGAATTGGAGCTAATTTTAACAAAAATGTTTGCTGGGTAAGTATAAAAGCATAAGGAATTTGTTCATTTGGGAAATAATCTTGACATATATCCCTCGAGTTCCAAATCTTATCACACCAACTGCGGTTAGCTATATTTTTTGTAAAATTTTGCTATTTAGCAAATGTTCTCGTCTTAATAATTTACACAAAAAGCCCTCGACCTTCGGCCTCGGGCGTTTAAGGTAAATTATTAAGTTTCGAACATTTTCTAAGTAAAATTATACAAAAAAAAAGCTACCCGCAATTTATCCGATAAAATTCAGAGCTCTCGGGATATAACCTATGAATATTACACTTAACATGCCAGACTTGCAATTCATTGTGGTCTGGTTATTCCTTATTTTAAAAATAAGGATGTATAGAGAGAAATTACTTTTATTAAATACTCTGTCCTCTAGAACCATACTTTTGAACTATTAGCAAGCCCATCTCAGGCTAACTAGTGCGATTGCAGTGGACAGCGACAGCTAGATGGTGCCTCTTATTTTTTCTGCATTTCACAGTCTTACAGATTGCGAATTTCTACCAAATCATCAAATATATCGTCACTTAATACGCCAGACTTGTGGTCTGGTTATTTTCTTATTTTTAAAACAAGGATGTATACACATTTGGCGTCTTCAGGTTCTCGATGAAAGCTGCCTTCTGCTGCTCCTCGTTGCTCTGACTGAACTGATGTTCTCCGTGTTGTGGAATTCCTTAGAAAATTTTTGAAGTATTTTTTTTTTCATTACAGTGTCAATCACAATTTTTAAAAAATATTTAATAAATAAAACAAATATAAAATTCAAGCTTCATAATGTTTATATAGTAGAAGATCAGAGTATTTTATAAATGATCACTGAAATTCCTGGATTCTACTGGATTTCCTGACTTTTCTAGGTTTCCAGCTTGGACTGCCTGAATACTTAAATGGTAAAATAACAAGTTGGTGTCAGATTCAAGAAAGGTCTTTAAGAAACATTAAACATAAACACACCACAGATAGTAGACAACCCCCAAATCCATAGCCAAGGCTGTGTGGAAGGGGGTTACACATTTGGAAAAACGCAGACATACATCCACACTCACTGGTGTTGTAAATACCGGGGCTGGGGGCCGAACCCAGAGCGCGGTAGGTAGTCGATCAGCATATTCGCCACTCAATACGCCTTAACCGATTGATCTACGGCGCCGGTAAAATATATTATATACCTATATTATATTATATATATTATATAAATATATTATATATTATATAATACCCCTTCATCGAAAGGCAAATTTTCAAAGCAGTTTGTCGTCTTATTTAGAATCTTATGTGCAAAACAATTTACATGCAGATTTACGGATCTCAAAGTGAAGCAAATCATCTCTACCAATACTATAAATATTGACTTTAATAAACTTTAAGGACGGGTGATTTAAGTTTAAGATTTAATATTTTTCTACAGAGCACTTTGTTTCCATTTCATAATTTTACAGTTTTAATTCTTAGAGTTAGTTTAGAATCATTATATATGTACCTTTTGTGTAAAAATGTGTATTGTCTATATATTTTTCTGTACAATAAATCTTTATTATCATTACAATAGGGTCGTTTCCTTCAACAAAATTTACAAAATATTGTTATATGATCAAAAAGTATATTAAATATACATTGCATATATCATATTAAAAAAAGTTCTAATCATCACATGCAAGAACAAATTGGTTTTGAAAATAAAAAGGCGGTATACGATGACGTATCTGATGAACATTCAATTCTAGAGAATTTTCATGTTGGTAGTAGTGCTCTGTTGTTTACATTCAATATTTGTTTACATTTACATTGTGTGTTTAATATTTAATATTTGTTTATAATGGAACCTAATTTTGTGAAAGGAACTTCAGAGAATTTACCTATAGTGGATTTTTATATGGTACACGAGTTTTATGTGGACAATTTGAACTATTTAAGTGCCGAATCCCGAAATGTTAAACATTTGAGGTTAGTATTTCTTTAAAATAATTACTATATGACTCACGTCGATACTAATTTTGATCTATTAGTCCGGTCAACAGAGCGCTAAAATGACCAAAATCTCTAATTTGAGTGCTAATGAATGGATTTTGATAAAACCTTGTGCAATGTGTTTGTAATGACGTTAATAAAAAAGTTGAAAAAATGATTAGAGTAAGAAATGATCGGAAAGGGTAGAAAACACTCCTTTTATCACGGGTTCCGTAACTTGTAGGATTAGGTCAAAAATGGAAAAGAAACAATAAATTTACCTTTTATGGCTCAAAATAAGATGTTTTTACTCCTGCGAATTTTTTCGAGAAATGCATATTTTTGGAAAATTCCTAAAAGTGGGGGAGGGGAAATGTAAAAGTTGAAAAAAATCTGAAAAAATTCAGGTGAATGTATCATCGAAATACAAGACTTTTTTTATTTGCAACTTTTCTGTAAAGTGCGTTTTTACCGAGTTATTCCGGAAAAACATGAAAAACTACCACTTTCTTTGAAATTGTAGCACTTTAAAAATATGTAATTTAAAAATTTGAAAAATCAGATGTATGCATTGAGGCCTTCAAACATTTTTTGTCTCTTGGAATTTTTTTGTAACTTGCTAATTTTCCGAGATACAGGCAGTTTTTCACGATAACTAACGTACTACATTTTTTGCACATTAAAAAATACATGAAAATTTAAAAATCATATTGAACTTTTAAAAATGGTATAACTATATAGGTTCCATACTTTTTTATAATAATATACATAAATGACGTTCTTTTTTCGAATTTTCATGTATTTTTTGTGCAAAAAATATGGTACATTATCTGTTTTGTGAAAAATTGCCTGTATCTCGGAAAATTAGCAAGTTACAAAAAAATTCCAAGAGAGAAAAAATGTTTATAAGGCCTCAGTGCATACGTCTGAATTTTTTCAAATTTATAAATAACATATTTTTAAAGTGCTACAATTTTAAAGAAAGTGTTTCATGTTTTTCTGGAATAACTCGGTGGAAACGCACTTTACAGACAAGTTGCAAATAAAGAAAGTCTTGAATTTCGATAACATATTCACCTGAATTGTTTCAGATTTTTTTTTCAACTTCTACATTTCACCTCCTCCACTTTTAGGAATTTTCGAGAGGCCATATCTCCAAAAATATGCATTTTTCGAAAAAATTCAGAAAAAGGCAGAAAAAGGTAAATTCATTGTTTCTCTTTCATTTTTGACCTAATTCTACAAGTTACGGAACCCATAATAAAAGGGGTGTTTTCTACCTCTTCCGACCATTTCCTACTCTGACCTTTTTTTTAACTCTTTTATTAACGTCATTACAAACACAGTGCACAAGGTTTCGTCAAAATCCATTCATTAGCACTCAAATTAGAGGGGAAAGTTGACTGGACTATATGCTAACAGCAAATAAGTAAAGCAAACGATGCCCGTCGATTATTCCTTTATCTAACTGCGCATGCGCTCACATCTGATGGGCGCGAATTCAAAATTTCTTAATTTAAATAATTAATTTCACTATTAAAATGACTTTAGATTGTAAAATAAAAAAATACGGGTCAAATAAAATTTAATAAAGTATTTGAACATAAAATTTTCAAAAAATGGTCAACGACCCTATTACATAGTCAAAATGTCTGGCAGCTCTATGCCTAGGAGTTCGGCTCATGCTCTACAATATCCTTATTGAAACTATCGTCCACTAATTCATATTTTATACTACAAATATTTTCCTTAGAATGTTCACTGATATCTTGTTTAGGTTCTAGTCTAAGCATTTCCCTGCATAATCTGACATAAACGTGTTTTCCTGCAGTGGATATCAATTGAGGTATTAACCACGCATCATCAGGATAACTCACTGGAATGAGGGTTGCTAGTCGTTGCCGTAGTATGGGGCTCCAATCGGTCGGGTTAGAAGTGGCAGACAGTTTTTCTACCAACCAATCTGTGGCAATGCGAAGGGGTAGTGACAGACCATCCAGGGGCGTGGTTGTTGTTAAAGATAACCCTTCTGTGGTATTTGTGGCCTTTTCATCATTTGCTTGAATATGCTTGTCTTTGGGCTTTAACTTGGAGTTGATAAGTTCACCCCAGCATTTATCACAAAAAAAATCTGGATTTGTACCTCCCAATTTGAGATTAACCGAGTCGATTGTAACCCAAATTGTCAAACCAGAGACAGCGTGGAATCGAGATCTTTGCCTTCTATTATCATAGCTACCTTCTGGAAGGAAGACTGCTAATCGCTGCCTTAAAGCAGGACTCCAGGCTTCAGGGTGAGAGTTACGTAATTGCTCTGCCACCCCAAGCGTGGCAGCACAAAAGCCTCTGTGGTAGCCCAACTTGCATTGATGAGGTGGCGCAATGAATGTCTGGCTCAAGGTCTGACTTCGTTCGGGCTTTACTGCAATTAGATTCACATGATCAGCTGTTAAACAAATAGGCTGGGCACAGATATCTTGAGAAACTGACAGTGATGAATTTGATGCTAATTCATATTTTTTACTGCAAATATTTTCTTTAAAATGTTCACTGACCTCTTGTTTAGGTTCTACTCTAAGCATCTCCCTGCATATTCTGACATAAACGTGTTTTCCTGTAGCGGACATAAATTGAGGTATTAGCCACGCATCATCAGGATAACTCGCTGGAATAAGGGTTGTTAGTCGTTGCCGAAGTATGGGGCTCCAATCGGTTGGGTTAGAAGTGGCAGATAGTTGTTCCACCAACCAATCTGTGGCAACGCGAAGGCGTAGTGGGAGATTATCCAGGGGCGTGGTTAGTGGTAAAGATAACTTTTTCATGGTATTTGTGGCCTTCTCATCATTTGTCTGAATATGATTATCTTTGGGAATTAACTTGGAGTTCATGAGTTCATCCCAGGATTTATAATAAAAAAATTCTTGATTCGTACCTCCTAATTTGAGATTAGCCAGCTTGATCGTCGTCCAAATTGCCAAACCAGAGGCAGCAAGAAATCGACATCTTTGCTGCTTATTATAAAAGCTACCTTCTGGAAGGAAGACTGCTAACCGCTGACTAAACGCAGGACTCCAGACTATAGGGTGGTCAAGCAGTTGCTCTGCCACCCCAATTGTGGCTGCACAGAAGCCTTTGTGAGGGCCCAACTTGCATCGATGAAATGGCGCAACGATTGTCTGACTCAAGATTGGACTTTCTTTTATGAGTTTCTCGGGATTTCCTGCCATACGATCCACATGATCAGCTGATAAACTAATAGGTTGGGCAGAGAGATCCTGGGAAACTGGCAGTGGTGAATTTGATGCTAATTCATATTTTTTACTGCAATTATTTTCTTCCAAATGTTCACTGATATCTTGTTTAGGTTCTACTTTAAGCATCTCCCTGCATATTCTGACACAAATGCGTTTTCCTGTGGTGGATACAAATTGAGGTATTAACCACGCGTTATCAGGATAACTCGCTGGAATGAGAGTTGCTAGTCGTTGCCGTAGTATGGGGCTCCAATCGATTGGGCTAGAAGTGGCAGATAGTTGTTCCACCAACCAATCGGTGGCAAGGCGAAGGGGTAGTGGCAGAACATCCAGGGGCGTGGTTAGTGATAAAGATAACCCTTCGGTGGTATTTGTAGCCTTTTCATCATTTGGTTGAATATGTTTATCTTTGGGCTTTAACTTGGAGTTGATAAGTTCATCCCAGGATTTATCGTTAAAAAAATCTGGATTGGTATCTCCCAAATTGAGTTTAACCGAGTTGATCGTAACCCAAAATGCCAAACCAGAGACAGCACGAAACTGCCATCTTTGCCTCTTATTATCATAGCTACCTTCTGGAAGGAAGGCTGCTAATCGCTGCCTTAAAGCAGGACTCCAGTATTCGTGGCCTTGGAACTTACGTATTTGCTCCGCCACCCCAATTGTAGCGGCACAGAAACCTTTGTGAGGGCCCAACTTGCATCGATGAAATGGCGCAACGATTGTCTGACTCAAGATTGGACTTTCCTTTACGAGTCTCTCGGGATTTCCTGCAACAAGATTCACATGATCAGCGGATAAACAAATAGGCTGGGCAGAGGGATCCTGGGAAACTGGAAGTGGTGAATTTGATGCTAATTCATATTTTTTACTGCAAATATTTTCTTCCAAATGTTCATTGATATCTTGTTTAGGTTCTACTTTAAGCATCTCCCTGCATATTCTGACACAAATGTATTTTCCTGTGGTGGATACAAATTGAGGTATTAACCACGCATTATCAGGACAACTCGCTGGAATAAGAGTTGCTAGTCGTTGCCGCAGTATGGGGCTCCAATCGGTTGGGTTAGAAGTGGCAGATAGTTGTTCCACCAACCAATCGGTGGCAAGGCGAAGGGGTAGTGGCAGATCATCCAAAGGCTTGGTTAGTGGTAAAGATAACCCTTCGGTGGTATTTGTGGCCTTTTCATCATTTGGTTGAATATGTTTATCTTTGGGCTTTAATTTGGAGTTGATAAGTTCATCCCAGGATTTATCGTTAAAAAAATCTGGATTGGTATCTCCCAATTTGAGTTTAGCCGAGGTGAGCGTAACCCAAAATGCCAAACCAGAGACAGCACAAAATCGACATCTTCGCCTCTTATTATTAAAGCTACCTTCTGGAAAGAAGGCTGCTAATCGCTGCCTTAAAGCAGGATTCCAGGATTCGTGGTGGGGAAAGTTACGTATTTGCTCTGCCACCCCAATTGTGGCGGCACAGAAACCTTTGTGAAAACCCAACTTGCATTGATGAAATGGCGCAACGATCGTCTGACTCAAGATTGGACTTTCCTTTACGAGTGTCTCAGGATTTCCTGCAACAAGATCCACATGATCAACTGATAAACAAATAGGCTGGGCAGAGAGATCCTGGGAAACGGGTAGTGGTGAATTTGTTGCTAATTTAAATCTTTTACTGCAAATATTTTCTTTAAAATGTTCACTGATTTCTTGTTCAGATTCTACTCTAAGCATCTCCCTGCATATTCTGACATAAACTTGTTTTCCTGCAGCAGATATAAAATGAGGTATTAGCCACGCATCATCAGCATAACTCGCTGGAATGAGGGTTGCTAGTCGTTGCCGTAGTATGGGGCTCCAATCGGTCGGGTTAGAAGTGGCAGACAGTTGTTCCATCAACCAGTCTGTGGCAACACGTTGGGGTAGTGGAAGATCATCTAGGGGCGTGGTTAGTGGTAAAGATAACCCTTCCACGGTATTTGTGGTCTTCTCATCATTTGTTTGAATATGTTTATCTTTGGGCATTAACTTGGAGTTCATAAGTTCATCCCAGCATTTATATTTTAAAAAATCTTGATTCGTACCTCCTAATTTGAGATTAGCCGGCTTGATCGCAATCCAAAGTGCCAAACCAGAGGCAGCAGCAATCCAAAGTGCCAAACCAGAGGCAGCAAGAAATCGACATCTTTGCCTCTTATTGTGAAAGCTACCTTCTGGAAGGAAGACTGCTACCCGCTGACTTAAAGCAGAACTCCAGGCTTCAGAGTGGTGAAAGTTACGTATTTGCTCCGCTACCCCAATTGTAGCAGCACAGAAGCCTTTGTGAAGGCCCAACTTGCATCGATGAAATGGTGCAACAAATGACTGACTCAGGGTTGAACTCCCTATTGAGAGCGAGTCAGGATTTCCCGCAACAAGATTCACCTGATCGGTTGTTAAAGAAATGGACTGAGTAGAGAGATCTTGGGAAATCGACGGTAATGAATTTGATGCTAATTCATAATTTTTACTGCAAATATTTTCTTTAAAATCTTCACTCAAATCTAACATAAGCATCTTCCTGCACATTTTGACATAAAATTGTTCTCCTGCAGAGGATATAAACTCTGGTATTAACCATGCATCCTCAGGATAACTCGTTGGAATGAGAGTTGCTAGCCGTTGCCGTAATATGGGGCTCCATTCGGTGGGTTGAGAAGTGGCAAGTAGTTGCTCCACCAACCAATCTGTGGCAATGCGACGGAGTAGTGGGATACGGTCCAGGGGCATGGCCAGTGGTAAAGATAATCCTTCTACGATATTTGTAGGTGTTTCGTTATTTGTTTGAACATGTTTATCTTTGGGCCTTTTTAAATTGGAGTTGACAAGTTCATCCCAGGATTTATCCTTAAAGAAATCTTCATTTATACTGCCTAAGTTGAAGCTAGCTGGGTGGATCTTAACCCGAACTCTCTCACCAGAGACAGATAATAATCGACAGTTTTTCCTCTTATTAATACACCTGCCATCTGGAAGGAAAGCTGCTAACCGTTGCTTTAAAGCAGGACTCCAGTCTTCAGGGTGGTGGGAGTTATGTAATTGCTCTGCCAACCCAATTGTGGCTGCACAGAAGCCATTGTGAGGACCCAACTTGCATTGATGAAGTGGCGCAATGGATGTCTGACTCAAGCTTGGACTTTTCTTTTCAAGTCTCTCGGGATTTCCTGCAACAAGATTGACGTGATCAGCTAATAAACAAATAGGCTGGGCAGAAAGATCCTGGGAAACTGGCAGAGGTGAATTTGATGCTAATTCATATTTTTTACTGCATATATTTTCTTCCAAATGTTCACTATTATCTTCCTTAGGTTCTAATCTAAGCATCTCCCTGCATATTTTGACATAAATACGTTTTCCTTCAGAGGGTTTAAAATAAAGTACTACCCAAGTGTAATCAGGATAACTCGCTGGAATGAAGGTTGCTAGTCGTTGCCGTAGTATGGGGCTCCAATCGGTCGGTTTAGAAGTTGCTGATAGTTGCTTCACCAACCAATCTGTGGCAATGCGATGGAGCAGTAGGAGACAGTCCTGGGACATGATTGGTGGTAAAGATAATCCTTCGTCGGTATTTGTTTTGGACTTTAACTCGGAGTTGAAAAGTTCTTCCCAAGATTTATCCTTAAAAAAATCTTGATTCGTATCTCCTAATTTAAGGCAGGCAGGGCTGATCCTAACTCGAATTGCCTCACCAGAGACAGTAAGAAATCGACACTTTTTCCTTAAATAATGATGGCCGCCCTCTGGAAGAAAGGCTGCTAACCGTTGGCTTAAAGCGGGACTATAGATTTGAGGAGGGGAGTTACGTAATTGCTCCGCCAACCCAATTGTGGCAGCACAGAAGCCTGTGTGGGGGCCCAACTTGCAGGAATGAAGTGGTGCAATGATTGTCTGACTCGAGGTTGAACTCTCTTCTACAAGCCCACAGGGATTTCCGGCAACAAAATTCACACGGTCAGTTAATAAAGGAATGGACCGTGCTGAAGGATCCTGGGAAACTGACGGTGACGAATTTGATGCTAATTCATAACTTTTACTGTAAATAGTTGAATTTAAATGTTCACTGAAATCTAATCTAAGCATCTCCCTGCATATTCTGACATAAACATGTTCTCCTACAGAGGATATAAATTGAGGTATTAACCATGCGCCATCAGAATAACTAGGTGGAATGAGAGTTGCTAGTCTTTGCCTTAGTATTGGACTCCAATCGGTTGATTTAGAATTGGCTAATAGTTGCTCCACCAACCAATCAGTGGCAATGCGACGAGGCAGTGGAAGAAGGTTCAGAGGCAGGGCTGAGTTGAGAAGTTCATCCCAGGATTTATCCTTAAAAAAATCTGCATTCATGCCTTCTAAGTTGAGGTTAGCCAGGTTGATGAGAACTCGAATTGTCTCACCAGAGACAGTAAAAAATCGACATCTTTTCCTCGTATCATAAGGGCCGGTCTCTGGAAGAAAGGCTGCTAACCGCTGTTTTAAAGCAGGACTCCAGGCTTCAGGGTGGGAGTTACGTACTTGCTCTGCCAACCCAATCGTGGCCGCGCAAAAACCCCTGTGGTGACCCAACTTGCAGTGATGAGCTGGTGCAATGGCCCTCTGGGCATTTCCTGTAACAAGATTCACATGATCAATCGGTAAATAAGAAATAGGCTGTGCAGATAAATGCTGGGATACTGACATTAGTAATAGTATCCTTTATAGCCAAAAAATTACATAGTAGACAAGAGCAACTTCAGTAACTTAACGTAAATAATAATAATAATAATAATAATAATAATAATAATAATAATAACAATAATAATAATAATAATAACAATAATAATAACGACGACGACGACGACGACGACGACGACGACGACGACGACGACGACGACGACGACGACGACGACGACGACGACGACGACGACGACGACGACGACGACGACGACGACGACGACGACGACGACGACGACGACGACGACGACGACGACGACGACGACGACGACGACGACGACGACGACGACGACGACGACGACGACGACGACGACGACGACGACGACGACGACGACGACGACGACGACGACGACGACGACGACGACGACGACGACGACGACGACGACGACGACGACGACGACGACGACGACGACGACGACGACGACGACGACGACGACGACGACGACGACGACGACGACGACGACGACGACGACGACGACGACGACGACGACGACGACGACGACGACGACGACGACGACGACGACGACGACGACGACGACGACGACGACGACGACGACGACGACGACGACGACGACGACGACGACGACGACGACGACGACGACGACGACGACGACGACGACGACGACGACGACGACGACGACGACGACGACGACGACGACGACGACGACGACGACGACGACGACGACGACGACGACGACGACGACGACGACGACGACGACGACGACGACGACGACGACGACGACGACGACGACGACGACGACGACGACGACGACGACGACGACGACGACGACGACGACGACGACGACGACGACGACGACGACGACGACGACGACGACGACGACGACGACGACGACGACGACGACGACGACGACGACGACGACGACGACGACGACGACGACGACGACGACGACGACGACGACGACGACGACGACGACGACGACGACGACGACGACGACGACGACGACGACGACGACGACGACGACGACGACGACGACGACGACGACGACGACGACGACGACGACGACGACGACGACGACGACGACGACGACGACGACGACGACGACGACGACGACGACGACGACGACGACGACGACGACGACGACGACGACGACGACGACGACGACGACGACGACGACGACGACGACGACGACGACGACGACGACGACGACGACGACGACGACGACGACGACGACGACGACGACGACGACGACGACGACGACGACGACGACGACGACGACGACGACGACGACGACGACGACGACGACGACGACGACGACGACGACGACGACGACGACGACGACGACGACGACGACGACGACGACGACGACGACGACGACGACGACGACGACGACGACGACGACGACGACGACGACGACGACGACGACGACGACGACGACGACGACGACGACGACGACGACGACGACGACGACGACGACGACGACGACGACGACGACGACGACGACGACGACGACGACGACGACGACGACGACGACGACGACGACGACGACGACGACGACGACGACGACGACGACGACGACGACGACGACGACGACGACGACGACGACGACGACGACGACGACGACGACGACGACGACGACGACGACGACGACGACGACGACGACGACGACGACGACGACGACGACGACGACGACGACGACGACGACGACGACGACGACGACGACGACGACGACGACGACGACGACGACGACGACGACGACGACGACGACGACGACGACGACGACGACGACGACGACGACGACGACGACGACGACGACGACGACGACGACGACGACGACGACGACGACGACGACGACGACGACGACGACGACGACGACGACGACGACGACGACGACGACGACGACGACGACGACGACGACGACGACGACGACGACGACGACGACGACGACGACGACGACGACGACGACGACGACGACGACGACGACGACGACGACGACGACGACGACGACGACGACGACGACGACGACGACGACGACGACGACGACGACGACGACGACGACGACGACGACGACGACGACGACGACGACGACGACGACGACGACGACGACGACGACGACGACGACGACGACGACGACGACGACGACGACGACGACGACGACGACGACGACGACGACGACGACGACGACGACGACGACGACGACGACGACGACGACGACGACGACGACGACGACGACGACGACGACGACGACGACGACGACGACGACGACGACGACGACGACGACGACGACGACGACGACGACGACGACGACGACGACGACGACGACGACGACGACGACGACGACGACGACGACGACGACGACGACGACGACGACGACGACGACGACGACGACGACGACGACGACGACGACGACGACGACGACGACGACGACGACGACGACGACGACGACGACGACGACGACGACGACGACGACGACGACGACGACGACGACGACGACGACGACGACGACGACGACGACGACGACGACGACGACGACGACGACGACGACGACGACGACGACGACGACGACGACGACGACGACGACGACGACGACGACGACGACGACGACGACGACGACGACGACGACGACGACGACGACGACGACGACGACGACGACGACGACGACGACGACAACAACAACAACCACAACAACAACAACAACAACAACAACAACAACCACAACCACGACAACAACCACAACAACAACAACAACAACAACAACAACAACAACAACAACCACAACCACAACAACAACCACAACAACAACAACAACAACAACAACAACAACAACAACAACAACAACAACAACAACAAAAACAATAACAATAACAATAACAATAACAATAAGAATAATAATAATAATAATAATAATAATAATAATAATAATAATAATAATAATAATAATAAAAATAATAATAATAATAATAATAATAATAATAATAATAATAATAATAATAATAATAATAATAATAAGGCCACACTCCACAGGTCGTGGAGAGTGGCTGTAATTAATTAGCCGGCGCGGCTACCGTGTGGTGTCGGAGGCCACGGAAGCCCTGTCCGGCAACGGGAAACCGAAAAAAAAAAAAAAAAAAAAATAATAATAATACACTTTATTTCAGAAAAATCAGTCTTACAAAATATTTTTTATTAAAACTAATTGAATGAAAGGCGTCAATATGGGTACTGTATTTAACAGTTATTTCAAGTCTTAAAACATAAATTAAAATAAAAACAAGTTAAAATTTTGTTTCAACAACGACATGTTATAAAATATAAAAGATCAAGTAAATAGAAGTCAATGGCTTTAGGTTGCATTTAAAAATTCCTTCTCACTATATGGCTCGAGAGCTACAATAATATTAAAAACTTGTTTTTTAAAATTATTAAATGAGGTTAACTCCTTTATATTTGCTGGCAGTTTGTTATAAAACTTTATACACGAGTAAGCAGGGTTTCCCTCGGAGAGAGTTAGTCGATGTTGTGGAAAGTTATAGCATAAAGATCTGGTGTTATAGTTATCTGTAATTTCATATTTTGTAAATTTTGGTTTGTTTTTAAACAGAAATAATAGACATTCTTACACATATAGGCAGGTACTGTTATGATACTTAGCTCCCGGAATTTACCCCTACATGACTCCCTTGTATTTAATCCTGTGAGTAATCTTATAATACGTTTTTGTATGATGAAGACTTTGTTTACACATTTACTTCCTCCCCAGAAAATTATTCCGAATCTTAGAAGTGATTGAAAATTTGCAGAGTATATTGTTTTAAGCACTTCTGGTTCCAGGTACATTTCCAGGTACTCTGAAAGTGTAACTGACAGAGTTTAGTTTGTTACATACATACTGTATTTCTTTTGACCAGCTCAGGTGTTGGTCAATATAAATACCAAGGAATTTGGTATCTTCCGTTAAGGTTACGTTCTCGGTCTGCAACATTGCTGAGTCTGGTATTTCTACTCTACTTTGTTTAGTCCTGAAGCATATAAAATTTGTTGTCTTTATTTATTAGAAGCCTGTTTATTTAAAACCAGTCGTTTGTATTAGTTAGCGAGTTATCTCCTAGGGTTATTAGTTCCGGAAATGTCTCAGCTTCTATTAGAAGATTTGTGTCATCGGCATAGTTTATTAGATTTGAAGTATCACCTGAAAGTGCACAAGCGAGGTCATTTATATAGATAATAAAAAGCAATGGACCCATGATACTGCCCTGTGGAATGCCAATGTTAATTTGTTTTCTTTCCGAGAAATATTTTTATGATCTCTTTCAATCACTACCATTTGATGACAATCTGTGAGGTAGGAGCGGATCCATTTCAGTGTAATTCCTATGATACCGTATAGTTCTAATTTTTCTAGCACGATGGAGTGGTCCAGACTATCGAATGCTTTTGACAAGTCAAGAAACATTCCCAAAACTATATTCTTTTGTTCCAGATTATGAATTATTTTATCCATGACCATAAAGTCATACAGTGCTGTCTTCACTGACCTCCTCCTCAAATAGCCATGTTGACAGCCATTGAACCTTATTTGTATGAAAGAAATTTAGACAAACAGAAATGAAAAAAAATTTAATTACTGCTAAGTCCATATACAGGGGCATTTATGGTAAGAGATCAATATTACAAGTTGATACAAGAAATGCTTTACATTTACAATATTCCTCATCTCATATTGTTTATGTTGGCAGAAAGTTATTTTTCGTCATACCTCTCTCGCGTAAGTATACTCTAATACCATTGTTTTATCGATCGTAAGTGACGCTTTATGTACCAAATACTTGTTGCCATTGGCAACGTGTCATTATTTTTCATAACATACCTAGGGAAATAAAGTAAATTTGGAAGAATTTTCTCTTTTATATAATAAGTATTAAATTAAATGTTTTATGATGATTATCAATAATAGTAATGCTAGTAAGCTAGTTTATATAAACAAAGTCAATAAAAAAAAAACCTGACAAACGACGCTTTGCAAAAATAAGGAAAGTGTGGCATCCAAGTAGCAGCAGACATTGAAAAAAAGCTCAGAATTGTATCAAAAATCATACACCTGTTTGAATGTTAAACCCTTGAAACGTAATTAGAATCTTGGATTGCAACAGGTAGGTGGTGTATCTTTCTTAGTATCGTGATAAAACCTCCAATTTTGAACTTCTGGAAGCATTTTACTGAATCACCATACTCCCCAAAATTTGGAATCGTATCATCAACACAGATGGTAATAATCGATAAGCCTTAATGGCCCTATAAATAGTTTCTTTTTGATAAAATGCTGTATTACGATTTGGTGTTCTTAACTCATCACGATCACTAATATGGTGCATTACATATTACTGTTAGTTTTAAGACAAGGCATGAAATGTATACTGACGGTACACTCAAGAATCCTAATTTTCTAAAGTTAGATTTGCAAGATGTTCTAGAATGGAGTTTCAGACATCTGATAATTCTTTTTTGCGTTTTAAGTATTTTTAAAGCCTTAAGTACAGTGATGAATTCATTTTCACAGTTTCTTTCTGAACATCTAACACCCATTTGCAAATATTGTTTATTATTCATACATACATAAACGTACTGCACCATGCATAAACTAGCACAATTTCTTTATTTCTAGTAATAGTGGGGTCAATTCTTGTCTAAATGTTGGTTGTGACATTTTTTAAATTTTTCTGTGTTACTTGTTGGGGTCCTGCCAAATTTTAGTGAAAAATATGTAGTCAAACAGATAGAAATCAATAATAATTTCGAAATTTCGATCGCTTATTGTTTAACTGTATCAATTTGTAGGACGATTTTTTTCTTCAAAATGTAGGTTTTTACATGTATTCTACAAAGGTATTAAACAAAAAAAATGATATCTTCATTTTAACCGTTTCTTTGAAATTCATTTACAATTGTCAAAATTATAGTTAGAAACAAATTTAATTAACTCTGTAGATTTTTTATCAAGCCAAAGGCTGCAGACAAATTATGAATATAGAAGATTTAACATTTTCCTAAATAAATGAATGAATCTACTTGCATTTGAGGCCCAGATGTCAATTTTTGCATTTAGGTCACTCATAAAACAACTTGATATTTCTTCTTAAAATTTAGACTGGTTGTTCTCCTATGCTTATATTTTTGTTTCTGTTATTTGAAAATAATCCAAAATTACAATGTTTAAAATTATTTTGAATAAAGCGGCTTTGAGAACATAACACACATTTACAATTTTTTTATAACTTTCCTAATTTTAGTCGCAAAAGGGAAAACCCAATCTAACCTGAACATCTATCCTCATGTCCATGTATATAGCTTTGTAAAACTTTTAATGCCACTGATACAATGAAAAAAAACCTTCAGGATCAGGATTTGAACCTGAGAAGTCTACATCCTGAAACAAAAAGTGCTAGTCATCTTACATACTGGGTTATCTGACAATTGAAATCTGATTTGTAAACCATAATATAACGTTTAGACCTGTTTGGCGATTTTCGGATTGCTTTCAACCAGCTGAGACACAAATATAGGTATTAAAGAATAACCCACTCCAAATTTTATGAGGAAATATCAAGTTGTTTATTTATATGAGAGTGAGATGCAAGTGGGGCTTGCTTGCAAAGAACTGTTTAATGTCTGATTTATATTTATTTTTACAGTATGCTTTTTATATTCATTGGGAAGTGTTAAATAACAGAGTGCAGTAAGCAACAAATGCTTTATTGTGTTCATAGGGAACACAGCCTGTGTTACTTGTGTAAGCAGATGGCGTTAGTTGTCAAAAAAGAAATATATATATGCCAAAGATGAGTCTGTTAGTTTTGTTAAGTTTAAAATGTGGTGTTAATAAATGAAGAAAAAATACTTTTGTGTATTCTTCACATCCCTCACCTCTTCAACAATCCACCGATTTTTCAATAAGTTATGGGCCCAGCCGCGCCTATTGATTATTGAAGAAGCGTGAGTAGCGAAAAGTAATTGTAAAAAGTTGCAGTAAAGTAGTTGTTAACTAGAGACGCTATCGCCGTGAGGTAGATAATGGAAAATGGAAGGTGTCTGGAATATTGGAGCCAGTATAAGTGCTCAAAAATTAAAAGGAAATCAAAATTGAGCAACATGGAAGTTTTACGTAAAAATGTTGTTGAAAGCTGTGGATGTATTTCCAGTAGTTGATGGTTCACTTCCAAAGCCAGTACAGATGGAGAAGCGAAAGTTAAATGGCTTACTTGGAAATAACAGAAATATTTGAGAGATACTAAGAAATAATTATAAAAATTAGGAAATATCTAGAAATACCACAGGAGTGCTTGGAAGTACATGCTCGATTTATGGGAGGGTAATAGGCTTAAAAACTAAAAAAACCTTGTTTAAATAAAATTTGCATTTGTTACAAATTTTTTCTTTTGATATGGGGTTCATTATGGAGTAATAATAAGCAATATTTTAAACCAAACTGATTCAACATCAAACTCGAAAATATCAGAAATACTGTATAAATATTGATTGATTTACTTTAAGAAATCTTGGAAATACATGAGAAATTCAGGAAATATCTTAGAAATATGCCGAAAAAGGAAATCATTGTCCCTTTTCTTCGACTTATATATAAACCGCTGCCCAAGGAATCACTACTTCCATATCCGGATTTTCTATCAGTCACACAACGAAAAAATTTTGTATCTGGAAATAATTGTTTATGGAACTTTAATAATATAATATTTGAAATCCTCTACCCCAAAAACCCATAAAACGATACCCCACATCGGTAGTGGGGTGGGGGTGGTGACAGGGGGTGGGAGTGGGGGGTGGATAAAGTAAAAAAATATTTTGAGGTTTCTGGTTCTTGTACACACACTAAATCACATTTTTTTTTCATCCCCTTTAATAATGGGGGTGGCTAATGCCAACATTTTTTTTGAGACCTTAGCTTCTCTTGTCTATACTAAATATCAATTTTATGAACTCTTACCTGCTCGATTTACCTATTTACTCCAAATTTACCCCAATTTACCCCCCAACCTTTCGACGGAACAAGATGAAAATATAATCTAGTTCTAGATCTCGTTAAAGTAAATATGTGTACCAAATTTCAAGTCAATATCTCAAACGGTTCCAGAGTAAACGTGTGCACAAAAAAGTTACAGACCGACAGACAGAAAATTTTTTTTCGCTCAAACTTGAAATCTCGACGTTTCATGACATTCTAAGCCTATTTGAACAATAAAAGTTTTAAAAAAAATTTTTGTCGTTACTATACTTCCACTGGATGTGGAAGTAATTAAGTGCTTTACTTAATATTTGAACAAAAGGTCCACATTTATAGGTTTTTTTGTTGAAGTTATTGTTATTTATTTAGTCTAATTTAAATTTACTCTGTAACAGGAATCGAAATGAGAGATGAGAAGCAAATTCCAACAACTCTGCAACAGCAACCACTGGAAGAGATTCAATCTATTGATTTATGCATAGATAGAGAAGACATTCTTTTATCTCCGTGACCAGAATTGCTGTCCCCCTCAAGCTCAACACAAACTCCCAAAAGTTTGTCTTTTAATTCGCCCAGAAAGAGAAAATATCGTGAAACCATTAAATCATTGACAAATGAAAATAAAATGCTGAAACGACATATTGATGAGCTTGAAAATATGTTTGCAAATATTGAGGAAAATATAACTGTGGAGCAATACCAATCCCTCAGATATAAGTTTTGCAGTTCTCCAGATATCACACAATTTATTAACGTGCAAATAAGTCAGTGTGGAAAAGAACCAAAAGGAAGAAAATATACTGCAGAATTTAAAATCAATTGCTTAGCAATGTACTTCAGGGCCCCAAATTATATAAGCAAATTTTAATGAAACAGTTCGTTCTTCCAGGACCGCGATGCCTTTTTACCATCATATCAAACGTAAAATTAAATCCTGGTCTAAACAATCCAAGCTTGTTTAAAAATGAAAGTGGATTGCTTTCAACAACAAGACAAATATGTTGATCTCTGTATAGATGAAATATATATAAAAGCAAATTTATTTTATAACCGAGATCGTGACAGTGTAGTAGGATTGACCGAAAATGACATGCATGCGTTTTTATGCTTAGAGGAATATTTTCATCAACCTTTAGCGTATTATTTTTGTGGTTCCTCATGTCCAGCTAAATCACTGAAAAATATTATTGAGTTAGTACCAAAGTTGGAAATGGTTGGTGTAAAAGTTGTGGCATTAACAACAGACATGGGTTCTAACTTCTTACCATTCTCAAATTTATTAAAGGTTACCCCAGACCATCCTCAATTTGTCATAGGAAACAGCAAAATCTTTTACATTTTTGATGCTCCGCATATAATTAAGGCAATTAGGAACATGCTTTGCAAATACGATTTTTACGTCGACAATATGAGAATATCTTGGCAGTACATAAAAATGTTCTACGAGAACGACAAACAATATCTGGTAAGGGTAGCACCAAAACTGACTGATGCACATCTTAGTCCAAACCCTTTCGAAAAACCGCTGCCCAAGGAATCACTACTTCCACATCCAGATTCTCTATCCAAGTCACTCACAACGAAAAAACTTTGTATGTGAAAATAATTGTTTATGGAACTTTAATAATATAATATTTGAAATCCTCTACCCCAAAAACCCATAAAACGATACCCCACATCGGTAGTGGGGTGGGGGTGGTGATAGGGGGGTGGTAGTGGGGGGTGAATGAAGTAAAAAAATATTTTGAGGTTTATGGTTCCTGTACATACACTAAATCACAATTTTTTTTCATCCCCTTTAATAAGGAGGTGGGGGTGGTAATGGGGGTGGCTAATGCCAAAAATTTTTTTGAGACCTTAGCTTCTCTTGTATATACTAAATACCAATTTCATGGACTCTTACCTGCTTCATTTACCCATTTACCCCAAATTTACCCCAATTTACCCCCCAACCCTTTGACGCAACAAGATGAAAATATAATCTAGTTCTAGATCTCGTTAAAGTACATATGTGTACCAAATTTCAAGTCAATATCTTAAACGGTTCCAGAGTAAACGTGCGCACAAAAAAAAGTTACAGACAGACAGATCGACAGACTGACAGACAGACAGACCGACAGACAGACAGAAATTTTTTTTCGTTCAAACTTAAAATCTCGGCGTTTCATGACATTTTAAGCCTATTTGGACAATAAAAATTTTAAAAAAATTTTTTGTCGTTACTATACTTCCACTGGACGTGGAAGTAAAAATGAAGGTGAAATATGCATCGCAACTATTCAGTGGTACTGTTTCAGCTGGTATGAATTTATATATCAGATTTGGACACCTCCCAGCAGAAGCCATGTATACTGCAGAATTTGTTGACAGAATAGACAAATTATTTGACATTCTTAATTCAAATAATACGTCTGGAAAATATTATAACAGAGCATATAAAGGATTAGAGTACCAACAAACATTTTTGCAAGATTGCTTATAATTTTTTAGGAGAATTGAAGTAAAAAATAAAAAAAATGAAGTTATTACAAATACAATTAAAAGTTTCAAATGTATTAAAATAACAATTAATAGTATTTTTATGTTATGGGATGAACTGAAAAATGCCAATTTTAATTATCTTTTCACAAGACGCCTGAACCAGGACTGCCTGGAAAATTTATTCGGTACTGTGAGACAGCAAAATGGAAATTGCAAAAATCCAACTCCCATTCAAGTACAGCGTGCCATTAGAAAACTAATTTATTTGAAACTATTTCACTCTGGAACTGAAAATTGCGAGGCAGATCCCGATTCTATTTTATTACAATTAAATGACATACCTAAAGAAAGCCAAGTTGTGAAAGAGGTTCAAAAAGAAAACATAAAAATGGACACGGACTATCAAAACAATGATAACTTAGAAAAAAATTTTGTAAAGTACATATGTGGATATTTGTGTCGTAAAGCTTTAAGCATACACAGCTGCAAAGTTTGTAAGCAAAATGCGAAGTGACAAAGTGAGTTAGATGACTCTTCTTTGTACATATACTTTAAAGCCTATGAAAATGGAGACAAGGATGTATTTGGAAATTTATATGATCCACATAATGACTGTACATTTTATTACACGTATTGAATTAATTTTTCAAGATAATTTTGAAAACTTTATTTGTAATGAAAATATTGTCAGTAGGTTTTTCGAAATATGCAAAACAGTACCATTTACAGTCCCATGTGAGGAGTTTCCAACAATATTTATTATAAAATTATACATAAGAACTAGATTGTATTATACTATCAAAGATATAAATAGAAATTTTAAAAATGATAATAAAGATAAATTAATAATTTAGTGCCATAAGTAACAATTTAATATGTTTTACATACTTTGAGACATGTAAATTTTTACATCCAAAATGTGAAGACATAAAACTGTTGTAAAATAAAAATATTTTATTATGTATATGTTTTTTATTTGTTTAATAACCGCCAACCCGTTACTTAAAAAATTCAAATAAAAACAAATTAAATTGACAAAGACTTAATTTTTCATAAACCTCAATTTTTAATGTTATTTGTGTGGAATTCACATAATCACAACCACAAGCATAATCGTAATTTTTATGTTCTATCTACAACAAAACCACCTACAAAATGTGAATTTTTATCACCTCATTTTATTCCGGGTTGGAGGTAATTTCTAATTTTAAATTGTTTGTGAACTGATTGTAGACAAGAGTATTATTTTTATGTACTTGATCTTTAGCTGTTGTGGTTAATTTTACGTTTACATTGACTGTCTTGCCTGACTAATAAAGTCAAATATTTAACTGATACGGTCCTGGCAAAAAGCTAATATTCTTTTAAACCCAGTCCTGAGCTTTATCTTTAAATGGCGCCGTTTAAGGTTAAATCTTGTTTTCTGCGCCCAAGCCATGCGCGAGTGTAAGATGCAGTACTGGTTGTTTTCTCTACTGTGAGATTATGATAGGTGACGGGACAATAATTAAAGGTGTAGGTATCATGAAACTAGAAGCATTTAATAGACAAAAATGGCTAGATACTACCCTATATAATTATATGTACCAGATGCTGAAGTGAATTTGTTCCCAGTAAGTGCAGCCACAGACAAAGGTTGTGAACTCAGAATGGACAACGAAAAGTGTATATTCATTAAAAATTATTCCAAATTTGTAGCAACTACCGCAAATCGAAAAATAAGTTATATATAATGACTTTTAGGTATAATAAGTCTATGCGGTTGCATAGTGAACTATCAGAGTGGCATGATAAAATGGTACATCAAGATATCCAGCACATAAAATGTACACTAAAAAGAAGTGAAATAGACTATAAACTAGGAAGTGAGTCTACATGCGTACCGTGTCTTAAGGGTAAACAACACAAATAATCATTCCCAATAAATGAGGTTAGGTCTCAACGAGCAGGTCAACCACTACACAAGGACTTATATGAACAATGGAAACCACATCATTGGGCAGCTCAGGGTACTACTTGTTAATAAAAGATGATTTTTCTAGATTCAAAATGGCATGTTTTTTAAAAATGAAATCAGAAACTGTGAATAAAATACTTAAGTCCATACAATTAATAAGCGTAAACCTAGGCCATAAAATCAAAAACATAAGAATAGACAATGGAAAGGAATTCATAAACAATGAAAAGAAAGCATTAACAGATAGTACGTAAATTCTGCATCAGACTAGCAAAGTTTATACACCAGAATAAAATGGAGGCGCTGAGAGAGAAATAAGGACAATCACAGAGGAGGCTAGAACAATGTTATTGGCAACAGATATAGGCAAGGAGCTATGGGTAGAGGCAGTGAATACAGCTGTTCTTGTATTAAATAGGACCTGTAACCAACATCCTCGCCTGCTAAAATTTGTATCGGACTCCTCGAGTGCAGTTTCATTAATGAGAATGTCAGCATCATCGCCTAGTGCTTGTTTTACATTGTTGTTATTTTTTTTTATTAGGAATAAGTTCTTTATCTACTGGAACTTTCATTGATGCATCAAATTAAGTTTTTTTCGATTTAAGGTGTTTCAAAGATCGACGAAGTTGTTCAGCAGCTTTTATATTTTGACAATTATCATGATACCCATCGAATGCAATAATTGTATTAGAACTGTAATGCATTCGGACGTAATCACAATATGTATCAAATATTGATTCAAATGCAACTTGACGGTCCCATACATTGTAAAAGAAAACCTTCATCGATAACATATGTAATACTTGAAGAAGGAAAGTCTATGAAAATATATGCAAAACAAACAAATTGAAATAAAAATTTTTTCTCTCTAATGGCTTAATACATTTTGACTGCATTTATATATGTTATAGACCTTAAAGTGGTATCATATTATAACAGATTTATAAACAAAATTAAATAAAAATTTGAAAATATTAATTTTTCTAATTTTCAAAAAATTAATTGTTTGCTTATATAAACTGATGCAATAACGAAATTTTTATCTCCCCTTAATGACTAAAATATATATTTTTTCAAAATTTTTGTAAGGAAGAAAGAAAGAAAGAAAGAAAGAAAGAAAGAAACAAGTGTTTAAAAAAGAAGTGATCATTTCCAAGTAAAGAAGAATTAAAGTCACTTTTTACCGGGAGTTATCACTATGCTCTAGCAATTTCGAATCTTGCCAAAATCATGGAATGAGGATTATATTAAAAAGCAACCATTATACACCAATTAATTTAATGTTGAATGCTTTACAGTGGCTCTTTGTTTCTCAAAGGTTATTTTACTTTACTATGATTTTGATATACAAAATGTTAAACAATCTATCACCTACCTATTTTCAAAACTATGTTATTCTCCACGCAGACATACATCACATAATAATAATATATACATTCCTGAAACTGCTATTTAAAGGTTTTGATAAGTTTAATAAATTGTCAAATTATATTAAAACAAGTTTTTCTATCACTGTTTTCAAAAATATACTAATGATATATAATATATCAAAAATGTTATATTACAATGAGGTCCGTCAATTGTTAAACTGTTAAATGTAGTCCCCATTTAATTTAGTAGTGTAAATATAAAGATATAAAATTGAGTAGTAACTTATTAACTTATTGTATTTGTTATTTTTCGGTTCTCATTGTATATATTTTTTTGTATTATTAGAAATATCTACTTAAGAGGGAGCAAGGCGATTAAATCAGAGGGGAGTAGGCGGCAATGAGCCAATGTGAAGAGAGTCCTTCGTAATAAACAAATTCTAGCTAAAAACTGCTTTTTCCCAGTCAAGACTTTTAGTACAGTGCTTTTTAATAGATGGTGCCACCCACAGCACTACAATAGGGCATCTGCATCATGTAACCAACAAGACCTTAAATTTTAAGTTTTACAAGTTTATTCTCATTTTTAATGTTATACTTTAGAACAGCACATTCAATCGGTACATCACTCGATAACAGCAGTTTGTTTTCCTAAGGTCTTAGAATTCGTGATGTCGGCGCACGCAACCTATACCCATTTTATTTCCATGTGTTGCCAAGTGTCAATTATTTGTTGACAGCCCTCAGGTAAAGTGTTTCTTCTGTTAATTATTATCATTTTTATTATAGTAGGTGGTATTATTCAATGGAAATTCATTATTTTCAAAAGCAGAGATAAAAAGTTGACATTCTTTAGTGAAATGATTAAAGCGTTTCCTCTAAGGTTCATATACATTAGGCAACATGGAAATAGTCTCATCGGCAGGTTTCCAGACGAGATGTAAAATTCAGAAATGTCAACAAGTTCGATTAATGTTCATATAGGGCATCTACATCATGTACCCAAGATAACCTAAATTTTCAGATTTTCAAGTTTATTCTCATTTTTAATGTTTGTATATGCATTTTTAGCTTAGAGCCGTACTGGCTCCAAGCACATATTTAAAAATTCACGTAAATAATTTTTCAATATAAGTTATAACATCAAAATGACGCGCGAGCAAGAGGAAAAACCTCCTGAGAAATTTTATAAGTGTTGTAAAAGTAAAACGGTATCAACTGCTGTTTGTATAAAATGTTTATCTATGTTCCATGCTAGCTGTGTGGAAAGGCAAAAAAATGTTAAAATACTTACTAAAACTGAAATAATTTGCAAAATACGCACATGGTCTTGAAAAACAAGTCAGTTTATTATCTGATTTAAATGCCCAAAAAGACAAAATAATTCAAGATAAAGAAGAAATAATAACTCTTCTACAACGGAAAGTTAAGTCCTTGGAGGAAAAATGCCAGCAAGTGGAAAAGAATCAAAGCCAGACTCAGAGACAAACAGATCAAAACAGGAAAACATATGCAGAAAAACTAACTGAAAGTGTGGTAATAATTAAACCTACAACATCCAAAACGTGATAGTGCTAAAACCAGAGAAGAAATAAAACAAAAAGTCAATCTGGCAGATATTGGTGTTGGAATAACCAGCCTAAAAGATGCAAAAAACGGTGCAGTAATAATAAAATGCAAAAATGACAACGAAGCTAGTACACTGAAAACAAACATAGAAGCAACGATGGGAAGCCAATACTCAACTAAGATACCCGCAAAAAGAAATCCATGTATTAAAATTACCCACATCGACGAGGACTATACAAATGATGGATTAATTGAAAAAATAAAGAAACAGAATACGACAATACTTCCAGAAAAATGCTTAATAAATATAAAGGAATATAAAAAAATGATACAAAAGTACTTTGCAATAATTGAATGTGATGCTGCAACTTTTAACTGTATCATTGGTAAAGCAGAAAGGAAAATATGTAGTGGATATAAAGTATGTCCCGCTTATGAATATATAAGTACCATGAGATGTTTCAAATCCTATCAATTCAATCATAAAATAGAAAATTGTCCAAACACTGAAGTATGTGGAAAATGCAACAAAAAAGACCACAAAACAAGAGACTGTCAGGAAGAGAAACAGGAATGTGTAAATTGCTGTGCCATGAAAAAAAAAGTTCAACTTAGATTTAAAGGTAAATCATTCATCGTTTGATGTAAGTTGTCCGACATACCTAATATGAATAAACAACCATAAAACAAGAATCGATTATGTGGGAAAATAGCAACCAATAAAACCTCAAAGAAAGCCTGCTACAAAAATGTTACCGTCAGCGAGTTCCTCAACAACAAATAATGCAGTCCCCCAGATGAATAAGAAACTCCATCACGAATTCAATGTACTGCATCAAAACATACAAAGTCTGAGAAATAAAACCTTGGAAGTAGAAGCATTCATTGAAACATTAGAAGAGAAACCTCATATTTTATGTTTTACCGAACACTGGCTAAAGAAAGATGAAGTTGGGGTACTGCCAATTGAAGGATATAAAGTGGTATCAGCATATTGCAGGGAAATCAGTGACAAAGGTGGAGCCGGAATTTACATAAAGGAAGGACTTAGTTTTGAGGAAGATAAAGACATAACAGGAAAAAGTGTAGAAGGGCATATTGAAATTGCATGTGCAAAAGATGTATTAATGAAATTAGTGGTAATATGTTGTTATAGAACAAATTTAGGATCTATAAGAAATTTTCGGAATGTACTTGAGGAAATTTTAGAAATAGTTCAAAAAAAGTTTAAAAAATATAAGGTAATCATTTGTGGAGATTTCAATATAGACCTATTGAAGGAAAATTTCGATTCAAAAACATTTATAGATTTGCTAAATTCAAAAGGTTTTTCTCAGACAGTTTTTTTGCCAACTAGAGCCACTAAAAAAACAGCAAGTTTAATAGACAATGTGTTTATTAACTTTGAAAATTTTAAAAGTGGTGAAGTTATAAATTCTGCACTATCTGATCATCATGCGCAGCTATTTAGCTTTTCAATACAAAACAATTTAAAAATGAAACACAATTAACAAAAAAAATTTTTCTAAAGGGAAATTGCAACAATATAGACAGGAACTAGAAAATTATCAATGGGATGACATATATAATATCGAAAATCCAAATGAAGCGTATGATACATTAATTAATAGGCTCACCAGCATAATGAACTTAATATTTGTAAACAAAAAAATAAAGGCTAAACAATCTAATGCAAACTCTTGGATTACAAAAGGAATAAGGATATCATGTAAAAAAAAAACGTGAAATGCATAACCAAAAAATAAAAGGGGAAATAAATCCTGAGATATACCAATCATATGTAAATATCCTAAAAAAAGTAATAAAAGAAGCCAAAAGAATCTCAAATGTTGAATTCATTTCAAAATCTGAGAATAAAACGAAAGCAACTTGGACACTCGTGAACAAAATAACTCAAAACAAACGGAATAATGGTAAAAATACTATTATTGAAAATTTTAAAAATAACACGGAAGATATACAAACAGTGCTAAATAAAGTTAATAATTATTTTGTAAATGCTTGTCCAGATATTAAACCTAATATTCCATATGACTATAGTTCTATAAAAAGAAAAACAACAGCATCTTCATGACTCCTACAAATCCGGGAGAGGTATTAGATTGTATTAGATCTTTAAAAAATAAGAAATCGTCCGGGGAGGATCTTATTCCAATATGTCTGTTAAAAGAAGCAGCTGATATAATATGCAAACCACTAGCACATATCATCAACCGAATTTTTTGCTTGGGTATATATCCAGAACGACTAAAAATCGCCCACATAAAAGCTGTCTATAAAAAAGGAGCAAAAGATGAAGTCAGTAATTACCGACCAATATCTCTTCTATCAAATATTGGTAAAGTTATTGAGAGAATCATGTATAATAGATTCATAAGTTTCTTAGAAAAACACAACATCCTAACAAATGTTCAAAATGGTTTTAGGAAAGGCAAATCAACCATCCGTGCGATACGTCAAACATTAGTGTATATACTAGACTCCTTAAATGAAGGGAAGGAATCTGTAGCAGTTTGCTTAGATCTGTCTAAAGCCTTCGACAGTGTCGATCATGATATCTTGTGCAAAAAATTAGAACTCTACGGTTTTAGATGACACAAAGGGAAATATATTAAAATCTGAAACCTTGGAAATAAGGAAAGGGGTACCACAAGGTCCAATCATTGGACCGCTTTTCTATATTATATATGCCAATGATTTTCCAAATATTGTTGATGTTAATATGTTTTTGTATGCAGACGACTGCACACTAGTTTTCAGCAAAAACAATAAACAGGATTTAAAAACTAAAGTAACTAATACTTTAGACACTTTGGAATCCTGTTTCAAATCGAATGATCTCTTGTTAAATGTAGATAAAATACAAATTGTTAATTTCAAAAATAGATCTCCTGAAACATTTTCAGTAACTGTAAAAAATTCAAGTCTTCACACAATAGATAGCGTCTCATTTCTTGGTGTAAATTTAAATTCGAGGTTAGACTGGAGGTCGCATATAAACCAACTTGCAAATAATATGTCAAAGTACTGTTTCGCTTTAAGAACCATAAGTGAAGAAATTGGGCATGATACGGCAATGTGTGCATATCATGCATATATACAGTCAAAACTAAGATACGGCATAATTTTCTGGGCAAATTCGGTTTTAGTTGATAGAATTTTAATGTTGCAAAAAAGGTGTCTGAGAGCCATATTTAAGATGAAGCAAACTGACAGCTGTAAACCTATTTTCGTAAATTATCAAATACTAACTTTAATCAGTCTATATGTATATGAATCTATAATTTTTGTTATTGAAAACAAGTGTCTGTTTACAAATTGCAAGAGAGAACATGAGCATAACACAAGATGCAAAAGTGATCTCATAACGTTAAATAAGCCAAAATTTACCTACATCCAGAAAAATGTTCACTGCTCAGTTATACAAATATATAATAAATTACCGGAATCGATTAGAAATCTCCCAAAAAATGAGTTAAAAAAGAAATTAAAACATTTCCTTTTGATAAGTGGAGCATTCTATAGCACTCGTGAATATATGGAACAAGCCAATGAATAGCTTTAAACATATTATTCTTTCACTTTTTTGACACTCCATATATTCCACGTGTATTCGGACAATAGTTTTGCTGTTGCTTGTTGCCATTGTCCACCGTTACTAGTATATAATATATGTATGTTAGCGTATCTGTTTTCATGTATGTACGTATATATGTATTTATCTGTTTTTTTCTCTCTCTATGTATCTTATGATTATGTTTAAATTTGACCTGTCCTATATCATTTATAACATGATCTACTGGACCAATAAATATTATTATTATTATTATTATTATTATAAAATTGAAGATTTTCTAAAAGAAAAAGATTTCATGAAAAACGTATGATGTTTGTTATGTAGATATATATATTTTTTTAATAATGACTATACCTTATACCTGTTTTTTAATTCTTTACAATTATTATGTGTATGCTATCGTTTTTGTATGTATTTTGAATGTTTTTATTTATATATATATATATATACAGCGTGTCGCACTTTTCATGGGGCCACCCTCATATCTCGCTCGTCTGATATCCGAATATTTTGAAATTTTGGTGGTGAATATATACCTATAAAATGAGTCTTTATACGTAACCACATTTGATTTTAGTCAGAGGCGTTCGATTCTAGAATGGAAAAAGGGGGTCGATTTTCGAAAAAATATATTAGCGATTTTTTCAGTAAAAAACTAGTGAGATATTCTTAATCGGCACCTTTAGAAACCCCTTTGTACAAGATTACACCATAGTGGGTTCAAAAGTGTTTGAGATAGGGGCCGTCAAAAAAACAAATTTTTCAACTAAAAATAATTTTTACCTGTAAAACGGATTCTCAAATGAAAAAATGTATTCTTAATTTTTTGTTCAGAATAATGTATTGTACTAGTCTGAATTGATTTTACAATAAAATAATTATTTATTTAATAAGGAAAGAATTTTAATTAGTACATGCTTAACATTTTTCTAACGAATAATCTTCAATAAAGACCTAAGTAAGCCATGGAACCAAAAGTTATTGCGAGTGTCAATTGGTTTTATTTCTTTATTTATTTTTGTTTCATTTATTTTATTTTTTAATTCTTGCCTTATTTAAATAAATAATTATTTTGTTGTAAAATCAAACTAGTACAATACATTATTCTGAACAAAAAATGAAGAATAGTTTTTTTTCATTTGAGAATCCGTTTTGCAGATAAAAAATATTTTTAATTCAAAAAATTGCTTTTTTGGCGGCCCCTATCTCAAACACCTTTGAACCCACTACGATGTAATCTTGTACAAATGGGTTTCTAAAGGTGCTGCTTAAGAATATCTTACTAGTTTTTTTCTAAAAAAATCGCTAATACTTTTTTTTTGAAAATCGACCCCGTCTACATCCTAGAATCGGACGCCTCTGACTAAAATCAAATGCGGTTACGTCTAAAGACTCGCTTTATAGTTATATATTCACCACCAAAATTTCAAAAAATTCGGATATCAGATAAGCTAGATATAAGGGGTGGCTCCATGAAAAGTGCGACACGCTGTATATAAATATATATTTCCAATTCTTTACAAATATTATGTGTATGCTATTGTTTGTTTTTGTATGTACTTGATTACAATATTTGCCCTTTCTGACATGTTCCACACCTGCAAAGGGTATTTTATGTAAGTTTTTTTCTTTTGTAACTTACTAGGAACTAATAAAGTATTATCTATCTATCAATGTTGTTGATTAATAAAAATAGACTGCTAATTACAGGTTAGATTTCTGAACTAGATTTTAGTTGAAAATACGGGAACCAGGCAGAAATTTTAATAATAGCTGTGTAATATTCTTAAATCTTAAGAAACACATATTTTTGAGGTTAGCTGTGTAGTCATGTGCAGTCAATGCCCTATAACAGCCACACTGCCTACCCTTCGCTCTATTTCAGCTTTAGCTTTACCGATGAAACTTTGTGATTGGCGTTATCTCCTCTTAAATAAACAATGTATCTATCCAGATAATGAATGATGAAGGAACAATTTATTTTGTGTATATCTCAAAAACTAGCACGCAACGATTGGACTTTTTACAGGAAAACACCTTTTAGTGAGGCTGTCCTACAGAAAAAATGTCCCACTCACTTTCCATTGGGGCTGCTATCCCATGTTTCCCCCAGATTCTTTATTTATCTAAATATGGAAATTAAGCACACTTGTAGAAAAAATATAGTATGACATTCATGCATAAAGTTCCTTTTCTTCAGTCATGGATTGCCGCACTCGCTTACGGCTCGTGCATCAAACTTCCCATTTGTGGACAGACGTATCACTTTATGCACTTGCACTATTGCATAAATTACTATTATCTACGACAACCGTATAATCATTGCATTCTACATTTAACAATTGACAAATAATTCAATATTCATTATTCCAACCTAACGTATAATGAACATAATATCATTCTAATGTACCTTTGACCAATCAGGAACTAGCAATTTTCATAATCAACGGGTGAGTCCGTTGTTTCCAAGGGAGAGTTCATGTTTTCGTGTGTGACGTTTAAAACGCCATACAAAGTTTTATTGTACAATAACTTTATTTTTTCACTTTTAAACGATTAAAACACTTAAAATATACGATAGTCGTGGATAAAGTATAGTATTCAGCTAGGGTATAATGGCTATTACACTCTCGGATAATTTACGATACTCGTCTTCGGCCTGTGAGTAATACCCATCATAGCCCAGTCGAGGAAGGTATTTACCCACAAAGAATTGCAAAATGAATAATTTTTTTTTAATAAGTTCGTGAAAGTGTATAGAATAATATCCTGAAAATTTCGCTCGGATGCAGAACATAAAAAAAAGTGAAAAATGCATGATCGACGATGCATGAACGTCGCAATAAAAAATATAGAAAAAAATAAAAGCCCTTCAAAAAAATTCTTTCTTCATTGATAACTGTTGAAAAGTATGTATACTTCATGATTATTATGGTTTATTGTTGTAGTAACATGCATTCACAAAAAAATACATCGCAAATCATTTTAATTTCCTTGCTTGAAGATTTTCTTGATAAATATATACACTGGAGGCTGCAACTTGCCGAGAACTTGATCCATTGGAAAAAATAAAATATTGCTATTTCGGAAAAAATGTATACTTTTCAAATGTTCAAATACAAATTCGTTTACTGATAAGAAATTGCGATTTTCACGATCTTATCCTTATAACTCTGAAAATATCTATAATTGTTTTGAATACAAATTCTGGAACTTTTCCAATACATTAACAAATGTATAAGGAATCCATTGGATATAGCTGAAATGTGGATAGGTGTACTTGTAATAAATACAGTACAAGTATAGTGTAGTATGCATTTAACCGTGCGCTTGGCCGCAAAGAGTGACAAAGTTACTTCACTATTTTTTTCCAGGAATACCGTGGCTTTAGCGATAAATTTTATTAGGACATTTTTTGTTTGTAAACACGTGGTCTATCCACCTGCTTTTTTTTCCTACCCTGACTTAATTTCAAAATTTTGAAAAATGGATGAAAAAAATTTTATTTTTCACTTTTTTTTATGTTCTACATCCGAGTGGAATTTAAACTTTTTAGGATACTATTTTATACATTTTCACGAACTCATTAAAAAAAAATTATTCATTTTGCAAGTTTTTGTGGGTTTCACTATAAAATGTTCTCTGCCGTCATCATTGTATGTGCTTCGCACGATTATATCTTCAAAGTAACCATTTATGAGGCAAATTTTCCAAACTACAAATCTGATACTATTTTCTTAGTAAAGCTAATAGTTAATAGATATTTCCCAAAAACAGTTTTTTTATACCTTTGACCTTCTATAACATTTAAAGCTCCAGTGGTATTTACAAGGACTTTTGACATTTTGTTTAAAATGTCGAAAATATGCTTCATACAAAAATTCAGCTGGTAGGCCAGTCGGAATAGATGGAAAGAGGGTCATTTTACGAAATGCCATTTATCCGCAATTTCATTTTTTTTTTTTTTAAGTATAATTTGGGATGTTCAGAAACATATGCCAACTATTTGCACACGTGACACGTGGGGCAACAGACTTTAAAACTCAAAAAACGTCAATTTTTCGCAACATAACTCGTAAATAAAACATTGTTCGGAAAAATATCAAGAAGCAAAAACACTGAAGAATTGATTTTGAACATTATCTTATTCTTGACATTATCCCAAAAAATGCTGCTACTTTTCTATTTTTTGACTTAAAAAAAAATGAGTGTGCTAAGATCTTCTTCACTGGCTCGGGTGCCATGTTTCTGAGGTACTTTCTTCCAGTTGCCCAGCGCATAAGCAAGTGGAAGCGTCACTTTAACGCTGAACTCTATTTGTTATATTCGGTTTTTCTCGAGCGCCACTTTTACAATATTTTTACATGGGGCAAAGATCCCACATTAGCCTCATAACACTGCCTGTTGCAGTAGGGCTGGGATAGCTTTAGTGAAGAAATTTATGTCCAGGGGTCAATACGGCAGATTAGATTTTCACTCACATTCAACAGTAAAACGCATAATTTGGTAAATAAGAAAGTTTATTAAATATAATAAAACTAGATAACAACAATAAGAACGGTCAAATGCCCAAAATACTCATATGGAGTTCATCATAAATAGAATAAAACTTAAGATATGTCATTCTACTTAACAAAATGCAAAGCTACGAGAACGAGGAACCAGGCGGAGAGAAGATAGTTAAACTACTTTGGCACACTGTTAGTGTTAAATGGAATGTTACAAGTTCTGACGGTACCACTAAGTTCTGTTATTGATTCGGAAACTTTCTGGTTGACTACCAGCAGTGGTAATAAAACGGTTTACATAGTCGTTTAGCAAAATCTCGAGAATACAACAGACTCTATTCAGAGCACAATTACTTTAATAATTTCTATTTACTATGAAATATACCTTAGCAGTTTGGGAATCGGCAATCATATTTTGATACATTTAATCGGGATTATTTTAAATTATCACTTTTATACACTTCTTCCAGTAGAATAGTTTTATCTTGTAAATGTAAAAACTCTGATAAAAACGGCGGCTATGTTGGGTCCTCCCAAATCTTTAATACTGCGTGCTTACTCAGCTGATTGTTGGAACGGAATGTTTTTTAAATCTCATTTCAGACAACTGAATATTTACTTTCAGTCTACCAGCGCCGTTAGTGTCTATGTTTGTAATTATTAGCTAATATTTCAGGTAACCTTATCACAGCTGGGTTTATTACATTTTTCTACATAAAGTAGAATCCTACAACGGGTTTAAACTACTTAAGCTATAATCGCAGTTTGCAATACATTTGAGTTTCCCTACTGCACGGATGTCGGCGGTAAAATAAATATGAATATTTTGATAGACCTAAAATAATTATCGCGGATACGGTTTTATCTTGAATACAACAATTTGAAATAAATAAACTCGAACGTAAGCGGAACAAGTAACGAAGGATATAATTAATTAAATGCATTTTTAGCATTGGAAAAACACTTCTTACTTCAAAAAACAAAAAAATAAGTGCAATTATTATTTTTTTCTATCCTTACTTCTTTCGGTGCGGATTCCTAACTTAATTTACAATATACAAAACAAAAAAAAAATAGGAAAAAAAACGGCGATTGATAACAATCCTTCTACTATAATATATACCAAAAAAAATTTCAAAATATCTTGAACAATTCTGTCACCTGGATACGAAACATTTAAACTCGAAAAAAGAAAATAAATTAACTAGGAACTCTTCTAACTCGGCCATCACCGTGGCATATCCCATTACTCAAATAGATTACGCTGTATCCCTTGGGACGTAGTATCAACGATCGGAGCGGGGGGATAAAACTAACACTGAGTCTCACGTCTTCCTGTCTTGTTGGAAGGTAGTGTGCAGGGTTGGAGGGACGAATGGGGGCTGGGTTGCCCACTACGGTGGTTGTTCCGACGGGGGCCTGGCTGTCTTGCACATTTACAATCACGGGACATCACCCCGCATAGCCCACATCTGGAGCAAAATAGCTTTCGGGGCCTCGTGCAGGAGCCTCGGTCGTGTCCGGGATTACCACATCTGCATCACAGCGTCTCTTGGTCGACTGGCAGATATATCGGTAAATCGGGAGGGCGGAAGGGTACCTGGGTCGGTGGTGTCGGTAGGGATGGACAGTTGGTGGACTTACGGGATGAGCGGTCGGTGGGCGGACACTCTCTGACTGACGAAGCTGTAGAAGGGTTGTCGATTGCGGGCGTCGGTTTGGCGCGTGGGGGCTCTTGGGTTGGCGGGACGGGAGAGAGGTCTGCGTTGGGGGTAGGTATTTTGATGGGGGGCATGGGTGTTCCAGTACTGGCCTTTAGGGGACTAACGGTGCGAGTGTTTCCCCGTGCCCTGTCGGTAGGCGGTATGCAGGGTTGGAGGGACAAGTGGGGGCTGGGTTGCCCACTTGGGTGGTTGTTCCGACGGGGGCCTGGCTGTCTTGCACATTCACAATCCCGGGACATCACCCCGTATAGCCCACATCTGGAGCAAAATATCTTTTGGGGTCTGCTGCAGGTGCGGCGGTCGTGTCCAGGATAACCACATCTCCAGCACAGCGCCAATTGGTTGACTGGCAGATATATCGGTATCTCGGGACGACGGAACGGTACCTGGGTCAGTGGTGTCGGTAGGGATGGGCGGCTGGTGGACGGACACTCCCTGACTGACGGAGCTGCAGAGAGGTTTTCGGTTGCGGGCGTCGGTTCAGCGCTTGGGGGATCTCGGATTGGCAGGATGGGAGAGAGGTCAGTGCTGGGGGTCGGTATTTCGACGGGAGGCACAGGTGTTCCAGAACTGGTCCTTGGGGGACTAACGGTGCAAGTGTTTTCCCATACCTCCTTGAAGTCTTCTAAAACAGGCTCCACATATCCCGGAGATATGCTTATCTCCCGTGTTGGTTTGGTCATACTGCGTAAACCTTTGGTGTGAAAAATATTTATAAAAATAGTTTTAAACTCATTTTAAAAGAATAATAATATATGAAGTTATACATATACATAAATAATACTACGTGCATAATCTCTATAATATATAAAGAATTGCATAATCTTTTCAAAATCTTTTTTGTACAACACTTCGTCATATATAGTATATCGTATATCGTATAATAAGCATAATATGAAAGCAATGTTTTTTTTTTGTAACCGGCCTTGAAGCCTGTCTCCTCGTGTTTCGAACTATACACCATGATGTTATTTCAGTATCCGTTACATCGCATACCAGACAATATCGTGCGTAGCTCAAGAATTATATTTTTAACGTTCATCATCTCGTTGATTTTATTATTCCTCTATTTATTGTTGATGATACGGTATGTACATTATGAACAAATTTATTTTCAATATTGTGATATAATAGTATAACTGTGTATTTTATTATTATGACTTTATATAGATAAAAATTGTTTTGAAATGAAAGAAAATTTGTGCCTTCTTTGTGAAAAAGAATTGGGTGAAAATGTGTGCAAAGTTGGACAAAAAGAACTAAAGATTATGGTTACCATGAACAAAGTGCGAGGCGATGGTAAACATTTGTGTTTGAAAAATCTTTCCGAATTAACAGTGCACAGGAATTGCTCAAGATCATATAGTTGTGGTAAAAAGCAACTCGCTATGCTAAAGAAAATCAAAGAAAGCAACAAGTACGTGTTACACGCTGATCCGACTCATTAGAACCTCCG
The DNA here is from genome assembly GCA_936432065.2 of Rutpela maculata. Lineage (NCBI taxonomy): Eukaryota > Metazoa > Arthropoda > Insecta > Coleoptera > Cerambycidae > Rutpela > Rutpela maculata. Next base: position 123,649,528 of record OW386292.2, on the reverse strand, counting down.
TCTGATTTTTCTAGCAAATGTTTAAGTTGCAGGCAAGATGCATCAGAAGAATGTATAAAGAAATTGAAAAAAAAAGTAAAAATATTAATATAAAGTATATGCAAAAAAACAACCATATACAGTTTTTATCACAAATGTATATACAGTCGGGCCTGCTTATAACGAGTGTGTAGGTGACAAAAAAAAGTGCTCATGCGAATGCTCATTATAAACAGTTTTTTAATGGATCCGGTTATAACGAATACACTCGTTACAAACAATTTTTATTGGGTCCTAATATAATGAGTACGCTCGTTACAACCGGTACGCACGTCTCTATAGGTATGTAGTCTTAAACGGTTACATATACATATAATATGTTCGTGGATAACACGTACACATATGTACTCAAAAATATAGAAGTTTATGTATGTAAATATATATTTATTCAGTATAAAATCAAACATAAAATCTGATTATGAGAATCTAACAAAAGTAAGTTTATAAAATTATGTAAAAATACATATATATATATGTACTTACATATGTAATGAAAAAAAAATATTGTGCACATACATACTCTTGCGTCGCAGTAATTTATTTAAAATAGTCGGTAATCTTTTTCTGAGTTGCATTTTTATTTAAAAATGATATTTCGAAGCTTCTCTGAACGGAATCAACCTTGTCCCTTACGTTGAGCTTCAAGATGGCGGACAAGTCAAACCTGTGTTCAGATCTGGAAAATAAAAGTAGTGAAATCTTATGTAAACATTGTAAGAAAAGTGTAGCAAAGAAAGTAAAATGTGTCAAATGCAGTGAACATTTTCATCCAAGATGCTTAAAACAAGCAGCTCAAGCGAAAAACGCAAATTGTATGCATGAAGAAGAACTAACCATTCAACAATATGAAGAAAATAGTGAAAAAGAAAACTCATTTATACGGGAAATTGCCCTGCTCAAGAGAATAATTCAAGAACTGGAAGGTAAAAATACATTACTTCAAGAAAATTGCATATTGTTAAAACAGAAAATTGCAGTTTTAGAAGCAAAAAATGTGGAATGTGTTAGTATAAATGATAACAAAAAATGCGAAAAAAAAATCCAACAAGAAACAGTATCTCCTACACCTGTGGGCCAAAATAAAGAGAAGCTATCAATAAATCAGAGTCAGAGAAACCAAACTGACAATTTATCTTCTTCCTCTTCCTCAAAATTGACACTTGACCAGAACAACACTAAGTTGGCAACATTAGTAAAAGACAATAACACCGAAGCTATACAAAATGATAAGATTGATAAGCAAAATGAAAATGACAGCTCCAACGTAACCACAGCCGAAAATGCATCCTGGAGAACTATTGAAAAAAAAAGTATAAATCAAATAAATTGCAAAATAAAATTGCCACGGGTGCATCTACTGCTGGCAATCCAATGGCAAATTTAAAGGTTATTACGAGACTAGGCTGGATATACCTATCTGGCTTCAGCCCTGACACAACAGCTCAAGACATAATGAACTGTTTAGACCAGAAATATGTGGATAAATACGTGTGCCAGCTAATAACAAAAAGGCAAAATCCTAGATTAATTTCCTTCAAATTAGGAGTTCCATTACAAATGGAACGTCAGGCTAGATCGTTGGGTTTCTGGCCCGAAGGCATAATAGTGGACAAATTTACTCCAAGAAAAAGAGAGAGCAGGGAGCAGGAACAAAATTTTCCAGCTACAGAGATACACATGAACAAAACATAAATAATCCAGAATATATAAATATTGATGTACAAGAAAAACAGGTAGCAAGGAACGTACTAAGACTTGTACATATTAACATCCAGAGTATTAGAAACAAAATAAACGAGTTGGAAGTATTCCTTAACGAAATCTCAACAGACATTCTGTGTGTCAGCGAACATTGGCTAATGAAAAAAGAAATTGATTTTATAAGAGTAAAAAATTATTGTTTAAAAAGTATTTTTTGTAGAGATGAATCTGGCCATGGCGGTGCCTTAATATTTGTTAAAAACACTTTAGATTGTCAAATTTTAACGCATTAAATGACCTCTCTGAGGAGAAACACTGTGAGGTAGCTGCTGTGACAATTAAAAATATGAATATTGTTATAATCAGTATTTATCGTTCTCCTAATGGAAATTTCAATAAGTTTGTTGAAATACTAGAAAACATACTAAACAGAACAGATAAAAAACATAAGGTAATAATTTGTGGGGATTTCAATGTCCATTTTAATACATCTAATAATCCTGCTACAATCATGTTAACTGATTTACTCAAAACATTTGGTTATGTACAGACGATTTGTCAAAATACCAGGTTGTCAAATTGCATTGATAACATCTTTATAAACTTTTCATTAGAAGATTATAATGCTTACAACATCGAGCCACTGTTATCGGATCATAATAGTCAGGTTCTTGAGATACCTATATATGAGCATAAAAATAAATATTATCAAAAAATAATTAGACCCATCACAGCTGATGGTAAACAAAATTTTTTTGTAAAAATATCTAATTGTCAATGGGAGTTTATTGATGACCCTAACCTTGATACTACCGAAAAGTTTCAGGTGTTTTCAAATATTTTATTGCAGGCTTACTATATTTCTTTCCCAGAAAAAGAGATATATGTCAAAAATAATTCGTCTAATGTTTCTTGGTATACAGAAAATCTACGTCAAATGCGTGAACATTTACATTTCCTAAATAATGTTTGTAAAATGCATAACACTCCAAATAATAATAGGATAAGAAATGAATATAGAGGTAATTACAGAAAAGCACTTAAACTTGAAAAAATAAAGTCTAATGACAACAATGTGAAAAATTCCAGTAACCCTGCAAAAACTGCATGGAACATAATTAACTCACATAGAAATAAAAATGAACATAGGAAAACTCCCTGTATTGATCCAAATAATTTTAACAACTTTTTTATCAATGTTGGTGAAGAAGTCGTCAGTAAACTTCCTAAGTTAGACATCGACCCTTTGTCTTACGTAGAACAAACTCATACCAGAGAACCTTTTACATTTCGTGAGATCACATATAATGAAGTCAGAGATATCATAAATTCATTAAAAAATACGGATAGTAAAGATGTTTATGGCCTAAACACTACCTTATTAAAAGCTATTAAAAACCATATATTAATACCACTTACCAAACTGATAAATGAATGTTTTAGGACAGGTACATTTCCAGATGAATTGAAGATAGCCTCTGTTGTTCCAATTTTTAAAAAAGGTGACCCAGATGACATAAGTAACTATAGACCCATTTCAATACTCCCAATTATTTCAAAAATTTTTGAAAGGACAATGAAAATTCAAATAACGAAGTACTTAGAAAATAATAATATTCTATATAAATTCCAGTATGGATTCCGCGAAAAATTGTCAACAACGGATGCTATCTTAAAGTTCACCGAACATACCTTAGGATGTTTTGAAAGAGGTCAGTACACTGCTACTGTGTTCTGTGACTTAAGCAAGGCATTTGACTGTGTGTCACACACTTTATTAATTGAAAAACTGTCAAAATATAATTTTAACCATTCAAGTATTGCTCTTATTAAATCTTACCTTGAAAATCGTAAACAGTCAGTAAGACTAAGTGGAAAAGTATCGGATCAGTTGGATATTAGATCAGGAGTACCACAGGGTTCAATCCTGGGCCCGGTGTTATTCCTCATTTATATAAACGATTTACCAAATGCCCTGGAAAATGTCACTTGTATTTTTTATGCCGATGATTCTACTTTCCTAATGACTGATGAGAGCTTAGAATCTCTATTCTTAAAGTGTGATGACACGCTGTCAAAAGCTAAAGAATGGTTCACACCTAATGCTCTTGCACTAAACGAGACAAAAACTATAAAAATGGTCACAAGTACACGTGTTATAAATAATATACCAGACAATCCTGCCAGCTATAAATTTCTGGGAGTTTCTATTGATCATTCTCTAAAGTGGGACAGTCATATAAACTATCTGGCAGATCAGATTACCAAAATTTAATTATTAATTCATTCCCGTATATCGTATGCTATCCTCGTCTGGGGGCATTCAGCTGGTACGAATAGAATATTTCGTTTACAGAGAAGGGCAATCAGAATAGTTGGTGGCGTAGGATATCGAGACGAGACAAAAAATATTTTCATAACACTTAAAATACCTACGGTATCTAGCATATATGCACTGCAATGTATAACATATATTCATGATAATCTGAAGAAATTTAATTCTCACATAAATGTGCATGAACATCAAACTAGATATAGAGAAAATATCTGCACAGAATTTACACGACTCACCAGAGGACAAACTGGCACCAGATTTTATGGCATAAAACTATACAATTTATTACCTAAAAGTGTTAAGGCGCTGCCACCGGTCAGATTCAGATCTACAATTAAAAACTTTCTTGTAGAAAATGGATTTTTTTCAATTCAGGAAATTCATGATAACATAAAAAATATTGTTTGCTAATACAGCCTCATCTTGTTTCAATTAATTTTAACGTGTTTGTATTTGTAAAATTTAAGTGATTGACTGACTGTTTCTTTTATTTTTATCAATAGCTTATTTTAATTGTCATTTTGTGATAAAGCTAATGTCTAATGTGTAATACTATAACTATTTTGTTGTAGTTTGTCATACGATTTGTAACAACAAAACTATGTATTTTGTTAATTTCTATTTTTTGACCTGTGTAAAATTTTGTAATTTGTGACACCAATAAATACTTACTTACTTACTTACTTACTTACTTACATTGTTTTCAAAATCATTAAATTCTAAATAAATAGATATGGTTTTCATTGCACTAAATACTTGTTGAATTGTTGGGGGTTCAAACAAGTCATCTTCGTCTTCTTCAGGTGTTTCCAATTCGTCGTTAGTTTGCATTTCATGTGGTTTAACAGAAGCCGCTATTTCAGTTTCCGACGGATACTCACAAGTTTCTAAACAATCGTCAACCTCTTGATATGCATTTAGTTCGTCACTAGTAAAACACACATTTAAAATATTGTTTTTAATAGCCCAATCACGTAAACACATGGAATCTTCGTCATCAACACTTTCAGAGTTTTCATTTCGTAATAACCACTGAGCCAAAGGTAGGTCTTCATCAAATTCTGATCTTGGATAAAAACCTGCATGCCGATAACAATTCACAATTGTTTTTTGTGAAACATGTTTCCATGCTGTGTTTATAGTTAATATCCCATCCAACAAAGAAAATTTGAAGTCCTTTTTATCATTATCGACATTATCCAAATGAGATACCATTTTACTTAAAAATATTTTTTTATAATGTTTCTTAAGACAAGCCATGATACCCTGGTCCATGGGCTGTAAAATTGTTGTTGTATTAGCGGAGAGAAAAACCAATTTTATGGATCGTAGGTTTGCAATCTCAGGGTGTGCAGGACAATTGTCAATCATAAGAATTATTTTTCTTTTTTGTCTTTGTAAATCAGCATCCCAGTTTCTTATTTCTTTCTCAAAAACTTCTGATGTTACCCATGCTTTTTTATTGGCTGTGTAAGTAACAGGTAACACTTTACAAGTTTTAAAACATCGGGGTGTTTTTGATTTACCAATGACAAATAATTTTCTTTTTTCTGTGCCCGTCATATTGGCACAGACAAGAACTGTGATTCTTTCTTTACTTTTCTTGCCCCCATGACATTTTTATTTCTGAAATTTGAGAGTTTGGTTTGGGACAACTTTATAAAACAGCCCAGTTTCATCTACATTAAAAATGTCGTTATTAGAGTAACCTTTACGTATTTCAGGCCAAGTATTATCAAGCCAAGCCTTTGTTATATCTGCAGAAACACTTGCAGCTTCTCCGTGGATTTTACTCGAAGAAATGTTGTACCTTTTCTTAAAACGGTCTATCCAGCTTTTCGAGCATACAGTCGCCTCATTATTAGGGGAAAACAATTTAGAAAATTGTTCTGCTTTTTCTTGCAATATGGGCCCAGTTATGGGTATGTTTTGAATTCTTTTCTGCTTAAACCACTCAAGCAATGCCTGATCAACTTGTTTTTTCGCTGGTTTCCGGATTCGTTTTAACTTTGAAATGTTTGAATTTAAAGATCCTCTAATTTTATCCCAGTTTTTCCAGACAGTAGAAACAGCTGAACTGGATAATTTGTAATTTTTACACACATCGGCATTAGATATGCCACTGGCAATAGCATCAATTATTTTTATTTTGTTCTCTAATGTAAGGGACTTTCTCTTACAGGACATGGCTGTTAGATAAATCAACGAACATCGGCGATTGATGACAAATCACTGAGTAAATAGTAAAGACCCGACAGTCACGCGTTGGCTAAACTATGTGCATAACTTCCTAAAAACATTACAACTACCTACTACTCATAATATAATAACGAGTCATGCAAATTTGTTGGAATACTAGCAGGCACTGTTTCGATACAATAAAGACACCGACGTTTCATATCTACCGCCCTCAAAGCACCGACTACTATTAAGTCGGTGTTCGTCAAATGGCAGCGTTCCAAGAACTTACTTCGTATGAACTAATATCACTCGTTATAAACAAAGTTAATTCTCCAATGAATCATCGAGTCCTCGTTGTAATCGCAGCCGCAGAGAATCTCCGTCATTCCTAGAAAAGGTGCTCGTTGTAAGTAAACATATTCAGCAACTTATTAGAAAAATATTACTCGTTATAACAAAAGCGCTTGTTATATCCGAGCTCGTTATATCCGAACTGAATTTGTGTTGAGCTTAATGGATGATTTTTTGTATCTATGGAAATTACTCGTTAAAACCGAACGCTCGTTATAAGGTGTACTCGTTATAAGCGGGCCCGACGTTAAATGTCATGCTCTAATAATGAAATTAGGAACTATTTTCATTGACAAACTGTAACATTCAAGTAAAACAGAAATTTACAATAAAAAATATTGTAATATGTTGCACCCCTTAAAATTTAAGGTTATGTTACTAAAAAGTAGGCAGACTTCAACAGATCGAATGTCTGAATGAATGTAGTGTATTTGCACCTACTCGAAAAAGAACCTACCAGAAGATTCCAAAGTGACATCTGGAATTCTCTAGAGAATGGTGGCGTCATCACAGAACAATCGAGATCTGTCATTTTTAGGTATAAAAGACCAACCGCATTCTCGGCGAGTAGTTCAGAAAGTTCAGAAAGTATAGAAAGTGAGGTTAAGAGTTCAAAGATAAACAAAGTAATAAACATTGTGATTTTAGTCAGTAAAGTGTATTTAAATTAATAATAGTATTGTGAAGTATCCAGTAAATATTTAATAAAGTGTGTTAGTGGACAATCTCTTGTTATAATTTTTGGAACCCACGGATTTTGCAAGGGGTAGTTTCCTAAGGGTGGAAACACGCGACAAATTGGTGTCAGAAGCGGAATTTTATGACAAGAGGAGCTCTGAAGTTGTGCTGGAGTGTTCGAGAAGGATTCTCGAGGGTTAGTGCTAACACAGGACTAATTTACTGGACATTGTTCGAGGGTTATTTTCGAACAGGAAAATAGTGTTAAGTGCATTTTTGAGACATTGTAGAACATTTTATTAGGACATTAGTGTGATAATTAAATCCTTTGAACTGAGAAGTGATAGAGACACTGAAAAAGACTCATTTATTTGTGTTAGTGCGTGAAAAATTTCTAGAACTTTTCTATTTGGACATTAGTGGAGATTATTAAATTCTCTGAACTGGATAGTGACAAAAGACTCTGGATAAGACTTTTTCGTGCTATTTCGAGATTTGTCTGGAAAGTTCCATTACCGATATTGACGTGACAGTTAAATTTATTTTATCTTATGCCTATAAAAACTAGAAGTATGGCATCCGATAAACAAATACAGGACTTATTCGAACAATTCCAAAAAATGATGGCGCAGCAGCGCCAGGAAGACAAAGAAGAACAGGAGAAAAAACGTCATGAAGAAAAAGAAGAAAGGAACGAATTAAAGAAAATGATGGAAGATCAGGAAATAAGACGTCAGAAAGAAAAAGAGGAACAAGAAAGAAGACGTCAAGAGGAAAAAGAGGAACAAGAAAGACGCCAAGAAGAATTAAAGAAAATTCTGAATGAACAAATGAAAATACAGCAGGACGCGATCATTTCTGCCAACGAAGAATTAAAGAGTCAAGTCAAAGAAGAGATAAACAAGGTAGAAGAAAAAGTAGGTGAAGTCGAGACAGAAGTCAGTCAAGTAAAAGGAGAAGTAACTGAAGTTAAAGAGAAAGTAAACAAGTTCGAAGAAGAAGTCAAAGGAGAAATAGACCGGCTTAAACGACAGTTGAGAGATAGAGGAAGCCAGCAAGTGGTATCATCAGGACAGCGACTAAAACCTCCTTCTTTTGATGGCCAAAGTTCCTGGACGACATACAAGAGGCAGTTTGAGGCAGCAGCGTGTGCGAACAATTGGGATAATGAGGAAAAGGCCATGGCATTAGTTCTAGCATTAAGGGGCCAAGCTTCAGAGTTGCTCCAAACCATCCCAGTTGAGAAACAAAGGGACTTTAAAGTCTTGGAGGCTGCATTAGACTTGAGGTATGGCGATCAACACCTTGCCCAATTATACCAGACTCAGCTGAAATCCCGGATGCAAAAAGCTGGGGAAAGTTTACAGGAATTCGAAGCTGCGATAGAGAGACTGGCACACCTGGCGTATCCGAGTGCACCTAGAGAATTTCAGGAACAATTAGCCGTAGGGGCCTTTTTAGATGGCATAAGGGACGAAGAGGTCAGGCGAGTTCTGAGGCTGACAAGACACCAAAGTAGTAGCGAAGCTTTGGTGCGTGCACTTGAAGTAGAAGCCGCCTACAGAGATACTCCAAGGTCGAGAGTGCGAGCTGTGACTCTCGAAGAATCGCAACCAGAAATGAATCAGAACCCTATGTTGACTGAGATGCAGAAAATGTTTACCAAACTATTCGATAAATTGGATGGCCTAGGAAAGCAGGATAAACAGCAAAATAAAGGAAAGCCGAGTGGTGGTATTAAATGTTACAACTGCGGCAAGGTGGGCCATATGAAACGAGACTGTCGACAGCAGAACTCGGAGAGTCGAGTAAATGCTGTGAATGTTGAAGAAAAGCAGGAAAACTAGAGATAGCCAGCACCAAGGGGGCTGTGCTGGCTAGGGAATGCGGTGCCCCCAGAGAAATAAAGATTTCCCAGCTCCAAAGAATACCAAGTAGTCTGTTGTTGCAAGGATATGTGAATGGAAGAAAATGCGTGTTTACGATTGACACCGGTGCTACGTCATCAATAGTGCGGCCAGGGTTTATATCAGGCTTGCAGATTGACAAGAAGCAAAATGGAGTAATCATTCGGACAGCCACGGGGGACAGGGCTGCGGTCCATGGAGAGGTCAACTTGGAACTGCAGGTTGGACGGTTGAGGTTAAATTACAAGGTCATTGTGGCTGACATTATGGATGATTTCATTTTGGGTCTAGACATCATGGGAGAGCAGGGATTTATTGTTGACGTAGGGGAGCGAGTCTTAAAAATTGGAAATGAGGAATTTATTCTGGCAACCGCAGACGACCAATTCCATAAAGCGAGATTGTTAACAACACAGACGATCAAGATTCCTGCTCATTCAGAACAAATGATCGATGCTGCCTTAGAAGGAAATCCTGGAGGGTACCGTGTTGGCCTAGTTGAAGATGACGAATCGATTAAGTCCCTATCCAATATTATTGTGGCGAGAACTTTAACCCGGACTAAAGACAAAATCCCAATTAGAGTTGTTAATTTAAATTCCCACTCGGTGACAATTAAGGAAGGCAAACCGATTGGCTCCTATGAACCGGTCACATGGGTAGCGAGGTGCGAGGAACAAACAGAGAGAAGTTCGTCTACGAAAATAGACCAGGAAGTTTTGACCTTGCTGAGTACCCAGTTGGAGCATTTATCTGAGGATGAACGAAGGGAGGCAATCAAGTTCCTAGAAAAGGAAAGTTCAGTATTTGCCAAGAATACAGAGGCCCTTACAAAAACAGACATAGTCCAGCATCGGATAAATACTGGCAACTCACCCGCTATTCGACAACCACCTAGGAGGCTTCCATTAGCAAAACAAGAAGATGCCTCGGCAATGATAGACAAGATGCTACAAGATGGAGTCATTGAGGAGTCGACGAGTCCCTGGTCATCGCCAGTAGTTTTGGTTGCCAAGAAGGATGGAACATTAAGATTTTGTGTCGATTACCGAAAATTAAACGATGTCACGAAGAAAGACAGTTACCCATTACCACGAATTGACGACACGTTAAGCACGTTGGCAGGCTCACGATGGTTTTCTACGTTAGACCTTAGGAGTGGATACTGGCAAGTGGGGCTTCATCCTGATGATAAGGAGAAGACAGCGTTTTCAGCAGGCAGTGGTCTTTATCAATTTACCGTGATGCCTTTTGGACTTTGCAATGCGCCAGCTACCTTTGAAAGACTGATGGAATTCGTGCTGCGAGGGCTAACCTGGAGGACGTGCCTGGTTTACCTTGACGACGTGCTTGTTATGGGTCAGGACTTTACAGAACATTTGAAAAATCTTCAAGAAGTATTTGGGCGAGTCAGGAATGCCCATCTGAAGTTGAACCCGAAGAAGTGCCTGCTATTCCAGAAAGAAGTCAAATTTCTTGGTCACGTGGTCTCTTCGGATGGAATACAAACAGACCCCGACAAAATTTCTGCTGTACGAGATTGGCCAAGACCATGTAACGTTCATGAAGTAAGGAGCTTCCTTGGCCTCTGCACTTATTATAGGCGCTTTGTGGAAGGGTTTGCAGAAATTGCGAAGCCATTACACCGGCTGACAGAAGAGAAAGTGCAGTACCAATGGACACCGGAATGTGAAACGGCATGGAGAAAATTGAAGGCAGCTTTATGTACTGGTCCTGTGCTAGCATACCCACAACGGGAAGGACTTTTTATTTTAGACACGGATGCCAGCAATTCTTCGGTCGGTTGTGTACTGTCCCAAATCCAGAATGGGCAGGAAAGAGTGATCGAGTACTTCAGCAAGGTGCTGTCCAAACCGGAAAGAAATTATTGTGTAACTCGGAAAGAGTTACTGGCCATCGTTAAATCAGTGGACCATTTTCATAAATATCTTTATGGACGACATTTCAAGATCCGGACCGACCATGCTGCATTAAAATGGCTGTTGCAGTTGAAAACCCCTGAAGGTCAACTGGCTCGTTGGATAGAACGGCTGCAACAGTATGATTTCAAAATAGAACATCGACCTGGAAGATCTCATAAGAACGCAGACGCTTTATCTAGAAGACCATGCAAGGAAGATTGCAAGCACTGCCGCCACGTTGAGAAATTGCAGGGTACGGTGGCCGTCAACACTATTAAAATAGAGGTTCCGGACGATTGGACGACCGAAGCCCTGAGACAAGAACAACTGAATGACACAGAAATTGGGGCTATATTGAGAGCAAAGGAGAAAGGAATTCGACCAGCGTGGAAGGATGTTTCGGATAAGGCAGTTGGATTGAAGGCTTTGTGGGCCCAATGGGATTCACTTAAAGTCATGAACGGGCTGCTAAAGAGAGTTTGGGAAAGCCCGGATGGCAGGGAAGTTGTTATGCGTCTAGTGATTCCCAGGTGTCGAGTACCGAAAGTACTTCAGGAAGTGCATAATGGGGCATCCGGTGGGCACTTCGGCGTTAATAAGACCCTGAATAAAGTACGAGAACGATTTTATTGGGTAAATAGTCGTCAAGATGTGGAAGCTTGGTGTCGCAATTGCAAAATTTGTGCAGCCAGTAAGGGACCACAGACTAGAAGTAGGGGTGCAATGAAGCAATATAACGTCGGAGCTCCTTTCGAGAGGATCGCGATCGATATAGCCGGCCCATTCCCAGTAACCAAGGATGGGAACAAGTACATACTGGTTGCCATGGACTATTTTAGTAAGTGGCCAGAGGCCTATGCAATTCCAAACCAAGAAGCAGTCACTGTAGCCAAAGTCTTGGTAGATAATTTGATATGTCGGTTTGGTGTACCCCTGGAGCTGCACTCAGATCAAGGGAGGAACTTTGAGTCAGGGTTGTTTCAGCAAATCTGCAAGTTATTGGGGATACACAAAACACGGACAACAGCCCTTCACCCGCAATCAGATGGAATGGTGGAACGACATAACAAGACTATGAAAGAACATCTTTCTAAAGTGGTTCATAAGAATCAACGCGATTGGGATCTCCACATACCGTTTTTCCTCATGGCATACAGAGCTGCTATCCACGAGTCTACGAAACAAACACCAGCCCGTGTAGTATTTGGACACGAGATCAGACTGCCGTGTGATTTGATTTTCGGAACACCAGGCGGAGAACAGCTTCCTGTGAACAGCTATGTGGATGAAATGAGTGAACGGCTAAGAAATGTTCATGAGCTGGTTAGAGACCAAATCACCATAGCCAGTGACCGAATGAAGGCTCGATACGACCGTAAGGGTAGTTCAGAAGAGTTCAAGGCAGGAGATCTGGTTTGGCTGTACAACCCACAGCGGAAGAAAGGGAAGTCACCGAAACTTCAACCTCCTTGGGAAGGACCTTATACTGTTATTACCCGAATTAATGATGTCGTCTATCGTATTCAACGAAACAAAAAGTCCAAGATGAAGATCGTACACTTGGATAGACTGGCGAAGTATGTGAAAGAGGCTGAATTGCCTGACCGGGACGTTCAGGCTTAAGGAGGGGGCAGTGTAATATGTTGCACCCCTTAAAATTTAAGGTTATGTTACTAAAAAGTAGGCAGACTTCAACAGATCGAATGTCTGAATGAATGTAGTGTATTTGCACCTACTCGAAAAAGAACCTACCAGAAGATTCCAAAGTGACATCTGGAATTCTCTAGAGAATGGTGGCGTCATCACAGAACAATCGAGATCTGTCATTTTTAGGTATAAAAGACCAACCGCATTCTCGGCGAGTAGTTCAAAAAGTTCAGAAAGTTCAGAAAGTATAGAAAGTGAGGTTAAGAGTTCAAAGATAAACAAAGTAATAAACATTGTGATTTCAGTAAAGTGTATTTAAATTAATAATAGTATTGTGAAGTATCCAGTAAATATTTAATAAAGTGTGTTAGTGGACAATCTCTTGTTATAATTTTTGGAACCCACGGATTTTGCAAGGGGTAGTTTCCTAAGGGTGGAAACACGCGACAATATATATAATCGTTAAAACAATAGCAAGTATCTAAAACAGTTTTAAAGATTAAACTGTTTGGTTTCTTAAATATTTGTAATAAATCGAAAATAAACTACAAAATCCCATCCGTAAAAACTGTTGCCTAAGGAATCACTATTTCCACATCCCATCAAAGAGGATAATTTGATGATGGGGCGAGTATGATGGGGTGGCCGATGACAAGATATTTTGATAGTTTTGCTTCTCGTACACATACTTGATCACAATTTTATTTCTTTACCTCGTTTAATAATGGGGTGGGGGATGGTTCATTACAACTAATTTTTAAGATCCCTCCTACATGAACAACCTAGCGATGGGTGTATTTGAGTGTGCAGCAGTTGAAGTTAAATTAGGTAAAGCGGATGCCTCCTACAGGGGACATTCGTATATTTTTAGGCAAAATTGAACAACTACTGGCACATTTCTATGAGGAACAAAAATTAATTTTTACAGCAGGTGATTTTAATATAGAACTGATAAGAGAAAATAGAATTAGAACAGAATTAACTTCAATTATGAATTCTTTTAGGTTAACACAAGCAGTATTTCAAAATACAGGAGTAACCCAAAATACTCCAAGTTGTATTGATAACATATTTACCAATTCAGACCATGTGGAAACTTTAATAATAGAAAATTTTGTATCAGATCACACTGCACAAAAAGTAATCTTTAATACAGAAACTGTGGTAGGAAAAAACAATATTAAATATAAGCGCTTTTATTGAGATCTGAATAAGGATGATTTTCTGTGTAGCTTAAGAGAGGAGGATTGGTCAAGTAGGTATATATAGTGTTGATCCCTCAAATGTAAATATGCAATGGAACATTTTTATGAAGAATATTTTTAACCAGCATTTTCCTACAAAATTACTCAGGGAATATAAGTGCCATCAAGCATATTATGATAAAACTTTAAGAAATGAGGAACTTATTGAATGTAAACAGAGGTTAGATATCTTATTAACTTCATCTAAAAATGACATTCGTTATAAGGAGAATTACAATAGTGTAAAAAAAGAATATGACGGTATATTAAAAAAAAACACGAGCAAAAAAATATGAAATGAATAAAAAATTCTGATAAGACAAAATGTACGTGGGCCATATGTAATGAAATTACTGGAAAATCTAACAATGATTTTGACATTGGAATAAAGAGAAATACTGAAGAAGTACCTGACAAATATAATGAATATCTATTGTCCTTTTAAAGAATCTAGAAAATTGTACCTTCACTAGTAATATAAAAGAAAATGACCAGTAACATCTGAAGTTTGTGAATTAGCAAAAAAAATTAAAAATAAATATAGTAGTGGAATTGACGAAACTCCCAGTAGAATCGTAAAAATTTCAGTAAATGAACTTAGTATGTTGTGCTATATGATAAACAACTCTTTTAAGTATGGAATATTCCCAGATGGTCTCAAAATAGCGCTCATAAAACCTCTGTATAAAAAGGGCAATCCAGAAATGATGGAAAATTATAGACCTATTAATTTATTACCAGGTTTCTTAAAATTGTTTGAATTAATCATGAGCGTCTATTAAATTTCAAGAATAAGTGTAATTTATTTACTGAGAGTCAACATGCGTATTTAAAAGTTCGCTGAACACAGACAGCAATTTTTCAATTTATTCCAGCGATTTTGGCGCACTTAGAAAATGGCGATTTAGCTCTTGGAATGTTCCTGGATCTCAGGCATATGATTGTTTAGACAAAGAGTTGCTTATCAAAAAGATGGAAATGTAGGAAATGTATGGAGTAGGAGGAAATGTTCTAAAATGGTTTGTTTCATATTTAAATGACAGACAACAAAGAGTGACTATAACAAAAGGGGGCAACAACTATAATTCTAAAATCATGCCAAATAAAGTGGGTATCGCACAAGAAAGTATTATAGGACCAATTCTATTCATCGTATTTGTCAACAACTTGCGATCCATAACTGATAAGCCTAATCAAAATATAGTAAATTATGCAGACGACACTAATTTGATATTAGGTTGCAAAAATATTCCAGACATCTTAATTAACAGCAATGATTTCCTTAAAAAAGTAAGTCATTGGTTAACAAAGAAAAAACTAATTATAAATAAAGAAAAAACCAAGATAATTCTTTTCAGAACAACACTTTCTAGAGTAGTAAAACCGACACATCTAACTACTCAGGAAAGACTCGATATTGTGGAGAACACTAATCTTCTGGGAACACTTTAACTTCCAGTTTCAAACCAAAAATGACCGTAATACTCAAATATTGCTAAACATATTTAGATCCTTTGGCCTGTCACTTACAAATGAAGCAAACACTAGGAAAAATCACACCCTAGATAACATTTTTACTAACTTACCCTCTAACAATTATGAAGTGAATATTATTGACACTCTATTCTCAGATCATCTAGGCATCCATCTAAAAGCTAATGTTAAAAAGGAGTAACAACTTATTTGTGACCTATTGACCTTTAAATGATATAGGATTTACCAACCTAAACAAGTATCTGTTCCACAAAAATTGGAACTTTATACATCTCATATTTAGACGTAAATAAAAAATTTGAAATGTTGATTGGCATTTTAACTGACGCAGTTGACAATATATTTCCCTTATAATCAAAAAAATAAAACACAGAAAATCATCAGCTAATTAGGTGGTTAGGTGATGACCTACGTGAAATGAGAAGTCAACTCCAATTCTTGCGGGATTTAGCAAAAATAAATCCAACCACGGATAATACTGCTATACTCAAAAATTATAAATCTCTCTACACCTTTGAATTACGAAAACATAAAAGACAAGTACATGATAATTACAGAGTCTCACATAGCAATCCACAGCAAGGAATGTGGAAACTTATAAATGATAACAAACCTGCTTCTCAACAAGTTACTGATAAGATTACTTCAAATGATTTTAACAAATTATTTGCTAACGTAGCTGATAATATAGATTTACCATCTAACAATCATGACTACACTGAGTTTCTGGAAAACTTCACCACACCTAATATACTCAATTTTACAGAAACCGTACTTACGACCATAAATAACATAAAAAACAAAAAAAGCAAAGATGTGTATGACTTGAGCACAGAAATAATAAAGGCAGTCAAACATACTATATTGTTACCTTTAACGGCACTAATAAATTTAGGCATCAGCAATTATGTATTCCCCGAATGCTTGAAAATTTCAAAGGTAGTTCCCATATACAAAAAGAATGATATAGATGATCCAACTAACCATAGGCCTATCTCGGTCATACCATCTTTAGCAAAAATCTATGAGTTTATTTTAAAACTTCAAACCGATTATTTTGAGAGTCGAAACCTATTTAATCCAAATCAATTTGGATTTAGGAACAATCTTTCAACTACGTTGGCGATAGACAAATCAACTACTATAATTAATACAGGTTTTGAACAGAAACAATTTACTTGCTCGAAGTTCTTTGATCTAAGGCTTTTGATTGTGTATCACATCAAATCCTTGCAAACAAATTGTATTTTTATGGTTTCAGCAGTGTCCACCCTAATGGAATCCTATCTGAGCAATAGACAATGTTTTTTACAAAAATATCAAATCAGATCAACTTAGAGTGAATATTGGCGTCCCTCAAGGCTCAGTCATGGGACCGGTTCTCTTTTTAATTTATATCAACGACATACCTCTCTCGCTAGATAGTGCTACTTCCACCATCTTATTTGCTGACGATACAAACTTTACTGAATATAATATCAACTTAGATGCTTTATTAGAAGGAATGCTGGTAACTGATTCAAAATTGGTTTCTTTCAAACCAACGGAGTCCTAATACCGCAAAGGCTGAGACAATGGTTTTTGGCTTTGGAAATATGAACCAAACAGAAAATTCAGTTCCAGTAAAGTGTCTCGGTGTTTACTTAGACCACAAGCTATCATGGGAAAATCACACAGACTATATTTGCACGAAAATTTCAAAAATATTTTCCTACTTTGCAGTTTGGCTCATCGGGTACCAACAGAAATCCTTGTCACAGCCTATCACAGCCTCATTCACTCCGTAACATCTCATAGTATCCTTGTCTGAGGGCATGCTAGCTCTGCGTCTATTGTGTTTTCCATGCAAAGACGAGTTATAAGAGTAATTGCAGGTCTCAAATATAGATGACTGTAAATCCAAACTGAACTGAACTTGAAAATCTTAACTGTCCCGTGTACATATCGACTGGTCCCAGCCAAAACATCGTAAGCGACAAAATTAGTGAAAACCCGCTTTTGTTTGTTCTGTGTATATGTCATTGTCAAAACAATAGAAAACAGATAAAATGCGATTTATATTATTTTTATTTGTAAAACACAATTTTATTTTATCGTAAACGCCAGTTTTTTGTAACATGTCACAGTAGAGGATCGTAAGCAACATCATCTTCCAGGCAAAACATCGCAAGTGACAGCCACGTGACTTCTAAAACTGTCGCTTACGATACTCTCCATATCGGTGATTGAAAATATATTCCTAATCGCAAGCGCCATTATACAGTTATTTTTTTAATTTACCATTCATTTTAAGAAGAATTTGCACACATTTCTGTTAGATGGCGCCATCAATGGACCACAATAGTCGTGATGTCATTCACGCGGAGGTTAATTTGAATTCCTTTCCATCCACTCTTTGAAGCATGCCTTATGTACATGTGCTTTAACGGTGAAAATATACTACTTAAAAAATGCATCTAAGGATTGGTACGTTATTTTTCATATTTAACTATTGAAACCTAACTACTAGTATAAAAATAGAGCTGGATTATAAGTTCTTTACATGTGGTAATCAATTTTCTATACCGAGAATAAATAAAAAAATGTTTTCTAAATGGTTGTTTATGCGCATGCATTCTACAAGTGTCCGGAAAATTATTGAGAACGTAGTTCTTTGATTATTTTTTTGTGCTCTAACCTCAAAGCCTGTTTTATTTATTATTTGAATTGCTTTCCATTATTTTATACTGTTATCATAGACTTTCGTCCTCTAACCAGGCTCCTGTACCAAATTCACTGGCAGGCCCCCACTCCTTGGAGAAATTTGAAAAAAAAAATTTGTCCAGGTCTCTTAAACGAGCAAGAATTGCATTTACTAGCCTAACCGGGCCAGGGTACCACAGTACCTACTGACCCTCCCTTGTGGGGGCCTTGCCTCTAACCTCGTGTTTAAATGTTTATTTGTAAGTATTTTCACTTAGAAACGCAAATAAATAAAGAAATTACATATTGTATCATTTATTCAGAACTTATTTCTATTAAATATATATATGATTAAAATAGTTTAAAATTGAACTGTCTAGTAAATACGACATATTCCATAAGCACGCTTTATTTGTTACGGTACGAACATGCCGAAGTTGATACGCAGCTATATAGAAGTTCAGACCGCAAATTCAGTAGATGCATCGAAGCCATCAATGTGTAAAACAAATCTATACATTTAAATATAACCGCACATACCGTCGATGCTAGCAGAGTGAACTGCTCCTAGTACAAATTGATGGCTTCAATGCATCGACTGAAACTGCGGCCTGAACTTCTATACCTGCGTAGCATCTTTGGCATGTTCGTACTCTTACAGAAATATTATAGTGTGCAAAGAGAGCCAGAGCAGCCATATGGCTGCGTAGCATCTTTGGCATGTTCGTACTCTTACAGAAATATTATAGTGTGCAAAGAGAGCCAGAGCAGCCATATGATGGCATAACCATAATCCCCTTGGACAAGTACATTCTGCATCGGTTATATTTTTATCGTTATTCAAAAATATCTGAAAACAATTACATTTAAAGTAAAATATATTTATTTTTTAAAAAAAGCACACACCTCTACTTTATAGATTCTATCTCTCATGTCAGCATGAACTTCTCCCTTAACAATCAGTACTTCAGGATCATAATCATTCCTTTCATGCGGCCCGCTTGGCGCTTCAACAGACCTTTCTGCCTTGACCATGAATGTTTCTTTATATTTAAAAAATTGAGCAATTGCAGAAAAATGTAATTTTTGGACCATTTTTGATATACAAACACTTTAAATACTGTAAAATCCTTGAAAGTTATAAAAGAAATAATCCACTATACATAACCTTAAACTTCAACCAGGAAAACAAATAAAAATAAGAAGATGGAGTTATGTCCGACATACGTATTACGCGAGCGCAATAAACAATTAATTTCTGGAAAAATTTCAAGAGGACTTAAAAATTACAGTATTATTACAGGAAGGCGCAGCTTTTAAAGTTAAAACATTAGGATGATAATTCAATAGTTAAATATTCACAGATTTTCTGAAATTTCAAATTCAATTTTAACCAGGATCTTATGTACAGTGGCGATAAGGTCAATGTGAGAAATAGGATGGAATAGTTAGAGTGGGAGTGAAACGTCACACTATTTTGGACCATATTCCTCTGCAAGAATACCTAACCGTCGGTGCCATTTTCGCGCCAATTTGTTGATTGTAAACTATTTGGTTCGCTCGTTGGCAGGAGAGTGTTGAGTGGTTGATCTATATTTTGTGCTTCTTGTATTTCTTGTGTTTAATTTCAGGTATGTTATTATTTCTTATTATTTAAAAAATCTAGTTTATTGACATAGTTCTTAAATTTTAGTGTCACTATGCCATGAGGGAAAAATATTGTAAACATGGTTCTTTCATTAAATAAAAATGTTAAATCTAATAATAGTACAGGCAATTCTCAAATTTCTAAAAAATGTAGTACTATAAAGGGAAAAAATATTGTAAACCTGGTTCCTTCAGTAAATGAAAATATTGAATCTAATAATAATAATAATGCAGGCGATTCTCAAATTTCTGAAGGTTGTAGTACGAGCAATACAACAAATTTTCAAACCGATATTTTGTTTGATATTGAAAATATGCTTGTAGTATTTGATTTTATTGACGAAAATTTGGACGTAGATACTAACAGAATAATATTCCTCTATCGATGATAATTTTATTATTAATAATGCAAGCAATGAAAAAATAGAAACAATTACTCCAAGTCTTAATACTAATTGTTGAGAGCTGCTTGCTAATTATGATGACAGTTACCCCTCCGGGTCAGAATTACAAAACAATAATAACGATACATTAGAAACCAGCCGTAAAAGCCTCGTTGAATATGAATTGTCTTCCGAATCTGAAGCAGATAATGTTGAAAAAAAGTATAATCAATGTACATCAAAGAAAAAATTTCTAAGGCATGCGTCTGAGAATCGTTTTTTGCAGAAATTGATGTTGAGTTAAGTTCAGATGAGGAATCAATAGTAGACTTATTATCAGGAACTGTAGGTGAAGGAGGCCTACGAAAAAGGAAACGAAATAATAAAAAAATTATACGGAAACAGGTAAAGAGCCTCGGTTTTGAGAAATCTGTCCAAGATAATCCATGTAAAAACAAGAAGTGCCAAAATAATTCGATAAAAAATTTAGTGAACAGCAACGTCATGAAATTTTTGACTTCTATTGGGGTATGGGCAGTCATCAACGGCAAAGAGACTGGTTACTTTCATGTATAAGGGAAACGGAAATAAAAAGGAGAACACAACATGATAGCAGAAGAGGAAGAACTTACAAATATGTAATACCTTGGGAGGAAACAGACGTACCAGTATGTCAACAATTTCTTATTAAAACGCTAAATATTTCACAGATGACCTTACGGTATACGAAGGAAAATGCTAGCCATTACCGATGTGCAAAAATTGACCAAAGAGGACGACATGAACCAGTCAATAAAACTCTTTCAGATCAGATAGGGCAAGTGCATACTTTTATTAAGAAACTACCCGCAGTACCATCTCATTACTGTCGCAGCAATTCAACAAAGTACTTGACTCTCAGTTTAGAAGAGTTGGCAGCAGTGATTGACAAATTGCATAATTCGACATTTTTTAAATATTGTAGACTACGAAACAACCTAATAAAGATGATTTATATTTAATGGAAGTAGGTTTAACATTAAAGATAATGAAAACAATGTTATGATTATTATATTATAGGTATTTAATTGTTGCAAAGTTTGGAAATTAGACGAGTTGGTCAACATGTGCAGTGAATTACAGCGATACCAATCTAGACACTTTTTACCAAACTTTCTTTCATGAAAATCGTCAAGGACACAACAATCTTGGATAATAGCAATAACCCATATAATGTTACTTTTTCACCAACTATAGCAGCTTTTTTCATTTGCACCGGTATAATTCGCTTCTAACCTCACTTCCACCTCCAACGAAAAATGCTCAAGCCGATTTTGCTAATGAAGACTCATTATTGAACATTCCCTTGCTGTATTTTGAAAATAATTTTGTTAATAATAAGGAGCAGGCCGACCAAATTCAACACCAGGAATACTTATTACTTACCATAAATAAATAGCAGTGAAGCTTACTCTAGAGCACCATTTGGTCATGTTTCAAGAAATTTTCAACACTGTTAGAGACGACAAGCATACAATCCTTGACTAGACCTGTTGACACTCCGTAGTAGCTGCTGTCGGTGGAGCTAATGTGAGAAGTGCTACTATGAGCATGTTAAAATTTTTAAAATTAAACAGAATGGGAATGAGATTTAACTCGGCAGGTACAGCGCCTAAAGACGACACAAGAAAACCTAAGCAAGGTTTCAAAGTCATAAGCAAAGTAGTTGAAAAGTTATCTAAATCACGTTACGAACACAATTTGGCTCCACGGGAATATCTGAACGACTGAATCAACGTGTCTTTTGTAAATGTAATTTTTATTATGTTTTGTTAGTTTTGATTTTTTAATACTTTGTAAATAAATTTCGTTTCACTTGTACATTTTTTCTTTAATTAAATTGTCACCCATATAAGCTGATATTAATAAATTAGGATTGACAACATATTTTGAGGCTTGCTTTTTTGTGGGTATAACGATCATTATATGCAGTTGGTATACTTTAGCTATCAACAATAGGAGCGTTATATTTACAAAAAGCTGCTTCCAAAATAATAGTGTTTGTAGCAGATTTATTACTCCGAGCATTAAAAGAAAATTACAAACGTTACATATTGTGTTTCAAGGATATGGCAGTAGGGGTGCTTCCTCCCATCAAAAAATCATAAAAATAAGGATAAAAATTTTCTTAAAATGTTACCTAATTGATCTCTAGGATATGCTTGGACAGTATAAAATTAAACAGACCCCTTTAAATAATTATTACTTATAGCGTTTTCTGCTCGGAGAACTCAGTGCGCACTTAAATGTGAACTAAAACTGCAATCGTGCCCTATTGAACTACAGTGGGTTAGCGAGTGCCGCTAGCCAGAAAAATGTATCTCAATTTCCAGTGCCATACCAAAACCGAAACGTCACTGTCATTCAAACATAGACTTAGGAAAATGATTGGCAAAATGCAAGATATATATTTTAAAATTAATGGATAAATCATCAGCTGACAGCTTTTTCATTATAAAGAAATTTTTGAACAACATGGGGTTATACTCATTCAATGCCTGTTTATCTGAAAAGTGTAAATTGTATTTAAATAATATTTTTAGTTCCATTTTTTTTCCTTTTCTCTTGAATAACGAAATTATTTCTTTCTCTTTCCATGTGTCTCAAAATATCAGAAATTCATGTAATAATACTAAGTTTTCAGCCATCTTTCTTTGCACTCACAACTGGCCCTGACTATCACACTCGGTGCCACTTTTCTTGCACCTAGTGCGCACCTTATCAGTATCTCAGGTCCAGTAGAATGTACAAAACTTAAATAGTGCCCACCAAAACTCCCAGTAGAATGTACACTTCGCACTTAGTGCAAGAAGTGCAACGAGCAGAAAACGCTATTAGTGGTGGTTAAATATGACAACTTCAAACTTGACTGGGAAAAATTTCGTCAATAAATAACCAGATAAATAAAAAGTTTCTTATGTAACATTCTATCATCCGAATCCGCCATTAGTTATTTAGTGTTGAAAGTTTTCGTATGCGTACTAAAAACATTTTTTCCTGCTAATAAATTTGAAGTTGGTACTTTTAACAGTCACTATTTTGAGTAATTAATTATTTGAAAAAGCCTGTTCAATTTTACACTTTCAATGCATCATACAGCCCGTAGGAAGCATTTTAGGAAAAAATATTCTTGTTTTTTTGATTTTCTGATGAGAGGAATCACAGCTATAAGTTTGCGTGGCATCATTAAAACACCCTGTATAAAAGTAAGTATAAAATACGTTTTTTCTAAATCATATATCTTACGTTTTAAATGTATTCAAAATATATGTTTATTTAAAACGTTAAATATAGGGAAAATTACAACGTTTATAAATAGTTTGTGATATACTGAAATAAAACGTTTATAAGATACTAAAATAAAACGTTTATTGCGCGGACATTCGAACAATTAATAAACGTTTTGGTATACCAAATTTAAATGCATGGTATAAACTAAATAAAAAAGTTTATTATACTATTTTGTGTTGCCTGGGTACTTTATTGCTGCTGCCATATTGCGGTAGATTTCAACACTATATAATAATTATGTAGCAGACTTTGGAACAACAATTTACTTTCACTAGCAAAACTGTCCCAAATAGTGCTTTAATATAACTGTTTTATAAGATAATAGGAAATAATTATAAAATAATTTTAATGTATATTTATAACGATGCTGAAAATACTGCCGAACATTACTAAAAAAGTGCTATAAAATTATTTAGTTTTATAAGCTGAAATGTTTTATAGCTTAGTCACGGAAACGTTTCTAAAATAGTTTCTTAACTGCTTTATAAGATATTTGATAATTTTGTGGTTTTGATGATAAATTTATAAAACAGTTCAGTTGCAGGCAACCAAATAGTGTTTTCTGCAACTCTAATATAATCAATTAGCATTTTAGAAGCATTAATAAAATAACAATAAAACAATATAATCATATATTTAAATTATAAAAAAATTTGGTAGTTGAGGTCCATATGTGTACATACTTTTAAACAATTTTAGTGTCATTTGAACTGTTTATATTTGAAACTATATGTGTTGTAGCCTTCTAATTTTTTGACGTGTATATACTCTTGTATATTAAACACCAATAAATTATCTTATCAAGTTAATGTTACCACTTTGAAACGGCAGACGATTGGATTTGACATACCCAAAGACCAAAGATTGGACTGCCATCAGTGAAAATTTTGATCATTATTGTTCACCATAATGTTTGCCAGCTCTATTATAAGGAGAAATTGAGTGACGGGTCTTGCTATCATGTTTTTATATTTGTAACTATGCTACACTAAACCTTATTGGTAATTATTTAAATTATTTGACGTGTGGAAATATTATTTGTATACTTAACAACAATAAACCATTATTATTATTATTATTATTATTATCATTTTGACATGTCCATGCGATTTCCAAAAAAAAATTTTTAGACTTTTCGTCGAAATTATCTACTACTACTTTACAAAAGCACTGATTATTACCTTCATATCTTGTAGTTTTCAATCCAAGCATGTCCTTGGACACGGTCAGAATAATCCTTTTGCCCCCAGTGCCCTTAATTTCTTTCTTCACCCATTGATTACTGGGACAGCCTGTCGGAAAGAGGGTCGCTAATCGTCGCTTTAGCATCGGGCTCCAATCCTTGGGTTCGGGCGTGGCGACTAATTGCTCCGCCAGCCAAATCAGGCACTTTGACTTGAAGTTGTGAAGTTCATTCCATAAATTGTCCTTGAAAAAATTCTGATTTATACCATCAACTTTCCTGTAATTATCACGGTCTAGTCTAAGACTAGATGGGGATGTCTCGACTTTGACAAGCTCTCCGGCCACTGTTTTAAATTCAAGTCCTTTCTTAGCATTGTAATGACTGCCCTCTGCAAAAAAGGCTGCCAGGCATTGCCGGAGTTTCGGGGTGTAGGGATAAAAAGAGTCACGTAATTGCTCCGCCAATCCGATAGTGGCGGCGCAAAAGCCCCGGTGGCAGCCCAACGGACAACGATGATGCGGTGCTACATAAGCCTGTGGTTTATTGACAGCTTGTTCGAATTGCAATATAGTTACTGCCCTGGACAATATATGCCAAACGCTCTCTATGGTGGAGATCGAATCTATTTCTTCAAATTCACCTAAACAGTCCTCTGGGATTTCCCACAGTGTTTCAGGCTGACCAGCAAGTTGCTCCGTCGATTCCCTCATAGCGGTATGGTTCTTATAGAGATCTGGCGGTTTTAATCTGTTAGGAGTTACAATGAATTAATGTAAAAGAATTGAGAATTAAACTGAAATATTAAAGTGGCAGCAAAATGATTTTTCCATTGAATTTGGGTTGTTGACGAATTTTCAAAAATGGTGAAATATGGTAGTGGAGGACTTAATTTAGTTATATATTTAATTTGGAAGAAAAATTCTTAGCGCTTCCACTATTTGAATGTGCCGTGAAAACGGTAGTGACATCATAACGGCAGTTAGATGTGAATTTATAAGCAGAACAGATGAAGACGAATAAGTTGACATTGCTGACAAGAAAGAAAATAGCCTCATATGTCAAAAGTAAATTTGACGTTTAGCTAGCAGTGATTGATGTTTGCAGTTTTTGTTAATATTTTTTTACAAAACGACTAAGGCAGTATATATGTAAAAGCTAATTCTGACATTCTACTTGCGGTAGATATATTTACGGTCAGCGAATTTTTAAAAAGAGACGATCGTTTTGACATTGCAATGGTTGGAAGTGCAAAAGCTGCAAGGTACTTACGTTACAGCTGCTATAGACAGTACAAACTATTGTAATTTCTGCAAGAACTTAGTTTATCTTATCTTATTAATATCACATAATATGTCTAATATGTATTTTATTATTTAATTTAGATGAATTTGTTAACTATATAGGTACTTTGTATTTTATTAAATATTTCCTTTTCATTGTTTTATTTCCTATTAACTATATACATGCGTATCTAACTGAAAACAACAAAATAAGTTTATCTAATAAAGAAATTATTTATTATCCATTGATACTCACTTCTAAGAAGAGTCAGAATGAGACTTACGAAGATATCAAGAAAGGTCTGTATTATAACAAAAAATAATAAATAGGTAAGTACTTTATGCTAGTATCTATCTAAGCAATAAACAATGATATGTATTTATAACACACATAATTCAAAGGGCATTTATAACTACAATCCAACGCATTCGTAGCCATTTCCAACTGATTGTGTTCACCGACTTTAGACGACTTTCACAGTTTGTTTCATATAGTTTTTCAACGGCGAGTTTTTAAATTTCCTTTCTTAATTTATTGATCATCCTAGTATTATGGGGCGTCTAGGGAGCTTCATAAATAATCAATAGCTAACAAAAACAACTGCACTTTATTCCAACATAAACTAGAAAAAATACATAAAAGCAGGTTAAAGCCATTTCCCTCCTTTTAGGAAGTCAAAGCATGAATAACATTCTGATATAGAGACGTTAAGAATACACCCTGTTTTATCCACCAGTTTGGCGGGTAATTTAAATTTGTAACAGCTAGAACGCCACACGTCTTGTAATGCGGCCGTTTTGCCTACAACATAAACCCATATTAAAAATCAAATTCCTACATTAAGATACAACTTACCACAAATAAAACGCTTAGAATACATTGTAATTTGTTACTTTACTTGACATTGAAATGGTCTCCACAATAAGAAGACTTGGTCCTTCTCTGGTGGCTTTGAATCATTCATTATTACGTTCAGCATTTATTATTGGAACACAACAGTTTTTCTGGTGAATTGGTGGTATTATTTACACAGTACGGCAGAAAACACTATCTGTACTTATATTTATCCATAACTATAGATGCTGTTAAACTATACCGAATTGTAACCTATGAGCGTCAGTTGAATTTGACGTTAAATATAATGTCAGATTAAACTGTCGTGATTGTCATTTTTCTACGTCGCTATTAGCGAGTTTCTAAATTAGTACCTGTTTCTTGTCGTTTTATAACTAACTTATCTACAGACTGCCGTTATTATGTCATCTCCGTTTTAAATGCATGTATTTTTGTAATTAATATTATAATATTATAAGACTTTCTTTTCAACTTCTACATGTTTCTAATGATTTTTTATGAATAATTGTTATTGTTTAACATAGATTCTCAAATTTTAACTTAGTGCAACAACCCAATTGTGTGTCTTATACACAGGATGATTTACATAAAACTCCCCAGACAGTTTCCGTGGTAACGAAAAGAGATATTCAAATTTTGGACATACGGTTTTTGGACAATTCTGAACAAGTTTCATTAACAAAATTTGCCAATAAAAAAATTCCTAATATAATTTTTTGTTTCTCCCCGCATATTTTGGTACCGCAGGTGACTTTGCATTTGTAGGAAGTGAATGTTTTTCTGGTCATAAGTAGATCCTAATTTGTTCTATACTTATAAATTAGCTAAAATTATTACGTTCTTTAAATCTGGTAATAGATATGAACTAAATAACTAACGACCTATTGCCTATACCAAGTCTGGTCAAAATAGTTTATGGCTTACCAAATAGAGAAATTTTTGAAAATAATATGGATTTAGAAAAGGCACAAGTACACCAAATGCCATCTTGGAATCGGTGAGTTTTGTGAGAGAGGGATTGGAAAACAAAAAATCCACTCTAGCAATGTTCATTGACCTCAGTAAGGCATTCGATGCGTCTCGCATGACATTTTGACAGATTTAAAGTTTTATGTTTTTCTGAAATAGTACTAAACTTAATGTCTATGTTTCAAATAGGTCAGTGTGTAATATGAAACAATGAACTGAGTTCCGGTCACTGAACTCTACTATTATAAATGGAAGGCCAATATAGGATATGCGCGTGAACAAAATACGGCAATTACGCCATAGATTAAAACTCAAAATATAAAGCCACGCGTCGACGCAGTAGAGAAATTGATGTCTGTGCTTGAACCAAACGACTGTCTACAGAAGTTATGCGCTGACGCGATTCTGTGTTTTATTCGTTTCCCATAGATTCCGTAGCATAAGTCTTGGATTAGATGTAATTTCCAGAGTCGGTGTCGCTCATTTTATTCTTTGTTTATTTCTGTCATTTATGTAAAGTTGTTATAAATTCATTATTTTGTGAAATATATTTTGTGACTGTTATAAACAGTTAATTGAGACAATATGGTGCAATCTTGTGTTGCAAGAATCGTTGCAAAGTCCCGGGTTTTAAACAGTTGCAGTAACAATAAGACCGGCTGTGGCGTATTTTGTAGTGCGATTGCGCTTCGCTTTAAGGTAGCCATACTTGCGCGAGGTTCAATTTCACGTAAAAATTGGTATAGATATTGACCTTCCATTTATATAGTAGAGTTCAGTGGTTTGTCCCTTGCAGAGTTGAGCAATGGAAAGAATCGAGTGTCGTTTTTTAGAAGATATGATCAAGCTTTACGCCATTTCACTTTTTGGGATATTTGCCGGATCCTATCATAAATAAAAGCACATACCCACTGTTGAAAGAAGAGAAAAAGACTGCTTTAGATATAGTTTCCCAACATTTTTCTGGGACAGGGTTATTACCGTTGATAATTAAGTTGGAAGCGAAATCCAATCCGTTTCAAGAAACAATATTTCCAGAAGAAATAGTACCAAAAGTTAACTTGGAGTGCAGTGGTGGAAATCTCAAAAGAATATTCCATAAATTAACAAAGTACTGGATCTGATAATTCCCTTTCTGTGAGCCACTGCTTCTTTTGCAGACATTGAAAGAATATTTTCTTCATATGGACTTGTTCATTCAGATATTAGGAATAGATTGTCGGACACGGTAATTGCTTAAAAAATTTTAAAAATACGGGCCTGGGGAGTTTTAAATGCCGGATCCTGCATACAAATAAAGCTAATCAGAATCTAATATAAGGTTACAAACCTGGGCCTGGCTTGGGAAACTTCTACCCCGACAGATTCTCCGTCTGCTATATATTGGGATCTTCTATCTGCATTAGCACAACGGCTTCCTGGAAGCAAGGCAGCCTGTTGCAATCGCATTAGTAAACCTGGACTCCAATCGGAGGGATCGCCAGTAGCACGTAACTCTCGCAGAGGATTGTCATCATATTTCGCAGTTTTTTTGTTTCCCACGCTTATTTCACTGTCGTCTCTCAAACGCTTCTTGCTTCTGACGCTGGTATCATCTCCGCTAATGTCTTGCTTTGCCTGTGGTCTAAGATCGCTCTGGGATATTCTATCCTGAAATAATAATGATAATAAATTAGTTTACCGTGTATGATAGAAGGAACTGGAAGGAACCCAACTAACATTTTTCGTCAGAATTATTTCAATACGACCTACTAATAGGTCAGAATATTTGGATTACTAATTTAGTGATAGGCAAATTTTCCTCAAATTGTCCACAGATTCACCAGTTAAAGAAATCAAAGTAAATAAGCAAACAAAGGCATTTTCTTTTAGGTTAAAGGTAGTAAAATGTTTCACAGCACTATTAGCAAGTAAAGGACCCCGCACATATCTTATATAAATTGGCGTCAATTGACAGCCAAATTGGCTGGATTTTTAATATGTTGTAGATATCGACTTTCTGATCAAAAGTTCTCATGGGCCCAACTCGATTCTATGTCTAGTTTACGAGATACAGTTCAAGAAATGTACAAGAATGACCACTAGGGCGTTCCTTATTTTTCGACTTTCATTTTTTTTTGTCTCACCCCCTAAAAAGTTTATATTTGATATAAGAATTACACACCCAAAATTTCAGCCTCCTAGATGAACCCCTTCCCGTGCCGACGGGAGCGTAAAATCCCCAAACTGGAATTTTTTCAAATATCTGAAGTCAGAATGGGGGGTTAATGCGCATATTACAGAGAAAAACCCGAAAAACTGTCAAAAAACCCATTTTTTATGGTTTTTTGGGTGGTAAACTATGCATGTGGCGTGTTCGGCTAGGCTGCATGTATTTTTCTTATGTTTTTTGCCCCACTGACCTTGAATCTATTGTTAGAACCCAGGGATAACTGTCAAAACCGTAAAAATCACGTCTTTTGAGGGTACTATGTTTTTTTATGGATATCACATTTTTTTCATGAATACATAGCGTGTTACGACGGTTGAGTAATTTTTCCCGCTCACACGTCAGTGAAAGCAGTATGCCCCTTTTAATGGTAGATGCAACTTATAATTCATTTTAACAGCTATAAGAACTGAAATTTCTGTAATCGTGACCAAAGCTGTATAAACTGAATGTGCTTCTTTACATATCAAAATAGATGAAGCGCTACGAACTGCGAAAGCTATCAACACAGGATTCTAACGAAGATATTATGTCATGGTGCGATTTGAATTTCCATTAAATAAAATAGAAGACGTTCTAAAATTAGAGGATCGACTTCAATTTACAAAATTTAACACAAAATTGGTAAGTTAATAAATTATTTCTACATGTAAGTACCATTTTTTTAACTTATCATCTTTTTTTTGGTACCGGCCTAGATCGAATACTTAATCAGAAAAACCTGTGCTGAAGACGTTAAAGATGTTAAAAAGACTACAAAACGTGTTTTAAATGGGTTGTACACGTTGGACGCTATGCGTTTGTTTACGTGGGCAGGCAAGGGGAAAAAAAACCTGCATTTTCTGAACTAACACGCACATTAAACTTAATCTTCCAAGTAGAACGTGCTTCAGATTCTACTCAAAATGAGGAAAGGTCCGCTTCATTTTTACAACATCACTGGTTCAAAAGTTTAACGCAGACAATTAAACGCAGTAGGTAATTAATTCCATTTTAAAAATCAGTTAACTGTACTCATTTTTATGTATTTTTATTCAGGTCCAAACAACAAAATGTTGAAGTCGAGACAGAAATAGAACAGGTCATGGAACATAAAGGAGATATGGAGAGACAGGAGATTGAGATAATTGAAAGCGATTCTGAGAATTAGTTTATTGTAAAATTGTAGGTGCAGTAATATTTACGTTTTTTACAGTTTAAGAATAGTAAATATGGTTTCATTGGTAACATAAAAATAAAGAATAAATTTTTTAATGTGTCTGTCTATTCAGTGTTACATAGGTCTATAGTATGAAGCAATGGGAAAAACACTAAGCTGTTATGATATTCTAGAGCAATTAATTTACATTTGACTTCGATAAGTTTATAAAGTTTTGTTGAGAATGTTGAGTCAAATTTATCTACGGTATATATGCTAAGATGGGAAGAATCGAACGGTAGTTGGAAAAAACTGCTTTAATTTTTAAATGCCTTGCCACAAATACAAATATTATTTTCCTCAGAAGTTGCATTAATCATTTGAACAATTTTATCATCTCTAGTCATAAACCATTTATTTTTACTATCATTAGATAATAACAAACCGTCTTTAATGTATAATTTTTTAAAATATGTTTTAACAGCTGATGAATCTAATTGATCAAAATGTATCATATTTTTTACGTAAGGGTATTTTACAATATTATTGGTGTAAGGTACAGCTGCAGAGAATTCATAAATTCGCTTAGCGGCTTGTGCTAGGGGTTTATTTCCATGTCGTAGTAATTTTTTTAAATGGTATAATTTGTTTTCAAATGGGTACACACTGATAGAAGTAAGGTCAGCATCAAATTTGACAACATCATCCACAATATGACAAAGATTGTGTATATTGCTGCTAACATTTTGTTTTCCATAAATTACCATAAAATTTTTTATGTAATTTACAAATAAAGTCTGTGCTACTTTAGTAACTTTTAGATAGAACTTGCAAGAGCATAATGTTACAGCACAAAACAAACAAAGGAAATGCTCATACACATCAAGTGGTAAATGATCTTTGAGAACTACAGGACCTAGATACATTAAAAAGGTCCTGAACTCTAGTGCCTTCCAGAATTTAATAGAATCGAGCGTTCTTATGGCCCGATGTATTTCTACTGGCATTCTATTATTGCAACTTTGTAATAATTCAGATACACATTCAATATCACGTGCAGACCACTTTGTTTTGAAATTGAAGCTTCCAGACGTCCACGCCAACAAGCAACGTTTCATTACTCCTAGATCTAGCATATGAAGACTATCCGCTACAGGAAAATCTGCAATCAGATCCACAGGCAACTTTTCCAATGGTGTGGTATTTTTATGGTGTTCTGGATCTAACTGGTTTCGTAAACTTTGATCGGTACGTGCTGGCATATCGCACCTTGGAAAATACATATGTCGGCCAGTTTGATCATATTCTCCTTCCATGAGGCACTTCGAACATCCATGATAACTGTTAAAGTAAGTTATTCCTTTGATAAAACATCTTGCTGGAGTGTCACATATAAAACACCTAATTTTAACGTTTACTGTATAGTGTCCAATTGTTATGCCATTTTTCAATACGTCATTTAATTCATCTACCAGTGGAGTTAAGAAATCTTCCAATTTTGGTTTACCTACACTGTAATAAATTGCAACAACTTGTGGATCATACGTTATGTTAGATTTTACACTAAACATACACAAAATTGGTCAAAACTGATATTTTGAGCTAGAAAATATTGGCAATAACATCAATATTAAAAGTTAAATCTACTTCTATGCTCTTCTTTAAATCAAAAAATACATTTTTCATACACTTCTCCAATCCATTGTACCAGTATTGTCTTGTACCCATATTAATTATATTTACATGTTTTGGAGTTTTAAGCAACGATCTACTATCTTTGGGCAAATTTTTATGACCAGCCTTTGCTAAAAGTACCAATAATTTGTCAATGGCACTGTGACTTACTGTGACTGTGACTCACTCGATATTTTAAAGCCCACAATTTAAGGTCTTCGATGAATTCATATTTTGATTCAGAAATCTCCTCTTCAAAGACGGTATCGGTATCTTCTTCAAATGTATTTAAGTCTTCTTCAAGGAATTCATTAATTCATCTTCCGAAGTGCCTGAAAGGAAAGTTGATCACAATATACCATAAATATTATTCATTACAACTTTTTACCTTCCTCATTAATAGGAATTTCTTCTACTTTCACCACATTATGTGATGACCCAGTCGCAAGTTTTGTTAATTTGTTATTTGTCTTTTGACATTCCTCAACAACTTTTTTTAAAGATACTCTTGATTTCACAGTTCGTGTACTCTTTAATAGGTTGTAATACCTGGAGGAATGTTTAAATTGTTTGGTTTTTCCCATTTTATACATCTAAACTTTTCTATGGCTTTAAAATTAGTAAAATGTGAGGTTATAATAACTTTATTAAAAAAGTTCACAGTTTCGGTTAATAATCTATTTTGTGGTGGCACGTTCCCATTATATTCATGAAAAAAAAATGGAAATAATTTAGAAACATTTGGAGACATAAAAAGAATGCAGTATGTTTCGAAAATGTGTTCAAACACTTGTTTCAGAAAGAAATGTTATTTAAAGGTGGAAACTGTGGCTAAACTGTTCCTTAATATTGTTGTGCTACCTGTAAAAGGTAAGAAAGTGGTCGAAAATGTATGGAAACCTTTGTATCTCCCATAAGTATCAAAACAGTTACAAAACTGTTTCCCACTACACTAAATTTGTTCCTAAACTGTGTCTAAAAATGCTACTTGGGGATTCATCAATACAAAGATTTTTTCAATTACCAATTCTTCGCAACGATTTTCGAACAATTTTATTATTGGACGTATTTTCCAAAGCTTGTCACTATCATGGTTACATTCTTTGTTGAGATCTACAATATGTAAGTTTTTCTGAGGGATTCAAATCTATTACGTGATATGCCAATTTCATTCAGAAATTCGACTCTTGTCGCAGGTGTCTAATACAATCTTAGTCTAGGAAAACGAAGTATGCCCATTATAATATGCAAGGCTACAAGTTTTCTAATTTCACGCGCATTCGTGTTGTTGTTTTTTACAGCTTTTTCCACCATTTCAGCAAATATTTTCTTTGGAAAGTATTTAGAGAAATGCGCACTTGACTGTCATGGGTATTTTCATTCTTATTGTCAGGTGGAATAAACGCAATTTTTGGTGGTGACGAAACTGATGTGATTATCAGATAGACGCGACCGACTGATGATACAGATAACTATGTGCAAACGTTTTTATAAGGCACAGTTGCGTTCACAACTCACGTGGTTTCTAAGGGGGCGGTGCACCAAGTGTATTACCAGAAAAAAGCATAACAAAATTAATCAGCTACAGCAGTTGAATGGAATGTGACGTATATTTGTTTTTACTTCAAAAATTCACTATTTTGCTTAACTTTATGCTTCTGATGGTAAGGGTAAATATCAACCATATTGGTTGAAATTATTATTTTCTTCTTTTTATATCAAATATATAACTGAAGTAACACAAATTCCACCTTGATGTTTCTATTTAAAAAAATTGCTATTCACAAATTTCTAGGTCCCGTCGGCACGGGAAGGAGTATGTCTAGAGGTCTGAAATTTTGAGTGTGTGATTCTTATATGAAATGTAAACTTTCTGGAGGGTGAGACCAAAAAAAAATTAAATAAAGAACACCCAATTAAAAAATTTTCGAATTGATGATTTTCTTCATACATTTTATATTGTTTTATTCCTTGCTCTGGTAGTTTTTTTCATTTTAGACATTAACATTTCAGAAAGTGGGATTTGAAATCCATTATACATCCATATATACTTCCAAATGACAGTGCCCAAAGTAATTCTGATGACAGTGCAGTGAGCCGTTTTGAAAAACATATACCGGGTCATGGTGTGCATAGGCCATCGTCTTCGTCTGATGAGGACAGCTCAGAAAAAAATGAGTTAACCAAACTGGTTGCACAAAAAGTAAAAGAAGTTTTAGCTCGTGGACATCGCTCATTTAAACGAAAATTAACTCCAAATCTTGACCTTATTCCCATTTTTGATCCTGAGAAAAGTGCCCTTTCTGCTAACAACGGGTTAAATAAAATAGAGCAGATGGGTAAAGTACACGGCTGGAATGACCAGATGATGTCCTATGGTATGCAATGTCGTCTCGGGGAATTGCACGTATATGGTTTGAAAATTTGTCGGATTAAGAAATGACCTGGATCAAGTGGAAGGAGGCCCTACTAAAAGCATTTCCAGGGTCTGAAAACTATGCAGAGTCGTTAAAGAAAATGCTTAGTTATAAAAAAGTAAAAACAGAAACAATGAAACATTATTATTATTATTATAAGCATATGCTTGTAACAAAGTGTAAAATTGTTGGCACCGATGCAGTGTCGTGCATTATAGATGGAATCCCATATGAGCTCCAGGCGAATGCTAATGCTGGAAATTTTGAAACTCCAGAACAACTTTTCAATGGATTTCTAAGTAAATTGGAAAGAAATGACACAGAAACCAGAGGTGCATCATCCAAATCAGATCAACACTTTCGACCCAAGCTGTGCCATTTTTGTAATAAGCCCGGTCATCTCAAGTCGCAATGTAGCAAGAGGTTTTCCAGGTCAGAGAAAACAACTGATGCTATCCCTCGATGTTCAGTTTGCCAACGGAGGGGCC
Source organism: Rutpela maculata (assembly GCA_936432065.2). Lineage (NCBI taxonomy): Eukaryota > Metazoa > Arthropoda > Insecta > Coleoptera > Cerambycidae > Rutpela > Rutpela maculata. Next base: position 123,613,770 of record OW386292.2, on the reverse strand, counting down.
ACACCGAACAAAGTTGCTAGTTCAAAAATCCTAAACAGGTTTACACTTTAAACAGGCAAGTTAATCCCACGTATCATATTGATGTTTATATCTATAATCAAATATTTAAGGGCTATGTAGATACCGGTAGTCAAGTAAATGTTGCAAAAGTAATAATAGCACAAAATCTCGGAATAAAGCTTCAACGCACAGATATCGTGTTAAAATCTTTCGGTGGGGGACTTATATTTCCAGTAGGTATTGGTGAAAATATTCCCTTAGTAACAAATAATATTTCTTTCCATGTCACCGTGGTCTTTGTCGAAGCAAATATGGAAGGAGTGGACATTATAATAGGACAGCCAATTATCAACGACGAACGGCTGAAAGTTACCATTAAAGATCCAGAAGTCACTCTATCAACTATGGAACAATTTATGTCTTTGCCATCATGTCCAGCCGCTACTGAAGGTACATGGTGAGAACCTATGAAGACACCTCTACAGGAAACACGAGTTGTGGTTACTGTTGAGGGAATTGGCCCCTCAACCCTTCTTGCCAGTCGATTTCATGCCTACGAAAAGGAAAAGTACAACATACCTACTCAAATTCTGGAAGGGCCAATTTCTACAGTAAATGTCATCAATCTGGCCAATACGCCTATGGTTTGAATCAACATCGTATAGTAGGTAGAGGAGACCGGATAGTGGTAAGAGAAGTAGATCTTTGTTCATTGCCCAATACTTTTACTTCATTAAAACTAGACATTTCAAAAATTAATTGCGGAATTCTGCATGATAATGATAAAGATAATTTAATTTGCCTGCTTAAAAATTATGAAGACAGTTTCGCGTGCAACTCAAATGAATTAGGTTTTACAGACCTGGATTACCTTGAAAATGGACAACCCTATATTTTACAAACCTTATAGGTTGTCACAAAAAGAAAGGTTTATTGTTAGAGATAAAATAAAAGAATTACTAGATGCGGGAATTATAAGAAGCTCCAAATCTAATTATTCAAGTCCAATAGTTCTCATTAAAAAAGCGAACTGGCGGATATAGGCTCTGTGTGTAGATTATAGGGCTCTTAATAAAGTTACCGTCAAGGATAGGCTTTACCGCACATTGAGGACCAAATTAGCCGGTAAAATGGTAGTAAAGTCTTTTGTAGCCTAGACATGGCTCAGGGATATCATCAAATTGCAATTAATGAAAATTCAATTCCAAAAACCGCTTTTGTGACACGAGATGGCCAATATGAATATCTTAAGATGCCATTCGGGTGCTCAAATGCCCCTGCCATGTTCTCTAGACTAATTAATCGTATTCTGGGCTATTTAAGATTTACCAAGGTTCTTGTATATCTTGACCATATCCTAATACCCTCAAAAACCATCACTGAAGGTCTCGACATATTAAAACAGGTGCTGAAGATATTTCAGGAAGCCCACCTAAAATTTAATTTGGATAAATGTTTTTTTTCCTCAAAGAAAATATTGAGTATCTAGGATAGGAAATATCACAAGATGGAAACAGGCCTTGTCAACGTAAAATCACTGCGGTAACTAACTTTCAAACTCCACTTAATTTTCATGAATTTAGACAATTTTTAGGCTTGTCTTCTTATTTTAGAAAATTTGTTAAAATTTTTTCAACATTAGCTGCACCGTTGAGTCGATTATTAAAAAAGAAAGCAGAGGGGAAATGGGGTCATGAACAAGGTGAAGCATTTGACAAAATAAAGTCCATTTCAACCACAAGGCTGGTACTTGCTATATATAATCCGGATGCCAAAACTGAAGTGCACACTGATGCGTGCTCTCGAGGTATCGCCGGAATTTTATTACAATGGCAAAATGATAAACTACACCCCGTATATTATTTTAGTAGGTTAACCACTCGCGAAGAGAGCCTATATCATTCCTTAGCCTTGGTAGAATCCTTGAAACATTTTAGAATATACGTGGTAGGAATTCCTGTTAAAATTGTGACAGACTGTAGTGCAGTTAGAGCTACCTTTTTTAAAAAAGGACATGCTGCTACGTATTGCCAGGTGGTGGTTATCTATCCAAGACTTTGATATACAAATAGAGCATCGCATGAAACACGTAGACGCTCTCAGTAGAAACCCTGTTTCTATATCTATGTTAAGCGAGGATGATTGGATAGTTACATTACAAATGGAAGATCCTAAATTGCGGAATATTTATCGTAAACTGCAGAAAAATGCAGCAGATAAACATTTAAAAGCTAAGTATGTGCTTGAAAATAATAGATTATGTAAAATAATTCATAATGGTAGTCATAGACCAGTTATACCGAAAGCATTTCGATTTAGCATCATGCGCAAATATCATGATGATATTGGACATATTGGTCTAAGAAAGTGTGACACTCTCGTGAAAAGTAAATACTGGTTTGAAATAATGACTCAATTCATCAAGAAATATGTCAATGCGTGCATTGACTGTCAATACAAAAAAGGACAGTATGGAAAAAAGGAAGGATATTTGTATCCAATTCCAAAAACCAGATCATCCCTTACGTACATGGCATGTTGATCATTTGGGACCATTTGCTAAAACAGGAAACAAGGGCTTTTGTTACATTCTGATGATAACGGATTCCTTTTCAAAATATATTTTTTGTAGACCAACGAAAACTGTAAAATCTAAAGAGGTATGTAATCACCTTAAAGATTTACTCTCGTTGTTTGGTAAGCCGGCGAGAATCATTTCCGATCGAGGTAAGGCCTTCACCAGCAAAAGATTCAGTATCAGGTAAAACACATTTTAAATACAGTAGCGTCTCCTAGATCAAATGGACAGGTAGAAAGGTACAACCGAACCATACTTGATCGATTAAATGCGTCAGTAGATCGCGAGGAGCAATGGTTGGAGACGCTCCCTGATGTAGTATGGGGGGTAAATAACACAGTAAATGCCAGTACTGGACGTGTACCTCATCAATTGATGTTTAATTGCGACCAAAATGGCGAACAAATCCAAGACAAAAGGGATATTGTGGCCATGAGACAGAAAGTAAAAAGAAAACTTAGTCATGTGTCCACACAAATGAAAAAAAAGGTTTGATAAGAGAAGAAAAAAGAGCGTTGGTTACAACAAAGGTGATTTGGTCCTTTGGGCTGGTGCAGCTACAGGCAGCAAAGAGGTAAGCAAAAAATTAAAAGTAAAATATGGTGGACCATACAAAGTTACTAAACCGTTGGGTCACATCGCTGCAATTCTAAATTGGTCTGGATACCGGGCCATTTTGGCTTGGAGGGCAATGAAGTAGCCGACTCCTTTTATTTATCGGACCAGAGCCAGTGCTTGGTATATCGGCAAGCACTGCGAAAGCAACCATCTTGGCCTGGACTGAGGGGAAAATCCTCCAGTACTGGCAAGAACTACCAGGATTAGTTCATTCAAAGGAGTTCATCACATACCCTTTGAAATCAAGAACTAAAAAACTATTAGAGTTAAATAGGTTGCACCTAAGAACTCTAGTTGGCCTATACACTGGGCACTGCAGACTTAATCACCACCTACACAGACTCGGAATAGCGGACAATGCTGAATGCCGACTGTGTCTGGAGGAGGATGAAACGGCAGCGCACATTTTATGTACCTGTCCTGCTGCAGAAAGAACCAGATTCTCACTTTTTGGCAAACGGCAACTGCTGCCAGAGGATCTGGACAACCTCTCACCCAATAAGGTAGTCGACTTTATCAAAAAGCTGAACCTATTGGCCTATTGGGTGAAATATAATTAGGAGAGAGCCACGATAGACCAGATGGTCGCGGTGGAGGGTCTGTTACTAGCCCACTCACATATCAACCTAACCTAACCTAACCTAAACCATTGGGAAATGATCGCTACGAGATCAGGCCAATTAAAAGCATGAAGGGTTATAAAAAGTTTAAACCTGTAGCAGCAGCAGATACTCTGAGAAAATATACAAATAATTTGGACATTAGTACAGACAGGTGAGGTGAATAGCACAGATGAGTTGATCGACTTGCTGGAGGGATAAAAAAAATCAGCAAAAACATTAATATTTATTTATGCTTATATTTATGCATGCATATTATTTTATTTATGTTTATATTTATACATGCATATTGTTTCAGGTGGTATTGTTATTATTGTGGTTAGTTCATTAAAAAAAAATACCTTTCATAATACTATGTTGTACAGCTATGGCTTATGTCATTGTTTATCAAAAGAGCCATTATATGATGTTTATAAATTAGGATGTTTTGATAATGCTATTTATGGAAGTTGCAGCCGAGAAATACGTGAATAGCGCTCGACTGGCAACTATGAAACCTGAGTGTTGCAGTTGAGAAATGCGTGAATAGCGCTCAACTGGGATACACGCACATCACCTGTATTTAACTGCAATGGAGAGATGCGTACAAAGCACTCTATGTATACACCTATATTTTACTTATTGCCAGCCCTACTCAGGCATTTTGAAATTTCACAGGTATCCCCGAGGTAGTCAAGAACGTTTCCGTTGGGACGACAGAGACGCAGGAAGGCCGAATGTTAAGACGCCAGCTGACTCAAAGTCAAAGAACACAGACTGAGTTGTCCCATGAGCTGTGTTTAATATTTTTTATTTAATGTTTGTATTAAAGTTGCTATGTCGGCTAAATGAATGTAACAATTACAGAGATTATTAAAAGTAAAGCACTCAAAGCAAGCATACGTGTTTTGCTTCTTGCTCTGGTAGTTTTTTCCGTTTTAGACATTAACAATATTGTTGCCCTAATCTGGTCAGGCTAATGTACTAGTTACGTAAATATTTTAAAACACTCATTATTAGAGAACCAATCCCCAGGAAGTACCTGGGGAGTTTTATGTGAATCACCCTGTATATGACTTGATATATGGTATGTCCACAGTTAGAGTGGATAAAAGGGTAAACTTTTTTATTTCTCATTTTACGCGGAAAATTTATTCTTCATAGAAAGTTTTACTTTTGTTAAAAATATGATTGTCATGGATTTTAAAAAAAGTCAAATTAGGCATTGCATAAATTGGAATTTTGACATAAATTTTAATTATAAACAACTATTCTTAGTGACAGTTTTCCATATCTTTAAAAATGAACGTAGTTTTACTCTTACATAATTTTCAGATTTTTTAATTTTCTGAACTCCCTGCACATGACACTTTAAGTTACACCATGGTAATTATATTTTTAACAAAAGCAAAACTTTTTATGAAGAATAAATTTTCCGCGTAAAATGGTAAATAAAAAAGTTTACCTTCTTATTCACTCTAACTATGGACAACTATTGGACATACTGTATATCTTCCGAAACCTGTACTGAGTATTGCATGCTTTATTCCCACCTTTAATTATATAGGAGCATGTAGCTCACAGTCCTACTTTTATCTTATTTATAATTTTTATATTAACAATTACCTTATGTGTTGGTTTGGTGGTAGTCGTATCTGTACTTTTCCTTCTCTTTCTACGGGGACCATCATCTACATCAGGACTTCGTGTTTCTCTTCGTAATACCTGGCTCGAAGTGATAAAATCAGGATCAGCAAGTGCATAAAATTCTTTGCACGAGCTCGACCGTAAAACTCTTGCCTCTACCTTTCCCCTTTTCTGCCGTTTCTTTTTCGCCTGTTCACTATTTTTTACAAATTCGCGACCTGGTGGCAACGAACTTCCTTCTGGAACTTTTTCCTTGTTAATTTCACCACGTTTATTTTTATCAAAATCCGTAATTGCTCTCTCATCTTGCTTAGACCCTATTTTAACAGCAGGATGGCAAGAACCATCAGCAGAATCAACCTTGTCATATTTTGAGGAATTCGAATTTTTCTTGGCTCGTGTGTTATCAGTTTTCATTCTCTTTCTATTTGAACTGTCGTCTAGATCTGCATTTCCCAGTTGTCTTCGTGATGTATGTCTCGTGGCAGGTGCTGGTAAAAATTCTTTCTCTATATTTCCCTGATTCGTTTTCACACGTTCATTATGTTTATGGCGAGGTGTCACGATATTCTGTGATGATGACGGTACAGAGCATTCTTTTACAGTCTTTCCCCTATCTCGATTCTTATTTCCTTCAATATTTACAAGAGACACCTTACTTTTCTTACTGAATCCTCTAGCATCCTCGGAATTTAATCTGGCTTTTTGGGTTTCCTCCCCTTTCGCATACACAATTTTATCTTCTCTGTACACTGATTGGACTGGAAGAGGAAAATAAAAAGTTATAAAAAAAAGTTAGATGAATTGAGGAAATCACACCACACAAATGCACAGCCAACAGATTATTAAAAAATTTTACAACATACACTGGAAAACAAAATTTCAGTGTTCAGAATACTTAGAAATCAGCATATTCCTTCAATATTCAGTCTCATTCAACTAACGGCATTCTGTAGAGAACTTAGTTATGAAACGATGAGAAACAGGTACTAATTTAGAAACTCGTTGATAGTGATGGAGAAAAAAGAAAATCACATTAGTTGAATCTCACATTATATTTAATGTCAAATTCAACTGACGTTCATAGATTATATAATTTGGTATAGTTTAACAGCATCCAGTTATGGATAAATATAAGTACCGTAAAACGGGGTTACTTTGCATCTCCTGGTATCTTTGCCATTCTCCCCGAGAAAAAGTATTTTTGTGTGTAGATTTTAAATTGGTAACACTGCAGAGATTTACCCTTTAAGATTTTATAGTAAACACATCTGAACATGTTTAGTGTCAGTATGCCTGTTGTCTACGAGGCTGTGTGAGTGTTACGCTAAGGGAGTGAGTTGCTGTTTTTTTGGGGTTTTTATTAGTTCCTAACAGTTGAGGCTACCAGGGGTAAACGATTAACTTTAGCTAAATACATATTATTACATGATACCAAGGTACATGTAATGAAGCTCTTGTTAAATTTTAAAAGTGATTTACAGAAAATTAAGATTTTTCTCTAGCTCGGCAGTGATTCACAATTTTTTTTTCCTCTAATTTGGGGTTGTAAACAACTATGTACCCGGCCGTGGGCAGAAGAGGGTCAACGCAACAATGAAACCATTGATAGCTGTTGAAAGACTCGAATGTGTATCATATTACTTAAGTATTACTAATACAATTTGATAAAAAATATATAGTAGTCAGAAATAAACCATGGAACTGTTTAGAGCGTTTCATTGATAATAAATTGCATTGTAGTGCTTAAAAGCATTTTCAAGCTGTAGCTTGTTAGTTGCAGTGAAGCTGTGGTCTGAAAAACAGTTGTATACTCGCAGTTTATTCTTGAGTGTGTCAGACAGTCTATTGTGTGTAAACAGCTGCAAATTTTTCTTAAAATAAATTGCATTTTTCACAAAATGAACAGGAAAAATAACTAATAACTTTTTTTTTAGATTACTAATGAAGTAAGAACGTTGTATACTTTTAACAATTATATATTATATGTTTGCATACCTATTAAATAAAACGTTTATCTTCTATCTTCGTTTATTTCAACTTGTGCATATAAGCGCATGTCTTTGTAGTCGGGAAGCGCATTAATGCGCGGGAATAATAAACGGGAGACGCACGATTGCTCGAAAGCAAAAAATCCCCATTTGTGAGGCCAGTCGTCTAAAAAAAACGCCCGATGCGAAAGGGTTAAAGGCTCCAGATTAGAACATCATTCGGGTTTTGACTTCTCAAACGGCTTTAATGTGCTTTTATGTATTGTATCTAGTTTATGTTAGAATAAAGTGAAGTTGTTTTGTTAGCTATTGATTATTTTTTATGAAGCTCCCTAGTCGCCCTATATTATGATGATCCATAAATTAAGAGAGGAAATTTAATAACTCAATGTTGAAAAAATGTAAAACTGTGAAAGTGGTCTAAAGTCTGTGAACACACAAACAGTCCGTATCATCCTTTTTTCGGTACCAGCCTAGATCGAATACTTAATCAGAAAAACCTGTGCTGAAGACGTTAAAGATGTTAAAAAGACTACAAAACGTGTTTTAAATGGGTTGTACACGTTGGACGCTATGCATTTGTTTACGTGGGCAGGCAAGGGAAAAACTAACACGCACATTAAACTTAATCTTGCAAGTAGAACGTGCTTCAGATTCTACTCAAAATGAGGAAAGGTCCGCTTCATTTTTACAACATCACTGGTTCAAAAGTTTAACGCAGACAATTAAACGCAGTCGGTAATTAATTCCGTTTTAAAAATCAGTTAACTGTACTCATTTTTATGTATTTTTATTCAGGTCCAAACAACAAAATGTTGAAGTCAAGACAGAAATAGAACAGGTCATGGAACATAAAGGAGATACGGAGAGGCAGGAGATTGAGATAATTGAAAGCGATTCTGAGAATTAGTTTATTGTAAAATTATAGGTGCAGTAATATTTATGTTTTTTACAGTTTAAGAATAGTATATATGGTTTCATTGGTAACATAAAAATAAAGAATAAATTTTTTAATGTGTCTCTATTCAGTGTTACATAGGTCTATAGTATGAAGCAATGGAAAAAACACTAAGCTGTTATGATATTCTAGAGCAGTTAATTTACATTTGACTTCGCTAAGTTTATAAAGTTTTGTTGAGAATGTTGAGTCAAATTTATCTACGGTATATATGCTAAGATGGGAAGAATCGAACGGTAGTTGGAAAAAACTGCTTTGATTTATACACTTCTCCAATCCATTGTACCAGTATTGTCCTGTACCCATATTAATTATATTTACATGTTTTGGAGTTTTAAGCAACGATCTACTATCTTTGGGCAAATTTTTATGACCAGCCTTTGCTAAAAGTACCAATAATTTGTCAATGGCACTGTGACTCACTCGATATTCTAAAGCCCACAATTTAAGGTCTTCGATGAATTCATATTTTAATTCTGCAATCTCCTCTTCAAAGTCAGTATCTGTCTGTATCTTCTTCAAATGTATTTAAGTCTTCTTCAAGAAATTCATTAATTAATACATCTTCCGAAGTGCCTGAAAAGAAAGTTGATCACAATGTACCTTAAATATTATTCATTACAACTTTTTACCTTCCTCATTAATAGGAATTTCTTCTACTTTCACCACATTATGTGATGACCCAGTCGCAAGTTTTGTTAATTTGTTATTTGTCTTTTGACATTCCACAACAACTTTTTTAAAGTCACTCTTGATTTCACAGTTCTTGTACTCCTTAATAGGTTGTAAGGTTGTGGAGGAATGTTTAAATTGTTTGGTTTTTCCTATTTTGTACATCTAAACTTTTCTATGGCTTTAAAATTAGTAAAATGTGAGGTTATAATAACTTTATTAACATTTGGAGACATAAAAAGAATGCAGTATGTTTCGAAAATGTGTTCAAACACTTGTTTCAGAAAGAAATGTTATCTAAAGGTGGAAACTGTTGCTAAACTGTTCCTTAATATTGTTGTGCTACCTGTAAAAGGTAAGAAAGTGGTAACAATTTCAGGAAAAATGTCGAAAATGTATGGAAACCTTTGTATCTCCCATAAGTATCGAAACAGTTACAAAACTGTTTCCCACTACACTAAATTTGTTCCTAAACTGTGTCTAAAAATGCTACTTGGGTAACTTGTTGTAAAATGTCTTAGTCCTCTTTACTAACTTCACCAACATATTTTTCTGCTATTGGCTGTAGTAACTTTTTTTCCATTAAAACACTAATTACAGCCACTAATTCGTAAAAAAAAAAACATTTCTGTTTTATATCGATTTCAATGACATTCAACACTGTCAAATAATTTTTTGTAATGGTAAAGTAGAGTCATTCTACAGTGTTGACATACTTAGGCATGAGACATATTTTTTTTTCCTAAAAAAACAGTTAATGCAATTGTAAATCTATCTGATCTATGACCTATCAGTCTATTGTCTGTACCGCTGAAAATAGCTGACAATGATAAATATTTCACCATTTCGTCGTTTTTCTGAATATTTCAGAAGGTGTTTGCAATATAATATTGTGTCTATATGAGAGCCGTCTTTGGTGCCGAGATAAAATTCCTGAGCCCTGCACATAATAAATAAACTACTACTACGTTATGATTTATTTGTACACTTCGTAATGCGGTTTTCCCATAAAATTAAATAAATAAATAAACTTACCACCGAAGTCCTGAGGCGAGGCTGGTGACGAATTGCCTCGTAGGAATTCTTCCCCATTAATCTCAACGGATTCACTATCTATAAATCTACTCACACTTGATTCAAGTTTTACTTTACCAATAGGTTCGCAAGATGCATCTGTAGAACTAACCTCGTCATAATTTGAGGAAACCGAATTATTAACTTGCGAGAATCTAGTATTGTCTTTTATACTACATTGGAAGTTATCAACAAAGACACCTTCGCTACTGATATCTGGATCCAATTCTAATTTAACCTTAGCATGGCAAAAACCTTCTTCTGTAGAAATAGCATCACTATAATTTGAAGCGATTTGGGTGTGCGCAATATTATTAGTATCATCATCACAGCTCTCTGGACCAACCATCAAATAGCCTTCATGGTTATCTTCTATAGGTTCTAATTTAATTTCAGGGTGGGAAAAATCAGTCGAAGAACTACATTTGCTATAACTTGAGGAAGCCAAATTACCGATTTGAGGAGTTTCAGAATTCACATTAACATTACTATTCTGTGCTTCATCTCTCTCAGTATCTTTAAACTCATCTTGGCCAGGTTCTGATTTAATACTAGAAACTAAAAGTCCACCTGTTGAAACTAGGTTACTAGGGTTTGAAGAAATCGAAGGCTTCTTGATTTGTCGATGACCAATGTTCACAGAATGAGGTTGAAGAAACACAGCCACGTCGAGTAAATTTAATTCAGTTTCTTTGTTTAAATTTTTGGCGACGCAAAATTTGTCTACTTTTTCTTCAGTTATTTGACACTCGTTGATGAAGGAAAACATCATTTCCACGGATTTGAAACACTTGCTGCATGCTGCCATATCCGGTCGATGGACATCCTACAAAAAAAAAAAAAAATAAAACAGAATGGGTGTCATTAAAACCATTAGACAAGCTATAATTTTCATGGTTAAGCCAAACTTGGCAGGGTTAATATACACAAAAAAAATGGCCCTTTTTCATTATTTAACACTTCCATCACTTCCGGTTTCCCTGGAAATAACAACTTAGAAATTTTAAATGGAACACCCTTTGCATTTTTACATTTTTGGCTTCCGGAGACGATTTTAAGTACAACTGAACTGTACTGTAATGTTTTGAAATAGTAATTTATGTTATAAGTCCGGTAGGTGACTTATTACAATATGAGTGGTTTTACGGACGTGGCGACGCAGGAGCGAATCCGGAATATAAACGAGTACTGTAATGACACCTACCGGACGTGTATCACATAATATTTTATTTCACACTGTCTTTATAATCCTTTTTAAAGTGAATAAAAAGTTATGATTATTGAAATTTTAAAAATATTAGTTCATAATCTAACAAACGCATCACCTTAACGATGTTATAGCCATTGTTTTCCTTAGCTAATTATGTTTGTCTTTGGCTTGTCACTGTCAAGTAAATAAAACCATAATTTCTGCATTGTTTTGTATTATGGAGATTTCGGAGGAGATTTTAAATAAATCTGTGGAAGCAACGGAAAAATTAATCCCAGATAAATCATCAGATAGATATCAAAAAGAATATGGATTGTTTTGTCAATGGAAACAATTAATATAATAGTGTTGCTAGGTAACACATTACAGTAACAGATACTGTAATGTTTGCAGGTAACACATTACGGTATCAGATACTGTAATGTTCGATTTACTGGCCGCAAATGAGTAATGTTTTAAGCCTTTGAATTAAAGGCTTTTTAAAGTTTTATTTTTGCAAATAAAAATTTTACTAATAAATTGGCATTTTTTCTTCATATTAACTGTTATAAATTTGCTTATTTATCTTTGATCTCCTTGCCCCATCATGGAATATTTCTTTTATTAATAATGCTAATAACAGCAGCTATTTCATCAATTACCTCTTTACATTTATTACTAATTTTTTCATAAATATCATCTACATCAACAGAGTCATATGGCCAGTCAATTTCAATAACATTTAAGCTAAGTTTATCAGAAGGTTAACTTTCATAACTGGTACCTTTGTTTGACCTGTAATGAATTAGGTGTTTTCACTGTATGCAAATTTGCTTTTTTGTTTTTATTAAAATGAAATACTCCATACATTAAAGCACTTACCAATATTTAAACACCATTCTTTCATCTATCAATTTAAAATTTCAACAAATGAATAACAAAACTGAATAACTGAACGGGTATTATACAAAACGGGGTGTGAATATATCCAACATAACCTCAACTTTTAGGATTTTTAAGTTTATTGTCATTTTTAATGATTGTTCAGCATTTCTAATTTGAAACCAGGCAAACATTTAAAAATGATATCTCAATATTGTTGACTACTAAAAATGAGCTACTAATTATAGGTTGAATTTCCAACATACAAGAATCGCCTTATTTTATTGGGAGAAGATATTTAAAACTTTATGAACATTACATTGAACAAAAAGGAGATTTTAGTTGAAAGTACGAGAACCAAGCGGAAATTTTCATAATAATGACATATTACTCGGAAATTTTTAAAAGATATGTATTTTTGAGGTTAGAAGTTTACCATCAATATGACCGATGATGTCAACAATATGGCTTAGTGTTTTGGGTGGTAAAATTTTAATTCAAATTTAAAAATACTTTTCTTGGATATTACTCAACCGGTTGTGGAAATTCAAATGTTTTTAGTTATAATTAAGTATTACCTTCACAGTCAATGAGATTCTAAAATTTGTGAAGACACCGAATTGTATTAAAAGGTTCGTACTTACAGGTAAATCACTTCACAAATTTATTAAACAATTTGACAAAAATGAAGTTATAATCAGTTATCATCAGAATACCATGAAATTAATGGGAGGAAAATTATATAAGCTAGTAAAAATCACCCAGCTATTCCACACTTGTTGCTTCCTCGCCCTCCTCCGTTAAATTTCGGTTCCCTCTAATTCTTCGTGTAGGTATTTTGTGCGCCGAATCAGTACTTGACCTTTAACCTCTAAATCCGGAAGATGATATAATCTCGTAACTTTAAACGGTATGCTCCAGCACATACAATTCAGAAAATGTCTGCGTTGGCAATGAACAGACAGTGTTATTTGTAAGGTATTTTTATTGAAGAAAAATATAAAACGTTGCAAATTAGGTCAAATAAGTAATTTTTAGTCATTGGCTAAAAATGGATCGTTACATAAATCATATTTGAAAGAGATTAATCTGCATTTGTTTCATATTTCTATTGAATTACCTCCTGTTCTGCAGACAAGCAGTTGGTTGCATGGTAAGACTGCAAGGATCCGAGAGCATGTGTATCTGTAGTGAGCTGAATATTATTATTTAAACTTTTTTATAGTTCTGTTTACATTTGACTCCATATATACCTAGTACTTAAATTTTCAATAATCAGCATAGTTTGATTTAGCGACTTTGAGGTTCATTTTATAAAAAAATTTTGGAAATTTGGTGAGTACCATTAGAAGTGCTTTAGTTTTTTGAGTAAGTTTCCAAAAATTCGCAATCGCAATTGATTTGAGATTATGATGTATGTTTTGAAAAACACATTTTTTCGAATTGAGTCTCAGGCATGAAAAAATAGAATTTACAAAATTCGGCTCTAGTAAACCAAGACGTTTTAAAGTTCATTTTGGATGGTCAAAATTACACTCAACAAGAGTGAAGGTCCCATTTGGTTATACCTTAATTTAAAAAAACGGCATCTCAGGCTGATTTTACTCCACTAATTACGTAAGTTTGTGAAAAAGAATGGCCTTAACTTTAATATATGAAGGTCCAACCCCCTACAAGAATATTTAGGAACAAACAAAACTTACCAATTCAGGTAAACACTTTTCCAACATCATTGTCAATAATGTGTCTATTACACCCACAGAAATTTCCTTCAACATTTCATCATCAATATGTTGCAAACATAAGCTGCAAAATTTGATATTCGTCGAGTTTATATCATTAAAATCCTCTTCCAGGGTTTGCTTTTGATCATCCGCTTCAATGCAATTTGCCTTGAATCCGTAGCAATCTAATAAGTTTTTGTGGCATGTTCCGCATATTGCTGAACCACTAGCTACACACAAATTCTGGAAACAAAATCTCTTGTTAGTAGATTTTACTTTTGTTATCCCTGAAGAATTTAGAACTGCAATAGTATATTATATTACTAGGAGTAGAACGCACTCTTTTTTTGTGTTGAGCCCAGGATTTGTGGCTGAGGCGAAGCCGAAGCCGCAAACTGGGCGAAACACAAAAAAAGGCGTTCTACTCCATATAATATATACTATTTTTTCTTCAAGGTATTAAAATGCAAAAATTCATTTATTTATCATAAATGTACAAATATTCAAACTACAGTCTTACATGTTGACACAATATGACAAGTGGCTAGTGGATAGCGCGCCACCGGTGGCTTTCGGTATTAACATTATGTTACTAGTAAAACAATACCCACTGCGGTGGCGCTTTCGGAACTAACATTATGTTACTAGTAAAACAATGTCCTACTTCTACTTCTGCTTTTTGGTGACATAATTTAAACATTTTAATACGCTTGAAGAAAAAAATATTTTGCTTGTTTTTTACAATATAATAGTACACAATACAAAACAATACATACTATTCTCAACAGATATTTAGATCCCGTTATATCAAATGAAGTTTGTTAGGTCTCTAAAGGTAATCCTTTAGTTTGAAGACCTCTATCACCCCAGCTAACACATTAAAACTGGAATACACTACAGAATTAAAGAATGCTTAACTGACCACAAATCATAATTTAATTTTAAAAAACAAATTTTTTTAGAATTATATAATTTATTAAGAAATGTGGATTGGAATATTCTAAAATATTGTAACAATGTGGATGATGCCCTTGACAAATTTTATAAAATAGTTTATAGTATTTTTGATGTGTCTACCTAAAACCAAAAAGAACAATAAATATCCCCCCGATTCACCTCTGAAATCATAAAGGGTATAAAATCCAAAGAGAGAAACAGAGAATTATTTAAGAAAATTAATTTAGAACAGTGTCGTGGGGATTATAATTTCTTAAGAGCCAAAATTAAGAGAGAGACATTAAAATAGCTAACTGTAATTATATAGATTCGGTTGAAAGTAATATCCAACATGTTAATGATATTGTAATTTTGTACAAAGTAAAAAACAAAGCAAGAATATTTCATCATCAGAAATTACAGTAGACGGCAAGAGAGGAAACATATTGCTGAAGCATTTGATGTTTTTTTTTTTTTTTTTTTTTCAAGAGGAGTGGTAACCCCTCATGGGCTCCAACCAATCAATGGTATATTGGAAGTGTCAGACTCTTACTGACTAAAGCCCCCTCCTCCCCGGGCTCGTCTGTATACTACTCCGAGGGCACTGCAGCCTCGAGGGCTTATTGTGCTCACCCTGTATTGCCCGTAAGGTGTTCTTACTAGCATTGCTAGCAACTGATCGCTGCGCGGTGCCCCTTAGATGGTCTAACCACCATCGGTCACCCATCCAAGTCCTCACCGCGCGCGATGTTGCTGCACTTCGGTGATCTAGCCTTGGTCTGGTTTAATACCTCCCTGACTTCTCACCTAGCATTTGATGTTACTTTTAGATCTGTTTATCAAGTATCTAACAAAACTAATCATGAATATAATATAATTCAGAAAATGACTTAAGCATTTTAAACATTCAGTATAGGTATATCACAACTAAATATATTGGAACCAATTCATAAACTTAAACCTAAAAAGTCAATGAGACCGGATGTTATACCGAGCAGTGGCGGGTTTTCATTGGAAGGGGTCCGTGTTCCAAGCATATTTGTGAGCCCCAATAGCAACCCCCGTATGGAGGGCTATCGAGTACTGAGTTTAGGGGCCCGCCAAAGGTCTTGTCAAGACCTTTCCCCCCCCTTCAATTATTAGGCGCGGGGGTCTGCCTAATAGGTACAAAGATCAGTTAAAAAAGTGGTACAGAAATAAGAATAAAAAGTAATTATCTTGAAACAGCCATATATACACATTCGGAAAATGTTGGATTTGGGTGGCACGCATAGTTTCAACGGCCTGACAGACCCGCCTACAATAAAGGCGTGTACCAGTGCTCTAGTAGAGGGAGCAAATAATGACGCGCTATCAAGAAAACACGTACATACATCATTATTGCTATTAAAAATTTCAGTACCATTTATTCAAAGGAAGGATGTAGTTGGCTCTGTTCAGTATAGGTAATATTATTACGTGCTTTAATAACTGAAATTATTTAACCCGTTTTACTTTCAAAACGAGTCAAATAATTCTTTACATTGCAAGTGGAAGACGGAAACAAATTGAAATTCCGCAAGCAGAGTTGCCCACGCACATGTGGTGGGGAAAGCAGGTGGCATCAGAAGGATGTGTTATACGATAAAAAAGAATAGCCTAGTTGCTTCGCTCTCGCTTGCTCTCATTGCCGACCCAAATGAAAAATTTTCTGACTCTGTATTCTATATTCCACTAAACATATCAGAGAGTTATCAAAACTAGTATAATTTGCAAATTGGGTACCTATTACAAAAGTAAAGGAACGTTTACCATAACAACAAGTCTACAATACAATATCTCGGCTGATGTTGATGGGCCCCCCTGATCTGGAGGCCCGTGTTCTTCGAACTCTCTGAACACCCTTTAGTTCCGCCACTGATACCGAGTTATGTAATTAAGGGTGCACATGTCCTTAATGGAAAAATTAAGAACACCGCGAGAATGCTCCACAGCCTATTAGTGGAAAGCGGGTGTGGATGCGTTTTTATTTTTCTGAGTTTAAAAATAAAGGTAAACTACCCTGGGCGCTAGCCAATTGTAGAAATAGGCAAACAAAATTAAACAGCAGTTCTCGAATAATATTTCGCTATTTTTAAGTACTTAATGTGTCTTTTATTATTAAATTATTGACAAAGTATAAAATTTGTCTATTAACATTACGAGTCATTTATTCTACTAAGATTTAATAGTTCTTTGGGAGTTTTAAATTTGGTGGATTATTATTACAAACAGACTAGCAACGTGGCAACACTTGTCGATGCTATACAAATCGAGCCTCCTACTTTATGACGGCAGGTATTCGGTTGTATTCGAGTTTTTCGCTTCAAGGTTCAAGACAAAAAATTATATAATATGCATTGTTACACTGACCATGGCCAGGAAACTTTGGCCTAAACTAAATATAGCGGTCACAACTACTGACTGGCTGGCAATTTGCGTAACTCTCGCCAGGTGAGGGAGTGGGATAAGGGTAGTTTTTAAGTTTTACATAAGCTTTAGAGCAGTTTACTATTTACACAAGTTCGGGATTACAGTAAAGTGTTCTAAAATTACAAGTTTATTACTTCTATCCTTTACCATAATTGGGCTGTTGACGAATGTTCAAAAATGGTGAAATATGGTAGTGGAGGACTTAATTTAGTTATATATTTAATTTGGAAGACAAATTCTCAGCGCAACATATTTTAAAAAATTGTTAAACTTCGCCTATTTCAATGTGCCGCGAAAACGGTAGTGACATCATAACGGCAGTTAGACGTGAACTTATAAGCAGAACAGATGAAGACGAATAAGTTGACATTGCTGACAAGAAAGAAAATAACCTCATATGTCAAAAATAAATTTGACGTTTAGCTAGCAGTGATTGATGTTTGCAGTTATTGTTAATATTTTTTTACAAAACGACTAAGGCAGTACCTATATCTGTAAAAGTTAATTCTGACATTCTACTTGCGGTAGACATATTTATGGTCAGCGAATTTTTAAAAAGAGACGATCGTTTTGACATTGCAATGGTTGGAAGTGCAAAAGCTGCAAGGTACTTACGTTACAGCTGCTACAGACAGTACAAACTATTGTAATTTCTGCAAGAACTTCCTTTATCTTATCTTATTAATATTACATAATATGTCTAATATGTATTTTATTATTTAATTTAGATGAATTTGTTAACTATACTTTGTATTTTATTAAATATTTCTTTTTCATTGTTTTATTTCCTATTAACTATATACATGCGTATCTAACTGAAAACAACAAAATAAGTTTATCTACTAAAGAAATTATTTATTATCCATTGATACTCACTTCTAAGAAGAGTCAGAATGAGACTTACGACGATATCAAGAAAGGCCTGTATTATAACAAAAAATAATAAATAGGTAAGTACTTTATGCTAGTATCTATCTAAGCAATAAACAATGATATGTATTTATAACACACATAATTCAAAGGGCATTTATAACTACAATCCAACGCATTCGTAGCCATTTCCAACTGATTGTGTTCACCGACTTTAGACGACTTTCACAGTTTGTTTCATATAGTTTTTCAACGGCGAGTTTTTAAATTTCCTTTTTTAATTTATTGATCATCCTAGTATTATGGGGCGTCTAGGGAGTTTCATAAATAATCAATAGCTAACAAAAACAACTGCACTTTATTCCAACAAACTAGATAAAATACATAAAAGCAGATTAAAGCCATTTCCCTCCTTTTAGGAAGTCAAAGCATGAATAACATTCTAATCTAGAGCCGTTAAGAAAAACAGTAATACACCCTGTTTTATCCACCAGTTTGGCAGGTAATTTAAATTTGTAACAGCTAGAACGCCACACAAGTCTTGCGGCCGTTTTTCCTACAACATAAACCCATATTAAAAATCAAATTCCTACATTAAGATACAACTTACCATAAATAAAACGCTTATGAATACATTGCAATTTGTTACTTTACTTGACATTGAAATGGTCTCCACAATAAGAAGACTTGGTCCTTCTCTGGTGGCTTTGAATCATTCATTATTACGTTCAGCGTTTATTATTGGAACACAACAGTTTTTCTGGCGAATTGGTGGTATTATTTACACAGTACGGCAGAAAACACTATCTGTACTTATATTTATCCATAACTAGATGCTGTTAAACTATACCGAATTGTAACCTATGAACGTCAGTTGAATTTGACGTTAAATATAATGTCAGATTAATCTGTCGTGATTGTCTTTTTTCTCCATCGCTATCAGCGAGTTTCTAAATTAGTACGCGTTTCTCGTCGTTTTATAACTAACTTCTCTACAGACTGCCGTTATTATGTCATCTCCGTTTTAAATGCATGTATTTTTGTAATTAATATTATAATACTATAAGGCTTTCTTTTCAACTTCCACATGTTTCTAATGATTTTTTATGAATAATTGTTATTGTTTAACATAGATTCTCCTCAAATTTTAACTTAGTGCAACAACCCAATTAAAAAAGCGGCACTATAATACAGGCCGAGTGTTCCTTCGAATAAAACAGACCCAACAAAGACTTTAAATTATTGCTGACGATTTGAAGCTATTCAGAATCGTTGACGACTCTTATGATGCCTCTCTTTTGCAAAGTGATCTTGATAATTTAGTTCGATGGTGTGACTTCAATCTATTAGAACCTAACTCTGCTAAGTGTAATCAAATTTCTTTCACGAGAGGCAATAAGCCTGTAATATTCGACTACCATCTCAATAATGTTACCTTAAACAGGGTAAATTCTATAAAAGATCTAGGTTTAATATTCGATTTCAAGATGACATTCAAACCTCATATATCAAAAATCACAGCACAAGCACTGAAAGTGTTATGTTGCATTAATAGGAACTCTACCTTTTTTTTTTCTATTAAAATATACAAATTGCTCTACTTTTCTCTGGTAAGGAGTCTACTAGAATATGGCAGTGTGATATGGTATCCAGCATATAACGTCGATAAAGAATCCATTGACAATGTCCAATCAAAATTCCTTAGACAATTTTGCATTCGTGATGGGTGATACAATGATATCTTATGCGAATTCAACCTTCTATCAGTTGAACGGAGAAGAGTGCAACTCGATTTATGCTTTTTGCATAAATTAATTAATTGTAATACGAATGGTCCAGAGATACTTCAGCTGATTAGGTTTATTTTAAACGATCGTAGAACAAGAAATTAAGAACTCTTTAAAATACCTTTTCATCTTACAAATTATGGTCAAAATGAGCCCAAGCATATTACTCAGAACAGCAAGCTCATTCCTTAAAGATATGGAACTCTTTGGCTCGTCACTATATTCATTTAAAAAAGTTAAATCTTGCATAAGTAATTAAAATTAGGTCTAATGGTAGCTGAATTTTATTGTAATTGTAAAAAATTTTATTTCTCTTGTTTTAATTTATTATCCAAAACTATTTTTATGTAATCATGTTCTCATTGAATTGTAAAATGTAAAATGGCTCAGCCCCATAATAAATAAATAAATAAATAAATACATAAATAAATAAATGATGACACTTTCTGACTATTAGTGGTATAAAAGGAAAATTGAAGTTAACCTCTTCACTGGTTTGGACGAATTCTGCATAAATCGCAATCGCGACCATAGCTCGTCTCTAATACCAAAATCATGCTTTATAATGATAATAACGAATTTAGCTCAATTTTCTCTTAAAATCCGTCCATGCATTTCGATGTAAACGGGCTAGAGTTGTTCAAACTTTTAAACTGCACTTTAATTCATGCAGTAATAATGAGCCAAGTTCGTTTGTTTCTTCCCCAACTTCTTTGTGTTATTAGGAACACCACCAGAAGTGGAAGTGCTAATTGATATAAGTGCTCCGTCAACATCAACATTTCCTGTACAAGAATGTTCCATTCCTACCAGCCTGCCTTAGCATGAAATACCTTCCACTCCAGAAACCAGCAGAGCAGGTATGTATTTGTAATTTGAAGTGATATTATTCATTGAATTTTTTTAGATAGGTCTAAAAAGACGAATTGATATCCTGAAAAGCATTAATTCTGGAAATGTGGGCGAATTAACATCAAAGGCAAGAAGGCTTCATAGAATGGTTTGTGGTTTCAGAAAAATTGCCAGACAATTAGATAAGGAGCATGCTCATTTACAAGAGAGATTGAAATGAGCCCAAGAATTCGCTGAATCTCCTGAATTTATAAGAGCTAGAATAAATGAAGCATCTAATAAATTTGTAATGTCCCAATTAAAGCTTCAACGAATGCCTCCAAAAGGAAGATTTTCTATCGATGATAAAATTTTGGCTCTCTCTTTACTGAAACAAAGTCCAAAAGGCTATAAATTGCTACGCAAAATTTTTGCGGTCCCTTCGAGAAAAACCTTAACCAATTTGTTAACAAAGGTTCCTTCAGACACAGGCATTAACGAGGCTATAATATATGTGTTGAAAAGTACCGTAGGAAAAATGGAAGATCTAGATAAGTATTGCACCATTATGTTTGATGAAATTTCGTTAGATTCTTCCCTGCTCTGTAATAAAAAAAAAAACGATTTCATAGAAGGGTTTCAGGATAATGGAGGTGGTGAGAGAAAACCCGTTATTGCAGATAAAGCCATGATCTTTATGCCTAGAGGTATAGGTAAGTAAAAAGTGGAAACAACCATTGTCATATTATTTTAATGAAGGAGAAATGAAGGATATGTCGGCAGAAACTATTAAAGCAGTAGTACGAGCAGCTAGGTGTTGTGGATTAAAGGTGATTGCTACCCTACGTGATCAAGGAACTCCGCAGGTTTTAGCGATTCTGGCATTGTATAGAGAGATTGAAAGTCTGCATAACAGAGAGAAAAAGAAAATCGAAACTTTGGATTCGAAATTACTGAAGGAGATCAGAAATGGTCTCTTTGATTATAAAGTGTCATATACTTGGAGGAAAGGAAAAAATAAAATAGCGACTTGGAGATACATTGAAAAAATGTATGAACTGGAAAATGAGGACGAAGACTACAAATTATGTCATAAATTAACAGAAGCTCAGAACAGTACAAAAACAACAATTTAGATACCAGACAGACCTACATTTGCAATAAATGCTCAAAAAACGACTGCAAATCATGTACAAAAGTTTCTACTACCGAAATGAGAATGCTAGAACTAAGTAACCGGCCACTTCGTTTCCACTGTCTAGACTGTTGTCAAGTGATTAGTCAGAATAACAAAATAGCTAAAACCAATTTACAGCTAACAGAAGAAAATAATAGATTGAAAAATAAGCTCAAGCACCAGGCAGATCATATAAAAAAAAAGTTGAAGACTTAAAACTCTAAATAAATCTGAAGAATTACATTTTCAAACTCAAAAAGAAATGGAAGAAATAAACGAAACCATGTGAAAGTACTGAGGGACAGTAACATTGATTTACTTAAAGCCCTAACGTCGACAGAATTCATAAATCAAACAATGAGAAAGATACAGCAGACGCCACGAATAAGTAATGCAATACTGCATCAATGATTAAAATCACGTCCACAAATAAGGGATCAAAAAGTGCCATCAATACTAACTAATAAAGTTGCGAATAATGCTAATTATGCCAACCAAAACCCCAAAACAGTTTCGATATCCAACGATATGATGCAAAACAAACCAGCTTCCAGCATGGATTCAAAATAAATGCAATGATCACCAAGACATTCCATCGTTTACAAAAGTGACAAAAAATCGAAAGCATAAAGTGGGTACAGGAGAAGGTAATAATATATTTTACTATATATTTTATTTTATGGCAGAGTCCTGACACTATTCTTGAGGAAAATGTGAAGCAATACATATCAAAACATACACCATTTACCTGAAAATAATCTAACACTCGCAGACATCAAAATTCCTAGGTTTATGGCTAGATAAATTGAACTGGAATAGGCACATTGAACATGTTTGTTCTAAATTACATTCACCTTTCTATGCTATAATGCCATTGAAATCTTGATTAAACACTGAAGGAGTTTTAAACATCTAGTACGCTTTGGCCTACAGTCATATAGCAAATAATATTGTTTCTTGGGGTGGAGGCAATGACTTGCTTGGGGTATTCATTGCTCAAAAAAGATTAATTTTTCACTTCAGCCAATAAAGACCTGTTGAAAAGTGTTTAAAGATAAAAAAATATTGACAGTTTCATCTATATTCATATTGAAATACATAATGCAAGTTTATAAAAATCATTCTCACAATACTCGACATGGTAATACTCTGTATATTCCAAATCACACAACCACTTCTTTTAAACATTTTCCACTGCACAGATGTATTACTATGTACAATAAGTTACCAAACCATACAAAAAATAATCAAAATGAAAATAAATTTAAAAGGGTAAGTAAAGATTTCTTAATTGACATTATTTAGGCATACATTTTCCAAAATTAAACTGCCACAATTTAAACATGAACTTAAACAAGTAAATTGGCAGGAAGTATATAGTTCTACCGACGTAAATGTATCATACCAAAATTTCTCGAACAACCTTATGAATCTAATTTTTCCATTAAAGACCGGTAAATAAATGAACAAAATCATGGATAAAGCAGGGCATTAAGGTTTCTACAAAAAACAAAAGAAGCCAATATAGAACAATGATTAAGGGAAATATAAAATTAGAAACAAATTCCGCACAAACGATAATTGATGTAATTTTTTTGTGAATTATCATATTCAGTATCTTTGTTACTTACAGAGACTCTAAAAACTTTTCTATTGACGACTTTAATGCAGATTTAATTGAAGTACCTTGGGATGATATTTTTTATGTAAACGATATTGATGAAGAAGTAAATTTACTTAACAGGTATATTTTAATTTTATTCAACAAGCATGCATCCTATAAAACCTCAAGGATAACTAAACCATATGCACCATGGATTACACAAGTTCGCAACCTTGTAACAAGTACGTTAAAAAGGGAAAAGCTGCCTATTTATTTTTTCAGTTAAATAACCCGAAAAAAGTACGGCACAGTTTTAATTAGTCATATGTGCTAATGTACCAATTGGAGTTTGTATTTAATTCTATAGTATAAAAATTTGAATAAATAAATAAATAAATAAAAAAGAATTATGGAAATTGATAAAAAACTTAAATGTAAAACAGAAATCTTCGTCCGACATTCCATTTTGAACAGACTACTGTCTAAGAACAGTAAGTTTTGAATGTACAATTTTAGTAGTCTAAAATAAAAAGCTATCAATTGTGCAGTACACAGCCCTTTAGAAACATATAGTGACATATTTTTGTTTCAGAAAATGTCTAGCTGGGATGTGGTGGCGTAGGAGAAGAGGGAGAGCTGCGACTATTTACCGACTTCGTGGAGAGTCCCAAACCATGATAATTTGTATTTGTGGCCAAAGGTGCCAAAATCAAAACTTGTTAAAATTATTGATTCATGAAAACAACCACTCATAGAGAAAATTCAGTTTACTTCTAACGATGTTGCCCGAAATATTGATAACTCCAAAGTAACCTATCTGGTATTGCTCGACTATAGCAAAGCATTTGATATCATTAATACAGAATTACTTTTGGCCAAATTAAACTACTATGGTTGTGACACTAATGCACTGAACTGGTTCAATAGTTACTTAAATGGTAGAAAACAGCAAGTACAAATTAATGGCATGACATCTAATCAATTACCTATGACACATGGGGTGCCTCAAGGTAGCATACTAGGACCGCTACTGTTTTCAATATTCACCGCAGATCTACCAACTATATTAACAGCAGACTGCTCTATCCACATGCAGTTCTACATCAACTGTCGATTCTACCATTAGTGAACTAAATATAAACCTTCGTTTAATTAACCAGTGGTCCTGTGAAAATGGTTTGATTCTTAACCCTAATAAAAGTACAGCACTGTGTATCGGTACTAATTCCGCTTGTGCAAAAGCAAGTTCTTCTGCTTCTGTCGAATTAAAACTGGGCGACTCCGTAATTAAGGTGACTGAAGAGGCGAAAAATCTTGGACTTCTTATTGACAATAGACTTTCCTTTGAAAAACATATAAATAAGAAATCCAGTATTTGTTACTTTAAATTGAAATCCCTTTATAAATTTAAATATGTCCTTCCATCTGATACAAAATGGAATTTTGTAAATAGCCTGGTTTTGAGTCATTTAGATTATTGTAGTCCCGTTTATTATAACTTTCTCACAGCTGCTATTAAAAATAGGCTGCAAATTATTTAAAATACCTGTCTCAGATTTGCCTATAATAATATTCATTACAGAGACCATGTCACACCATTTTATAATAGTCTGGGTATATTAAAAATGAATGGTAGATTTGAATTGCAATTTTCCCTTATGTTATACAATATCATTAAAAATAAGGCACCGTCTTATTTACATACTTTGCTAATTGAACGCTCTGATGCGCATGGCTTATATCTTAGACACAACAACCTACTTACCATCCCTAAACACAATACGGTTAAATTCGAGGGTTCCTTTGAATATATGTCAAGCACAATCTATAATAAATATGTCTCCCTGTTTGTTTCTTGCCAAAGTAAATATACGTTTCACTCAAAAATCAAAGATAGGGTGCTGCATAATCAACAAGTACTGGTTTAAATTAATTTTGTGTCGTGTTTGTGTAATCTTTTTGGATAAAATTTGTTACATTTATTTGTTTATTTATTTTTCTTTTCTGACTACATATAATTTTACACAACTTTTTAGCATGTTAGGGTATAATTGAAAATCAGCTCTGCTCTGCTCTCCTATTTTATTTACTTTACTTTATATATTATGTTTACTACCTACTGTAATATTTATCATTCAATAAACCTATTCTATTCTATCTATTTGTCCTCCGATGATGTAGAAGATAATCCTGTAAGAAGTACAAATAACCCTGCGCCTAATACTGCTTCATTGTCTAAATGTGATAAGTAAATGTTTTTAATAATTTAGATATTATCTTAGTATTGACTGGTACCACACATATTTTTATGGAAGTTCTACTAAAAAATTTACGCACCAATTTCTTTAATAATTTTTTCTTTTGGGAGAAAGTTTATTTCTTTACAAATTGTTTAAGCCTTTTTTTAATAAATGTAAGTCGAATAAACCCATTCTTGTAATGTTTTTATTTAACTTTTACTTAGGATTTGCTTATGAACGTATTTTAAGATTTAGTTTAAATAAAACATAAATCATATTTTTTTTTAGAATGTATATCAAAACTATTAAAATCTGTAGGAGCAACTTAATTCGATATGAAAGAGATTAAAAACATTATTATTGAGATCCAAAAGAATCTGAAGCTTTTAACAGTAACTCCTGGTGGAAAAAACAAAAATAAGCACAAGTTAAAATTTAGATAATGAAGAACTGAACAAATGCGAAGAAGATTTGTTTTGTTCTGCGATCTGAGCAAAGCGTTTGACTGTGTTTCACATCAACGATTACACCAGAAGCTATGGCCGCTGGGTATTAGAGGCAGCGCATACCACTGGTTCACATCTTATCTTACAAATAGAAAACAGTCCATAGAAATACCTCACAATGAAGGAGGTAGAGGCACCAGTAAACACCGCTGAAACAATGCCAATGTGGATGTAGGAGTCCCTCAAGGGAGGGTCCTTGCACCCGTACTTTTTTCTCCTTAATCGCCGACATTACCAAACTCTTATCAAACTATAAAACCGCTGCCCAAGGAATCACTACTTCCACATCCAAATTTTTTATCCAAGTCACTCACAACGAAAAAAATTTGTATGTGGAAATAATTGATTATGGAACTTTAATAATATAATATTTGAAATCCTCTATTCCAAAAACCCATAAAACGATACCCCACATCGGTAGCGGGGTGGGGGTGGTGATGGGGGGTGGTAGAGGGGGTGGATGAAGTAAAAAAATATTTTGAGGTTTCTGGTTCTTGTACACACACTAAATCACATTTTTTTTTCATCCCCTTTAATAATGGTGTGGGGGCGGTAATGGGGGTGGCTAATTCCAAAACTTTTTTTGGGACCTTAGCTTCTCTTGTATATACTAAATACCAATTTTATGGACTCTTACCTCTTGATTTACCTATTTTCCCCAAATTTACCCCAATTTACCCCCCAACTCTTCGACGGAACAAGATGAAAATATAATCTAGTTCTAGATCTCGTTAAAGTACATATGTGTACCAAATTTCAAGTCAATATCTCAAACGGTTCCAGAGTAAACGTGCGCACAAAAAAAGTTACAGACAGACCGACAGACAGACCGACAGACAGACAGACCGACAGACCGACAGACAGAAATTTTTTTTTCGTTCAAACTTAAAATCTCGACGTTTCGTGACATTCTAAGCCTATTTGAACAATAAAAATTTTTAAAAATTTTTTTGTCGTTACTATACTTCCACTGGATGTGGAAGTAATAAAATTACCATGTATGCAGATAACATATCTATATTAATTTCAAGGGAATCCCCTGAACTTAATGAACCAGCTTTTAATGAGTTATTGGAAAAAATAGCACTATGGTTCACAAAAAACTTGCTTTATATGAATATTTAACTTTAATTTGTATAATTCAATTGATTAAGATGTAACAAGTATTCTCATAGCTTAATCTTCTTTTTACTCCATTCCAGGCTCTAGCTTTTGATTTTGGGGGTGTACGATTTTTTTTGACCTCAGATTCGGATTCCGCGACCGAAAATACATGGTCTGAAATTTTTTTTTGTGGGGCTGTGTTATCTGTCGATATGCCAGACCCAATGAAACATTTGACAATTTTTTTTTAAATAAAATATCGTTTTTTTTTTGTAACTGCAAAAAAAGTTGAGGAGTGAACTTCGGATCGGGTTTGACCAACCAGAATGTCGAAACCATTTTTTGGGGCGAAAAAACTGCCTTAACACTAGCATAGCATAACACTAGCTCTCAGAATACTGTCTAAGAACAGTTAGTTTTGAACACACAATTTTAGTAGTCTAAAACAACAATCTATCAATTGTGCAGTACACAGACCTTTAGAAGCACATAGTAATCACATTTTTGTTTCAGAAAATGTCTAGCTGTGATGTGGTGGTGTGGGAGAAGGGGGAGAGCTGCGACTATTTACCGACTTCGTGTGTGATAATTTTTATTTGTAGCCAAAGGTGCCAAAATCAAAAATGTGTTAAAATTATTGATTCATGCGAACACATATATACAACTACGAAGAGCCAGCTGCAACATGCAAAGCTACTGTTACCGATATTGAGAGTGCTAAGGCACTCATAGAGAAACTTTAGTTTACTTCTAATTTGTTCTCGGATGATGATGTAGAAGATAATCCTGTAAGAAGTACAAATTGCAGAGTCCCCTTTATACTAATTATTAATTAAATTTGCCTAATAAGTTTAGGGGTAGTGAATGTTTCCCTCACTTGATGTTGTTTTGCCTAAGTCACGGAAAGCAAAACTGTTTTATATCGGTGTTAACTGAATTAAATAAAAAATAGAATACTGCTGCGATAATTAATTGTACACCATAGATAAGTGTAAATACATATATTTAAATAAATAATAAATACATTTAGCCCTCATACATTAGAAAGGCACACTGATTTAGTATCCAGGTAATATGGAAAAATATTTAATATATTTTATTAGCAATATAAGCAAAATTAAGAGTGCGTCTGCATAGTACTATGTTTCGGCGTACAGATGGAATATTATTATTTGTATGAATATTATTATGTAGCATATATAGAAAAATATATTAAATATGGCATGCAAAATAACATAGTAAAATGTGTGATCTGGCCTTATCAATGGTCCTGTTCAGTGATGTAAGCTTCGATGGTGGTTGCTTTATTGGTGATGATTTTGATGATGGTTACGACAAAATGGCGACAAGTCGATGACGTCACGTCTTGCCAGAAGTGGTTCTAACTTTTGTCGTCCAGTATAGACTGATAGTAAAATAGGATATGATGGGGCTCTGCAGCCAAAATTAAACCAAAAGGAAAAGTACTAATTATCTACCTAGGAACTCCTTATAATATCCCATACAGCTATTTACAACAACTTCCCAAACTTATACTAGTTTTATCAACTTTCCCTAGAACCCTAAAAGTCGAAATTGCACTAAGTAATTGCAGTACAAAAGGCAAAATAAAGTAATTTAAAATAATTGTACACTAGATAACTCACCTTCGTCAGAAGGGTTGTCGCTAGGGACGGCAACGAAAATTCGAGAAATCTAGGACGGTAGTTGAACACTGAAATTAATGATAGAAAACGAACAGAACTTAAAAGAAAAAAAATTGTCACTTACATGGAAAATACTCTGAGGATACGTATAGGGTAGTGTAGATCGGGGTGTGATTGATTATACAAAAATTTCTTGAGAAAAAGTGGAAAGCCACTAATCACTGGAGACCTAATTGCTTCATAAAACACGCCTCTCGAATCCAACCGAACTATTCACACGTTTTAACAAAGAAACCTAAGCGGAAATTATCAGTGGTCATGTTTGCCTTTAGTAAACTTTACTACTTTGTTTGATTTTTAATTAAGCAACCAGCAATACATCTCGATGTATTAGCGGTGTCCACTGTAAAACTACACTTATTCTATGAATTTGAGGGATCCGAACCACGGTTAGATTAGCAGCATTTTGACATGCTACAAAATAACACTGCGCCTAATACTGCTTCATTATCTAAATGTGGTAAGTAAATGTTTTTAATAATTCAGATATTATATTAGTATTGACTAGTACCACAAATATTTTTATGGAAGTTCTACTAAAAAATTTAAACACCAATTTCTTTAAAAAACATTTTTGGGAGAAAGTTTATTTGTTTACAAATTGTTTAGGCCTTTTTTTATATGAATGTAATTTGAATAAATCCATTCTTATAATGTTTTTATTTAACTTTTACTTAACTATTTTAAGATTTAGTTAAAAAAAAAAAACTCATATTTTTTTAGATTGCGCATCAGAATTTTCAAAACTATTAAAATCTGTAGGAGCAATTCGATATGAAAGAGATTAAAAACATTCTTATTGATATCCAATTAAAAAGTGGCATTGGTTTCCACATTACATAAGGACTCGCTGATTAAAAAGGAAACCAACGAAAAGTATATATTAACGAGGATTTGCCAAAGGAAACCAGCGCCTTGTTTAATAAGGCCCGTGATCTTAAAAATCATGGATATAAATACGTTTGATACAAAAATGGACAGGTACTCATCAGACAAAATGAAGAGTCGGATGTTATTAAGGTAACAAGCGAGGAACAAATACAGCAATTAACAAGACCATAAATCTAAAACAACAAGAAGTCCAATGGAAAGTACAGTTCAATGCTACAGGAGTATTAAGGATTTCAATAATGATAATGTACAAGAAAAACATGAACTTAATATTGCTTATATTAATGCACGATCACTAAAGAAAAAAAATTGACCAGTTGGAAATCTTAATCTCATCACTATGTAAGGATATTGGTATTATTATTGTGACTGAAACTTGAAGAACAAAAGTATTATAAGATACCTAACTATAAAGCAGCCTATGTAAGTAGAACAAAAAGTGGAGGTGGATGTGCTATATTTATTAAAGACCATTTGCCATAGAAGGTAATCAAGGCAATACCTACTAATACTGCTGGAAGAAACAAATAAATATATTGCAGCCATGTTTAATCCTAGCAATTCAGTTGACAACTTCAATAACACGATTAATATCATGGAAGAGGAGTTAGATTACCTAAGTAATAAACAGGCATACATTTCAGCATACACACATGTTTTTTTACATTTTCATGCATTTCATACAGGCATATGTAGAAGGAAGTATTGGAATACAACAAGTATATGTCTGGTGTGGATAGATGCGACCAATTAACATCATATTATTCTTGTCCAAGGAAAACCATTTGTTGGTACAAGAAAATTATATTTCATTTGGATGTAACCGTTATGAATGATCATATTATCTATAAAAAGACAGTAAACCCAAAAATCACTTTATTTGAGTTTCATACCCAACTAGTAAGGTCTTTGTTGAAAATACCGCCTGAAATGAAAACTGGAGAACAACTATCAAACCCAAGATCTGCTCACGACAGTCGTCGAAATAACAACAATAATTCAAGGAACAATAATCTAGAGAATCAAAACCCTAATGGCCAGACACACTTTTCTGAAAAAATTCCTCTTCCTTCTGAAAATTACAAGAGAAAAAATTACTTCTTAAATTGCAGGAAATGCAAGGATGAAGGAAAACGAATTCAGACGTCCTGGAGATGTAGAGGATGCGAAGCAAAACCAGGATTGTGTGTATCATGCTTCAAAAATTATCATCTTAGGCAATTGGCAATATGATGTTTTCAGGACGTTTAGTTTTAATTTGAGTTAACGTTTTTTATTTTATTTGCATTTGGATAAACGTTTTTTAGCAAATCTTTAGTTGTCTATGTTTTTCATAAAACTGGTGCAGTGTGTAGCAATTGAATCAAACAGGCTGCCACAGTTGGTACAGTGAACTGCTACAGCAGTCACTGCCATAACAGTTTATGGTCCTATCTATGGTATCCACTTTGATCTCACAGGACAGTGCTGCTAGAGCAGTAGGCATTTTTCAGTTTATGAAAAACCTTCAATTCATATAATAATAATAATGTGATAAAATTTTCATAAAAATCGCACCAGTACTTCAGAAGTTACGGCAGTGTGTTTTTGAGTTCCTCCGTGGTTTCAGTACTGTCCACGAATGTGTTAACATCATGGCAAAATTCAGAGAGTTCAACACGGAAGCGGATGATTGGATCATTTATATTGAACAATTAGATCAATATTTCGAGAGCCAACCAATTAAAGAAGAAAAAGCGAAGGTAGTAATGCTTTTGGCTAATTTAAATTCAAACACTTATAAATTGCTACGTGACCTGTGTGACCCCAAACCGCCAAAAATAAAAAATTACCAATATCTGCGAACATATTAGCAAAGCAGTTCAGTCTTCAAGTAAGCATATGGCGAGAGAGAAAGAAATTCTATGAAGCACAACAAAGTATAGGGGAAACGTTTATAGCATGGTATGCTAAAATGATGTTGACAAAAGAACCGGAAAGTAAATCACTAGAAGAGATGAAGAAAATTGCAGTCTAAAAAGAAAATTGGATGAAAGAAGCAGAAAGTAATTACGTGAAGAAATCACAGTTTCCACGAAATTATGGCAACCAGGAAAATTGCGAAGCTATGAGTTCCGGAAATCAAAAATTCCAACAGCTTTCAAGTGGTGGCAGTTGCGCTAACTACCGACTATCATCAAAAACCGATTGTCAAAAATTCAAAGTGGCCGACGATTTGACAGCAGACCAGATAGGAATTATGTAGATAATAAAACAGAATGCAGAACTTGTGAATATCAGCACGAAAATTAATGCTGTTATAAACATTACGTGCAGAAGGTGTAAAGGACAGCATTCAGAAAAGATGTGCAAGCAAAGAAGAAGATATAACTTCATGGAGAGGAATTCAGTGGAGGAGAATGTAGGCCCAGCTTAAAGCAAGGAAAAAAAAGGGATGCTAAGGTAGTCGAGATCCTTAAATCACTGTAGTAGTAATACTGCAAATTTTAACTTTAATGATAACGCTAAAAATTTTATGACAGGTAGAAAGTCGGAAGACATGAGATGCTAATTGATTCCGAAGAAATTCACTCAGCTGTAAATGAACAAACCTACATAAATATTTATATAATTATAGATTATGTAACGATAATTTGATATTGAGAGGATATAATGGGTCAACTTTTAAACCACTAGGTTACTTTAATGTAGATGTAAAGTTGGACGATGTTATTAAAAAGCAATAATTTTATGTTGTGATGAATGGTGGACCTAGTATTTTAGGCAGAGATTGGTTAAAATTATTTAATATAACCTTTAACACATTTGATGCGTAAGTGCCGGATCCGGGACTGTCTTATGGTTCTACTCGGTGCGTGCGTCCCGGATGTGGAACGATGGTACATGAAAACTTTTATAGCCAGTTTAAAGTTAGCATTCAAACGGATCGTTTATATTTTGCAGCCGCATATTGTGTAAACATATCAAGTTTATTTAAACGCAGCCGTTTGTGGATTTCGATAAAATTGGGTGAGCAGTGATTAATACAAATAATACTAATATAGAGTACAAGTGAAGCTGGACCTTCTAGGCCAGAGGGCTAAAATTCCATTAAAAAGTACTGAACAATTAACAGACGAAAAACTAGAACAATTTCTGAATGAATCATTTAGCGATGATGATTACCTGCCGGATAATTGTGATACGTATTATGACGATTCAGGGGAGGATGATGATGAATATTTGGAAATTCCCACACCAGGTATATTTTAATTTACTCACTATATATAAGAAAAATTTCTTTGACATTGTAAAATATTTAATATGATTACAATAAAATTCTATTCTATTCTATTCAGGTAAGAATTTTAATATTTATTACACTCAAGTTACGATCTGAACTATTAATAAATAGCTACTTTGAAATACATGAACTCTGTCCATTACAGGTCTGGAACAGCCCTTATAGCAAGATGAAGAAAGTGGCATGTCCAAATTTCAATTTACCAAAAGGAAGGAACTACTTGTTGCTGTACCAGCATCTCAAAAACCAATAGATTTTTTCTTTCTTTTATTAGATAATGAATTTATCAATCTTATACTAGAGGCAACTAATGAATATGGTCAGGAAATTTTCTGTGCCGGTTGGAAAGAACTTAATTTTTAATTTTCTTAGGGCTATTACGAGGGCTATTATTTCATACGGGAACTATTAAGTGTAATAGATTGCAGGATTATTGGAAAACTGATCCACTTTTCACTCTAACATGTTTTTCTAATCATATGAGTAGGAACAGATTTTTAATTATATTAAGATGCCTGCACTTTGCACGGAACCTAATCCGGAAGACCGATTGTTTAAAATAAGGCCAGTCATAGAATTTTTCAATAACAAAATTCGCAATACGTATTATCCAGGAAAAGAACTGTCTCTAGATGAATCGATGATGTTATGGAGAGGGCGCCTTGTTTTTAGGAGACAGTACATAAAAAATAAACGCCATAAGTTTGGCATAAAATTGTATATGTTGACAGAACCAAAAGGCACAGTGCTTGAAGTAGAAGTATATAACGGTGCAATGGATAGCAAAGGAGGAAAAGGACATGCATCCGAAGTAGTTCTGAAGTTTCTACAACATAAATTAAATTCAGGGCATTCGGTTTATATGGACAATTATTACAACAGTTGTACTTTGGCTAGAGTTATTACAAAACCAAACATTTTGTACTAGGACATTAGGATCAGATCGCAAAGGTAATCCTAAAAATTTTGTAACTGCTAAACTACCGAAAGGCGGCACAAAAGCAAAATACTGCAATGGAATTATGACAGGTAAATGGAGAGATAAGAGAGGTCTTGCATATATCAACAGAATTCCCAAATACAATGGTGACATTCACCAATGTTTATTGGTGCTCTCAAGAGAAAGTTAAACCGCTACCTATAATAAAATATAATAAGTTCATGTCTAGAATTGATCGACATCAAATGGTGGCTTATTACCCTTGTTCATGGAAAACTTTACGTTGTTTCAACACTATTCCTCGTTTTAAAACGGACACCTCAATCAATATATTTCCTTTAAAATTGTATTTAAGTCTTTGTAAATAAATTGTATTGTATGTATGTGGTACAAGAAATTAGCCATTCACTTTTTTCAATTAATTTTTCTAAATTCTCATTATATATCCAATGAATACTCAGGGAAACGGCTTACATTTTATGACTACCGTTTGGAAGTAATTCGCGAATAACTGGCTCATCAACCTACAACTAAAAAAATTGAGGCAACCACGAAAAAGGTGAAACAAAAAGGAAGAGATGCAGATAATGTTCTAAAAATAAAATAACAAAAAAAAAACTATATACGAATGCAATCAATTTCCTGAAAAACCAGGTCTATGTCTTGGACAATGTTTTCAAATGTACCATTGAGATGAATGTATATGATATCATGTTCATTTGCTCTTTTCTATATTTTGTTTAACTTTTATGTTTTATTAAAAGTTTAGATTGCAAATCTGCTAGTTATTTTATTTTATATATAGTTACATCCCTGTACTGATGTCCCAGATCCGGCATGCGGATTGAGTATTTCCGACATTCAGTATAAACACTCCCTAGAAGTCATGAAAATATATGAAAACCCATATATTGGGTTTTCAGACTGAAATTCCCGTATGCAGCGAACTTGTTAAAATGGTAAATGAGGTCAACGTAAGCCAGTATGATGTTGATAGCCTCACAAAAAAGTAGGTAGTATTTAATGATGAACTGGGTTTTTTCAGGATGGTGGAGATACATTTGGAGTTGAAAGCGTATGCGAGACCTGTATTCTGCAAGGCAGGGGCATATAAGTCGAAAATCGAGCAAGAACTGGATCGATTAGAATTTAGAGGTATTATTACACCCATAGTATCATCAGAGTGGGCAAACGATATAGAAGAGTTAATAAAATCATGTCACACTCGTCTAAAATATTTAATAAGAAATTTGTCAGCAAAAACATTGTAATGTTAATAAATACTTAAAAAAACAGAAAAAAAAAATAGTATTTTAAATGTGGAGAAAGAAGAGTACAACAATAAATCTAACTTTAATATTGAATTGATAAATAATGAATTAACTGATAAAAATATACAGAGAAATGCACCTTCTTGATACCCTTGATTGTCTCAAATAACAATTGAGGACTGAATAATAGTGTTAGTGTAATTGGTAGTAATAACTTTAGAGGTGTTCATAAATCTAATACTCCCTATTATAAATAATGACCCACCTGTCTCAGTTATGCATGTGAATGTCTACAAAAAATGAATTAGACAGACTGGATTCTACCATGAATAGAAATTCAGACGATATTAGTGTACTAATGCATATAAATATACAGTGCTTGGGAAATAAGTGTAACTCTTTTGAACAGATCATACTAGACTACAATTTTATTGGTACCTTAATAAGTGAACAATTGTTGAGAAGAAGAAACTAATCTGTATCAATTAGAAGACTATTATATGGCAGCATCTTACTGCAGAAACGAAAATATACAAGGAGGTGTTTGTACTTTTATTAGAAATGACATATCGTCTAGTCCAGTTGTTTCTGTAAACTCCCTTAGTGTCGATAAAAATTTTGAAGTGTGTCGTGTTTATATCACTAAGGTTAATATTGTCACTATATATCAATCTCCTTGTGGTGTTTTAAACATCTTTAAAGATAAGCTGAATCAATTATTTGAAATTTTAAACATCCAAACCAAAATCATTGTTGGTGGTGACTTCATAAATTTCTTTCTTTCTCTCAGGAAATGGTGAATAGATAGATAGATAATTCTTTACTAGCTCCATAACAAGGAAAGTTACATAAAAAACCCCATCGGGTGTGGAAAATGTCATAAAGAAACAAAAACATTCTTACAACCAAACATATTTGTATATATATAAAAGAAAGAATAATATCATTATATCTAACAATGAAAAAGACATTTAAATACACAAATCATAATAACTAATAAAAACTCATAAGAAATAATATATTTCACTTAGATCTGTTTTCCATTATTCTACCTACTTCACTGTCATCATAAAATTCTTGTAATGTATAAGGTTTATTGAAAAGATGTACATTTCTTTGAATATATGCATATATACATCTATCCGCTATTAAATCATTTTTCAGTCTTGTATTGTACTAATGTTTTCTGACACAGTCCTCAAAAAGATCCTTATTTTCGCTAACAAATATCACAGCTTCATAAACATACATAGCTATTATTGTTAAAACTTTTTTAATAATAAAAACTTCTTTGCAACTATCAGTTTGCTTCATATTGTATAAGACTCTTACACACTTTTTTTGTAATATTAAAATTCTTTGTACATCACTACAATTTCCCCAAAAAATAATTCCGTATCTAATTCTAGAATGAATGTAAGCATGATATGTAGAGAGCGCAGCTTTTGTACTGACATTATTTTTTATTACCCACAGTGCAATATTTTGAGCTAGTGAGTCAATATGCAGCTTTCAGTGTAATCTCCTATCTATATTAACATCCAAGAATAAAACACGCTCACTTGATACAACTTGGTCGTTTTTATAGTGTATAGTTAAACTATCGTGATTTCTATTTCCAAAAGTAATGATTGTGTTTTTTCAACAATATATTTTTATCAAGTGGCCTTGAACAAAGGATTTTTGAATTCATCAGAATACAGGCATATCAAAAACTAGTATTGATAATACATTCACAAATTTCGATACTGAAGGTTCAAGTGTTCATGATTTTCATTTGTCTGATCATAAAGCCCAACTTTTCAAATTCAAACTAAGAAACAATAAATATAAAAAGGAGGTTAAATCAATATATGGCAAACATGCAGCAAATAGGTTGAAATTCCATAAATATCTTGAAAATGAATATTGGTAGATTGGTCTGATTTAGTATGAGAAAAAATCCAATTAAAGCAGTGGGTAGATACTTTTTACAATATAATTAATTATCATGATTTAAGTTTTCCAAAAATTTTAGTAAATAAATATGTCTCCAATAATGAGGTTGTATAGGTTAAAAAAGAAATAAAAGCGTTACATATTACCTTAAAACAAAATATACCTAACAGGACACATATTAAAAATAAAAAAATATGGACAAGGACAACTACACCATACACTAAAGAATGAAAAAGCTTGTAAGGAAATATCTAATTCGGAAAATAAACAAAAAACTATATGAAAATTTGTAAATGAAAATGGGGATAAAATAAGGTAAATGTAAATTAATACTTTTATCACCAGAAAAGTTTTAATTTAATTAAATATATGAGGTATACTTACAAAATTTCAAAATTAATCACAGTAATTCATTATTTTTATACCCACCACAGAATACGAAATATCAGATATAATTGGGAACCAAAAAACTTAAAATCACAGAACAGACAAAGATATTCGGAAGTTTAATGAGGGAACAGCTTTCCACTTATTCCAACTGGTTCTGAAATGTATGTGTTTCTTGGGCTATGTTCCTTGATGAGAATTGTACAAAAGCCAAAATTGTCAGAATACTGATCGAAAAATCCACTAATATAATTGAAACACCATTTTTCGCCAAAATCTGCTCTCGTGACACATTCTTGCATACTTTACGTGCTCTGCATTTTGCAGGCAATCGAATCTTACATGCAGATGACTCTCTATGCAAAATAAGGCCAGTTGTAGATTCTTTGGCAAGCCAAATTCAACATTTAACGATTGAGCTTGATTCTCTCTAAGGGAAGATTGTCATTTAAACAGTATATTCCGGCTAAGAGGCGTCGCTACAGCACTAACTTTTTGAAATATGCGATGCGGAAACTGGATATATTTTGGATTATATCATCTACACTGGTGCTACGACAAATATTCAGCGAGTTAAAATCTCGGAGTAAGTGGGAATATTGTGAACACACTTATGGAATCTTATTATGACAAAAATCATATACTACATGTTGATAACTGGTAAACAAGTCCTGAGTATCTCTTAAAGAGAGGGATTGTGGAACTGTGCGTTCAAACCAAAAAGGAATGACTGTTTTTGGGCCTGTTGAAAAAGGAAAATGAATTACTGCACGCACCGATAAGTTACTTACTCTAAAATGGTGCAACAGGGGGGTCATTCACATGGTCATTTTAGTTTTCACGTCAAATACTCAAGATACAAGAAAAATTAATTTCAGAACTGGGGAAAAAAATTTTAAAAAACCGAATGTGATAATTGAATATAACGAAAAGATGGGGACTATCGATAAAGCAGATATGCAGGTTAGTTTTGTGGTGTGCTCACAAAACTTTGAAATAGTATAAAAAAACTGTTTTCTCACCTTTTAGCTCTGAGTTTCTATAATACCTACATAATGTACCTAGTAGGACCTGGCAGAATTTAGACTAGAAACTGTCTCTCAAATTATCCCGAATTTGGTTTCGAGCTGAAGTCCCGGGGATCAGCAACTGTAGACAGTCCTTTGAGGCTAACACAAAGACATTTACCCTCTTTGGTTCCACAGACTGCTGCACAAGAAAATAGAACACAGTGCAGATTTCATTGTAGCCACAAAAAAACTGAGAAGACACCAAAGAAAGGATGTAAAATATATGTGCAAGGAGTGTGATGTGCCACTTTGTGTGGTACCGTGTTTCACCGATTACCACAGAAAAATGAAGTACTACTGTCTTATTTAGTTCTAATAAGTGCCTTTTTCTGTATCTAACATGATTCAGTTGTTATTAAAATAATTAGTGTACTGTATAGCAACATTGCCCTAAACGAATCCCACTCATTAGAGGAAGTGTACAGAGATTAAAGATTTAGGAATATACTTCGATTTATCATTATTATTTTGTACACATGTTGATCAAATATATAAGTCTGCTTCAAAAATGCTGGGGTTTATAATACGCAATACTCAATCATTTAATACTGTTGTTTGCCTAAAAGCACTATATTTTGCATACGTTCGGTCGAGATTGGAATATGGGGCATTAATCTAGTACCCAATTTATGATTGTCATAAAAATAGAGTTGAATCAATTCAACATAAATTTGTCAAGGTTTTGTCCTACAAAGTCGACCTGACATACTCACCCCAGGGTGCTGATCACATTACATTGTTGAATAGATTTGACCTACTATCTCTTAATACTAAGATGATGAGATTATCTGTTCAGTCTTTGTTTTTGTGCCGGATCAACCACGTCGATTCGTACCGCACCCTGAAATATCGATTTCATAGATCGTACTTGTGACTAAGTGAGCAGTGGAAAATAAAAAATGCAAACATTCAAAAAAGAGACATAGAAGTCGCAGTGCTTCGTCAGAGAGGACAAAACAACATGACGTTAGTCGGATTTTAAGAAGAATAGAGTGACGCTTTGAAGATAGAAAGACAGCAGAAGAGGCGTTGTACTAGATCTAGGTCGCCAATGTCGGATTCACCGGGAGTGGTACGTGAAGGACAGAGCAAAGTTTTCTGTGATGCTGTCAGATTTTGAAGAGGGCGGTGCTAATTTACGATTTGTTGCTTCACCTGACGTGGACAATAAGGACGGAGATCTCCCTCCAGAAAGTAAGTAATATAATTGTATTGTATTATAGGACAGTTTTCCTTTATTATAATATAAATGCACAATTAGGCCTAGGGTGGCATAAATGCTTATTTTACTACAGCAACATTTTAAAAAACTGTCAGAGAGTACAGTTATTGCCTAGGGTGGCATAAATGCTTATTTTATTATTTTACTATAGCAATATTTCAAAAAAAATGTCAGCGAGCACAGTAATTGCCTATTTTACTATAGCAATATTTTAAAAAACTGTCAGTGAGCACAGTTATTGCCTAGGATGGCAAATAGGTATATATATAAATTTATTTTTGACTGTGAGTGACCACAGTATAGTGCCTAGGGTGGCAAGGGCAAATATTTTTATTAACTAGGGTGATAATAATGAAGAAATAATAAAATAGTAAGAAGATACAACCAGGTAAAAATCGGTTTCACTTCAGATGAACCACTGACTGAAAATCAGGGCCAAAACCACCCTCTATACAATCAGATATTTTATCCATCTTAGGCGATTATAAAAATACGGAGAAACATTTTTCCGACCCTATACAGCAGGGGTTGCTTCTCGTTGGATTACGATTTTGAGAGACGGATTACTAGATGATAGGAGAAAAGACTTGATTAAAAAATACCTTCCTCCGGAAAACTGCCAACAGTTAAGTCCTACAAAAATAAATCCAGAGATAAAAGTGACGTTGCCTGAAAATACAGTATGTTGTGATG
This sequence comes from Rutpela maculata, assembly GCA_936432065.2. Classification (NCBI taxonomy): domain Eukaryota; kingdom Metazoa; phylum Arthropoda; class Insecta; order Coleoptera; family Cerambycidae; genus Rutpela; species Rutpela maculata. The sequence goes on along the minus strand of OW386292.2, from coordinate 123,572,932 downwards.
TATGTTTGGTACAATTGCAAGAACAACTGGACGCTGCAACATCGGCTACTGCTTCTGTAATCACAGACATGCTAAAGGTAGGAGGGAGGGTGAATACAAAATATATTGAAGTGTTGAATGATGCGGGACGGTTGATGAGTGATATTCACCATTCCGGGTATGTCTCTCGTAGAGAATTAATAGCCATCAATTTAAATAAGGACCTAAAAGACACCCTTAAAAATACTTCTTTTAGCGAAGGGTTTTTTGGAAATGACTTAGATGTCGAATCAATACTGCTAAAGACTTAGATAAGTCTGGCGAGCAGCTTAAACTCCAAAAAAAAAGGAGTTTAAATAATCGACCGTCTACTTCTACTTCCAAACAGAGAAACTACAGGCGTTCATCTCTGCATGAAAGGAGAGTACAGCAGAGGTGTTAACACGGACAGTACGAGAAGATTTTGTAATGTACAAAAATCTGTAAAATGTCTCCGAAAACTACGTAAATGGCATCATAATAGTGATGGCGGTAAAATTCATAGTTTTCTCCTGAATCAGACGAATGGCAAATTTACAAAGAGCGTTTAGACAAACATTGTGAGGCAAGTAAAATAACTGAAGCAAAAATTAAAACTGCCGTACTCCTTTCGTCGATACTCCCATACACCAATAAACTATTAAGAGACCTGTGTCAAACCAATCTCCCCAAAGAAAAAACACATGATGAATTGTGCACGTTAGTAAGTGGGCAATATGATTTCCAATTCAGCGCGAAGCGAGTGAGTAAAAAGTTTTATGATTTAAAACAGACGGACGAGTCCATTACTGAATGGTATGTGAAAGTAAGAAGTTACATCCTATCAGCATAGGTTCAGAAAAAAGAGGTCGGTAGAGCCGGCAGCCTACCATTTACTACATTTTGTTTATAAAGAATTATATATAAAAAAATAGTAATATCACTCATGTTTGACCTTTCTCGGGCTTTCGACACAGTTAATATCAGATTTATGGAGACCAAGCTGTACGCGATGGGCATTTGTGGAAACTTACTAAATTGTATTATGTCATACATGTCTGACAGGAGGATGTTGGTTAATTGCAATGGAGCGGTATCCGACACAAGGAAAGTTGTAATGGGTGTCCCCCAAGGATCAGTTCTGGGGCCACTCTTATTTGTGTTATATGTAAATGATTCACCCCAACATATTACAAATGGTATGGTTATAATGTTTGCAGATGATATCACAAATACGTTATCTGCAAAAAACCCGGAAGAATTGTCATCATATATTGCAGTCACTTGTGATGAATTAAAGGCTTGGTGTCAACGCAATCATTTAATCTTAAATAAGAAAAAGACCGTATATATGAATTCTCATCTAAGATCCCCTTTACCAGAAACCTTTATATCTGAAAATAATCTAACACTCTCGCAGACATCAAAATTCCTAGATTTATGGCTAGATGATAAACTGAACTGGAATAGGCACATTGAACATGTTTGTTGTAAATTAAATTCAGCGTTCTATGCTATAATGCAATTGAAATCTTGCTTAAACACTGAAGGAGTCTTAGTCTACTACGCTTTGGCCTACAGTCATATAGCAAATAATATTGTTTCTCGGGGTGGAGACAATGTCTCGCATTGCTCAAAAAAGATTAATTAGATTAATTTTTTCACTTCAGCCATTAGAGACCTGTCGAAAAGTGTTTAGAGATAAAAAATATTGACAGTTCCATCTATATTCATATTGAAGTGCATAATGCACGTCTATAAAAATAAAAATGATTTTGAAATACTTAATAATAATCATTCTCATAATACTCGACATGGTAATACTCTGTACATTCCAAGTCACACAACCACTTCTTTTAAACATTCTCCACTCCATAGATGTATTACTCTGTACAATAAGTTACCAAACCATACAAAAAATATTCAAAATGAAAATAAATTCAAGAAGTTCTTAATTGACAATGTTTATTATTCTGTAAACGATTAGTTAGATAGTTAATTTTCGACTCTGTTCATTTTATACATTTTCTGTAGATTATTTATGTTTGTTGTATATTATGTTTCTATGTATATTAATAACATATTTGACTTGACACATGTACAAAATCATGTATTACTTTTTAGTGACCAATAAATATCTATCTATCTATTTATCTAGCTGTCTATCTACGCCAATAATTGTAAATTCGGGGAAGATTTATCGAAGGTTTTAAAATACAAATTTATGGCGGGAATACTGAGAGGAAAGATTTTAGACAGATTATGCGAAGAGGACGAGACCAAAACATTAGATAAATTGGTCTCAAAAAGCTGAAAATTTGTTCAAGATGTACTACGTAGGCAAGTCAAATTGCTCATCAAGACAGAGTCTTGAATGAAGGAGATGGAAGGCAGCAGGGATACCAACAACATCGAAATCGACAACACCGCCACGTAGCACCTCAACGAAGGTCTAACCAACGTCATATCCGAAGTTCTGGAAGCAACGAGAAAGAGGGCAGCAAGGGCGGCACTGGTAGATCTAGTGGAAAATGCAGCAATTGTTGGTAACAAAAGTAAAATGTCATTGTCAAAAGGTGATCATAATCAAATTAAAAATGTTAGGAATTGTAAAATTTGTGGAAACTCACATAAAAATGTGTGTAAATTTAAAGATTATAGATGTAATAAAGTAGGGCATTTAGCTAAAGTATGTAACATTTATAAAAATGTGAATTATACGGAGGAAAACGTTGAAGATGAGGCAAACATTAATAAATATTTAATGTATTTTACAGAAGAACGCAATTTTGCAGACTCTGTGATTAAAAATGATGACAACCCTTTTAAAACAAATATGAAAGTAGAGGGAAATGATTTAGAATGTTATTTTAACAGTTTGGCTTCCATTTCAGCAATGTCAAAACAAACCTATTTAGATAAATTCTCAAATTTTAGGTTGCAGAAAGATGGTACATTGTTGAGAGAATATAATGGAAACCCATTTATGCCAGAAGGATTTGAATACAACAACCTCGTGAAAAGTATGAAATAGTTCATAGTGGATTGCCAGGGACCCAATTTGGTGGGCAGGAACTGCTTAAAGTTATTTCAGGTAGAGGTTACTTTTATTAACAACATTTCAGTGAATTATAAAGTAAAACAGATAATGGAAAAACATCCTTGGTTGTTTAAAAACAAAATAGGTAAATACAAATATAGCGAAATTTCATTAAAAACCAATGATGAATATGAACTTGTGTTTTGTAAACCCAGAACTGTTCCTATTGCATATAAAAAGGTGGTTGAGGATAAATTAAATTATTTAGAATTGTAAGGTATAATTACACCCATGGAAAGCAGTCAAAATGTGACTCCTTTGGTACCGATCTTGAAACCAAATGGTAAGATAAGACTATGCGGGGATTATAAAGCTACCATAAATATCTTAAAGAAGTTAAGTATCCTTTACCGAGAATTTCAGAGGTCTTTGCTGAATTACACAAGGGTAAACATTTTTCAAAAATTGATTTGAATACAATCAAATTTCGGTTGACAAAGAAACAGCAGAATTATTAACTTGGTTTCTATAAAGTAAATAGGTTAGCAGTATTGAGCAGAGAATAATTGAGCAGTTTTTACAGGGATTAGATGGTGCAGTAAATTTTCTTGACGACAGTAGTAACGGGCTACAATAACGGAACACCTAGCAAATCTGGAAAAGGTTTTTAAAAAATTGGAAGATGCTGGATTTACAGTAAGGAAGGAAAAATGTAACTTTTTCACACAAGAAATCTATTATTTAGGACATCACATCAGCAAAGAGGGTCTTAGAAAAACAGAAGACAAGGTGAAATCAATTATAGAGGCACCAGCACCAACAAATGTACGAGAAGTAAGGAGTACGGTGAACTATTATTCTCAGTATGTGCTTAAATTATGGTGAAAGAATTACCCAACCAAGAACATATGTTAAAAAGATTCGTAGTATCGGCCCCTTTTGAGCAAAAGACAATATGTACAAACCAGAGTTTTGGCCCAGAGGAGTGGGTATGAAGAGATTCCACATGGATCGCTACAGAGAAGTTTTAAACTTTGGTGGTGGAAATTTCTAAATTTTAAAATTGTTGGCGAAAAAGATAATAAGGACTTAACTGGAAACAAAGGCAAAGAAAATAATTACACAGGACCTGTTTTATGCATAACTGCAAATTAAATTAAGTTACAATTTAGCAAAAGCTGAAAATTGTAATATTAGAAAATATTTGTCATAAAAATAATGTTTATACTTAAACTGCTTTATTACCTTCTTGCTAATTACACATCTGGGTGCCAAGAAGTGCCAAGCGCTTTTAAAAAATATTTTTTTAGGGACTATGTCAATAATTAAAAACGACATGTTTGGTAGCGAGAAAAATTAATAATTTTAACAGCGCTGTTGCCACAGTGTGGAAGAATTGCAAACAGTCCCGAAAAGTGTTTGCAGCCAGACATCATGAATGGCTAAATGAATCCATAATTTGTATTGAAGAGTTAAATATATCTGTACCTGGGTCCAGCAGAGGTAGACCAGAAAAGTTATTTAAAGATCTCGGCGACCAACGAAAAAGACAAAAATTAATGCCATTATTGGATAACTATTCTACATTTCCTACTCGTAAAAGTCTAGAATCTTCAGGTCGACGAAATGCTTCAAATATAATTTAAGAAATTACAGAAAATTCACCTGCTAGAGCAACAAAGACGAAAAAAGCAATAGATAAAAGAGAAACCTTGCCTGCAAAGTATTCTGCAGATGAAGCATTTACCCTTTTTCTTGATTGCTCGCTAACTAAAAAAGCTTATATTTTATTGCAACAGGGAGCAAAAGAACATAATGTCCAAATTTACCCTATATTACAATATACTTTTAGAGGCTAAAAAGAAATGTTATCCAAGTAAGAAAGATATTCATATGACAGACATATCCGCTGAGGTTAACTTTCAGGCACTCGTTGACCACACAGTAAAAAGAATAATAGAATCTCAGGAAGATCTTTACAATAACCTACCGCAAAATATCTCAAAAAATGAAATTACTATTACATACCAATGGGGATGTGATGGCAGTGCAGGACACTCACATTACAAGCATAAGATTAGCGGGCAACATGATGAATCAAATTCGGATTTACATTTATTTTCAGTTTGTCTCGTTCCTCTGCAGATGACATCTAACAATGACACTATACTCTGGCAGAATCCACAGCCATCCTCGACCAAATTCTGCCTATAAGACTGATTTTTCAAAAGGAAACACCTGAATTGTGTACAAATGAAATTAAAAATATTGAAGATCAAACATCAGAAATTAAACCTACAGTTATTGATGATTACCAAATAATTATTCGCCATACATTTAAAATGACAAGGATTGATGGAAAGATGTTTTCTGTTATTAGCAATTCTTCAACTCAAACCTGTGGGATCTGTGGAGCAACTCCTAAAATTATGAACAACTTGAAAATGTTAGTGACACTGCCAATAAATCAAAGCTTATATGATTATGGGATTTCAACTTACATGCATGGATAAGATGCTTGGAATGCTGCCTCCACATTTCCTACAGGCTTGATTTAAAGAAATGGCAGACACGAGACAAAAACGAAAAACAAATTAGGAAAGAAAGAAAGAACCATATAATAAAAAGGTCGAAACAAGACTGTTGGTTGACATCCCTAAACAAGGATATGGCACAACAAATGACAGGAATACTGCCTGTAGGTTTTTTTCAAAACCATTGCCAGGCTGCTTTAATAACAGGTAATTTTTTAGCTCATCTCTGTAAACTGTAGATCTTTACAAATGTATTGATTTTCTTGTAGGACTCGACGAAGATTTTCTAAAGCACTTATTTATAATACTAAGTACAATGTCATCTGGCTATGAAATTAACAAAAAAACGTTTGCAGAGTACTGCAAAAGCACTGCGACACTTTACATTCAGCTGTAATCATGGTACTATATGCCAGCGAGTCTTCACAGGATACTTATTCACTTGCCAGAAATTATAAAGGCTGGGCCTCTTCCGGTAAGCACGTTTTCAGTTCTAGAAACTAGACTTTCGGAAATATCGCGAATCATACTTCAGAAAATTTTCAAGGGAGGAAACTATGAAAGATAGTATTTTGTAAGCTACTGCTTTCGTCTGACACCCTCATATCATCATTATCCAAGTGTGTAGGTACTCGCTCCAATAAGCAATCTTTAAACAAAGAAGTTTTAAAATTGCTTCAAGAGCCTCATTTGCCAAATGAAATGTATGAAAATGAAAACATTAGTGATTCCGAAAATTCTGATCGATAATTGTGCAATAGGATATGATCTCTTAGTTAGTTTAAGTATAATTATTGTTGCGTTTTTTTTTTGTAGATATATTTTGGTACATTAAAAATATTAATTTGTTAATATTCTTAAATTTATTAATTAAAAAAAAAATAAATAAAACACCGTTTATCAAATCTGATTAAAAATAAAATGGATAACGTCATTTGATTTACGAACAAATTTAAAATTTTTTATTTGCATCTAACAACTAGAAACATTTAAGCTGATTACTTACTTAATATACTTAATAATTATTCTGAATTATTTATAAACACTCTGAAATAGAACAGCTTAAAAAAATTAGTTAATTAACGTATCTAAAGCTATTTAAAGAACTTAAGCACAGTTAAAACCTAATATTTTTATATTTGTATTTATTACCGCCTAATTTACCATAAATGGCCTCTGTGTGGTGGCTGGATCTGAGAGGGCTGATTTAGCGTCACAACATGATGAAGCGGATACCATTATAACGCAGCAACTTATTCCCAAGATTAAAGGAAATCCAGACGTTGTTGTAAATGTAATAAGTGATGACACCGATGCTTTTGTCTTACTTGTATATTATTATAATTTACTAGATTTGAAAAATGAGGTTTCTATGGTTTCCTGTAAGTCACTGAGAGCCACCACAGATATTAGGGCCTCGGTTTTAAAACACAATCATACCATATTACCAGTCGCACATTCTTTATCTGGTTGCGACACGGTGGATCACGTACCATGGGGTTGGAAAAAAAAAGGTCATTACATGTTTAACGGATGGTCGGGTTTCAACGCATTTGGGTAGATTAAACAGCAATATTGAAGATATTTTTCAAGAATGTACAATTTCATTGCATTGGTGAGGAGACATTTGAAATATTTTGCTCACTCCCCGACCCTGCAGAAAATCCTTCCCAAACCCCAACAAATTACGAAAAGGCAAAACTGAAATTACATAATTATTTTGTACCTCGAGTTAATCAAGAATCTGAAATATTCAATTTTCGCAAAGCAAAACAGCTCACAGGTGAAACAATAGAGGAGTATTAAATTATTATTATTAAAAAAACTTGAGATATATGGTATTCGTGGTATGGTTTTAAGTTGGATAAATTCATACTTGAAGGGGAGAACACAGACTGTAAAAATCATACAAGATGACACGACATGTTTTTCCGAAAATGTAAATGTGTTGACAGGAGTACCTCAAGGGAGTGTGTTAGGTCAATTATTATTTATAATTTTTATTAATGACATAATTGAAAATGTAAACAGTAACAGTTCTTTAACCCTTTTTGCGGATGATACTTCGGCTATTATTACTGCTCAAAATATTGATACACTTAGTAAAACTGCTACGAAATGTGTAGAAGAAATATCAATTTGGTGCAATAAAAATGGACTAGTGCTAAACGCACAGAAAACTGATCTGCTGTTATACACACCAGTTGGAACTAAAAATGATTCAAGTGAACTGGTTAGAGCTAATGACAAGTCTATCTGTCAAAATGATTGTGTAAAATTTTTAGGAATTCAGTTGGACAAACATTTATCTTGGCAGAGCCATACTGAAGGTGTAATAAAAAACTTGGCTAGTAAAAACTTTGCAATTTTACAAATAAGAGACTCGGTGAATAGTGATACACTAAAAACTTTTTATTATGGCTGTGTAAACTCTACACTTTCATATGGTTTACTTTGCTGGGGAAATTCTTCAGGAATACAAAAAGTATTTATCATGCAGAAGAGAATTATAAGAAGCATGTTTAACCTAGGTTACACTACATCATGTAGACCTTACTTTAGGCAGCATGGAATTCTTACTGTTTATTGTATGTATATCTTACAGTCAGTGTGTTATGTGAGAAAAAATATAAATGAACTACCAAAATGTAACGATATAAATACGTATAACACTCGCAGTGGTAGTAATGTGTATATACCAGCATATAGAATAAGCCAAGTAAATAAAGGTCCTTTCATCACATCGATCAAGATGTACAACATTTTACCAAAAAAATTAAAAGATGCTAACAGCTTCAATTGTTTTAAAAGTGCCGTTCGGAAATTCCTGATTGATCAATGTTTTTACACTTACTACGAATTTTTCAACTTCTGTACTACTACTACTTGACATTTGAGCGATAGAAATTCGTTTATTTTTATGTTGTTAATGTATTTATTGTTTGTTTGTTATTTATTAAACTTAAATTTGACTAAGTATGTGTAATAATGTTTTTAATTGTATTTTAGTTATATTTGACTATGTAATTACTATGTATTTTTTCTTAGCTGTTATTTATAATTGACTCGTCCAAAACTTGTATTGCAGCAGGTCAAAAGGAAATAAAGTTATTATTATTATTATATTATTATTATTACCAAAGCAGATTGCTTAAGTTAAGTGCAAATTGCAATTTATCTGATCGAAATCGTGAGATTAAGTCACAAATAATCCAAGGCACAACATCAGCCAAGTTACGATGATATGCAATGACGGACAAACCAACATTAGATCAGTTACTAGCAAAAGCCAAAGCATTAGAACTAACAGAGAACCAAGCACAACAAATGGAGAATGATACTGAAGTGACAGCTAGGATACATCATAAACAACCAGTTCAACAAAAAACAGATATAACAACAGCGACAACATGCAACATAAGATTAACAAAAACTGTGGAAACCAATGGCACGGCAATGGAAGACAATCTTGCCCTGCATTCAACGCGATGTGCCATTTTTGTAAGAAGCAAGAACATTTTGCCAAAGTTTGTAACCCCAATCACAGCAGTCGTTCCAGCAACACCAATCTAGACAAATAACCCAAGAAACAAACAAAAATCACACCGGACAAATCAATAATCAACAAACATGTAGAAACGAATCACGACAGCTCAGATGAACATTCATTTCACCTGACAGTAAACAGTATAACCAATGTTCCTACAGCAACAGTATTGTTAAATGGAAAAAAATTAAAATTTGTCATTGACACAGGCAGTTCTGTCAATCTCATAAGCGACATGACCTTTTCAAAATTACCCAATCAAATTTTAGAACATGATTCTAGCAGTATTTATCAATTTTGTTCAGCAAATAAACTAGAAGCCTTAGGCAAGTTCACTACTGTATTGAGTCATGATAACAAAATCACTAGAACAGAAATACATGTTGTTAAAGGAAATTGCACATTACTACTGAGTTTTGAAGAATTTAAATCTTATAAAAATTGTTGCAAACAGCATTTTTCAACTTATAGACCTACAGTATATTCAATCTAAATGTCCACAGCTAAGTCATGGAGTTGGAAATTTACGTAACATAGAAGTTAAGCTGCACATCAACGAAGATGTTAAACCAGTAGCGCAAAAGCACAGGTGCATACCATTTTATTTACGACAAAAGGTAGAAGAACTGAATAGGTTCGAGGAACAAAACATCATAGAAAAAGCTGAAGGTTCTACATGGGTGTCACCTAAACATAACAATCCAGAAAATATATGTACCTGTGTCGACATGAAAGCACCAAATAAAGTAATTATCATCAATTGGCTCTAAAACCAGACTCAAGATTCATAGCAACATTCTTCACACATATTGGTCTTTATAGATTAGAGATTAGATTAGATTAAATTGAAAAAGGAGCTGGCTGATTCGCCTTGGCCACCGCGACCCCTGTGGATCTATTGTGGCTCTCTTTGTCTAATTTTACTTAGAGCTCCTTATCCAGCTTTGTCTTTTGTATCAGACTCCACAGCCTTGATAAGGGCTCCTTGGTATAGCTATCTGCCCTTGGTTTCTCTTCGCCAAGTAGTTGGAACCTCAGTCTGGCTAGGCCTTCGCAATGACACAGCACATGTACTGAGGTTTCCTCTTCCTCTTGACAGAATCTGCATGTTGCATCCTCTGCCAGGCCCATTAGACTCATATGTCTATTAAGCCTACAATGTCCAGTTAGAAGACCTACTATTATCCTAATGGCCTTTCTATTTTGGCGTAGCAGGTCTTCCGTGAATTTAGCCGATCGTTCTTTAATGAACTTTTTGGCCTGTCTCTGTTGTGGGAAATTCTTCCACCACTCTAGAGATTTATTTTGTACCCATTCGTTAATGGATGTTCGTATGCGTGGCTTAGCCACACCGCAAAAGGGTTCGGGTCCTACTAGGGCCTTAGATGCGCCTTCTCGGGCCAGTTCGTCAGCTTTCTCATTTCCCCTGTGTCCCTCGTGTCCTGGTACCCATGCCACGGTCACTTTGTTCTGACTTCCTAGGTCTGTAAGGGCATTTATACAATCCCATATTAGTCTTGAATCGACCTGCATCGAATCGAGTGCCTTTAGCGCTGCTTGGCTCTTTATAGATACAAATGACTGAGTTTAAAAATTAACGCTGCTGCAGAAATATTTCAAAATGCCGTAAGACCAGAACTTCTTAACATACAGGTGTAATCAATTTTAGTGACGACATTCTGATTTATATAGAAAAACATAGAAAAACATAATGTAGCCCCTGAAACAGCTTTGAAAAGTTTAAGTGATTTTGATGTAACAATTAACAAGTCCAAATGTATTTTTAGCATATCAAAAATAAAATTCTTAGGTTACATTTTTTCAAAAGATGGTATTTACCCAGATCCTGACAAGATCAGTAACTTTATAAATCTACAACGACCAGAAAACCCCTCTGAAGATTGCAGCTTACTAGGAACGATAAATTATATTGTAAAATTTTTACCCAATGTTGCAGAAAATACAAAAATCTTAAAAGATGCCACATGGAACTGGACAACCAATCATGATGAAGCATTCGAGCTATAGAGGAGTGAAAAGAGGTAAAATCGTGTCGTTTTTTTTATGAGCTTAGAACAAGATCAGACATAGTGGGTATTACCAACATCATTTTACACATAAAAACACAAAATACGACATTTTTTAGTGGTCACAGATATTCTTATTTAAAAAAAAGTGTAAAATTTAATTTTTTTTTAAATCATGTTTTTTGTACATCCATTGCCATATCTCAAAAATGAATTGAGCTATCGATGTGAACTTTTTTTTTGTTATAAAACCCACACTTAAGCGCTTCTCTCTATTCATAGGATTGCTAATAAAAAAAAATGTGAACATGCCAAAAACGTAGATGACCCTGAAAGTTTAGAGAATACGCCATCAAATTTTCACTAAGCGAGGAACTTTTTTGTTTTTGAAAATTTTGTGTAACATGCTGTGAAGAAACTGAAGTCAATAGACTAAAAAAGTTTTTAGAAAAAAAATATTTTCATTATTAGCAATAGTTTGCTAGTTACGAATTTTTTAGTATGGAGGAATTGTCGAAGCGTATACGCGCCTTACTTAAGAATAATAATGATTATGCATTGTGTGTAACGAAACTTTTCATTATGATTTTTTTATGTTTAGGACTGTTTTATCACATTTTAGGATCTGAAAGGATAACTTATTTTTTCCAGTGACACATTAAGGACTAAGGTTGAAGGCAAAAAGGAATTAAAAATCTTAAATGGAGTATGCATTGCATTGGGATCTCGGAAACGGTGAAAAATAATATTATAGTAAAATGAAAAAAAATGTTGCGCAACTAGGGGGCTAATAAAATCCCATAAACAGAAGTTTAGGAAAAGTAATAATTTTGGAGTGTTTTGATAAAAAGTAAACTATCGAGTTTTCCTTTTTTTACGTTATTAAGTAAAATTTGTATCCGGCATTTCCTGTGTCAGAATCCCTATCCAAAACTCCCATGCATTGCATTTTTACTCTAGATCCACACAATAACACAGGTCGACCAAAAAAAACATTCTGCTCCAAGGACTAAACCTATCATGCCTTAAGTATTTTTGTGTGCTGAATCCGAATTTTCCACTTAGATTTCGAGCGTCAAACATTGTCAAAAAATCGTATTTTGACGATAAAAACCGGGATTTACTCGAAAGCTACGCGGAAAAAAAAATTTTAAATTGAAAATTCGGATTCAGCACACAAAAATACATAAGGAATAAGTGTAGTCCTTGGAACAGAACTTTTTTTTTTGTAGATCTGTGGCACAGGTGCACTTTGTACACAGGTCTACAAAAAAAGAAATTGTGTTCCAATGACTAAATCTATCATTCCTTATGTATCTTTGTATGCTGAATCCGAATTTTCAATTAAAAAAAAATTTTACAGCGGAGATTGCGAGTAAATCCCGGTTTTTATCGTCAAAATACGGTTTTTTGACAATAAAAACCGGAATCTACTCAAAATCTACGCGGTTGAAAATTTTTTTAATTGAAAATTCGGATTCGTCACACAAAAATACTTAAGGCATGATAGGTTTAGTCCTTGGAGCAGAATTTTTTTTGTAGACCTGTGAATTGAGTAAACGTGTTATTTTCGCCTAAATTAGGTAACAAAAAAGACAAAAAACATCCTAAATTAAGTCTTTTTTAATTTCCTAATTATAGTCTCTAAACTCTGTTTCCATGGCTTGTGCACAAGTTTATCGTTTTCCTCTATTACTAGGCCACATAAAATTCACTCCATTTTACAATGAAACTTAGATTGCTTATTTATCCTAAATATTTTTTAAGTAGATAATCCACGCACAATTCGCACAATAGCCATACGTTCTACAATATAATTCAAGTGGTAATAAGAGAAAGAATATCGTTACACATTTTACTTCTACATTCAGTGGAAATATAGTATGGACAAAAATATTTTTGAAAATGTTTATTGTCCAAATAGACTTAGAATGTCATGGAACGTCGAGATTTTAAGTTTGAGCAAAAAAATTCTGTTTGTCGGTCTGTCTGTAACTTTTTTGTGCGTACGATTACTCTGGAACCGTTTAAGATATTGACTTGAAATTTGGTACACGTACCATGTATTTTAACGAGATCTGGTAAAGGGGTAAATGGAGGTAAATAGGCAAATCAAGCAAATCAAGCAAGCAAGAGTCCATAAAACTGGTATTTAGTATATATAAGAAAAGCTAAGCTCTCAAAATTTTTTTTTGGCATTAACCACCCCCATTACCAACTCCCACCCCATTATTCAAGGGGGCGAAAAAAATTAAATTGTCATTTAGTGTGTGTACAAGAACCAAAGGCCTCAATTTTTTTTTTTACTTTATCCACCACTACTACCACCCCCCTTCCACCACCCTCAGCCCCACTACCGATGTGGCATATCGTTTTATAGGTTTTTCAAATATTATATTATTAAAGTTCCATAAAAAATGATTTCCACATTCAATTTTTTTTCGTTCTGAGAGACTTGGATAGAAGATCTGGATGTGGAAGTAGTGATTCCTTGGGCAGCGGTTTTATAATTTGACCTTCGACGAAAACGAATAACGTTGATAGTACACCGCCCTGAGACTAGTTAGTTTTAGTGGACGCGAGCATATTAACACTCAATTTCTGCAATTCGCACGCTCTAAAAAAAATCACTGTACCTAAACTATAAAAGACACAATAAAAATTATGCTATCAAAAACTTTTTTGGTCTTTTGGCTTTATTTTCTTCGCAGCATGTTATACAAAATTTCCAAAAACAAAAAAGTTTGCAGCTTAGTGAAAATTTGACTGCGTATTTTCTGAACTTTCAAGGTTATCTAAGTTTTTAACAAACTTAAAAATGTTTTAGTTAACAATACTATAGAAGCGCTTAAGTGTGTGTTTTATAACAAAAAAAAGTTCATGTGGATAGCTCCATTCGTTTTTGAGTTATGGCATTAGATGTTCAAAAAAACATGATTAAAAAAAAAAAAAAATTTCACACCTTTTTAAAAATAACAATGTCCGTGACCACTAAAAAATGTCGTATTTCATGATTTCTAATGAACATCGATCTACTTAACGAAATGGTATATATCTAGGTTTGTTCTAAGATTAAAAAAAAAAACTCGAGAAGGAAACGACTTTTCCCCTGTTCTTTACTCCACTACTACTTAAGAATTAACTCAGAGACGTAACAAATTTATCGTATTTTGACATAAATAGACCAACACACCTCTACATTGACGCTGGGCCAAATGGTAATTTCGCGGGATCATTCGATGTTAAAACAAGTAAATTAAGGAGTCGTAAAATCATTAAGTCTTACCTGTGTATTTTTATCTGTTTTGTGACCAAGGCCGTCCATTTGGAGTTGATCAGCGATTTGAGCACTGAGTCTTTTTTAAATTGCTTAAAGAGATTTATTTCTAGGCGAGGAATTTGTAAAAACATTCATTCAGACAAGGGCACGAATTTCGCTGGTACAGCCAATGCTACTTGAGAGACATATGAACTCTTAAGAAATCAACTTGATCATGACCGATTTTCAGATTATATATCTTAGAATTCAATTACATGGCATTTTATCCCACATCCCACCCCGATCCCCGCACCTTGGAGGCCTATGGGAATCAGGTGTTAAATAAGAAAAGTTTCATATAAAAAGGGTAGTTGGTAACACTATCTGGACTTTTGAAGAGCTTTACACAGTAGTAACACAAGTCGAATCTTGCCTAAACTCCCATCTCTTGACCCCATTAAGCGAGGATTCCGATGACCTGAATGTCCTCACCCTAGGCCATTTCCTGATAGGTACCTCACTCGCAGCTCTGTCACAGGAAGACTTTCAAGATCACAACACAAACCGGCTTTCTCGTTATCACTAAGTACTTGATGCAAATGGTTCAACACTTTTGGTCAAGGTGGTCTATATTTTATACATTTAATATCATGTACTTTGTATTTTATCTTCCTTATTGTATTTTATCTTTCTTATTGTATGTTGACGTGTGTAAACACTCTGTGTATTTTACCACCAATAAAGAATTGAATTGAATTGAAAAGAATACCTTTCCCAACTTCAGCAACAAAGTAAATGGCGATCAAATAAACTCTATTCTACCAGGAGCTCAATTCTCAACTCATTGAATAGTACAAGGTCGATCAATAGTAATGTTATTCGATGAAAATGCGTTCTTGGGTGATCGAATGACGTTCGAATGCGAACAGATCTCGATGGAATACATCGAGCGGTTATTTACCAATCGCAAATAGGTTTAAAGCATACGTATCGGGTTAGTGAGGTTAGGATATTTCAGATGTCTTGTGTTGTTAATGCCAAAAATGGATGAACTTTTATATTTAAATGTATTAGAGAAAATGGAAGAAGATAAATTGATACTGAAGATTTACATATAATTGAGAGACATGCAGGCGATCCATTTACTCAATGGGCTCATTTAGTGATATTTAATTTACAATTTATTTTTGTATTTTCTTTAAGTATATAGTGAAAAAATTAGGCCGCTAGCATTATTATTAACTGTAATATTTGATTTTCAATTCGTAACATATTTAAAACGCCTGATAGTGCGCGGATGATGTCTCGGCACCCGCTCGACTGGCTTTATGGGAAGTGTTGCCAGTGTCAGTACATTTGTACTGAAATCAATACTTTTAGAGCACAATCAGTATGTCAGTGCTACTTTCATTGTATCGCTACATTTTTTTGTATGATTTATTTACTTATTTTGCAACTTTGACGACAAATTTTAAAATAATTTATCATGATCCGTGAAATGAAATACGGCAGGTTCAAAAGAACACCATGCCTTTGTTTGAAAGTTAGTTCCGGATTTTCCATCACTTTCGAAAATTGTTTCTCTGTATCCCGCTTGAATAAGGTGCTACCTTTGAATTTAAGAAATGTCTAATAGATGCACAGTAATAGGAACCAACCTGGATTATCCGCAAGGAAGTTAAGTATTTACAGTCTATAGGAATTGTAAAAATGCTTGTGGTCCTTGAGAAGTTATAGTGCACTGAGGGACATTTAAAAATTCAATACTTGCATACACTAATAAAAATTTAACATGTGATTACAAGACACTGAAATTATTTCGCACAGAATATGCACTGATGCTCTTTTTGTAGTAACAGTTCAAGTGAATATTGCGAACATACACAAAACAAATAAAAACTATCTTAGTGGCGAATAATTTTTTTATATTCAATAAAATTTCTAGATATCGTATATAAGATTTAATTAACATCTGTACTTTTTTCATAAGATCATTACTTTTTTTGTTTCGATACGAATACATTAATTTTTTTATCCAGTCAACGCTGTTTATAAGTTAATTGGTTTGTTGTGCTTGCGGTATGAAACTATGTGAGTACAGGCTAGCGATCAACCCACAGAGGTCGACCGCTGGCTGGAGTGAGGGTGGTTTGACGTCACACTGTGTTTTCGCGCGCTCTATTTTCATTATTTATTTTGAGGGAGGAGTTGAAAAAAAAATCTAATATTTTGCACATTTACTAACTACAAGGTGTACTTTCAAAATATGAATTAAAAAAAAAATGCTAAATGAGCTGATTATCAAATGTTCCTGCAAACTTTTAGAATGTCGAAGGAACTTTGTCAATTTTTGATAAATTCTTTACAACCGTATCTGACTTAGACAGAAAATAGTCTTTTACTGCCTAATTTGTTTGGCTTAGAATTTAAAATAAAACTAGCGTTTTACCAGTTTTATTTGGTTTACTTGATTATTCATAATTTACAAATAGGTAAACAAAACTTTTCTCCAGTCAGAGATAACCTTCAATCTTTAATCGTTGGATAGATAGGTTATGTCAAACACGTCCTTCAAGTTGCAAAAAAAAAATTGCAGTCGATTATACTATTGCCAAGTGTTTCACGGGCCAATTTGAATATTCGGTTACGAAGGTTGGTCAAGAATAAGAAACCGTGCAACTACTTGCAAAGGAATGCTTCGAATTAATTTGTGCATGAATTTAATCGATTGAGCTCGAGAATTGAGCTCCAGGAACTATGACCATCCTAAAAGATAAAGATTTATCCCCTTTGAAATGGCAACTAGCTAGAGTCATTGAGCTTCATCCCAGCGAAGATAAAGCGTGTCGTGCTGCAAGTGTGAAAACGTCAAAAGGGTGTTTTTAAAAATGCGGTTGCTAAATTATGCATTTTACAAATAGACACTAACTGAACTTTATTAATGGTATGATTTTAAATATGTGGTATTATGTTCATTTGCTTATTATGTATTATTTACCATAAATATTTTATAATCATTGAAAAACAATGTTTTCAAGGTGGGCGGTATGTGTGGACCTGACGGTCAGTATTAAACCTTTATGTACGGCACTGTTGCAATATTAATATTAGATAACGTGCAGACGCCGCTGTAGTACAATCCAGAAGTTGAGTTTTGCTAGAGTAGTAGTTGTTAAGCCGGACACACTAGTATATTTAATGTTCTCATCAAAATTGATATATTTTTGTTGTGTTTGGAAAAAGTATGACAATGCTCACTCCATCAATAAGAAGAAGAAAATGTATAATAATAAGTATAGTGAGGTTAAGAATGTATCATGTATAAAAGTAAGAAATAAAAGTCTTGTTTGTTAAAAACTAATTGTGGCCTTATTAGAATATGAGAAGTAAAGCGTACTCTGTAATTCAATAAAAACTTATTAATTGTGAACAGTCACTTTATAACAACAGTTAATACACTCCTATTCAATTCACAACTGGGCATTATTTTTAACGAGAAAATATTAGGATAAAGTTCAATTTATAAACTAGCCGCAGCAGTTGCAGTTGAAGTTGCCGCACCTGTAGTGTTTATGAAGTATACGAAAGCAATGTTTCCATTTATAAAGTCCGCTGCCGCTGCAGTTGCAGTAGATAACCAACTTCTATCTTTGAACGGCAACTGCTGCGGAATTACCAGCGGATAGCCAATGAAATTGTAGTTTTGAACCCCTTCATGCTTGCCAGTTGCCCGCCATTTGCAATTTGCAGAAACAAGGCATTACACATTGAACAACGTGACGTGGCTGGTGTTTGGCGTTTAAAAAGATTTCTGTGACATTTTTCCAATATCTGTCTTGCATTTCAAATTTGAACAAGAACAATGAGTCTTGGTATGTATATGTATGATAAGTTTTTAATAAACGAACTTTTTGTAAAATGATTTATTATATTAGTTTACATGTACCTTTTAGGTTAAGTTTTTAACACGCGTGCATGTGATCTGTGGTTTTTATTTAATGCTTTTATTATTTTCAGACGTGGATTTGGGTTTACTCATTGAGTTAATTCAACAATACCCCCATCTCTATGATTTAAAGAATAAAGAATACAAAAATAATATTATTAAAGAAAACAGTTGGCAGGAAATTGCGAATGTGTTGCACATTTCCGGTAAGTTTATTTTGTAAAAAAATATCAATGTATTTTTTGATACATCTTGTTTTCTTATGATTTTCAGTGGACGGTTGTAAACGTCTATGGAAAAATTTGAGGGACAGGTTTACCAAAGAAAAGAGAAAGAATACATCAGGTAGCGAGGCTCCAGACAGTGATTGGATCCATTTTGAGAAAATGCTGTTCTATCACAAATTTTCGGCATCGAAGAAGTGAGTATAAATAAGACATATATGCAGATATCTAACGTGACATGCTTATATATAGATGTGAATTGCCATTTAAAAAATGTAACAATAACAAAATGATAAAAAATAAAATCTGTTGTAGAACGGTTTCCGCTACGGTGAAGGGACCTGCAGAAAAGAGACGCCTGCCATCATACTCCAATGGGGACTATTGGCCATGGGCAACGTCGCAGACAATAATGTCTTCGGAATCTGGAGAGGTGAGTGATGCCGAAGACAATAGAACAGACATAATGTCTCCGAGTACATCCACTTCGTATGAAGCACCAGCCACTCCATCTTCTGTAGACAATGCACCAGCTACTCTACAAGATATGCCGGCCACATCTAATAGTAAGTCTTTCATATTTGAATAAATTGCAAAAAGATATAACCCAGACACTTCCAGAATGTTTTGTCTGTTTAGAGATTGTTTCGTTATTGTGTTTTTCTAATTTATGTGAGATATACAGTATGTCCGCGGATGAGGTTTACATTAGGTGTAATGGATAAAATTTTTAACTTTTCAAGAAAATGTTATTCTTTGTAAAAGTTTTTGCTTGCCTAAAAAATAGTAATGACATTGAGAAAAAGTATATTTTTTCTACGGTGTGGTAAAATTTTTTATTTTGGAACAAAATGTGAAATAAAAAAGTTGTTTCAAATTATATGGTCTAAATTCAAAATTTCATTTAAATATTGCAATGTTTCGAAATAAGTGATTTTTTTTTACATTTCTCTGGGAGGCGTCTAAAACAAATTACCTACCGACAACCCATAGACAACGACGTAGGAATTCTAAAGCAAAGCAGCATATTTCAATCAATGTGCAATCAATTTCCATTGAGGGAGCTAGAAGTAGTTTTCACAACAGTCGGAAACAATTGGAAATATGCGTTCAATTTGGAGGAGGAATTTTTTAATTGTAAATATCACACTTCAAATACGTATTTGTTTTTATAAATTCAGAATTGTTTATCAGATATTTACTCGCCTTGCTCGAATGCAATTAGCCAAATAGAAATTTGACAAAAACCGACAAGTATTTTACTAAAAACTCACTTATTTCGAAAAATTGCAATACTCCAATGAAATTTTCAATTTGGACAGACCATATAATTTGAAACAACTTTTTTATTACACATTTTGTGTATAAAAAATACAATTTTTCTCGAAAAGCGAAAAATTTTTGCCATTACACCTATTGTGAACCCCATCCGCGGACATACTGTATACAGCGTTTAGACAATTATGGAAAACCTGAAAAACCTGGAATAGAATAGAATAGAATAATTTATTAACCTCAAATTAACATAACATAAGTTACAAAAGGTAAGTCATAAAATAACGGTACAAAAAATTACAGGAAAAAAAAGATATACAGTAATAATCAGGGAATTTTAAAAACCATAAAAAAGTCATGGAAATCTCAGGGAATTTTTAAAAAATCGTTAAAATCATGGAATTTTGAGTAGCAATATGGAAAATAATAAACATATAATGAGCTCCCATTACTATTTTAAATTATTTTTAAATTGAGACTTTAAATTTTAAAAAACGTGTACCTGTTACAAAATTATTTGGTTATCTAAAATCGCATTTAATATAACAGTGAGTACTGTTATGTATCATTCAAAAAAAATTTTTTGCCATGGAAAACCTGGATAATTCTGGGAATTTTTCTAGCTACATAAAGTCTGAATCCGGGTATATTAATTTTCATGTTCATGCGTAACGAAAATTATACATTGTACAATATTTCAGCATCCACTAGAAAACGAAAGAAAACGGAAGACCATTTGAAAGAAATGGCGCGGAAAATTGTTTCCCGAATGGCAGGTGAGAAGCACAGCAAACCAAAGTTTTGCCGCATACGTTTCTTCACGTCTCGATGAAATGGACCCAGACATGGCCGAGGAAAAAAGAAAAAGAATGCTCCTTATTCTCGAGGATTAAGCCTATTTATTTTATTTTACCTATATATTTTTTTATGTAAATAAAGTTTTAAATAAAAAATCATGAATTTTCCTTTGCAAGAGAGTAGTTGTAATGTTACAGGCCTACCTGTACTTTTCAAAAATTTGATCATACAAACTACGAGTGAAAGATCTGTTTTGATAAATCGTAAAAATTTTATTACTTTTTTTCTGCAAATGTCATGTAAAATTTAAAATGCAAAGATAGAAAAAGGACTAACAATAGAATATTACTAAAACAATTTTGTGAAAATAGCAGGGAAGTTGTAAAAGATCAGATTAACTAGATTTGTTTATATTAATAGCACTTTGTTAAATAAGGATTACATTAAACATGATACAATTTAGCATGAAAAAAATCAACAGTATAAAGTAGCATATTAAATATCATTTAAATTTAAATGTTTACAATTTCACCGTGGCTCCCGTCCTCTCATAACCCTCTCTTCCTGCCACGATAATTTACCCTCTTCAGACACAAAGTAGTTTGCCAGTTTATCTCTCAATTCGCAGAGTAACTGTTTTGCATTATTTGAGGATAATCTACCAACCGACTGCAAAGGTTGCTCCTCTGCCCTTCAAACTCCATCTTCATTATCCCCAGTATCGATGTAGCCAGCAGGACAGTATATACTTGTTGCACCACTCATTTCTGTTTTACAGAAATTATGAAGCACTACCACTGTTTTTACAATATTGTCAATGTTTTCCACTTTGGCAACTATTGTTTGCTTAAGCACATGCCACCTAGCAACCAGGATTCCAAATGTATTCTCTATTGTTCGTCGTGCTCTTGATAGTCTATAAAAATTTTTTCTTTTAATGATAGATTTGTGCCAGGGCAGGGGTAATAAGAAGCCTAAAAAATTCAAACTCTGCAGGTGATGACAAAATAAGCATAAATATACTCAAAAAATGTGCACATCTGTTAATGATTATTTTCAATTTATCTTTGGCTGAGGGTATTTTTCCTGAGAGACTGAAAATTACAAAAATAATACCTATCTTCAAATCCAACTGCAGAACTGAAATTGAAAATTATCGACCTATATCTATTTTGAGTTCGTTTTCCAAGATCCTTGAGAAATGTATAGCATCGAGATTAATTAGTTTTTTTGTAAAACACAAACTATTTAACGTAAATCAATTTGGTTTCAGAAAGGGACGTTCTACTACTTCTGCAATTACTAAATTCTTAACAACTTTGTATGATAATATAGATAATAAAAACAAATGCATTGGCATTTTCCATGACTTGAGCAAAGCGTTTGACCTGGTTTGCCATGCGTCTCTAATATTCAAACTGGAGAGGTACGGCGTGCGTGGTCAGACGTTGAATTGGTTTAGGAGTTATCTAAGTGGGAGAAAACACTACACAGAAATTGAAAAATGCAAATCAAATCTATTAGAATTGTCAGTGGGAGTTCCGCACAGATCCGTCTTAGGACCATTACTTTACATCATTTATGTAAATAGTTTTAATATCAACAGCTCGGTTCTGTTTGCAGATGACACATCTATCCTTGTTAGTGCAACTGATACAAAAATGGTAGTTAACATGGCTAATCAGCAATTACGTGAAGCACACACCTGGTTAACTGAAAATAAACTAGCCTTAAACAACAATAAATCTATCTTCATGCGTTTCAATACTGGTAATGTGGACTTTGATCACAGCTTTCTAATTAAATCAAATATAAGTACAATCAGACAAGCTAGGTCAACCAAATTCTTGGGTCTACATTTTACTGACAACTTCTCATGGACTATTCATATTAATGAAATTTGTAAAAAAGTTGCTCCGGTCTGCTATTGCTTAAATCAGTTGAGAGATGTAACAAACCAACAAATTTTGCTAACATATTACTATGCTCACTTCAATTCAATAATTTCCTATGCAATTATTGCCTGGGGTTCATCACCAGAGGCCGTACGAGTGTTTAAACTACAGAAAAAAGCTGTGCGTTCTATAGTAGGTATAAATAAGAGAACTAGCTGTAGGAACATTTTCAAACAATTGGGAATTCTACCACTCCCTAGCATATTTCTAATGAATTTATTACTTTATGCAAATTCCGAATTAAGTAATCTGAACACCCTTAACTATAATCATAATTACAACACCAGAAACTCAACTACCCTAGTAATTCCTACCTATCATTTAACATTATATGAAAAGAGCCTCAAGTACATGGCTATAAAGGCGTTTAATAAATTGCCAAACCTTTACAAAGAACTTAGTGATAAGGAATTTAAAAATAAGATCAAGTCCAGACTGAGGGAAAAATCTTATTATTCTTTGAACGAATATTTTACTGATGACTTTTAACTTAATTTATTATTTAATATTTAAATAGTCACATTTTAATGTTTTTAGACTTATCCTATATCATGTAAAATGATCTATTGGACAAATAAATATTATTATTATTATTATTATATATCGCTTAAGTGGAAACGCTTCATCTGCAACCAAGACATATGGCATTGATACATTTGTATGTGGGTTATTTTCCCTCTTGGGAACATTCATGGTATTGTCTTCCAACCGTTGTCCAAATATACTATTTCGAAAAATTCCACCGTCACTTTGTGAGCCATACGCACCAATGTCAACTAGAGTGAACAAATAATTTGCATCGCAGGCAGCCATTAAAACGATGCTAAACCTCTTTTTATAGTTGAAGAAAAGAGAACCACTTTTTGCAGGGGCTTGTATATAGACGTGCTTGCCATCTAATGCACCTAAGCAATTCGGAAAATTCCATAAATTGTAAAATCCCTTAGATATTTCTTTCCATTCACCTTCAGTAGATGGGGATTTTAAGTATTTATGGCGAAGCACCGCCCAGAGTACCTGACAGGTCTCATGAATAATTTTGTGCACTGTTGTGAGCCCAACATGAAATGTCCAGGCTAAACTCTGCATGCTCGGCCCTTGCGATAGATATCTATAAAATAAATGTAATGACATTAAGACCATTTAAAATAATATTTTCTTTGTATTGAACTTACTGCAAAGTGATAGCAAGCCTTTCTTCAGCACATATTTCATCCGATCTTGCTGCTCGGGTTATTTTTGTCTGAACTACAGACAACAATTTTTCAAACACGGGCCCTGTCATTCTAGTGTATTTGAAAAATTGCTCTGGGTCACAAGCTTTCATTTTTAAAAAATATTTGTAACCGCCTTCTTCCTTTCGCCGCCTATTTAACGGTCTTCTTTTATACCTTCGCAGGTGACGTCTTTTCGCGATTATAAAAGAAGTCCAAAACTTCCCAAAAGGATTTGTTCCGAATCCATTTCAGTTTGTTTATCAGCTGTTGATAACAAATTTTTAACAAAACCTCACTTTTTCAAAACGCTCATGGATAATGTAAACAAATCAACACGAGATTTAGGCATAAAGCACATGCGTGAAACATCTGCGACCACAACAACAAGAGTTTATAAATGACAAATTTTCGTAAATTGCAACTGCTACTGCTGCGGCAATTCCAACTGCAACCGCAACTGCAGTGGAAAAGTTTATAAATTGAACTTAATAGATTATCATACAGCTACTGTCCACCCAAATGGGGTGTACGTGGCAGTAAACGTATTAACAAATGCTTCAATATACTTTTAAACTTTAAATTGTATTACCTATCGCAAGATAGAGATACACCTCTTAATTTTTACGGTGACGAATTATACTACTACTGCTTGAATTTTTTATATTTAACCTGTCTTACCCGCGCCAACTGCGCTTTTTACAACATGCAGGTCGCGATATCGGAGATATTGTTAGAATCGAGGTTATAATATATAAGCATTTTCCTAAGAAACCACACATATTCGTCTTTTGTAATTAGGCTGTAGGTAATTATAAAATAAAACCTGTTAATTGGTAATAGTGAGTTTATCTTATTCTTTACTGGTTTAATACATTATACAAGTTCAACTTACCATTGGGGCTAGCATATCCAACATATTAAGTTCAATATTCTCCAACAATTTAAAATTGTTGTCTCCTACAATCTTCAAGCATAATCTGCAGACCACAAATTTTGTATCTTCCATAACTACTTTACAGATCTCGCTAATTTTAAAAAAATGTTAAGCAATTATATATTATATTTCAGAAATACGTAATATTATACAATTAAGTCTCAACATAACCACAAACATAAGAGCGTTTCTTCTTCTTCTTATCTTGTTTTTTAACCACAAAGGCCAAAATCTGTGAACTCTGTGAATTCTATTACACAGAGTTCTTCTTAGACACTTTTAAGTCGAGTCAAAAACAAACGTATATTTTGGCAGTTGCGCCGTTGGTTTGCCCAGTTTCAAAATTTTTACATTTATGTCTTACGTGCCTACGCTACTACAATAGACCTTATAGGTCGCAGTGGTGGAAGGCCAATCGCCCGCTCCTTCAGAGTAATCTACGTGCCTACGTAATAGGGAGTTCAAGCAACAGCAACACATTAGCCAATGAGCAGCTGGTTCAGAGCCTCGTCCACGAGTTCACTGTAGTTGAATTACATGAAGCACCGTCCCTAGTAGTCCAGCCGGTAAAGTAAAAAATACACCAGAAGCTCGCAAAAAAATGTTACCTGAGATTTTCCTTCAGTAACTGTTAGTGGAGGGGTTATACATCACAAAACAACAAATATTTTACTGATAACTCATTAACCGTTGAAGATATAAAAAAATTGCTTATTATAAAAAGAAAGCTTGGCTAATTTCCTAAAAAAAGTCCTATTGTAATTTTGTTTTGTTTTGTAATTGCGCGCGGCCTATAGAAAAAATTGAATTGCTCGAAAATCATACAAGCTAGGAAGAAAAATCAACATGGGTTTTAAAGGGGATATAAAATACTTTCTGGTGTTGCCATTTTTGATGACTATTGATATTTATTAGTATATAAAAATAAAAATATAATATATACCCAGCAAACAATGAATCTGCGGCCGACTGCCGGGCTTTTAGTGTAAGTGTTGGCAGAATGCTGGACGGGCTATTACAGTACTGGCAAATCAATTTAACTGCACTGGCTAAACTCAGCAAATAAAGAAGTGGCGGTCCATCACCGGCTTTTTGTTGGATTTTCAGCACGTCGTCGGCACTAAAATGTTGGTTCGATGCCAATTTACCGTATGTCGACCGATAAGATAATTATTAGTCTTCGGCCGATGATAGATTCACCAGACATAAGCCAAAGACGTTATTTTTTATCAATTAATGTTTATTTTGCGTTAAACATACTTCTTTGATGCATCAGTTAACAGTGAATATAATTTTTGATATGAAGTATATACACAGAAGTATCAATTTATTAATTTTTAAATAAATCGGGTGTCAGCATTTAATTTATTTAGTGTTGGTGCCAATCTACAAATTTGTATGGTAGAACTGTAATATTTCTGACAGTTCACGTACGATCGTGTTCACGGTCAATAAATATCGTTTACCTACGATCACTATCACTACTGTAAATAGTAAAAAACACACTACCTGCGATCTATGTAAGTTGAACTTTATATATTGTAAACAAATCGCACGGTAAACAAAACGCACGGGACACGCAATTATAGGTGGCTTATAACGCTGACGCGGGGTTTAAAAAAACAAATGCGCCTACCAGTGTTGCCAACGAGTAGATTTTAAATACCCGCAGAATCACAAAGAAAATACCCTCATTATCCGTCAATTATATGAAATTACCCACCAAAATACCCACACTGGAAAAACAGATAGGCATTGCAATTGTTTTGGTTGTTTGTGGCTTGGTTTGGTGCTAACAATTGTACCGGTTTAATAGTGATGCTCGTACGAAGGAATGGGAAGATAATAAAACAGTTTAAATGCATACTTTAATGGATATGTTTTAAATTTCTAAATATAAAACGCTGGAAACTATTAAAAAAAATAACAAAACTTTAACAATAATAACAAAAATATAAGTATAATGAGTAATGACACAGCGCCAGCCAGTGACCTCTATACATAATAGCTGTTTTCTTTCGTGCTGAACGAACTAATTGCAATCACTAAATAGCCAATCAATTCGAGATATCTTTGAAATCCTTGAACTCTATTGGTTGCTTACTGATTGTGTTCACTTTGAGCACGAAAGAAAATAGCCAATAGAGTGAACTCGTACAATAGCGGAAAGGTTCTGTGTCTCCCTCGCACTTGTTAAACTATGTATTAGGCAACAGAGACAGAGAACCTGCGGATGTGAGCTTCACCCCCTTTGCGAGCACACTCCAGTATGTATAGAGCTCACTGGTGCCAGATCTCAAAATACCAGCATTTTACCCACATGAAGCCGTTACCCACCAAAATACCCACACATCACTAAAATACCCGGAATTCGGGTAAATACCCACCAATTGGTAACACTGGCGCCTACGTAATTTTCAAACGCTGTCAAAATTGACATAATATATGTTGAATAATATTGTTGACAAGTAAACTAAATCCAGATTTTACTAAATAAATAAGTAAATATAATCGTAGGTAAAGCATAGTACATAATACGAGTTGTAAAGCAATTACGCACTCATGGAAATACGCACTCGCCGCTACGCGGCATCGTGCGTAACTTTTCCATTCGTGCGTAATATGCTTCTTACAAAACTCATTACGTAATATACTATTATTGACCGTGGATTGTGTTTACGTCCATTGCTCCGTTTGTTACAGTGGTTTGTCTTTGTCGAGGTTTTGTTGGTTAGTAAATTATATAAAACTCTTATCTATAAAGGTTACTTTATGCAGCCGCAAATAAGAAATAAGGAATAACAATAAGAAATAACAGTAACAAATAATATGTAAGGAAAAGTAGGACATTTATGCAACACGTTTAAAAAATAAGAAATAAGCTTGTTGCACATGTATTTGGAAAACCCATTTGTTTAGGAGTTTGTGTACTAAATATTTTAAGACTATTAAAAGTGAAAGTTCAACCAGTGTTGTAATGGCAATTATTAAAAGGAAGAAAAAATCTTGGTTTTCCAAGGTTTTCATGGTGTTGCTTACTACAACAACGTATTGGTTTCAATCCCAAAAAAAGGCAACCCAGGCGATATGCTGTACGACCCATCAATCGTTTAAGGAGAGAAAAGGGAATGTTTGACAACTTGTTAAAGTCAATCAATGTTGGAACATAACGATCGTGACAGTTTTTTAAATATACTCGTATGACTCCTGAATTGTTTAAACACCTATTAAGATTAGTGAGGCCAGAATTACAGAAAGATAAAACAAAAAACCCTATATGTCCCGCTCATCGGTTGATTCTGACATTACAGTATGTATTAGCATGTACTGTTATGTATTACATATTAAGTATTTCTTCATTTTTAGTTACCTTGCTGAGGGTTGCTCAATGCAAGAAATTGCATGGGGGCACATGCTGGGACTTACAACAGTAAGCAATATTATTCGTGAAACGACAAAGGTGTTGTGGGATAAACTTTCACCTATTTATGTGGCCAACCCAAGTATGGAAGACCGGAAATCAATCGAACAAGGTTTCTATAAACGATGGAATTTGCCGCATTGCATAGGGGCTGTTGATGGGAAACATATTGCAATTCAGGCTCCCAAAAATTCTGGTTCAGAATTCTTTAACTACAAAAAGCATCACAGCATTGTTTTAATGGCAAGCTGGGATGCTTTTTACAGATTCACCTTAGTGGATGTTGGTAATGCTATTAATAAATCATTTGAACTTGTTTTACTCAACTATTTTCAATTGTAGGCAATGCTGGAAGTAACCACGATTCAGTGGTTTTTCAACAATCTGGATTTGGTCATGCTGTTATGAAAGATTTATTACCTGTACCACCACAAAAGTTATTGCCAAAATCCAGTCTGAATTTTCCCCATTTTTTTGCTGCCGATGCAGCCTTCCCCTTAAAGAGAACATACTGCGCCCATACCCTGGAAAAAATCTATCTGAAGAAAATAAAATTTACAATTATCGGCTATCAAGAGGTAGAAGGACTATTGAAAATGCATTTGGCATTTTGGCCCAACGATGGCGAATACTAAGAAAATCTATAATAACCTCTGATATAGAGACGTGTGAAAATATATCCTTAGCTACCATTGCTTTACACAATTTTATGCAGTGTAGTGAACAAGATTTGCCTTTAAAGGAAAAAAATTACTGCCCCACAGGTTTCGCGGACACTGTATTACAAGATGGAGCTGTGGTGCCAGGAAAATGGCGAGAAGATGAAAACGGGCTAAAGACCGTGACCTGTCTGGGAAGCAACAACTCAACAAAGAGAGCGCGTGACAATAGGGATATATATTGCCAGTATATAAATTCCCCTGGTGGAAGTGTTCACTGGCAAGCTGAGGTAATCTGGAGAGGAGCACTGCCAGACGATTTTTGAAATTTTGTGAAAATTAAGTTAATTTTAATCAAGTATAGAACTAATTAGGATCTAATTATGACCAGAAAAACATTCGCTTCCTATAAATGCAAAGCCACCTGTGGTACCAAAATATGCGGAAAAAATTAAAAAAAAAAAATCATAGGCATTTTTTTCGGAAATTGTTATTAATGAAAATTGTTCAGAATTGTCCAAAAACCTTAAGTCTAAAATTTCTTCAAAATAAAAAAATTAAATTTTAAAAAATATTAAAAAAAAAAACTACTACTAATTGCTTGACAACTACCTGGCAGCTTGGGTTTAATTTCAAACAAAATTGTCATAGTACAGTTTTCTAAACAAAAAAACCCATTAAAATGATATTTCAGGGTTCATAACAATTTTTCAAACTTAAATTCCCTGACTTTTCCAGGACTATTGGAAGGTTTTTTCCAGGTCTAATAATTGATGAGCGGGGTAGGGACATAAAATAATTGGAACGAAGTACAAAACTCAAAATTTCTTTTGATGGGCGGGTGGCTGAAAAATTATTTTCAAATTCCCTGACTTTTTATGAAAATTACTAAAATTCACTGACTTTTCATAAAATTTTCCAAATTCCCTGACTTTTCCAGGTTTTCCAGATCACTGGTCACTAGGAACCCTGTATTTGTCTTGGACATTATTTTAATCAAAATTTCAATATTTTTTTATTTTGATTATATTTTGTACTTAAAAGTTTGTGGACAATTCTGAACAAGTTTCATTAACATTTTCCGATAAACAAAATGCCTAATACGATTTTTCGATCTTTTTCCACTATTTTGGTACCAAAGGTGGCTTCGCATTTGTAAGAGGCGAATGTTTTTTTGGTCATAATTAGATCTTAACTTGTACTATACTTGAAAAAAAATTTATTCAAATTGCACAATAAATAAAGATTTTACAGAGTGACTCCAAAACAAATGGCTCATACTGTATATGAAATTAAATAAAAATTTAAACAAGTATTTCTATTTTTTTATTATATTTACAGTTTTACACCGTTTTTTACTCGTTTTCTAAATTATGTTGGTCCATGGTTTCCTCCATGACTCGTCTCAGTTTCTTTTTTG
Source organism: Rutpela maculata (assembly GCA_936432065.2). Taxonomy (NCBI): domain Eukaryota; kingdom Metazoa; phylum Arthropoda; class Insecta; order Coleoptera; family Cerambycidae; genus Rutpela; species Rutpela maculata. The sequence continues at coordinate 123,542,679 of OW386292.2, read as the reverse complement.
TTTCTGCTTTCAGTTTTGGGTTAAATGTGGACAATTCCTGTCCAATTAATTTCCCCAATAATGTGTCAACATTTTCCGTGCTCGATGCCTCTTCTAGTTCAGACTGTTTGCTCATGTAACTATCAAAATTTTGCCAAACTTCTTTTATTTTGTTCGCTACCTCGTCTTGCTGTTTCCTTTTTCTGTAAGGTGGTGTATCGGTGCGAAGAGCTCCAATTTTGGACGTCTGAGGGGCTTGTGCTTGCTGCAATAATAAAATAAATTCAGTTACTATACATTAATATGAAAACTACTTATTTTTAGATTATTGTTCTGTGATTTTTTAGAGGAGGAGATGGGATCTGAAGATATAATACGCATTAATAACAAAAAGCAGTTGAGCCACGGATCGTTTGTTCTGGTGGCTTTCATGGGAGGAAAAAGGCTAACTCAAAAATTTAATTATGTCTGTATTGTGCAGGAAACAGTTTCAGATGAAATATGCGCGATGGCACTGAATAGCATTGACACAGCGAAAAAGACATTTATAGCTAATGAAAATGACGTATCTTATGTAAGATTTGATCAAGTTATTGGCTTATTAAACCCTCCTAAAATGGTATCAACAGGGGAGAGAATAAGATATGTTTTCGAGAAGCCAGTGAACGATGTTAATATAAAATAAAGTTCTTTGTATTTGTTTATATAAAAAAAATAAATTAACAGAAACACTCCGAGAGATTTTTTTTTCTTTTATTACAGATATACGTGTACAACATAAACAATTGTTCTTTGTTTGATTTCATAATCATTCAGTTATAATGGGGTATAGGTATCCTCTGTGTCAAGAATAGGTTCATCTCTAAAAACTGCCTGTCAGCTTTAGGTGCAGGTGTAGAGTTTCCATAAATAATTAACAAAACTGTTAAAACTATTTCTTTAAGCTTTCTTAAAGTGAAAAATCATTTACTAATAATGTGTTGTTTTATTAAAATTTACACATTAACTGTAAGTTGATAAAATATCGCGATATGTCGTTTTCAGAAAAAAATAGATCTTAACCTGTCGGCTACTGGTGCCTTTACCTTATGTAATTTTTAAATTTTGAAAATTGATAAAAAATATGAGATGGAGATAGATGTAAATTAGAAAGAATTTGTTAATAATTCGATGTACGATTTATATTATGATTGCATGTCTTTGGTAAACCTCATTCTGGGCTGACACTGTCAAAGATAACAAAAGAAATCATCAGCACAGCAATTTCTAGATTTCCTGTATCCTGGATAAATATTGCTATAAAATTTGTTCTACAGGGTCAATTTTATAGATGATGATTCTATTGTAACTTTGACAGTAACTATCCGGATAGATTTGGAATAACAACTAAAGCAGTTTGACAGATTTAGAATTAAAAAATAAATTAAAAATACATATATTTATTATCAATTATTTAAGTATTATTAGGTATGGATGTATTGAAAGTAAACATTGTTAGTCATAAAGTTTAATAACAGAGTATTACTTACCGAGCCCATAGAATCACTGTTTCGCAATATAGGTGTTGTGCGAATGGCCATACAGCCACAGCCATATATTGCGAATATAGATAGATAGACAGATTTAGAGCTTTGTTTTATTTGCAGCTTTAGTGACTAAAGCTTTTACAAAGCTAGAAATAATGTCCACAGACATCAAATATCTGATGGAAACAGTTCGACGTTCCTCTTTGGTGGAAGAAGTTGATGATCCGTACATTGAGAAATTTCCATTTTCTACAGAAACTGAACTAACCGAATTTGATCTTAAACTGAAAGATGATGTCTTCTTCCAAAGTATTGTAAGTAATTTTTAACTTCTTGGTAGTAATATTATTTTTTTAAAGTAATGATGGTTTAACAAAACAGTTCATATCAAATTTTGCTAATTTATTTGTGTAATAAATTTTATATTACATATTTCACAAGCTAATTTTATGTATACAATTATAGTGTAATGCGCTACAAGTTGTGGGAGGAAGCGATGTAAACGATGCCACCAGAAGACTTCTGTCAAAACTTGTTTCTCATTCTTTATCATTGACTTTTAACTGGTCAGGGCGAGGAAAAAACTGTTTTAAAAACCTGAAGTATATACTGAAGCTAATATTAGGTACAATATTAACAAATATTTAAAATAGTTGTTATATATGTGGTTTTATTTTTTAGCTTGTTTAAGGAAGGGGCCCTTAACGAGGAATGCAACAGAGAAAGACATAGAGGCGATAACCAAGGTATGGTTAAGAACTGCCCCTGATAGGCATGGGGGTAGAGGGAGAAGAAGGCAGGTAGTGAACGAAGAAGAAATTTAAAGTCAAAGTTGGATATAGAAGTTACAAGAACAGAATAAATTTGAAATAAAATATGTTCTATATGGTTTATGTTAAGTATTTATTTTTTTATATATAACAAAGTGTTAAGTATTTATTTTTTTTTATATGTAACAGAGTGATAAATTATTTTATAATCAAGTTCTAATAAAATATATTTTTTAGTTAAAAAAAAAAGTTCATTGAACAAAGAGTGCCAGCCGTAAATGACCAAATTGGCTCATATTAAATCTAAGGTCTGACCAATAACACAATAGCCATTTACATTCCTGAATACCCATGACTACTGATATACAGGGTGATTTATAAGCTCGATGAAAAAACTTGGGCAGATCAAAGCTTATTCAATTTAAGAAAAAAATATATGAACATGGTTCCAGAAATGCTTCCCTGGAGAGTTATGGCTCTACGAAGTAAAAGAGAAATAAAATTTTTTGTTGCATATTTTTAAAATGGCTAGAAAATTTAAAAGGTTGTTAAACCGCTACTAAGAAAAACAAAAGAGACTAAAAACACTTTCTTTTTAAATTTCCTATCATGTAAGTCGAGCTATTTTAAAAGTATGCAAAAAAAACTTTTATTTCTCTTTAACTTTATACGACCAGAACTCTGCAGGGAAGCATTTCCAGAACCCTGTTCATGTAACATTTTTTTCTTAAAATCGCATCAGCTTTGATCTGCCCAAGTTTTCTCATCGAGTATGTAAATCGCCCTGTATATCAGTGGTCATGGGTATTCTGGAATGTAAATGGCTATCGTGCTGTTGGCCAGAACTTGAATTTAATACTGGGCCCTCAAAAATAAGTTAGGTTAATTTTGGTGGCCCAAGGTATGTAGGCCAATAAGTGATTGCCCATTACTGGACCATTGAATGTAGGTAAGGCTAAGTAACTTGTGGCCACAAGTATGTCGGCCGATAAATGATGGATCTTCATCAAGCCGTCACATGAAATGATGGCAAACTATGACTGGATCTACTGGTGGCCAGAGTGTCCTATAGGTACCGTGCCAATGCCAGTAGCCGCCAATTTGCCATACCGGCTAGTGCTGGCTGCTAGGTACCGTATTGGTGAAGAACCGACCAAAATTGTTTGTTGGGTGCATATCGAGCAGAGGTGGGTGGTGAAATTTAGAGTATGTCTTATCTCAGTCTTTTCTCCTTAAGACAATGGAGAAAATATTAGATCAACAGATTAGAAGCAAAATCATTACAGTGAAACCGCTTCACTCGAAATTTGCCTATCAACTTGGCAAATCAACAATAAATGCTCTACATGGCCTGGTTAAAGGCATCGAAAAGACATTTACTGCCAAGGAACTGGCTCTGTGTGCTTTCATAGATATAGAGGGTGCTTTTGTATGAATTTATGAATCCATACAAAGAGCCGCGGAAAAAATCCCCAACAATCAAATGGATACAATCCATGCTAAGAAGCAGAATAATTACCACAGATATGGGGGGTGAGTCGGCCACCGTGACTGCAGTTAGGGGTTGTCCACAAGGTGGAGTCTTATCGCCCTTGCTGTGGTCAATGGTGGTCGACGATCTCCTCCATAAGCTGAGCAATTATGGCTTCAACGTTCAGGGCTACGCTGATGACCTGGTCGTTACTGTCAGGGGCAGGCATGAGGTTATGATCTCAAACCACATGCAAATTGCCCTAAACATAATATCCAAATGGTGCTCGTCAGAGGATCTTAGTGTCAATCCGAGCAAAACAGTTATTGTTCCATTCACCAAAAGGAGAAAACTCAACTTGAGAGCTCCTATGTTGAATGGAACAGTACTGACCTTTTCCAGTGAGGTCAAGTATCTAGGAGTAATTCTGGACCAAAAACTCACCTGGAACTCACATTTAGAAAGGACACTTACCAAGGCAACAACGGCCATTTGGACGTGCCGTAGGCTGTTTGGTAAGACTTGGGGTCTAAAGCCGAAAATGATACATTGGTCATACCTATCGGTTGTGAGACCTATGGTTACCTACGCATCATGCATATGGTGGCCAAAAACAGAAGAAAAAGTAGCACAAGGAAAGTTGCAGAAATTGCAACGCCTTGCCTGTCTAGGGACTACAGGAGCAATGCGCTTGTGTCCCACAGCAGCTATGGAGGCAATGCTGGACTTACTTCCTCTGCATTTGCATGTGAGGAAGGAGGCAGCACTTAGTGCCTTAAGGCTGCATCAGGCACTTAAATTCAGACCAGGCGACCTGGTTGGTCACTTAAGGATTCTGGAGTAATTCCAATTCGAATCCATGACCAAACCCACTGACTCAATGCCAATCAAATATGACTTTGACTGCCCGTTTGATGTGCTGATTGAAAGCCGTCAGGCGGGCAGGGCCGGAGCATTGCGGTTGGAAAAAGAGTCACACATCTGGTACACAGACGGATCCAAGATGGATGAAGGGGTTGGTGTGGGCGTAGCAGGGCCTAAATGCAGGCTATCTAAAGCCCTTGGTAACACCCCAACCATCTTCCAAGCAGAAATTTATGCTATAGATCTATGCGCCCAGGAATGCCTAAATAGAGGCACTCGAAGGGCAAAGATCTATATACTTTCAGATAGTCAGGCAGCATTAAAGGCTCTCAGGTCATATAAATTTGAGTCAAAAATTGCCTGGGAATGCAGACAATCCCTGAAGCAACTGGCAAAAAACAACAAGATTACCTTGATGTGGGTGCCAGGGCATGAGGGGATAGAAGGCAATGAATTAGCTGATAGCCTCGCAAGAAAAGGGGCTGAAGCCCCGTTTTTTGGACCTGAACCGTTCTGTGGCCTATCCAGGGGACACATAACGGAGGAGGTCCTAAAATGGGAAAAGGAACAAAAAGAGTCCTACTGGAGGAACACTCCAGGACAAAGACAAGCAAAAAGGTTTATAACCTATTCTACAAAGAATGCCACAAGGCTTCTCGAACTGGAAAAGTCCGATTTAAGGCTGATCACAGGCCTTCAAACTGGCCATTGCCCCTTGAGATACCATCTCAAGAACATGGGCATGGCAGAAGATGACAAATGCAGATACTGTGAAGCTGCAACCGAAACTGCGGAACATATACTTTGTGAATGCAAGGTGTTAATCCGCATTAGGCTAAAGTACCTAGAACAGGCGGAATTAACGCCTGAAGACATAGGGAAATTAGCCCCCAGGAAAATCGCAAGCTTTGCAAAAAGTCTTGGAATCCTGGGTAACAACTAGATGCAGGGTAATTCACAAAAGATCTTTTAGGTCGAGGTGAAGAAAGGCCAACCCAGGGCCAAGCGACCCCCTTAAACAATCTACAATCTACAATCTCAGTGTGAGAACATGGCGCCCCATCAAAACTTTTAAGACATTATATCAAGATAAAATGAAGAAAATTTACAAAAAGAATCTTGCAAGAAAAATGTAAAAAAGTAACTTGGACATTCTTCAGTTTTTGCAAATTTCAGTTACGGATTTTTTCCAATTCATTGTTTTTATTTAGTCTTGATAGTGATGCCTTAAAGTTTTCTTGGGACCTATGTTCCAATACTGGAATAAGGCATACCCTAAATTTCATCAACCACCACTGTAGTACGAGAAGAGGACATTCTAAAAATACTTTTTTTGCAGTTTATACAGTGTGTTCCACTTCGTACTAAGCCACCCCTGTAACTTGGCTACTTGTATTTAGATTTGTATATATTTTTTCTAGCACATAATGAACTACCTTTGGAAGGTAGAACTGTTACTCAATCTCTATTTCAAAGCCAACTGTGGTGATGTTTTTAAAATGGTAATTTTGCAAAAGTAACATTAGCGATTGAGATAGAGGAAAAATGTATTTGGAAAAGTCGTTCAGAAAAATTAAGTAAATTCAAATATGAATTTTCATTTAAAAATATTGATTTTTTTTTTTTTGAAAAATATTGCAAGTCAGAAAAATTTTTTCTTTTAATTAAATAAATTATCAACATTATGTAAAATGGTTTATTAAATTAAAAATGTCCAACTATTTTATAGAATTCATAGCAATCTGGATGCTCTAAACTAACCCAAACCTCGAATTATTCTCAATATTATTAAATGAAAATTCATATTTGAACATACTTAATTTTTCTGAACGACTTTTCCAAATACATTTTTCCTCTATCTCAATCGCTAATGTTACTTTTGCAAAATTCCCATTTATAAACATCACAGTTGGCTTTGAATTAGAGATTGAGTAACAGTTCTACCTTCCAAAGGTAGTTCATTATGGGTATTACGTGCTATAAAAAATATATACAAATCCAAATACAAATAGCCAAGTTATAGGAGTGGCTTAGTACGAAGTGGGACACACTGTAGAATGTACCTACCTGTAACATTTTTAAAATGTTTAAAAATATACAACAATGTTTACAAATATTCTTAGGGCGTCCATTAAACAGACTTAAAACATTTTTAATATATTGAAGAATATACAACATTCTTATATGTTTCCAAGACATCCATAAAATATACAAGAAAAACATTATATGAACGTTTTCAAAACATCCGAAGGGTGACAAACAAATGTTCTTAAAACATCCATCGCTACTACCTAATTTAGTAGATTCTACAAATATTGAATATCCACAATAAAATATTTTATGTATGTACATAAAATGTGTTTGTGCTACATGGGAACAGGGACATGATTGTGATACACTAGCAGTTAGGGATTTTTGCATAATCGTAATGAATAAATCACAACAATATTTATTAAAAAAATTTGGAAATGATGTAATTTGCATTGATTCCACACACGGTTTGAATAAATATGATTTCGAATGTACTACATTAATGGTACTGGATGAGTATAGGGAAGGATTTCCATGTGCATCTATGTTTACCAACAGGAAGGGCACTGAAGTTATCAATTTATTTTTTACTAAAGTTCGAGAAAAAGTTGGGGAAATTGTAACAAAAACATTTATGTCAGACATAACTTCTGTTTTCTTTAATGCCTGAAAAAAGAGAGCAAGTTTATAAGATAATAAAATATTTGCAGAATTTTGAAAATGAAAATAAATTCGAGGAAGAATTAAGTAGAGCTGTAAATTTTTCTTGGGTGATCCACAAACCCAAATGTTTGGAAGTTACTTTGATGCAAATTATTCGCAAAATTTTAAACTGTGGGCATGGTGTTACAGAAGAGAATGCAACATGAACACCAACATGCATCTAGAAGCGGCTCACAAAACTATTAAATATTCCTACTTAAACGGGACTAAAGTTCAAAGATTAGACAAAGGTTTAAATGCAATAATAAAATATGTAAGGGATAAAACTGTTCTACGATTAATAAAAATTAAAAAAGGAAAATCTATCTTAAAGAAAAAAAGGAAAAGAAGGGAACCTATACGCATCGATGAAGATCATCAGGAAAATATGGACATCTTAAGAAGAAATAATTCAAGTGAAGAAATTGAACTACTTAAAACCGAATGTTCAAAAATTGCTAACAGAATATTGTGCAAGTCGCAAAAAATTAATGATAGTAACTTTCCGTCACAATGTCAACAATTAAAAAAAAACTGATTTACTGTTAAACATTGATGATGAACAACTTCAATATTATGATTCGCAACTGAATACTTCTTCATGTAAAGTTGCTCCAAATGAAAAAATAGAAAAACAAACTTTTTTTCCACTATAAAGAAAAAGCAAAAAAAAAAAACAAAAAACCTACAAAGGAAGAAACCTTGATTATAAAAGATCCTCATAAAGAATTATTTCTTTCACGGCATGCCTGTCACGACCATGACTATATTTAGTAATTAGTTAGTTTGTTCTGTATACCTAAAATAGTATATAATATTATTCCCTGTTATATTGATTTATTTAAAATAAAAGTTGTCGTTTTATGAGATTTACATATTCCATTTTTTACAACGCTTGTATTAAAACGAGAGAGATGTGCACGTATAATAGTGATTGTCCTGAGTAGGGGAAAGGGGGGATACTAGATCAGTGGGGATACTCGATCAAATCAACATTATTCAGTTGAAACGACAAATGTTTCAGAATCGACCATTTTTGGGTAAAATTTACACAATTTGGCAACATGTAACCACACCCTAGTTTGAGTTCATTTCAGTGTTTGGTACCTGACTGTGTTTATATTTACATTACGGTAAAAAAAGTAAGTATTACTAGAATTATTATGTGTTTAACATTGACTTTAACATTTCATATTTGTCCAGATTTATTAATAGCAGGGAACTTAGTTTACATTTATGAGCTTTGGTACAAAATATCAACTTATTACAAGTTGAGGTTAAGTGTATATTTACATTCTTTTATCTAACCGTTCACGGGGGATACTTGATCAGCACATACAGTGGGATATTTGAGCACGTAATCAAGTATCCCTTACTTCAGGTTTTAGGTACATTTCGTTAAAAATAAGCTCCCACAACCATATTTTGAAATTAAATCTAATGCCGCTTTTACACTGTTGTGTTCACTTGAGATGACAATAAGAAACAAACATATCTGAAACACGAAATCTGCCTGTCCCTCGCGGCTACTGCCGAAAGTATCTTTTTGTTCTGAATATATATGTTTTTTGCAGATGCCGCGATTTTATAAAAGAAAGGAAGGTGCAAAATCACGCAACAAATAAATGAAGAAACAATGAAGCATGCTGTTTTAGAGGCTTTACAGAGTAAAAAAGGAATACTGACGATTGCGAAAAAATATGGAGTGAATAGAATGACTCTTAAACGTTATATAAAGAAGTACAAAGAAAATCCGAATGCAAAGATGACTTCAGATTATAAAAAAAGACTTATATTTTCCAAAGAAATGGAACTAGAATTAGCAGAATATTTGAAGACTTGTGCCAAGATGAATCATGGCCTAACTTATAGAAAAATAAGAGAATTAGCGTATGAATTAGCTATCAAAAATAATATTAAACGACCACAAACATGGGACAACAGTAGAATGGCTGGCTTAGATTGGCTGAAAGCGTACATGAAGCGCAATAATTCACTTTCTCTATGAACACCAGAGGCCACGAGTCTTAGTAGGGCGACAAGCTTCAATAAAAAAAAACGTCGGAGAATTTTTTACCAATTTAAAAACTGTTCTAGAAAGAGAAAACTTCACTGAACACGATTTATGGAATATCGATGAAACAGGTTATACAACTGTACAAAAACCTTAAAAAATCGTTGCTGCTAAGGGTCAAAAGCATTTCGGGCAGGTTACGTCTGCCGAGAGAGGACAGCTAGTTACAATTTGCTATTCAATTAGTGCTTCTGGTAGAGCTGTCCCGCCATTTATGATATATCCCCGAGTGAACTTTAAACCCATTATGCTTACAGGCGCACCTGAAGGTTCTGCTGGCGCTGCGAATCCCTCTGGATAGATGGTAACATCAACTTTTTATTTATTTATGCAGCATTTTGCTGCTTCTGTAAAATGTTCTAAAGAGCGAAAAGTCCTAGTTCTTATGGATAACCATGAGAGCCACATTTCCATTGAGACGTTGGATTTTGCAAAGGAACATAAGTTATCTTAACAATCCCACCTCATTGCAGCCACAAAATACAACCTCTTGATGTGGCTGTGTTTGTGTCATTTAAAAATGCTTGCGATAGAGCTGCCAATGACTGGATGTCAAAGTACCCTAGATCAGTCATTACCATCTATGATGTTGTTCAGATAGTCGGAAAAGCTTTTCCTTTGGCAATGAGTGCCTCTAACATTATAAACGGTTTTAAAAAAACAGGTATCTATCCATATAACTCTTCAATTTTTAATGAAGATGACTTCTTGCCCTCATTTGTCACTGATCGAGAAGAACCACAAGAGTTGTCCATGGCAGAGAATAATCCCAAAACACCTGAAAAGGACTCACAGCAAGTCGAACATACCTCATTAGAAGTTGCAGGGCCTAGTAAAACATCTACACCTACAGTTCCAACAGAAACGTCTTTTCCATTTAGTCCTGATTCAGTCTTGCCATTTCCTAAAGCATGTGTAAAGAAAAATACAAAAAAAGGAAAAAAGAAAATGAAGTCTGCAGTTCTAACTGATATGCCAGTGAAGATAATGATTGAAAATGAAATAAAGCTAAGAGAAGAGAAAAAGCAAAAGAAAGCAGAAAATGCGAATAAAAGACTTCTTGCCAAACTTACCAAAAAAGAATCTGTGAAAAAGAAAATTCTTGTGTCGTTTTCATCTGAAAGTGAAGAAGAGTGCCCATTTGATGAAACAGATGATTCCTTGGAAGATGATGAAGAGTTTGAAGAGCTGTTACCCGTAAATACATTCCTTTTAAAAAAGGAAAATTTGCCACTGTGACTTTTAAAGGCGGAAAATGAAATACCATGGCATTTCTGTGTTATAAATGATGTAGACGATGAGGAAGGAGAATGCAGGTTAATGTCTCTCAAATTTGTGGATAATACGCGAAAGTTATTTTCATTGAACGAAAATGATACCTGTGACGTAAACTTTAATGAAATGATTGGCATAACATCCGACCCGAGTATTATCATGAAAGGGGAACGATTATATTACCAGTTTATGAAACCTCTACATATATTTGAGAAACGCTAGTAGACATCTCTTTTGGTATTTATTTAAAGAATACCTGTGTATTTTATGTTTTTTAAATGTGGTTTACTTTTGTTTTATTATTTGATATAATTACAGTTCTTTTATTATTTATTAGTGTTTGTTTTATTTTTTAATATTTATTTAAACTCATTGATCAAGTATCCCACCTAGTGGGGATACTTGAGCAAATTACATTGAGGCCAAAAATCTTCAATAAAATTTGTTTAAAGCCTTTAAAGATTGTTTTAAATCTAAATAGTTAAATACATAACTATCAAGTTTCCAATGTATCTGATTTAGTTCCAATCATACAAACCGTTTTTCTAATTTTTTTAATTAAACAAAACTGTGATCAAGTATCCCCCCTTTCCCATATACTTGACAACTATTTGGTTCACAAAACATGTAAAAAAATATATATTCACTAATAAGCATTCTATATAAGCCATAAACTAATAACTTATATTTAGGAATGCCCGATGAAAACACAATCACTTAATTCTCATGTAGTGTTGTAAAATATATAACTAATATATTTGTAATATTATAAAAGCAATATTACAAAAACATGAAAGGTTGATATCAGGAATAAAAAATTAAATCAATATGCTATTACTAAATTAAATTGCATATTTGTTTAAATTCTAACCATAATATGAATTGAAAACGCACTATAAATGCGTCCAACTACTTACAACAATCTGCCACAAAAAATATTTAATTGAACCTATCATTTTTACACTGAAGAATTGTAACAGTTTGTTGTCAGATAGCTGGTTTGGAGATTAATCAGGGTCCAGATTAGTTAATAAGACAGCCTAATAAAAATATAAACAATTTATTTTCTTCTTCAAACAGGTTATGTGGCAGTGTTACATAACATACAGGTTATACAGGTTCTTATCTTTTACGGTTCTTAGGATAACATTTTCTATTATCAGAGAGAGAGAGAGAGAGAGTGTAACGATGCGATGCGACGTTAGTTGCTGCTACTGGAGTGACATCGGGCGTCGGGCGAATATCGTCGACTCAAGAAGTTTACCAGCTCAACACGCTGTAGGAGGTCTCCGCTCTGGTTTTGGCGGCGAAACGGAGTCGGGGAATGGACCTAGAGCTCAACACGCTGTAGGATACCCAGGGTCAGCGATGCACAAAGCTGTAATATGTCCAGCTCAGCACGCTGTAGACAGATTGACAGAATTGCTCACACTCTGAATTAGTTGATTTGTGATCGGCTTTTATATCCGAGAATCCTCGCTTACTGGTGACGTAGAACTGTGTATAGTTTAGTGCCGTGTGCAAATCCGTGCCTCTAGACGGGAGCTGGGTAGATTTGCGGGCCGTGTGCACATTGGTGTCGTGTGTAAATCCGTAAACTTTAGTAATGGAACATGAATTTATGAATGCTTCATTACAGAATTTAGCATAAGTTCGAAAATGTTTCTATAGTAAATTGCACCATTAGGTAAGTAATATAAATATTGAAAAACATTACTTTACATTCGAAATTTTAGACATTCTTATTAATTACTAGTTTTGAGAAAATTGAGGTTATGTTCATAATATTCGACTTCGTACCGTACCCAATGTTGAGTCATGCGCAGTCATGCAGTAGTTTCGATAGGAGGTCCTAATTAGACGAGGCGCTGCAGGAGGAATGGTGCCAACAATGCGCGCGTAGCAGTCATTTCAAGAACTACAAAATTTATATGTCAAGCGTCAGAATTTCTTTGTTTTTGATTTTTGTGTATGACAGACTATAAAAATATATTATACTCTCAAGTGTATGAATATAAACAGAAAACGTTTATTTCTTATCTATTGGAAATAATAAAATAATCTACGCCTGCAAATAATTTTATATTAGCTATGGAAATCTGTTTTCCAGAAAATCAGAATTGTACCGTCATTTAAGACATATTCATAAGAGTGAACCAACCTTGAAAGGAAATTTAAAGTGTAGTGACTAATAGTTTTAATAGGAATTATATGAATTTAAGAGAACATTAAATCAGTGCACATAATTATGAAATTTTCAAAGAAATTAAAAAATTTAAAACAGAAGGAGGTATGTACATTGTTAGCTTACTTCGAAAACATTGCATAAAGTGTAGTGTAGCATGGTACTGTAGTGCAGTATCTATTTATAATAAGAAAATAATGAACTCATGCTAACAATTCTACTCTGCTTTATTTATATCGAGTGTAAAAGCATGTTTATTTTTGTACGGTTTACAAATATTGTGAACAGCTTATTATTAAACAGAGGGCAATGTTTTGAAACTAATAATCTTAAATTCTGTTTATAAATGAAAAATGTTACAAGAGTTCTTTAGTTGGAAAGAAGCCAAGGAAAAAGATATGAAATGTTCATATGTTAAAAACACTGGAATGAAATGTATTACGTGTGTCACAGATGTTCTCATAATTTGACAGAGACAAGTTCTATTGTTAAAGATAAGAAAAAGATGCCGAAGAGTCAGGGTTCTTCAAAATTGGCGCATTCATGTCCGTCAACTTAGGAATTTTCAAAAAAAGATGGAAAATATGTGGCAATTTTGTATACACCACATATTGGTCATGTCTGTTCATTAAGATACATAAATCTGACAAAAACTGAAAAAACATTCATAGCAGGTTTGTATAATTATTTGTTTAAATAATTTTTTTTATTGCTTAAAAAAACGTTTAGGAAAAATTGCGGAAGGTGTTTCATTTCAAAAAATTTTAGATGATATTCGAGACAGTGTAAAGTCTGGAATATCGCTTGAGAGGATTCACCTTTTAGACAGGCATGACTTGCGTAATATTAAGGAAGAATTTTCTTTAGACATGCATGTACAATTGCATAAAAATGATGCGGTAAGTGTTCACTTATGGACTGAATCTATGAAGAAATTGGGTACTGAATCTCCTGTACTATTTTATAAACCACAAGATCCATTGAAAATATTTAAGGAGGATGATTTCATTTTGATTATCATGACCAGCTTTCAACGTTCACGATTAGTTGAGTTTGGTACAGATAAAATCTGTATCGATTCTACACATGGAACTAATAATTATGACTTCCTGCTAACTTCCATAGTAGTAGTTGATAATTTTGGTGTTGGTATCCCTGTGGCTTTCCTATTGTCGAACAGAACCGGTACTGTGCCATTGACACATTTTTTAAAAATAATCGCTGATAATGTTGGCTGTATAAAAACAAAAGTTTTTGTCGGATGATGCACCTGAATTTTGTAATTCTTGGGTAAACATAATGGGCAAACCTGATCATCAGTTACTATGTGCATGGCATGTTGACAAAATTGGCGCAAAAACCTTCAAAAGATTCATGGAAGTCGGGAAGTAAAAGCAAAAATTTACAAAAACTTGTATATGTTGGTACACACAGAGCTGTGTACTTCAGTACAAAAATGTACTGCAAATATGTACTGCAGTAGTTTAAGTACTTTAAGTACTTTACTTTAAGTACTTTTAATATTTCTGTACTGGTATTGTAAATTTCCAGTACATGTTTGTAATGTACTTGTACTGGGTACTTATTTTCTACAATTTTTGATGAAGTATTACTTGTTACTTAAAAAAGTACTGCAAAATCATAATCTACTTCAAGTACTTCACTTAAATACTCCCAGTATTGGAAAGTACTCCCAGTATTACAAAGTATAGTTGAAGTAATCTTAATAGTGAGCCGTTATGGGGGGCGAGAGGAATGAAACAGGCGGCAACTAGATCTCCCATCTTTACTGCACTTTCAGACTAAGTGAGAGAGAAGATACGGGCCATTCGATGACGTAGCCTGTGGGAGTATATATTATGAATGTGTTGTTTAATCCAGGACCGCAGTTAGACACCGCGGTCGAGCTTAAACTGTCGGGAGAGGATATAATTCAATAATTACATTATATTTCTTTATTCGGTAGTTTTTTTAAAACAATTTTAGTAAGTTTTGTTACCAATTCATAGCAGTGCTTTGGGGGATACCTATTGTAAGTGTAATATAATAAAAGTAAACGAGTGAACAATATAGTTAAATCCGGTTCTGCGTTCTGCCTCTCAACGTCTCTCACAAATGCGATTGCTTCAACTATACTAGTGGCGGCTGGTGAAATTTCAATTTTTTTTTCTCGTCTGTGGCGCATGGGACCCATGCGAAATATGGGAAATAACATCTAGAGAAGCACTTCTCTAATGGCCCCTAAAAAATTTTGAAAAAGCAGTTTGCGAAAAAATGTTTGAAAATTCGGTAGCCTCCCCTGGGTCTAGGGACTACCGTTGATTTTTTTCTTTTTTTTGTCATATGCATTTGACTTTTCATAAAAATACAACAATACGTTGTGGAGTTTATGAAAATATTTTCATTACTAACTGAGATACAACGAATTGAAATATTGTAATTTGTTACATTGTGGAGGTTGGAATTATTTTCTCCATAATATAATAACACTTGAATAAACGTTTTCTTATTAAGTCTGCCTAATGCTCAATGCTCGGATGGGACAGAATTGTAGAGGTCATCAGCTCTTAGACACATTATATGTTATACTTTTAAGCAATTGCCTTAAGCTTTTATATATTTTTTTCTTATTTCTTTTTTTGTAAATTTATATACTATAAATAAAATGAATAAAAATATATCTTTTGTGTACCTACTGTAACATTCATACATCATATGCCGTATACGATATTACATTAATAGTTATTACCATTACCAATCAATAATAATAAAAATGGACTCCAAACATGAATTTTTTTTAATGAAAATTACACTTCCAAAAACGTCACCTCTATTATTGATATTAATATGTTACTGTTATACTACTGACTATTGTTGGCAATTCTAGTATACTAAAATTAATGTAATATTTATCCGATTTAGTACTGCTTTAAAAAAGTTTTACAAGTATACTGCAAGTAATGGGTTGGGTTGTCTACTATATGTGGTGTGTTTATAAAAAAAAAAAATTAAAAGACTGTAAATCGTTGAGGTTACTGTTTTAAAAGTACTTGCAGTACTTGAACGTACTGCAAGTATTTATGAAATACTCTAAGTATTTAAAATATTGAAAATACTTGAAGAGTACTTTACTTAATACTGCTACTGCAAATGTTTTATTTTAAGTATATTACTGGATATTTCAAGTACTTCTGTGGAGTACTGGTACTTAATACTGCAAGTAAAACAAAAATTGTTTGATACTGCTTACTGGTTACTGCCAGTACTTCCATTGAGTACTGGTCACAGCTCTGGGTACACAGAACATAGAGAAATTCGAAGTAACATTGAAATTTAGTGTAAACTAGACTTTTCTCAGTTTCGATTTATACACAAACTTAAAGTAAGGAATTAACGTTTGAAAATAAAAAAGCTGCTGCCAATTTAATTTCGATACCAAAGCTTCTTCACCACGTTGCAACAATTGACTGGTGTTCCTATTATCATTAAAATTCATCCCTTAAAGTGAGAAAGGTATGTAATCATTTCTGAACGAATCATGACGAAAACCAAAATTTAAGCAAAATAAAATTTCTGTCTGTGTGAACGATGGCTGTCGCAGTTTTTGAGATAAAGCATTCAAATTTGACACTCACGTTCTAGAGGTCAGAGAAAAGCTTGAGTTCGTTGATGAGCAAAATCGGCCTACTGGATCGGGGTGCAATCCACTCCAACTTTTTTATTTGGTGCTTTCCAAAAAAAATATTCGAAGAAATAATAACATAGTAAAATTGTTTTTTATTTTCAGAGCAAGAACGTTAGTTGTGGTGGAGAAGATCCTTAGAAAAGTTGGACGTATTGCATATAGGTTACACACTGTGTCAAGATCATTTTGAGCTGAAATTGTTTACAAATAAACACTGTGATCGTTCGAATTCCAATGCGGTGCCGACTTTATTTCCAGCACTTGAGGGATCTTTTAGCGGATCTTCTCATTTTGACCACACATTACACCCCTATATATGAGGCATCAAGTTTGGAGCATGGAGAAAAACGATCTATACCCAAGATAAATATTTTACAAGACGTAATTGTGTTTCTAGGTAAAATAGTATGCCGACAGAGGCTATAAATATTATTTAAATACCTCTATTTTTTATATCTCTACCAACCGTTAGATATTTGCGAAGAGTATAAATATCCAGACTTATTAACATTTTCTAAAACAGGAAACTTAACAAACCAAAACATAATTCAAACATTAACATAAGTATTAATAGAAAATGGATTGAATTGAAATTTTCTTGTTATTGTAGGTTCCACCTCAGAAAATTTAACTGTAAACACTTCTTTAGAAGATGAAAGTTGCCCTGACTTACGGAGTCCAACCTCATCTACTCAGACTTCAAGTGACCTATCATATGGAACTCCTCGAAAGACAAAATATAGGCAAACTATTAAAAGTTTGAGGAGTGAGAATACTTCATTAAAGAAACGAGTGCAACAACTAGAACATGAATTCGTGATTATTGAAAACCATTTGAGTATAGAATAATTTTATAATCTATTCTATAAATTTTGTGGCAACGACGATCTAGCACGTTTTGTAAATAGCCAAGTTAGCCAAGCTAACAAATTTCCACGGGGCAGACGTTATTCGTATGAATTTAAGCTTCAATGTTTAGCTTTATATTTTACAGGCCCTAAAATGTATAGACAATTTTTATTGAGAAAATATTGTTTACCCACCCCTAGAACTCTTCTCAAACTAATAAAAGGGATGAAGGTAAATTCAGGTTTGCCCAATCCATAATTAATTGAAACGTTGCAAAGAAAAATAAATTGCTTTAATGAAAAGAGTAAATATTGTATAATATGTATAGACGAAATGTCAATTAAAGCCCATTTATTTTACACTAGGGGAACTGATTGCGTGGTTGGGTTATCTGAAGGTGAAGATATTAGTATTGTTTTTAAGCCTCTAACCATAACAACAGATACAGTTGTTATGGTTAGAGGAATATTTAGCCAGTGGAAACAACCAATTGCATTCAATTTTTGCCAGTTAGCATACCCGGCTAAATTATTAAAGCAACAAATTTTTGAATTAATCAAAATTCTCACTCAAATCGGACTGAAAATATGCGCTGTAAATACAGACATGGGATCCAATTACATGCCATTATCAAAGTTATTAGGTGTCACAGCGACTCATCCATATTTTGATTGTGAAGACCAAAAAGTTTTTTATATTTTTGATGCACCTCATGTTATCAAAGCGAAACATGTTACTAAAATACCATACATATAGGGCACGTATAAATGGGCAAAATTTTCTAAGCGTTTTTGGCGAGTATGAAGATATTTTTGATTATTACTTCAAATTTGTAGCAAAAAATGTGAAATAACTTTGTTTCTAAATTCACCTCGTTCCGAGTTAAAGGACATTAATTTTTGACAAAACGTCATATGTACCTGTTTATACCTCTAAAACTACTAGAGATATTTTAACAAAATTTGGCACAAAGGAGTTTTAAAGGATGCCCTATGAGATGGTGGTAATCTTTAAAAAAAAAATCCCTAATACAATTTACCTGAAAATTTACCCCATTTTCACCCCATTAGTCCACACGTCTATGGAATAAATTAAATAGGTATATGCGCTTTTAGTTACCTTCAAGAGGTGTATAACTTAACCAAGTTTAAAATAAATCGATATATTAATAACGGAGCTACGTAGGTGTTACCGTGAAAAGTGGGACACACTTTATAAGCAGCCTAGGTAGTAGTGTAATAAAAAATCCGTCAATTTTTTTAGGAGCCGTACGACTTAACAAAACCACAAAGGAGGCCACAGAAACTGAGATAATAAAACACATTAAGGAGTGGCTAGTTAGAGGCAAATTTAGAGCGGAAGCAGTAGAAAAGAAAGCAGGATAAGATATAAATACGATACTTGTTACTTTGAACTTTTCTACTGTTTACTACCTTTGCAATACAACTGGAAATAAATTTATAAAAAATTCATATAAAATATTTTCATTTAGCAACTATGAAAATAGCTGCTGACTAATTATGATCACCAGACGAAACTGCATAACACGCCTTCTAACATTTTTTTTTTAAATTTTAGGCAGACTCACGCGGGACATGACGAAATGAATAGTAATGAGTAATGTCCAAATGTCTTTTGTTTTAAAAAATATACGTTGAAATGTATATAAGTAATTTTTATTTAAACCCAAATGAATATTGGTATAAATATGTAATATGCATACATACATAATTACTAGCCAATTTTGTATAAAGATTTAAATGGGCTATAATTTTAAACCACTTCTAAGTCGTTATTATAACAATACTACGAGTTTAATGGTGCTTTAAAATTAAAATCCACTTTACTTTCATTATGAAATTGCCCTTAAATACAAAAAATATAAGAAAATCTACAGTTCTTTCCGTCGAAGTATTTGGAACTAAAAACGGTAAGTACATTCTGTTTTCTATTATTTTAACTATTTACAGCCAACCTAACATCATTTTTTTATGAAATATTTTTAAAGACTAATTATATTGGCTATGTGGACGTGCATTATTTACAACTTCCTTTATAAGATTTAAATTTATCCGTTAAAAGAAAACTTTACTTTGGTAAAATTTTACATTTGTTTAATATTCCATCACCTGTATAAAAATTCGTAATTCTGTGAATGGCAATGGTCTTTCAGGAATAAGCAGAAGTTCTTATGAACGATTTTTCTTTGGGTACTTTGGATACAAGTTCTCAAAGAATTTATTATTTTTTTAAGACTATGAAACACTCTAAAACTGATTTACCAAGAACTCCACTAAAAGGGAAACATCCGAAAAAAGTGGTATCAGATGCAGCAAAAGACGAAATAAGAAATCATATAAGGTCGTTTCCAAGTGTAGAGTCTCACTACTGTAGGGCGTCAAGTAAGAAAATCTATCTGGAAAGTAATTTGAGTTTAGCAAAAATGTATGCACTTTATTGCCAGACTATAGAGAAGCCTGAAAAAGAATATCTTTATCGACAAATTTTCAATTATGAATTTAACATTTCATTCCATAAACCAAAGAAAGACGTATGTGACAAATGTGTAGAATTTCAACTAAATTCAAATCCAACAGAGGATAAAATACTAGCGAATAATAACATTTATCCAGAAAAGATCAGGGTAAAAAGAAACGGATAAAGACAGGGAAAATAAAGAAAAAACTAACGCAATTTTAACCTTTGATTTAGAGAATGTGCTCTCTTTGCTAAAAACAAACGTTTCTAGTCATTTTTATAAACAAAAATTGACTTGTTATAACCTAACTGCATATTGTAGTGTTAATAAGAAAGTATGTTGTGCTATATGGCATGAAGGAATTGCCGGAAGGGGTGGCATAGAAATCGCAAATGCACTAATACACATCTTAAAAGAAGTTCCAAATTTAACAAAAATTATTCTGTGGTCGGATAGTTGCGTCCCCCAAAATAAAAATTCAATTATGTCAATGGCATTACAACATTTTTTAATTTCAGAGCATACCCGTATAACCAGGCGATACAGGCTTTTTTTTCGATACAGATTCGTCAAGATGCTATACATTTTTAGGTACTCAAGCTATACAGATATAATCTTTATCGCGACTATATCTTACCTTTTACTGTTGTATTTACAGGTTTACCTTTATACATTAGATGTAATTCCTGTATCCTACATTTAACCTAACTATATAGTTTCTAAACGCAATATCTATACAGTATTTACCGATTATAAGGTCTTTCTTTACATATTAAAAGATTTTGTAATTCACGCATCTCTACATATTTCCAGCAAACATCGTTATATATTTAAAATATTTTTGTTATATAACCCTACCAACTTTAAATGTAACGAGTTATGTAACACCTACAAAATAATGGTATAACGCTAATGTTACTATTTCCCACTCAGACTAACTGAGATATTATATAACATTAATATAACTAGTTATAATAACAGTTATATAAATATATATAACAGTTATGTTATGGCAGTATAATCTTTAAGATTTTGTAATATTATTATTATATAACGAAAACAATGATTTTATCAAAATGTTATATACTTCTGTTACCAAATATACAGTGTGCTGCACAGTGGCGGCTGGTGAAATTTCAATATTTTTTTCTCGTCTGTGGCGCATGGGACCCATACGAAATATGGGAAATAACATCTAGAGAAGCACTTCTCTAATGATTCCTAAAAAATTTTGAAGAAGCAGTTTGCGAAAAAAATTTTGAAAATTCGGTAACCTCCCCTGGGTCTAGGGACTCCTGTTTATTTTTATTTTTTTTTTATCATATGTATTTGACTTTTCATAAAAATATAACAATAGATTTTGGAGTTTATGAAAATATTTTCATTACTAACTGAAATACAATGAACTGAAATTTTGTAATTTACTATTTAACAAATTACAATATTTCAATTCGTTGTATCTGTTAGTAATGAAAATATTTTCATAAACTCCAAAATCCATTGTTGTATTTTTATGAAAAGTCAAATGCATGACAAAAAAAAATAAAAATAAACAGGAGTTCCGACAGGGCTACCGAATATTCAAAAATTTTTTCGCAAACTGCTTTTTCAAAATTTTTTAGAGGTCATTAGAGAAGTGCTTCTCTAGATGTTATTTCCCATATTTCGTATGGGTCCCATGCGCCCCAGACGAGGAAAAAAATATTGAAATTTCACCAGCCGCCACTGGTGCTGCACTTCCTCCCGATTTGAACCAAGTTTTACTCAAATAGAGGACAAATTAGGATCTACTTATAGCAAAAAAAAACATTTACTCTTGTCTTTGCATTTATTTGTAGGGGACGAATGTTTTTTTTTGCCCCAAGTAAATCCTAATTTATTCTGTGAGCAAAATTCGTTTCAAATCGGAAAAAAGTTATAAGGGCGTTTGTTACACTCTTAAGTGCAACACTCTATATACCCAATTTTAAATACACAAATCGTTAATTTGAAATACTGGAAACACATTTGTACTTACGTGATTTTTGGCATATTTGAATATTACTTCCACTCCATAAACACACACATATAATTTTTCGTGTTATTTTAAATTAACTATTTAAATTTATTTACATAGTGAATAAAACATTCCAGGTGACACATGGTATAGAAGCATGCTTCTATATTTGATTTTAACTTATCCAGACGAACTTTGCAAAACTAGATTACCGCTAAAAAAATGTATTTTTCAACATGTCAAACATCCCATTTACCATGAAATGGATTCAAAAGTAATAATTATTAAAAAAACAGTGAGAGTTATAAATCTAATAATAATAAAAGAACTTTATTGAAATGAGCTAATACATTTCAAAGGGCAATTGACCGAGGTCCTTCAGCCCGTTTCGATTTCCATCTTAATGTCATTTAACAAGTATACATGAATTAATATAATTAATAAGTTCATTTGTATTTATATAAAACAAAAAAGAAAATTTAATGTTTAAATATATAAAAAAAAAAAAAAACATGCATATATGTGTGCTGTATAATTATAAATCTATATTTGGAAGAAATTCACATGTTAACAAAACTATAAAAAAATAAATAAAATAAAAATCATCTGCTACACAATGGTGGAAAGGATTTATTATTCACTTCACTTCATACATAAACAATGTACTAAATAATATTCAGTTTTTAGATAAACTGTACTCATGTAATTAAGTTATACATATCTCAGTACTGAAGTATGGGACTCAAGACATAGCTACTATAAAATAGGAGTAGTAAAGAAATGACAGTTCTGTGACAATCCCCCCACCACTTTTCAATCCCCCCTCCATTTTTCCCCAGGCCCCGCCCAATCTCCCCACCACTTTTCAATCCCCCCTCCATTTTTCCCCAGGCCCCGCCCAATCTCCCCACCACTTTTCAATCCCCCCTCCATTTTTCCCCAGACCCCGCCCAATCTCCCCACCACTTTTCGATCCCCCCTCCATTTTCCCCCAAGCCCCGCCCAATCTCCCCACCACTTTTCGATCCCCCCTCTACTTTTCTCACAATCCCCCCACCAATTTCTCAGAAACCCCCTCCATTTTTTCATAAGCCACACCCATCACCTCCCTACCTCATCGGAAATGTTATAGGTTAGGCAGTACATATTTTACCATTGCTCCAAACATTTAATCATTATGCCCGTCTGTGTATGAATATGTATCAGATAAGAGTGTATTAAAGGAATACATGAAAATCTTTCTCCCACCATAATTCAAACCCCCCACCTCACATCCCTACTATAATTCCCCCCCCCCCCCCCCCCATAATTACCATGGAAGAGGGTAATCTGAGATGTCATAGGTTAATCAGTACATATTTTACCACAATTCTAAACACCTTAACATTATTATACTAATCGTGTATGAATGTGTCGGATGTAAAAGTTTACTACATCACACTGTGTTCTTCGTGATTAGTTACCAGATCAATTGTAAGGATTTTTCGGAAAATATGGATTCAGCACTGAGCTGCCCACACTGTCAAAGAAGTGAATTAATAAAAGAGCACCAGCATGGTAAAAATTTGTATGATTTTACTGAGGAAGAGTTACAACATTTCCCATTAATATATCTGATTGAAAAAGTCAAACCCATTGAACTTCTTTATGCATGGTCTAAATTACCAAGAGTATATACACAAGATTTTAAACTAATGGTTCAACTACCTTGCTTTGTACACCATAACCGACCAGAATGGCATAGTCATGTGGATGGCCCACCAGAGTCGCAATCCAGATGTAATGTATGTAAATGGGGGCTTCAAAAATGTGGGTGATTTATGCTGTGTTAAATAATTGTAAATATTTATGATAATACCTTTTTATGTGGTGAAATAATAAAAAAACAAACAATAATGTGTGTCCTTTTATTTAAGAAATAAATTAATTTTTCATTGAACCACCCTGTATAATTAGAGTTGTAATAAGAAAACAAAAATACACATTTAATTTTATACATTTATTTTTGTAAATACAATTTATGAATATGCATATATTAATGAGTATTAACAATAATAATAATAATAATTAAAATAAATTTAAAAAGCAATAAAAAAATACTCTATTTAAATGGAAAATTTACTACAAAGTCTCTCACATATTCCAAACTTCCTTCAATTTCATTTTGCTTCGTTTTTATATGGGAGTGTAAATCGGCTAATTCTCGTTGTTTTTTTTCAATTTTTTTAAGTTCCCTATTTAAAGTATTTTGCTGATTTTGGCAGTGTCGAGTATACCTCCCTGACTCAACAATTAATACCTTCCGTACCTCGTGCAGGAATTTAGTTCTAGCTCCCTTCATTTCATCATCATGAGCATCACATTTCCTCTTAACTTGATGAATATAATTTGTGAAGAGCTCATCTTCCGAGTCATCCTCATTTTCCTCAGAACTACGACGAGCAACCTCACTTCTTTGATGTGATGCAGATGGGGCTGATGGAGCTGATGGGGCTAATGGAGCTGATGGGGCTGATGGGACTGCTTCAAAAATGGGGCGAAGAGTTCCAAGATCACCTTCAGTAATGCAGAACTCAGAATCTACAGATTCAACTGAACGAATTGAGTTCATTCGCTGACACACTTTTTCTTCAAATGATATGTCTTCATATAATTCATCAGGAGTTGCCGAACGTTTGTTACTTGAGAAACTTTTTTGTGCACACATTTTTAATGATTTTTTATAGTAGATAAATAACGCAAGAAAAGTGAGACTGAAACTAAATGTATTTCTGATAAAGTCAAGCTTTAAATATGGAAATAATGTGCTGAAATTGCAAGTGGATATTGTTTGTGAAGAATTGATAAGAATAGATGAGTACGGTAATAATTTACTAAATGAATTCATTGAAATGAAAAAGATATGTAAGCGTCTTTTATCTACATTGTTATTTATCATAATAATGAAAGAAGCATTGTCAAGTCATACAGAAACTATAAACACATACTACAAAGTAAGGAAATAATGTGCTGAACTTGCAAGCGGGTATTGTTTGTAAAGAATTGATATGAATAGATAAAAAAATATGTAGGCTCCTTATTTATCTACATTGTTATTTATCACCTCTTTCGAGGCATTATCAAGTTATATACTTTGATGGGAATGAAACAAACATGTAACGTTCGTATAAATAGAAGTAGTCAGCAAGTATTGAAGTACCATAATTTGTATCAAGTATTGAAGTACCATAATTTGTATTATTCATTGATATGACTCACTGTATTTACACTATATACCACAACCCCCCCCCCAATTACCCCCCCCCAAGTCCCCCCCTCAAAATCACCCCCCCCCCCCAAAAAAAATGCCCCCAAAAATTACCCCCCAAAATTACCCCCCCCCCCAAATACCCCCAAAATTACCCCCCCCCAAAAGTCCCCCCAAAAATTGCCCCCCCCAAAAATTACCCCCCCCCCAAAAAAATCCCCCAAAAATTACCCCCCCCCCAAAAAGTTCCCCCCAAAAATTACCCCCCCCCCCCCGAAAAAAGTCCCCCCAAAAATTACCCCCCCCCCCAGAAAAATTACCCCCAAAAATTACCCCCCCAAAAAGCCCCCCCAAAAATTACCCCCCCCCAAAAGTTCCCCCAAAAATTACCCCCCCCCCCAAAAGTTCCCCCAAAAATCCCCCCCCCCCCAAAAATACCCCCAAAAATTACCCCCCCCCCCCAAAAGTACTTACCACAAATATGTATACTACCTACAGTCCATATACCATTCTTATTACACAATTTATTATAATAACATTCCTTTATAAAATTATCAAGACAATAAAATATAACACCGTAGATAAAATATCAAAGCACAGTTGTGTAATCATATAACAAACAAAGGCTTCTTCATTCAAGATAATAAATACTTCCTCATTATAAAAACCAGCTATAAATAGAACAATGGGCTATTATTTTCGCAATTTATCAGTTACTGTTCATATATTATTTAAATAACACATAAGTAAATAAAAAGTATTTTATTATGATAAAACTTATTTTATTACAGCATAAATTTATTATTAATTAAATGAAATTTATTTACAATGAAATCTTAAATGATTAATATAACTTTATTCCACTATGCAATGAAGCGTTTAAACAATAGATAACTTCAGATGCACATCTTTTACACGGTGACCTATGTAAATTTAGTATGCTATTGCAGGTACCCCCACCACTTCTTCTGAGAGATATAAAGAGATGTGAACATTTCTGATTTTTAATACTAGAGTTTTTCTTGTATCGGAACGTACATTTCAACAATGCAGTGTCCTCAGTGCCTGAAAATGTTTACTTTAAAAGGTAATTTATTACGTCATCAACGGGAAAGTTGTCGCTATAGAGAGATCAGTGAAAGTCATACAACCAAAAAAATGAAAGTAAAAAATTCACAATGTGTTGAGGATAAATCAGTAAATCAACCTGGCCCTTCTTCCTCATCTAGCATAGAGTTTCCTACAAATTCACAAGAGACTCGTTGTCCAGTATGTGATAAAAAAGTGAAAAAAAATGAATTAACTGGTCATCTAAGAAGTTCTGCACACAATAAAGGGATTGATATGTCTGGAGACGGAATTGAAAAGCTGCAGAATGCGTTTAAGAATCGTATTGCAAGTTTTCGTTTTTCTTCAAAGGAATGCAGTGTTGATATATCCCAGTTTTTGGATGAAATAAAAGAGAAAGTTTTCCGTTTGATTGAGGAATATATTAAAATGTACTCGAGCTTAAAAATTAATGTGGAATTATTTGGGTTATATGTTATTGAAGAGAAAGAATTGTCAGAAATAAAATCATTCAATACAAGAAATAAAGTTGTAACACTTTCAACCGATTTATTAAACTTATATAATGACTTTAAGGAGGAGATACTAGAGAAAGCCTCAACATTTCAGGAGCGAGACTCAGGATGGGCTTTGAAACATGTTAGTTTTCTCGAGGTCAACATTAATAAGTATAATCCACTATTTGCATCATCATACATTAAATTGCCGAGGCAAATAGAAAATAGAAAAGCTGTTTTAAATATCGAGAGTGGGGATGAAAAATGTTTCGCTTGGGCTGTCAACGCCGCCATCTTCCCAGCCAATGGAAATCCAAGGAGAGTTTCATCTTATCCTCATTATTCTACATTATTAAATTTTGAAGGTATAGATTTTCCTGTTAAACTTAAAGACATTCATAAATTTGAAAGTTTAAATAATATATCTATAAATGTATTTGGAATAGATACTCAATTTAAAAATGGTGAAATGGTCAGTGAGATTGTAGGTCCCTTATATTTTACACATAGTCGACAAAATACACATGTGAACTTATTACTAATTACGGATAATAAAGGGAACAGTCACTACACACTTATTAAAGACTTATCGCGATTAGTTTCTTCTCAGAGATCAAAACATGATGGTAGAAATTATATTTGTGATGGTTGCCTATATTTTTTTAACTCTCGTGAGAAATTAATGACCCACCAAAGCAATGATTGTAACCATTTATGTACCATATTACCAAACCCAGAACCTCTAATTAATAAGTGTGGTGAAAGGCTTGCTGGGAATATCCTGAAATTTACAAATTTTGAAAAACAATTACCCCTTCC
The DNA here is from genome assembly GCA_936432065.2 of Rutpela maculata. Taxonomy (NCBI): domain Eukaryota; kingdom Metazoa; phylum Arthropoda; class Insecta; order Coleoptera; family Cerambycidae; genus Rutpela; species Rutpela maculata. Next base: position 123,515,162 of record OW386292.2, on the reverse strand, counting down.
TTTCGTGATATATGCTGACTTTGAAAGTTTATTAAAACCGATTCATCACAACGAACCATGCGATAGTAAATCATTTACTGTTAAAACATATCAGCATGAACCATATTCATTTTGTTTCTATATAAAGTGTAATTTTGATGATAAATTTTCCACACTTGAATATTATCGAGGTACTGATGTTGCGGAAGTTTTTGTTAAAAAATTGGAAGAACATGTTTTACAATTGTATCAGAATCATTTGAAAAATATAGTCGAAATGAAGCCATTGACAGAAAGTCAACAAACATTTTTCGACAACAGTCAAATTTGTCATATTTGTGATAAACCATTTGAGAATGATGAAGGAAAGGTCCGCGATCACTGCCACGTTTCTGGTAATTTTAGAGGAGCTGCGCATTCTTCTTGTAATCTAAATTTCAAAATTCCTAAATTTATACCAGTATTTTTCCACAACTTAACAAATTATGATTCTCATCTATTTATTAAGAAATTAGCCTTAAAGAAAGAAAAAATACAAGTTATTGCACAAAATAAAGAAAAATATATTACATTTTCCAAACACATTCTTGTTGATAAATCTAATGATGAAAAACCGAAAAATATTTACATTAAATTGAGGTTTGTGGATTCATTTCGCTTTTTACCCGCTTCATTAGATAAATTAAGTCAAACATTGGAACCACATCAATGCCTCGAAGTGAAAAAATATTACAGTGATGAGAAACAATTCAATTTAATAAGACGAAAAGGTGTTTTCCCATATTCATACGTTGAATCCATGGATAAATTGAATGACATTGAATTACCATCACTTGAACAGTTTTTTAATATTTTGAGTGGTGAATCAATTTCTCAGGAGGATTATAATCGTGCTTGTGATGTGTGGCAAACCTTTAATTGTCAAACTCTTGGTGAATATTCAGACATTTACTTGGTATCGGACGTGCTGCTTCTTGCTGATATTTTTGAAAATTTCAGACAAATATGCATGCAAACATATAAATTAGATCCTGCACAATATTTAACGGCTCCGTCATTAAGTTGGGATGCTATGTTACGAAAAACTGGTATTCAACTTGAACTTTTAACTGATATAGATATGCTACATTTTTTTAGGAAGGGAATACGTGGTGGTGTCAGTCAGTGTAGTAATAGAAAGGCTGTGGCAAACAACCCATTTATTTTAAATTATAATCCATTAGAACCAACATCATATATATTATATTTAGACGCCACAAACCTTTACGGTTGTGCGATGAGTCAATGTATGCCCACAGGAAATTTTAGATGGTTAAATGATTGTGAAATTGAAAACTTTGATTGTACTAATCTTGGTGATGATTCACCAAAGGGTTATGTACTTGAAGTAGATTTGGAATACCCACAACATTTACATGATAAACATAATGATTTGCCTTTCTGCCCTGAAAATATTATACCTCCAGACTCTAAAAATTCAAAATTACTATTAAATTTACATGATAAACATAAATATATAATCCATTACAGAAATTTAAAACAATGCATTGAACATGGGTTAATACTTAAAAAAATACATAGAGTCATTGAATTTTCACAATCTGCTTGGTTAAAAACTTATATAGATTTGAATACTAAACTTAGAAATTGTTCAAAAAATGCATTCGAGCGAGATCTTTTTAAATTTTTTAATAATGCAATATTTGGCAAAACTATGGAAAATGTAGACAATAGAACTGATGTGAGGCTAGTATCGCATTGGGCAAATAGTATAGGCAGTGTTGGTGCTGAAGGATTAATTGCAAAACCAAATTTCAAATCCTGTACAGTGTTTTCGGAAAATTTAGTAGCAGTGCAAATGTCTTTGTTAAAAATACTATACGATAAGCCGCTCTATGTAGGTTTTACCATTTTAGATATATCTAAAACTATAGTTTATGATTTTTTTTATAATTTCATAAAAAAGAAATATGATGACAAAGCTTCTCTATGCTACACCGATACAGACTCTTTAATTCTAGAGATTTACACTGATAACGTTTACGATGACATTAAGAAATATATAGATTTATTCGACACATCAAATTTTCCTATTCCAAATATACACAACATTCCAAAAACGGAATCAGTTGTAGGCAAAATGAAAGACGAATATGCAGGTGTACCAATAGATAGCTTCTTTGGCACTGGAGCAAAAGCTTACTGTGTTCAAGCAAATGGTGACGTCACAAAGAAAGCTAAAGGAGTCTCAAAAAGTATTGTAAAAAATCAATTACATTTGATCGATTATAAACAAATTGTTGAGGATGGTGGATTGATATTTCGAAAAATGTATGTATTCTCATCACATCTGCATACTCTATATACCGAACTAAAAAATAAGGTTGCACTCTCAGCACACGACGACAAACGATATGTTGTACCCGGGAGTACAAAAACTTTGGCGTGGGGGCATTACTCTATCAGTAATTTACACAATAACGCTGACCATAATACCGCTGAAGATAACCTCACAATTCTTTTAAGGCTAGCCGATGAAATTATTGAACAGGAAAATTTAGCAATGGACTTTGATTTATTGTAAATAATATGAATAACATCACTAACTTTGTCTAATAAAACACTATTATAAAAATTTTGTGTTTTTTTATCGTTTAATCATCCCATCTTATTACAGTTAAATCATATATGAATTGAAAGTGGATGTGTGTGTACAATATAATGAAACAACTTTAATACTCTGATTATGTTTTTTATTAGATTTTGTGTATACATTCATAAGCTATTAGGTACAGTGTTTTGGGCTGAGTGATAATCGGTTGCAGGAGACGATCTTTATATTTTTCTTGTCGAAAAGGAGTTCCAAATTTCACAGGACCAAAATTACAGTCAACAAATAAAGCACTTTTTAAATGTAGGGCTTTCCTAACCAAGACACAATCAAAACACCACAGCAATTGGAATATTTCATGGCTCAGATGTATCCCTGGTATTACATTTATAAATTCTATAATTTGTATATTATATTTTCGATGGTTGAATACATTAAAAACATTGCGGTAGCTTGAGGATGGATGCCAATCAGCTTTGTCACATTTCTCACTAAATTCGTTGTTGAAATAAAATATGTCCATACCCCCACTGGTGTTAGTTAATTTTAATAGCAAACATATAAAACTGCCAGCTATTACCCAACGTTGACCTGGTAAATTTCTCAAAACTTCATATTCTTCAGGGAAGCGTTCTTTAATTATTTGCACCAATTTATAATTCCACGTGCAATAATTTACTGCAGGACTCCTGAACATATTACATACACACACTGTACTCATTTCAGATATTAAATTTAATTTGGGTTATATAAATTTTATTAAGCAACTGCCATTCACAAGCTTAGGTTTCCTTTTATAGTTGTATATTTTCTTTAGCTGGGTTAAGTGGAGGAATAGTTTTGCTGAACTTGCAATAACATTTATGTCTAGACTGTAAAGTGTCAACTATGCAAATGCTGATTTGGTAATTAAAAATAGAACTGCTGACTGTGTGGATAGATAATACAATAATAACATTATTCTGATTGTAAAGTGTTAACTATGCAAATGCTGATTTGCTAATTGAAAATAGAACTGCTGTCTGTGCAGCTGGGTAGGTAAATCAAGTGATAAAATTGTTTTCTTTGTATAGACATTTAAGAAATAGGTGGGGTATATGGTTAGGTGGGAGTTTCATTATAAAACTGGAGCATTAATTTAACACTTTAGTCACTATCAATTTAATTCGGGGGGGGGGAAATAAACAGTAAATTTCAAAATGTGGATGGCGTATGTGAAAGAAATCGAAATTGTTGATTTACAAAGTGGTGTGAATCATTTAAGACAATTATTTTCAAATTTGAGATTCGATGCGGAACATGAAGCGGTTTATGGAATGGGTAGATTTTATACAGAGGAAGAGTGTAACGAGGTAGCCAAGAAGTACGATGAAGGTCTTCAAAAATGTGACAAGTTTCTGGATGAAGAGATCTGTCAGCACTGCTTTGTACAATCTTTGATAGATTTGAATCTGTGTGTGTATTTGGATCGGATAAAACAATTTTTAAAACCGGATCTTGCCAGCAAGGTGATTGCTTATAATGGGGACTCTGACAGTGACAGTGGTGAAGATGTGTAGCTAAATTGAGTATATGCAACGATAAAATTATATATTTAGGTGGGAATTTCATTATAAAACACGGACACTTTAGTGACTATCAATTTAGTTCGGGAAGAAATAAACAGTAAATTTCAAGATGTTGGCGTATTTGGAAGAAGAAATCAAAATTGTTGATTTAGAAAGTGGTGTGATTTATTTAAGACATATATTTTCAAATATGAAATACAAAATAGTTTATGGAATGGTAATGTACGAAGAGGATGCGTGTAACGATCTAGCCTTGAGATTTGATGAAGCATATAGAAAATGTTGCAACTTTCTGGAGAGGGCGATCTGTCAGCACTGCTTTGTGCAATCTTTGATAGATTTGAATCTATGCGCATATTTGGATCGGATAAAACAATTTTTGGAGCCGGATCTTGCCAGCAAGGTAATAGCTTGTAATGGGGATTCTGACTGATAGTAGTGAAGATGTGTAGCTAAATTGGAATTGTATTTGTTAGTAGTTGTATTGTTATAAAATTTTTTAAATAAAAACAACAGAAATTCATTTATAGTTTTTTTATTGTTTTACTCATGACATTATAAAATTTTCATACAAATAATATACATTAGAAAGTGCACACATACAATTAGTATTTAAATGATAAAAACATTTTGCACTAGATTTTCGTAAAGGTGGCTGCTCCTCAAATTCAATAACGGGTTGTGAAGTGAACTGTCTAATGTAGTTCGCCTTTTCTCCTCCTTTTATGTAAACACAATCATCAGATGTGACCAAATTATCAATAATCTTTCCAAACATGTGTAGTGGTGTAAAGCCATCAGACCACTTAATGCAGTGATAATTTCCTGTTAACCAGCACACTTGTTTTTGTAAGTCTGGTGAAAGCATCTTAAATGGGTAGGGTGGTTTAAATATATAGTGACACGTTTTCATTCCATCATATCCTGCCAGTTCTTTAACAATAAACTTATTGTTTTCGATTCGAAATCCTTGAACATCGATAATAATTTTCATATCTTTAAACGTTGTAGTTCTCTTAGCATCTTCTCTTTTATACAGTATAATTCAATCGCTCTTCTTAAGTCACGTAATTTTTTTCTGTGTTCTTTTAACTTTTGAATATAGTCTGATCTCATATTCATACTAATAATTTACATTATAATTTTTTTATATATAGGTAAAAATATGTCATGCGCATTTTACTGCTGACGAACGATTTTTGTTAGAGGATTATAGGTGAAATGCTTCTCGTGCAGAATGAGACAATATGCATTAGTATCCGTGGTAGTAGGGGTGCCAGTCTCAAACTCTATTCTCATAACCACCGATCCTGTTTGTAAAGCTTCTTTTTGACGAGAACAATCAATATGAGCTATTGGTGCAAAATCTTTGAATTCAGTGGGATTGAAAATGGGTTGATTTATTTGGTGGGGGTAATAGGATTCTTGAAAATCGGCAAACATTTGATAGAGAGTTGCAAATTTGTTATTCTTGAAGTCTAGATATAAATCATTGTATGGATATCTTTCAGAATTCAAGAAAACTCTAATGCTTCTAAGATCACAATCATCAAATTTACTCATATCAGCCCTAATATTTCCTTTCTTATTTTTTTGGAATGCTATTATTACATGCCTAGGAGTTTCAACTTTAGTAGATGTCTTGACAGGCCACGTATGTCTGCTTGAGGCCGGTAGAGATGGATATTCAATCAGTTCCCTACTTCTAAATGTTATAGGAAGATCCACATTCCTACTTATAATTTTATTTAATCGAAGCTGCTCTGAAATACCCACGGTAACATGTGGAACTCTCCAAAATAATTTAGAAATCGTGATTTTCGGCTTTTCATCTATAGCAACACCATCTTTATCTACTTCATCCTTAGTATTTGTAATGCAGTCAAAATCATTACTATTACGTACCAGTACTAATTCTTGTCGCATGTTAATGATTATTTTTTGAAAATCTTCAAAGAAACCAACCAGGAATTTTAATGGAATACAGACGTTGAAATTTCCACTTGTATCTATCAAAATTTTAGGTTTTTTACCTTTTTTCTGTTTTGGGAACCATCCAGCATTTTCCATACAAACACTTTCATTTTGATTCAGTGATAGATAATTAAATAGAGTTGAAACTAAGCCAACATTTCTCACGGAATCTATTACTATTCCATTTAACTCATATCTAATTTCTCGAAATAAAAACGCAACACCATTATTGATAAACTCTAAGTTGGTAGGTGAAGTTCCATCCTCATTTGTTAATTTTCCTTCGATGTATAAATAGCTATAACATGGTGCTGTATAGGTATCTAAATCCTGAATGGTAATTCTCGTTTCATCATTATAATCTAGAGTTCCAGATATATTGGGTTGATATGAATGATACTGATATTCTACTACGGAGTTGTCAATTATGGGTTGCTCGGTTATATTAAGTAATTCCATTATACTAATACTTCGAATCCAAGTGATTTTAAGAACCGTCGATTTGCTGATGTTATTCTGTTGAGAGTGTTTTTAGAACTGTTGACTTTTTTCCTACGTATCCTTTTATAGTGTGGTTTTTGTGTATGAATGGGAGACCTTGAATTAAATATCAACACCATTTTATTATCGAATTGATTTTCTAAGATGTAGTCTAACAGTTATCGTTTCTTTTTGAAAATTGACAAGATGTCCTTCTTGATCAATCACTTTAACTGTGATGTTGTTGATGGTTTTAACGCTCACTGGGAAGTAAATAATATTTAGAGGTGATTCTACTATTTTATACCCAATTGGAACTGTTGGATAGAACTGATGAATGATGTGAACAGGTTTTCCATTAAAAAAAGAACCAACAGCAATGTTACAGTCAATGCAGATAGCATTCACTTTGGAAACCTTTACTGGATCATCGGAAATATTAGTATCATTAGCGTTTAACTCTCTTTTCTTGAAGCCTAATACTGGACCTATCGAATCCTCCACGTTAAAATTAATTATCCTGTTTGTTCTTATAATAATTTTGGATGTGTTAATATCTATATCAATCCTAAGAACTGCTTCATCATCTTCTTGAACTATTTTATTTGTCATGATTTTTAAAATATCATCGATTTCATAACACCCTACAGGTATTTGAACTATATGTTCATTATTTCTTCCCCACGCAAATTTATTATTGTTGTTGTCAATATTTGGGATAATATTATAAGTATCAAAATTAGTTAATCCAATTTCATAATCTGCCTCATCATCTAAATATATCGGTGGATTGAAATTGTAATTTAATACAGAAGATTCTCCACTGAGAGCGAATGTAAAAGACATAGTGATACTTTGAACGTTTATTAGAAAATGAATAAGAAAAACTTATTTACATTGATTATATAAAAATAATAGACATAAATGTCCACAGACATATGAATCATAATTTTGTACAGAATCATAATTATATTTTATTTCATTCAGGCTACCATCACTTAAAAAATATTTTCTCAACTCATCTGGGGGTCTTAAATTTCCATAACTGTCGAAATAAACTATTTCCTTATTTTTCTTTATATATGCAATCCAGTGAGTTCCATCTCCATCATTGATATCCAGATTTACTATACCAGATTCTTTTTTCCTAATTTTTTTGGGGAGTGTATCTCTCATGAAAATACCTCGAAAATTTGGAATTTTTAGAATTTTCGAGTATTTCATTAAATCTATGTTAGTAAGTGGACGGTGAGGTAGCCTAATTAGTTTTTTTTGCTGTTATACGTCTTAAGATATAATCCAGAACCTTTCTTATGAGGGCCTAAATATAAACCCTTCCCCTTAGCGGCCTGTTCCATCGCCAAATTATGCCTCAATTGTTCAGCTATCACCTTACCATTTGACTTGGAATCGTTAACTGCTTTCACAATACCGGCTACACCCCCTCCAACAGCTCCTAATGCTCCCAAAAGAGGTAACAGAAGTGGAAGAACCCCCCCTCTTTTTGGAGTGTTGAGAATTCTTTTCCCTCGCTTCTTTGATTTTAATGTTTTTTTTACAGCAACCTTTACATTTATTTGTCCACCTCTCTTCCTCTTCTTCGTTGAATCACGATTTTTTCGTCGCTTAAGACCCATTCCCAATTTACTCTTTAATTTCATTACCCCACCAACTCCCAATGCAGCGACTTTTTCACCAAAACCAGAGTCGGGTGCTTTTACACGTTTAAATGCAGCTTCAGCTAATTCCCTATCTGCTTGATTCCTTTTTTCAACCTCTTCAAATTTGGAATATGCTATATCGTGTTCTCTACACGCTTCATCTAATGGGTTAATTCCTCTATCACCTCGTTCTAGGCGTTTTGTGAGTTTAGTTCCTGGCCCACAATAATTATAACCAGGTATATGTAGTTCCACGGGAAGTTTATTTATTATACTATTGAGCAGACCACGTCCTCTCTTTTTAGAGTTTCTAGTACAAGTAAGCTGTGAACTTTTGGTTCGACCCATTATATCCCAAATTATGGAATAAACTGATTCTTGGTTTTGTAGAATACCCTTTTATATAGAGTAGAGGGTTATGCTTGATCAGTTTTTAGCAGTTCTCTTTCTAATGCAGTTCGATTTCACACTAGTGTGATGTGATTATTTGAACACAATGCAGATTCAACAGCAAGCAACAATTTTACCAATAGTCAATCACGACAAAATTTCCAAGACAAAGACTTTTCAAAAACATGGTATTTTATTTGGTGGACAGTCGAAACGGGGACTTCTAGTTGGAAGTTCTGGGTCTGGAAAAACAAATGTAATGCTTAGTTTGTTGGAACATCCTAACGGTTTACGTTTTGAAAATATTTATTTATATTCTAAATCTCTATACCAACCGAAATATGAATATCTGAGGATGCTTGTGAAACCTATGAATGAAATTGGATATTTCGAATATAATGACGGGGATGCAGTGATACCTCCAGAAGAAATAAAACCGAATTCAGTCATAATATTCGATGATTTGGTATCATGTGATCAAAGTATTATTAAAAGCTATTTTTCTTTTGGGCGTCATAAAAACACTGATTGTTTTTATTTATGTCAAACCTACGCTGCTATCCCTAAACAATTATGTAGAGACAATGCCAATCTTCTTGTGATATTTCCTCAGGACCTTACCAATCTCAAACATATCTATGATGATCATGTAAACGTTGATATGAGTTTCCAAGATTTCAAAGAACTTTGTGCATTTTGTTGGAATGATAAATATGGATTCGTTGTAATCGATAAAGATTGTCCAATCAACTCTGGGAGATATCGAAAAGGTTTTGATCAATTTTTTCATATATAAAATAGAGACATTAATATTATCAACCATTCACCATGGATAGTAGAGTGGCAGCAGAGCTGTTAAAGACGCGAGATGCCTTAAGGCAAAAGTATAGAAGTTTGAAAACTGATATTGCTAAATCTCAGTTAGCATTGGAGGAAACTTATAAACCGATAACGCGACCTCTTCGTGAATTAGTAACAACTATCGTTAATAATGAAAGTGATCCACGTAAATCTTTTTTGAAAACAGAAATAAAAAATGAGAGTTTAAACAGGCGATCAATTGATCCAGTCCCTCTTGAATTTTATCACACAGCACCCACTAATTTGGAAGATGAAACATTTCATTTTGACTCTACCCAAGAAAGACCTCAATATGTAGGGAGTTTCTTTGATGAAACTTTTCCATCACAGGTAGTAGATCCATCCGTACTATCAGAAAATGAGAGATACTTGCAACAATTTAATGCACCTCTACCGCGAGCATACATACAAGATAAAATTGAGGATTCACAAAACGAGTTTGATGATACCTTTGGTATTTACTTCGACCCATTTAAGAAGAAATTCGCTATTGGCACTGCAACTGTTGATTTTGATGGTGCTAATTTTATTATTGATGATCAGTTTCCATACAAAGGTACGCCAGGATTGTATGAATTAATGTTCAAAAAGCATCCAGCAGGGCATCGAGCATCTGATGTGGATCAGTATATTGATATAATTAGGAGGAGTAATGCTCATTACCTAGGTTATGATCCGGAGAGAGGTCTATCTACATCAAATGCGTCTAAATTTATAGATATTATTAAACCACGTGTTTCTACCTTGCACTCGATGAGTCAAGAAAGGGCTAATAAAAAAAGTGCATCGGCAATACCTGCTGTGGTAAGACCAAGAATAAATACATTTTCTTCAGAAGCTAAGCCACCCGTGACGAGATCGAGAGTGAGTTCACTTTCTTCACCTGAACAAATGAGAAAGACAAGGGAACAAATAAGGAAGGCAAATAATGAAAAAAAAAAAGGTGGTGCATTAACACTGATGGAACTTGATAATAAAAAAATTGAATATAAACATTTTGATGATTATAATGAAATAATAGACCGATTAAGACTACTCATAGCTTCACAGTTGGCAGGAAATACGGGACATAATAACGAGATAATTTCAATAATAGAGGAATTAAAAGAGGCTAAAATAATAAGATAAATAGTGTATGTGGGAAGTTAAGGATTCATTTACCCTATCGATAAGTAAAGATGAGTAACATTAAAAAGGAAATAGTAAATGAACTTCATAAACCAGCTAGAAAATCTTTTAAACGAAGAAGAGTTATTGTTAAAGGTATTAATGATCTTTTTCAAGCAGATCTTGTACAGATGATCCCTTATGCTAAAGTAAACAAAGGTTATAAATATATTTTAGTAGTTATTAACGTATTCTCAAAATTTGTTTGGTGTGAACCTGTGAAAACTAAAGGCGGAAAAAATGTTACGGAAGCAATGAAAAAGATCTTATCAGATATCAAAGCTGTACCGAAAAATTTGCAAACAGATTTGGGTAAAGAATTTTACAATAAAGAATTTAAAAAATTAATGGATGAGATGAAAATTAACCATTATAGCTCTTATACAGATCTCAAAGCAAGTGTTGTGGAACGAGTTAATAGGACTTTAAAAAATAAAATGTGGAAACTTTTTAGTCTAAACGGAAACTATAAGTGGTTAAATTTGTTACCGGATATTGTTGTTGAATACAATAACACTAAACATAGGACAATTGGGATGCAACCTAAAAATGTTAAAAAGAAAGATGAAAAACGCTTATTAAAAACTGTCTATAACCACCCGAAAACAGTCGATCCAAGGAAAAAAAAATTTAAAGTAAATGATTATGTGAGGATTAGTAAATATCGACAAGCTTTTTCAAAGGGATATATGCCTAACTGGTCTAATGAAATTTTCAAAATTAGGAAAGTTCATAAAGGTAATCCTAGAACTTACCTTTTACAAGACCAAATGGGAGAGGAAATTTTAGGGAGTTTTTATGAGGAAGAAATGCAGAAAGTAAAGTATCCCGATGTATATCTCGTGGAAAAAATTTTAAGAAAAAAGAATAACAAGCTCTATGTTAAATGGTTAGGATTAAGCAATAAGCATAATTCATGGATTTCAAATAATAGCATTGTATGAATATAATCTATATTTTATTACTTTTTTCATGTATTATTTAATTTATAATATATTTTTACCTAATAAAACAAATATTCAAGCATAAATATGTTTTATTTCTATATATCTATTTCACATACATAAATACAAAAATACTACCTATGTGGTTATATATGATTAAGTATCATATACATTACAAAATCTCTCATTATATACATTATATCTATGAGTACTGTCTAAAATGGGGTTTATAATATTTGAAGTTTGTTTTATTCTTCTATTAAACCGAACTCTATCGAGGGCTACAATTTCCCAATATCTCTTTCTTGATAATTTATACGCAAAATTCCACACCACCATAAAATTAATCTTATTGTCTCTTAAATTAAATGTCACTTTCTTCATCTTTAGATCCTACCACAATATTCAGCTTCCAATATATCTGGATAAATATAAATTAACTCCATAAGCATAATGGTATTTTCATTATAGCCATTTTTATTCTTTTCAATAAGATTTACTGCATTTTCAAATACATTTCCTTCTTGATGTTGTAGTTCTCTCACCACATTCCTGAAATAGCTTTGGAATTGCAATCTTTTTAAGGTCTCAATGTTAGCCTTAATGAGTGGTAATGCTTCCCACAACTTGCAAATCGATTCATATCCCAAGTAAATGTAAGAGTTATTTTTTATTATTTTTATAACTCTGGAATAGGAAATTTGCTCAAATTTTATAAGAAAGTTATCAGTCTCTACTGGTTCAACTTTATCATTGGAGTATACATAATTAGTTATTACACCTTGATACGTGAGAAAATGAAGCCACTCCTTTTCGTTAAAAATTATTACATCAAGTTTGTTTCCACTTAGCTTCACACATGGGTTATAACAGAAGTCATGTGATAATCCCGTTGTCACATATTTACTTCTAGATTTATTCAGTTGGTACCTTCGCTCACCAAGTACTACTATTTCATTTTTGTCTTGCGGTGCTGGAGGTAAATTATTAATTAAATCATTAATACTCAGTTCAGGTAAACTAAATAAACTACCACTGTAAGCCATTGTGAACACTTGAATTTCTTTAACTAGTTGACACAAAAAACTTTGTTACAATGCCTGTGTACGTCTCTTTTTATAATCAGAATAATTTGATATAGTGGGGGTGCTGAATTGCGGTGGGAGGTTTTGAGTTGTGGTGGGAGAGATGGGAGGTCCTCACCATACATATATATGATGATGATCATATATATGATATGAAGGGAGGGAATGATCCTAAATTATGGTGGAGGGGAGGTTGAAAATCCGCCACTACTTTCACTTATTAGTATGAAATGTGAAATCAATTATGCAGCAGGTGCCTTGATAGGTTGTATATCACAATTGTCACACACGGTGAATATTTTTTCATTTTTGAACGTACTGTATTCCTTTAATACACTCTTACATCTGATACATATCCATACACAGACGGGCATAATAATTAAGTGTTTGGAGCAATGGTAAAATATGTACTGCCTAACCTATAACATTTCCGATGAGGTAGGGAGGTGATGGGTGTGGCTTATGAAAAAATGGAGGGGGTTTCTGAGAAATTGGTGGGGGGATTGTGAGAAAAGTAGAGGGGGGGGATCGAAAAGTGGTGGGGAGATTGGGCGGGGCTTGGGGGAAAATGGAGGGGGGATCGAAAAGTGGTGGGGAGATTGGGCGGGGCCTGGGGAAAAATGGAGGGGGGATTGAAAAGTGGTGGGGAGATTGGGCGGGGCCTGGGGAAAAATGGAGGGGGGATTGAAAAGTGGTGGGGAGATTGGGCGGGGCCTGGGGAAAAATGGAGGGGGGATTGAAAAGTGGTGGGGGGATTGAAAAGTGGTGGGGGGATTGTCACAGAACTGTCATTTCTTTACTACT